>JASAUF010000378.1:2418559-4837119 GCA_030180095.1 Magnolia changhungtana
ATTTGCACTTTTCAATAAAAATAAAGAAAATTGATAAATGAATTCTTAGAATTGTTCATAAAGAACAACTCAAAAATGTCTCTTGAAGCAAAGCTAAATTCAACAAATGAGGGTAAACTCAAATTATATCGTACTACACTAAAGAATGTAAATATCAAGTTGGAAGTAAACGATTACACTCTAAGAAATATAATTAAGTAGTGATTTAAAAGACAATTGAAAAATAATGTTTTGTTTTGAATGATTAGTATGATATGAAATTTTTGTTATTTATAACCTTAATAAGGTTATGTAGACATTTTTCATGTTAAATAGTTCAACACAACTTCTATTCCTTTGTTTTTTCTTTTGCCATTTATCTTATAACCGTTCCTTTATGATTGACCATCTAATGACATGTTTGGATTTAAGGCCCAGATGGTATAGCATGATATTTTTTAATAAAATATACATTTCAATTGGTTTGAATCCAAACATCAACACGTGGTCTGCTGGCCGCCCAAGTATGTCGCCTAACCATTTTGCATCGTCCACGCGTCTCGTCCGTCAAACTACAATGCATGCTGCAGTGCAGTGCTTTCATTGCACTGCACAGCACCGCCATCAGAGAGATTTAAAAAATAAAAAAAAAAAAAAAAAAAAACCTTCTCATCCAGGTTGTTCAGTGAACCATTCCTTGATGCTACTCTCTTTTGCTTTTTTCTTGCTTCTCACAGCATTGAATGTGAGAGATCCTTCGGGTGGTTCAGTATAAGATATGTTATTCATTTTCTCATTTGGGGGTTGTTGGTAATCAGATTCATGGGGCACCAGATGAGAAAAACAATCACAAGGAGAAGGAAGAATTACTATCTCAGTTATTGGAAGTTTGACCCCCAATCAAAAGTAGCAGTTCTGGAACATTAAAACAATGGGTATGCTTCGAACGAACCAATCTTCCAAAAAATCTCAATGGCAGAGATCCAGTGCCTGTGATGGAGGACCCGTCGATCGAAAGAAACCAATTAGTTTCATACATTAATCCTTCTGCAAAGAGAAGTCTTGTTCTGAAACTCAAGAGATTGCCAAAGAATTCTATAGCTTCTCCAAGGAGCAAGAGAGTGAAGACCTTGTCCAACGTGGATGGTCTCACAGATAATGGGAACAAGTCTCCCAGAACCGTCAAGCATAGCTTCAATCCGTCAACAAAAAGCACTTCTTCTAAAGCTTGTTGTTGTGCATTGAAATTTGCAAGAGCTCTTGGAAATCAAGTCTCTTCTCCGAGAAACAAGAGAGTGGATATCACATTGATTTTTGAGTTAGGGCATCTAGACAGTGAGGATCGCTGTACTTCATGATTGCAGCTAATGTAGAACAACTAAGACTCCACTCTCAAACATTGAGTGTGGAAATCCAAAATATTGACGTATACAAGTATACTCTTACTCAAACAATGTGAGTGGTAATCACAATTCTCACGCCAACTTACTAGTTACTAAAGTGTTGCAAATACCGTGACAAGATAATTTCACATTACACTACAATACTATACGTAAATCCAAACATCCCCCAACAATTAGGTGGCATTGTTCCATATGTGTCCATTGGGTTAAAAATCCTCTTCGTACATTCCAACGGATCTTTCAAAACACCACGTGACGATCTCCTAATTTTACTCTTATTGATTCTCACAGGGAACGGCGGCCACGGGATGAACAACTGTAAGGGGGTGTTTGGCGCATAGGTTTAGATGGGACTAGGAGTGGATTTTAATATCCCTGTCTAGGACTGTCTAGGACTGGGTTGCGAAGCTTTTTCTTCGAATCCGCACATGGCCAAGGGATTTCTACATTTTTACTCTGGTTGGTGTTATATGGACCCACCATGATGTATTTGTTTAATCCACGCAGTCCATCCATTTTGAAATATAACTTTAGGGCTAGATTCCAAAAATGAGTAGACATAAAACTCAAAGTGGACCACACCATGGGAAAACACTAGCGATTGCATTCCACCATTAAAAACCTCCTACGGCCAACTGTAATGGTAATTTGACATCTAACCGGTCGATTAGGTCATAAAGACTTGGATGAAGGGAAAAAATATATATCAGCTTGATCCAAAACTTTTGTAGCCCCAAAAAGTTTTTAATGGTGGCCGTTCAATCAATACTATATGGTCCATTTAAGATTTGGATCAAACTCATTTTTGGGGTCTTACTGTAAAATGATCTGGAAGAATGGGTGGACGGCACGGATGAAACACATACATCATGGTGGGTCCCACAGAGCACAAACCCTGACATAGGTAATTATTGCATTTTTCCTAATTCTATCCCACTTAAACCCAAGTAATCCCATACACCAAACACCCTCTAAAGTGTGGAAGATGCTGGGTTTCATATCAGGTGATCATAATGATGTGACCCTCGTATTGTACGGATCCAACATGGCACATGTTGGTAGGAAAAGTAGTTGTACCATATCTTATGATACAGCTGCTGTATCTGATCATTTCTCGTCAGTATATACCACCGCCACCCTTCTTCAGGTTCTTTCCTCATAAGAAGAGAGAGAGAGAGAGAGAGAGAGAAAGAGAGAGATATTTTAAAATTGGTAATTACTATTATTATTTTATTATTCCACTTAAATTATCCTCTTGAATTTTCTATTTTCTCTTTATTACGTATATATATACGGAAAGGTTGCATTTTTTTTTTTCTCATTTCTTTTTTAATTTAGATATAAGAACGACTGTCTTCTGTTGTTCTCTTTTGGTGCTGTTGAAGGAGAGAAGCTCATGAAGAGGCTAGTAAGTACGTTGGTTTGTTTTTTTTTTTCTTTTCTTTTCTTTATGATTTTGAGATTTTTCATGATATGGATTTTTATTTATTTATTTGTTAATTCGAATTGTTGTTGGGTGTGTTTTTTTTTTTTTTTTTTTTGAAGTGAGTGTTTTTGTTCTGATCACGAATTTCTTTTATTTAGCGTTGGAGCTTGAAGTTTAGACTTCTTTTATTGTATTGCTCTTTTTTATATTGAATTCTGTGGTTTGGGTGTTGGGTGGATTGGAATTGTTTTGTGGGGTTGTTTTGTTTTTGTGGGATTAGTGGATTTTTTATTTTTATTTTTCTAATTTGGATTTTGTTTTTGAAGTGGGTGTTGTGTTTTAATCTTATTTTGTTCTGTGTATTCGGAATTTTTTATCTTCTGGATTAGTTTTATTAATTTCTATATATATGCATTTTGTGTTGTTGGTTGTCTACACTGCTAATTTAGAGCTTTTTTTTTTTTAGAGTGAATGAGTGAGTGTTGGGTTTTTCTTATTCTCTGAGAGTTTGAAGTTCCGACGTTTTGGTCTTTTCTACTTCTTCTTCTTCTTCTTCTTCTTCTTCTTTTTGAATAGCTGTTTTGTTCTAATCTTGTTTTTCTCTGGGTGTTTGAAGCTTAAGCCTTTTGGATTGGGTTCATTCGATATTTTGGTGTTTTGCGTTGGGTAGAATTTGATAATTTGTGTTTTCTTGTTTTTGGCATTCACATTCTTCTCTATCTTGCCTTGTTTTGGAGTCGTGGAAAACCTTTAATTTCTGTAATTAGACAGATGCTCTGACAATTTTCTAGCTGACGAATATGCGCGTACTGAGATTTTTTGCTTCTTTCGGTTTTCTTTATTACGATTTTTTGGTCCGCATTGTATTAGGAATCACGTAAGCAATCAGTTCTCCTTTCACTGGATTCTTCTTAATTTTGGTGATAATTTCATTCTTTCCTATGGATTATCCAATCATTCTATCATGTTTTTCTTTGGTATTCAAAGCACCTTATCTTTATGTATTCTTTTCAGTCCATGCTGTGGAAATTTCTTGTTTTGGCCTTAAATCATCAGAGGGAATTATAAGCTTTTAGCCACTGATCTGGTATCGTTGGTCTCTTTGATATAGATTCTTCTTTGGTTTCTCAATTTGTTTGCAACTCCTCTCTCTCCCTTCTCTGAATCGATCTGCATGTATTTGAGAATTAGTATTGAACGGCAATCGGGTTGTTAGAATAAGTCTTGTGAATTTCCTTCACTACTAATCTTCAAGCTCTTATGTGAATGTGTTGTATCAATGGGAATAGAGGTTCAGTTCTAAGAATGTGATTTGATTCTTGTTTTTCTTAGGTGGTGGCACTGCTATTGCTGCTGGCATTGAGTTTTGGAAGTAAGGGAAATGAAGGAGAGAGTGATGGGCATTGCAAATACAAGAAGGGCTTGCCATCGGCTCCCAGACCTCACAGTGTTTCCATATTGGAGTTTGGGGCTGTTGGAGATGGGAAGACGGTGAATACCATCGCTTTCCAGAATGCTATCTTCTATTTGAAGTCGTTTGCCAACAAGGGCGGTGCTCAGCTCTATCTTCCATCAGGCAGGTGGCTGACTGGAAGCTTCGATCTCACAAGCCACCTCACCCTCTTCTTGGAGAGATATGCTGTCATCCTTGGATCTCAGGTCTTTGCCATGTTCATCTGTTAATTTCTCTATTGTAGAGATTGTTCTATGTTTCTGTTTAAATCAATGGCATGTTTGGATGGTCAATTGGTATGAATTGCAATAACTTCAGTTGGGGTGAGAGTGACTAGCCCACGATCTACATCACAAATTCACAACCATTTCATGTCCAACTTGAAATGCAAATGCAAATTTGGGTTTGGTCTTGTCATTGATTCGAACAGTGTCATGCCCGCTTTGCTTGTCTCCTATGTATTTGACTGATTTATTGGAAGTCAGTTCTTTCTACTCTGATACCATGTCAAACAACCACTTTCTCTAAAATCTCGAGCTGTTAGAGGATAGTGTATCAATGTATATTAAGGGACTTTAACACTAGTGTTGTCAGTAATTGAATTGGTAGGTTTCTGAACTTCCTTTTCCTTTCTCTTGTAGGAATCGTCTCATTGGCCGCTTGTCGAACCGTTGCCTTCATACGGTCGAGGGATCGAATTTCCAGGCAAACGACATCGCAGCTTGATAAATGGCAACAACTTGAAGGATGTGGTTATTACAGGCATGAATGCATATGTTTTCCAATTTTCTCATCAGCTTTCTAATAAAATCAACTTGTGGGTCTTCATTCTCTTAATATTTTGCACCGTTCATCAATTGCAAACAGGTGATAACGGAACCGTCGATGGTCAGGGTGCTGTGTGGTGGGAGTGGTCACGCTCTCATTCTTTGAACCATACCCGCCCCCACCTTTTGGAATTCGAGAGCTCCAACGACATTCTGATTTCGAATTTGACTTTCTTGAATTCCCCTTCCTGGCACATCCATCCAGTTTATTGCAGGTATGTTGGGTAAGGCTGCGTCTCGATGGATTGTCGAACTGAATTCCAATATATGCAATTAGCGAAATTGCAATTAACTTCATTAGCATTCGTAACGAAGATTTATCCCTCAAATTGCAGCTGCATTTCTTTCAAATCCAACTCGAATTATTGCAATTCAATTCAGTAAGGCATCCAAACATGGCCTAAGCTGTTCTAACCAATTGGAAAGAAAATTAGAAATGTATTGATTGTTTCTTCGTTTAAGTTGAACGGAACCAAATTCGTATTCGCTTGGATATAATGCAGCAATGTGCAGGTTCAGAACATAATAGTCCATGCTCCGTCAGATTCCCCACTTACGAATGGCATAGTCCCAGGTTAGTGATGGGTCATCAACCTCAATCCTTTTATCTGTTTTGCTGTTTGAGTTACTATTCAAGTGTTTTGTTGCTTTGGATTTCTTCAATCCAATGGTGGTGGAATCACAAATACCATTTTGTAACTGTTACTGTGATTTCTAAGGGATTGTTTGGCAACCCGGATTTGGGTTTCAATTCCAAAATATCCTAATCCTCATGTTTGGCAGCTTCTTTTTTTGTTTGGATTTGAAAATTCAGGTTGCCAAACACAACTAACAGAATCCAAATCTCAGAGATTTCAATTCCTGTTTGGATTTAAGAATCCAATCAAGCTGCCAAACGACCCCTAATGTTCGTGCATAAATGCTGAAAGAAAACAATTTCAAACATAGAATCTACTAATGTAACATTTCTTCAGATTCATGCTCCGATGTATGCATCGAGGACTGCCACATTAGTGTTGGTCACGACGCGATCGTGCTCAAGAGCGGCTGGGATGAGTACGGCATTGCTTACGGAAGGCCCACCTCGAATGTCCACATCAATCAGGTCCATCTAAGGACGCCTCTGGGCTCCGCCCTCGCCTTTGGAAGTGAGATGTCTGGTGGCATTTCCAGTGTGCTAGCTGACCACCTCAACATCCATGATTCATTCACTGGCATTGAACTCAAGACTACGAAAGGCCGAGGTGGTTTTATAAAAGACATCGTTGTATTGAACGTCAAAATGGAGAATGTCCACATCGCGATCAGGGCCACAGGCCACTGTGGGACCCACCCTGATGACCATTTCGATCCGGGTGCAAATCCAGTAGTAAACAACATTACTGTAAAAAACATGACCGGGACAAACATCTCCCTCGCTGGGAACCTCAAAGGAATCCATCAAGCTCCTTTCACTGATATCTGCCTATCAGACATTTCCTTGTCGATCACATCTGAGCTGTCCGCTTCGTGGGTCTGTTCGGACGTATCAGGATTCTCCGAATCGGTGTTCCCAGTGCCATGTTCCGACCTCCAAAACTCGTATTGGAATTCTTCTATCTGTTTCTCTCTTTTATATCCAAATAGCCATGTAGAATCCTTATGAAATCTTTATCCATGCTTACTGATCTTGTTCAGCCCATCTGTACAATTGAGATTCCTAAACTTCCAATTCCATCTCAAATTCAGGCAGCCTGGCCCGCATTTCATTCTTCGGTCACCATCGGATTCTTTCCATATGAACTCGATCCCATTTTCGATTCATACAATTCAAAACTGCGCCGAAGAAGGACAATGTGCTCATATGTACATACCTATTTCTTCATTCTTGTGTAGTGATTGCTTTTTCTAATGTTTGGGACCTCAGGCATGTGATTGGATACCATTGCATTTGCATGTTCTGTTGTTATTATTAGTATTTTTTTCATCAGTAGTTGCTGCATTGTATATTTTATCCGACGTGGGGCCTGCCGACTTCGGAATGTTAGATGAATGGAGGACATGAGTCAGATGGAATAAAAAGATGGCTGTTTGAATTACATATATGATTGTTATGTTGTGTTGTGTTGATTCTCATTGAGCTACATTGCATTTGTGTGTATAGCTTTTTTTTTTTCATGGCCCACTGCTGCCACGAGCTTTTTTGTTGGGTCGCAGCATTCCCAACTGGGCCCCATTGTCGGCAGAGCGACGGCTGGTCTTGTCTGCACCTGATGCATGGGGCCCACTCTTTTATTGGGGGTGGTTGTTAGGGGTGCACACGGAACCGGAAAACCGGACCAAAACTGATCAGACCGCACGGTTTGGTCCGGTTCTGAAGTGCACCCGTTCGAGTTCAGAAAATCAAAGAACCGGTTAGTTCGGTTCAGTTCTCGGTTTGGAGTTTTGTAAAATCGAACCAGGCCATAGAACCCTTGAACCAAATCTGGAACCGGACCCCTTGGTCAATAAATATTAATTTTTTTTTAAAAAAAAAACATAAAAAACTAGACCATTTATCAAATGGATCACAACATGAATAGGCATTGGCAGCAAAATCATTTTGGGAACATAAAGGGTCATAAAAACAAATCATGACAAGATTACTTTATGTGAAAATTTTCAATAGATGAGCTTGGGCTGTATTATAAAAACAAACCATGCAATTGGGCTAAATTATAAAAAGTCCAGAACTGTAGAACTGAATCGGAACTGAATCAGTTTTTTACAGTCAGGTTCCAATTCAGTTCTAGGGTACAAACAGTCAAGTTCCGGTTCTAGTTTTCCTGAAACCGTTGGGAACGGTTCGGTTCTGATTTCACCTCAGAACCAAACCGGACCGAACAATGTGCACCCTGGTTGTGGTGCAATGTACCGCCTTGATTAATTTTTATTGTTATTCTCACACCTGTGTAGAGTGGATGAGTAATAAAGATTGATTTTTGGGCCAGGATTCCAACCTGATGAACGGTCCACCATGTCCATGGACCCAGGCTAATGTCCCCAACACTTCTCAGTGGACAAGAAAACACTATTAACAATGAGAATTAATGGTCCACAAAAATAAATTTGCAAGTCCAACTGGTGGCCATGTGGGCCCACTGTGGTGTTTGTATGAGATGCCATCCGTACAGAAAGGTTGTCCCACCATGAAAATGGGATGTTCCAAAAATCATATGGATCCAACTATCAGGTGGGACACACCATAGAAAACAGTGATCCACCACCCAAAAAAGTTCACATTCACGTGGGGAGCAGCTAATAGATCCATCCATCTGATTTTTGGAGCATTGCCTTTTTATGGTGAGACAACCTTCCTGGACGGACGAGATGTCCAACAAACACCATGCGAGCCTCACATGGACGTACAAGTAGTTTTGAATGTTTTCTTTTCCATTGGGAACATTCTTGGCACACGTGCCAATGTGGGCCATGCTCACAAGGGACGAGGCTGGCCGTTCATCAGGTTGGAATCGTGGCTCAAAAATCAATCTTTTCTTCTCATCCAGTGGACACACGTGTGAGAATGACTTGAAGGGTCTTTTCTACTCTCTCTCTCTCTCTCTCTCTCTGGCCCATGGTTCAGTGATCAAAGTCGTTGATATGATGGGCCTCAGAGGATCGATGGTGTAGAATATGTAGCCTTCTTCTGTTTAAATTTGAACCGTTCCAATGTTGGCCACCTCGTGAACGGTTAGATTTTTCCATTTGGGGGTCTAACTAGTGCATTAGTGCCAGAATGTCATGACATCTAACGGTCCAAAATGTTAGGCCTACCATACTGATAATCTGCCGAACAATAAAGCTGATCCATTCATCAAGTGGGCCACACTTTAGAAAACAATAAACGGCCCTATCTCTAATAAAAAGTACATGTGGGGCCCACCTGATGAGTGTATCAACCTTTTCAGTGCCAATTTATCTTCATGTGGGGCCAATCTAATTTTGAATTGGTTGGATATCATACACACTACATGTTGGCACTCATGTGCTAAGCTGGATTGCAATTTGGCTGTCCAATCAATTCTATCTTAACACTCCTGAAAATACATAGCCTTCTCATTTTATTTTTTACTTGGATGTATTTTACTAAGGTCCCATGTGAGTTTACAACACCTAAATTTTCTTGTGTGAGTCCATGTGATCACAACCATCATTTCTTGGTGGCCCGGCATGAGGCCCACCTCTTGATCATGCCTGATACGGATTATCGACTTAGATCATCTTAAGGAGGCATGGAATTTGTGTTTATATACACATGGTGATGATCTAAACCATGCAATTTATAATTATATTTTATATTTTATTTTCGTGAGATTTTTTCAATAATACTATAAAATTAAAACATCAAATTTTGAAAATCTCCTAAGAAACTCTAAGTTCTAGAAATTGTTGAGAATGAGATTTGTTAATATGATTGGTGTGTCATGGATTAATGAGTCCGGCTGTGAATTTCGTGTTTTTACAAAGATTTGTTCAAATGCGACGAGAAACTATAAGTTAAAATTTTAATCGGTTATTCAAAAAGAGAAAAATCATGTTTGGTAAAAACATTAGTAGTAAAGTTTGAATATGAAAAGATCCATTTTTGTTAAAAAGGAATTTTACTTTAATAAAAAAGGATTATCTTTTGGACCGGTTGTTCTATTAATCATTATCTTTTGTTCTTCCCTCAACCTAATTTTGAGAAGTAGGGAATATGAGTAATATGATTAAAACAACAGGGATGATATTAATGATAACAACGATGATGGTGATGGTGGGGACAATGACAGTGACTATGATTTCAAAAAATAAAATAAAAAATACTCTTAGATATTCTGATTGTCCACCACAAATGTCAAACATGTAACTTTTAATGGTAAACGGTCTTGTCAAAGTAGTATCTTGTATATTGATAATTGTGTATTATATTTATCAGTATGATTATACTAATTCGAAAGTCAAATGTAGATGTAGTAGGAGTTAGGTTTTAAAAAAGTTGTAATTATTATAGAGTAGAAAAATTCCTATCCAAACATATGAATTAATATATTTTTCTTCTGATTTAATATCTCAATGATGTAAATGTTATTAGATGTCTTAAATTTGTTTGTAATTGGGTCTGTCGATGGCATCAATAAACCACTCGATCACATCAAGTAGTTGTCGATCCCACAACGGCCCACTCAGTCTCACCGAGAAAATTTCGATTTATTCCCTTTGCTCGCTAGATAGTTTGTGACTCCAAATCGTTATGATCGAAGGTGGCTTCGATCCCATCGAAGAGCCTTCGATGATTGTCAATCCCATCGACAATTGTAGGAATTATTTCCTATTTTGGGCGCGACACTATATATGGGTGTAATTGTGGAATTAGGGTTAGGCCAAGCATTCCTAAGCCATTCTAAGGAGGGTTACACGTTTTGGGGGGCTTAGGGAAGACAAAAATTAGGATTTTTTGATTATTATAAGTGATTCCATATCTTGTGTTTTTTACTTTCATATTGATTTGTTGTTAGTTTGTGCCGTAGTTTTTTTTTTCCCATAAGGGTTTTTCCACGTTAAATTGTGTGTGCTTTGTGATTGCTTGATTTCGTTTGCTTAATCTCGTGTAATTCGAATTCGGGATTTGCTTCCATGGATTTCTAATAAGTAGTATCAGAGCATACATTGGGATTCGAGTTTGATTGACATTATGACAATTAAGGGATCAAACATGAAAAACGAAATTGAGAAGTTCACCGAGAAAAAACAACTTTGAACTATGAAAGGTTAAGATGAGAGACATTTTAGTTCAGTAAGGGTTGCGACATGCATTCCTTAGTATTTAGAAGCATCCAATGTCTATGAGCGACAAAGAATGGGAAGAGTTGGATGAAATAGTTAAAACCTCAGTCCAATTATGTTTGGTGGATGATGTTCTTTACAATGTACTACATCAAAAGACTACTACAGGACTTTGGAAGTAGTTAAATAGGTTTTACATGACAAAATCGTTGTCGAATCGTCTATATTTAAAGAAGCAATTTTATAATTTGAGGATGACAAAGGGGTCATATCTAAATAAAAACATTAGCATATTCAATCACATCCTTTACAAATTGACGAGTGTGAAAGTGAAGATGGGCGAGAAAGATCGAGCCCTAATTCTATTAAAATCCCTTCTAAAGTCTTACGATAGCTTCGTAGACACTATGTGTCATGGTAGAGAGAATAATAATATTGAGACTGTCATCTCAACCCTTCAGTCGAGGGTGTTGAGAAAAAAGGACAGTGGCACAGGTTTCTCTATGGATGTATTGATAGCTAAGGGAAAGAATTCAGAGTGGGAGAAGGGTAATTCGTTACGTTCATGATCTAAGTCTAAGGGCAAGAGAAAGATGAAGTATTAGAACTATGGAAAATAGGCATATGAAGAAGAATTGATGGAATCATAAACCATGAAAGGGAGATAAAGTAGATGAAGCACCGAAAGACGTCAATGTAACAGAGTCAAGCGAGGACGTGGACACCAGTGATGTTCTGACCACATCCAGCTACCTCAGCAATAAGTAGATTTTGGATATGGAAGCGTCATACCACATGACCTCGCATCATGATTACTTCACCACGCACAACGAGCATGATGGTGGGTAGCTGTTTATAGGCATTGATGTTGCCTGTAAGGTCATTAGAATTGGATCGGTGTGCATTAAGATGTTTGATGGAATGGAACGCATCCTAACGGATGTGAGACACATTCCTAACCTAAGGAAGAATATGATCTTTGTGAGTGCTCTTGAGGTTGTTGGGCGTAAATTCACCAATTTTGATCGTGTCCTGATGGTTTCAAAATGGGCACTTATAGTGATAAAGACACAATGAAATGGTAACCTTTTACAGGTTGATCAGGAATACCGTATCCGGTAGAGTTGTAGCATCTGTAAAAGAGTTCACGTTGGCACATTTGTGGCATGCACGTTTAGACCACAAGAGTGAGCATGACATGAATGTATTTTTTATCGTTCTTTCATTTCTACATTTAAAAGCATTATATATTTGGTAAACAGACAATTTTATCTTTTAAGTCAGGAAAACATGCTAGTAAGGGTTGTTTAGATTATGTGCATTCTGACTTATAAGAGCCTTCGCTCATTGTTTCTAGAGAAGGGTCATCATTCTTTGTATCATTCATAAATGACTATTCTAGAAAAGTGTGGGTGTACTTTATGAAGTACAAGTCAAACGTTTTTGTCACATTTGAAGTATAAAAGGCAATGGTTGAAAAACAGTCAGGGCGAAAGTTGAAAATTTTAAGGACAGATAATGGAGGTGAATTTACTTCTAATGAGTTCAACCAATTTTGTAAAAAATGAATGGATCATACAACTTAACACAGTCAGATATACACCAGAGCAGAATGGTGTAGCAGAACATATGAATCAAACTCTCTTAGAGAGAGCCTGAAGCATGTTGAGCAACGCTGGGTTAGGCAAGGAGCTATAGACTAAGGTTGTTAACACGATCGACCTGTTACTTAGTGAATCAGTCTCCATCTATGTCGATCGGTTGTAAAATTCCATAAGAAGTGTGAACTGGCCATGATGTTGATTACTTGGGGCTACGAGTTTTTTTTATTGCGATGCTAACTCTCATGTACCGTTAGTTGAGAAAGATAAACTACACCAAAGGATTAAGAAGTGTATCATTGTTGGTTATGGTGATGATGTGAAGGGATACAAGTTGTATGACCGGATCACACGAAAGATCACAATTAGTCATGATGTCAGATTTGATGAGAATTCTTTATTCTGTAAGAAAGATCACAAGGAATCAGAAAAATCAACAGTGATGAACGTTGAAATTGACAAGGATGAAACACTGATTGAAGCTGAGCGAGATAGCAAGAGTTACATGAGCAGGTGGAATAACCACCTGTGAGGAGAAATCCACCTAGATATCGTAGATTACCAGTGAGATATATGGATGATTTGAACATTGCATTGACCCTTATTACAGATGAGGGGGATCCGTCCACCTTCAACAAAGCATTGGATGACCCAGATGGACTCTTCATACAAGAATGAGACGTGAGAGCTGGTGGAGATTTTTGTTGGGCATGAAGCGATCGGGTCCAACTAGATTTATAAGAAGAAACATGACAAATACAAGTTAAGGTTGGTAGCGAATAGGTATGTTCAGAAAGAATGTATCGACTTTAGTGAGATATTTGCATCGGTTGTCAAGCAGGTATTTATTAGGTTTATATTAGCACTGGTTGCCCAATACAACCTTAAGCTAGAACAAATGGATGTAAAGACCACTTTCCTTATTGGGAATAGGAAGAGAAGATTTACATGAATAAACCAGAGAGGTTTGAAGAAAATGGGTCAAAGAATAAAATTTGCAGGTTCTTAAATAGTCGCCTAGATAGTGCTACAAGAAGTTTGATACTTTCATGGTAAGTCAATGGATTATTAAGAATAAATGTAATTATTGTGTCTACTTTAAGACACTGAGTAACGGAAGATTCATGATATTAATATTATATGCTGATGACGTGCTTATTGCTAGTTAAAGCATGTTTAAGATTAATATATTAAAGACTTAATTATTAGGGACATTTGAAATGAAAGATCTAGGGGCTATAAAAAAGATTTTTGGCATAGACATACATAGAGACAAATAGAAGAGTAAATTACAGTTATCTCAGGTAGAGTGTCTTGAGAAGGTATTAGTGAAGTTTGGAATAGACAAGGCTAAACCAGTCAGCACATGTATGGTGTTCACTTTAAGCTTTTTTAAGAGCAATGTCTCATTATAGATGAAGAAAAATAAGTTGTGTTGTGTGCCCTATTCAAGCTCAGTTGGAAATTTGATGTATGTCATGGTTTTTACGAGACTAGATATTTCACATGCAGTCAGTGTTGTAAGCGGATAAATGTCAAACGTCGGCAAACAACATTGGGTGGCAGTGAAATGGCCACTTCATTATCTACGAGGTATAGCGGACCACGTCTTTACATTTCATAAATTAGAGGGAAAGCTTACTGGTTATGTTGATTCAGATTAAGTAGGAAATGTGGACAACAAAAGATCGGCTTTCGATTAGTAGTTTGTATTAGCAGGTAGAGAAGTCAGTTAAATGTTAAAGCTTTAGTTTGTGGTTGCTCTTTCCACAAAAAAAAGTTGAGTATATGGAAGTAATAAAGGAATTCAAGGAATGTGTTTGGTTATGTGAAATGATGAACGAACTCGGAATTCAGCAGGAGGTCGTGACGGTTAATTGTGATAGCGAAAGCGCGATTAATTTGGTGAATAATTTGGTTTACTATTCTAGAACTAAATATATTAATGTTCGTGACTATTTTATCTGACGGGTGCTTGAGGAAGGCAGTGTCACTCCAGAGAAGATCCACATAAGCGTGAATCTGGTGGATATACTGATCACTAAGGTGGTTCCCACAGAGAAGTTTCGATTTTGTTCTACTTTTTTGGTTCTAGCAAAATGTTAATAAAGATAAAGTGTGCATGAGAAGCGATAGCGATGATGAAGCTATAATGGAAGCAATTAGAGATTGCGTTTAGAGTTGTGGTTAGTGACAATTGAAGACATGATAGAAATTGTTATAAGATGTCTTAAATTTATCTATAACTGGATCTATCAATAGCATCATCGAACTACTCAATCTCATCGAGCAACTGTTGATTCCATTAACAACCCACTTGATCTCATCGAGAAAATTTTGATTTATTTCCTTTGCTCACTGGGCATTGATCTGAAGAAAGTCGAAAGTGAGTAGCATGGGGTGTGCTAACCGATTTAGCCTTGTCCATCCCAAACTTCATCAACACATTAACAGAGTATTCTGCCTGAGACAACTGTAACCTACTCCTCTCTTTATCTCTATGTATATCAGTGCCAATAATCATATTTACAATTTTAAGATCTTTCATTTTGAATATCTCTTATAACTGAGTCTTCAATATATTGATCTCAGACATGTTATGACTCGTGACAAGAATGTCATCAACATATAATACCAACACAATAAATTCTCCATCATTTAGTATCTTGAATAGACACAATGATCATATTTACTTCTAGTAAACCGTTGGTTCACCATGAAAGTATCAAATTTCTTACATTACTGCATAGGCGACTGTTTCAGGTGGAATAATGACCACCTTAATCTACAAACTTTATTCTTTATTCTCTATATCTCGAACCCTTCTAGTTCTTCATGTAGATCTGTTTTTCCAATTTTTCATATAAGAATATAGGAAAGCAGTCTTCACATCTATTTTTTCATGTTCAAGATTATATTAGGCAATCGGTGTCAACATAAATTTGACAGATACCTGCTTTGACAACCAATGTGAATATCTCATTGAAGTTGATTCCCTCTTTCTACGCATAACCCTTCGTTACCAGTCTGGCCTTGTACCTATCTTGTTTCTTTCGATAGATTCACTCACATTCGATTGTTTTACACCTAACAAGAAGCTTCACTAGCTCCCACAACTTATTATTGTACAAAGAATATATCTCATCATGAATCGTCATCATCCACTTTTTAGCATCTTTATCTTTCAATACTTCTTGAAAGATATATGGATCCCCCTTATTCGTAACAAGAGCAAATGTAACATTCGATTCATCTTGCGATCTCTCGGTGGATTTCTCCTCACGCGTGGCTACTCCACTTGCTTATGTACATTTTTCTGCGGCTCAGCTTTTACTTGTTGGGTTATGGAGTTTGGAAAACTATTTAGATAAAATAAAATTAAAATGAAAATAAGAAAATAGAAAACTTATCAGTTTGTAGAAGTTGAGGCGTGACGTGAGTCACTTGGCTGAAATCGAATTTGCTCCCCTTGGACAACGCCCTAAGTGTAACAGGTTTCCAGATCAATCGACCTTTAGGATACAACGACTATGACCCGATCCTAATGATGTACTCACTGTACGTGAGCTCGAACCACTCGCAGTCTTAACCCGAAGTATAAATACTTAAACACATTTTTTTAAGAGAAAAACTGATTTTCTAATACACCTTGAAACTAAAAGTAAAAGTCTATTTATAAACTTTGAGAAGACACTCTTAAGGGTGTAGAGATACCCTTTCAAAAAGGGTTGTTACTATTGGGTTTAAACCCAATTGGTACGACCTTTAGACTTAAAAAGACAAATTTTCAAAATAAAATATGAAAAGATGCAACCTTTCGGATTGATGTGAAAAGACACATCCGTAGAGCACATGCTTACCTATGGCCACGGCCACAGCCCGTCCCAACGAAAATTGTTGAAACACTAAATTATTTTAAAATTATTTAAAATAAATAATTAGTGGGTGGTACAAGAGATCATGATAATGTGTGTCACCAAAATATTCCCCAATGGACAATCTTACATGTCCAACTTGTGGACAAGTGGATGGTTTACTATCCACTTTATGTCTAAGAAATTCAGATGAGAGATTTTGGGAAGATATTTGACTACCACTAATGATGGGTGGCACAAGAGACTATGTATAATTTAGTGTTTAAATAATTTTCGTTGGGACGGGTCGTGGTCGTGGCCATAGGTGAGCACGTGCCCTACAGATGTATCTTTTCACATTAGTCTGAAAGGTTGCATCCTTTCATATTTTGTTTTGCAAAGTTGTCTTTTTAAGCCTAACAGTCGCACCAATTCTGCTTAAACCCAATAGTCACAAACCTTTTTGAAAGGGTGTCTCTACACCCTTAAGGGTGTCTTCTCAAAGTCTATAAATAGACTTCTACATTTTGGTTTTAAGGTGTATTAGAAAATTAGGTTTTCTCTTTAAAAATGTGTTTAAGTATTTCTACTTTGGGTTAAGACTTCGAGTAGTTGGAGCTTGAGTACAGTGAATGCACCATTGGGACCGGGTCATAATTGTTGTATCCTGGAGGTTGATTGCTTTGAAAACCTGTTGCACTTGGGACGTTGTCCAAAGGGAGCAAATTCGATTTTAAGCCGAGTGAGTCACGTTACGCCTCAACTTCTACAAACCGATAAGTTTTCTATTTTTCCATTTTAATTTTAATTTTATTTATCTAAATATTTTTCCAAACTCCATATCCCAACATTACCTATGTATCACCTTTTTCAATTTTAACGTCAATTCCATTTCCTTATGTTTATCCTTGAGGAACGAGGAATCCTTATCAAACTTGACGTCATAACTTATAGTAATCTTTCATGTGACCCAGTCATACATCTTGTATCCCTTCACACCATCACCATAACCTATAAAAGTATACTTCTGCGCCCTTTAGTCTAATTTATCCCTCTCAACTGACGGTACATGAAAGTAAACGTCAAAATCAAATACTTACGGCCCTGAGTAGTATATGTCATGACTAGAGGTGGGCATCGGTTCGGATTGGATCGGATTAAGTATCACCCGATCCTATCCAAAATTTCTACACCCTTACCCAAACTCGATCAGATCCGGGACCCAATCCGATTCAACTGATTCGAACAGATCCAATATATGGTGGGGCTGACTTTCCGAAGTTTGATTTATTGACTCGGTTAAGGAAACTGAGTCGGATCGGGTTTAATATGATTTGGATCCTTTAAATTTAATTCAACTTTTTCACGTGGTGTGGTCCACTTCAGCCTTAAATATACCACATTTTTTTACTCAAGGTCTAAAATGATATATCAAAATGGATGAACGGTTTAGATTAAACATATACAACAAGCTGGGCCTACGTAACTCTGAAAAACGGTATTCCTGATTGTATTACAATTTACAACGTTTCGTACAGTGCCGTTATTTCACGTCAATTGCAATTGCATGTAACTTCTGTATTATAAGTACATCACTTGTTATATATGAGTATGAGGGTATGTGTTATATCCAAACCGTCCATCCATTTGCCAAGTTCGTCTTAAGGCTTGATACAAAAATAAGATAGATCTAACTGTCTTGCGGACCACACGAGTTATTTAACGGTGAAAACCATTCTCTGTTACTATCTGTGGTGTGGTCCGGATGATCTTTGGATAATATTTATTTTTTGGATAATGCTCTATAATAATATTTAAAAATATATAAACGGTGTGGATATAATAAATACACCAAGGTGGCCATGTAACTTTGATATCCTTTGAACCGTTCGTATAACTCAAAGCTCGAGGTACGTATATAGGCTACAGCTGTAGCCTGGATGTCAGATAGGCATCACGTGGGCGCACGTTGAGGGAAACCGACTGGCTGAGATGGTCGGTGTTATGTGGGCCCCACCATGACGTATGTGTTTCATCCATTTCGGCCATATATTTTTACAGATCAATTTACAATATCAATGTAAAAATGAGGTATATCCAATTCTCAAGTGGACCACATTACAAGAAACAGTGTTGAATGAGAGTCGACCATTAAAAACATTTTAAGGGCCATAAAAGTTTTGGATCAAGCTGATCTTTGTTTTTTCTCTTCCTCTGGAACTGTATGACCTAATCAACGGATTGGATGTTGAATAAACAGTATGTTAAGTCTTAGATGTCAAATAAACAGAATAATAGGCCTTAGGAGGACTTTAACGGTGGATATCCAACCGCTATTATTTTCATGTGGTGTGGTCCACCTGAGATCTATATTCCTCTCAATTTTGGTACCAAGCCATGATATGACCATTAAAAATGAATGAACGGAATGAGTGAAACACAAATACCCGGATCGGACCGGTTCTGATCGAATCGGATCCAATCGGATCGAATTCCGGGTCGGATCTGTCCGAGTAGGCATGCATCCGAACCCGACCCAAAAAGTATTCGGATCTGGCTAAACCTACTCAATTTGCACCGATCTGAGCCGTCGAATCGGGTCGGATCTGGCCGGATCGGGTCGGATCCACCGAATCGGGTCAGGATTGCCCAGCTCTAGTCATGACCACTTCACACTTCTTTTAGAATTTTACAATCAATCACTGTAGATAATGATCGATTCACTAAGTAAGAAGTCATATTGAAAGCGTCAGTCCATAACTTCTTGCCCAATGCAGCATTACTCAACATGCGTCGGGTTCTTTCCAAGCAAGTCTGATTCATTCGTTCTACCACACCATTCTGCTTTGGTGTATGCCTTATTGTATTATTCCTTATAATCTTTTTATCTTTATAAAACTCATTGAAATCCTCCGAAGTGAATTCACCACCATTGTCTGTCCTCAACACTTTCAACTTCTACTATGTCTGCTTTTTCACCGTCGCCTTTCACATCTTGAAGGTGGCAAAAACATCAAATTTATACTTCATAAAGTAAACTCAAACTTTTCTAGAGTAGTCATATATAAATGAGATAAATAAAACATGATGACCTCCCTCTAAAAATAATAGGCGATGACCCCCATACATCCGAATGTATATAATCAAGTACCAATTTACTTACATATTTTTTAGACTTAATAAACAACCGTCATTATTTACCATATATACAATGCTCACACATATTAAAATCAACACTTTTAAATATAGGTATCAAATAACGATCAGAAAGTACCTTTATGCCGCACTCGCTCACGTGGCATAGGCATGCATGCCACAAATCTGCCGATGTAGACTTCGTTATAGACGTTACAACTGCACCCAATACGGTATTCCCAATCAGCTTATAAAGGTTACTGCTTCGATGTACCTTTATCACAATGACTACCCCTTTTAAGACACGATCAAATCCAATGGACTTGCACCCAAGTGCCTCGAGATCTCCAAAGATATCAAGTTCTTTCTTAGATCAGGAACATATCTTACATTTGTCGGGATACACTCCATCCCATCAAACATTCTGATGTAAACGAATATAAGTCCAACCATCTTACAGGCATAATCATTGCCCATAAGAACCAAACCACCATCATACTTGTTGTATGTGGTGAACCAACTCTGATGAGGATACATGTGATACGATGCCCCCGTATCCAAAATCCACTCATTTTTACATTCATCGTATAAGTGTCCAACCTTTAACACCGACAACACATCACAATCACTTGTAACTGCATTAGATTCCGCTAAATTGGCATCCCTCAACAATTTATCTGATTTCTCTACTTTTCGAGCTTTAGGATTTCAACAATTCTTCTTCATATGCCCAATCTTTCCATAGTTCCAGTACTTCATGTTCCCTTTACCCTTAGACTTGGACCTAGATCATGAATCGTATTTCCCATCTCCCGCTCAGAATTTCTTCCCCTAGCTAGCAACGTATCCATACAGGAACTCTCACTACTGTGCTTCTTTCTCAACTACTTCAAAAGAAAGGCTAAGATAACAATTTTGGTATCAATGGTCTCTCTGCCATGACACACAATATCTACGAGACTCTCATATGACTCTAAAAGAATTAGAGTTTGATCTTCTTCGTCGATCTTCACCTCCATACTCATCAACTTACAAAGTAACTGATTGAACGCGTTGATGTGTTCATTAATATCAGATCCTTCCGTATTTTCAAATTATAAAATTGCTTCTTTAAATTCAGACGATTTGATAGAGATTTCGTTATGTACAAGCTTTCTAACTTTGTCCAAAACCTATGATGGCCTTCTGATCAAGGAGGTCATTCGTCAAATATAATTGGATCGAGATTTTTACCATCTCATCCAATTCTTCCCACTCTTCATTGCTCAACACTTCGCTATAACAAGGAGTGCCTATTACAATCTTTATCGAACTAGAAGGCCTCTCATCTTCATCTTTCATAGTTCAAAGTTATTTTTCCTAGCGAACTTCTCTATCTCATACTTCACGCTAGATCCATTCATCTTCATGTTGCAGATTCAAACTCGAATCCTAACATATATCTCTGATACCACTTGTTAGGAACTGTGGAAGCAAATCTCAAATTCGAATCGCATAACGATAAACAAATGCAAAAATAAGTATCACAGGAACACATGATTTTACGTGAAAAACTCTTGTGGGAAAAAACCATAGCATAAAGCGACAAGTTAATCTACAATTAAAATAAAGGTATAAGAGATAGAATCACTTACTAATATAAAAACCATTGTTTTCTTTCTTCAAAACTCTAGAATTAATGTAACCATCCTTGTTCTATCATAATCCCGCAATCACACCCATATGTGTGTGTGTGGTATTACATCTGAAATAGGAAACTAATCACACAATTACACAAAACTGCGTGCGTCATCGATCTAAGCATCAATTGATCAACATCGATCGAACTCATTATGTTTGATCAACTGAACATGCCTAAAAGTGTCCAAAGAGTTAACATGAAAATTTCAAATTTTGTTAATCGCTCGAATCTTCAAGGTCGATCGATCGAACATGTCCAAAACTGTCCAAAAACCAATCTGTTTGATCCAGGGTTCACTTAATCAATCGAGCCTATTTGATTGATTAAACTCTACTATTTATGCACATATTGAAGACATCCAAACAACAATTTTCTATTAATCAGGAGATGGGTACTGTAATTCATAATCGTTTTAATTTTACAATTAATTACAGTCGATCATGACTATCCAAGCAGTCCAATAAGCTGGGTCCTTACTCTTGCTCGGGTGGTAGACTCTTAGGAGTTTCAACTCCCGGTCAAGGGTTCGAGTACCCATGGGTGGTGAAATTCCACTAGCGTGAGTGTGTGGGGTGTGTGTGCGTGTAAATAAATAATTAAAATAAAAAAAAAAAAAAAAAAAAAAGGGGTCCAATAAGCTGAATGTTTGCCATTAAAAGTTATGAATGTGTGTGTAGGAGTGCAGATCATATGTGTTGAAGGCACAATGAGTTCCTGTGCCGCTTCTTCTTATTAATCCACGTGACCACTCATTATGTTAGGTGACATCAGCTCAAATTTTTTTTTAAAAATAAGGTCATTGACATATTTCCACGTCTGCTGCCCAACTCTTCTCTCCCTGGTCTCCCTACCATGACGTATGTGTTATATCCACACTGTCCATCCATTTTGCAAGTTCCTTCTGGGACATGAGCTCAAAAACGAGGCAGATCCAAAGCTCAAGTGGACCACACCACAAAATCAATGGAGACAATAACACTCACAATTGAAACCTTCCTATGCCCACCGTGATGTTTATTTAGTATTCAACTTGTTCATAGGGTAACACAGGGGCTGCTGCCTTTGTTTGTAGGAGAGGCCAGTTGGAGCTCTTTAGGGAGGAATTGGCTCTTTCTAGTTCTCTTATTTTGTTTTTGCTTATCTTGTCATATGATGGGTGAGGCCTGATTTTGTGGAGTCCACTTGAAATCTTCACTTTGTACACCCTCTGTTCATAAATACAAAGGTATGTCGTTTTAAAAAGAAAAGAAAAAGGAAAACATAATTAAGAAGTTTTGGAGATTTTAGAAGTTGCCAATGGTAGGCGTTCAGTATTCTTCAATTTTGGTCTCATTCCTTGAAATAAATTGGCAAGAAGGACAAAACACATACACCGTGGTGGGTCCCGTAAGTCCTTACACCACATAGTCATGTGGTGTTGGGTTCACCACCCAATCCACATCTATCAAAACCTATGTCTTTAAATGACAGAAGAAAAGTATCCAAAGATGAAATTCTTAATGATAGTTGGTTGTATTCACTGATTTTCACAATAATAGCATGTTCCATAGCAGGATTAACTGCATTTTATATGTTTCGGATGTATTTACTTATTTTTGAAGGGTACTTGCACGTTCGGATTTAAAATTACAGTGGCACTAAAAATAGCTCATTCTATTCGATATCTATCCAGGAAAAGGACCAAAATCAGTTAACAAAAATGTACTTTCCTCTATAACAGAGGTATGTGGGTTCACCACATGGGATACATATGCATACGCATCCTGAATCTCTACAGATATATATTGAATCCATCCATATAACTATCTACAGCACGTATGTTTCTATATGTCTAATTGTTACATATGTATTCTAAAACACAATTATAAAATGGTGGTTCTGATTTGGATTGTTCATCATCTTAAAATGATACATTTGTTTTACATGTCATGATGGTGTTCTTGCTTCAGCAAATTGTATTATCAAACAAAGTTCAAAATTGTTCCATAATAACATACAATATTTATCAAACGAAGTTAATGTTGGACGTAACAAACATAGACTTGAATTTTTTTTTGTTTTGGACCTTTAAAAAAAAAAAAAAAATCACACAAAAAAAGGTCCAAAATAGTGTGTGTGTGTGTGTGTGTGTGTGTGTGCATATGTGTGTGTGTGTGTGCATGTGTGTGTGTGTGTGTGTGGGAAAAGGTTCTATACCGTGGAGCTCATGGGAACTCCCCATAAGGTCGAGTTGTGTGGGCCCCACCATGATGTATGTTGAACATCAACACCGTGTATTTGTAGGTCCCCTTTAAATTATGGGATATCCCAAAAATTAGTCGTATACGGAACTCCGGTGGGCCATACCATCTAAAATCATGTGAAGACCTGCCTAAAATATATAAAAGCACTTGGTGGGGCCCACCTGAAATTCGGATGTGCTTGAAACTTGGCGTGACCCCTCATCCAAGTGGGACACACATAATGGATGGGCTGGATTTGTGAACCACATCTCGGTGGGCCAAAAAAATAATTACGAATGTTTTAATGGAGGCAGGTAACCCCTCTCAACTTTTGTATGTGGTGTGACCCACACAAGTCACGGATTGACTTGATTTTTAAGCCCTAGGACTGCTATGGAATGGTGCATCTGACTGATGGGTTAGATGTTCAACATACATCATGGTGGGGCCCACACAACTCGACCTCATGGGAAGTTCCCATGAACTCGTACATGTGTGTGTGTGTGTGTATATATATATATATATATATATATATATATATATATATATATATATATATATATATGGTCGGGTTGTGTGGGTCCCACCGTGATGCATGTCTAAAATCTACCCCATCAGTTAGATGCACCATTCCATGGTGGGCCATAAGTTAAAAAATCAAGTCAATCAATGACTTGGGTGGGCCACACCACGTACAAAAGTTGAGAGGGGTTATGCTCCCATTAAAACATTCATAATCATTTGTTGGGTCCACCGAGATGTGGTTCACAAATCCAGCCATCCATTATGTGTGTCCCCCTTGGATGAGGGGTCATACCAAGTTTCAGATGCATACAAATTTTAGGTGTACCCCATCAAGTGATTTTATATGTTTTAAGCATATCTTCACATGATTTTAGATGGTATGGCCCACCTGAGTTCCATATACGGGTGATTTTTGGGATATCCCATAATTTGAAGGGGACCCATCAAATGCACAGTGTTGATGTTAGACACGCATAACGGTGGGACTCACACAACTTGACGCCTCCCAGCGTAGAACCATTTCCACACACACACGCATATATATATATATATATATATATATATATATATATATATATATATATATATATATATATATATATATATATATATCAATTAAATTGTTCCCGACACCAAATGTCCATCACAGTTGACGCATGCCATGCATACTAAGCATTCACTCCACTAAAGGCCTCCATGCTTAGGAAGTATGTACTGAGTAAAAGTGGCACACATGTATTGTACGACACATTAGAAATCACAATAGTTGGATGATCCTATTCATTAAAGATTTTTACCATTTCATGTCAATTTTGGGTTGTGCTCTTTCTTAATTGTCCATTTGTAAATACTCAAGAGTCCTCCAATTAACGGCTAGGATCGCCCAATCATTGTGACTTTTATCATATAACTTGTGCTCTCTCAGGGATCAATGGACAGTGACCTTAATTACTAAATGGGTCAGGTCCAAATTCCCTTAAAATAAACTCGACTCGATATGACCTGAACCGTGTTTTAAATGGGTCTTATTTGAGCCATACTAAAATGAACTTTCTTCTTCTTATTTTGAACAAGATTATAAGTAGTTCACCACCTTTCGTTTTCAAATGTGTTTACTCATCTACTACTTATAATAATTTGTACTATGCAAATGGTAGGCCTTGATATTAAGGAAGAAAATTCTAAAAATCATATTAACTGAACTACCCTAACAATTCGATTTTACTTTTGAATGTAAACCGCTAGTCATTTTTTGGACATTATTTGTGTGAAACTCATTTGTAATTTATGTTTCTTACCCAAACCTAGGGGTGTACACAAACCGAGTTAGCTCAGTTAGCTCACTCGACTGGACTTGAAAAAGCTCGATTCGACTTGGTTTGAAGCTGAATTCGAGCTGAGTCGACCTGATTTTTTGAACTCGAAAAAATTTCGAACCAAGTTCGACCTTGCCCGAGCTTGACTCGACTTGGATCGAACCCCAACTCAAATTGAACTCGGATCGAACTAATTCAGTGAAGTATTTGATGAAATGACTCAACGAAGCGTTGGCTAGTGGCAAGGAAGGTATGTATATGAAACAAATATCATTTTTTCTTGATTTTGATGTTGCGTACAAGGTGCTTGATGAAATACTTGTAAACAACTGTTGCTATTTTACATACAGTGAGAAATTGAAAGTGTACAGCATGTGTTTGTGAAAATGTGCATAGGCTCGATTTTGGCTCGAACTCGGCTCAAACCTGCTGACCGAACTGAGCCTAGCCGAGTTCGAGCTGAGGTCACCTAGTAGCCGAACCGAGTTGAGTTGAGGCCAGCTCGACTTGGTTCGGCTCGGTGTACACCCCTACCCAAACCCGACCAACACAATAATCAGCTCAGGCGCTGGATCCCATTAAATTACTGGGTCAGCAATTTATTTTTATTTTTTTACTTTTAACCCAACCTAGACCCAACCCAAATTATAGTGGGTTGTATCTGGGTCCAAAATTCCAACATGATTCTTAAATGGGTCATGTCTGGCCCACCTTCCAACCTGACCCCACCCAACCCATTTGTACCCTTAATGTTACATCTAATTGATAGTGTTTACTGGAAAAACCCACAGAGACAAGTTAATAAAATCTCCAAAATATTTACATTCAAAAAATAAAATTGAATGAATGAGTGAAAAGAGGCCATCCATCCATATCCTTATTTCAACTGAAGCTTGTTGTAATCAGCAAAAGTTAAGAAGAAGAAGAAGAAAAGAAACATTACCTTCAATTCCTAGTAACAACCTCTACTAGCTGATCATCATCTGCCTCACCATTGCGATCGACGAAATGAATCCGGTGTTTGATCTCCCATGTGAATTCTCTTCTCGGCCTTGGCAACCCTTCTAACTGATTTCCATCCTCATCAAAGTATATGATCCCCAAAAAATTCAATGGCTGACATCGCCTACCCATCAGAATCCTCTTCCTCCATATTTCATTCTTACCATTCTTCGTATCCCGTGACTTCATCGGTAAACATGAGCTCTTAACCATCCATTTCATGCGCTCCAACTTCGTCGGAACCCTTGAAGATAAGTCACTTTCTCCATCACTATAACTACTATAACTACTACCACAAACAATGCTATTACTACCATTGCTTTCAGTCGAACTGCAACTGGACTTAACAAAATTCACTAGTTTTTTCTTGCTAGAGAGATTGAATGTAGCCAGTGACAATATGATTGCTACGAAATTTCGATGTCCTCTTTTTTTGTACTTTACGACGTTGAGATTCTCAATATCACATCCCACCTTTTTCACACCATTGTCTTCTTCAATTACTGCATTGAGTACTGTAATCGATTGATTGCAGCCATCTGAGCTAAGTTCACTATCAAGACTCATTCTTGAAACCAAATCAATCCAATCTTTGCCGTTGATCTTTTGTTTGTCACAACTTACTTGGGATTCTTCTGTCTTTAGACTGCCAAAGCTACTACTCTGATCAGAAACAGAACCAGTTAGAGTATTTTTACCGCTGGAGTCATCGGATTGAATAGAAGGCTGATTTGTGGGAATCTCTCTTGGGTCATCTAATCTTGTGGGGGTTCTGACAATGATGAATTTGTTGCTTCCAAGACTTCTTCTCTTGAATGGTTTGGGTATCTTGAGTTTGAGGTTGGTGATTGATAGGAGATAAGGTTTTTTAGTGTTTTTTGAAGTTTTCAGGTCTGCAGATGGGTGGCTAACATCTTCAGAGCAGATAAACGAATCAGAGATGTTCGAGTCTTGGACGGCGTCTTCTTGATCTTTGTCTTCAAGATAGCTGGAGAGTAATGCCATTAGAGAAATGGGTTGGGTTGGGTTGGGGTGTGATGTGAGTATGGATTCAACGACAGATGGATTTGAAGGGTTTTTGGTGAGGTTTGGAGAAATGGGGAAGAGAAGATATAAACGAACGAGAGAGAGAGAGAGAAAGAGAGAGAGAGAGAGAGAGAGAGAGAGAGAGAGAGAGAGAGAGAGAGAGAGAGAGAGAGATAACAGAAAGGAGAAATCTGAGGAAATTGAATTACCAGACTTGGGTTCGTGCCTGACGTTAAGTTTGGCGCGATTTCAACGGGTTTGGACTCTTGATTTTGAATTCCATTCGTCGCGATGGACGTGGATTGCATAATGACACTGCCAGTTGACTGGCTCCTGTACGGTGCCCTGTGGGTCCCACAATGATGTGTGTATTTTATCCACGCCGTTCATCCATTTTAGAGGTCATTTTAGGGCATGGAGAAAAAAATAGGTAGACCCAAATCTCAGTTGGACCACACCACAGGGAAAAAGCGGTGATTGAACGCCCATCATTAAAATATTCTTGGAGGCCACAGAACTTTTGGATGAAGTTGATATTTTTGTTTTAACTTAATCCAGGTTTTTATTACCTAATCAACAGGTTGGATGAAAAATAAAAATTACAGTGGACAGTAGGAAGTCTTTAATGGTGACCATTCGATCAATGCTGTTTTCCAGTGTTGTGGTCCACCTGGAACTTGGATCTGGGATTATTTTTCGGGTTCATATTCTGAAATAATTATCCAAAATGGATGGACGGTGTGGATAAAACATAGACATCATGATGGGGGCCACAGAGCACCGTCGCACTATGCAATTTGCGTTCCCTTACCGATTGGATGATTTCGATATCTACTCAGCAATTTCCTGCGGATTGCTCTCGCACGTGCAACGTTGACTGGCCGTCAATTAAAAATAAGGCCGTTGATTGGGCCATCTCTATCGGCCGCATCATCGGATGATTCCGACCGTTGATCTCCACTCCACTGATCATAGCTTGCTCAATGGCAAAGTCCATCGATCGTTGGACAACCGTAATTTTGTATCTGGGTCCATCCATGGAAGGACCCACCAGTATGGCGTGGCCCCATCTAGACCGGGTGATCAACCTCCAGCACAGTTCACGTACGAGTTTTGCTAGTTACACTAGGGCGCTGTGGGGCCCACCGTGATGTATAATGTTTCATCCATTCCGTTCATCCATTTTGCCAAGTTATTTTAGTGCATGAGCCGAAATAAAAAGCTCAAGTGTATCACAACACAATAAATAGTGGTGATTGAACGCCCACCGTTAAAACTTCCCGGAGCTTAGTTAGCCGGCAAATGAGGCCGTTAAATAAAGGAACATGACCTACCATTGGTTCACATTCAACATGAACCTGACAGTCTGGTATGGATGGCTAGGATCGTCAGGCCACTGGGATATTTGTAGATGGCCTATCACGCACGCCAGATCAAAGGTCCAAAACAGCCTAGATACTGGGTTGTTTTGTCGCATTTGAGCGCGAATGTATGGCTTTCCTGCATCTACATGAGTGCATATGCATGTAGGTATGTATCAGACATGATTAATGTCCTGATGCACCGTTGAGTAGAAATGCGGCCCACGATCTGGTTATCCAGACCATTGATGTTGAACTCCATACTTCGGATGGAAGATTGGTCAGAAGGGAGAGAGAAAAAATCCTAGATTCAAAGGCCCCTAACACTTTGATCTCTGGCCCAAAATACAAAAAAGGCCCAGCAGCAAAAAGGCCTAATATCTGATGTGTATGATTTTCCAAACTGGAATTTTTTGAGTCATGTCCTATCTGGAGTGGTCCAATAAGATCAATGGTATGAAACAACGAACCTTGGGTCCCACCGGTATGAAATGGGCACATCAAGAAGCTATTCACCTTATGATACACTTGGACTATGGGGAGCGGACCCTTACAGTGTGGGACCCACCATGATGAATGTGATGCATATCCAACCCGTTCATCCGTTTTTCCAGCTCATTTCAGGACTTGAAATCCAAATTTCAGGTGGACCACACCACCGGAAACAGTGGTGAATAACCATTAAAAAATTCATGGGCCACAAGAGCTTTGGATCAAGCCGATCTTTGTATCTTCACTCCATCCAGATCTGGTTGACCTCATCAACGGGTTGGATGGCAAATAAACATTACAGTGGGCCCTAGGAAATTTTTAATGGTGGGCCTTCAATCAGCTCTGTTTCATGTGGTGTGTTGCACCTGAGATTTGGATCTGCTTAATTTTTGGAACCACATCCTAAAACGGGCGGAAAAAATGGATGGACGGTGTAGATATACGAAAAATAATTAAGGTGGGCCCACCATCAGGGTTACACCTAATCCACTCCCCCTCAGAAAGATAGGTTTGCCAATTGGACGCACGCAAAGCTTACAGTCCCAACCCTTACATAGACAGCCAGATATGCCGAGTCGGGTATGGAACATCCAAACCATCCAGTCATCTCATCAGGCTGGCCGTATGCTGGTCCTCTACGTCGTAGGGTCCACCGCAATGGATTCTGAAATTCATCTCATGTACATACGTTGGCAATTGTGATGGCATGAACAGGACCGGCACTGCAAACGCTTGGTGGAATTAGCAAAACTGAAGTTGATTATCCAACAATCTCAAAAGGATCTTCAGAAATCCACCTGAAGATGTCATTCCACTCTCTATCATTGCCACACTTCGTTCCACGGACAGCCGAAACCACCAAAATCCAAAAGAAGAAAACATTCACCGATTCAACTAATTATCAATATGTTCGTATAAGATTATCACTGTTATATAGCTGAAGGAGATGAGAGCTGAACCCAAGCAAATTCCTCTTTGTAACCGATGCTTGCTTCACAAGAGGCTGTGCAGGTATAGACAGCAATGGTCGCCCAATCAAGAGAGTCCGCATCATTTGTCACACCAAAGTAATAAAGCAGTTGAGGCAATACCTGCAAATGTGGATAACATAATAAGAAGAAGAAAATAAAGCAAATAAACCAAGTAGTCTGCAAAGAGGTTTGTCAGAAGACATCCAAACGTATTGCTGCAGGCCATTGGAATCTTCGAGATTGGGAGATCGTAAATTTTGATCAATGGCCCCCTATACAACAGTTAAGGAGACTACGTATTCAAAGGAAAAGAGTAAAATGGTCAAAACTGTTAGGGGAAAAAAATTTTGAAAGATAAAATTGTTAGCCTCTACAGCTACAGCATGGGCTTGGGTTAACCTGATCCCGAGTGACCCAACCTGAGTTCGAGGCGGGTTGTAAGGTTCCTTGGGTTGGGTTAGGGTTGGAAAACGCCAACCCAATTTGAAATCGGGTTGGGTTTGTGTTGAGAAAATTTGGGTCAAGTTAGGTCGAGTTGGTAATAATGACTAAATTCGGATAGGGTTGGATTGGGTTTAGTCAGTTAAAGGTTGAGTATAGAGGAATTCAGGTCAGGTTTGGGTTATGGACCTCAGGTTGGAATTAGGGTCAGGTCAGGTTGCAGGTTGGGTCCTGTTGAGATTGGGTCGGGCTCCGGTTGATGCTCAACCCAACCCACCAGAGCTGCACCTCTAGCATCCTCCATCCATGATGAAGCCCGTTGTGTAAACGGTTTGGATCGCCAAATATGAACCCAGATCCAAAGGCTACGGTCACCATGTATCCTAAAGCAATACGTCAGTATGTCTTATAGCAAAGCTCAGCTGCAAAATGGGAATGGTAACAGGAGGGTTTGGGGCCACTGCCAAACTGTTGTTGGGAGGGCTCCCAAAGGCGACTTATGCACTTTGCACTTGCAGCAGTGTAGAAAAGCAACCCGCATCAAGTGGGCTAGCATTTTCCCATCACCTCTGACCAAAATTGCAGTTGAGATGATGATGACAACAACAACAATAACAATAATAAGAGCTTTTGTTTGCAGCATAGCTGGTTACTAGGAATCTGTAGTATTGAGGTGAACAGCCAGGTGAGAGAAGGGATCTCCATACCTGGAATTCATAACATTGAGGGCCATTGCAGTAGCTGCAATTTGGAATATCAGCTTTAGATGGCCGGCCGCTTGACATAGGCCATAGTGGCTTTGCCTTTGCATCTCGACAATACCTGTGAAATGTCCATATAGTGCTAATGGGTCTCTCAGGAATATCATGTACATGCAATTAGATTATGTTATGATTATCAGAGTTTTTGTAGAAAAGTTCTATGAAAATATCATCGAGAAACAGAAGCAGAACTTTTGAGATCATTGTTGGCATTGCAGTCAGTGTGGTTCCTTCAATGAGAATGAATAAACAGCTATTCTGGTGAGACTTGAGAGCAGGTGATTGATGAAAGCATATTTGCCTGAATTTGGGAAGCCCTGGCACCCTTTTCCCACCTGAATTTTGTTGTACACTTCAAATTTATCTATTTTATCATCATCATAATCATCTAAGCCTTATCCCAACTAAACCAGGTTGGCTACATTTATTTATTTTTTTACTTCTTTTGTTAGCTTGTTAGTACACCCACTGTCAGTTCACATTTCACTGTTAGCCACCCCACTAGGAATCGATACCAAGACCTCAGTGTTGAAACGAGGTATCTTTCACTCAGTCTACCACTTGAGCTATGGATCAGGGTGTAACCAGGTTGGCTACATGAATCCTTTTCTGCCATTCCGCTCTATCAAGGGCTTTGGAATGTCATACTGTTCAGATTCATGTTGGAAGGTATGGCATAAGTTTGCTGCCAGCTGCCAACTTGATGCTACCCTCCTTTGTCCAGGTTGTGGACTGGCAATGGGAGCATTAAACTCCCACAAGCATAATGTAATACACAACTACATAGGCCGATTAAAATCAAGTGCTATCTAACAGTCTATTACATAGATTGATTAAAATTAACAAGTTGATTACAATCAATAAGTTTTATCTATACTACTACAAAAACAAAAATTATTTTTTTTATAAACTAAATCATGTATTTTTCTGTACTTTTACATGACCACAATACCCCTAAGACTATAGTTATACATGAGGTCATATTTGGGTGCCGCAATGGTATCTGTGCTATCATAATAGTAGTCCTATGATGGATGGAGCATATGCCAAAGTTGAAAATTGTCAGATGATCAATAGGTGGTCATCCGCTGAGGGGTAGACATAAAGAGCTTTGCTACGTGCATATGAATGTGCAGTAAAGCTCATGTACATGCCAACACCACTACGTGCCAGCATGACACGACAGATCCGAGATCCAATCCATCCATCAGAAAGGCACCATTATATTGATGCCCTAGCCCAAGAATCAGGTTGATCTAAGCTGGCCAAAAGTTTGCAAAACAAGAGTATGCCTGTGAAAAACTTGAATTTTTCTAACCCATCCAAATATGTTTAGAATTGGGGCTCACATGCCGAGTGGACAACATTTATTTATGGCAATTATGGGAAAATTTGTACAATGTCGAACACATCAAAGCACTCTAATGCATCCAAGAGAATCCTATTATGCTAGAATAGGGTTTTCAATGAAACGTCCCAACACATCAAAGCACTCTATAGAACATTGTACACATACACACAGCCACTATATATGTAATATACATGTATATCAATCTGAACGGGCAAATCATCCAGTGTACTTTGTCTCCTTTCAAAAATCAAAATAATACTAGTAATAATTGTCCAGAGTACATGTCGTACACATGCCAGCTTATTTTGAACCACTCAAAGTGGGTCCCATTGTGGATGGAGCATAGCTCTAAATAACACTCAGACATTATTAACCATCTGATTTAACTGCTGAATTTGGACCATAGAACATTTTCTTTTACCATCAATTTGATCATTTGAATGGTAAGGATCGTACAATCTATGTAATTTAGACATTGGGACCCATGATTTGGACAAGCCAGATTGGCATCCATGTATCCCACATGCACAGCAGATGAGTTGCTGGACCAGAGAGGGGACTAGTTTGCCTGATTTTACCTTTGCCCTTCTTCAAATCAGTTAAAAATAAAGCAACTAGCAGTATCAGAATGCATGGGAGCACTAACCTTAATACTTGCTCAGGGGCCTTAGCAATGCGCTCTTGAAAACATGCCCAACTTCTTTTATCGTCATTTCCCTGCATGGCGGATCCAAAAGAAGCACATGTAAAGATCTGAGCATCTTGAAGCATAATTCCAAAATCAACCATGAAGTCATACCTTGAACTTGTCCAGCAATGATTTGAACGTTTCATGCATGTGGTCATTCGAAACTAGTGAAATTGCCTGGCCGTTGGTTTCGGCCTCCACCGTATCAAAAACACATTCATCCTCACAAATGATCTCATACTCTGGCCATAATGTGTTGCAGGCAACTAGCAAAACAAAATTCATCAGCCCTAGTGATTTTTGAAACAGTTCCTCCTTCCCAACACTATGTTACTGACCTTTGTCTATCTCCGCCAAAGTGTTTCTGCTATTACTGTCAGTAGAGCTGGGAGATTGAGAAGAAATGCTTATCCGTCTACAATCAACCTTATGCCCTGAGCGCCAATGCATGACCTAAAAAGAAAACTATATTTTTTTGGCATTGATTCCAAGGAAAACTAAGCCAAATTGATTCACAGACTCGTGAATACCTGATGTTTCTCAGAGCAATATCGTGCTCTCCTGCAACTACTACAAAGCTTCTCTCCTTTCCATGTGCCACACCAACAACAGAGTGCAGCTAAAACAAACCACATGAGAGTAATGAGATCATCAAAAAGAATGTAAAATGAATGCAAATGAATGTGTGTCCACGTTATATGTACAAATCTTCACCATGCTGCACGCATTCAAACTACTTTATCAATCGACATAGTTATCAGCAAGATCAATCATATACCTATAAACCAAAAGCTACAGAAAACGAGCATTGGAATGCGTAGGGGTAAAAAATAAAAATAAAAGCAAATCTAGAGTTCTGCGTTCTGCTTCAATTGTAACATAAATTCTGTAGTAATGGTTTGAATTTCTGGGGAAAAAGATCAGCAATGTAAGCAATGCAAAAAGAACAAGAAGAAGAAGAAGAAGAAGTCAGATTACCTTCGGCTCCAGATGGTTTATCAGTCCCATCATGCTTTGGAGGATTGCTTGAGTAGAATGTATTAGAGCGAGGTAGCTGGCAACGGAAAACCTTCACACTTAGAAACCATCCAAGCATCAGAGCAGTGGAATTCAGCAACAATGAGAATCAATTTTGACTCTTAAGTGTGATAGTTTCCCATTACCTGCGAGATGGCTTCTCAGGTTTGCGCTTCCATTGCTCGTGCTGGTCTTGGAGGAGGCAAGTCATAGATGTGCACATGAATATGAATAATGTCCGATGAAAAGCAGATTCCTTCTCAGAAATTGGTGCATAAACCTTCCATGCAATGAAAATAGTAAAAATAAAATAAAGTCTATCAAGAGAATGTTATTCCTTTTCTTTGTAAAATATAACTCTACCAATAGTGGAAAGAAACGATAGAGAAAAAAAAAAAAAACTCTAATGGTCAGAACAAGGGAGATTGATTCCCCTCTAGCTTCTAGACTTCCAGCGAGATGGAACAACATTCATCTTTTCCATTCCAAGAGAAACACTTTTGCAGCCAAAATAAATGATCCCCAGTGCTAGATGAACAGTGGGTAACAACATAAGCAAATATGAAAGGAACGTCCCCCAAACAAAATTGAAACTAAATGGCCTAAAACCTCAAATTTTGAATATCTCCTGAGAAATTTCTTGCCTGAGAAATTGCCGAGAATGAGATTTGTCACTATGGGTATGCATGGAAAAGCAGAAAGGATGGGTGGTATTGGCCTGATTTTCACACCAGGTGATCTTCATATCAATTTCCACCTTCTGCTCATGTCAGATGCCCACCTGCACATACGACATGCTGGCGGGAGAAAAGGTACAGCTTGGACAGCTTTGAATGCCGGGCGCTGAGCCTCGGCATTTCATCATTCCTCAATTTAAAATATCTCTCTCTCTCTCTCTCTCTCTCTCTCTCTCTCTCTCATTTGAATTTGTTACTGAATCAAACTCAAATCTTAAAAATGCATCACCCAAACAATCCATTTCAACAATTGCAAGAAAAAGGAAAATTTTTAAAAAAAAAGTTTACAAATTTTAAATACCTGAAGCAAGAATTGCAGAGGCTCTCCACAGAATCCACAGTTACGGGACTTTTCCGACGGTAAATCGACCGGATCTAACCATGCCTGCACACAGAGACCAGAATAAAATAAAATAAAATAAAAACTCAATTACTCAAAATCTAGAAAATTGGGAATTTGAAATTCCACGAACTTGCAGCATACCGGCACACCTCCCGCCTTGCTAGGAAATAAGTGGCGGAGAAGCGATTGGGGATTCTTCGGCTTCTCGACGAAACCTAACGTTACAGCTACGTCTTCTTCTTCTTCGTCTTCATCATCGTCGTCATCATCGGCTTCTTCTTCTTCTTCAATTCGTTCTCCAATTTCCTCGTCTTCTTCTTCTCTAAGTGAGGAGATTTGGAGAGAGTTGAGGTTTTCTAGGGTTTTCAGGTCTGTGGATTCGGACTCCATTTCTCTTTTGGACGTTTTCTAGGATTCTCAATCCGCTGAAGAAGGAAGCGTAGAATCCGATGGCAGTTTTGAAATATCGCTTTCCTTTTTTCTGAGGTTTGGCGCCAAAGGCTACTCCACTTCCCGTTTTTAGGGTTTTTGAAGGAGGGAGAAAGAGGGAGGTAATGGCCGTAGGGGTGGCAATGGACCGGGTTTGGGCCAGTCCAGGCCGGACTAGGCCCGACAATTAAAGACCGAGCTGGGTGTGATTTTTCAGACACGACCCATCTATAACGGGCCCAGTAAACGGATGGACTGGATTGTATGAGAAAAGTGGATGGCTGGGAAACAGAAGGTGAGATTAAATGCTCGGGCAGCAGAGACTGTACATGTACAGTACAGCTGGGATTTGAGTTTGCACAAATGGAGCCCGTGGACGTTTAGGATCTTTCCATTGAAAGGCTTTGTTATCGTTGATCATCCACGGTGGGGCCCACAATCACAATGGATTGGATCGCTGAAACAATGAGTCCCACTGGAATGAACTGATAACCAGAACGTACGGTGGATCTAAAAGCAAGCCAGCCCACTTCCCGAGTTCAGGGCTATCGAAGCGGGCCGGGGCCGGTTTTGTCTCGTTTTAACTAGTTGGGCCGCTGGTGAATAAAAACATGTGGCCCACCTGATGAGTGGACTAGCTTGATCTTGTGTAGAAAACAATCTTACAGTGCTCTCTACCCGATGAATGGCTTGGATCTCGCACACCTACCCCAAAACTCTCTGTCCATCTAAAGCGAGCAAGTACACTTGCGGTCTTTAAACCTCAGTCTTTACTGAAGGATGCCAAGCTTGCGACCGTCCGATCAGTGAGATATTTGGAACAAGGCCCATCCATGCATGGCTATCAAAGTGAACTCAAATGTCAGATGACAAACAGAATTGTAGTAGAGCGATTTGATGGGAACACCGAATCCAATCACGGCGAGGCCCATCATATCAACGGTGTGGATGACTGAACCATTGGGCCATACCACTAGAAACTGCACTGTCACAAGCGTTCGCTTGGGCCTGTTGCGACTCACGATCCAGCGCGTTTCACCGACCACTGTGGTCCACGTGCTGATGGTCCGATGATCGGAACTGTTCATGTTGTGGAATCTACGCTGTGCGGGCCACCGTATGGATGATTGCAAACACCGCCGCGAATATAGAACAGTGAAAGTAAGATTTTCAATGGCTAGCGTCCAACTCTAAAATCAAGGGCTGTTATTTTCACTTAATCGTGATTATGAGAAAAGAGCTTAGCTGTGTGACCTTTCCACGAGCTAAGCCCAACCGAGCTGGACCCAAGTTTGGTCCGGCAGCTTCCAGCCTATCTTAATGTTTGAGCTTTTAGTCCATGTCATACCAGATTGAGATTGGTTTGGTTTTATCCAGATATCTTAGTTAGATCGGCGATGTTAAGGTGAACTCTTTTTTTTTTTCTTCTTCTTTTTTTTAAATAAACATTATATATAATATGAACTATTTTTATGCAGAGATAACTAGGGCTGAAAGTTGGCGGGTTCAACCCGAGCGACCCGTGACCGACCTGACATTGGGTTGGGCTTGGGTAGGATATATCAGGTCCGATCTCAAGCTTGGGCTATACAGACACCAACCCGATAAAACTTGGGTTGGGCTCGGGTTGAGGTCTCAGGTTGCCCAACCCAACCCAACCCGACTCGACTCGAACCCGATCAATAGATAAGTTACTTATAAATTATAATTGAGTGTGGATCGTTTATGTCAAAGGCACACTAGTGATGTCAGGTCTCATTTGTCCACGTCATTTCTAAGGACTCAAGCTAACAAGGTATTTCAGATTTCTCCCTCTTAAATAGATTATGTGCTATGGTACATGACTTTTAAAGGAGTAGTTGTCCTATATTTTAGCTTGTTTTTTTAAACAAAAAAAAAATGATTCTTTATAATGAATAATCACATATATCATAGATACAAAAAATAAATCCTATATTGAAATATAATAAATTAACGTAATAGCGAAAATATTAGCACGTATGCACCCGACCAACCCAATCAACCCGACCGAGCCCGCTTGGGTTGGGCTTCGATTGAGAATTCCCAACCCGAGGTTGGGTTGGGTTGGGTTAGGGTTGAGGTATAGGAACCATAGGTTGGGTTAGGGTTGAGCACCAACCCAACCCAACCCGCCCGACTTTCAGCCCTAGAGATAACACTATAAATTAATATTAAAAAATATTGATGCAAAATTAACAGCACTAAAATGGATGAGCGGCGTGGATATGCATCACATATATTGAGGTGGGCCCCACCACAGGAAATTAATATTGATCCAAACTTTTGTCCCCAATGAGTTTGGATCCTATGTTGTGGTTAACCAAGAGTTTGGATCTTCCTTATTTTTTGCCTGGTGCCATAAAATGGGTTGAAATTTTTAATGACCTGCTAGATAAAATACATGTCATTGTGAGGTCTAAAGGCGGGTGTTTGGCGCATTGTATTAGATGGGATTAGGTGGAATGAAATTGCATTTGGTCCGTGCCAATTTCACTCAATGTTTGAGAAGATTAGAAAAGCATGGAATTAGATTAGATGAAACTGCATTCGTCGCGTGCCAATTCCACTCAATGTTAGCCAGTTGCATAGGTCCCGCTATGATGTGTGGGCTATATCCACACCGTCCACCTATTTTTCGATATCGTTTTAGAGCATGGGCCATAAATTCAGGTAGATCTAAAGCTCAAGTGGACCCCACCATAGAAAGCAGCAGGGATTGAATACCTACCGTTGAAAACTTCTCTAGGCCACATAAGTTTTGGATTTGCCTTGTTTTTAGGCCCACGCCATAAAACGAGGTTACGAAACAGATGAACGGTTTGGACATAACACATGTGTTATTCTCAATAGTTTCAAATGATGGTGGGCATATCTATTCAATGTACCACCGTATTACAAACATAGCATAGAATTAAGCTTATCCCAAGGACAATCCCTTCCATGTGTAATAATTATATTTTCTGAATCTCATCCCACCTTTTACATAAGCTATGTGATGAGTGTTGAGGTCACCAAACAAATCGAATCGTTCTTTAGCATACTGAGTAAGCTACGTGGACCATCGTCATGTGTATTATATATTATCCATACCATCCATTCGTTTTTACATATCATTTTAGGACATGATCCTAAAATTGGATCACATCCAAAGTTCAAGTGGATCACACCTAAGGATGCATTCATATATAATCTATGAGCTGAATCAAGCTAAATCAAGTTGAGCTGAGGCAGTATTGCCCTTGTTTGAGCTTGGTTTGGTTTTTTAAAAGAACTTTGGCCATGAGATTTGGTTTTGTTTGAAATTCTATTGAAGCTAACATATGCTCAGCTTTTTAAAAACAATTGAAGCCAAGCTTATAAGTAGAGGTGGGCATCGAGTCGAGTCGGACCGGATTCGGCCCTCGACCAGGTCCGAAGTTTTTAACACCTTACCCGAATCCGATCAGATCCGAGACCGAGTCTGGGTCCATTTACTCGATCAAAACCGAGATCCGTTATCCTTATGCGTGGCGAGTCGACTCGTCGAAAAAAACGAGTCGGATCGGGTTATATAAGTTTCGGATCCAATATTCTTGACATTAAAAGTTTTAAGGGTTTTGCGTTCAATCCCGATCGCTTTTTGGGTGTGGTCCACTAGATCTTTAGATCTATCTTATTTTTCAGGTCAAGTCTTAAGACGAGCTTACCAAGTGGATGGACGGTTTAGATATAACAAATACCTCATGATGGGACCCACAAAACTTGTTGATGCTAACACACCAAAACATGCGCTGCTTGTACGTAGTACACCTGTCGATCCGCGTCCCAAGGATTTTCATTGGGACGTGGATTTTATGTTATGTGGGCTACAATAATATTTGTAAGAAATCCACACCATCCATCAGTTTTGAAGGCTCATTTTAGGACATGATATCAAAAAAATATGTGGATCCAAAGTTCAAGTGTGTTGGACGAGAGAGAAAACAGAGAAAGGTAGTCATTAAATCTATACTATTTCCTCTCGTAGGGGCCACTTGAGTCTTCGATTATACTTCATTTTTGACAACATGTATTAAAATGAGCTCCCAAAACGAATGGACGGTGTGAATTTCTCACAAACATCACGGTGGGACCCACCTAACATCCCAAGCAAGGAAGTGATGGGCTCCCTCGTTGTCAGGGAGCTCTGCTCGAGGAACCTCGAGAAGTGCGAGAGATGTGTATTGGTACTCTGCATAACATTATTTAAATGATGGTAAGTCAGTGCTCTGTGGGCCCCACCATGATGTATTTATTTCATCCATGCCGTCCATCTATTTTTCTATATAATTTTATGGTATTAGAAAAAAAAGAGATATATCCCCATCTCAAGTGGACAACATTACAAGAAACAATGGTAAACAATATATGTGCGGGTCGAATCGAATCGAATCGGATCGGTTACATTCGGATCAGATTACGGATCGGGTCAGTCCGGGTTGACTATTGATCCGAAATCGATCCGATTAACGGTCGAATTTTACTGGCCCACCTCGATCAGACCCGATCATGGCCTTCAGTTAGGATCTGTTCGGGGCAGATCGGGTCGGATCCACCGGATCGGTCCCTTTCTGCCCAGCTCTACTTATAAGCTAGCTTGGTTTATGTCTGGCTTGAACGGTGTCAGTAAAGGAATATGAGTAGTTGAAATCATCCTATCATTTCAACATGTGGGAATCTGTGGGTGGCAGCTATGGGACACACTTGAGTGGATCCATGGATCACCAAGGTTGGTGAATCCCTGTGTGTGGGACTCACTGTGATGTATTTTTATCGTATCCATGCCATCCATCCGTCTCGCCGACTCATCATGGGTCATAATCCCCGAAAGTACCGCATATCCAAATCTCAAGTATATTACACCATGAGAAATAGTGGTGATTAACCGGTCACAATAAAAAACTTGATGGAGACTACCAGAACATTTATTTGCCATCATACACGTTGATAAGGTCAGAAAGACATGTATGAAAGGACCACATAAATATTAGTTTAACCCAAAACTTTGTTAGCCACAATAAATATTTAATGGCTAAACATCACTGCTTCATGTGGTGTGGGCAACTTGAGATTTGGATTGTTGTTTATGTCTTAAATCTATTAACAACATGGTCTGTCAATGCCATCAAGCGGAGGTCGATGCCATCAAAAAAATTCAAGAATTTCATACTAATTGATGGAATGTTTTGGTGTTGTTATTTTATGTCATTGAATTAAGTTCGACGCCATCGATAGATCTTCAATGGGTGATTGATTCCATCAAAGTTCCATCAAACACACGTATAAAGTTGCGTAAGTGCAGAATTTATTTTCTATTATGATTGTGATACTTTATATATTGGGTGTAATTGAGAATTGAGAGTATTAGATGTGTTACAAGGCTTTCTAAATTGTTATTAAGAGTTTATAAGGCATAACTAGGGCTTATGAAATGGATTTGAGGCTTGTTCCAATGCTTTTATAGTGCATAGTTGTCACTTTGTGTCGTGTTATTTTATCATTTTATTTTTTTAAAAGGATTTTTCCACCATTGTTTGTGTTTGGGCTTGGTTGTATGGTTGTGTGTACCTTACCTGATTTGTCTGTGTGTGCGTCCCTAGTTCCCAACAAGTAGCATCAGAGAAACCGATGAACTGAGTTGACAAGAGTGTATCTAGGAAAAATGTATTAAGGTATGTGTAACTTTGTCTACAGGTTGGATGGCAAATAAACATTACACTGTAGCATTGTTTTTAATGGTAGTCCTTCAATGATCAATGTTTCCCGGATAAACGTTATACTGTAAGATGAGTTTTAAAAACGGATGCACGGAGTAGATATACAATTCACACATCGTGGTGGGCCCCACCCACATGCTGGCTCCGGGATGCGGTGTCCGACCCCAACCGGGCAATAATCCGTTCGACCAGGGCTCCGTGGGCCCATCGTAATGTATCTGTTTATCCACGCCGTACATTCATTTTCTTGGGTCCTTTTAAGGTATGGCCCATCGTAATGTATCTGTTTATCCACGCCGTACATCCATTTTTTCAGGTCCTTTTAAGGTACGAGCCCAAAATGATGCAGCTCCAACGCTCAAGTGGACCACACCAGAAATGGCTTTAGCATTTGGTGCAACCCAAGCTCACTATTTGGCGTGGTCCATTTGAGAGTTGGATCTGCCTCATTTTAGACTTCAAAAATTAAAATAATATGAGAAAATGGATGAACGGCGTGGATAAACAGATACATCATGGTGGACCCCACAGTAGCCCTGGTCGGACCGAAATTTTCCGGCGGAGGTCGGACGCAATCCACTTCCCAGTTAAGCCGCGTCCGGCGAAAAACGCTATTTTCCAGTGAGGGCAATTTTGGAAAAGAGAAATGGGCAGACAAAAAGGATTGAAAGGGGTTCTGCTAGGGTTTTAGTTGAAGAAGATTTGAAACGGAAAAGTACAGACCGAAGCAGCTGCAGCAGCTCGAGCTAAAATCAGTGGGTTTTCACTCTCTCTCATTCGCAGCGGAGAAACCGACTGTGACTCTCTGTCTCTATCTCAGCAGAGAAAACGAGTCGTGACTCTCTCTCTTTCTCTCCGAGGAGAAAAGGATTCCTGATTTTTTCTAACCAGAGAAAATTTCAAGGTATGTTAAATAAAAAACTCATCCTTTTGTTGTAATAGATGGATTTTGTTTAGTTGAAGGGCAAAATAATTTGATCCAGGCCGTTCATTTCGTGGACCCCGATCATGTATGTGCTGTGTTACGAAATCGGGTCGGTCTGGTCATTATGTGGGCCGCTCTTGTATGAACAGAATGGTCGGCTAGAAAAAACTGTGTTGTCATTCAGCGTCATGTGTATCCCTTTTGACGACTCTAACAATCTGATTTCCCGGCCATGGAAGATATTGAGTTGAAACCCTGCCTGATGAATGGCTTGGATTTCTTACGTACTGTGCTGATCCAAGTATTCGGACGTGCACTCGTGTACGGTATCCACTAATCAGGTGGGCTACACTTGTATGTTGAATCTCATGCTCATCAGATGGTGGGCACCATGAATGTATTGTATCCTGAAAATATTGAATTTCCACTCATCAGGTGAGCCACAATTGTATTTTGTATATATACTGCTGATGTGTAGACAGGCCTGAATGGACTCAATCGCTCCTATGTTTGCCACATGTCACATGTGGCGTGCATGATGATCTCTTCTTGCTCAACTGTCCTTTTTTTTTTTTTTTTTTTTTTTTTTCTTTTTTGCAGGATCATGGGCTCACCGAATATCAAAGACATCTTGACATCATTCAGTCCTTCGTTGGACTTTTTAGCCATTACTTCAGGAGATGGTCGGATTAAGGTAAGTTGCAAATTCTTGTTGCATTCTGTGGCAGGCTGTGCATAGGTTAGGATTCACAGTAAGCGCTAGAGATTTAGAATATGCGGATTTCTTAGGCACGTTTGGATGTACCCAAAATTGCTAGGCATCATCCATTCTCCCAATCATTCGGGACAGTGGAAAACCAGAATTGCATTTTGCGGGATATGGGTGTTCTTTATTTTTCTGCCCCATATAGATGCCCAGTGCATCTCAGATCAGTCCTATCTGAAATGTATTGGATATTAATTTGGGCAGGAAAGCATCCCATCCAACTATCTTTCTCAGGATATTCAAATGTATAGATAATGATGGTTGCTAGAAGTATTTGCAGTGAATTCAGTAGCTTGTTGTTTGTAATGATGGTCCTTGTGACATGATTTTGTCTTGTTAGAGACAAGCTAGGCCGGACCATGTTTGTGACTGCTGGCCCTTTTGGTGCCAGTAATTCAAATAAGGCAAAATTAGAAGCAATTAAAATTGGGTTGCAGCTATATTTGGATTTGCTTGGTTCCCTGGATTTGGTTATTGACGCCGGAGGATGTGAAAAGTGCTACGTCATGGACTCATGGGTCTGTAGCATAGTTAAATGATCCTTGTAACCATGGATATGAATATCGGTACCGTATTGGCCGATATGGCTGTATCGTATCCGTATCGGCACAAGATGATACGCGATACGGGGTTGGATCGGCCTGTACTTCAGACTTATGCTCATGCTCCTGTTTCCTGGCTATTTATACTTGCTAACATTTTGAAATAGACACTTGAATCTGTTTCGGCTTTGCTACACTCTTCATGCAACTATACTCTCAGGAACTAGGCATTTCCCTTGAAGGGCTAAAACATTGATGTGGTTGAAGTCATGGATATATGCAAACACAATTTTTTTTTAAAAAAGGATGATATAAGCAAACATAATGCATTTTGTTCCCAAAATAACCCTTTATATAATTTTATTGAGATTTAGAACATTGACGTGAAAGCTATTTTCTGGAAGGAAAGTTATGTGGATTTTTTCAGTGGTTGCTTGTCACATATATATTTTTGATGGGTAACGAGTATTGCCTTTTTTTTATCGCCAGATATGGGACACTTTGAAGGGACAAGTACAGACTGAGTTTGCAGACATCACATCAACCGATGACACAAATCTGTCCAGTAAGTCTGAAAGCGGGCATCTTTCACTTGATTACACTTGCATGAAGTGGGTGCATTTCGGGCACAAGGTTCGTGTTCTACATAAGCTTGGATGTTTAGGATATTATTCTTATTTTTTAGCCTTTTGGATCATACCCAGCAATTTTTTTTGGACTGGCTTTGTGTAATTTGGTTCTGTTCATGAATTTTAGAAGAAAAGGAAACCTGCGCATTCGTTGTTAGTGTTAGGGACGGGCAGTGGTGATGTTTTGGCTCTGGATGTTGCAGCTGGTCAGCTGAGGTGGAGAGTAAATGACTGCCATCCTGGGTGAGTTTTTCATAATATCTTTGACACGGAATCTGAGTTTGAGAATTATTTGTCAGCATGGCTGCCTAACTGGCGCTGCCAAGAACTAAGTTCTAGCTGATGTTTGTCTGGTTGTTGCGAGTTGATGTGATTATTTTGAGAAATATTGACAAGAAAGAAGAAACATAGTGAAAGGAACACCATGAAAGTAAGAAAAGAGGAATAAAATGTCATGTTTAGTATTTAAATGTATTACCTAAATTGTTAAACGTTGGCTCCTTAAGATTGTACTGGAAACCCTATTTTACTACTGTAAACATTGGGCAGTATGTGTGAAGCGTGTGGAGACAGAGGGTGTGTTCATGCATTATTGCATGCATGTGAGCCTCTGCAAGATTCCCTGGGCTGAGGATGATATAGCTCATCTTGTATTACATTCCAAATTTGTTTCTCCTGTCTAATATTTTTTCTTCTAATAATTGATACAATGCATGTTAACTTTGGAGTGTTTATTTATCTTTTACTATGCTGACACTATCATGTGTGATTGTATGGATGTCATAGCTAGCAATCTGGCTCAAAGTTTGTATCAATGGCATCTAACTATCTTTGATAATGGGCAGGGGTGTCAATGCCATTTCTTCTTCTAACAAGGGTTCATGCATATATACTGCGGGTGCTGATGGTATGGTTTGCCAGATTGATTTGACTGCTGGGAGCCTATTAGGGAAGTTTAGGGCATCTACAAAGGCGGTGTCCTCTTTGTCCATCTCTTCAGGTATGAAAATTGTTTGAATGACTTCCTAGTTACCCTTTTGAGCTTTAGATGAATTTCATGCTCTGATATTGTATTTTAAGTGGTTATGTTTTTGTCAAGAAGTCAAGATATATTCCACACCAAAGCCTACATTGTGTGTGATAGCATCAGCACTATTACTTTTTATTTTGTCGGGGATTCGTTTGTCTAATCTAGTGCTTAGATGGAAATTCTGAATGTGTTTAGACATTTGTTTAGTCATCCGTGTTCATTATCTTACCCTTTTTATGCTTCTTTTTGGGACTTTCTATTCTTTTCAGTTAAATGAGATGATTGAATTGAAGAGTAAGACGGAGGCAACCCACTAGTTTGATGATGTTTTTTGCTTGTAGGATGAGAATTGTGACTTGGAAATTATTCACTTCTCTCAGCCCTTTAAAGGGGTTTAACACTCCAAATTTAGGCTCAATAACAGAGCAGCATCTGGGGTTGCTTGCTATTTATTAGACTTTTTTTTTTTTCCAATTGGACTGGTGCCATGTTTCTCATTTTGTTTGCATGTTTTCTTCTGTCCCGAACAATTTCAATGCTGATAAACAGAGCATGAACTAGTAAAAAAACCATGGTGTGCCGTAAAGGGTGTCACGTAAAGGAAATGGTGGCAGCCGTTACATGTTACGGGGTCGTAAAGGCTGTTATGGAAAAAATGACCCATAAAGGCCATGATAGCCCTCGTAATGGCCCGTTACGCCTCCTGTAAAGGCCTTGATGGCCCCGTAATGGACCGTTACGGGGCCTATACAGGTTTTTTATTTTATTTTATTTTTCAATTAAAAAAAAAGAGACCGTGACCCAGTATTGTAAGGGTAATGGTGGTGGCCATTATGGAATACCTTGAAAAAAGCACATACATGGAATGAAATGGATAACATCATAAATTTCATCTATGCCATTGTTGTCTGGTTATTTTTCAAATTTATTATCTGATTGAATACCGATTGAAATCATTGAATTGACTACATGCTTTGCTGATTGGAATTGTACCACTTTTTGTTGCTTGTTTTCTGGAAACATCCCAACTCTAAATGATTTTCTCTGGTTATTTTACTAGTCTATTGCTAGTTTATTTCCTTATTTCAGCTTTTTTTTAATTGCTTAGTTATGGATTAAATTGCTAAGGTAATTTGTCCTTGTCAGATGGGAAAATATTAGCCACAGCAGCTGCTCAGTTGAAAATTTTTGATTGCCCTGATAATAAAAAGATACAGAAGTTTTCTGGCCATCCTGTGAGTGTATACCATTTCCTTGTATAGTTTTTGTGCATTCCTTTCTTTTCTATTGTTCTTTTGTTGTTTGCATGTATTTTTCTTTGGTTTGCTACTTGACAATGACCGCTGATTTCAATTACTTTGTGCACACTACTGTCATATAGGTTGCTGTTCGTTGCATGATCTTCACCGAAGATGGGAAGTACGTCCTATCTTCTGCTCTTGGTGAAAGATACATTGCAATGTGGAAAATAGATGGTGTCAAAAAGCAATCTGCAAGCTGTGTGCTTTCGATGGATCATCCCGCAGTCTTTCTGGACAGTAAGGGCACAGAAAGTGGGGAAACAGATGATGAAGGTTTAAATGTTTTAGCCATTTCAGAATTGGGTGTTTGCTATTTTTGGCATGGGAAGAACATCGAGGAATTACGCAATTCTAAGCCTACAAAGATCTCATTATCTCCTGAGGCATCGCTCCCGAAGAATCACAAGGGTTCAATACCTACCATATTTGCTGCAAACTTACAAGGCATTGTGAAACCTGCCTCTGGGCAAGTGTTTGTTGCTTATGGTTCCATAGTAAAGCCATCATTTGAGAAACTCTTAGTTCAGCGTGGTATTGATGTGAACTTAAACAGCTCCCATGATGGGGTTCTTTTGCCAAAAGATTGGTCTTCTTCCAAGTCCCAGAAAGGCCATGTGTTGCAAAATGAAGGTATGCTGCGTAATGGTAGATTTTCGCATTGAAAGGAACTAAAATATGACTAAATTTCTATTTATGTCACTCTTTTGAAATTTCCTTATTTCATTTTCCAAAATGTCTCTATATCATACCTTAGATTTGTTGAGAACTTTTAACAGTTTAAAATGCACTTACTACTTCTATTATGATTGAACAGTCATCGCTTTAGACCGTGCAAATGCTGAAGATGCGGTACTTCCAATACCAAAGCTACATGATGTTCATGTCAAAAAGAGAAAGCACAATAAGATGCAAACTACCGTTGATCATGAAGAAGTAATGGCTGATGTTGTCGTTAGCAGGAAGAGTGAAGTTGGGCCCTTGAGCATTGAAGGTAGGCAAAACGTTGTATTTTGGAAGATAGTTGAACCTTAGCTGTTGACATTCGCATCTTCTTATAGTGTTCAAAGAGTGATAGAATCATCATTCGCATTTTATGATGCATAAACATTCTTGATTTAGTTCTGCATCAATTGAAAAGTTCAGAGTATGTTTATGACCAAACTGCTAAGTATTCTCCTTATATGTACATATGGTAGCATATGTTATTAGATTCTTATTTTTATTTTAAGGAGGGGTTAGCATATGTTACTAGTCGGAACTTGTCTAATAGCAACATGACACATTTTAGGCATGCATGTCTAGCACATGTGTGTAGTTATATGGTGGTGGCCTATTGTGAGTGGTGCTGCAGCCAGCAGGAGACCATCCGTGTGAGAAAAAGGGCGGGTGGCCTGGGTGGGCCCCACCATGATATTATGTGAAATTTAATCCGATCATCATTTGTCTCACCCCATGTCTAGGGCTCAAATATCAGACCCATCCATGATTTAGGTGGACCACATGATTGAAATAAGTGTATTGGGGGACGCCCACCTTGTGAACTATTTCCCTTAGTGTGACTCACCTGAATGACAAATGGGCTTGACTTTTGGGTCCCAGGCCTAACATTTTGTGTGGCATCTAATGGTTGGAGTGGATTTCACATACTCAATGTGGTGGCCCTATAAAAAAATCAAGGGTGAAAGTCTCTCTCTCAATTGTTTCCGTTAGTGTGCACCTAAATCACAGGTCAACCTATTTTTTTTGGCTTTAGACCTAACGTGGGATGATGCTTATAATGGTTAGAGTGGATTTTCACATACACAACGTTGCGCCCTGCCAAAAATCAAGTGTGTGTATCCCCTCCCAACAAAGTGTTTTGTATGTGTTACAATACGGTCGTAAAGGCCGATAAGTATAGGTAACGGCTGTGACTGTCACATGATACGGTGGTGAAATGGGGAAGTTGGTTTTTTGGGACTATATTGACCGTTATGAGGCATAACGATTGTTACTCCCATAATGGTCGAAAAATGAGCACTTTTTTTTCCCCTATTTAAGTCCATTTTTTTCCTCATTTATTATTATTATTATTATTATTTTTCACTTTTCTCATTTAAAAAAGCTTTCCTCAATTATTCTACAATATATTTTGATCACTCTTGCTATAGTTTTTAGGATTAAAATCGTAAATTGAAGCGATTTGGGCAAATAGAAGCTCCAAAGGCTTTTTTTTTGTTTTTTTTTTTTTAATAATTTGAAAAAGTGATATTTATGCTTTTTTTTTTTTCTCTTCGATTTCTAGTTCTAATGCTTGCTTGTGATGTGTAAATATTATAGAGACATAACTATGTTCATAAATTTACTAGACAACTAGATACAATACTCACCAAAGAGTGGACCGTTACATTACCATAAACATGTTCAAAACAAAAAATGAATACATATTTGGAATATTTACATTGTTATGGATTTTCTAAATGTTTTTCTAGAAATTTTCGGTAATTTTTTTTTCCAGCCGTTACGAGGGTCGTAAATCATAATGGTCATTAGTCATTATGCCCCCCGTATCAGTAATGGTGGTGACTGTTATGTCCACCATTACCGATACATAATACCTTGCTCCCAACTGTTTCCCTTGGTGCGGCCCACCTAAATCATAGATTCTCCTGGTTTTTGTGCCTTAAACCTAATGTGGGCTACGCACCTGATAATTTGGAGTGAATTTCAGAAACACATGGGGGTGGGGCCTGCTTGAGCCACCCAACCCTTTGTTCGCAAGAGACCATCACTATGAGGTTGTTTGGCAACTTGTATTTGAAAGGAATTAAGGGTATTTGAGAGTTTTGGGTGCATTTGGGAGTGTGGAACTGGTGGGATTTTGATTCAAGTGTAATCCAAATTCCTCCTTTTGGCACTTTTGAAAACACGGGCGAAAGGTGAGAATCGAAATTGATTTGGCTGAAATCCTTCTACGGATATGATTTCGACCCTTGAGGGGCCCCCATTTAAAAACGCAGTTGCACCTCTCTCTCTCATAGCCTCACCTCTCTCTCTCTCTCTCAGCATCATGATTCCGACAGTGTTTCCAACCAACAGTGAGCGACTCTGTCGTCTCTGATCACCACGTCACTGTCGAACATGCCATTGATTCGCATCATATCCGACTTGGACCAACAAAGGAATCCATTTTGGCAACCCGATTCCACTGATCAGGTTGGGTGAAAGAGAGAAAAAACCCATCCTGATAGCCCTCATTGTCTGTCATTGCTTCTGTCAATGTCATCAACACCAACCTCTCTCATAGCCACACCTCTCCATCCCTCTCTCACAACCACACCCCTCTCTCTCTCTGTCACAACTTCATCATTGAACCACAGCTCTTATGCTTGAGCATCAAGATCAATTTGGAAATTTGTTGAGAATAGGATTTTGAATCTAACTTTAGTAAGAAATGGACTTGTCTCAGCACCTATTTATGACTGTTGAAATAGATTGATGCTTCTGGAGAGATTGTCGTCTTATATAAGTATAGAGCTTCGCTAAGCGTGCACACACATGCACTAAAGCTTGCGTACAAGCAACACGTGCCAGCATGGTACATAGGCGCAAGATCCTATCCATCCATCAGGTTTGTCCGGCATTCTACATGTTTTCCCAAAAATAAATCTAGTCCACTCAACATGCAGGGCCCAATGTTGGAAACATGTGGATGGGTCAGAAAACTTTAGCCAAGTTTTTCAGAGCCGTGCATTTGTTTTGCAAACCATAGCCCACCTGAACACTTAATCAAGATACCATTTTGATGGATGAATTGGATATTAGACCTGTCGTGCCATGGCACACTTGTGTGGCATGTACATGAGTTTTATTGCATACGTGTGTGGGCCTAGCAAAGCTCTATAAGTATAAGAATGGCATGCAAATGTTGTTTTGGTTTAATGATGTATTAGTTTGACCATCCATGGGTTCCTATGCATATATTATTCATATAACACTTTGATGTAATAAATCTTTCTATAAAATTTGGAGGTTATGCTTGGTCACTTTTCTTCTCGTTATTTGTTTGTGCAGATGACTGGGAAAAGGTTGAAGAAGATCCTGCTACAATATGCATGGAGGACAGGCTTAGATCACTAGGAATCCTTGCTAATGAGGAAGATCTTGGTAAAGAGAATTATCCGGAGATCCACCGATTGGTTGAAGCTAACATGCCAACAAAGAAGGTTGGTGTCTTCAAAGAATAGGTAAACCATGCATTTAGATAAGGAGGAATTGCGATTTTTGCTTCTACAAATGATATTTTGGATCTTCGAGTGAACTCCCTCTTGAGACACACCTCTTTAATACTTCAATTGCCATTTCTGAGTTCTGACTAAGTCACTATCTTCTCCATCAGATTCGGGCTGCTGTCTTATCTATGAGCCCCAGTGATGCGTACAAGTCTCTGAAGGTCTTAGTGGCTACATGGAGGTCAAGGTATTCAGTCCCTATTTTTATCTTAAATATACTGAGTCTTGAGAAATGCTCCAGTGCTCCCAGAACATTATAAAGTTATAGTGCTCCTAGTTGCATCAGTTCAGTTAGTCCAATTGATCGATCTCAACTGTATGTTAAGTCCAGAACACATTTCTAAGGATGCTGTGAAAAATTCGTACTGATCTGATGATCCAATTCATCCTTGATTTGGCCTTATTTTTTGTAGCCATCATTTTTCCAAGCCATGGATGGGATGGCCAGGATTGCCTAGCAAAAGTGACGCATTAGAATCATGATCAATCCATGATGGTCTCTAACAAATAGATAGATCAAATTGTTGACTGGATCTATTTTTTGCGTAAATGATCTTGACTGACCGTATTAAAGACCATTGATCAATGGTTAACATTTTTTTAGATTGGTATGATGCTTGCATGGTTGCCCATGAAATGTGCATTGGACCTAGTGAACAGTCTAGATTGATGGATTGGATAGTCCAGGTGTCCCATGCAACTAAATGCAACTAGGAGCAGTATAACTTATAGTGCTTTGAGAGCATTGGAGTATTTCTCTTGAATCTTCTAAGATTGAGGTGGGGTGATGCCATTTTAGAATTAGAAGAGGGTTAAATATATTGGATCTTTTAAGATCAAGGTAGTGTGATGCCATTTTAGATTTAGGGCAGTGATGCAAAAATCTCGAGTGAAAGGTTGTGCTGTACATTTTGGGTTTTTTGGGGGTTGTACAACTTTTCCTGAGGTTTTTTAGGCAATGGCATGGAGGGGGTAATAGTAAGAAGGGTAGACGAGTGTGGTGGATGGAACTTTTCTAGAATAAGCTAGAAAAGTTGCAGAGCAACTGGCCTCTCAATCTGATTATATCTTAATTTAAACATCTGTTTTCAACAGGTCAGGCAGTGGAAAATATGTTCTTCCATGGATATGCAGTATATTAGTGAACCACAGTCGCTATGTAATATCTCAGGAGCCGTCTGTACACATGCTTGATACCTTATGCGAGGTATATGATCTTCAAGTTATTTATAGCAACTCTTATCTATTAATGAAGCAAAGTTATGTTCCTCATCTCTTGTTGCTGGATTCGCAAGAGTGGCCCACTAAATTCCTGTAACTAACTATTGCAGATGACGAAGTCCAAATGTGCAGCTATTCAACCTCTATTACAGCTGTCTGGCCGTCTGCAGCTCATCATGGCACAGGTCAAGAGCTTCTTTCTTCTTATCCTTAATAGCAGTCTCCTTGTACACCGATTGATATTCTCTCTTATGTTTTCAGGTCGACAAAGCAGGACAGAACACAGGTCCAACACTATCAAACGGTCATCAGGTGGATGAAAGTGACGATGAAGACGAGGATGAAGATGTTGACGAAGTCATTTATGGAGAAGAAGAGGAAGAGGAGGAAGAAGATAAATCCCCAAGTGATAGCGATGTTGATAACTAGGAGCATCGAAGATCAAATGCAAAAGGTACCTTTCTTTGTTAATTGCTTCTTTGTATTATCTATCACTAGTGATACATCTCCCTACAAGGTACGCAAAGTGGTGGCAACATGCCCAACTAGGCTGGTCTGGGGTTGGTCCTAGCCCTACTTCCCTAAACCTGGCCTTCGCCTAGCCTCTAATACCCTAAGCCTGGGCCTGGCCCCATAGGCCTATAAGGCAAAGGTGTAAATGATCAAAGGTGTGAAATAGTCAAGAATATTCTCCCTAAACCTGGCCTTCGTCTAGCCTCTAATACCCTAAGCCTGGGCCTGGCCCCATAGGCCTGTAAGGCAAAGGTGTAAATGATCAAAGGTTTGAAATAGTCAAGAATATTCTTTTAGGGCATTCACTGTGTTTGGCGTGTCCCTTCATATAAACGGTTTGGATCATGGAAACATGACCTGAATCAATCCAGTTTCTTTAAACTACTTGTATGGTGAATGAGAAGTGACCACAAGTGTCTTTAAACTGTCCATTCTTTTTGTATAATGGTGCCCCACTGGATGATCTCACTTTGTCATTCATCATTGTCTTGGGTTCGGCGCAGCTTGGACATTGGGCCTAGTTTTCAAGCCTGGTCCCCGTTCTTTGGCCAAGCTTAAGGGCTCAATTTGTGACTGTACAGGGTCAAGCTGCTTAGATCGGGACCGGCTCGGCCATCTTGGGCCATGACTTGCCCTAAACTTGCCCTGAGGCTTGGCCCCGTGTTGTGCTGGCCCTGTATGGCTTAAAATCTAGGCCTGCTGTCCTAAGCCCATACAGGGTTTAAGCGGTTTATGGCTTAAAATATAGGCCTGGTGTTAGGCCCAGGCCAGGACCAATGATGAATGGCCTTACCTGGCCCATTGGTGGTGCAGTCCAATCATTAAAGACATTTGTGAGTGGTCCTGTTCAATATACATGTGTATTTCATCTTTCAATTCACACATGACGGAACATGTAGATGGAGGAAATGCCCCTAAAATTTTCTAAATTTGGACTCATTTCAAACCTTTAATCATTTCACTCTTCTCGTTATGGAGGTGACCTAGCCCGGCCTGGCCTTGTAGGGCGAGGGCGGGGGCCTTTTTAGCTCGATTTGGGCCAGGAGCAGGCTAGGGCGAGGGTTAGGCCACTAGGGCCAGGCTAGGGTGAGCCTTAGCCTGGCATGACCTTGTAGCGTCAGGGCTAGGGCTTTTTTAGCCTGATTGGGTCTAGGACCATGGCTTAGGGGACTAGGGCTAAGGCCAATCTAGCACCACCCTTGCTAGGTCCATTGTCACCTAGGTACGCAGACGTCTACATTTTTTAATGTTTCCTCTGCTGAAAATTTCTTTTTTGAGTACCTTTTATAGCATCCTCAAGCCTTGTGCTCAAAGAATGAGGTCAGTGGAGTTGTCTGGATGGCTGATCTGATGGGTGCTACCATAATGGACCATGCAGTGAAAATCTCCAACACTGGAAGATCCTAGACATCCAATTTCTCGTCTTATTTCCATTTAAAGTGGACCGTTGCTACTATGTTTCTTTTTCTTAACCATCTATTTGCAGGATCCCAGTTGAAGGATCAGGTTTGTTGAATTTTGGGCTGGTTTTTTGAAATGGTCCATCCTCAGCTGAGGCCATCAGATCAGCTTCCCACTTACGGAAACTCAGGGCCAAGGGATACTGTACGTATCCACAGGCCAGGAGTCATATACTTGGTCATATTTGTACATTTGTACTAATTTGAACCTACCTGGCTCATGGTCTGCTTTGTTCTTCACAGTAGAAGTCACAGCGGTGAAAAATCAAGATGCATAGAACAAGGTTCCGGAAATCACCAATTGACTCGCAATTTGCGGTCACATGCTAATCAGTTTGTTGAGAGCTGCTCACGGATCTCTTGCTGGTTCGAATTTTGGTAACTACGAGTTCAATCTTTTTAGTTCGGTATTTCTGATTTTTTCAGGCACTGTCGACAGATGCCTGGATTTTGGTCTTGCTAAGAGTTACAAAAATAGCTCCAACTGATAAGATGGTAAAAAAGAAAATCCCATGTCTTCAGTGTAATAGGCATTATTTATGCTAAAATATAATATCCTAGTTGCTGTTTACCATGACAATTTTCTCTCTTCCTTCCTTTCTTTCTATTTTTCCGTCTTTTCTTCTTCTCTTCTTCTTCGTCCTCTTCTATTTTTCCTTTTTGGTGTCCCGTAGTTTATAAGTGCTACACTCCTATGTTAGTTTTGCACCTTTTAGAAATTGGTGGTGGCTCTTCAACCGTATGCATGGCATATAGTTGTACGGCAATCCAGATTGTTGCTGCAAAGACCCAACTACGGATGGAGCTTAACTGATTTTTTTTGAACGGTGATGAATTTATTCAATAAAAGCCTTGGACAAAAAATACAAAGATGAAAAACTCAAAAGAAGATTACAACTCAGCCCAATTATGTGGAAACTCCCCGATAATCTTTGATGCAAACACCTATTCCTTAAAGTGTGCTATTGCCTTTTGAAAAGTTGCCATAACATTGATTTATTGATTCCTAAAATAACTATCATTTCTTTCTAGACTTATCAGCTCCCTCTCTCTTTCAATGTCTCTCTCTGCTACCATAAAAGAAAAAGTCGACTTTTCGACATGCGTCAGCTGGAGAATAACTCCTGCTGCTTCTTCCCTTGCTGTTTTGCATTAACTGCATCTGATGACTCCAACTTTTTGTTTCTTAAGCTGCCATGTGTCGTGCCATCAGTTGATTCTTCTGATGAACCTTCTGACCAATAGGAACTGGGCACAAGAGATTTTTGACTTCCAGTGCTCCTCGAGAGCAGCCTCTCTGTGCACTTTCACTGCAATTTTTGCTTCCCCTACTCTGATATAATCTGATCATGATTATATCTGGGATTGATTCAAGTTTTTTTTTTTTTAAATCCAAATTCAGGCATATTGCAGCTCGTCACTGTCGTCCATTTGAGAATCGATCAAAACTACCAAGCCAATACACACCCCAAGCTCTCGAAAGATTTCATTAGCCCAAAACTCCATTGGAATGTCCCAAAATTGAAACCATTTCTCCTCCCAACCAAAGACGGACCATTCTTCCCAATGCTGAATACTCCCTATCACACCCTTTCTGTTCACTGAGCAAGCTGAGAGAACAGATTCAATGTAATCTTTTGCTAGTGAGAGAGCAAGAATTAAGTTTGTTTGAATCTTTCTAACACTATCGTCTTCATCAATACCATTACAATGGGTCGACAACCATTCCATTATATCATCTTTGTGATGTTCCTGGTCTAACTGAAACCACTAAACTGAGATTAAATGATGGATTCTGCCAGAACTTTCTCATGAATATGTACTTCCGGCCCTTCCACTGATTAACTCCCTACATACCCATTTTTCCTCAACCGATTCCAGTGACTCCCCCCCCTCTGAGTTTTGCTTAGTCCCCTACTTTCTACTATTCTCCACTACTTTGAACGACTTTCCCTCTCCCCTTCTGATTTGTGTGCTAGATCATCCTTTGTGATAATGAAGTAGCTCCCCTCTTTTCTCATCCATCCTTCCTATGAATTCCTTCAGTAACCATCTTCCGATTTCCCCTTGTTTTATATATATATATATAAACAATCTCTGGCCCATACCTCACTCTTTGAACGTGTCCCTTCATCCCTTTGAACCTTTCACCATCCAGCAATTTCACCGCCTTGTCTACATATATATATATATATATATATATATATATATATATATATATATATATATATATATATATATATATATATAGAAAAGGTACTATTCGAGCGTAAAGCGGTCATCCGTGAGGTCGAGCTGTGTGGGCCCCACCGTGATGCCGTTCGAAGATCTACACCGTCCACCAGATGCACGAGCCCAGGGTGGCTCCACACGGCCCAAAATCAGCCGTCCACGTAACTCAGGTGGGCCATATCATCGGAAAACATAAGTATACACACAAAAACATGTAAAAGCACTTGGTGGGCCCTACCTGAGTTGTGGATACCACTTGAAACTTGGTCTAAAATTACATTCAAGTGGGACACACATGATGGACGGTGTTGATCATAAAAAAACGTCTCGAAAGGTCTCCACAAATGGTTTTGAATGTTTCAATGGTGCACGGCCCCTCTCAACTTCTGTACGTGGTGTGGCCCACAAAAGTCACGGATTGACTTGATTTTCAGCCGTGTGGGCCCCCTCTGGAATGGTGCATCTGAGGGGGTAGATTTTTGAACGGCATCACGGTGGGGCCCACATCAGCCCACATCAGCTCAACCTCACGTACGACCGCTTTACGCTCGAGCGCATAGTACCTTTTCCCATATATATATATATATATATATATATATATATATATATATGGACTCTGGAAAACATGACTAGATTAGGACTGCTGTGGGCTTGCAAGTGTACTGGTCAGACCCCAAAAATCAGGGCTAGATTATTGTAGTCATCTGGCGAGTGATCTGCAGCAAAATGGTTCCAGCAGGGGCTTGATCAGTGGTTCACATTGAACCATTTAAATACACAAAAATTGGATGGTTAGTGTTGTACAATCACTGCAAATTTGGTCTCCTAGACCATCCGTGCAGTAGCCCATCAAATGAACGGTCCTGATCATGACATGTTTCCCACTTGCATTTTAAAGAGGGAGCTGCATGGTTCTTATGCAGGAAGTTTTTATTACTGTGGAGTTTTGCACCTGTGTGCACTCTCTATGCATACAGCTAATGCAGGAACAGTTGCGAGGTTTGTTAAATCTAAGCCGTTCATCAGGTAGGCCTTACCATGTGGATCATCAAACAAACTTTTTCCTTTTTCTTTTTTAAATCCATGCCCCCTTGTAAGTGTCCATTTTCCTTTCGCCTCTTTGACGAGCAGAGCCGCTGGATTTTTGGGCAGGGCATTTTCACGATAGGGTCTGCCTGATTAAAGGTCAGAATGGGCCTTGCTAGCGTAAGACTATCAATGGTCCAGGCCTATGGTAGTCCTAACCAGGCCCAAGTAAAATGACAATGGAAAATGACAATGGAGACCCTGGCTAAAACAGGGGAAGGTGGAGACCCCTAAAACAGGGGACCTTCCGATGCCAAAGTTAGACAGGGAATCTGGGTCTATTTGCATTAGGGTTTTAGTGCATACTTTTATCTGTAGATTGGGACTCTATTTATGGCGCCCGGGTGAATTCCGTAGATGGAAAATCCCCTCATTCGGTAGGTGTGTTGCGATTCCTATGATAAAGTTGAGTGGTCGGAACTTGAGAAGACTGTAGTAGATAGCCAAGCCTGACCAACTAAGGTCGAGCTGTGGGTCTAAGGTTTGATACTGTCCTAATATTGATTTTCTAGCGTTAAAATGTTCGGATGGGATCGAATTTGATCCGTATAGTAATTCATTGGTCGTAGCAACGAGAGCTCGGTGGTGGCAGGACTCTTTGCTTGTGGTCGGGTCGTCAAGCTGTTTGTGGAGATCGTGCTCGGTCATGCGACCCGGATTACCTTCTTAGGGTCACTATTCTCTGATATTGATCGCCTTAGGTCAGTCCATTTTTACACGTAACAGTACCTTTAGTTGCACCAGTCAGGTTTAGGTTTTGCTGGTCATGGTCCTTTATGGATCCAGGTGACCCAGATCTGGTCTCATGGTCCTTTATGGATCCAGGTCTGACCCCCAGATCTGGTCCCGTTCAGGTACTGATCAGGTCTTTGGATCGAGGTTCAAGTGCCATGAGGGCATTTGTTTGGTACCCTCCAATGGATGAATTAGACTGCACAGACATTTGCCACTTCGACACATCTACCAGGATTTCCATGATATAAACGTCGCAAGTACTTTCATTTTGTATGATGATGGCCCACTTGATGATTGGATTAGGCCATTCATCAGTGACCTGGGCTTGGCCTAAACACTGCATAGATCGGGAGTGCGACTTGGGTGGGTTAGGTCGGATTGAGGGTTAACCCAAGGCCGACCTCAAAAGGACCCAACCGAACCCAAATTCCTATTTGGGTGTGCGTGTGTAGACACCCACACACACCTAATTTCTATCATCTCTAACCCTACCTGCCCCACCTTATCCCAACCCGATTCCAAAATTTCTCTCCCTCCCTTATCCTCCTCATCTGCTAAGTCCGGCAACCACCCACCACCATCACCCTCTTCCTCCTCTTCTCTCCACTCCACTCTCTCGGTCTCTCCCTTCCTCATCTCTCAATCCGACTCGGTCCGCATCAGTTCAGGCCAGACTGGACTCGGATCGAGTCAGGCATGCTGGAATCGGTATTGAGTCGGATTGAGTTCGCATTAGGCCTATTTCAAAACCGGATCGAGTCGAGTCAGCCCTAACTCGGTTCGACTCAACTCAATGCCCAGCTCTAATTAGAGGCGCCCAACCCGAACCCAACCCAAAGACCTGCTGTGACCCATCCCACCACGATTACCTGTGCTTATTTCCAACTCGACTTGAATTTGCTCAACCTCAATCCGACCCGACCTGACCCGAATTCTAATGTGTGGCCTAGAAGGGGCTTCCCATTTCTATACATGCGTAGCCACATGACTACATAATCTCCAAACGGATGGCTGAGGATTACAGATATAGAATCAAAGCTTTTATAGGATTCTCTTCAAGACATGATTAGCCAGAAATCCTTAAGTGGAATCACATCCTCAGTGACATCATTACAACTAATCACGTTTTTATTATACTAATTACTGTCATTAGCTTTCTATTCAAGACTATCTTAGAAGCAAATACGAAAATGGCTTCTCGGTCCCCTCTCTTCTTATACTATCCTGCATGCATTTGGATTCTCATCACTGAACATTGATGTTACGAGGGTCCCACCACCGTTCCTGCCGCCGCGACGATCATCGTCCATGTACTGTTGTGGCGACTGGGGATACCCGTATTCCATCGCGTATCGGGATACGTAAGGCGACGGTTTGTAGCTGTTATAGCTGTGAGTAACAATGTGCGGGGATTCGTGCCAGTGATGTATGATGCGGATTGGTTCGATGTCTTTAGGTCCTGGTGGGCCCATTGGTTGGGCTGCACCAGTGTCAGTGGGCACTGGTGATGGTGCTACCTCTGGTGGTGGATTTTCGGTGGGTGGAGATTCTTTGGTGGGCTCTGCTGGTGGCGCTGGTTCGGCGGGTGGCGCGTCACTTGCGGGCGGGTTGGTGGGCTCAGGTGCAGGGGCTGGTGGGCCACTCTCGACTGCTGGTTCAGCGGTCTGAGGCACTGTGTTCTCTGGTTCTGTGTGGGCACAAATGGTGGCATTCTTCCTTTTCTTGTTGATGGCTTTGATGACCTTTTCCGGATCGGCCCACCCTACGATGGTCAGTTTTTGTTGCCCCGAATCGACGTATAAATCATATATGCCTGTTGAAATCAAAATAATCAATGAAGATGATCGGAAGTCGTCCAAGTATTACACTAATTAACTAGTCTGATGACATGATCTATTACCATTAATGCCGTGCAACGCCTTCTTGATCTTTTGTACACAGCCTTTACAATCCATCCGAACCTTTATCTCCGTGATCCGAGGCTTCTGTGATTTGAAAAAAAAACACACAAAATCCAACGTCTGAGAGAAAGGTTCATAGACTGTTACACACATCACACAGCATTTCACACATGCACCATGCCTCACATGTTCCAGTTAGGATGTAAACGGCCACATTGTGAATGCAATGGGTCCCATCCCAACTGGGAATGATAATGGGTTGGGTTGGGTTAGCCCATGGGTCAACCCCCACCCATGGGTTAACTCACCCGACCCGCTTTTGATGTGGGTTTGGCCAATGGGGCAGGCTCGGGTTAGAAAATATGACCCATTTAAGTAAATGGGTCAAGCTCACATTAAACCCTACCCAACCCAACCATATAGCTTATCAACGGGTTAGGCCAGATGATTCAATCCGATCCACTCGAGCTTAACCTGACTATACCTGAACCCAACCCGCTTTTGATGCGGGTTTGGCCAGTGGTGCAGGCTTGGGTTAGAAAATGTGACCCATTTAAGTAAATGGGTCTGAGTTCACATTAAACCCCACCCAACCCAACCATATAGCTTATCAATGGGTTAGGTCAGATGACTTAATTCGATCCCCTCGATCTTAACCCGACTCGACCTGAACTGACCCATGCTGCCCAAATTACCAAAATAAAAATAAAAACACACACAAATGATTATAAAATGTAGGCCATGGTCCAAAAATATACCTCCAAATCAGGAACCATGAGTGGGAGAAATGGGAGTGTTTTGTAGGTAATGGGAAGTTGGTGAGTATGAATGAAGAAGAGTCCCAAGGTGGTTTGAATTTGTACATGAAGAGAAGGGAATATATTGGAAAGCTGGAAAGAAGTGGGCCATAGAGAGAAGGAATCATGCGGTGGAGAGAGATAGGACCTTAGAAAGAGGTTTCCCCTTCTACTTTCCAAGGTCATTGTCATATCTAATAAGAGCATGAGCTGAAAGGAAAAGGGGTCGGTGTTTTTTTGGACTATATGTCAATGAAAAGAGCACTTTGCTTGTGTGGCCCACCTATAATTGAGCTGTGATTGGGATGTCCTGACCGACCATTTAAAGGTATGAGGATGATCATGGCACATTGGTCAAAAAGAACCCAAATCACTTTTGGCTAAGGATCTCCACTCTCTACGGTTTAGATATCACTTTGTTAATCCCACACACACGTACAAGGCAGCTCGTGTACACGCCACACGTGCTCATTCATCTGAGATGTACCACCGTAGATGCTCTTGTTCGAGAATCAGGTCCGTCCACCCATTGGGTGGGACCCAGTTATTTCACTACTTAACAAATGGACGGCTACATTTTAAGTTGATTTATTTGTTTATTTTGTGCAGAAGAATTGAGTAGTGTTTAACAGCTCAGATGTGATACACGTATTTCATATCGTGACATGCGTGTGTGAATGGGCATGGCCGCGAAAAGCGTGTGGAATTATCATACGTCACTATCCATGTATGTGACAACCCGTTTTCATATAAAAAAATGCGGCGAATGTTTTTATGAAAAGAGAAACTTTGATACTCTGACAGTCGATGATACACAGGCACTAAGAAATTGCATACGTGGCATATAAGAAAGTCAAATTGAACTGTCAATATGGTTCCCAGTTTAGTTGTATCATGGACCAAAACGCAAGCTTATTTGATTATCTATCTAATTTATTGGACGGTTAAGAATGAAAAAGATCCAATGGTCAGATTTCAACGAAAAAATGTCCACGAATCGAGATTTAGGATCAATAAAAAAGTTTGATTTTTGGAATGTGATATAGATACAGTGTTTTCTACAATTCAGTCGGTTTAATTTTATTTAGTAAATTCCATGTGTACTAGTTCTGAGTGCCTGCGTATCAAGCGTCATATACTGCTGACTATCATAAAATCCCCCCTTAAAAAATCGACTGCACTAGAGTAGGCACGCCGTTGAGAGATGCGCGGGAAAAAACATCCATCCGATCGATACCGTTCATCCGGTGGAGCATCAAAATTTCAGCATGGATCTTAAACTAAGTCCAATATAAGAACTATTTGGGCAACACGATAATGACAAGTGTAAAATCATGGTTAAAATCTATAAATTCACTTGGTGTGGGACACAATAGATTTTTAATGTTCTGAATTTTGGTTAATCTATTCATCCTGATCTGGAACGTCAGATGAGTGGATTGGATGGCATATGGACGTCATGATGAACAAAAACAATTTTGGATGATTTCATGGTGGGACATTCCATATAAACCGTTTCCCATGGTTTAGCCCACCTAAGTGTTGAATTAGGATGATTTTTAGGTTGTTGTCCAAAATCAGATTGATACACATGATGGACGGCGTAGATCTCATCCAGATGAATTCGTTCCGTCCACGTCAGTGAAATTCACGCTCCCCGTCTGCTTCACGCAAGCGCTTCCATATCCTGCTTTAAGAAATAGGTGGAAGTTGGAACACGGAACTTATAGAAATCCATGTATGGTGTAGTGATCCAAACCGTAGATTTTCTGTGACCTCGCTATGGATGTGGGATGCTCTGCAAAACCGTCTTGATCGAATGGTAAAATGATTTGATTTGGTGAGCTGAGAATAGACGGTTATAAAAATACAGCAACGTTCCACCAACTGAAGGTGAAAACCTCTAATATTGAAAGGGTGCAGTATTCAATCTTAAAGACGTATACGGCATCCCCTGTAAGAAATCTGGCAAATCGGATGAACGGTTCGGATCAGAGATGATGTGATTGACGGTTGTGATCTATGGTGCCAACGCACCAACTGAAATCGGATTGCGTACTGAGTTACTCAGTACGCTATTATCGTACTGAGTAAACTCTGTTGGGCCCACCGTGAATGTATGTGTTCTATCCACGCCGTCCATCGGTTTTTCCATCTTATTTTAACCGTTGACCCCAAAATTTAATCACACCGAAGGAACAAGTGGACCATACCATAGGAAATAGTTGGAATATGATTGGATGAAGGGAAAAAAACAAATACAAGCTTGATCCAACACTTATGTGGCTCTGGAGAAATTTTCAACTGTAGATGTTCAATTGACATGTGGTGTGGTCCACTTGAGGTTTATATATACTTCATTTTTATTCTAAATGCCTAAAATTATCTGATAAAATTTTGGATGGAGTAGATAAAATACATATATCATTTTTATTCACGGTCAATTCTCTTCACTTGACGATCATTTTTACACATTTGATGACTGTGAATCTAAACCGAATTATCGGAAATGATCGTAAAATATGTGGAAATGACCGTGAAGTGAAGTGAATTGACCATGAAATGCATAGAAATGACCGTGAAATGAAGGAAAATGACCGTGAAGTGCATGGAAATGATCGTGAATCTAAATGGAATCGCCGAAATTGTGAAGTGAAGCAAATTGACCGTGAAATGTGTGGAAATGACTGTGAAGTGAAGAGAAATGACCGTGAAATGCATGTAAATGACCATGAATCTAAACGGAATCGCTGGAAATGACCGTGAAATGCATGGAAATGACCGTGAAGTGAAGTGAGTTGACTGTGAAATGCGTGGAAATGATCGTGAAGTGCATAGAAATGACCGTGAATCTAAGCAGAATAATCAAAAATGACCGTGAAATGCATGGAAATGAGCGTGCAGTGAAGTGAATTGACCGTGAAATGCATGGAAATGACCGTGAAGTGAAGGGAATTGACCGTGAAGTACATGGAAATGACCGTGAATCTAAACAGAATCGCTGGAAATGACCGTGAAATGCATAGAAATGAAAGTGAAGTGAAGCGATTAATCATGCAATCCGTGAAATGCATGGAAATGACCGTGTGAAGTGAAAGAATTAACGGCCAACGGATGAGCTTCGGGCCTGAGGAGAAGTGAAGTACATGGAAATGACCGTGAATCTGGGGCACCACGCTGGATTTGCCGCATACCATCAAGCCAGGAGAGTGCGGGTACCACCAAGAAAATTAACTCAGATCACCATTAACACTCAGCCGGGCTATGATGGGGACCCACGGCCCGTAAGCTCGACGCTGCCAGACTTTTGGTGTCAAAATCTAAACTAAGCGTTGAAATGACCGTGAAATGCATAGAAATGACACTGAAGTGAAGCGAATTGACCGTGAAATGCATGGAAATGACCGTGAAGTGAAGGGAATTGACCGTGAAGTGCATGGAAATGACTGTGAATCTAAACGGAATCACCAGAAATGACCGTGAAATGCATGTAAATGACTGTGAAGTGAAGCGAATTGACTGTGAGATGTGTGGAAATGATCGTGAAGTAAAGGGAATTGGCCATGAAGTACATGGAAATGACCGTGAATCTAAACGGAATCGCCAGAAATGACTATGAAATGCATAGAAATGACATTGAAGTGAAGCGAATTGACCGTGAAATGCATGGAAATGACCGTGAAGTGAAGGGAATTGACCGTGAAGTGTATGGAAATGACCGTGAATCTAAACGGAATCGCCGAAAATGACTATGAAATGCATAGAAATGACACTGAAGTGAAGCAAATTAACTGTGAAATGCATCGAAATGACCGTGAAGTGAAGGAAATTGACCGTGAAGTGCATGAAAATGACCGTGAATCTAAACAGAATTGCTAGAAATGACCGTGAAATGCATAAAAATGACACTGAAGTGAAGCGAATTGACCGTGAAATGCATGAAAATGACCGTGAAGTGAAAGGAATTGACCGTAAAGTGCATGGAAATGACCGTGAATCTAAATAAAATTGCCGAAAATGACCGTGAAATGTATGGAATTGACGGTGAAGTGAAGGGGAATCGCCGGGATTGATCGTGAAATGCATGGGATTGACCGTGAAATGTATGGAATTGATCGCGAAGTAAATGAAATTGACCGCAAACTGATTGAAATTGTCCGTGAAGTGAATGAAATAGATTTTCGACCATCGACCTGATGGAATCTTGAAAAATAACAAGGTTAGTTGGATAAATTAGCAAATTTCTTAAATCGACTAATCAATAAGCCACAAAATGCATGATATGTGACACCTGTAAACTTCTGGAGTTGAGTATTTACTCGACCCCGATTTTCGTGAATGCGTTACAATACTTAGACTTATGGGAGGTCTTTCTTAGATCTTCTCCTACCCCAAAATCACATATGATACGTCAAATAACTAATTTTGGTTTAGAAGATATACTTGTTCAATGAATAAAGAAAGAAATGAAAAAAAGAGAGAAAAGAAAATTTTATATGCTTGTATATACATATTTATATAAATATCTACTTAGAGAAAATTGTAGGTAGAATAAAGTTCTCCATGTAAAAAATAAAAAAATAAAAAAATTTGTATAGTGATTTATGGACTACAGTTTTGGCTACAGCTATAATCCGTAGCAATAGCTTCAATACATGTCAACTTGCATCTGACATGTATTGCAGGATTTTTTAGGCAAACATGCTTAGACAGTTCTGAACCTTTTTCGATCATATGTAAAGACCTTCAATACATATCGAAATACATAACGAATGACCTTTTATACATAGCAAAGGACATATCAAAAAAGCATGGGCTACGGATATGGGTACGGTTATAATGCTTTATTTTTCCTGCTGTAATCTCCACCGCTTTTTGTGAGTCCTTTTATGAGATATGTGTTATATTCAAACCGTCCATCTATTTGGCGAACTCGTATTAAGTCTTGAGACCAAAAATAAGAAAGATTTAGCTATCAAGTAGACCACACTGTAGAAGGCAGTGGAGGATTGGACGTCTACCATTGAAACCCTTTTAGGGGTCGCCGAAGTTTTGGATCATTATGAAATTTGTTTTTCCTCTTCATCCAGGTCTTTGTGACCTTATCAATAGATTGGATGGAAAAAATGTTATGGTGGGCTCTACAAAATTTTAACGGTGAAAATCAATTTTCCCGCTGCTCTTTGTGGTGTGGTCCAGTTGATCTTTGGGTATGATTTTTTTTTAATTTTTATAATGTTCCGAAATGATCTCGAAATATGGATGAACGTTGTGGATATAATAAATACATAACTGTGGGACCATGTAACTTTGATATCTTTTGAACCGTTCGTACAACATGGAGTTCGAGGAGCGTCAGCGCTCGTCTTCGAGCACCAGCCGATCCTCTCGCGGAAGGAAAAGGAGGGCGGCCTTTGGGAAGCCGTCCGTACGTATGGGGCTTATTCTTGAAAAGTAAAAAGAAGTGGGCTTCCAAATGTAAATGGGCCATAAATGGGTCGTACAGTTGTAAATTTCTCTTTTTCATTTTTGAAATTGAAAACTATTTCAACGGATACGATTTCCCGGAAGAACGCCATCGATTTTCATGACACGTGGCGGACGATGTTCAAAACAAGTCTGCCTATGTGTAGGGCCGAGCATTGACGGTTCATGCCTCAAAATTCTCTTCCATCTGGAAATTCTATACATCTGACATGTGGCCACTAAAATGGACAGCGTAAAACAAAATCAGTTAATGGTCATATTGCAGCGAGATCATCTGCAGAAAAATTAATGGGTGGGATTGTCTCCTGGGGTTTGATTTTAAAATCTAATCCATTACTCAATGCCAGTAAATGCCAACTCTAGCCATCTGTCCTCTTTACACGTGGTTGGCTGATGAATGATCCGAACCGCTCATCTGAGTGGGCCCTATTATAGATGGAAAATGGTTTTTAACATTCATACAATGATCCAATCCATCTAACGTTGGCCTTCAAACTGATGGAAGAATTATCTGTTATGTGTCGTTTCGAAACATCAGCCATTCAGGATGGGGTCACTATGTGGACGGTCCAGATTGAAATATCTGCCTGCTAGCTGTACTCTAGAGAGATGGTCAGGAAGCCGACTGCGTACTGATTTAACTCTGTGGGGCCCACCGAGATGTATGTGTCTTATCCACGCCGTTCATCCGTTTTAACAGCTCATTGGTGGCATATGCTAAAAAAATCTCTTCAATAGCACAATCTAAACCTTTGATATATAGCCTATAAATAGATGGTTAACAAGGAAAATACACAGCCATCCACGTGTCTCTTAATCGCCAATCTGAATATTTTTGGAGAATGATTCATCAAACATGGGACCCGACAGAAGAACGGTCTGGATTAGCGAACCATGGACCAACTTACACCCATCAGGCCGATCCAATCATCATGTCAGCCATATGTGGAAATAGAGATTTTTGGGAGGTGTATATTATTTTTCCATGATGTGGTCCAACAGATGATCAGATCAACCTGATCTTTTGGATGTATGATAATCACCTTGAGATCCACCTCTTTGAGGGACATGATACACACCAAAAACACAGACCACACGATACTGGCCCACCACTTTTTTTTTTGGCTGTATCATATACACTTTTTTATTCATATCTTGTCATTTCTGTCTTCTAATTCAGGACTGTCTTCAGATTACGTATGGACACATGACACACATGTAGGAATTCCATAGGCCCAGATCCTGGGCCCCACTGTGGATGGATCATAGCCGTTAAATCATAATAATTGAAAATCCAATGGATGGCCAAGGAGCCAAGCTAAATGGATGAAGTGATCAGACGGTTAAGATTTCCTTAGCAGTGTGATTTTGTGGCTATTAACAATCCATATCGGGTCCTTCAATTTGGACGGTCCATATTCCTATAAATGCCACGTGTGAAGTGGGTGAGCCACACCCATTTACTATCACTTTTTTGCCTTCACTTTGGTAGATGAACGTTTGATGGACGTCACGTGAACTTTTACACGCATCACACATGCCAAAATATCAAGTGTGTGGGAAATCTGAACCGTGACTAAGGTGGTCCGGACCGTAGAGAAGATCATATGAAATTGCAGACCTGTCCGCTCATCAAACGGGCTGCACATGTACATTGGATGTAGAGTGCTGGTGAGCTATTTTCTAAACCGCCCATTATGTGAATATAAGGTTACATCAGCACCGCTCATAGTGCAAGCTCCAGCATGTGATGCGTGGGCCGTGTAAAAAGGTAAAAGGATTGGCTACTCCCCCTGCCACCAGCCCGGTGACTGGTGCTAGGTGCTCTATGGGCCCACCAGGATATATATGTTTCATCCATTCCTGTCATCCATTTTTACAGATCATTTTAGGTTTCCATCATAAAAATGAGAGGGATATAAACCTCAGTTGGACCACACCACAGGAAAACAATTGTGATTGGATATCCACCACTAAAATCCTCCTAAGGCCCACTGTACTGTTTATTTGACATCCAATTTGTTGATTAGGTCATGCAGATCCAGATGAAGGGACAAAACAAATATCAGCTTGATCCAAAACTTTTATGGCTCCCAAAAAGTTTTTAATGGTTGACCTTCATTCAACACTGTTTCCTGTAATGTGGTCCACTTGAGATTGTGAAATATATCAAATCTTGTATTATATCATAAAATGATCTATAAAAATAGATGAACGGGATGGATGAAAGACATATATCATGGTGGGGCCCACAGAGCACCAACCATCAGCCATTGGCTGGTGGCAGGGGGAGCAGCCAATCCGTTTACTGGAAAAAGGTGCGTCTGGGAACTCCATGACTACCTCTGACATTGTCCGCAAACCTTTAACCCGCGTCGTACGAGTGGACTCCAACTCAACCGAAGAGTACTGGGTAAACTTTGTGGGGCCCACTCATGACTACCTCTGACATTGTCCGCAAACCTTCATCCTTGTCATTGTGACTTTATAAATAAATTGGATGACAGCGAAACATTACTGTTGGAATTAGGAAGGTTGACATCTTTAATATTCCCGTTGCTTCCTGTGGTGGGTCCACTTGAGCTCTGGATATGCTTTAATTTTGGGCTCGACCCTTCAAATGAGCTTAAAAAAATGGATAGACAGTAGATAAGCAACATACATCCATGGTGGATGTAACTGAGTTTACTCGGATTTTGGCTAAAGTAATCTCATGGTATAGCCAGGCACTGATTCTTGATATATATATATATATATATATATATATATATATATATATATTCTTTAATTTAATTCAAACTAATTTGCCTACTATCAACTGTGCTATATTCTGTGATTACGTATTTGAAAAATTACTCTGTGTTACCAACTGTTAAATTTTTTTGGCGTAATCTGTGGCGATGTAATTCTCCTGCTGATAATTTTGGTGTTATTGGAATAACACCTACTCGTAATCACTGAAGAGGAATCGTGATCAAAGAAGAAGGTATCTCTTCTGCAATCATGATCGGATGGGCGCCTTGCTTTGTTTGGAATATGCGAGCTGTAATTACTTCCACCAAGCAAAAATACCGAATTTTAATTTGAATGCATCCAACTTCACTTTTTTTTTTTTTTTTTTTCTTCCAACACATCCATGTAATCAAAATATTGTTTTACTTTGGTTAACCAATCGAGAAAATCTTTATACGCAATAAGCCATTAAAAGTGGAAAGTTTGGCCTTACCTCGATATTCTCTTTCAGCACGATCTAATCGATCGTCTCCATGGACCGGCCGTTGGGCAACGTCGCCACCGACATCCTCGTTGCAGGAGCTCAACTCATTTGTGATAGCCCTGTGATTTGCCTCCTAAAGCGCTCTTCTGAAAGTGGGCCTGTGTTGTACATCGAACATGGGCGGCTGAGAGTCACCTTGTGCTCAGGGCAGAATTAATGCATTTGCAATATGGTCGATGGCTGCCTGCAACTAAAGTTGCACATGAGTCGATCTAAGTCGAGCTTGACACGGCTCGGATCGGTTTGGCCAGTAACTAACCCTAGTCGAACTCGGCTCGACTTGATCCTTGAGCCTGTCTGGCCAACTCGGCTCGGTTTGATAAGCAGCTTAGGCCAGTTCGAGTCGAGTTCGAGCTTGTGCGCTATTTTATCAAACACCTGAAATGCATCTTAAATTTATCATAGAATGTAAAATAATAACGACACTTTATAGGTACTTCATCAAACACCCGGCGTGCAATATCAAAATCAAACACTTAGTAAGTAGTGTTAAAATCAAACACCTAGCAAGTGGCATCAGAATCAAACACCCATCATATCCATTCTTTCCTCACCAACACTTCATTGAGTCATTTCATCAAACACTCGGTGAGCAACTTCCATATCAAAATAACTAAGTCACCGATCTGATTTGATTCGAGTCGGTTTGATCTAAGTTAAGTTGTAACATCCTGGATTTTCACTGTTTTAGATTTCCAAAAATTCATAAATTTTTTTATTTAATTAACTTATGATATCACTTAATGACCATTGACACTCAATGCTAGTTTATACACGGGTGATTGTAACGTCCCGTCCAATCAGTACAGTGTCGTATGACGTCCACGTAGGATTTACCGCAGAACCATTCGTTTAAACTACTCGTGGTAAGGTACTGCAAGTAAAATTAATCTAGGATTAGACCAATTGGGTAGACCAGATGGGTCATGATAGGACCTAGTGCGGGCCGCCAAGCCAGATGGCTTGTTTACACTTAACAACATCCCGTGTGGGCTACCCAGCGACCGAGGAGGATCAGAAAAATCTAAAAATTTAGGGAACTGAAGATCTCACTGGGCTTGTGGTCCATCGCGGACTGCGGACCCAGTGGACACCTAGAATTGAGATCTGACACTTGCCAAATGCACCCCACCAATGACAGAATTGGAATCTGGCATTTGCAAATGAAACCGAGATACCAGGCTTTTCAGCCGTCGAATTTCTTCCAAATTTACAGTAAAGGTTTAATGTATTTTTCTACGCCCGTCCACAAAATCTGGGTCCCGATCATGGCACGGTGACCGTTGATCATAAATCAGGCTTGTACGATCAAACCCCATATCCGATTGTTTCTAAATTTTGCATGGCCCTTCATCGGGCTATGGAATACTTATCCTATAAGTTTTATGGCCAGGGGGCCACCAGAAATGCCCCAATCACCGAAATAGTCCCCACAAGACCATTTGAAGATGGAACCGTATGATCAAACCCCACTTTTGTTGATCCGTTTGTCCCCAAACTTTGCATGACCCCTCATCAGGTCATGAGACACTTACACACCAAATTTGGTGGCCTAGGGGGTGTGGGGTCCGCCCTAAATCTAAAATAGTATCCTAGAGGGCTATTTTGAGAATTTGAGAAAACTTAAGGCCAAAGGGCCTAAGTCTAGGAAATAAACCCTAGCTCTCTCCCTCATTTTTCCCACCATTCTCCAACAACAACAAATCCTTCTCCCTCATATCCTCCTCCATTATCCAACAACAAATCCCTCTCCCTCATATCCTCCTCCATTCTCCAACAACAAATCCTCCTCATATTATAACATCCCGGATTTTCACTATTTTGGATTTCAAAAAAAAAAAAATCCTTAATTTTTTAAAATTAACTTATAATATCACTTAACTGACCATTAGCACCAAACGTTAGCTTATACATGAGTGGTCCGGTCTGGTCACGATCAAACCATATGCGGGTCGTCAAGCCAGGTAGCCCGATTACACTTAACAACAGCCCGTGTGGGCCACCCAACGACCGAAGAGGGTCAAAAAAATCTAAAAATTTAGAAAATCATCGATCTCACTGGGCTTGTGGTCCATCGCGGATTACGGACTTAGTGGACACCCAGAATTAGGATCTGACACTTGCCAAATGCACCTCACCAATGCCAGAGTTGAAATTCGGCACTGACAAAAGAAACTAAGATTTCAGGCTTTTCAGCCGTCATATTTCTTCCAAATTTACGATAAAGGTTTAATGCCACGATCGACACCAAATCTGGGACCCGATCGTGGCATAGTGATCGTTGATCGCAAATCGGACCCGTTCGACCAAACTACATATCCGATCGTTCCCAAATTTTGCGTGGCCCTTCATCGGGTCATGGAGCACCTACCCTATAAATTTTATGGCCAGAGGGCCACCAAAAATGCCACACAATCAAATGGGCCTCCCAGGGCCACTTAAAGGTCAGAAACGCTTACTCAGATCATATATCTGTTCATCTGTTTGTCTTTAAATCTTGCAGGGACTCTAATCGGGCCATAAGACATCTACACGCCAAATTTAGTGGCAAGGGGGTGTTGGGCCCAGCCTAAAACTCATAGGGAGACCTAGAAGGCTATTTTAGAAAATTATGGAAACTTAAGGCCAAGGGGTCCAACTCTATCAAATAAAATTCCTAACCCTTATCTAATAATCCCCACCACAACCACCATTGCCAAAAGAGAAAGAGAGAGCTAGAGAGCAAGAAGAGAAGAAGGATAGAGTGAAAGTGAGCAAGGTGGACCCTAAATCAAGGTGGGGCCCAAGGAAATCAACCCCTTCGACTCCCTAACTCATTTCCAAGAGGAAACCTTACATAAAAACCACCAAAATCGTCCGTCAATCGTCTAGGTAAGGTTCCTCCTCTCTTTGCCTTAGAACCTTTGTGAGAAAATGGATTTTTGCATGGATTTCTCACATGTATGAGCTTGCTTTAGAGATTCTGACCAACCGACCCCTAAATCGACATTCCTATATCATTTTCAAGTCTCTAACGAATCTTAAGGTGCAGACTATTGTTCTTAGGTGGCCTAGCACCAATTTTAGTACGAGCTTAATGATTTTGATTGCTTAGATGTTATATTTGAAAATTCTAGAGAAACCCTAGGGATTATATGTTTGTTGGAATTGTTTGGATGTACATACTTAGCCCTCAAATTTTATGGAGATCTTGCCTTTCACATGATATTATGTATGGATGATAATATGCTCATGTTTGTTTGATTCTTTTCCCTCATATGTGGTGCTTCATTGTGTGTATGATTATTTACACTTGTACTCATGAATATAATAAGAAAGACTAGTACAGTTAGTATGCACCTTACCACGCATATAAACCTCAAATCAATAAAACTTAGGCAAACGAAATGATAATATCTTTATTTATTACCCTTAGGCAATTTCAGGGACGAAATTGTTTTTAAGGGAGTAGATTGTAAAATCCCGAATTTTCACTGTTTTAGATTAAAAAAAAATCCTTGAATTTTTTTCAATTAACTTATAATATCACTTAACTGACCATTAGCACCCAACGTTAGCTTAAACACGAGTGGTCCAGTCTGGTCACGATCAGACCATGTGCGGGCCATCAAGCCAGGTAACCCGATTACACTTAACAACAGCCCGTGTGGGCCACTCAACGACCGAGGAGGGTTAGAAAAATCTAAAAATTTAGAAAATCATCGATCTCACTGGGCTTGTGGTCCATTGCGGATTACGGACCCAGTGGACACCGAGAATTAGGATCTGGCACTTGCCAAATGCACCCCACTAAGATTTCAGGCTTTTCAGCCGTCGGATTTCTTTCAAATTTACGGTGAAGGTTTAATGTATTTTTCTACGCCCGTCCACCAAATCTGGGACCCAATCGTGGCAGGGTGACCGTTGATCACAAATCAGACCCGTTTGACCAAACCCCATATCCGATCGTTCCCAAATTTTGCGTGGCCCTTGGGCCATGAAGCACCTACCCTATAAATTTCATGGCCAGAGGGCCACCGGAAATGCCACATCAATCAGAATGGGCCTCCCAGCCACTTAAAGGTCGGAAACGCTTACTCAGATCATATATATGTTCATCCGTTTGTCCTCAAATCTTGCAGGGACCCTAATTGGGCCATAAGACACCTACACGCCGAATTTAGTGGCTAAGGGGGTATTGGACCCACCCCAAAACCCATAGGGAGACATAGAAAGATATTTTGGAAAATTATGGAAACTCAAGGCCAATGGGCTCAACTCTAGCAAATAAAATTCCTAACCCTTATCTTATAAACCCCACCACAACCACCATTGCCAAGGGAGAGAGAGAGTTAGAGAGCAAGGAGAAAAGAAGGAGAGAGTAAAAGTGAGCAAGGTGGACCCTAAATCAAGGTGGGGCCAAAGGAAATCAGCCCCTTCGACTCCCCAACTCATCTCCAAGAGGAAACCCTACACCACAACCACCAAAATCGTTCGTCAATCGTGTAGGTAAGGATTTCTTCCAAATTTATGGTGAAGGTTTAATGTATTTTTCTACACTCGTCCACCAAATCTGAGACCCGATCGTGGCATGGTGACCGTTGATCGCAAATCAGACCCGTTTGACTAAACCCCATATCCGATCGTTCTCAAATTTTGCGTGGTCCTTCATCGAGCCATGACCCACTTACCCTATAAATTTTATAGCCAGACGGCCACCAGAAATGCCCCATCAATCAGAATGTGCCTCCCAGGGCCACTTAAAGGTCAGAAACGCTTACTCAGATCATATATCTGTTCATCCGTTTGTCCTCAAATCTTGCAGGGACCCTAATCGGGCCATAAGACACCTACACGCCAAATTTAGTTGCTAAGGGAGTGTTGGGCTCACCCCACAACCTATAGGGAGACCTAAAATGCTATTTTGGAAAATTATAGAAACTTAAGGCCAAGGGGCCAAACTTTAGCAAATAAAATCCCTAACCCTTATCTCATAACCCCCACCACAACCACCATTGCCAAGGGAGAAAGAGAGAGCTAGAGAGCAAGGAGAAAAGAAGGAGAGACTGAAAGTGAGCAAGGTGGACCCTAAATCAAGGTGGGGCCCAAGGAAATCAACCCCTTCGACTCCCCAATTCATCTCTAAGAGGAAACCCTACACCACAACCACCAAAATCATCCGTCAATCGTGTAGGTAAGGTTCCTCCTCCCTTTGCCTTAGAACCCTTGTGAGAAATGAGGTTTTTACATGGATTTCTCATATGTATGAGCTTACTTTAGGGATTCCGACCAACCGGCCCCCAAATCGACATTCCAAGGTCATTTTCAATTCTCTAACGAATCCTAAGGTGCAGACTATTGTTCTTAGGTGGCCTAGCACCAATTTTAGTATGAGCTTAATGATTTTGATTGCTTGGATGTTATATTTAAAAATTCTAGAGAAACCCTAGGGATTATATGTTTGTTGGAATTGTTTGGATGTGCATGCTTAGCTCTCAAATTTTATATAGATCTTGCCCTTCACATGATATTATGTATGGATGATAATATGCTCATGTTTGTTTGATTCTTTTCCCTCATATATGGTGCTTCATTGTGTGTATGATTATTTACACTTGTACTCATGAATATAATAAGGAAGACTAGTACAGTTAGTTTGCACCTTACCACGCATATAAACCTCAAATCAATAAAACTTAGGCAAACGAAATGATAATATCTTTATTTATTATCCTTAGGCAATTTCGGGGACGAAATTGTTTTTAAGGGGGGTAGATTGTAACATCCCGGATTTTCACTGTTTTAGATAAAAAAAATTCTTAATTTTTTTAATTAACTTATAATATCACTTAACTGACCATTAGCACCCAACGTTAACTTATACACGAGTGATCCAGTCTGGTCACGATCAGACCATGTGCGGGCCGTCAAGCCAGGTAGCCCGATTACACTTAACAACAGCTCGTGTGGGCCACTCAACGACCGAGGAGGGTCAGAAAAATCTAAAAATTTAAAAAATCATCGATCTCACTGGGCTTGTGGTCCATCACAGATTATGGACCCATTAGACACCCAGAATTAGGATCTGACACTTGTCAAATGCACCTCACCAATGCCAGAGTTCAAATCTGGCACTGACCAAAGAAACTAAGATTTCAGGCTTTTCAGCCGTGAGATTTTTTTCAAATTTACGGTGAAGGTTTAATGTATTTTTCTACGCCCGTCCAAAAAATCTAGGACCCAATCGTGGCACGGTAACTGTTGATCGCAAATCAGATCCGTTCAACCAAACCCCATATTCAATCGTTCTCAAATTTTGCGTGGCCCTTCATCGGGCCATGGAACACCTATCCTATAAATTTCATGGCCAGAGGGCCACCAGAAATGCCCCATCAATCAGAATGGGCCTCCAAGGGCCACTTAAAGGTCGAAAATGCTTACTCAGATCATATATCTGTTCATCCGTTTGTCCTCAAATCTTGCAGAGACCTTAATTGGACCATAAGACACCTACACACCGAATTTAGTGGCCAAGGGGGTGTTGGGCCCACCCCAAAACCCATAGGAAGACCTAGAAGGCTATTTTGGAAAATTATAGAAACTTAAGGCTAATGGGCCAAACTCTAGCAAATAAAATCCCTGACCCTTATCTCATAACCCCCACCATAACCACCATTGCCAAGGGAGAAAGAGAGAGCTAAAGAGCAAGGAGAGAGTGAAAGTGAGTAAGGTGGATCCTAAATCAAGGTGGGGCCTAAGGAAATTAACCCCTTTCGACTCCCCAACTCATCTCCAAGAGGAAACCCTACACCACAACCACCAAAATCGTCCGTCAATCGTCTAGGTAAGGTTCCTCCTCCTTTTTCCTTAGAACCCTTGTGAGAAAGAGGTTTTTACATAGATTTCTGACATGTATGAGCTTGCTTTAGGGATTCTGACCAACCGGTCCCCAAATCGACATTCCTAGGTCATTTTCAAGTCTCCAACGAATCCTAAGGTGCAGACTATTGTTCTTTGGTGGCCTAGTACCAATTTTAGTACGAGCTTAATGATTTTGATTACTCGGATATTATATTTAAAAATTTTAGAGAAACCCTAGGGATTATATGTTTGTTGGAATTGTTTGGATGTGCATGCTTAGCTCTCAAATTTTATGTAGATCTTTCCTTTCACGTGATATTATGTATGGATGATAATATGCTCATGTTTGTTTGATTCTTTTCCCTCATATGTGGTGCTTCATTGTGTGTATGATTATTTACACTTGTACTCATGAATATAATAAGGAAGACTAGTACAATTAGTATGCACCTTACCATGCATATAAACCTCAAATCAATAAAACTTAGGCAAACGAAATGATAATATCTTTATTTATAACCCTTAGGCAATTTCGGGGATGAAATTGTTTTTAAGGGGGGTAGATTGTAACATCTCAAATTTTCACTGTTTTGGATTTCAAAAAAAAAAGCCTTGAAATTTTTTTAATTAACTTATAATATCACTTAACTGACCATTAGCACCCAACGTTAGCTTATACAAGAGTGATCCAGTCCGATCACGATCAGACCATGTGCGGGCCGTCAAGCCAGGTAGCCCGATTACACTTAACAACAGCTCGTGTGGGCCACCCAATGACCGAGGAGGGTAAAAAAAATCTAAAAATTTAGAAAATCATCGATCTCACTGGGCTTGTGGTCCATCGCAGATTACGGACCCAGTGGACACCCAAAATTAGAATCTGGCACTTGCCAAATGCACCCCACTAATGCCAGAGTTGAAATCTGGCACTGACAAAAGAAAATAAGATTTCAGGCTTTTCAGCCGTCGGATTTCTTTCAAATTTATGGTAAATGTTTAATGTATTTTTCTATGCCCGTCCACCAAATCTGAGACCCGATTGTGGCACGGTGACCGTTGATCGCAAATCAGACCCGTTCGACTAAACCCCATATCCGATCGTTCCCAAATTTTGCGTGGCCTTTCATCGGGCCATGGACCACTTACCCTATAAATTTAATGGCCAAAGGGCCATCAGAAATGCCCCATCAATCAGAATGGGCCTCCCAAGGCCACTTAAAGGTCGGAAACGCTTACTCAGATCATATATCTGTTTATCCATTTGTCTTTAAATCTTGCAGGGACTCTAATCGGGCCATAAGACACCTACACGCCGAACTTAGTGGCCAAGGAGGTGTTGGGCCCACCCCAAAACTCATAGGGAGACCTAGAAGGCTATTTTGGGAAATTATGGAAACTTAAGGTCAAGGGGCCCAACTCTATCAAATAAAATCCCTAACCCTTATCTCATAATGCCCACCACAACCACCATTGCTAAGGGAGAAAGAGAGAGCTATAGAGCAAGGAGAGAAGAAGGATAGATTGAAAGTGAGCAAGGTGGACCCTAAATTAAGGTGGGGCCCAAGGAAATCAACTCCTTCGACTCCCTAACTTATTTCTAAGAGGAAACCCTACACCACAACCACCAAAATTGTTCGTCAATCGTCTAGGTAATGTTCCTCCTCCTTTTGCCTTAGAACCCTTGTGAGAAAGGAGGTTTTTACATGGATTTCTCACATGTCTGAGCTTGCTTTAGGGATTCCGACCAACCGGCCCCCAAATCGACATTCCTAGGTCATTTTCAAGTCTCTAACGAATCCTAAGGTGCGAACTATTGTTCTTAGGTGGCCTAGCACTAATTTTAGTACGAGCTTAATGATTTTGATTACTTAGATGTTATATTTGAAAATTCTAAAGAAACCCTAGGGATTATACGTTTGTTGGAATTGTTTGGATGTGCATGCTTAGCTCTCAAATTTTATGTAGATCTTACCTTTCACATGATATATGTATGGATGATAATATACTCATGTTTGTTTGATTCTGTAACGCCCCGGAAAATCGGGGGTCGTGCATAGACTCGACTCCCGAGTTCCCGAGTGTCACTTATCATACATTTATGATTTTTTTAATGATTAATTAAATTTAACTGCGCAATTTGGAATTACCTGAGGCAAGAAGCACAATCACACCAGTCTACTGAAGTGAAGGATATCCCATATATATACAGGTCCAAAATAATAAAGGGTCGCCCAGGCGTTGCCCAATATCAGAACAACAAAAGAAGGCTATATCTAAAAAGAGCAAATCCAAATTCAGTCCGATCAAGCCGATGGAGAGCCGCCCATCAGCTACAAGTAGGAGAGTCCGTCCTCCTCGTCCAAGCTCACCTCGCCAGGCTCCTCATGCCCATGAGTCACCTGCATCTATGAATGGGTCTGGTTGGTGTTTTAAAACACCGTCCCAGAGTGGGAGTGAGTGATCAACTCAGTGTGAACTATTGGTCTCAAGTTACAACAGGCATCAATTGCAATATGAACTTAATGAAAAGCAGACAATCATCAACACCTAATAACTCTTATTTAAAATGCATGCATGCGAAATGATATGATGCATGCCCTCGCCACAACACTCCCTCAAGCGACTCCATCTAACGATCGCATGACAACACTCCCTCAGAGCGACCTCGACTTCCGAGTCGCCACCCTAACTAATGCGTGCAATGCGATCGTGTTAGCCGAGTTATTAGTTAAGTCCATTCATCCAGCAGGTTGGGGATTCTGATTCACCCTACGTATCACTGCCCTAAGCTGGTTGCGAGGCCAAGACCCCATCAACGCATGAGGCCGAGACCTCACGGTCCGTGATCCCGTCGGGTTCCTCATCCCCGACTCCAAGCACATGAGGAGTGCCGAAAGGAAGGGATCGCTCGCGGTCACTACGGGGAGGCGCGGTACCCCAGCGTAGGCCGACAGCTCAGACACAGTGTCCCATTCCACCATGCCTGGCTCACGAGGCTGTGGACCAGTTTCAAGTGGATTATCAATGGGCTACAATGGTTGCAAGGTGGTTCAGGTTCCATACATATGTGAGCACCCAGGGTTAACAAACAGGGTTGGTCAGGCCGTAGGTTAGACCGCACAAATCAGGCGAGCGTGAGACGAGTGACCTCGGGCACAAGATACCCATGTAGTCGAACTACAGCCACCCGAACACACCCGCCCAAATTCACGGGTCTAACCCTAGCATAGCCCTATCGATGGGACTACCGTCTCTTGTCATATTCCAAACCAACCCAAGGGTGTGAGGGTGATCCTAACGAGCTATCAATTAGTATATCAACATCGTATCTCATGTATCTGAGTCAAATGAATCAAATATTCATATCAAGCATTCATGAATTAAAGTGCATATGTATTGTGTGTGTGTGAGGAGGTTAAGCACCTTCTCTATCCTAACAGGCCATATGCACAAGAGAAATGAAATCATACACACCATGAATCAATAATATATGGGAGAAATGACGAGGCATAAGCATGTTATCATCCATACACAAAATCATGTGAGCAACAAATAACATCATAAAGAACCATCATGCATATCCATACAATTTCAAGAACCTACAATTCCTAGGGGTTCTCTAGACTTTCACATATACCAACCAAGCATTCAAAATCATTGAGCTATTACAACAATTGGTGCTAGGCCACCTAAGAACAATGGTCCGCACCTATGGATTGTTGGAGACTTGAAAAATGACCTAGAGATGCTCAGAACCAGGCCGATCGGTCGGAACCCCTAAAGCAACATTTATATGTTAGAATCCTAAATAAATCCCTCCTCATCACAAGGGTTTCAACGAAAATGGGTGGTGGATCTTACCTAGATGATCAACGGAGTGAAAAGGGTGGTTGTAGATGAGGAATCCTCCTTTGAGAAGATGTAGGGAGTTGTGGGGGTTTGATTTCCTTGGGCCCACCTTGCTCTTCTTTCTTCACTCTCCCTTCCTCTCTCCTTCCTTTCTTCTTTCTCCCCTTTCTCTCTTCTCTTCCCTAGGGCAAATTCGTATGGGAGAGGGGTGCCCAAAAGAAACCCCTTTTTATAATTCCAGATTTGGTGCAAATGGCCCCAAGCTTCCATAATTTCCTAAAATAGACTTATGGGACTCCCTATTGGTGTTGGGGTGGCCCTAACACCCCTCTGGCCACCAAATTCGGCGTGTAGGTGCCTTATGGCCCGATTAGGGCCCATGCAAAAATTGAGGACGAACGGATGAGCGGATATATGATCTGAGCAAGCATTTCCGACCTTTAAGTGGCCCTTTGGGGGCCATTTTGATTGATGGGGCATTTCTGGTGGCCCTCTGGCCATGAAATTTATAGGGTTAGTGCTTCATGGCCCGATGAAGGGCCTTGCAAAATTTGGGAACAAACGGATGCGGGGTTTGGTCGTACGGGTCCGATTTGCGATCAACGGTCACCGTGCCACGATCGAGGCCCAGATTTGGTGGGCAGGCGTTGAAAAATATATTAAATCTTTACCATAAATTTGGAAAAAATCCGACGGCTGGAAGGCCCGAAGTCTCAGTTTCTTTTATCAGTGCCAGATTTTAATCTGGCATTGGTGGGGCGCATTGGGCAAGCGCCAGATGGTACTCCTGGGTGTCCACTGGGTCCACAATCCGCGATGGACCACAAGCCCAGTGAGATCTATGATTTTCTAAAGTTTTAGATTTTTCTGACCCTTTTCGGTCGCTGGGTGGCCCACACAGACTGTTGTTAAGTGTAAACGGGCCATCTGGCTTGGCAGCCCGCACTTGGTCCCATCATAACTAGACTGGTCCACCCCAGTATAAACTAACATTGAGTGCTAATGGTCATTAAGTGATATTATAAGTTAATAAAAAAAATAAATAAATAAATTTCAAGGATTTTTGAAAATCCAAAACAGTGAAAATCTGGGATGTTACAATCTACCCCCCTTAAAAATAATTTCATCCCCGAAATTGCCTAAGGGTAGTAAGTAAAGGTTTCATTACTTCATTTGCTTAGGTTTTGTTGAATTCAAGTTCATATGCATGGTAAGGTGTGTACTATCTATACTAGTTTGGCTCATTCTAGTCTACTCCCCTTAAAAGTTTTCGCCTTTGAGGTTTGAAAACAAATGTCAAAATCATTATTATCGTATTAAGAGGTTGTTGGTAAAGTTGACCTAATAGTGGTATATTTTACCCTTTTACGATCGGGCTATTACGGAAAGACAGTTGTGGTAGGCTTGATCCCATACGTCGATCCTCTGCCTGACCAGGGTAGAAAGATTGTTGTATCCCTTCTTAGTCCTGGTAGATCATGGTCTTCTGCTCGGTCAAAGCAGTGAGTCCGTTGGTGTTCACCCAGGATTAAGAATTGGGTCAAGCCGCGAATACATCGCAAGTGTATGGTCCCGTGATTCCGTAGTCCGATTCATCTTAACATTTGGAAGACATCAAAATTCTTTAACAGTTCAAGCTTCACATTCATAATATTTTTGCGGGTGGTGAGTTTCCCGCGATGCCTATGATCAAACGACTGTCCTAGAGGGGTTTACATGACCTTAAGGTTCCTCTTGACATTACCATTTTGATCCTATGGTTAGTGAGTTATGAGCAAATCACGTTTTGGTTTTATAAATTTTAACAGGAAAGGAAGAATCGAAAGTTTTAAGGTATTCCGGTGGTTTAGAGTGCTAATAACATTAAGATGGACGCAGTAAGGCAATCATACATACAAGCATTTATAAGGTGACAAGAAAATTTAAAAACAATCTATACATTCATATTAAATTTAAAGTGCCATTAGTATGGCTAGTTACATCATACAACATGGATTACATAGTTCTCTAGACATTCCAACATAAGAAAAAAATAACTTAGTCAAGCAAACGTCCGAACTATCCTTCAACACAAGCAGGTAGAACTAATCGACTCAAAGCAAACTACTAATTATCGGAAAGGTTATGCTACTACTCTTCTGGATCGGGCAAAGATGGGGGTACTTCTTTCCCATGAGGGAAAGAAAATCACCGGAATGGTGAAGAAAAAGATGGAGAAAAGTTCATAGAGATGGTTTTGAGAATAACTTGAGTTTGGGCTAGGAATGGGCTTTGGGAATGTAGTTGAGAATGGAATTTGAGATGGTGTTGAGGATGAACTTGGTGGATGCTGGGAGTGAAAGAGGGATTGGAATGGGGTTTGGTGAAGTAGAAGGAGGTGGGTTTTGTGAATGGGCCTTGAGAATGGGTATAGGAGTGGATTTTGGAGATGATGGGTTGAAAAATGAAATGTGAGAGTGGTTTTGAGATGGACTTGTTGGAATGGGTAGTTGGAAGGAATTTGGAGATGGGTTTAAGAAAGTGGGTTTGGTTGGATTTGGAGGTGAGGAGAGATGCGCTTTTCTCTAAAGATTTGGAAGAATAGAGGATGGTGAAGTGAGAGTGAAAGAGTGAATGGGTTTTAAGAAAATGGATTTGAGGAATGGGAGTTGAGAAATGTTTAGGAAATGAGTTGGGGAAATGAGATTTGAGATTGAAATTTAGTGTAGTTGACTGTTGAAGAGGGTTTAGGGAAAATATGTGGGAAATGGGGTTGGGTTAAGCATGAGAAGAGGAAATGAGGGTTTAGAGTGAAGGAGTAAAGGGAATGGGGCTCAAGCGAATGGGTTTTGAGGATTGCAAGATGGAATGTTGAGAGGGTTGAGGAAGATGTGGGTTAAGTATGAAGAAGAAGAGATGGGTTTTGGAGAAGAAGAAGAGAAGTGGTGGAAGTGGGATGCCTTTATATGGTTTCCTTGAAAATGGATTGAAGCTTGGAGAGGAAGAGGTTTCTCCCTTAGGGTGTGAGAGTATTAGAGAGTGTTGTGGGGTAAGAAATTGGGTATTAGTGCCCTTAAGTTGCAAGAGAGGGAGGCCCCACTCGTGTGTACATTGAAAGGGAGGAGGGGACCCATCTTGTAACGTTTCTTATACTTTCAGTAACTATATTATTTTTAAAATTTTTATGATGATTTACAATCAAGTTTTAAATTATCCCACCAAATTTCATATTATTTGGAGTTGTAAATAAATTATAAAAATTCTAGAAGTAACCACCGTCTTAAACTAATGATTTTTAGACAGTTGTCAATTCATTCCAAATATAACTATATTAAAATTTTTATTTTATTTTTATATTAAACTACACTTGTTAAGCTTCAATTTGGCTTTTGAATCACTAAAATCGGAATTATAACGAAGGAAATATGAGTTTTTGAAGTTGGACTGAAAAATGCAGAAAACGGGCCGCCCGGCCCGCTGTGGCCCGCCCGGCCCGCTGTCCGGCGTAGGCTACGCCGCTGCCGGCGTGGGCACGCCGGCCCTCTGGCCGACCGGCGTAGGCAACGCCACTCCAGGCGTAGGCTACGCCGCTCCCCTGGCTTGACTTTCTTGTTTTGTGATTTCTCGGGTGCCTGTAAGGCCCCCAGAAAAGTGCCATATATGAATTTGGGGTAGGAGAAGCTGATCTACGCAATGAGCCTACTAGTTTCACAAGATTCCCCTTAGTTAGTGTCCAAAACCAGGTTTTATTCCAATTTCACTTTTTTTCGGTAAATTTTCATTCACCCACAACTCTTTATCCCCAAATGGGTCTAATCTATCAAATTTGGCCTGATATTCACTCATTTGGTCTAGGACAATGCCTTTGATTGTCAAATCCTTTAGTTTTGGTTCTACATTTTCTCTATTTCTGATAAAATTTCATTCTTCCCTACTTAATTGTCCCCGAATGGGTTTGAACTATTATGTTCAGCCCGATATTAGTTCATTTGGACTTGGGCGATGATTTCGACCATCAACTTTTCGATTTTTAGCTCGATCCTAACAATGTACTGGGGAAATTAAAGAACGGAGTGATGGTAGGTGAAGGTTTTAAGGAGATAGGTTGAAAAGAGGAATTTAGACTTAGACTTGTTTGGCTAGTGGCATTAAACTGTACCAAATAGGATTTCAATACTAATCCTAACTCAAAATTGAAAATGGCGTGTCTGGAATGAGTGGGGGATGTGGTTCAAAATTAATTTCCTAGGCTTGTTAGAGGAGTCTTGTGTTGGGAGGTGTAATGCAGGATTTCCAAATCCCTTGACGAAGAATTTCTAAGTATAATTTGGAAGGAAACCCGGGATTCACCCTTAATTGAATACATGTCAACAGGGCATCATGGAACATGGGATGCTCCCATCCCAGTGACAATACCTTACCCACATTTATCGCTACTCTAAAATTTATTTCACCCTAATCCCACCTATTTCAGTTGGCCCACAGTCCCTTAGGGATTAGGTGGACTGGAATAGTTAAATTTCCTACTTAGTTGAATTGAGTCTTACCGTCAAGTTCCCAAATTCTTGTCCGAGGACGGGCCGAGGCACTGTAGGACTCTCGAATCCCTCTCTAGCGTCACTATTACTCTCACTACCCAACTCTAACACTCTGAAAGTCTCACCTTCCATTTAAGAATGTCAACTTGGGAATGGGGGTGGTTCCTAGCATTTTCGTGTTTTCCATTGCGTTTCCTGTTAAGTCAGCGGATGCGTCAGTGAGTTCATGACCCATGGCCCAAGGGATTCCAAACTTGGCTCTGATACCATCTGTAACGCCCCGGAAAATCGGGGGTCGTGCATAGACTCGACTCCCGAGTTCCCGAGTGTCACTTATCATACATTTATGATTTTTTTAATGATTAATTAAATTTAACTGCGTAATTTGGAATTACCTGAGGCAAGAAGCACAATCACACCAGTCTACTGAAGTGAAGGATATCCCATATATATACAGGTCCAAAATAATAAAGGGTCGCCCAAGGCGTTGCCCAACAGAACAACAAAAGAAGGCTATATCTAAAAAGAGCAAATCCAAATTCAGTCCGATCAAGCCGATGGAGAGCCGCCCATCAGCTACAAGTAGGAGAGTCCGTCCTCCTCGTCCAAGCTCACCTCGCCAGGCTCCTCATGCCCATGAGTCACCTGCATCTATGAATGGGTCTGGTTGGTGTTTTAAAACACCGTCCCAGAGTGGGAGTGAGTGATCAACTCAGTGTGAACTATTGGTCTCAAGTTACAACAGGCATCAATTGTAATATGAACTTAATGAAAAGCAGACAATCATCAACACCTAATAACTCTTATTTAAAATGCATGCATGCGAAATGATATGATGCATGCCTTCGCCACAACACTCCCTCAAGCGACTCCATCTAACGATCGCATGACAACACTCCCTCAGAGCGACCTCGACTTCCGAGTCGCCACCCTAACTAATACGTGCAATGCGATCGTGTTAGCCGAGTTATTAGTTAAGTCCATTCATCCAGCAGGTTGGGGATTCTGATTCACCCTACGTATCACTGCCCTAAGCTGGTTGCGAGGCCAAGACCCCATCAACGCGTGAGGCCGAGACCTCACGGTCCGTGATCCCGTCGGGTTCCTCATCCCCGACTCCAAGCACATGAGGAGTGCCGAAAGGAAGGGATCGCTCGCGGTCACTACGGGGAGGCGCGGTACCCCAGCGTAGGCCGACAGCTCAGACACAGTGTCCCATTCCACCATGCCTGGCTCACGAGGCTGTGGACCAGTTTCAAGTGGATTATCAATGGGCTACAATGGTTGCAAGGTGGTTCAGGTTCCATACATATGTGAGCACCCAGGGTTAACAAACAGGGTTGGTCAGGCCGTAGGTTAGACCGCACAAATCAGGCGGCGTGAGACGAGTGACCTCAGGCACAAGATACCCATGTAGTCGAACTACAGCCACCCGAACACACCCGCCCAAATTCACGGGTCTAACCCTAGCATAGCCCTATCGATGGGACTACCGTCTCTTGTCATATTCCAAACCAACCCAAGAGTGTGAGGGTGATCCTAACGAGCTATCAATTAGTATATCAACATCGTATCTCATGTATCTGAGTCAAATGAATCAAATATTCATATCAAGCATTCATGAATTAAAGTGCATATGTATTGTGTGTGTGTGAGGAGGTTAAGCACCTTCTCTATCTTAACAGGCCATATGCACAAGAGAAATGAAATCATACACACCATGAATCAATAATATATGGGAGAAATGACGAGGCATAAGCATGTTATCATCCATACACAAAATCATGTGAGCAACAAATAACATCATAAAGAACCATCATGCATATCCATACAATTTCAAGAACCTACAATTCCTAGGGGTTCTCTAGACTTTCACATATACCAATCAAGCATTCAAAATCATTAAGCTATTACAACAATTGGTGCTAGGCCACCTAAGAACAATGGTCCGCACCTATGGATTGTTGGAGACTTGAAAAACGACCTAGAGATGCCGAACCCGGTGCCGATCGGCCGGAACCCCTAAAGCAACATTTATATGTTAGAATCCTAAATAAATCCCTCCTCATCACAAGGGTTTCAACGAAAATGGGTGGTGGATCTTACCTAGATGATCAACGGAGTGAAAAGGGCGGTTGTAGATGAGGAATCCTCCTTTGAGAAGATGTAGGGAGTTGTGGGGGTTTGATTTCCTTGGGCCCACCTTGCTCTTCTTTCTTCACTCTCCCTTCCTCTCTCCTTCCTTTCTTCTTTCTCCCCTTTCTCTCTTCTCTTCCCTAGGGCAAATTCGTATGGGAGAGGGGTGCCCAAAAGAAACCCCTTTTTATAATTCCAGATTTGGTGCAAATGGCCCCAAGCTTCCATAATTTCCTAAAATAGACTTATGGGACTCCCTATTGGTGTTGGGGTGGCCCTAACACCCCTCTGGCCACCAAATTCGGCGTGTAGGTGCCTTATGGCCCGATTAGGGCCCATGCAAAAATTGAGGACGAACGGATGAGCGGATATATGATCTGAGCAAGCATTTCCGACCTTTAAGTGGCCCTTTGGGGGCCATTTTGATTGATGGGGCATTTCTGGTGGCCCTCTGGCCATGAAATTTATAGGGTTAGTGCTTCATGGCCCGATGAAGGGCCTTGCAAAATTTGGGAACAAACGGATGCGGGGTTTGGTCGTACGGGTCCGATTTGCGATCAACGGTCACCGTGCCACGATCGAGGCCCAGATTTGGTGGGCAGGCGTTGAAAAATATATTAAATCTTCACCGTAAATTTGAAAAAAATCCGACGGCTGGAAGGCCCGAAGTCTCAGTTTCTTTTATCAGTGCCAGATTTTAATCTGGCATTGGTGGGGCGCATTGGGCAAGCGCCAGATGGTACTTCTGGGTGTCCACTGGGTCCACAGTCCGCGATGGACCACAAGCCCAGTGAGATCTATGATTTTCTAAAGTTTTAGATTTTTTCGACCCTTTTCGATTCATTTGGGTGGCCCACACACGTCATTTGTTGTTAAGTGTAAGCGGGCCATCATCGGCTTGCGACCCGCACTTGGTCCCATCATAACTAGACTGGTCCACCCCAGTATAAACTAACATTGAGTGCTAATGGTCATTAAGTGATATTATAAGTTAATAAAAAAATAAATAAATAAATTTCAAGGATTTTTGGAAATCCAAAACAGTGAAAATCTGGGATGTTACAGATTCTTTTCCCTCATATGTGGTACTTCATTGTGTGTATGATTATTTACACTTGTACTCATGAATATAATAAGGAAGACTAGTACAGTTAGTATGCACCTTACCACGCATATAAACCTCAAATCAATAAAACTTAGGCAAACGAAATGATAATATCTTTATTTATTATCCTTGGGCAATTTCGGGACGAAATTGTTTTTAAGGGGGGTAGATTGTAACATCCCGGATTTTCACTATTTTGGATTTAAAAAAAAATCCTTGAAATTTTTTTAATTAACTTATAATATCACTTAACTAACCATTAGCACCCAATGTTAGCTTATACATGAGTGGTCCAGTCTGGTCACGATTAGATCATGTGCGGGCCGTCAAGCCAGGTAGCCTAATTACACTTAACAACAGCCCGTGCGGGCCACCCAACGACCGAGGAGGGTCAGAAAAATCTAAAAATTTAAAAAATTATCGATCTCACTAGGCTTGTGGTTCATTGTGGATTACGGACCCAGTGGACACCCGAAATTAGGATCTGACACTTGCTAAATGCACCCCACCAATGCCAGAGTTGAAATCTGGCACTGACAAAAGAAACTAAGATTTTAGGCTTTTCAGCTGTTGAATTTCTTCCAAATTTATGGTGAAGGTTTAATGTATTTTTCTACACCCGTCCACAAAATCTGGGACCCGATCGTGGTACGGTGACCGTTGATCACAAATCCGACCCGTTCGACCAAACCCAATATCCGATCGTTTCCAAATTTTGTATGGCCCTTCATCGGGTCATAGACCACCTACCTTATAAATTTCATGGCCAGAGGGCCACCAAAAATGCCCCATCAATCAGAATAGGCCTCCTAGGGCCACTTAAAGGTCGGAAACGCTTACTCAGATCATATATCTGTTCATCCGTTGTCTTCAAATCTTGCAGGGACCCTATCGGGCCATAAGACACCTACACGCCGAATTTAGTGGTAAGACAGTGTTGGGCCCACTCCAAAACTCATAGGGAGACCTGAAGGTTATTTTGGGAAATTATGGAAACTTAAGGCCAAGGGGCCCAACTCTAGCAAATAAAATTCCTAACCCTTATCTCATAACCCCCACCATAACCACCATTGCCAAGGGAGAAAGAGAGAGCTAGAGAGCAAGGAGAGAAGAAGGAGAGAGTGAAAGTGAGCAAGGTGGACCCTAAATCAAGGTGGGGCCCAAGGAAATTAACCCCTTCGACTTCCCAACTCATCTCCAAGAGGAAACTTTATACCACAACTACCAAAATCGTCCGTCAATCGTGTTGGTAAGGTTCCTCCTCCCTTTGCCTTAGAACCCTTGTGAGAAATGGAGTTTTTGGATAGATTTCTCACATGTATGAGCTTGCTTTAGGGATTTCGACCAACCGGCCCCCAAATCGACGTTCCTAGGTCATTTTCAAGTCTCCAACGAATCCTAAGGTGCGGACTATTGTTCTTAGGTGGCCTAGCACCAATTTTAGTACGAGCTTAATGATTTTGATTGCTTGGATGTTATGATTTAATAATCTAGAGAAAGCCCTAGGAATGTATGTTGTTGAAACCGTATGGATTTGCATGCTTAGCCTCCATGATATTGTCCTTGCTTCTCACATGCTTATGTGTATGGATGAATCCTTTCTTATGCCTTATTGTTTTCCCCATATATTGTTACCTCATAGTATGTATGCTTTCATTACCCTTGTGCGTATGATGACTTGAGATGGAGGAAGTGCGTAACTTCCTCAACCCCACACACACACTCCACATGCACTTGTTTCATGATATTGTTAACCATGCTTGCTATGAGAATCTGAATGATATGTTGAGAAGTATGAGAACATGATGTGGTTTATACTAGATTATACACTGGTAGCCGGCATGCTATAAATCACCCTCCATACCATTGGGTTGGTTAGGAATCATGAGGAGAGATGGTAGTCCCATTGGTGGGACTACCCTCAGGCTAAACCCGTGGGTTTGGGCAGGTGTGTTCGGGGGGCTGTAGTTCGACTACATGGGTCTCTTGTGCCCGAGGTCACTTGTCTCACGCTCGCTTGACTCGTGCGGTCTAGCCTACTACCTGACCAACCTTGTTTGTTAACCCTGTTTGCTCACCTATGTATGGAACCTGGAACACCTTACAACCATTGTAGCCCACTGATACCTAGATTGCAATTGGTCCATAGCCTCGTGAGCTGGGCATGGTGGAATGGGACACTATGTTCGAGCTGTTGGCCTACGCTGGGGTACCGCGCCTCCCCGTAGTGACCGCGAGTGATCCCTTTCTCTCGGCAATCCTCATGTGCTTGAAGTCAGGATGAGGAACCTGACGGGATCACGGACTGCGGGGACTCGGCCTCACGCGTTGATGGGGTCTTAGCCTCGGAACCAGTTTAGGACAGTGATATGTGGAGTGTATCAGATTTTCCAATCTGCTGGATGAATGGACTTAACTAATAACTTGACTAACACGATCGCATTACATCGCGTTAATTAGGGTGGCGACTCGGCAGTCGAGATCACTCTGAGGGAGTGTTGCCATATGCTATCGTTAGATGGAGTCGCTCGAGGGAGCGTCGTGGCGAGGGCATGCATCATATCATCCTGCATGCATGCATTTAAATAAGAGTTGCTAGGTATTGATGATTGTCTGTTTTTCATTAAGTTCATATTATAATTGATGTCTGTTAAAACTTGAGACCAATAGCACCCACTGAGTTGATCACTCACTCCCACTCTGGGACGGTGTTTTAAAACACCAACCAGACTCTCTCATAGATGCAGGGGATGCGGAGCAGGTGGAGCATGGCGATGCTACTCTCGACGAGGAGGAGGAGTTGTCATACTTTCAGCTGATGGGTGGCTCTCCATCGGCTTGATCGGGCTGGATTTGGATTTGCTGATCCGCGGGATCAACTTTATTCCTTTGGGCATATTATTCTTTTATTGTTTGGTTGGGTAAAGCCTTGGGCGACCCTTTATTATTTTGGACCTGTATATATATATTCACACCCCAAGTGCAGGGTTGTGATGTAGTAATCAACTCGGTGGGACCGAGATCGAATCCACAGGGACTGAAATCTGTACGTAATCTGAAACTAATTAGAACTAGAACTAGCCTAAGATGTAATCTAAATCGAATAATTTTGAGGAATAATGATAAAATAATTATCTAAAATCTAAAGAATTAAGATGAAAAAAACTAGGGATTCAGAGGATCCACTTGTAGAGACCAGGGAGATCTTATGCCTACTTAACGAATCATGGAAATTAACTGAACTACTGTTGATATAGTTTTCAAAGAGATGAAAGGTATATGAATTATAATAGATTCCATCACCAAACCATGCCCAGGAGACAAAGCAAACAACAGAATTAAACTAATTAGTAACCAATCAATCATATCATGAAGGTTAGGAAGGGTACCGACATCCAACCATGCCCAGGAGACGATGGTGAACAATAGGGCTTCCTGACGTCAGACACATAAAAAGGAAAGGAAATACTCAAAGCCATTGCAGATCTATTGTAATTTCAGTCACAACACACCATTAAAAACTGAAAGTATTCCTTTAATTAAACAAAAATCAAATTCATTTCATGAATTGAAATCAACTTAAAGGCAATGAATAAAATCCCCCATCTCACTACAAGCTTCACCTCTTAGCCCTAGCTAAGAGGTTTAGCCCGCCATGGATGGGCTAGATCTCCCAAAATTCAAGAAAAACAGTAAAAAGAGAAGAAAAAAAATAATCTAAACTACAAACTCTGTCCTTCTCTCCCTCTCACGTTCCCTGCCTCTCTCCTCCTGATCCTTCATCCAAAGCCTTCCTTTTGTAGCTGCTTCTAAAATCGGTGGCTGGAGGGGTCGATCTCTAAAATTTCTTTCCGCAGCTGGAGTCAGTGAGGAAGGCTGGAGTCGGTGGACTGTCTTCGCATACGCAGTACAAAAGGACGCGGGAAAACCCCTCTTCCCTTACTTTATTTCCAAAATATTAACGTTCCCTGGGACGTTATTGAGCAACCTTCATGATGGACAGTTTGGATCATGCATCTGATCACACCTTTGATCGTATAATGGCCTGCAACGGCCGGATTTCTCGGACATGCGTAACAGAGCCCACAACGGACCGACGCTGGACTCTCGGTGGGTCCCACTTCCAACATCTTTTAAGAAATCCAAACCGTCCATTTAATTTCCCATAAAAAACCGTTCAGTCTTGCTCGGTTTTGGATCCCAACTGTGGTTTCTCATGGATGTTTGTTTGGCGTCATCCAACCTGCGTTGAAGCCTTCATCTTCCTGTACCATCCATGAAAATCCGGAAGCACCTAAGAGTGTGGTCAGTTTGATCTCCTGATTACAATGAACGGGTTGGATCATCACGATGTGTGATGATGGTGGCCCACCAGAATCTTTCGCAGGCTCTGTTGCGAAACAGAGCCTACGTGCATAAGTTGTAATGGTCGGTGGGCCCCACAAAGTCATTTTTAATGAAATCCACTCCGTCCATTGGTTTCAGGACGAAAAACCATACAGAAATGAGTGTTTTTGGAGTTGATTAGGTGTGGTCCACACAATCTTTTGTGCTACCATTCATCATGCATGCGGCTGAGATCTTCTCATGTCGGCTTTGCATGGTGGAGAAAGGACACCTAGGTGAGGTAAATACCCCCCTCCGTACACAATGAACACTCTAGATTGTTCGTTTCAATGATACATGGGGCCCGCTAAGCAAAACCGACGGATGTCGTTCATCCGCTGTTTCCTTATGCAGGAAGGAGACGGGTCTCCTTCCTTTGACCAGTTGTTCCAGTCCAGTGCACGTCGAGTGCACTTGTGCACTATGCACTGTCGCTCATGATGTTTGTAGGAAATCTGCTCCGTCCATCTGTTTTAGAACCTCATTTCAGGGGTCGAGACTAAAACTGAAGTATATCCAGATTTCAGGTGGGCCCCAAATCATGATTTTAGTGGCTGAACTATTTGTCTGGCCACTACCATGAGGATCCATTGGCTTAAATTTTACGTGTACGGTTAAATTATGGTCCTTAGGCCATGTATGAAGTTTTGAGCCGAGCAGATACTGAGAACCATGTGATCTTGCATTCTGTCTGACTTTCAAGCCACTTGAGCTTCAGTTTCCCGATTTTCTCAGATCCCCGGCGTGTAAATCCATCGATCTTGGTCCCCTGAGGTTCGTCCCATACTTTTGTGAAATCTGATCATTAAATCTCGGCTGTTAGCATCTTTTTCAGTCCCCGCTTGCAAATGTACCTTGCATCACAAACACGATTAAAATAGGGCATTAAATGGTATCATGTCCGTAAATCCAGGCAGTAATTGGGGTCTGATATGCAATATTTGACCCTCAACAATATATGGGATATCCTTCATTTCAGTAGATTGGTTCGGTTGTGCTTCATGCTTCAGGTAGTTCTAAATTGCGCAATTAATTTGACTAATCATAAAACCATAAAATGTATGATAAGTGATACTTAGGAACTCGGGAGTTGAGCGTATGCATGACCCCCGATTTTTCGGGGTGTTACACATATCCTCTTCCATTCTCCAACAACAAACCCCTCTCATAACTCTCACCACAACTACCACCCCTAAGAGAGTAAAGAGAGAGCAAAGAGAGAGTGAAGTTGAGCTAAGGTGGACCCTAGATCGAGTTGGGGCTCAAGGAAATCAAACCTTTCGACTCCCTATCCCTCTCTCCAAAGGAAACCCTACACCACCACCATAACAATTGTTCTGTTGATCATCTAGGTAAGATCCTTCACCCCTTTTTCTTGAAACCTATGTATTGAGGAAGGATTAGTATGAATTTCTCACATGCAAGAGCTTATTTTAAGAATTTCGGCCGACTAACCACCAAATCCACATTCCTAGGTCGTTCTCCACGTCTCCAACAATCCAAAGGTGGGGACTATTGTTCTTAGGTGGCCTAGCACCAATTTTAGTACGAGCTTAATGATTTTGATTGCTTGAATATTATATTTAAAATTCTAGAGAAACCCTAGGAAATTATATGTTTGTTGGAATGATATAGATGTGCATGCTTAGCTTTCTCATGATGTTGATCTTGCCTGTCACATGATTTTGTGTATGGATGATTACATGCTCATGCTTTGTTAATTTTTCCATATGTTGTGCTTCAAAGTATGTATGATTCATTACTCTTGTGCACATGATTTCTTGAGATGGAGGAAGTGCTTAACTTCCTCACAAATCCACACAACTCACATGCACTTTGTTTCATGATAGCGATAGCTTGCTTGTTAGGAGTATTTGATTCATATGCTTGAGATGCATGAAAACATGATGTTGATATGTCAGTTGATGACTTGGATAGTTGACATGTTATGGATCCCCTTCACCCTCTTGGATTGGTCAGGAACATAATGAGAGACGGTAGTTCCATCGGTAGGACTATGCTAAGGCTAGATCCGTGGATTGGGTGGGAGTGTTCGGGTGGCTGTAGTTCAACTACATGGGTCCCTTGTGCCCGAGGTCACTCGTTTCATGCTCGCCTGACTCGTGCGGTCTAGCCTACTATCTGACCAACCTTGTTTGTTAACCTTGGTTGCTCACACCTGTATGGAACCTGGAACACCCTACAACCATAAGTGGCTCACCGATAATCGTCTGCAACTGGTCCACAATCTCGTGAGCTGGGCATGGTGGAATGGGATACTGTGTTCGAGCTGTCGGCCTATGCTGGGGTGCCGCGCCTCCCCGTAGTGTCCGCGAGCGATCCCTTTCTCTCGGCACTCCTCATGTGCTTGAAGTCTGGGATGAGGAACCCGACAGGATCACGGACCGCGGAGCCTAGGCCTCACGCATTGATGGGGCCTTGTCCTTGCAACTAGTTTAAGGCATTGATACGTGGGGTGTAACAGATTTTCCAACATGCTGGATGAATGGACTTAATTAATAACTCGGCTAACACGATCGTATTGCATCGCATTAGTTAGGGTGGTAACTCGGAAGTCGAGGTCGCTCTGAGGGAGTGTGGTCATACGCGATCGTTAAATGGAGTCGCTCGAGGGAGCGTTGTGGCGAGGGCATGCATCATATCATCCCACATGCATACATTTTAATAAGTGTTACTAGGTGTTGATGATTGACTGCTTTTCATTAAGTTCATATTATAATTGATGCCTGTTATAACTTGAGACTAATAGCACCCACTGAGTTGATCACTCACTCCCACTCTGGGACGGTGTTTTAAAACACCAACCAGACCCGTTCATAGATGCAGGTGACTCAGGACTTGAGGAGCCTGGCGAGACGAGTTTTGAGGAGGAGGTCGAGCTGTCCTACTTCCAGTTGATGGAAGGTTTCCCGTCAGCTGGAGAGGCGGGATCGGATCGCTGAGCAGTGGGCTCGACTCTATTTATTTTGGACTCGCTATCCTTTTGGGATTTTGTTGGGTGACGCCATGTGCGACCCATATTTGTATTTTTAGACTTGTAAACATTTAACATTTTTTTATTACAATAGACTAGTTGTGAATTGTGATTCATGTTTCAAGTAATTCCATGCTGCGCATTTAAATCTGATTAATCATAAAACTATAAAAATTAATCATAAGTGATACCCAGAAACTTGGGAGTCAAGTATATGCACGACCCCCAATTTTCAGGGTGTTACATAAGTCGAGCTCGGGCAAGCTCAAACTCGGCTCGAAATTTTTTCGAGCTCTAAAAACCAGATTGCCTCGGTTTGAATCTAACTTCGAGCCAAGGAGAGTCGAGCCTTTTCGAGTCAAATCGAGCGAGCTGACCAAGCTAACTTGACTCGTGTACTGTTCTACCCAGAACCCTTACATGGTTAACTAACTCTCCCGGTGGAAAGCTTCTATTCTCTCCGATAGATAACAAATCCTTGGGTCACCATCCACATGATTTTGGTCCATTCCATCATTAGTTGTCATCGGCCCGAGGGGAGTCCTAGCTCTAATACCACTTGGTGCAGGGAGGGATGTGATGAGGTTGATTACTATCTTCCTCTGGAGATAACTAATCCGAATCAATGGAGCTCTCCAGACTCCTCATAGAGCTTCCTCGAATCCACTAGGGATAAAAGCATGAATAATTTCTAAGAAATTCAAAATAACTTGAATGATGATTAAAAAATAAAAATAAAATTATAACTCTTTAAATAAAGAACTCAAACTTAAGACGCAGTTTCAAATTTAGACTCCAAGTCAAGCACCCTAAAAACGTGACTTACTATCAATAGTAAACTTACTATTTATAAACGACCTCTATTCCTACTGGACTTCATGGTTTTTGACCAAAAATATAAGTGTCCAATTTGGCCCAACCACGATATTCTCCTAACTTTTCTAAGCCCTTTTAATATTGGGCACAACTTTTATAACTCAAAGGATCAAAAGTTATACTTGAACCAAAACTTACTATTTATAGTAAAAACAAAACTAAATAGGACTTTTGAATATCAATACGATGGAATCTCGCAAATCTAGCATGGGCAACCCGACATAGTGGGGTTGGTTGGCTTAATATGTCCTCGTACTCCAAAATCATATATAATATGCTGATAAATTCATCTCGGTGATGTAGAGCGGGTTGCGGGCACTTTCATGTCCAAGATGGATCAGAGAAGGCCTGATCAGAAGCAGAAGTCATCGAGACCGTCAAAACCTTAAAACAGGCATATCTCGCAAATCGAAATGAGTTGATGTACTATATATGATTTTGGGGTAGGATGAGCTACTTTAGCCAACCAGCCCGATATATCTAGGTTGGCCATGCCGAATTCGCGAGATTCCATTGTATCAATAGTCGAATTCTATGTTTATTTCCATTTTTACTATTTTTAGTAAGTCTTAGTTTGATTATAACTCTTCATCCGTTGGGCCTTAAGAGTTGTGTCCAACACGAAAAGTATTTTAAAAAATTAGGAGAATAACGTGGTTAAGCCACATAGGACACTTACTATAAAAAGTAAATTTACTATTTATAGTAAGTTATGATTCTTAGGGAGTTTTAGTTATAGTTTAATTCATAAACTTATTCCAAGTCTTGGTATCCCTATTTAAAGGGTTGTAGACTCATTTATTTCATTTATTAAATAATTTATGATTTTTTATGAATACTATTTCTATTTTCTTGTTTTTTTTTTTTTTTTTTCTCGTGGATTTGAGAAGTCTATGTGAAGAGTCCAGAGAAGCTTCGTGGATTCGAAGTAGTTGAGGAAGACGGTGATCAACCTCATCACGTTCATCTCCGCGTCACTTGGTTTGCCAGATACAGCTGTTTTAAGGTTCTGATGGTCCAGATCATTTCTGCCTCCTATATGGCCTTCTCTGGTCCATTTTTGACATGAAAGTGCCTGCGACCCGCTCTACATTACTTGTAGTTCCATAACAGTTGCCATGTAAGGTCACGTCTAGTTGGGTCCCTGCACACGAGTGCGAGCTTATCAAACCTCTCATGGTTTGGTTGGGTGAATTCAAATCTCTTTCTTCATTTATTATGTGATAGAAACCCAATTAATACCCTTAATTGGCCACATTTGCTTGCAGACAATACATTAAAACGCTTGGTCCAATTGTCTCCCATTCAAGCCAAACGCCAGATATGGTTTTCTTAAATTAGCAAAATTCCTTAATGCTTCAAATTATTATCTTTGTCATCAATGTCCTGAAAATCCTACCATTTTGACAAGATTTGCAAAGAAAACCAAAATCACGTATTTTGTGTTCGCGCTTTGGACTCCAATCCTAGCACCTTCAGCGCCGGGGAGCGGATCGGATAGACGTGGCAAAACGCCGTTGGTTACATACCAATGGTACGTTCCCTTGGTATATATGCTACTCCGTTCGATTCGTCAACGGATGTTTCTCCGTTTCCGCCGTGCACCCACTCGGCCACGAAATCGGTTTGTCATACTGAGAAAATTCAGTTGGCCCACTGTGAATTTATGTGATTTATCCACACATTCCATCTGTTTTTCCATCTAATTTTAGGCGTTGAGCCCAAAATTGAAGCTTATAAAAATCTCAAGTGAACCATACCACAGGAAACAGTGGAAATAATAATTTCCACCGTTGAAACCTTTCCAGGCCCCAAAGTGATGTTTATTTTTCATCCAAACTGTTCAAAGGATTAAAAAAACATGAATGAAGGTAAAAAACAAATATAATCTTGATCCAAAACTTCCGTGGCCTCCAAGAATTTTTGGATGGTATAAATCCAATTCACACTGTTTCCTTTGGTGTGGTCGATTTTAATTTTTTATGTGCTTAGGTTTTGAGCTAAGGCTCTAAAATTATCTTATAAAATGGATGGACAGACAGGATAAAATACATAAATCACGGTAGACCCCACAGAGTTTACTCAGTACGTAATCTGCTTCCCTTGGCCACATGCGGTAAACTCCACTTACGTTTTATCTGGACGCGGATTTCTTCCTGCACTGGGAACCAGGTGGGGTCCACCGGGATGTTTGTGAGAAATCCTCTCCTTCCATCCATTTTTTTAGTTCATTTTAGGATAGGCTGCCAAAAATAAACCGTATACAAAGCTTAAGTGGGCCGTACTAAAGGAAAATATGGTTAGGGAAATTCCTACCGTTAAAATCTACCTGAGTTCGACAGTGATGTTTACGAGCCATCCATACCGTTAATAACTTCATTCCTACTCGGATGAACTAAAATCACAAATATTAGCATGATTCAAAACTTCTGTGGCCCATGAATATTTAAATTGTGCACGTTCAATTATCACGTTTTTGGCCTACTTGAGCTCTAGAAACGGTTCAGTTTTGGTTTCATGCGCTGAATTGGACTCAAAAAACGGATGGACGGGTGGCCCCCACCTGGTTCCCAGCCACGCCCCTTTTTTCTTAAGATAAACAGTTACTGTGCGTAGTCGAGTGCGTTAACGGCCTAGACAGAAAAATATCCGCTAACGGATCCCCGTTCGTAGAGCATTTATTGAAAGTAAACCGTCGGTTGAAATCCGCCAATGCCATTTTGCCACGTCACTTCAGTAGCCTTTTGGCTACTAAAGTGTTCAGTATCCGATCCCCTCCCTTCAGCGCCAATCTCACTGTCCTCACTACGATCACCCTCAATCTAATGTCGTGGAACATTTCAGACACTCATGACTTCATATCCAAATTGCTTCCAAACACCAATGAGCCTGGGATGAAAGAGGCCCTAGTCACTTGTTTGGAAGAGTACAAATGTTGCATGGTTTACATAGATATCCATACAAGGCTTTGTGGTCCGAACTCCAACAAGGACTTGAACATGTGGGCAGGCGGTATTAGAGATTTGTCACTAACGTGTGAAATAGAGCTGTACATGAGCCGTTCTAAGTCAATCTTGGCCCACCTCGGATTGGATCGGCTCAGCTCAATCAGCAGCTTGGGCCAATTCAAGCCGAGTTCAAGCGAGAGCCTACGACCTAAGTTTGAGCTTAGGTTTTAGGATTTTATATATATATATATATAGAGAGAGAGAGAGAGAGAGAGAGAGAGAGAGAGAGAGAGATGCTCACACAACTAGTTAGATGGTGAGTTTTTGTCCAACTAGCTTAGTGTGCATTAAACTCAAAATTCCTTTTTTTCATACACATGTAATGCACCACATGTGAGGATATGTGACTCTGAGTTTTAAATTAGTATTTTGGAAATTATGTGTCATAGATCCAAGCCATTTATTAAATTTAGCACGTTAATGAAATTTTATGTACCAAAAGTTAGTAAATTGTTTTCACCATTAGAACCACAGATCTAACTTGAATATGTGCTGGTGGAGTAGATTTCTATTAGTTTACTTTTCTTATATATGATATCATGTTATCGATAAAAAAAAATATATATTTTTTCCCATATACTTACAATAGACCCTACCTAATTAACGGACCAGATTTACAAGATACATTGCGCATCACCCAAATATATCATGTGTGTACACATTCTTTAGTGGTCCTTTGTAAACGTTCACCCTCCTCTTTTCTCTCTCCTCATTTGAATTAATTTTTCCGTATTTAATGCTCTTCATTCCCTGTACGTCTGGGAAGGAGTCATGGGCGGATTGACACATTGAGTGACTACTCAAATCACGTAACAAAGTTATGTTGGGCCCACCATGATATATGTGTTGTATCTATACCACACATCTATTTGTAGAGATCATTTTAGGACGCAGTTCAAAAGAATGAGGTAGATCCAAAACTGGAGTGGACCCCACCACAGAAAACAATGGGGAGAGTGACGCCTACCGTTGAAACCTTTCTAAGGTCCACCATGATATTTAGTTGAGATCCAAGCTGTTCACAATATAACATAGACATTAAAGAAGGGAAAACACAAATATCAGCTCCATCGAGAACTTTTGTGGCCCTTAGAAGTTTTTAATGGTGGGCGTCACCCTCTCCATTGTTTTCTGTGGTGGGGTCCATTCCAGCTTTGGATCTGACTCATTCTTTGGCTCATGACATAAAATAATCTCTCCAAGTGGATGGACAGTGTGGATACAAAACATACATCATGGTGGGACCCTAAGAGCTAGGTGATGTCATTTAGTGCCGGCTACAAATCCACGTCCAAACCCGCTAATTTCCTGCAAAAGACTTTGGCAGGAAGTTCCTACTCTGGGAACCATGTGGGGCCCACTATGACGTTTGTGAGAAATCCTACCCGTTCATCTGTTTTTTGAGTTCAATTAAGGACATGAAGCTAAAAATGAACCGTTTCTCGGGCTCAAGTGGGTTGAAAACGTGATAATTGAACGTCCACGGTTGAAATATTTGTAGGCCACTTGAGCCCGAAAACAGTTCATTTTTGGCCTACAAATATTTCAACCGTGGACGTTCAATTATCACGTTTTCAGCCCACTTGAGCCTGGAAACGGTTCATTTTTGGCTTCATGTCCTTAATTAAACTAAAAAAATGGATGGACGGGTAGGATTTCTCACAAACATCATAGTAGGCCCCACCTGGGTTCCCAGCGCAGGAACTTCCTGCCAAAGTCTTTCGTAGGAAATCAGCATGGTTTGGACAAGGATTTGCAGCTGGCACTGAATGACGTCACCTTGTTCTTAGGGTCCCACCATGATGTATGTTTTGTATCCACACCGTCCATCCACTTGAAGAGATTATTTTATGTCATGAGCCAAAGAATGAGTCAGATCCAAAGCTGGAATGGACCCCACCACAGAAAACAATGGAGAGGGTGACGCCCACCATTAAAAACTTCTAAGGCCACAAAAGTTCTCGATCGAGCTGATATTTGTGTTTTCCCTTCTTTAATGTCTATGTTATATTGTGAACAAGGTTGGATCTCAAATAAATATCATGGTGGACCTTAGGAAGGTTTCAAGATAAGGCGTCACTCTCCCCACTGTTTTCAGTGGTGGGGTCCACTCCAGTTTTAGATCTGCCTCATTCTTTTGAACCACATCCTAAAATGATCTTTACAAATAGATGTGTGGTATGGATACAACACATATATCATGGTGGGCCCCACATAACTTTATTACGTGATTTGAATAGCCACTCAATGTGTTAATCCGCCCATGACTCTTTCCCAGACGTACAGGGAATGGAAAGCATTAAATAAGGAAAAATTAATTTAAATGAGGAGAGAGAAAAGAGGAGGGTGAATGTTTACAAAGGACCACTAAAGAATGTGTACACACATGATATACTTGGGTGATGTGCAATGTATCTTGCAAATCTAGTCCGTTAATTAGGTAGGGTCTATTGTAAGTATATGGGAAAAAATATATATATTTTTATCGATAACATGATATCATCTATAAGAAAAGTAAACTGTTAGAAATCTACTCCAATAGTCCATATTCAAGTTAGATGTGTGGTTCTAATGGTGACAATAATTTACTTACTTTCGATACATAAAATTTCATTAGCGTGCTAAATTTAATAAATGGCTTGGATCTATAACACATAATTTCCAAAATACTAATTTAAAACTCAGAGTCACATATCCTCACATGTGGTGCATTACATGTGTATGAAAAAAAAAGAATTTTGAGTTTAATGCACAGCTAATTGGACCAAAACTCACAGTCCAACTAGTTGTGTGTGAGCATCTCTCGAGTGTAAAGCGGTCGTCTGTGAGGTCGAGCTGTGTGGGCCCCACTGTGATGCTGTTCGAAGATCCACACCGTCCACCAGATGCACGAGCCCAGGGTGGGCCCACACAGCCCAAAATCAGCCGTCCACGTAACTCAGGTGGGCCATACCATCAGAAAATATAAGTATACACGCAAAAACATGTAAAAGCACTTGGTGGGCCCCACCTGAGTTGTGGATAGCACCTGAAACTTGGTCTAAAATTACATCCAAGTGGGACACACATGATGGACGGTGTTGATCATCAAAAAACGTCTCGAAAGGTCCCCACAAATGGTTTTGAATGTTTCAATGGTGCACGACCCCTCTCAACTTCTGTACGTGGTGTGGCCCACAAAAGTCACAGATTGATTTGATTTTCAGCTGTGTGGGCCCCATCTGGAATGGTGCATCTGACTGAGGGGGTAGATTTTCGAACGGCATCACGGTGGGGCCCACATCAGCTCGACCGCATGGACGACCGCTTTACGCTCGAGCGCATAGTGCCTTTTCCCTATATATATATATATATATAATTCATTTAAATATATAAATATTTACAAATTATTTATATTAAGTAAGCCCTATCTTAGTCGAATAAATTCGAACCGAGTCAAGTTCTGAGCCAAGTCGAGTTGAGCTTGGTCTAGCTCAGATTAGGCTCAAAATTTTTTCAAGTTAAAAAAATCAACTTGGCTCGGCTTGAACCCAGTTTCGAGCTGAGTCAAGTCGAGCTTTTCCGAGTTGAGCCGAGCGAGTTAACCGAGCTAACTCACTTCCTGTACAGCTCTAGTGTGAAAATACATTCGAGCGGTTGGGGATTCGTAAATCAAGAAAGGGGGGGTCCAAGTACAAGCTATAAAATATTTATGGACCGATTAAGGCAATGAAACACACATCTTGATTTTGAAACAAATTCCACCTCCGCTTTTGGTTGTGTTTGATTTTTAAGGTTACTTGGATTCTTCTTTTTCTGGGGCTTCTTGCTTCTTGTTCAACTTATACGAACCGTAGAAATAAGAGGTAAAGCCCCAAAGGCAGAGAGCCAGGGCTATTCCCTTCTCTCCTATGAACTTCTCTTTGAAGAAGATGACCCCCGCTATCTCCGTGAAAGGGAGAAGAGTGGCGCTGAGGACGCCGACGAAGAGAGATGAAGTGCAGAAGACAAGGCCTAGAGTTCCCATGAATATCATCTGAAACCCAACAGCAATTCCAACCAGAACCACATAGTACTTGGCCTCTCCAAGTTCATACTCCGCCGCCTCCCTTGAAATGGCCTGGAAATCCTTATTAATAATCATCCCAATAGCGCAGAAAATGGTGGCAGACAAGGTCGTGAAGAACTGAAACTGCATCACAACCGGATAAGTGATTGCTTTGCTAGCCTTAGTATAAGAGAGCTCGATGAATGGATATGTGAATCCTAGCAACGCGGCAGCCCCGAGAGTGATGATGAAACCAAGAAAATACCCCGAGTTGGTTACATTTGCAGGACGGTCATCGATCTTGCGATGCGCAAGCAACGTCGACCCAAGAATCATCAACACCACCGCGTTGATGGTATAAGCAGTGAATTTCTGATTAACGATGATGAAAGCGAAAAATGCAGTGAAAGCGAGCTGAGTGGCGAAGAGTAGAGAGGATGTAGAGACAGGAAGTAATAAAGAACCCATGGAATACATGAAGTTATCAAGACCCATGAGGAGTCCGATCACTACACTCGATATAAAGAGCTTGGGCTCTAACAGGAATTGCATTCCGTGAACCCGTTCGCGCATGTAGATGATGGAGAGTGGGATGAGGAGGATGGGGAAACCGGCTGTCTGTAGCGAGCTGGTTAGCCATTTTCTACTCCCGCCGTGGAGATAGTAGAGCCGTAGAAGTAGTGGGCCGCAGATGGTCCCTATCCCAGTGAGGGTGCAGTTGAGAGCAATGAACCACCATTTGAGAATTCGTTTGTGGGTTTCCTTTGGTGATGAGGATTCTTGAATTCCCTTCTCCATTTTCTCAATGGCTTCAATGTTCATCGCCATGGCTCTTCTCTCTCTTTCTACACTGATTTCTCAAGTATGGAAGAGGTGTTTGGAGAAGAGCAGGAGACTGAAAGTGATCTTGGATGGTAAGAGGAGAGAGGTTTATATAGAGCATGTAGTGAAATTGCTTTGGTGATTGAAGACTTTCTTCATTGAATAACACCACTGTCTTTCTTGCATCTATTGTAACTGCATGCACCTTTTACTTTTTCTACTTTCTTGTCTGCTTCTGATTTTAATTTTTCCTCCTCCTCTCAGTGCATGCAGTAAGACAAATGTAGCAGCTTAGTTGGGAGCTTGTTAATGAGCTTATGTTAGTAAACATTCAGTGACAAGTGTTTCCATGAGAGTGTATTTATGGCATCTAGTCTGTTGTTGGATCAATGGCCACGAGGCTCTCTTTGGCCCTAGCTATTTGTGGTCGAGATCCCAGGCAATTTCCACATCAGTTTGTTAATCAAGGTTCTAATCAATTTTTATTTATTTATTTATTATTATTATTACTATTAATATTTTATTCTTCATACACATTTTGAACCGTTAAAAATTGAGATTAAGAAGAGAATCAATGTTTCCCTATCTAAGACTTACTGTTTAGGTGTGCCTCACGTGATCAACGGTTAACAGTTGGATATTTAGGTGGACATTGGTGGTCCTGACTATGGTTGTGATCAATTCAAATGTGTAAGGGAGTGGTGAGCTTGGAGCATGTTACATATCCACAGTACTTCGGTTGTATATGGATACTATATAGTGTGGAGACTCGGAAGGAAGAGATCGAAGTTTAAGTGAATTGGGCTCTTCTAGAACTCTTTCTTATAAATAAATATGTCTTGATTCTAAAATCTTCATATACGCCAGCTATAACTGTTTGCAAGAGTGCGTACACACCCATTTGAAGTAACCTTTAAAGTCTATACAAGGGATTTCTCAGTTTCGAATTTAATTCAATCTTTCAGTTCTCTTTCACTTCAAATCTGTGTAGATGTTTCTTTTGATTCATTTGGTTAAGTTTTCATGTTATATATAGTGACAGTTCCGGTTTTCGTACATCATATGTGTTGGTGTGATGCACAAAAAAAGATTATAAATGGCTAAACTCAAGTCGGCTGCACGAGAGGATGGACGGTGTGGATTTAACACGAGAGGTGGGCTCCACCTGGCATCCCAGCGCAGGAACTTCTGAAGAAGGCTTCGCAGGAAATACACGTCCCTACAAAGGGCGCGGATTGCGTCCTACCCAACCCGTTTCTAGCCCAAATGGTCAGTGTAGGCAAGCCCAATGTGATGTATTTGTTTATCCATGATTGCGTCTACGCTGTCCATCCCTTCTCTCATATTATTTTAAGGCACGAGTACAAAAATGAGGTAGATCTAACGCTACGGTGGACCACACCAAACAATAAAGGCACAAAATAGTAAATGTTTGTTGCATTAAATGAAAGAGTCATATGTGATGCTTGAGTTGTAGAGCACTAAATGCCAGTTGCATTAAATGCAAAAGTCATACGTGGTGCTTAGTTGGCAGAGAGCACTTAATGTCAATTACTTAACGTGCAAGAGTTATTTGTAGCGTGGTCCACTCTTGCTTTGGATCCAGCTCATTTTTGTACTTATGCTTTAAAATGATCTTAGAAGAGTGATGAACGGCGTGCTCACAGAACACGATCCATTACAGTGGGCCTGCTCACAGAACTACCCGTTTGTGGCTAGAGACACAAAAGCCTTTCCACCTAAGTTCCTCCCCTCAAAACTTAGGTAAGGTAGATTTAGTTGATGCCCACCTTGATATTTCTGAGAAATCAACAACGTTCATCCATTTTTTAAGATTATTTTAGGTTATGGGGTAAAAATATGAGCCGGATGCAAGACTTAAGTGAGCCGAAAACTTGAGTATTAAACTTCTACGGTTGAAATATTCACAGGGCAACATAAGTTTTGAAACATGTTAATATTTGTGTTTTCATTTCATACCAGTAGGAATGACTATGTGGATGGCATGTAAACATCATTGTCGTCCTGGGGAGGTCTCAAGGGTAGAAATTTCTCTACCCACCTTTTCCTTTATTGTAGCCTACTTGTCTTTTGGATCCCGTTCGCTTTTAGTCACGAATCCTAAAATGAGTTTAAAAAACTGATGGATGGTGTAGATTTCTCACAAATATCTCCAGGAACACCATGTGAAAGGCTTTCCACACGAAATCTGCGTCCGTTTGCTTCCCTTTTTCAGAAAACCCGGTGTTTTATCCCCGCCGTTCATCGTTTTTCTTAGATCTTTTTAAGGTATGAGACAAAAAATGAAGCAGGTACATGCTTAAGTGGACCACAAAGTAGGGATTGAACGTCCACCATTGAAAACTTCTTGGAAGCTGGAGAAGTTTCTGATCAAGCTAATATTTATTTTTTCACTTCATCCACGTATACGTGAGTCCCTGACCTTATTAGGTTGGATGGTAAAAAAACATCACGGTGGCCTTAGAAAGGTTTCAAGGGTGCCATTATGATTGCAGCTTCCTTTGGTGTGGTCCAGTGGAGCTGTGGACCTGCTTCATTTTTTAAATCATACCTTAAGATGATTCGAAAAAATGGATGAACCGCGTGGATAAAACATAAGCATTATAATGGGCCCACAGGGCACCTCTAGTGCCGACTTGGGTATTAAAGTACACCGCCGAATCCGATTCCTTTTTTTTTTAAGTTTCATGTGCAATGGTTTGGACTATATATCTACGTCCAACCATTGGTAACTTCCAACCTTTCATGTTTATATGAAATCTAAACCTTCTAATAGGTTGAACATCATAAGAGTCACCTTTTTACATAACTAGTTAATATCCAGTTATATGGTTATCAGTTACCAACATCTACTTATTGTTTTATATGGTGTGGACCACTTGATAAATAAATACTAATAATCATTAATGAATGATACTCATGTTGGGTCTAAACTATTGGAAGGGTTGGATTTTATACACAATTAATACTTTAAAAGTTATCATACCCTAAACAGTAGATTATATCCAACCGATTAAACTAAACGGCTATTTCTCATGCAAACGTATCACTTTTACGGTAACTTTGCAGTGAAATACGGATTGTGGATGTATGCTTACCCTTGATTTTTTATAGGATATATATTGATATGTATGATCCACTCCAATCATTACATGTATAATTCCATTATGGTCCATGAACCAAAAAATCAAGCTGATCTTTGATTCAAGTGAACCATACCAAGGGAAATAATTTGGAGAGATACGTTCACCCTTAATTTTTATAGGGCCCACCATGATGAATATGTGAAATCCACTTCAACCAATAGATACCACATAAAACTTTATTCGTGACGCACAAAAATCAGGCTCATATGTGATTCAACTGGGCTATACCAAGGGAAACTCTTTGGAAGTTGAGCTTTTATTGTACACTATTTTCAATTGTGTGGTCCACCTAAACTACAGATGAGGATTATTTCCGGTGTCTAGGTCGAAAATGGTATGAATCACCTAATGGTTGGAGTGGATTTCTCATTAATGCTATGATGGGCCCACCCAAGCTAACAACTCTTTTCCTCTTCAAAATAACTTTCTAGTGGGCATTATTTATTAGCACTCAAATCGGTAACTAGTAGCACCGTCTAAGTAGCTGTGTGGGAGCGTTACTGTCTCTCTTAATATATAAATGCTTACACACAACTAGCTGGATATTACGTTTTCGTCCAACTAGCTTTGCATGTAATGAAAACTTTCTTTTTAATTAATGTGAGTAAATGTTTTCACTCCACCCTAATCTCATTTTAGCATGGAAAAGTGGCCACGGCTTGAGTGGGTCCTATCATGGTGTTATAAAATCAACCCTGACCAGCACTTATGCCACTCAAGCTTAGATCAAGGTCTTAAAATTTATCCCCATTGGTAGTCCAAGAGGACCACACGATTGGAATTAGAATACATGGAAAGGTTCACCCTCCAAAAGGTTTCCCATAGAGTGGCTCATACGAATCATATATAAACCTGATTTTTGGGACCTATGCTTACTTTTGACGTGACATCTAATGATTTGAATAGATTCTACAGTTTCATCATGATGGGCCCTGTAAAAATCAAGGTTGTTGTCTCTCTCCTAATTATTCTCATTGGTGTGGCCCATCTGAATCATGGGTTAGCCTGATTTATTGGCTGTGGGCTTATTACTTGATTACACATCCAATGGTCAAAGTGGATCTCACACACATATTGGAGTAGGCCCAAAAAAAAACCAGGAGTGGAAGTCCATGTTATACCTATCTCCTAGAACACCCAAAACACTACTATCGAGCGTAATTTATGGTGGTAGTTGATGCTCGCGTAATGCTAGCAGCCGCGGATTAGCTACTGTACCCGATGGTAACTCGCTAATGAAGTGATATCACTACGTTCGGTGGGCCTCATCATGATGTGTGTTTTATATCCATATCATTCATCCATTTGGAGAGGTCCTTTTAGGGCATGAACCAAAGGATTAGGTAGATCCAAAGCTCAAGTGAACCACACCACATATATCAGTGGGGACAATGACAACCACTGTTGAAACCTTCATAAGCCCACCATGATGTCCATTTGAGATCCAACCTATTTATAAGTTAACAAAAACATGGAATAAGGGAAAACACAAATATCAACTCGATCGACAGCTTTTGTTGCCTCAAGATGTTTTTAAGGGTAGGCATTCAATCCCCACTTTCTTCTATGGTGGGTCCACTTGAGCTTTTGATTTGAATCATTCTTTATATCGTGCCATAAAATGATCTCTCCAGATGGATGGACGGTGTGGATAAAACACATACATCATGGTTGGGCTCACATAATGTAGTGACATCACTTTAATAGCTAATCCGCGTCCAATGGTACCGGGGTAGCATATTTTTAAGGTCGTAATTAATCCTCGTAATGCTGGCATCATACACATAAGACGTTGTGGACCACACCACTCTAAATAGTGGTGATTGTTAGGAACGGCCAAAAAATAAGGCAGATCCACGGCTAATATGGGTTGTGGAAAGAGTGGTCATGGTTGAAACCTCTTTTAAAAACAAAGAGAGTTTTAAAAACAAAGAGTGCCACGAAACTTTTGTGGCCCCACCAATGTTTCAACAATTGACGTTCAATGTGTAGTTTTTCATATTACATGGCCGCTTGAGTTTTGGATCTGTCTTATTTTTGGCCCATGTCCTCACATAATCTAAAAAATCTGATGGACCAGATAGATTTTGGAGTCACATCCCGTATGATGAGTACTCAAAAAAGTCCGCACCAGCTCATCGAGTTGAATCGGCGAGTCACATCGTGTTGAGGCGAAGTAAACATGGCTCCTCTTGTGGATACTGCATACTGAAAACCCAAAGATATTTGCATTTCATCTTGAAATATAAAATATAAGTTAGTAATTCTCACATTATTTAAAGTTCATCTCACTACATTATCCAAGACAAGTAATCAAGGGAGCATATTCGAGATCGCTGCAGTGATATCACTAGATGGGCCAGATTTTGATTCCTGAGGCCCATTGGAGATGGACGAATCCCCAGCTCGTGAAACCTGTCATCACAGTCAACAGCATTGTCGCCAATGGCACCAGCCGCCTAGTTTAGGCCAAGGTTGCTCTTGGCCTCCAGTGATTCAAACGCTATTTGAATGTCATGCATTGACTCCTTCTCGCCGTAGAGTTCTTTACATGTCTCCAAAGCTCCTTTCATGCTGGGGTCTTGAGCCTTCGCAAGTAAGTCATTGATGAATCTGTAATTGTCCGTGATGTTCGCCAACACAAGATTGAGAGAGACTGTAGCAAGGCCACGGAGATCTGCTGTGGGGCTGCGAGCATCAGAGAGCAGAGCTGTGACACACATATCGTAAGCTAGGCTCCGTTTGCATACATTGTCTATCAATGCTGCGTCTTGGACACTAACATTAGCCAAGGAAGAAGAGATGATGAGAAATAGAAGCAGAGAAAAGGCCGTTGTATTCGAGTTCAGATGAAGAGAAAAGAAAGAGAGAGACAGGCAAATATCAGGAGGGAACCATACATAGTAATAATGCTGTGTGTAACTGACATAATCTCGAAATTTAATAGACTTGCTAATTTAAGGGAGTGGCGTGAGATATGGAACACGTTCTTTCCCATCCATTCCAGTCGAATTAGGACGTGATTGGGTACTACCCCCACCGGTACTTAACTAAAGATGGACGGCACTGTCAAGAGCTCTGTGGGCCCGCCATGATGTATGTGTTTTATCCACTCCCTTCATCTGTTTTTACGGTTTATTTTAACAGATTCTTTAGGACATGATCCCAAAAAGCACATGGATTGAAGGCTCAACTGGTCCGCACCACAAGAAGCATTTGGGGATTGAACTTCCACCGTTGAAAACTACCCAAGGCCCACCGTAATGTCTATTTGCCATCCAACTTGCTTATAAGGTGGCATTGACTTGGATGAAGGGCAGACATAAATATCAGCTTAATCCAAAAGTTCTTTGGCCTTTAAAGAAATTTTCAACAGTAAGCTTTAAATCTCTACAGTTTATGTGGTGTAGTCCACTTGAGCTTTTGATCTGCCTCATTTTTTATGGTCATGATCTAAAATAAATTTTCAAGGTGAATGGGTGGTGTGGATAAAACATATACATTACAATGGCCTCATATAGCTTTGGATAGACTATTCCTCATGTGGTCCAATTGGCTTCCTTCAATTTAAGAGATAAGTCTCGAAAATCTGAACGGTCCACATGAAGCAGAACCTCATGAAACCTCCTGGTACGAAATTTTACTTTGATCCAAAACTTTGGTGGGCCATTAAAAATGAAAACAGTTTCTCCCCTTGATTTGAATTTCTCTTTGCTATAGCCCACCAGAATCTTAGATTAGGGTGAAAATTCACACCCTAAGGTTTGATGGGATTCCGCATCTTATGGACCGTTCGGATTCAACACCCATCACACGTGTACAAAGGTGCGCACGTGCGTTAGTGCGTATATATATATATATATATATATATATATATATATATATATATGGGAAAACGTACTATACGCTCGACCGTATTATACCTTCCATAAGGTCGAGTGTTGGCGGCACGTTATTGGTTTGGATGGTGAAAATTTTAAACAAATGTGGAGATTTTATAGGGAAACTGGAGAAACAAAATCGGTGAAACAAGTTATTAAAATATCCATCCACCTCTCTTTCATGCTCTCTCTAATGCGTATTTTGTGCAAAAGCCTTGCGCCCGCTATTGAAACCTTCCTAAGGCCCACTATGATGTTTATCTGAGATCCAACTTATTCATAAGTTAAGACATGCATGAAAGAATGGAAAACACAAATTTCAGCTTGATCGAAAACTTTTGTGCCCCTTAGAAAATTTTAATGGTGGGCATCACTTTATCCATTGTTTTCTGTGGTGGGTACATTCTAACTTTGGATCTGACTCATTCTTTGTGTCATGCCTTAAATTGATATCTTTGAGTGAATGGACAGTATGGATATAACACATACATCATCATGGTGGGTCTAGTGATGTAACTTGTCGGAGCTAATTTGCGTCTAGATAGCGTTGGAGTCCATTGCAACTTTTAATAGGACGTTAATTGGGTTGTCCAGGCTCTGTGGAGCCCACCATGAGGTAAGTGTTTTATCCACACCATTAAAAGATTTTCTCATATCGTTTTAAGTTATTGCCCTAAAAATAAGGCAGGTCTATAGCTCCAGTGGACCATAATAAAGTAGGTTGTACTGATAATGACACTTACCGTTGAAACCTTTCCAAGTGCTAGCATTATGTTGTTTTACCATCCAACCTATTCATAAGGTCATGTAGACATGGATGAATTGAAAACACAAATATCAACTTAATCCAAAACTTCTGTAGCTCACAAGAAGTTTTTAATGGTGGACGTTCAATTCCCACCTTGTAGTCCACTTAAGCCTTGACCTACTTCAGTTTTTGGTTCATATATTAAAATGATTTGAGAAAATTTTTGAACGGAGTAGATAAAACACTTACATCATGTTGGGCCCCACGTAGCCCTGCTTGGGCCTCAAATAGCCCCGTTCGGACGGAGTAAGACGCGCGTTCCTAAAGGAAGTGGATGTAGGCGGATTAGATACTGAGAGGTGGATGCGGATTGCGTCCTACCCCCACTCATCTCTAGCCCGGTACAGGCAGTTCTGTAGGTGGGCCCAATGTGATGTATCCGTTTTTCCAAACCGTTCATCCCTTTTCTAAGATCATATTAAAGCATTATTACAAAAATGAAACAGATCCAACGCTCAAGTGGACCACACCAAATAATAAGCTTGGTTGCATTAAATGCACAATACATTAAAGGCTAATTGCATTAAATGCAAGAGTCTTATGTGGTGTGGTCCATTTGAGCGTTGGATCTGACTCATTTTTGTATTAATGTATTAGAATGATCTTAGAAAAGGGTTGAACGGCTTGGATAAACGGATACATCACAGTGGGCCCGCCTATAGAACTGCCCGTTCAGGCCGAGATCATGGCGGGCGTAGACGCTATAATCTGCGTCCGACAAAGTTGAGTAGCAAGTCGGCTACTGAAGTTACTTCACCAAGTTCTGTGGGGCGCCACTATGATGTATGTGTTGTATCTACACCGTCCATCTATTTTAAGATATAATTTTAGGGCATGAGACAGAATGAGGAAGATAAAAATCTGTAGTGGACCCCACTACAGAAAATAGTGGGGAGAGTGATTCCCACCGTTGAAACTATCCCAAGGTCACCATAATGTTTATTTGAAATCCAACCTGTTCAAAAGTTAAAGAAGACATGAAATAAGAGAAAACACAAATATCAGCTTGATGTAAAACTTTGGTGGCATTTAGAAGTTTTTAATGTTGGGGGTCCCCACTCTTTTCTGTGCTGGGGTCCACTGGAGCTTTGGATTTAACTCATTCTTTGGATATTGCCCTAAAATGATCTCTTCAAATGGATGAAAGGTGTGGATACAATATATACACCATGGTGGGGCCTACAGTAACATCACTTCAGCAGCGTGTCTCGCTACTCAACCTGTCATGGCTAATCCGTAGAAATCAGATTGCGTACTGAGTTACTCAGGTACGCTTTTATTGTAGAGTAAACTCAGTTGGGCCCACTGTGAATGTATATGGTTTATTCTCACCATCCATACATTTTTCCTGTTAATTTTAAGGGTTGATCCCAAAATTACAATAAATCCAAAGCTAAGTGGACTGTGCCACATGAAACAGTGTGGAATAATGATTTCCACCATTGAAACCTTCTTAGGGCCCACATTAATGTTTATTTGCCATCCAACCTAATAATAATATCAAAAAGACATGGATGAAGATAAAACACAAACATCAGATTGATCCAAAACTTCCATGGCCTCTAAGAATTTTTCAATGGTAGAGGTTTAATCACACTATTTACTATGGTGTGGTCCACTTGAGCTTTTTATATGCTTTCTTTTTGTTCTCAAGACTTAAACTTATCTGTTAACACAGATGAATGGAGTAGATAAACTAAATAAATAACAGTGGACCCATAGAGTTTATTCAGTACGCGCTAATGGTACTGAGTTATTCAGTACGCAATCCGCTTTGAATCCGCGAAGCAGATAGAATCAGTGGGAATTGAACTTCTATAGTTGAGAAATTCACGGCGTGTCAGGGTTGCATTATTTTTCGTCACGGGCAACCAGTGTTTGTGAGAAATCCATCCCATCCATCAAATTTTGGAGATCATTCTAGGCGACGGGGACAAAAATGAGCCGGATCCAAGACTCAAGTGGGTCGCACTAAAGGAAAAGGTCGGTGGAAAAATTTCTACCATTGAAATCTCCCTAGGTCAAAAGTGATGTTTCAATTGCATCCATACCGTTCATAACAATATTCCTACTGAGATGAACTGAAAACAAAAATATTATCCTAATTAAAAACTTCTATTTCCCCATGAATATTTCAACTGTGGACGTTCAATCCTCACGTTTTCGGCCCACTTGAGTCTTGGATCCGGCTCATTTTTGGCCTATTATGCTAAAATGATATGGAAAAATGGATGGACGGGGTGGATTTCTCAAAAAAAAAAAAAAAAAAAAGACTACTTAGGCCCCACATAAGTTTCTAGCGCAAGGTTTTTGGTATAAAATAAGCGTGAAAGAGATAAAGGTGGAGGGATATTTTAATAACCGGTTGCACTAGTTATGTTTATCCAATTTTTCGATAAAATTTCTCAATTTGTTTAAAATTTTCACCATCCAACGAATCATGTGATGCTAGCACTCGACCTTATGGAAGTTATAATAGGGTCGAGCGTATGGAACCTTTTCCCTATATATATATATATATATATATATATATATATATATATATATATATATATATATGAGTCATGCTCCCCTCCGCACCTACGCACGTGCGCACCTTTGCACACGTGCTATATGTGTCTAATCTGAACGGTCCATGTGATGCGGAATTCCATGAAACCTAATGTGCCAAATTTTCACCCCGATCTAAAATTCTGGTGGGCCATAGAAAAGAGAAATGCAAATCAAGGGAGGAAACTGTTTTCATTTTACATGGCCCATCAAAGTTTTAGATCAAAGTAAAACTTGGGCCCGAGGGTTTCACGAGGTGCTGCTTCACATGAACAGTTCAGATTTTGGATCCACATCATGTATGATGGATTCTCAAAAAAGTTTGTACATAGTACGTACGAACTAGTTAGCAGGTTTCCGTGTGTGTGTGTGTGTGTGTGTGTATAAACTCCCGGTCTTCGGAGAACCAGTGGACTCCACTTCACTCCGTACATCATGGTCGAGTTGTGTGGGCCCCACCATGATGTACGTCAAACATCTACCCCATCAGTCAGATGCACCATTCCATAGTGGGCCCCTAGGGGCTTAAAAATCAAGTCAATCCGTGACTTATGTGGGCCACACCACATAAAAAAGTTGAGAGGGGTTACCCTCCATTAAAACATTCATAATCATTTCTTAGGCCCACCGAGATGTGGTTCACAAATCCAGCCCATCCATTATATGTGTCCCAATTGGATGAGGGGTTAGACCAAGTTTCAGTCGCATCCAAATTTTAGGGGGGGCCCACCAAGTGCTTTTATATATTTTAGGCATGTCTTCACATGATTTTAGATGGTATGGCCCACTTGAGTTTCGTATACGGCTGATTTTTGGGATATCCCATAATTTAAAGGGGACCCATCAAATGCACGGTGTTGATGTTTGATATACATCATGGTGGGGCCCACACAGCTTGACCTCATGGGGAGTTCCCATAAGCTTGACCCTACAGAACCTTTTCCATATATATATGTGTGTGTGTGTGTGTGTGTGTGTGCGTGTGCGCGCGCGCGTGTGGAAATGGTTCTATGCGGTCAAGCTCATGGGAACTTCCCAGGAGGTTGAGCTGTGTGGGCCCCACCGTGATGCCTGTCGAATATCTACCCCATCAGTCATATGCACCATTCCATGGTGGGACTAGGTCTTAAAAATCAAGTCAATCCATGACTTGTGTGGGCCGCACCACATACAAAAGTTGAGAGGGGGGTTATCCTCGCATTAAAACATTCATAATCATTTTTTTGGCCCACCGAGATGTGGTTCACAAATCCAGCCCATCCATTGTGTGTGTCCCACTTGGATGATGGGTCAAACCAAGTTTCAGATGCATCTAAATTTCAGGTGGGCTCGACTAAGTGCTTTTATATGTTTTAGGCATGTCTTCACATGATTTTAGATGATATGGCCCACCTTAGTTCTGTATATGGCTGACTTTAGGGATATCCCATAAATTTAAAGGAGACCCATCAAATGCACGGTGTTGATGTTCGACACGCATCATGGTGGGGCCCACACAGCTCGATGTCATGGGAAGTTCCCATGAGCTCGACCGCATAGAATCATTTCCCATATATATATATCACCCACGGGTCTTCGGAGAACCGGTGGATCCACCATGATGTGTACGTGAACTCTACTTCACTCCATACATCGGATGTGTCAGCCCATGTTGGGCCTAGGGCCCAAAAATCAGTCCTACCCATGATTCAGGTGGACCACACCAGTCAAAAAAGTGTGAAGTGGACGCTACCCTCTAAATTGTTTCCCTTCGCATGGCCCACCTGAATCACGGATGAGGCTGATTTTCAAGCCCTGGGCACAAATTGTAGGGTTTCATATGATGGTTAGAGTGAATTTTGAAAACATATGATAGTGGCCCACCCCAACTGAACAACCAATTTACTTAAAAGAGCATACACGGAATGAGGCCTTCCAACCATTACCATGTGGGGGTGAAGATTCATTGGGGCCCACTGTTTTGCTTTATCCATGCCATTCATCCATTTCTCTGGCTCATTTTAGGGCATGAGTTAAAAATTAAAGCATATCCAAAGCATAAGTGGACCAAACCACAAAAAATAGAAAACCATCCTACGGCTTATATGATATTTATTTTGTCATAAGGTGTTGCAAACCTAGATGAAGAGAAAACAAAAATATGAGTTCGATACAAAACTTATGTAGCTCCCATGAGGTTTCAACTGTAGGCATTCAATTCACATTGTTTCCTATGGTCTGGTACACTTAAGCATTGGATACACTTCAATCTTGGTCTAAGGCTATAAAATGAGCTGGAAAAATAGAAAGACACATTATGGTGAGTCCTATAATCTTCACACAATGGTAGAGGGTTGAAGGACTTCAAACCACAATTTACCTTAGAGGCAAAAGCCATTGATGAATTTTGTGGTACAATTGTTGTTGATGTAGAAATCTGGTTAGCACAACTTGAGCTAGCGAACCTACATAAAGGACAGAAAAAGAAGACCCTGGCTTATGCAGGGGACCCTCCAATACCTAAGTCAAGAAACGAATTTGGCTCTAGTTGAATATTGAGGGTTTAGGGCTAGAAATTGTGTGTACCTTTCACCTTTGGGGGATTTCTTATTTATAGGTGAAGAGAGGCGGTGTCATAGAGGGCACCTATCCCTATTTGGCAGGAACTGATTATAGTAGGATTTAGACTCCTTGCCCAGCGGATCTTTCTAGATCCTTGGCTAGAATCTCGGGGTGATTCATGTGGGAGTCGATTTCCATGATCTTCAGCTGAGAACGTAGATAGACCTGATCGAGGTCAGGTTGGATCCCATAGAGGGCGGGTTCAGTTGTCCTGAAGTAGTCTGACCTAGTTCACAACTGAGGTTGGTGTTGCATTTGTCTCAACCTTGTGCCTTGAGGTTGAGCTCAACCTTTCTCTACACTTGGTTAAGGAGGTCGAGCCCAGCCTTTCTCCATACTCGGTTGAGGAGGTCGGACCACTAGATCGCACCAGTTGCCATTCGAATTGTTGACCCGACCTGTTAATAGTAGGTCGGTCTATTTTCCCATAACAGTTCTGATTACCTATCATCATGTATTTTCAAAATCCACATTACTACCTATTACATGAATGATCTAATTTTAGGGCTAGGTTTGTGTAATCAGATCCATCCATGATTCAAGTGGACTAAATAATTGGAAACATTATATAAGATAATGCTCACCCTCCAAACTATTTTCATTGTTGTGGCCCACTTGAATCATAGATGGACATGGTTTTTGGAGGTCATGTCTAAATTTTTATCTGTCGTGTAATAGTTTGATCGGCTTTACATAATCATCATGATGGGCCCTATAAAAAATCAACGGTGCATATCTGTCTCCCAACTATTTTCTTTGGTAGGGCTCACCTAAGTTATGAACTAACTTGATTTTTAAGTCCGACTAAAATGGAAAATGGGATGACGCATCTTGTAATCATAATAGTTTTTTCTTCAATATTACGATGAGCCCTTGGAGTGTTCTCTATAAAAGGACAATACATACAATCAAAGAGGTGCATTTTCATGGTGAGATTCCTTGCAAACTGGAAATGTAGGAGAGAGATTAAGGCTTGTATCATTGATTTCTCTTGATAAAAACTCAATATTGCTACTCGTAAACATATTATAAGGCGCGCGACGTAAGCAATATTTGTCTCTTGTTTTTCCTATCTGTCTTTTAAATTTTAACCGACCCAATGGATGATGTCACTGTTGCTTTTGAGCTGCTTTGCATATGATATATATTCTCTTGCTGTATGGCTCTAAGTTTTAAGTTTATGATTGAGCTGGTATCCTTTTATTGGGCCCACCGAATGGGAGACCCTACCGTTTTAATGGTAATAATTTCCTGTACAACTACTGACCTATATGTGATAAGCTATATAAAACATTGTCTTGGGTGAGACAACAAGCTTTCATATCCCTTCTTTTGGGATCATCAATGGCTGATATATATTGGGCCATCTAGGGTGTATTTAATTAGGTAACACCCAAAAAAATCATTTTGGTAATTAGTTTGTCTCTCTACGTACCAACGGTTGGATCATCCAATGGGCCTGAAATTTCGTTGGAGTCCTTTTCACATGATGGTCCACTTGTGGACGGTTTAGTTCCTGCACACATGTAGCATATTCCATGGTGGGCCACTGACTTATGGTGCTTTGCATATTCCAATTGGATGGTTCTTGAGGTGTGTTTGATGAAAATACTGATATGAAAACGATATCCCTGGAATCCTAAGCAAGAATGCGACCATAGAGTAAAAGAAGGTTATATATATGTGTGTGTGTGTGTGTGTGTGTGTGTGTGTGAGGTCGACCTCAGGGGAACTTACCATGAGGTCAAACTGTGTGGGCCCCACCGTGATGTGTGTCGAAAATCAACCCCATCAGTCAAATGCACCAATCCATGATGGGCCACAGGCTTAAAAATCAGGTCAATCCATGACTTGGGTGAGCCACACCACATACAACATTAGATGAAACACGCGCACACACACACACACACACACACACACACACATATATATATATATATATATATATATATATATATATAATCTTACATTTACTATGATGCATTTGTACATTAGGACTAACATTAGATGAAAGGGTGCGTATGATTAAAGAAATGAAACCATAATAACAAAGGCCCTGATCATAACATAACAACAAAAGCTGAGCTGGATGGTTTTATCTCACCATCCATCTCTGAAGTAGCATACATGTAAAGCAACCCGGTTCGTTGGAATCATGGCCCCCATCATGGATGGAAAGTATTACAAAAGTTCACTGATGGGATGAACTTAACCATCTGACTTCACACATTGTATTGGAACTGGAAATCATTTTCTTCCCAACCATTCATTTGAAATCTGTGAATTGGTTGGTTATGATCATCCAACACATGGACTTTTTATGATATCTGCCATCTAAAATAGTCCCCAAGATTCATTTGGTTTGAATTTCCATACATGTATACTAAAATTCATGCTTTAGGTATATGCACTTGGGTTTTGAATGAGATAGGTTTCAATGGCCTTGAACATCCCCATCACACCCTCTTTTCCTGAGTTGATTTCCTCATCCAAAGCTTCTACTCCACCACCAGTGTTGTATTCTGCAGTTGTCCTGCAAATGCATCCACCATCGGCTGATGGCTCGATTTTCATGTTGTAAGTAGCTGAAATGACTCGACCGTCGAGGTGTGTGGCCTCTTTCATGGTGAATTTGTACTCCAACTTGTCTTCGTCGAGCACTTCGATGCGTTCTTCAACGTGGCTGAAAGGAATAACTGCGTGCCGAGGGGACGAACAATTACATTATTTCAATTTTCATTGATATATCTAACAACTTGAAATCATGGATTACCAACTCGTCGAGTCAGGTGCAACTTATCCAAGTCAACTCGGACTCGATTGAGTCTGATCCGGCATCATGAGCCAGCAATGAGAATGTCTCACTCAGCCCAATTCGAATGGGTCAGGAGGCGTTGGGCGTTCATTGATGATCTGTACACTTAGGCCCACCACAGCTGTCCCCAGGGAAGGACGTGATGAGGTCAATCACCGTCTCCCTCAGGAATAACTACTTCTAATTCATAGAGGTCTCTTGATTCCTCACAAAGTTTCCTCGAATTCATAAGGGACAAAATAGAAATAATTTCTAATAAATTCAAAAATAAATTGATTGATAATTAGAATTATGAAATAAATAATGAACTCAACTTAAGAAGAAGTTTTAGACTCGGACTACCTACAAACATGACTTACTGTAAATAGTAAACTTACTATTTATAGACGGAAATGATTCCTACTAGACTAAATGGTTTTTGGCCAAAAATAATTAGTGTTCAATTTGACCTAACCACATTATTCTCATAATTTTTCTAAGCCATTTTCATGTTGCGCAGACTCCTACAACTCAAAGGATCAAAAGTTATGAACGATCTAAAACTTACTATTTATAGTAAAAATGAAAATAAAATGGACTTTCAATGTGATGGAATCTCGTAAATCCAGCATGGATTGGTTGGGTAAAGTAGCTTCTCCTACCCCAAAATCATATATGATATGTCGAAAAACTCATTCCAGTCTGTGAGATACTACTGTTTTAACGTTCTGACAGTCCTGATCACTCCACATCTGATCAGGCCTTCTATGATCCATCTTTGCCATGAAAGTGGCTGCGACCCGCTCTACATCACCCCACGCCTAATAGTCATAGATCAATATCAAACACTTGTGATATTGATTCCCACCATCGTTCAACTTCCATCTAATCAAATGACTAATTAATGAATTTTCATTAAGATGGGAAGAATTAAAGAAGTCATTCAACTAACCTTCGGTGAACTTGAATTGCCTGACGCTGCCAGGCCCTCCATCTCCTTCGAGGATACCGGCGCTGGACACAACCTCAGGCTGGATTGTCGGGACGAGATTGTGCCCGTCCACGACTGAGGCCTTGAACATTCGAGCCGGGTCGACCGGCGACACCAGCTCAAAGCTAAAACCGGTAAGACCCATGTGAGAATGCGTGTGAAAGGAAGGAAAGAAGAGATTGAATTGCTCTTGGTAGGCTTTTGAGTTGCAGAGAGAGAGAGAGAGAGAGAGAGAGAGAGAGAGAGAGAGAGAGAGAGAGAGAGAGAGAGAGAGAGAGAGAGAGAGAGAGAGAGAGAGAGAGAGAGAGAAACTGTGGTACTTATAGATGATTTTAATTAGATGGTTTTGTTTGGGAGACTCACAAGTGGCCCATGGTTTTTTGTCAGAACCGTTGATCAGGTGGGTCCCTGAGTAGATGGACCATGGTCCAAAAAACCTTGATGAGATGATCTTATCCCCTCAAATGGTGGCCTGCTTTCAACCGAGGAAGGATAAAGATTGGATGGAAGGAGCACGGTCCATCCATTCCATGGACCATTAGATCAACTGTCCTGATCACTAAACAGTGGGCCCCACTTCTACAAATTGGAAACCTGAGGATACTATGCTTGTCCTTGGATTAGCTTTGTCACAACATGTTTGATTTGTTTACCTAATATCAACATGATTCGTTTCTTTACCTTGATATCATACGATTCCTGTTTAAACAATGCTAGTGGATAACCTGCACCGAAAGGAAAGACAATGGAGGGAAGAGAAGAAAAGAAAAAACAAAGAAAAAGACATCCACCAAAAGGTTACTGGAGATTAAAATATCCATATTTTATATTTTTCCCATTGTGGGATCATTGTGATAAAATCAAGATGATCTTCATAGATTTTTATGAAATCAAGAAGATTAGGACATGTTTGGTTGTACCATGCAAATCAGGATAGGCTCTGATGTAGAGCGGCTCGCGGACAATTTCATGGCCAAGATGGATCAGAAAAGGCCCGGTCGACGACAGAAGTGATCCGGACTGTTGGACCTTAAATCGGGTGTATCTCGCAATTCGGAATGAGTTATTCAATGTACCATATAAGATTTTGGGGTAGGATGAGCTACTTTAGCCACCCAACCTACTATGTCAGGTTGCCCTCACCGAATTTGTGAAATACTATTAGATTGACAGTCGAAATTTCATTTTATATTCGTTTTTACTATTTATAGTAAGTTTTAGTTTGAGTATAACTCTTTATCCATTGGGTTTTAGGAGTTGCACCTAATATGGAAAGTGCTTAGAATAATTAGGAGAACATCATGGTTTGGCCAAATAGAACACTTACTATTTTTGGCCGGAAACCATGCGCACTAATATAATTAGGAGAACATCATGGTTCAGCCAAATAGGACACTTACTATTTTTGGCCGAAAACCATGCGCACTAGTAGACATCTCAACCGTCTATAAATAATAAGTTTACTATTTATAGTAAGTTACAATTTCTAGGAGTTTTAGTTGTAGTTTGATTCCGAAACTTCTCCCCTGGTTTAGTACCCCTATTTAAAGGGTTGTGAACTCATTTATTTCATTCATCAATCAAATTATGAATTTTATAGAATTTATTTCTACTTTTCTTGTTTTTTCCTCGTGGATTCGTGAAGTCTTTGTGAGGAGTTTAGAGAAGCTCCGTGAATTTGGAGTAGTTATTCTTGAGGAAGACGGTGCTCGACCTCATCACGTTCATCCCTGCGTTAGCCTCTAACTATGTGCCAATGCCCAGATGGTGGAATCCATATTAAAGTTCTTATTTCACTCATAGTTCAAAATCCCAAAAGCTCCACTCCATCTCGAACCCGATTGAGTTGACTCAAACACTCACTAGTATTCACGTGACTCAACTTGGTTTTTAATATTAAATTATAAATATTTAAATAGTTATAAATATTTTAAAGAGCCCTAATTCCGAGTCAAGTGACATATAGCTCCTTTCTTTTAGGCTAAAGACTAATAACAATCTCCCTAATGCATATTTCCAAAATAACCCATTATATTTCCATTTCTGGTGGAAAACCATGAGAGATGTGGTGGAACCATGTCATAGTCGTTATTGTTGACTGCTGACCATGGTAAAAAAGACCTTTTTACCTATTGTTTGCAGGGTTAAGATTAGGGTTAGGGTTTGGGAGAAGAGAGGAAATGTTAGGGTTAGGGTTGGGGTTTTGGGAATTTAAGAACGGTAAAAAGATTTTACTAATCTAAATATAATTAATTTTCCATCCAAAAAGCTAACCGCATAGTGTTTTGTAACCACATTTAGAAAAGAAGGTATGTCTGGAAAAATGCATGAGGGCATTATGTCTTTAGATGCAATGCGTCAAAATTAATTAAGCATTTAAGCATTTAAGTAATTAAAATAGCTTTTTAAAAAAAATAGGGAGAAGCTTTCCAACTCTGCACAATTTAACAGTCGATGCATACTGAGAAATTGGACACATGGCTTACAAGTAACTCAGATTAAACTGTTCGTACTATTTATTTTAAATTCGGTTGCACATGTTATGTATGCATGTGTGTACCGGCCATGCCAAAGCCAATAGTGATTGAACTCAAACTGAACGCCTTGTGACCTGCATTGAAATAGACGACTTAAGGCTAGATCTGTGAAGATCAGCCTGACTACTTCCCCAATAATTGTGCAAAATCAAGTAATTTATGAAGAGGGTGTGTGCGTGTGTGGCTTCAAGTCATTGCCTCGGTGGTAGACTCTTAGGAGTTTCAACACGAGATCTTGGTTTCAAGTTCCCATAGGAGCTAAAATCCCACTATGGCATGAGTGTGGGGGGGTGTGCATGTGTAGGGGTATAAAAATAATAATTTATAAATAGGAGGGTTCATCTTTCTAATGAGTTCTTTTTTACCTTTTGAAGCCAATCAATTAAATAAATAACTTTTAATTATATTTAGCTAGAAAAGATAATAATAAAATAAAAAAGAAAAATAAAAACTAACATCAATCTGTACGTAACGAGACAGTCGTTAGATATGACTATTTGTTTGTAGCAAGAATGTTATAGGGCATAGAAGTTAAATCTCTTACCCAGTTGGCTCTGTACCTGGACAGTCGTTTGGAATGATAATCTGTTCATCACAAGCTAATCTTTGTTATGTGAGACAATTGTGGTTCGCAGGAATATGTGGATGTTTGCTCATCACACGGGTGGTTTCGTGGTTGTATAGTTGTTGTAGTAACTATATGTTCGTCATGTATGACCGGATTTCATAGCTAGATGATTGATGTCGGGCAAATCTTTAACAATCCATTCGTCGCACATCTAGGTTTTATGGCGAGATAGTCGCTGGAAAACAACAGTCGGGTGGTTTCGTGGTTGTATAGTTGTTGTAGCAACTATATGTTCGTCATGTATGACCGGATTTCATAGCTAGATGATCGATGTCGGGCAAATCTTTAACAATCCATTCGTCGCACATCTAGGTTTTATGGCGAGATAGTCGCTGGAAAACAACAGTCCGTTTATTACCCCACATGGTTGAGCTTCGTGGGCAAGTCAATCGTTGTTTAGACAAACAATTGTTCAGCACCCAACCATGTTACTTCATGATAGGAAGGTTGATGGGTGACAACTTGTTCGTTGCTTCGGGTCATCATTTCGTGGCAAGAATGACTATCCTTTTGTTACTTGGATCTTGACTCCATTGAAAAAGTTGTTATAGAAAATCACTTATTCATTGCTCAACTGAGCTTAGTGGCAAGGCAACCATAGTTAAATGGTGACTTGTTCATAGGTCGAATTTCATGGTGAGATGGTTGAGTGAAATCTCTGGGCACGTGATAAGATAGCCTTGTTGACCATTCATTCAAGACCCAAAAATCTTCATATGTCCAACAACATGATCATGGACATAAGGTGCCTAACTATCTTATTCTAACATATATATTGAATCTAAGCTTACGGTAGCTTGACAATGAAGGAGTTAGATTATAGAATAAGGATGATAATGATAAGTGTTCATAGCGGACGAATGATAAGTGCTTGGCATAGATGGAAGGGAATTACAATACTCCTAGTATAAGTCGGTCTAGCGTACGTAGCAACGTAGACGGATGAGATTATACTACTAATCTAAGACTAGTCTAACATAGTAGCATAGACAGGTTGCGCTAAGCTAAGAGAAGCTAAGATCAAAGATAAAATTAATAGGAAGTGCTGCATTGTAGATTTGATATGTGTTGAGTTGGCGAGGACTCGAAGCTCTTTGATCTTCCTCCTATTTATAGATCCTTGAAGTCAGTTACAAGGAGAGATGTTTGTAGCCACTTCTTTAGTCTGCTAATGTAGAGATAACTGTCTAGACTCATAGAGAGTCGTGGCCTATTAAATGACAACAACTAAGTTAGTCGTTTGACATGAGTTGGCCATTGGTTGCACACACGTTCTATCCCTAATACGTGAACTAGATCTTCTCTTGAGTCACCATGTGTTGTAACAATCTTCTATTTCGTGAATAATGCATCGTAATACTAGTTCATGTTAGCACAACTTTTCTCCCGTGCCCTAAATGTCTTCCAGCATAAGATCCATATAACCTACTATGGTGAATCGGTTGAACCTATTGCTGGTCATGACTGTGTTTCAGTCAAAACCCAACCTTGGTCATGAGGCCTTTGTAGTAAACAACTAGCTTTTCCACGTGTGCTAGATGTGTGACATATGTATTCTTGTTGTAGCCAACTGGACTTACCTTTTATAAGCTACTCATGACTGTTCGAGTTCTAATTTCTCTCAACCATCAAAGTAGCCAAAGATCTTAGATTTGTCTCTCATAGAGATTTTACTACTACGTGGCATCATCTAAGTCATTAGATCTCATATTTTCAATATAAGTTTTTAATTTTCAAGTGGCTTAGTGATTTGAACAGTCTAAATTATATACAACTATGCCACATGAATGTTTGAAAAGTCAGCACTTCTTAATAGGTGCAAAACTAGGAGAGTCATCGAACCCTCGATTTCAATATCTACTTGGAAAAGGTGCATTAATGCCCAAAGTCAAAGTCAAGGGAGCAGATTAAGTGCGACCCGCCTCACCCAAGACAGTGTGGCCTTTACGGTAGGGCCCACCTTGATGCATGCATTCTATATCCATGCCATCCATCCTTTTTTCCATTACAGTAGGATATGAGCCCAAAAATGAAGCAGATCCAAATCTCAGGTGGACTATACCAAAGGAATATGTGGTGATTGACCTTTATTAAAAACTTCTTCAAGGCCACAAAAGTTTTGGATCAAGCTGATATTTATTTTTTCCCTTCATTCATGTTTATGCCACCTTATCAACTGGTTGAATAGCAAATAAAAATTGAAGAAAGCCTTAAAAAGTCTTTAATGATGAGGCATTCAATCACCACTGTTTCCTATAGTACAGTCCACCTTAGATTCAATTTTCTTCATTTTTGCACTCATGCCCTAAATAACTTGGTAAAATGGATATAGAATACATACATCAAGGTGGGCCCACAGCAAGGTCTGCACTGTCTTGGGTGACATCAGGGCCACACCTAATCCGCTCCCTGAAGTCCAAGATTTCAAATACTTCATAGCCAATACAAAGAAATTGCTGAACATTATCCAATTAAAGAGAAGAATATGGAATTTTTTTCTCTCATTGAAATGCTCAACCAAACGGTCCATAAAGTAAAATAAACCGACCGTTGAAAAGGAGACTTCATTTCATTCAAACTATTCATATGCATGTGTGAAAACTAAGAAAACGGTAGCATTCAGTGCTATAGGCTGACATCAGTGTATGAGATCCAAAATTTTATTTCATAAAAGAGGTGCGTGTGTATGCGATCCAGGCCCTTAATCTTGTGGGCCCCACTATCGATCGGCCACAAGAAAATTTAAAACCAACTTGGAGTATTCCGTCTACCGATTTAGGGATGCTCGAGTAAAAGTCTAATCAATAGCTCACATTCATTTGACCAAAAGCCCTTCAATCAACGGTGAAGATCATCCAACGGTTTGGACTGTGGATTTAGGGTTAAAGTCCATCCCATGTAGGCCACACCATGCCAGGTATATCGACAAAGTGCCCATTCACTGTATTAGCACAGTACTAACGTGAACCATGTGGCAGGAGATACGGACCGTCCATCATGGTGAAGAAAGCCTGGCCAGAAAATCAAACCAATCAGATGATTTGATTTTGCCTGTCGAATTTGGAAATCGTTTATTTTCTTTCTAATCATCTGGTTGATGGACCCACCATCGTGACCTTCGATCTGTCGTCTATCTAAAATGGGCCCCTTGTATGGATGTCCTGGATTGACTTGCGTATAAGCCATCTGAACGGTGGATGGGTTGTCAGTACTTAATCAAGTAAAAATTAGCACTGTAGACTCCTTCCTTGTATGCCTTTTTTTTTTTTTTTTTTTTTCAAACCCTGAAAACTTATGCTACCTAAATAAATTTTTAAGGTAAGGAAAGAGGATCTTGGATAAAAATACCCGTGGTTTTTAGGTAAAGCAGCAGGAAAAAGTAGGTAAATTTATTAGTACAGATAAAAGTCTAGTTTGGTTAAGTAGGTTTTGTTCGTGTCTAATAAAAAAGTAGGTGGTAGGTCGAGTGTATACTAAAAAATTCAGTGGGGAGTTAACTGATACACCGGCAATGTATGGTGCTTTATACTCAGGCACTCAGATTTTTGTACACGTGGCATAAATTAACTCAGATTGAACCGACTAAATTGTGGAACCCACTGTAGATAAGTCTTCCTATCCTCTGATTCAGGGACACTTGTTTGTTAAAGTAGGACCATTGGATATTATTCAATTTTAACCGTCCAATTAAATGTTCACCAAATCCATTAGTCCGATAGCTAGTTAATCTTACCTTTTGATTCATGAAACATCTAAACCATAAACTATGACTTGGACAGCTTAATTTGACTTACATGTATCCCACATATGTAACTTTTAAGTAAGTTTCAAGTGCATGAGTATCATCGACATCACTGTCAGAGTATCAAAGTTTTTCACTTCGTAAAATGCTTTGGTACTCTGGCAGAGTTGATGCTCCATACAGATGCGCACATACATCATAGATAAGGCATTGCATTAGAGTACCTCAATCTAAAGCTTCGTAATCATGGGCCCCACTACAGTTGTTGTAAATAGAAATTATACTGAAAACATATGAAAATAAACGGCTAAACTGCACACATCTAACGGATGGTACTGAAAACGGATTTAACGGTCCAAATTCAAAAAACGAAAGTTAATCAATTGAAGGTCGAGATCATCTGATCAATCTGATTTATGGGTATATACCCAATAAATAATGAGTATCAATGTTTTAGCCGTTGGAAGATACGAATGCCACATGTACAAGTTCTATATGAAGCGTATCATATGTATTGCAATCAGATGAAGACTTCTGTGTTAATTTTGCTCCATTTTACAAATAGTGGTGACTCTCTAAACATACCTAAGTCATAATTTTAGGAATTCCAGACCGTCCAAAATGTCTAAGCCAACTGGAGAACAACTCCAAAACTGCACTGAGAAGATTAAACAATCGTTACTTACTTTGGATTGTTCATTTGATATCCACGGAGTTGACGGTTAGGATCTCCCTATCGTGAGATTTTCAACATATGCTCATTCTCCAATGTGACCCAAAATTTGAGTGGTGTGTTGGGTTTTGGAGAATGGAATCGCACGGAGATTGATTTAAGATAACAATCAAAGAGCACTGAGCAAATATAAGAAAACACAAAGTTTTAAAGTAACAAACTTAAAAAAAAAAAAAAAAAAACCAATGGCACAAAGTGACACACCTCTCCTTTGTTCCACCCTTCTAAAAATCCTAAAACTTTTTTAAAAAAACCTTAGAATCCTTTAAAATATCTCTCAATATCGTTTATAGTTGCACATATATTTTTAGAAAAAATTCCAAACAAAATAAAAAAGAATCATAAGTGAAATCTAAAATAAATTCCGATTTTCACATTTGCGCAGAAAATTAGATTTAAGACATCAAATACAACGGTGTGGATAGCTGTACGTCATTCCACATGCGAGGAGGATGAATCACCACCGTTTGAAAATGGTGGTGAACTACCACAAGTGTATTCATTCATGGATTCTAGAAGCCGAAATTTTCGTTTAGGGTGTTGGCGTATGGCAGAGGTTGGCCGGCGTCGGGTTTGAAATTTTGGCACTTGCTTGACTTTGGAATCAGACATCCCTCACTTAAAGTAGCGGTGAATCATCACATGGAAAAGCTCTACATGCAATCCGGACCATCCAAGCCGCTGCTGGTATTAATGGAGTGTAACCCAAAAAACGGAATGAGCTGATGATAGAATCTGTGCTACATCCACAATTCGCCCAATTTGAATGGTGCGAATAGCTTACACGTGTGCACATGCGTGGAGGATGAGTCACCACCATTTTAAAATTGGTTGCAACATGGATCGGACACTCGTTTAGCTTGGGCTGAGCTTTGGGGCATATTATGGCCAGGGCTTTGATATAGCCGACAGTGGATTGAATGTTACCCACCAGGACTTTCCTCATGGCGGCTCTATGGGGCCCACCATGATGTATGTATTTTATCCATGCTGCTTATTTATTTTGATAGATTATTTTAAGTAGGTTAATTATGCATGGGTTGAACCTAGCTAACTCGACTGGGCTTAGTTAGTAGCTAACCTTAGCTAGAACTCAATTAGGCTTGGTCCTTGAGCTTGATTGACCAATTCATCACGGTTCAATCAGCAGCTCAGGCTAATTCAAGCTGAATTTGAGCTAGTGGGATATTTTCTCACATATATATAGTACATCTTCAGTTTTTCACATAATACAAAACAATAAGGGCATGTTTGGTTAGTGGAATTGAATGGTATGAAATTGTATTAGATAGGATTAATATCATTACTACACAATGATTGCGTGTATGTAAATACCATGATACTGTGGTCATCCAATCCCATGTTCGGGATAAAATTTTGCTACGAGAAGACATTGGATTAGGCAAAATCATGTTTGGTGGATCATGGAATTGTAATCAATGGACCAAAGTCATAACAAATGTCGTTAACTTGTGCACATATATAATCAGAATGTCACATGTAAACAGTGTATATGGATGAATGACATGGATAAACGTATGCATCAATGTGGGGCCCACATGTGTAGTAGATTTTAAAATCCACGAAAATCCGGCATGGGACCAAATGTAATTTCATAGAACTAAATGTAATTCCATAGGACTAAATGCAATTCCATGGAGGTTCTTACTCTTGCTTGGGTGATAAACTACCAGGAGTTTCAACTCCCGGTCTAGGGTTCGAGTACCCATAGGAGGTGAAATTCCACTAGCGTGAGTGTGTGGGTTGTGTGTGCGTGTGTAAAAAGTAATTTTTTTTTTTTTTTTTTAAATGCAATTCCATGAGACCAAATGTATGTGGAAGCACTATTAAAAGCCTCGTGTGGCCATAAAATTTTTAAATCAAGTTAATATTTATGTTTTCCCTTCATTTAGGTCCATTTGGCCTTATGAAACGGTTGGACAGAAAATAAACTGGGCCCCACAAAGGTGTCAACTGTTGGCCTCATTGTTGCCACTACTATCTACGGCATGGTCCACCTCTAAACTTCAATCTGCCTTATTTCGGGGCTTATGTATTAAAATAATTTACCGGAATGAATAAACAACGTGGATAAAATATATACATCACAGTAGGCCAGTCCATCTCAAACTAGGTCAGTCAGCGCCCAAAATAGGCTGGAAACGGATGATAGAAAATAGGAATGACCAGTGGTCCACATTCACCCATCCATAGGCTCTACCAACCGTTCAATTCCTTCCACTTACAATTTTACTTCGTGCGTTGCATGCACAATGAAGTTGTGACATGTCATCTACCTACGCATGGCATATACAAATCCAAATAATTGAAATGATGGGCCTCCCTGTCGATAAATCATACCCGCAGAATCACAACTATTGAACGATCTTAACCGTCTGATTGTTCTATTTGAACATGAACAGCGGACCACTTTCTCCAAAACTGTCTATTCGAATATGGTGGGCCCCGCATCTCATCCACATACATGTGGCATATATGCATCTAATCTAAACCGTCGAAATGGTGGGCCTCGCTATCGATGAAGCAAACCCCCAGAATCACATCCATTGAACGATCTTAACAGTCTGATTTGTCTATTTGAATATGAACAGATGAACGGTTCTTAACCGTCCATTTATTTGACCATTCATTAGATGATTAGGACCTCTAATCAGTGCAATTTCTTTGCCTATGTTCTTCCAGAAAGGGACCCACAGATTGGATGTCCTAGACGGGCGTCGACATGAGCCACTTTGACGGGAGACGAGTGACCGGGACTTGTTAAGTTGTACAAAACGCACATTATAGTGTTAGAGTCTGAAATGATAAAACAAAATCTCGTAAATTGGTCAAGTACGGGTACAGATTTCAAATACCGGTCAAGGAAGGGAATCCAACAGTCGAGATTGTATAATCCCACACGCGTGTGAAGCCTTACACATCTACACGCAGGCACACGTGCAAATGTGAAGCACGTGTTGAGATCTGACCTTTCCATAAGGTTTGAAATAATGATTAATATTTTCTTCCTAACAAATCAGACAGTTTCACTCGTCAGGTGGGCCACTATGCACGAAGCAAATTGACAATTATTTTTTATCCTAGCCATTCATTTGTTTTGATATTCTGTGGCCCAACTGAGTTGTGAAATGGCCTAGTTTTTTATATGAAATATCTAAACAGTGTAGATAACCTGATGAAAAGCTAGGATCTTATACATGTGTCATATGTTTAGAACATGAGCCGCGTGTGGATGTAAGGGATCCCGCACGCGTGTGGAACTAGCAAGCTAGCAGATAGGCATGGAGCATGGGGCATGGCAATCTTTTGTTTTCATCTCGACTGGCATTACTATACGAAAAATGCCACATCCCCACAAAACAGTGGGCCACGACGCTGATGATCCAGTGGCCGAAAATCACTGTGAATGAACAACTCTATCCATGCAATTGTAGCAAATTTTTAACGGTTGGATGTGGAGCATAGATCATTTTTCAAGAGGCAATCAGAGCCCATGGTGGCCCACGAAATCAACGGTATGGATCCCCATCCAACAAGTTCCAAATGAGTGATAGAGATGTTTTATGCATGAGGCCAGATCCACTGCAGTTTAAGCTTAACATACAACTCGATGTGTGGGGCCCACCGTGATGTGTGCATGACACCCCATCCATCCACATGTCAGCCGCCTCGTCTTATCCTTCAAACCCAAAACTAGGACCCGGATTTCCTGCGAAAGTCTCTCGCATGAAGTTCCTGCGCAGGGATGCTAGGTGGGGCCCACCGAGATGTTTTTTAGAAATCCACTCCGTCCATCCGTTTTGAGAGATCATTATAGTGCATGTAACCAAAAATGTAATGGATACAATACTCGAGTGGATCACAAAGGAGGGAAATTTGGGAAAAGAAATTCCTACCGTTGAAACCTTTCTGGGCTCCACCTTGAATTCTATATGCTATCCAAACCGTTTACAAGGTCATTCCCAGTGAGATGAAGTGAAAATACTGAGATTATAGCCTGATACAAAACTCATATGGCCATAAGAATGCTTCAACGGTGCTCACTTGAATGACCACTATTTCCTCTTGTATGGCTATGTGAGTGTTTGGATACACCTCATTTTTGGTCCCAGGTAATAAAATAATATCGAAAAACGGATGGACGGGGTGGATTTCTCAAAAACATCGCAGTGGGCCCCAACCAGCATCCTTGCGCAGGAACTTCCTTCTAAAGGCTTTTGCAGTCAATCCGCGTCCCCAAAACTAAGACGGATTCAACGCTAAGGTGGGCCACGCCACAGAAAACAGTTGGGATGGGGACAACCACCATTAATAACCTTGAAAAGTGTGTCTGGGGCCACCATAGCTTGTGTAAGCCATCCAATCCACTTAGAATAAGCCATCCAATCCACTTAGAATATACCCCATCTAGGATGAACAAAACCTAAATAAAATCATGCCATTCCAAATCTCAGATAGGCCACACCAGTTGATTTTAGAAGTTTCAGGCATGATTTTCACATGGTGTGGACCATCTGAGTTTTGGGTCATCCTGATTTTTGGGTCCAAAGCAGAACATGGGAATTCTAACATGATGAACCGATTGGATGTCATGCATACTTAATGATGGGCCACACACATTACATTGTAATCTAACCTTTGTCTACATACATTAATAACTTAGTGATGAGTACTCTTCAAGTAAAAAGACATAAGAATCTCTCTCACCATTCCCCATTCAATCTGGTCAATAGTCTAAGAAAGAGGGCGTGGAATTTCATTAGAAAAAAGGATATACATGCATTCCTAGAAAAAGCTCATACTCCAAACACATCTATAAATACCACCATATCCATCTAGTTCACTCACACAAACCTCTCCTTAAATAAGGCCCCCCAATATCTATTTTGTCCGTTGATCTTTCTCTTCCCATTTCCCAATCTTCAGTTCATAAATCATGGGTGTAACTGGTTTCAGCTTCGAGTTCCCGTCCCCGGTCGCCCCGGCTCGGATCTTTAAGGCCTCAGTCCTTGACATCCACAACCTGGCCCCAAAGATCATGCCTGAGGTCGTCTCGAGCGCCTGCCTCCTCCAAGGCGACGGTGGGGTCGGAAGCGTCAAGCAATTCAAGTTCACCGACGGTTAGCATCCGTCGTATCCCTCTGCCCATATTTCAATTAAAAAAACTCAGTTGCTTGAGCTTGACTCAGGGAAATTGAATGAGTTGCACTTCAACTCATTGAGCTTGACTCAGTGGCCTAAAGATAAAGGCCTACACACTCGGCCTGATCATTATTTCTAGGCCCATAACTACTGGGCTGGGCTTAGGCTTGAATATGGATAAAGCCCACAGATGTATATAACACTGGTGGACGATCTTGTCAATTGATCTGGACTGTCCATTAGGTCCGGCGCTCACTTCATGGGCTTCCAGGCAAAAACTAAAACGATCAGATGATTCTAGCCGTCTGATCAATTGCCTATAAAATGGATGGTCAAGATCATTTACAAAAAAAAATACTCCTAATCAATAGTTTGATCCATCTAACGGTAGGGATCCATAATGGATTACTTATGCTTCTAAAGAATAATTTCTATTGTGGAATCCTGACCATCACCTCCTTGCCTTGAAAGCTGATGTCTATAAAGAGAAGTCCAACTAATAGATGGATCAGATTGTCCAATATATGTGATTTATACTTTTTTTTAGCCAATGAAGTGCATGTTGAACTTAATAGACGGTCCGGATCGATTATTGCACTATCCAAGTGTCCCGATGCAACTAGTAGTACTGTTGCTCAGAGTGCCCTGAGAGCACCGTATCATTTCTCTTTTTTTCTACAATACAACGGTACAAAACTACAAATACGCTTTTCCAAATATGCTTTTCCATTCTGTTATAAACACATCACAGTGGGCCCCACATGTCCCACCTAGGTTGACCATGACCTAGCTCAACCTTGGAAAATTTAAAGTGGATCCAAACCCTATTTTTGTTTTTAAGAATACTTTAATACTCTGGCACAGTGTGATGGATGATACACGTGTATCATTAACCAAAATTTACTCTTTTTCATCATACCATCATTAAATTTCTGTACATTTATTGGACAATTAAAAATAAAATAAAATAAAATAAATACCAAATGATCTTATTTACAAAAACCTAAAAATGGGTGATTTTATAGTTCCACAGTGTAATCAATTAAATTTGGGTTAATATATGCCACGTTTACTATTTTTAAGTGCCTTCATATCAAGTGTCATACATAGCCGGAGTATTAAATAGCTTGTATGTGTATGTGCAGTGATCCCGTACACCCACGTGAATGAACGTGTGGATCTGCTCGACAAAGACAACTTCGAGTACAAGTACACAGTCACCGAGGGTGCGGATGTTGGATCAAAGCTCATCTCGGCCGTTTATCATGTTAAGTTCGAGACGGCAAGCAACGGTGGATCTGTGTGCAAGGTGACCGCGGAGTACCATACTGCCAGTGGAGTGGAATACACTGAAGAGGAGCTGAATGTGGGAAAGGAAGGAGTGAAGGGGATGTTTAAGGGTGTGGAAGAGTATCTGTTAAAGAATGGTGAAGCCTATGCCTAGAAATCGTGAAGTTGATAGGGTTTTGGGTTTGTGGGGTGTTTCTATCATAAATGAGGGTGTCGTTTTTCACTTTTACTGTGGTACACTTACCTCGATCTAGTAATAAAGAAAAGAAGAAAGGTAATTTAATACATAGATGTGGTGTTTATGATGGGGAGAAATGGTCCTGTACTTTGAGCACTATAAATTAAAGTGATCCTACTTGCATCTTTTTCATTTGGACAGTCTAATCAACTGATCTGAACTGTCCATTCAGTCCATAACACATTTATTGCACTTCCTTGAAAACATTGCACGGACAAGATGATCCAATAATTCTTGATTTTTCCTTTTTTTTAATAGACATCCTTTTCTCCAAGTCATGGATGACATAGTTATGGTTGTCTAAAAAAGTGATTCTTTAGAATCATAAGTAATCCATGATGGGCGCTAAAAATAGATGGATCAAATTCCTTATCAGACCTATTTTGTGTAGACGATCTTGACCACCCATATTAAAGGCCATTGATTGAATGGTGAAAATTTGTCGAATAAGTCTGATATTTTCATGGTAGTCCAAGAAATATGTGCTGGATCTGATGAACAGTCTAGATCACCGGATTAAACGATATAATTATTCTAATGCAACTAGGAAAATTATAACCTACGGTGCTCCGAGAGCACTTGAACATTAGGCCACCGTGATGTCTGAGTCTTATCCACACCATCCATCTAAAAATTAGAGAATATCCAAGTCTCAAAGGGCCACAAGGTGGGTTTTTAATTCCTACAGTTGAAAACTTCTGAGGGACGATAGAAGTTTTGGATCAAGATGATATCTGTTTTTTCACTTCATCCATGTATATATGATCATATCAAGGGGGTGGATGAAAAATAAACGACAAAGTGGGCCCTAAGAAGGTTTCAACGGTGGGCGTCCATAGCGCTGCTGCATCCATTGGTGTGGTCCACTTGAACCGTGGATAATGATAAGAAAATAGGTATGGACGGTGTGGATAAGACTTATACATCACGGTAGCCCCTGGAACCTCTGCTTGTCACTAGCGCCGAACAAGCGGGGGTATGCTATATAGTGGATTGACGTCAGCAAGGTCTGTGGGTCTGAGTACGAAGTTTGTGTTATATCCAAACAGTCTGTCCATTTGGTGAGCTAGTCTTAAGCGTTGAGACGAAAAATAAGAGGGATCTAACTATCAAGTGGACCACACTGCAAAAAGCAGAGGGGGATTGATTGATCGTCCACCATTGAAACCCTTTTTGAGATCAAAGAAGTTTTGGATCAATAAGAAATTTGTTTTTACTCTTCGTTCAGGTCTTTGTGACCTTATGAACCGATTGGATGGAAAATAAACATTATGGTGAGCCCTACGAATTGTTTAACGGTGAAAATCACTATCTTCGCTGCTATTTATGGTGTGGTGTAGATGATCTTTGGACATGATTTATTTGATAATGCTCTAAAATGATCTTTAAAAATTGATGAACCGTATAGATAGAGCTGGGCATCGGTCCTGCTCGGATCGGATCCGGGCCAACCCGATCCTACCCGAAAGAACTTTGGTTTGACCCGAATTCGAACCGATCCGTTATTGGGTCTAGACTACCTGAGTCGAATAGATCCGAAAGGTGGATTGTCTGATCCGATCCGTGCCCGACTCGGTTTTCCAATTGGGCTAGGTTCTGAACGGTCCAGATGTGAGTTATTATATATCAACTGTGCAATCTTGGAGTGGCTGTGTATCAAGTGTCATATGGAGCCGGAGTACCATACGAAAAAAGCTATAAAGCAAGAAAACCTTAGTTTTCAATCTCTCTCCTCCTTTCCAGCGTCTCTCTCTCTCTCTTCCGTTTTCAATCTCTCTCTCCTCCGTTTTCAATCTCTCTCCTCCATTTTCAATCTCTCTCTCTCTCTCTCCTCCGTTTTCAATCTCTCTCTCTCCTCCATTCCAGGGTCTTTTATTCTTATGCTTTCCGCCCAAAATGGAGAAAGGAAACCCTAGGTACGACGCTCTCTCTCTCTCTCTCTCTCTCTCTCTCTCTCTCTCTCTCTCTCTCTCGGCTATTGCTGTTGATGGATGGGAGTATTGTTTCGTTACAGCTGCTGTTTGGGTTCTTTGTATATTTGATTTGTATTAAAAAAAAAAAAAAAAAAAAACTGCTCTGAATGAATGTGATTTGGGTGTGAGAGATTGATTGCTGAAATGTTTTTTTTTATTTATTATTATTATTATTTTGGATCGGTTTCAATCGGATCGGATCTGGTCGGATTAGGCCTAATCCGAACCCGAGCCAAAAAGAATTTGGATCTGGATGGAGCTACCCGATCCGCACCGATCCACCCCGTCGGTTCGGTTCAAATCGGGTCGGAACGGGTCGGATCCACCGGATCGAATCTGAAATGCCCAGCTCTGCGTATAAATATAATAAATACATCACTGTGGATCCATGTAACTTTGATCTCGTCTTCGCGCAACATGTACCTACAACAGTTATATGGCTAGTGTGTGGTACATCAGCCAATCTGCTTCCGTAGTTTAGGGAATGAAATGAGCTAAATGTCTTTATTATTAATTTTTTCCTTTTTTAGTGGTAAAGCCAAGAAATGAGGGCCACCATGGGTGTGCACGTGTGTGACATCCAAACAGTCCATCAGATGCACCCTGATGAACTGTCAAACCGAAAATCAGGTTGATCTACCAAGTGTGGCCCGCGTAATAATTGGATCGGCCTAATTTTTGGTTTATGTGATAATAATGATTGGACAGATTGTATTAATCTCAAACACACCACATGGGCCACACAATACTCGACCTCAGGGGGCGTTTGGCGCATGGTATTAGATAGGATTAGGTGGGATGGAATTGCATTTGGTTCCATGCCAATTCCACTCAATGTTTGGAAAGAACGGAAAAACTTGGAATTAGATTTGATGGAAATGCATCTGGTACCTTACCAATTCCACTTAATATTAGCAAGTTGTGTAGGTCCCATAATGATGTGTGGGCTATATCCACACCGTCCACCATTTTTAGAGATCATTTTAGAGCATAGGCCAAAAAATCAGGTAGATCTAAAGCAAAAGTGGACCCCACCATAGAACGTAGTTGAGATTTAACACCTACCGTTGAAAACTTCTTTGGGGCCATATAAGTTTTGGATCAACCTTATTTTTAAGCCCATGCCATAAAATGAGGTTACAAAACAGATAAACAATTTCGATATAATGCATGTGTTATTCTCAGTAATTTCAAATGAGAGTAGATATCTATTCATGTACAACAAACCAAAGAGGGAATCCCACTGTATTATAAACATAGTATGAAATTAGACTTATCCCATGGTATCAGGACAATCTCTGTCATATGTAATAATTACATTTTTTTTTTTAAAAATCCCATCCCACCTAATCCTTCCCAATGTCATGTGCCAAACACCCTCACTATTTCTATTCGTATAGATCCAATGGTCTCTATCAAATATGTCCACCATCAAGAAATTCCGATAAGAAAAAGAAGTCAAATATCATGGGAATATCTAAGCAATGGGTTCAAAAGTCTTTAGGGGGGGATTTTGTCGAAGCAACTGACGATCTCTGTTGGGATTTCTATTCGTGGGAGGAAAAAAATTAGTCCAGCACCCTTTCTTGACCAGAGAATCCACACAAAAACTCATAAAAATGAAACGGTAGGAGAAAGGGAATGGGATAGGGATGAGACAACTACTTTACGTACATAGCCGCTAGAATGAACCCTAGTCAAGGTAAAACAACCTTTGCCCTAGCTTCAAAACCTATAAGGCCATGTTGGGTTAGAGCTAGCCTTATAACCAAACGAATGACATAATCAAAATTTGGAAATTGTAATATGTATTTTAAGCCCTACATCGGTATTAAATCCCATCTTATAAATGATTTTGATGATAGAAAGCCACCTTACCACTTTAAAAAGTGTCACGATTAAAAGTTTGAAATTTTTTATATATATATATATATATATATATATATATATATATATATATATATATATATATATTCATGGGATATATAGAGGCATGCTCACCTGCGCACGTGCACACCTTTTCACACGTGTCATGGGTGTGTAATCTGAACGGTCCATGTGATGCGGAATCCCATGAAACCTCATGTGGCAAATTTTCAGCCTGATCTAAAATTCTGGTGGGCCACAGCAAAGAGAAATGCAAAATCAAGGGAGGAAATTTTTTTCATTTTTCATGGCCCATCAAAGTTTTAGATCAATGTAAAACTTGAGCCCGGGGGGTTTCACGAGGTACTGCTTCACATGAACGGTTCAGATTTTGGATTCAAATCACGTATGGTGGGTTCTCAAAAAAGTTTGTACATATTACGTACAAACTGGTTCGCAGGTGAGCGTATATATACATATATATATATATATATGTATAAATGGCTCTATACGGTCGAGCCATGAGGTCGAATTATGTGGGCCCACCATGATGTATGTCGAACATCTACCCCATCAGCCAGATGCACCATTCCATAGTCGGCCTAGGGCTTAAAAATCAAGTCAATCCGTGACTTCTGGGGGCCACACCACATACAAAAGTTGAGAGGGGTTACCCTCTATTAAAACATTCATAATTATTTTTTAAGCCCACCGAGACGTGATTAACAAATCCAGCCCATCCATTATGTGTGTCCCACTTGGATGAGGGGTTAGACCAAGTTTCAGACACATCCAAAATTCAGGTGGGCCCCACCAAGTGCTATTATATGTTTTAGGCATGTCTTCACATGAGTTTAGTTGGTATGGCCCACCTGAGTTCTGTATACGGCTGATTTTTAGGATATCCCATAATTTAAAGGGGACCCATCAAATGCACAATGTTGATGTTCGACATACATCGTGGTGGGGCCTACATAGCTTGACCTCATTGGGAATTCCCATGAGCTCGACTGTATAGAACCTTTTCCCTATATATATATATATATGTTGTTGATGAAGAAATCTGGTTCACCCTTTCGCCAGACCATTAGACTCGGACACCTGCACACGAAGAAGATAAAGGAGACCCTAACTATGGCAGGGAACCCTCCGATGCCAAAGTTAGGCTTGGAATTTGGGTTAAGTAGGGGTAGGGCTGTACACGAACCGGGTTAGTCCGGTTAACTCACTCGACTCGGCTCGAAAAAGCTCAACTCGGCCTGACCCAGAACTGAATTCGGTACAGGACGGGCCATTTTCTTCAACTCGAAACTAAGTTCGGGCCGAGTTCGAACAGGTCCCAATCCGGCCCGACTCAGTTCGAAACTCGACTCAACGCGACCTGGCCCGACTATATATATATATATATATATATATATATATATATATATATATATATATATATATATATTCCTAAATCCTTATCCTAACCATTTGAGACAGAGAAGTGAGAACGCCCCCCGACCCATAAACTTGCTGTAAGGTCCGAAACTGGCCCCAACTCACCCAATTGCTGACCGGACCGAGTTCGAACGGGACATGTTGACCTAGTGACCGGTTTGGGCAGGGTTTGGCTGGTGACCGAGCCAAGCCGAGTTGAGCCCAGTTTGACTCAGTTCGACCCGATGCACACCCCTAAGTAGGGGTGTACATCGAGTCGAACCGAGTCGAGCTCGGCCACTAGTTGACCTCAGCTCGAACTCGGCTCGGCTCGGTTCGATCAGCAGCTTGGACCGAGTTCGCCATTAAGGCATTTTCCACAAACACTTAAACTGCAACTTTAAAATCCCATTGTTTTACAAATAGAGGTAATGGTTTTACAAGTATTTTATCAAACACCTTCTAAGCAACATAAAAATCAAGAAAAACAAAGAGAAAAGGGATATTTGTTTCATGTACATACCTTCCTTGCCACTAGCCACATTACGTTGAGTCATTTTATCAAACAGTTGGTGAGCAACATCAATGGCAAAGTAACCGAGTCACCGAACTAGTTCGATCCAAGTTCGATTCGAGCTAGATTTGAGCTCGATTCAATCTGAGTCGAGTCGAGCTGGGGCCTGCTCGAACTCATTTTCGAGCTCAAAAAATCAGCTCGACTCAGCTCGAACTTAGCTTTGAACCGAGTTGAATCGAACTTTTTCAAGTCGATTTGAGCGAGCTAACCGAGCTAGCTCGGTTCGTATACACTCCTAGGGTCAAGTCATGTGGACAAGCTCTCTTGGGCGAAATTGTGTGTACCTCTTAGTGTAAACAAGTCCCCTATTTATAGTGTAGGGGGAATTATCGAGATTAAAAATGATTCTCGATCATAGGGACAATTTATGCGCATATCTCTCGACCGTGACGGGAAATTTATGGGGATGATAAGTGTTGAAGTGGTCGGCTTTAAAATCATGTGACAGGTGGTAGAGGCCGAGCTAAGCCGAGCCCCTTGGTTAGTCGAGCGGACTTCCGTGGTGGGCTTGACGTAGATACCTGAGCTAACCATCGCTCGTCGGCTGGCTAGTCCCTTGGTCAGCTCGTTTCAAGGTGTAGGGGATAGGCTCATCTCCTAAATGGGTTTCGTTATTCTAAATAACCATCCTCTTGACTTTGTCAGAGCGATTGGTCTTCTGGTCGCCTGTCGGGGCCGAGTCGACCTACTTGTGCAGGTTCGAGCATCCCTTGGGGACCAAACAAGCTAGATTGGACCTTAGCGACACATGACAGCGCAGCGTCAGTCCAAGATTTCAGTACTCATTGTGTATTGAATCAATCCATGATAGGATTGTTCAGAAGCCCTCTAGTCCTGATCCTGCCTTTTAACCTTGGGCCAGGAAGCATGTGTTCGCGAGTCTGAGTTGACCTCATAAGTGGTCAGACCTTTTCTTCCTTGATATATGTCTCTGCTATTAATGATAGATCCCATCATATAAATAATTTTAATAATAAAAAGTACTTCTAAACTGCATATGTTTGTTGAATGAGACCACTCTCAAGTATCTCATAATTATTTATTCTTTTGTATAATAGTGATTCACTTGATAATTAAATAAAGGCAATACATTAGGCCTAGTCATTTATCATTGATCATGAACTCGAGCCAAGAGGCCCTTAGACCAAGTTTAATGGCTTATGCCCTAGTCCTACAAAGCTGGGTTGGATGAGACTTATGTTTGCTTGTCTCCTTCATCCTGGTGTGGTCACCTTCCTAATGGTTTGGGCCCCTATGTTTTGAATGGTGGCCTTCCCTATCTCTACTCTTTCCTGTGGCATGGAAAACTACTTTTGCAGGTCTGTCTTATTCTAGGTCCAACACTGTAACATGAGCTGATGCAAATGATAGACGGATTGAATTTTGCACACATATCACATTGGATCCCATAGACCAAGTTTTCCACGGTTCAACAAAGTCGCATCCCTTTTTATTTATCCTAACCATTACATGCACCTTTTCACATGTGCTAACTTAGCACATGTGAAGGAGATGTGATGACCTGCCGCTTCATGGCAAGTGACTGTCATCCCTAGTATATTAGGAAAAGAAAAGAAAAAAACGATTATACCCAAACCTTATTCACTCCTCTCCTCTAGGCTTGGTAATCTCAATTTCCTTATTATATTATACATTCCTACGAAATTTTAATTTAATTTAATTTACTTTTTTTGTTCTAATCTTCCTTTGGCCCATTCCTGATCATGCCAACCACACAAGTTTAATGAAATCATTTTCTAAAAGATAGATTAAATAGGATTAGAACAAATGTAACATCTTAAAACAAATGGTATTATCATTACAAAGGATAAACAATATAATGGCATAAGATTATATATATATATAATATATATATAGGGAAAAGGTATTATGCGCTCGAGCGTAAAGCGGTCGTCCGTGAGGTCGAGCTGTGTGGGCCCCACCGTGATGCCGTTCGAAGATCCACACAATCCACCAGATGCACGGGCCCAGGGTGGGCCCACACGGCCCAAAATCAGTAGGCGTCCACGTAACTCAGGTGGGCCATACCATCGGAAAACATAAGTATACACGTAAAAACATATAAAAGCACTTGGTGGGCCCCACCTGAGTTGTGGATACCACCTGAAACTTGGTCTAAAATTACAGCCAAGTGGGACACACATGATGGACGGTGTTGATTATCAAAAAATATCTCGAAAGGTCCCCACAAATGGTTTTGAATGTTTCAATGGTGCACGGCCCCTCTCAACTTCTGTACATGGTGTGGCCCACAAAAGTCACGGATTGACTTGATTTTCAGCCGTGTGGGCCCCCTATGGAATGGTGCATCTGACTGAGGGGGTAGATTTTTGAACGGCATCATGGTGGGGCCCACATCAGCTCGACTGTATGGACGACCGCTTTACGCTCGAGCGCATAGTACCTTTTCCCATATATATATATATATATATGTATGTATATATATTTCAAATCAAGATTGGAATAAATGGTATCACAGTTCTTGGTAACCATATATCACCTTTAATTAAAGCTTTTATAGTAAAATTATTTGCCTCGGCTTGGCTGCTCATAATGTGGTACTTGCTCCATTTGACTCTCTTTGTAGTATCTGCACCTGACACGGTATTCTTATACTCCCCGTAATACAATGTATTTAGGGCTGACCTTCTGTCCCAGTCCAACCAGCCAGCGGAATCGATTAAATCACCCAATGCTGATTGAATGATCACGATCGTTGACTATGCTCGTCATGGCCGACCAAGGTACACTTTCAACGACAATCTCTTGAGTGCAGGACTCGGTGCAGCTGCAATTGTGCAGTTATGAATTGAAAACCTAGAGTGAATAGTCGGATCTCTCCTTCCCTAGGCAGTTATTGAGATGCTATGCCCATCAGGCCACCTCCGAGCATATATGTTGCAGTTCTGGAATATTGCATCCACATCTCCAAATATGAAATCGATGCTACCGTAGATATCACAATCTCTATAGAATTGTAAGTTTTGCCTTGCATAGAGGGTAGCTTGGTAGGTCAAGAAGCTGCACTTGTAAAATACAAAGTGGTTGGACTCGTTGACGAGTGCCACAACCTGTCCTCTGTTGGGCCCAACCGAGTTTTCAAAGCTCATTTGCTGGGTCACAAACTCAAATCCTATCACCACTACAATCAACAAAAATATCATGTTTTTACTACGACTATTGTAGGTTTATGCAATAGAATGTTAAGTTTAATCAAATACTACATATATAATACTTTCAAACTAATGAACAATTAAAATTACCATATGATCGATTTAAAAGGACTTGGCTGGTCCGATCAATCAATCAGGATTGTTCATTAGGTACAGTTCATACTTGGTGATCCTTCATGCAAAAATCACACTAGTTCAACAATTCTGATAATCCAATCAACGTTTATTAAAAAAATGCACAGTTGAGATCATTTAGTGGTCCAACCAGCAACCATCACTATTAAGAAATATTGTGCTAATAGCTAATATTTTAGTAAAATAAATGAAAAACTAAAAATAAAGTACAGTATATATACAACTATAATAAAACTAACTAAATAATCATTTTTTTGGACTGATTTTTACAGCAAATTAATTTGATTAATCATGATATTCATGCAGACAAACACACCCTAAGCAAATACACAATACTTACAAGTAAATGAACAATTAAAATTCCTAAATGATCCAATAAAAAGTATGTGAATGATTTGTTTGTCATCTTGAATTCTGCATGTTTTAGTATTATAGTCATCTGGTTTTCCTCTGATAAGCGTCTAGGATCATCTAGAAATTTTTATATAGGAACGTATAACAGTTACTCACTTGATAAATCCCATCATATAAATAATTTTAATAATAAAAAGTACTTCTAAATTCACTACCAGAAAACTGGGCAAAGGCATCTATGCCTACGGTTTTTGTCCACAGCATGACCGTAGTCGTAGGTGCCGAGCCAATAGGCCTAAAACCTAATCCGTAGCCATAGATTACAATAGCTGCAGATATAATTCATAGTAACTATTTTTGTAGCTAAAAGTACCTACAGCTACGGATAGTATTGGTAGCTAAAAGTAGCGCTGGATCTATAACAATATGCCGAATTTAATAATAACTACGGTTGTCAGATTATCAGTTACAGTTAATATCCGTAGCTATTTCTTACATTAAAAAATATATATATAATCATTCATTCATTCTAGTGCATCACATCCGGTACCAACACAAATTTCAGTAAGCAACTTAAGTCATTGACATAGCTGAAATTTTCACGCGAAACACATCAAAATTTATCAAAGAAAAAAAGACCTTGGTTGATACACAATTTTCCCCTAAACCCGTCAGTAAACTTAAGCAACTGAACTAGAGAAGACTTAGAGGTGTTAACCCAACTTCCAAAGCCATATCTTCATCCCCTGGGATTACTTGATTCTCCATTGAAATTTGAATTTTTTATATTTGTATTGAGAAATGAGGCACAAGAAATCAATCATTTAAAGCAGTTTATATTCAAAATCCATGTTGTACATCCAAATACCTGTTTTGGGCATGTTTAGCAAGAACTGTCGGCATAAAATCTTTTGATTTGGGCAGAGAGACCTCATTAAACCACTCATGGTTTAGAGCATTTTTTGTTGTTATTCGCTGCATTAAAAAGTTAAAAAAATAAATAAATGAACAAAAAAAAAGCATTAATCCTCTAATACATATTCAAATGAATAAGACCTCATGCTTATAACAAAAATCTATAGATAAACAAAGGACAATTATGAGCATGGAAAGATGACCCATAACGTGTCAAAAGATGAGATGATACAACTGTCAACCAAAGATGATACATTCCTAAGAAGATTTAATTTCATTTAATTTTATTTTTTTTGTTCTAATCTTCCTTTGGCCCATTCCTGATCATACCAACCACACAAGTTGAATGAAATCATTTTCTAAGAAATAGATTAGACAAGATTAGAACAAATGTAATATCTTAAAACAAATGGTATTATCATTACAAAAGATAAACAATAAAATGGCATGAGATTATATATAATTTTTATATCTAAGCCTGGAATAAATGGTATCATAGTTCTTGGTAACAACATATCACCTTTAATTAAAGCTTTTACAGTAAAATTATTTGCCTCGGCTTGGCAACTTATAACGTGGTACCTGCTCCATTTGACTCTTTTTGCAGTATCTGCATCCGGCACGGTATTCTTATACTCCCCATAATATAATGTATTTAGTGCTACCTTCTGTCCCAGTCCAACCAGCCAGCGGGATTGATCAAATCACCCAATGTTGATTGGATGATCACGACCGTTGAATATGCTCATCATAGCCGACCAAGGTACGCTTTCAACGGTGCAGCTGCAATTATGCAGTTATAAATTGAAACCCAGAGTAGATAGTCGGATCTCTCCTTCCCTGGGCAATTATTGAGATGCTCCGCCCACAGGCCGCCTCCGAGCATATATATTGCAATTCTAGAATACTGCAGCTAGATCTCCAAATATGAAATTGACGCTACCGTAGATATCAAAATCTCTATAGAATTGCAAGTTTTGCCTTACATAGAGGGTAGCATGGTAGCTCAAGAAGCTGCACTTGTAAAATACAGAGCAATTAGACTCGCTAATGAGTGCCACGGCCCGTCCTCTGTTGGCCCCAACCAATTTTTCAAAGCTCATTTGCTGGACCACAACCCAAATCCTCTCACCACTGCAATCAACAAAAAATATCATGTTTTTACTACAATTATTGCAGGTTTGCGCAGTAGAATGTTACTGTTAATCAAATACCATATATATAATACTTTCAAACCAATGAACAATTAAAATTACCATATGATCAATTTAAAAGGACTTGGTTGGTCTAATCAATCAATCAGGATTGTTCATTAGGTACAGTTTATACTTGGTGGTCCTTCATGCAAAAATCACACTGGTCCAACAATTCTGATAATCCAATCAACGGTTATATAAAAAAAAAAATGCACAGTTGAGATCATTTTGTGGTCCAACCAACAACCATCACTATTCAGAAATATTGTACCAATAGTTGATATTTCAGTAAAATAAATGAAAAACTAAAAATAAAGTACAGTAGATATACAATTAAAATAAAACTAACTAGATAATCATTTTTTTAGACTAATATTCATGCAGACAAACACACCCTAAGAAAATACACAATACTTACAAGTAAATTAACAATTAAAATTCCTAGATGATCCAATAAAAAGTACTTGAATGATTTGATCAAACAATCAGGACTGTTCATTAGGTACAGTTCATACTTACTGGTGCACCACACAAAAATCAGACTGATGAGATAAATTTTAATAATCCATTAAGGACATAAAATGCAGAGTCGAGATCATTTACTTGTGAACCATCAATATCAAGAGATACTACACTAATAGCTAGTATTTCAGTGGAGTAAATGTTCTATAACTGCGAGAAATGACAAAGTGATCCGAGAGCACCGTAAGCTATAATGCTAGTAGTTGCATAGAGTTACATAGATGGTCCAAAACAATCTGGATTGTTCATTAGTTACAGATCACACTTCACGTACAGCTGTCCGTGTAAAATCACACCGATTTGGTAATTCCAATCATCCAATTGAGGCCTATAAAATGGACAGAAAAGATGGTTTATGGGAAAACTGGTCCAATAAAAAGTTCAAACCCTCCATTTGGTAGGGCAATGTGGTAATAAAAAGTTCAAACCCCCCATTTGATAGGGGGCAATTGTGGATTTGTTCTGATTCAAAGAATATTTTCAGACAATGACCTTCTACCATCTATAAGCTTGAGAAATGGATGGCTATAATTTTCAGTCAAGATCAATTAATTGCTATTGTTAAGATTTGATTCTAACAATCAAGATCAATTGATTGCTACTGTGAGAATTTAATGCTATGACGGTTAGGAATTGATGTTGTTTTTCTTTTATATTTTTTTGTTTTGTTTAGGAGACTAAATGTTATGGTTAATGGTGTTTTTGGTAATTTCGGATTTTGTTATGCTATCATGCGCGGAACGGATTACGCTGCTTTTTCAAAAAAAAATAAATAATTTTCAGGGTATGCTCCATGTATGCCTTAGAATCTCTTAGAATGCCTTAGAATGCCTTAGAATCCTTTAGAATACCTTAGAAAGCCTTAGAATGCCTTAGAATCCCTTGGAATACCTTAGAATATCTTAGAATGCCTTAGAATCCTTAGAATACCTTAAAATCCCTTAGAATACCTTCCAATCCCGTTTACACCCATATGTATGTACTTGTAGAAAGAATCTCAAACAAAATCAGAAAGAATCCTAAACGAAATTAGAAACAAATACCGCACTTTCGCAATTTTACTAAAAAATTTGGGCAGAATCTAATTAGATTTAAGACATCAAATACAACATAAATAATAGTAAATACTATATAACTACATAGCAATGTAACAAATCATAAACAAATGCGATAAACATGTTAGCACGTGTATGGGATCCTGAACGCTCATCAGAGAAAAACCAGAGGAATGTAATACTAAAAACATACAGAATGCAAGATGACAAACAAACCCGCCAACAGTTGCGGTGTTGAGAGTCGATGTTTTTTTTGTGGCATAACGGTCGAACGTTATGACCGTCTTGCCAATCCCATCCTCGATAAAGGAGAGATCCGACTATTTGCTCTAGGTTGAGAGATGCACAATTGCAGTTGCACCGAGTCTTGCACTCGAGAGATTGCCGTTGAAAGTGTACCTTAGTTGGCCATGGCAAGCATATTCAACGATCGTGATCATTCAATCAGCATTGGGTGATTTGATCGATCCCGCTAGCTGGTTGGACTGGGACAGAAGGTCAGCCTTAAATACATTGTATTACGGGGAGTATAAGAATACCGTGCTGGTGCAGATATTACAAAGAGAGTCAAATGGAGCAGGTACCACATTATAAGCAGTCAATCCAAGGCAAATAATTTTATTGTAAAAGCTTTAATTAAAGGTGATATGTGGTTATCAAGAACTGGGATATCATTTATTCCAGTATTGATTTGAAATATATATATATATATATATATATATATATATATAGGGAAAAGGTACTATGCGCTCGAGCATAAAGTGGTCTCCATGAGGTCGAGCTGGGGTGGGCCCCACCGTGATGCCGTTCGAACATCTATCCCCTCAGTCAGATGCACCATCCCTGGATGGACCCACACGGCTGAAAATCACGTTCATCCGAGGCTTTTGTGGGCCACACCACGTCCAGAAGTGGAGAGGGGCCGTGCACCATTTAAACATTCAAAACCACTTGTGGCCCCCTTTTGAGACGTTTTTTGATGATCAACACCGTCCATCATGTGTATCCCACATGGATGTAATTTTAGACCAATTTTCAAGTGGTATCCACATCTCAGGTGGGCACCACCAAGTGATTTTACATGTTTTCACGTGTATACTTATGTTTTCAGAAGGTATGGCCCACCTGAGTTCCGTGGACGGTAGATTTCCAGCCGTGTGGGTCCCACTTGGAGCGGTACATCTGGTGGACGGTGTGGATCTTCGAGAGGAATCACGGTGGGGCCCACCCTAGCTCGACCTCATGGACGACCGCTTTATGCTTGAGCGCATAATACCTTTTCCATATATATATATATATATATATATATATATATATATATATATATATAGAAAAACGCTCACACTGTGGCCCATGGTTCGAAACAGACGTAGTACGTACGAACTTTTTGATGACCCATCATACGTGATGAATCTTGCAAATTGAACGGTTCACATGAAGAGAACCTCATGAAACCCCATGGTATGAATTTTTACTTTGATCCGAAAATTTGGTGGACCGTGAAAAATGTAAATGACTTCTTTCCTTGATTTGAATTTCTCTTTGCTATGGACGGTATGGATAAAAGTTTTAGATAAAAGTAAAACTTGGTCTGGGGGTTTCACTAGGTGTCGCTTCACATGAACGGTTCAGATTTTGGATCAACATCACGTATAATGGGTCATCAAAAAGTTCAGACGTACTACGTACGAACCCGAGTCACAGTGAGCGCTTTCTCTATATATATATATATATATATATATATATATATATATATAAAATCTTATGTCATTGTATTATTTATCTTTTATAATGATAATACCATTTGTTTTAAGATGTTACATTTATTCTAATCCTGTTTAATCTATTTCTTAGAAAATGATTTTATTCAACTTGTGTGATTCGCATAATCAGAAATAGGCTAAAGGAAGATTACAATAAAAAAAATAAAATTAAATGAAATTAAATCTTCTTATGAATGTATAATATAATAAGAAAATTGAGATTACCAAACTTAGAGGAGAGGAGTGAACAAGGTTTCGGTATAACCATTTTTTTTTCTTTTCCTAATATACTAGGGATGACGGTCACGTACCAAGAAGCGGCAGGTCATTACATCTCCTTCACATATGCCAAGTTAGCACGTGTGAAAAGGTGCACGTAATGATTAGGATAAGTAAAAAGGGATGCGACTTTGTTGAACCGTGGAAAACTCGGTTGATGGGATCCAATGTGATCTGTGTGCAAAATCCAATCCGTCTATCATTTGCGTTAGCTCATGTTACGGTGTTGGACCTAGAATAATGTAGACCTGCAAAAGTAGTTGTCCACACCACAAGAAAGTGTAAAGATGGGGAAGCCCACCATTCAAAACATAGGGGCCCAAACCATTGGAAATGCGACCACAACAGGATGAAGGGGACAAGTAAACATAAGCCTCATCCAGAGCTTTGATTGGCGCAAGCCACGCAACCCCTGGCTTGAAACATTGCCTAATTTTGGATTGGTAAATCTAATTATTGACTAATACGGGAATCTGAATACAAGATAAACTATCCATCTTGTATATCTTCATCTACACTGTCACGCCCCAAAATTCGGGTACCCGAATAGGGTGTCCAGGACCCGAATTCCAGACCCGTGACCTAAATAAATAAAAATAAAAATAAGAGATAAAGAATGACAATTTCATATGCATTTCATTTTCTTCCACCATAGCCCAATATTTAAAATCCAACACATGCTAAGATCATTAATTACAAAATTTGTTATTACACAATACATAATATTTAATTTAACTTGAAGTAAGAAAATCAAATTCAACATTACTACATTCATAGTTCTAAAATAAAATAAAATTTATTCAATGTAGAATAACATGCCACGTGCATCCAACTACATTCCATGCTCCACTACTAATAGTAATATCCTGCATCTTCAAAATATTCGTAATCCAAACGGTTAAAACATAATGAGTTGACAACTCAATAGGATCACATCAATCCCGAGTTGAAAAACTCACAAATATTACCAAATTTAATCTCGACATTTTAATCAAAATAAAGTGAACATTGGATGTAAAATCATAGTTAATAATTTGACATTCATGAACATGAAATAAATGAATTATTTAACATAGCTTTTCAAAAATAAAAAATACTAAGATTTGGAGTGGACAAAACATTCATGTGTGCTGATCCTTTTAGGGGATGACCCGGCACAGAGCACCGGTGTTAATCCTTTTAGGGTATGACCCTCAGAAAGCACCTGGGTATAACCTTTAGGGACAAAAGCACAGGCGTGCACTGTCATGCATCGATCCTTTTAGGGAATCACCCAGGTGAGCACCGTCTTGATCCTTTTGGGAATGACCCCGGGCGAGCACCCGTGTTGTCTTGATCATTTCGGGAATGACCACAGGCAGAGCACCCGTGAGAATCATTGTACAAAAAAATAATTACTCACATACGATGCATCTAACTTACAAGGAACATTGTAACAATTAATATCGAGTGCCTATAATGAGATAATACAAGTGATCCTTTTAGGGCATAGCACCTGTGAAAGTAAAAATAAAAATAATAGTTCACATAATAAATATTCATCATCACTAACAAATAATATCAAATGCAAATAATAAAGCAATACATAATAATAATAATAATAGCAATACATAATAAATATTCATCATCACTAACAAATAATATCAAATGCAAATAATAAAGCAATACATAATAATAATAATAATAATAATAATAATAATTGCATTTGTACAGTAGTCAAATAAAAAAAATTTCTTTCAATAGGAAATTATTTATGAATATTTCAATGTCTAGATTATATAAAGCAATATATATGAATTTTTCAATGGAGGAATGATCACCTACCTGATATGGAAAATAGTGTGATGGGAGGAAATAATCTGAAGAGATGCTGATTTCGACGTGCACAAACTTGGATTAATCCACTTTGAACTCGATGTTGAACCCTTACGTACTCCCTTTTCCTGATTTCTCTTTTCTTCTCAAAATCTTTCTTTTTTTTTTCTATCATTTTCTATATGTAGCATGAGAAATGGGGTAAAAATAATGGTAGGTGATTTGATGGGTTCTGAGTCTAATGGACGGTTTAGATTGAGGAATGGGTCCCACCATGATGATGGAAATCATGGTGAATGGGTTCCCATCCGCAACAGTTGTGGAGAAGTGGGAGAGAGAGAGAGAGAGAGTCGTGGAGAGAGAGAGAGAATCGTGGAGAGAGTCTGTTTCATGGGGTGACGTGCGTCAGCACGTCACTTTGTGGTTTGATTTTTTTTTTTTTTTTTTTTGAGAATCGGCCCCACAGGCATCATGTGATAGATCCACACCGCTCATTCATTTTGCCCATCAGAGTTAGGGCCTAAGCCCAAAAATAAGGGCCATCCAAAACTCATGTGGGCCACATCATATGTAACGGTGGGTTAACGGTTAACCCACCGTTTTAAAAGAACCGGGTATTACATTCTACCCACCTTAACAAAATTTCGTCCTCGAAATTTACATACCTAAAAGAGGTTAGGATACTTTTCTCGAATTTCTTGCTCTCGCTCCCACGATGCTTCTTCCTCATTTGTGATGACTCCACCGTACCTTCACAAGTGGTATAACCTTCGTCCGAAGTACTTGCTCCTTACGATCGAGAATGCGCACGGAGTTGCTCTTCATATGTGACATTTTCTTGAATCTCTAGCGGCTCCCATTCGATGACATGAGAATTGTCCCAGCTTGTACTTTCGAAGCATGGAAACGTGAAATACATTGTGGATATTGGATAACTGAGGTGGTAGAGCCACTTGTATGCTACAACTCCTACTCTTTGTAGGATCTCGAATGGTCCGATAAAACGTGGCGCGAGCTTCCTTTCTTTCCAAAACGCATAACTCCTTTCATTGGAGAAACTTTTATAAACACATGATCTCCCACAAAACTCCAAGTCTCTCGTCGATTATCTGCATAGCTCTTTTGGCGACTCAGGGGCGCGCATATGTTCCCTAATGATGTCAATCTTCTTGGAGGTCTCTTGAATAAGTTCTGGTCCCAACAATGTCCTTTCTCCTACTTCGGTCCAGCAGCTTGGTGATCTGCAGGGTCTTCCGTATAAAGCTTCGAATGGTGCCATACCAATGCTGGATTGATAACTATTATTATATGCGAATTCCACCAGCGACAGATGATCGTCCCAATTGCCCTTGAAGTCGAGAATGCAACTGCGTAACATATCTTCTAAAATCTGGTTTGTTCTTTCTGTTTGCCCATCGGTCTGCGGGTGAAATGCTGTGCTGAAATCGAGAGTAGTTCCCAAAGTTTCTTGTAGACTTGCCCAAAACCGTGATTTAAACCTAGGATCTCGGTCGGAGATGATGGATACTGGAGTACCATGAAGTCGGACGATTTCTTTAATATAAATTTTACTCAACTCCACTGCAGATGTAGAAATCTTAATCGGGATGAAGTGTGCGGATTTGGTTAATCTGTCCACGATCACCCATACAGTGTCATGATGTCGACCTGTCTTCGGAAATCCAACTACGAAATCCATAGATATATGCTCCCATTTCCACTTGGGGACCCAGAATTTGTAAGAGCCCGGTGGTCTTCGATGGTCTGCTTTCACTTGTTGACATGTCGCACATTTAGATACATACTCGGCGATTTCCCGCTTCATATTGTTCCACCAGTATTGGCGCTTAACATCGTGGTACATTTTGGTCTCCCCTGGATGGATAGTGAATCTTGATCTATGAGCCTCGTCCAAAATCTCTTGCTTCAAGTCAGGTTTGTTTGGAACACATAGCCTTCCACGAAACCTAATCCCTTCATCAGTGCCAATTCGCCATTCTGCATTCTCCTTCCCCATTCCTTCCGCTGCTTTTTCTTGTAGCCAAACGTCTTCCTTCTGGGCTTCTAGAATACGCCGAATCTAAAAGAAAAGTTTATCATGATCTAATCTCAAATAAATTAAACTTAGCTATTAAACTTAAGAAAATAAAAATAAAATTACACACCAGGGCAGGCTGTGCTACTAGGTTACTTAGATACGCCTGAGGTTCTTCAAGCTGGAGCTGCAGATCGAAATCCTTGATGACATTTAGCATCTCCCACTCTTTGATCATTAAGCTGGCCACAAGTCTCCGTGTCTTTCTGCTTAGGGCATCGGCCACAACATTTGCTTTTCCCGGGTGATATGAAATATCGAAATAGTAGTCTTTCAAAAATTCCATCCATCTTCTCTGACGCATATTCAATTCATTCTGATTAAAGAGATACTTTAAACTCTTATGGTCTGAATATAAGTCGAATTGTTCCCCATATAGGTAGTGCCTCCAAATTTTCAAAGCAAAACCACTGCTGCTAACTCCAGATCATGCGTCGGGTAATTTCGCTCGTGAGTCTTTAAGCTGTCGAGATGCGAATGCGATAGCTTTGCCTCCTTGCATAAGAACACATCCTAACCCCGATATGACGCATCGGTATAAACGACGAATCTTTCTCCCTTCGGTAATGCAATGCGTAATCGGGCCTGGATGATGTCAACCGCTTCTTCAGTTCGGTAAATGCCTGCTCGCAATCTTGATCCCACTTAAAGTTCATATTCTTCTTAGTTAGATTAGTTAGGGGTCTTGATATATTAGAGAATCCTTCTATAAATCTTCGATAGTAACCAGCAAGGCCGAGAAAACTTCGCACTTCAGACACATTCGAGGGCTGCTCCCATTCTAATATTGCTTCAATTTTTGCTGGGTCCACAGATATCCCTTTCTCTGACACCACATGCCCCAAAAATTTTACTTCATGCTTCCAAAAGTCACATTTTGATAACTTGGCATACAATTGATTTTCCTTTAACATTTGCAGAGTGGTCCTGAGATGTTCCTCATGCTCCTCATGAGTCTTGGAGTATACAAGAATATCATCGATGAATACAATAACGAATCGATCTAAATAAGGTTTGAATACCCGATTCATAAGATCCATAAATACCGCTGGAGCATTTGTCAATCCAAATGGCATTACCAAGAACTCGTAGTGCCCGTAACGAGTCCTAAAAGCCGTCTTGTGCACGTCTTCATCCTTTATTCTCAACTGATGGTAACCTGACCTCAAATCTATTTTAGAAAAGAACCTCGCTCCCTTAAGCTGATCAAATAAATCCTCAATCCTAGGAAGAGGATATTTGTTCTTGATTGTCACTTTATTCAACTGACGATAATCGATACATAATCTCATAGTTCCATCCTTCTTCCTTACAAATAAGACCGGTGCTCCCCATGGCGACGTACTGGGTCTAATGAAACCCTGATCTAGCAACTGTTGGATCTGATCTTTTAATTCTTTTAATTCTACAGGCCATGCGATAAGGTGCTCTAGAGATGGGTGCAGTTCAGTGTTAGATCGATACCGAAGTTCACATCTCTCTTTGGAGGTAACCTTGGAATATCCTGAAAAACTTTCAGAAACTTCCTTACCACAGCTATTTGTTCAATCCCTTCTTCTGATTGCTCGATTCCCACAATAGCCGACAAACCAATCGGTGCTTTCCTTCTTCGTGTCCCACAAAATTTCAGTGGAGATCGTCCTTCTATATTCAACGTAATTGTCTTCCTGAAACAATCTATCTTGGCACGATCTTTGGGACAACCAATCCATTCCTAAGATAACATCATATTCCCTCATAGGCATAATAATGAGATTTGCTGGCAGTATTTCATTCTCAATTATGATGGGACATTCTTCACATATTTGCTCTAAATTCATGGACTTACCGAGAGGGGTTGCTACGATAATTTTCTTATCTAATCGTATGGGTGATATACCAAGTGAGCATACGAAGAAGTAAGATATAAATGAATGTGTAGCTCTGAATCGAATAATGCTCGGCAAGAGAGGTGTAAGCCAAGATAGTACCTTCCACCACATCATTAGTAGCTTCAACACCATGTTGAGGAGTGATATCCGCAGTTGTCTTTGGGTCCTCATAAGCGAAATAGTAGTCTCATACATACGTGCGGCATCATCTTGATGTGGCGTTGGATCATCATAGCTTCGGTTTGGATCCTCATACTCCCGAAGTCAAAATTTGGATTATTTGTGAATGAAGATAGAGCGTAAACACCGCCTTGAGCTTGAGGTCGGGCGCTTGACTTTCGGCCTCGATTCGATATGGGGAGGCTTGACCTGTTGTTGCCATTGTTGAGGTGGTCTCGGATAAGCTTGAGGGGGTCCAGCGGTGGGATCGTGGATGTGGTATGTGTGTGCCTCGAGGATAAGGTTGTCTTTGGTCTCGCAGCTGGATGAATCATCTGAGAAGGCGGCGGCGGAGGTCGTTGATATGATGTAGACGGTGCATAATGAAGAGGCGGCCTGTAAAACGATCGTGGCGGTCCTTGATTCCCTGGATATTGGTGACAAGGTGGTAGAAGACAATGGCGGGCAGGATGACCCACCTTTCCGATTATGGCAAGTCCCAGTGAATTGCGTTGAAAATTGCATAGTGGAATGACTAGGTACTGATGTTGGCATCATCTTCTGACGCTTAATCGCTTCATGTGGTGTGAGAGATGAATGGGGCGTGGTCCTGGCTCCACTCCTCATGTCCTTCCTTGGCTCGCGATTCTTCCAATGCTCATCAAAATCCTTTTCTATTTATTGGCGCGTCCACCGCTTCGCATACGTTTTAATAAGAAATGGCGCCGATCGAGTACGGATAGAAGGTTTCGGTCCTTCAACAAACTTTTGCCCTTTACGAAGCTCATCCAGATGAGAAATGTCGCAAATCGTGCCAACCCCGTAAACTTTGCTTCATATTGATGCCGTCATATCTCCTTGTTCTAATTTCATGAATTCTCAGTAACCTTTTGAGCACGCACATAAGTTGGAAAGTATTTATTTTCAAATTTTGTACATAATTGGTCCTATGTCCACCTTTCTATGCTTGGGTTCTCCTTAGTCGTAGATTCCCACCAATGATCGGCTTCTCCTTCCAACATATATATTGCTAATTCAGCCTTTTGTTGCTCATTACATCTCATAGCTGTGAAAATTTTCTCCATCTGCCTTTTCCAACCTTGACTTCACTTGGGTCATGCCCACCTTTAAACGTAGGCGGTCTCTGCCTCTTAAATTTTTCCAATAAGGACCCCGTCCCTTCAGGGGCTATAAGCGTCGCTTGAGTCTGCTCCTGAGATTGACTTATAAGTACTTGTGTTCCCATAAATGAGGTAAACCCTTCCATCGCCTGGAGGATCTTGTCAATAATTGTTCCTTGCCTGGCTACATCGGGTACTTGAGTCTCCGATGCGGCCCCGAGGTTCATTCTCTGATCCGTCATAGCCTAGGATAAATAAAGGGAATTATGAATTTTACTGAATAATTTTAAGATTATAAGAAATTAGACGGTTCAATGTAGGCATACATGAAGATCTAAGAGAAGTTAAACTAAAATGTAGTTTAGAATTATGTGCAGAAATTTCTGGTCATAAGGGTGCTATTCTATTTGATATTTTTGATATTTGTAGACATTATTTTAACCTAAAAATTTATATATAGATATATCTATAAGTATACTGTACCCCTGTGAAATTTTATAATATTTTGAATCCTGTAAAATTTTTAAAAATTCAGAGAGTACACGCTGTCCAGATTTGAACGATTTCTGGACAGGTTTTTCTTAACTTCAAATACATATATGAAGCGTCAGTATTTTTAATTTTTACCTATTTTTCTATAAAATTACACTAATTAAGCTTTAATTGAGTTTTTGAATCATCTCAATCGGAGTTTTACTTAAATAGTTATGATTTTTCAAAGTTAGACATTTTATATGAATTATTGCTGTCCAACTCAATAAATAGTTAGAAAAATTCTCAGAAAATTTCTAATGTCCAGATTTGATTTTGTATGTTAATATACAGCCTAAATGAGATCTAAGTGTTATATTACAATAGATGAAAATGTCCTACATAGGTATTCTAAATTTCTCACCTCCTAGTTAAGGCCACATAGGAAGACTTAGAGCTAAATCTCTATTCTAGGTCCATTGTTTAAGATCAACCTGGCTCTGATACCAACTTTGTCACGCCCCAAAATTCGGGTACCCGAATAGGGTGTCCAGGACCCGAATTCCAGACCCGTGACCTAAATAAATAAAAATAAAAATAAGAGATAAAGAATGACAATTTCATATGCATTTCATTTTCTTCCACCATAGCCCAATATTTAAAATCCAACACATGCTAAGATCATTAATTACAAAATTTGTTATTACACAATACATAATATTTAATTTAACTTGAAGTAAGAAAATCAAATTCAACATTACTACATTCATAGTTCTAAAATAAAATAAAATTTATTCAATGTAGAATAACATGCCACGTGCATCCAACTACATTCCATGCTCCACTACTAATAGTAATATCCTGCATCTTCAAAATATTCGTAACCTGAAACGGTTAAAACATAATGAGTTGACAACTCAATAGGATCACATCAATCCCGAGTTGAAAAACTCACAAATATTACCAAATTTAATCTCGACATTTTAATCAAAATAAAGTGAACATTGGATGTAAAATCATAGTTAATAATTTGACATTCATGAACATGAAATAAATGAATTATTTAACATAGCTTTTCAAAAATAAAAAATACTAAGATTTGGAGTGGACAAAACATTCATGTGTGCTGATCCTTTTAGGGGATGACCCACTACAGAGCACCTGTTAATCCTTTTAGGGTATGACCCTCAGCAGAGCACCTGCAGTATAACCTTTTAGGGACAAAAGCACAGGCGGTGCACTGCGTCAGGCATCGATCCTTTTAGGGAATCACCCGGTGCAGAGCACCGTGTTGATCCTTTTGGGAATGACCCTGGAGAGCACCGTGTTGTGCTGATCATTTCGGGAATGACCCTGGGCAGAGCACCCGTGAGAATCATTGTACAAAAAAAATAATTACTCACATACGATGCATCTAACTTACAAGGAACATTGTAACAATTAATATCAGAGTGCCTATAACAGATAATACAGTGATCCTTTTAGGGCATAGCACCCGTAAAAATAAAAAATAATAGTTCACATAATAAATATTCATCATCACTAACAAATAATATCAAATGCAAATAATAAAGCAATACATAATAATAATAATAATAGCAATACATAATAAATATTCATCATCACTAACAAATAATATCAAATGCAAATAATAAAGCAATACATAATAATAATAATAATAATAATAATAATTGCATTTGTACAGTAGTCAAATAAAAAAAATTTCTTTCAATAGGAAATTATTTATGAATATTTCAATGTCTAGATTATATAAAGCAATATATATGAATTTTTCAATGGAGGAATGATCACCTACCGATATGGAAAATAGTGTGATGGGAGGAAATAATCAAGAGATCTTTGATTCGGCGTGCACAAACTTGGATTAATCCACTTTGAACTCGATGTTGAACCCTTACGTACTCCCTTTTCCGATTTCTCTTTTCTTCTCAAAATCTTTTTTTTTTTTCTATCATTTTCTATATGTAGCATGAGAAATGGGGTAAAAATAATGGTAGGTGATTTGATGGGTTCTGAGTCTAATGGACGGTTTAGATTGAGGAATGGGTCCCACCATGATGATGGAAATCATGGTGAATGGGTTCCCATCCGCAACAGTTGTGGAGAAGTGGGAGAGAGAGAGAGAGAGTCGTGGAGAGAGAGAGAGAATCGTGGAGAGAGTCTGTTTCATGGGGTGACGTGCGTCAGCACGTCACTTTGTGGTTTGATTTTTTTTTTTTTTTTTTTTTGAGAATCGGCCCCACAGGCATCATGTGATAGATCCACACCGCTCATTCATTTTGCCCATCAGAGTTAGGGCCTAAGCCCAAAAATAAGGGCCATCCAAAACTCATGTGGGCCACATCATATGTAACGGTGGGTTAACGGTTAACCCACCGTTTTAAAAGAACCGGGTATTACATACACTATGACGGTATGATATTCACTGCATTTGTCAAATTAATACATGAGTGCAAAATGTGGAACATTCATGAGCTTGGTTCAACCCCATCCTTAGAACCTATTTTGATTGCCAATTCCTCCACCCTGATGTGATGATCCTAACCATATGACTGGGTGGTCTTCAAGACATGCTTAAACGTGTCCAGGCCCAGCACATTTGCAACACTATCCAGCCGTTGAATGTTGAATATATGTGAGTGGCAGCACAAAATGGGATCATACCAGATCCTTAGTTTTGGTGGGCCCCACATCCACCACATCAAAATTTCTACACTAAAGCAGCACTTTGCTTGATTGCATATATGGGGGTGGCCCACTTGCAATGACTGTATGAAATGGTGGGCCAGGGGAAATGATACCAACAAATTTCTAATGAAGGATGAGTATCGAAACCAATCACAATCGTTGAATCATAAAACCATGGGCCCACTTGCACTGAAAAACCGAACGGCGGTTTACTCCCTTTCGGCCTTTTTACAGAAAACAAGATCCGAGCCATATCTGGAATTCGTCCGAATCTTGGAAATCATAGGTTTTTCTCTGGGATGGTATTTACATAATCAAATATCTGACACTTGGAAGGTGTGACGGTGGATCTATACCGTCCATCTAGTAGGCCCTATTAATGGATGGATTAAAGTTGAAAATTACAATTTAAAAAAAAAAAAAACACGATTCATCGTTTTCATGGGGCATTTTCAATAAAGAGTCATTATAGATGTGATTACTACTTGGACCGAACGGATCTGATCATTCCTATTTCATTTCATATGTATTTTATTTTACGACGAACCTATCTTCCTCATCCAGCTAGATGCATGATATTTGATTACTTGATAGTTCAATGCACAATTTTACAAACGATGGTGACTGTTAAACCGTATCATGGCATGGTTTAGGGCAATCCAGACCGCCCAAATATTTTACAAATTGATGATAGAGAATAATCTAGACATTATATTGGGAATATTTCATTAACCATCTGATTTTGGACCACTCATTTTATTATTTTGACCATCCAATTGATAGTTGGTCTAATGTCTTTTTTAGGATTGCTTTAGAAGTGTTAATTTATAAATATGCCCTATCCACAACGTGACCTGAAATATGGACGGTTTGGATAGACTTACATGAGTTACACATGCGATGAGGATTAGTCACCACCATTTGCAAGACAGCGGTGAACTATAAGATCTACCTCATAAAAAAGGGATTGCGTCCTGCCGTCACCTAGACGGATATCGGTCCAGGCAGGGGATCTGTGGGGCCCAGTGTGATGTTTTGGTTGTATCCGATCCGTTAATAAATATTTAAAGATAATTATAGGATTTGATTCAAATAATTAGGCAGATCAGAGACTCAAGAGGGCCACACCACAAGACGCAATCGTGATAATGACAGCCACCGTTGAAAACTTCCTAGGGCCTACCTTGAGTTTTATTTTCCATCCAAACTGTTCATAAATTCAATTAGATCTTGATGAAAAGGAAATATAAATTTTTTCCATCCCACCTTGATGTATTTGTTGAATATCCACACCGTCCGTCATTTTTTCCAGCTCATTTTAGTACATGATCCAAAAAAACAAAGCAAATCCAAACCTCCAGTAGACTACGCCACAAGAACAGTGGTCATTAATCGACCACCATTAAAAAAATTCATAGAGCCTACCGTAACGTTTATTAGCCATCCTTGACAAGCTCACCATACCTGGACGAAGGAAAATACAAATATCAGCTTCATCAAAAACTTTTGTGGGCCCAAGAAGCTCTTAACGGTGAGAATTCAATCCCTACAGTGTGGTCCCATTGAGATTTGGATCTCCTTCATTTTTGGAACCATGCCTTAAAATGAGCTGATAAAACTGATGAACGGTGTGGATATACAACAAATACATCAAGGTGAGCCCCACGGTCAGGGCCCACCCACCAAACTGGTACTCGGGTCTCACCCAATCCGCTCAACGCTATAATATTCCGGTTCTACGGGCACTAACTCATCATATCCCTTTCAATTCGGTACCAACGGATCTGGATACTCTCCTTGCCACGAGCAGTAAAATCCTGATGGTTGAGATCTAATTGGCCCACATCAATGACTGGGTGGGCCAACAGCAGGTGATGACGTGGCCACTTGTTTTGACCGCCAATCCCTAGAAACAATCGCCACCACACACATCATCACCTTATCCTTGGACGTGGATTTCCTGCGAAGAGCCTTTAGCAGGAAGTTACTGCGTTGGAACCTAGGTGGGGCCCACTGTGATGTTTGTTAAAAATCCTCCCCGTCCATCCATTTTGTGAGTTCATTTTAGGACATGTTGTCAAAAATAAACGGTATCCTAATTTCAAGCGAGCCAAAAACATAATGATTAAACGTCCACAGTTGAAATATTTGTAGGACCACAGAAGTTTTGATTCATGCTAATATTTTTATTTTCAGTTCATCCCAATGGGAATGACGTTATTAATGGAATGGATGGTATCTAAACATCACTGTTGAACCAGGAAGATTTCAACGGTAGTAATTTCCATAACCACATTTTCCTTCGGTAAGGCTCACTTGAGCTTTAGATACGGTTAATTTTTGATAAACATGTTCTAAAATGAACTCAAAAAATGGATAGGGAGGATTTTTCACAAACATCTCAATTAGCCTCACCTAACTTCCCAGCGCAGGAAATCCACGCCCCTTTTCCTTAAAATGGGCGGATTTTCGGCTAAAGCCTTTTGTAGGAAGTTCCTGTGCTGGGAGCTCAGGTGGGGCCCATTGTAATGTTTGTCAGGAATCCTTACCTTCCACCGGTTATATGAGTTAATTTTAGGATGTGATGCGAAAAATGAAACGTATTTAAAACTCAAGTGAGCCGTACTAAAGAAAAATGTGGTTAGGGAAATTTCTACCATTGAAATCTACCTGAGTTCGATAGTGATGTTTACATGACATTCATACCGTTAATAACTTAATTCTCAGCTACTGGGATGAACTGAAGTCACAAATATTAGCATGATTCAAAACAGTTGTGGCCCACGAATATTTCAACTGTGGATGTGCAATTATCGCGTTTTAAGCTCACTTGAGCTTTTGAAACAGTTCATTTTTTGACATCATGTCCTAAAATGAACTTATAAAATGGATAGACAGGAAAGATTTCTCACAAACATCACAGTAGGCCTCTCATGAGTTCCTGGTCCATGAACTTCCTGCCAAAGTCTTTCGCAGGAAATCTGCGTCCGCCAGGACAATAATCCGTCTAGGGCTCTGTGGGGCTTACCATATTGTAAGTGTTTTATTTACGCTGTTAATTATTTTTTTCTGATAATTTTAATATGTGAGCCAAAAAAATAGGCAGGTCCAACATCCAAGTACGTGGTGGTGAGCAGCGATGAACTAGCACTAGTCCATCTAGACGAACTAAGGGCTTCTTTTCAGCAGTAGTAAACCTGCCCGCCAACTTGCTTCTTTCTCTGCCTCCACACGAGCCGCACTTGCCCACCATTTGCATCCGTTCATGCAGATGTGCCAGATGCAAACAAGTGCCAATGTAGGATAAGTACCCTAGATCCGAGATGTTCATCAAGTGGGCCCGGCTGTGATAATATCCTACCATAAAATTCAGGCTAGTTTCTAATCAGATGGCCAATACAGTGGACCACGTATATCTGTTAAATTTAGACCGTTGATCATTCCTCTTTTAATAGTGAGATTTCTATTACACTTTTTCTCTAGTTGATGGATAAAACCTTAGAGAATCTGATGAACGATCCAGATCATCATTTTTCTTCTACATCAACACTTTTGGTGGCTTTTGTCTTTTCAGTTTTCACACGATCAGCCGCAAATAGCTTACGTTATTACCATTTTACGGACAAGGGACGCGGATTTCTTGCGAAAGCCTTTCGCGGGAAGTTACTGCGCTGGAACCTAGGTGGGACCCACTGTGATCTTTGTTAAAAATCCTTCCCGTTCATCCGTTTCGTGAGTTCATTTTAGGATATGTTTCCAAAAATGAACCGTATCCAAATCTCAAGTGAGCCGAAAACGTGATAATTAAACGTCCACAGTTGAAATATTTGCGGGGCCACGGAAGTTTCGACTGATGCTAATTTTTTTTTTTCAGTTCTGACGTTATTAACGGTATGGATGGCATCTAAACACCACCGTTGAACCCAGGAAGGTTTCAACGGTAAGAATTTCCCTAACCGTAAGGCTCATTTAAGCTTTGGATACAGTTAATTTTTTCTAAAATGAACTCACAAAACGGACGGACAGGGAGGATTTCTCACAAGCCTCACAGTGCCCCACCTAAGTTCCCAGCTCAGGAACTTACTACGAAAGGCTTTCGCAAGAAATCCGCGTCCCTTTTCCTTAAAATGGTAATAATCTAAGCTATTTGCGGCCGATCGTGTGAAAACTGAAAAGACAAACGCCACCAAAAGTACTGATGTGGAAGAAAAATGATGATCTGGACCGTTCATCAGATTCTCTAAGGTTTTATCCATCAACTGGAGAATATGTGTAATAGAAATCTCACTATTAAAAGAGGAATGATCAACGGTCTAAATTTAACAGGTATACGTGGTCCACTGTATTGGCCATCTGATTAGAAACCAGAATGAATTTTTTGATAGGATATTATCATATCTGGGCCCACTTGATGAACATCTCGGATCTAGGGTACGTATCCTACATTGGCACGTGTTTGCGTCTCGCACATCTGCATGAGCGGATGCAAATGGTGGGCGAGTGCGGCTCGTGTTGAGGCGGAGAAAGAAGAAGTAGGTGGGCAGCAGGGCAGGTTTACTACTGCTGAAAAGAAGCTCTTAGTTCGTCTAGATGAACTAATGCTGGTTCATCGCTACTCGCCGCCTCGTATTTGGATGTTGGATCTGTGAATCTGAACCGTCCATCAGTTGGCCCCAAACTGGATGGAAGACTACATGGGAAAAGTGCATCCATTAGACGATCCTAGATTGTATTGATTGGTTTTTTTATTTGTCCGTACGATGGCCACATGTGACTATAGTTATTATACGATCCATCCACGATGGGACCCACCAGCTAGAAAATGGGCAAGATCCAGCTCAGCCCAATGCCAGCACGCTGTGCGTAGTCATTGGGCTTCAGGCCCATGAAATTTTAGAAAGCGGATTGCGTGCTGCCCCTGCCTGTACGGTAATCGATCCAGGCAGGAGCTCTGTGGGGCCACTGTGATTTATAGATTTTATCCACACCGTTTATCCATTTTTCCAGATCATTTTAGGCTGCGACGTCGAAAATTAGGAAGATCTGACGGTCAAGTGGAAAACATCACAAGAAGCAGCAGTGATAATGATGCCAACCGTTGAAAAGGGCCCACCGTAATGTTTATTTTCCATCCAAACTTTCTATAATGTCACAAAGGCATGGATAAAGCGAAAACACAAATATCAGCTTCATCCCAAACTTCTATTGCTACTAAGAAGTTTTTAACGGTGAGAGTTCAATACTAACAGTGTGGTCAAATTAAGCCTTTTACCTGCCTCATTTTTTGGGACACAACCTAAAATGATCTGAAAAAATGGATAGACGGCGTGGATAAAATCCATATGTCACGTTGGGTCCCACAGAGCTCTAATCTGGACGGATAAACTTCAAAGCAGGACGTCCGCACAAATTTTGAAGGGTCAAGATTCTTCCATCAGCAAGATTTTCGCTACATATTACACAGAAAATGTATACAATGGGCCCCACTGTAAGCCTTCTGGGCCTCATGCTAAACCCAAGAGCCAGCTCAAAAGTACATGTGGAGGCCATGATTAAGCAATCTAGACCGTTGATCAGTTGGGTCCCACTGTAGATATGTAAGAACCTAACTTCCATCAGACGACTTTCAATCTGCAATCCAAAGAATATAAAGATTAGCGAATAAGATCTACCAATATTCAAGAATTTTGGTTCACGGCCCATCAACGGTGCGTCGCATCAGACCAACGGTTTAGATAACTAAACCAAGGGTCCCACTTGTACAAATGGAAATCCGAACGGTTGGATCCCTATCCAGCAGTACTTTCCAGTCCTGGGTTCAAGACAAAGCCAAGCCCGGCCCACTTTCAACCTTAAATGCGTGGCAATGAACCAAACACCGTTCGTCGCGATGCACCAGAATCGGCTTCATAAATGAAATCTCCACCTCCACCTATCTCTGTCTCCGTCTCTGTCTCTGTCTGTCTCTCTTCTCTCTCAAGGGCAGAAATGGAAGAAGGGTATTGGAAGCAAGGGCAGTACGCGCGGCTCGACGGCTCTGGTCGGCGCCGGAGCCGGCTCGAGTTCTCGATCGGGTGCAGGAACCGGAAGAGGCGTTCCTGGCGCATAAAGATTGCGCCGCGGCTCAGGATATTCCGGCTCGGCTCGCCCAAGAAACTCCTCATTCGACTCAGGGATGCGTACGTTAAGATGATGCTGAGGTTCGCGCATTCTAGCTTCTTCCGCGGCCGGCTCCCGTACGGTGGCGGGAGGGTCACGGGATTCGGTAGACCCGCACTGAAGCATTACGACGAGAAGGTGGTGGTGGAGATTTACAAGTCGCTAATGGTGCAAGGACAGCTGATGGGCGATGTTGGAAGTGGCATTGCTTTCTGAGTAGTTATATATTTGTGATCCTCGATCGAGGATTTGATTATATAGTCGGGTTTTCAAGTTTGCGTGAGTGGGTCCCACGAACCGTACGTTTGGGAGTCCTTGAAATGAATGGTTAGGATTTTTCGTTGGAGAATTTTTTCAAGGCGTGGTCTATCCACGGTGGATCCCAAAAGAACAACGGTCTGGATCAGTGGATCTTGGGCCCCACCTGTAAACCTGACTATAGTGTGCAAAGCCTCGGCGTGAGTATCATATAATATTGATATTTAGACCAACCCATTTTTGATAGATACACGCTTTTGGAAGGGTGTATCTATCAAATGGGTGGGTGTAAATATTAGCTTCCGTCTTTTTAGTTTGGTTTATTTGCTACTCGAAATAATAAAACTGTAAATCGCCTTTTTAGTTTTTTAAATTTATGAATTTCCTTTTTTTTCTATTTTATTTGGTTTTGTTAACCTTCATCTTTTGTTTGATCAGAGCCGTCCATTAGGATGGTCACCTCTTGGACAGGCCGTTGGAAAAAATCCAGATGGATTGGATGGTCTGAACCATACAAAAAGTATCAGTCACTTGACGTTTTGAATCAGGTTGATCTTATTAACGGTTCAGATGACATATAATCTTATTAACGGTTAGATTAGATGTTCTTGTGTTGTGGTCCACTTGAATTTTGAATGTAGTTCATTTTTTAGCACTCGCTTTACCATGAGTTGCGAAACTCATGAACGAATTAGATTTCACACTAACATTGCAATGGGCCCCATAAGGCTTTGTGTTACAGGAACCATTCATCTCTCTCTCTCTCTCCATGTTATCAACTTCAAGGAGGGGAAGTGGGAACTGCTGCATGCTCTATGGGCCACTATGATATATATGTTACATCTAACCTATTCATTAGTTTCGCAAGCTTATATTAGGACGTGATATAAAAAAGAAGAAAGGATATCTAAAACTAGAGTGGACCACACTATAAGAAATTATATTGCGGATGGGAACAACCACCATTCAAAACCTTCATGGGACCACCTTGGTGTTTATATGCAATCTAACCCGGTCATGAGGTCATTGTGACCATGGCCCACAACCTGCTTGTAATGTCATTACCACGACGACGACGAAAGGAAGGCATCCATCAACATGATCCAAAACTACTATGGGCTACAAGAAAGTTTCAAGGTATGCATTCAATTCTATTGTTTTCTGTGGTATCCCACTAAGTTACTGTTCTAACGTCCTAACATGAGCTGGCACAATAAATGAACATGGTGGATATAACACATATATCTCGGTTGGCCTCGTCAATCTATTCGTCAGACTCTCTCCATTTATAGGAACCACTTGGCTGGACTTGCCCACATCAGGCTGTCTCGAGGGGAACGAGCCGTCTGAGGAAAGGGCAATTTTGTCATTTAAAAAAATCAATCTAACTACTGTCAGCAAACTCTAAACAGAAGATAGCTTAATGAAGCTTAATGAGGTAATTTAATGAAACCATTAATTTTTTTTAAAAAGGTATTGGATGGTAAATTCTATAAAAATTAGATAGTATTTTATAAAATTTCCTTTTCCTCCCTTTTTAAGTATCATAGTATGAGAAAAAAATGATTTTATATTTTAATTACTTTACATCATTAAGAGGTTATTTGAATGCTTACAAAGTTGCGTACCACACAAGCAGTCTTGCTATATGGCTCTTAATAAGTTTAGCTTGGCCTAGTTCTGTTGTACTCTCTCTTTATTAAACTTAGGAACATGGAGTGGTGGAACATGCGAAGAGGTTAAGGACTCAGTTGATAGCTGCAAAAGCTTATGACCATTCATGGTCTTGTCTTGCTAGGTCAATGCGATCATGGTTAGCCTTTTTTATTGATGCTTCTGGGTCCAAGTGCATGGTTTGGTAACAGACGCATTTGTTTCAACACTGAGATCATGAGTTCGAGTATCCCATGTTTCAACACTGAGATCATGAGTTCAAGTGCCCATGTAGGGTACATGTAAATAAATAAATGACAAGTTCATCTATTGTGTGTGGAAACCTATACAGGGGCAATGTTTTACTCAACCATTTATTAGGTATTAATTACTTGTATTTAATCAATGTGATTTTTGAGATGTGATCCATCTATAATGGGACCCAAATTTCGAGTGGTTAAGATTGACTTATCAATGTAATTGTAGAGCATGCTCCATCAAGAAGGGTTTAGATGGGTTGGATGGTCCTACATCAGTATGCTCGGCCACTTGCTCACACCATCTCGAACTCGGCTCGGCTCGATCCTCGAGCCTAACTAGCCAGCTCGGCTTGATTCAGTCAGCGGCTTAGGCCAGTTCGAGCCGAGTTCACCTGTGCAACATTTTCACAAACACATGAACTGCATCTTTAAAATCTCATTGTATGTAAAACAACAGCATTGATTTTACATGTATTTCATCAAACACCTTCTAAGCAATATAAAAATAAAAATAAAAAAGGATATTTGTTTCATATACATACCTTCCTTGCCACCAGCCACACTTCGTTGAGTCATTTCATCAAACACTTGGTGAGCAACATCAATATCAAAGTAACCGAGTCACCGAACTGGTTCGATCTGAGTTCAATTCGAGTCGAATCGAGCTTGCATAAGCTCGAACTTGATTCGAAATTTTTTCGAGATAAAAAAATCAGCTCGACTCGACTCGAACTCAGTTTCAAACCGAGTCGAATCGAACTTTTTTGAGTGAAGTCGAGCGAGCTAACCGAGCTAACACTGTTCGTGTACCGCCCTATACAACAGTGTCACATGTAATAAGGATGAGTCACCACCGTTTATGAAATGGGGCGTAACTAATACATGACTCAGATGGCATATAAACATCAATGCGGGCCATGAAGGTTTCAATGGCTGGTGTGTCCGTCCAGATGGAGTGTGAATGTCCTACAAATGTCTTGGTAGAAAATTTACCTCTATCAGTGTGGTTGTGCATCTGTCATGCATCCAAGAGCTTGGTTTCAAGGGCTTTATTAGGATACGGTGGCCCCCACCGCATTATCATACAATGACCAGTATCCACCTTTGCATTGCATTCTTATATTGATTTGGACCGTCCTTAGTTTCATTATTGCCATACAGAAGTGGTGCTCTTATAGCCATGCCTTAGCTAGGCTCCTGCCTTTGAATCTTGGAATTGAATATGAGCCATTAAATATTTATCTTCACACCTAATGGCCCTTCTTATCAACTGGAAATTTGTGAACCCAAAATTAATAATAATAATAACAATAATAAATAATTAAAATCCAATGCAAAAATAATACATTTGAAGGAAATTCATGCTCAATCAAAGTACAAGAACATTCATGAATTAAGTAAAAAATATTCAAGCTCATGGAGAGGACATGGACATCCATATGCCTTCTAGGATTCACATTGCTACTGTGCACATGGTAAATATATTCATCATCCAAACTATCCAATGTCATTTCTATTGTAGAATAATTGGATCGTCTATGCATCAATAATAGAGATTTTACAGTGTAATCTTAAATACATAACTAATTAGGAAGACATTGCCAATGCCGTGATGTTGCCGAGAGGAATGCTTGGTATTATGCAACTTATACCCTTAGGAGAACCTCTTGAGTGTTCTCTAAATGTGGGTGAGAGTATGAAGAAATGTATTTGTAGAGAAAATGACCTGAGAAACTTATCCATCACACTTCTTCCATCTAAAGTCTCCACATCGTAAGTTTTTATATTCGACTTAATAACCGTTTATAGGGACCGATGTTCACACGTCCCACCCCAAACCTATTTATAATGATTACAAGTGTAGTGGAGTTACTAAATCGCTCAATCTGAATAATCCAACAATCCAATTTAACTAATGATCATATGTGGCGAACCTAACGAAGTCTTACATCCAAATCCTTGGCCCATATGGAGCACCCGTGGACATTCGTATTGTCCAATTAATCAACAATTTTTTAGTTGAATATTGGCCATTTATTTTTATTTCCATTTCATCCATCCATTCGGCCTGTTGCAATATAAATTAGATGAATGGTTTGATTTCTGATATATGTCATATCCACAGCACATCTTACTTGATGGATGGTCCAGATCTCATATTGTGCCCCTATATCTCTGACACTTGTTCTGCACCCCTCTTGATTCAACAAGGTCCCCTTGTATTCCAGATTTATATTACGCGTGTCAGAGATCCAGCCATTCATACATGGTTCGAAAATGATATGGTCCTCTGATCAGTATGGTGGGGCCCATTGCATCACATGGTGGGGCACCTGACTCCAGAACCATCTAAAAGTTCACAATGTAAGAGGGCCCACTTCCTGATTTGAACGTGATCAGATTCACTTGCAAGAAGAAGCTTGCTGTGAGAACTGCTGATATTGACCGTTGTATCGAGGCTGGCCCAGTGTTTATTGTCCAATCTTCATCTGGGTCACTCCCATAGTGATTGGGCCTTTAATCCATCTGGCCCATTTCTTTTGTATTTTGATCTCACTACTTACAAAGAGAAGTATGTGCTTCTGTCCATTGCACCAAATCCAGATCATCCACTCATAATGTCTAGGACTATCAATGGGCCAGGTTGGATTTTGGGTCTGGCCCACTTTTTGCTTGCTTGGGCTGAATACCAGGCACCCCAGGCCATAACATTTGAGCCCGTTTATTAATCATACTAGGAAGGAATAGAAAGGTTAAGATTGTCTTATCTATGATTTTATTTTAGGAGTGGTCCATACATGATACATCAAACTAAGGCTTCCAGTGGGCCGGTCATGTTGGGAGGGCCCCTTTAACATTAAGTTTTGGGCCTGAATTCAGCCCATGGACTGCCCTGACGTTAGCCAACGGTCTGGATTACCCAGAAGTCAGATTAAAAACTTTCTTTTTTTTCGTTTTTTTTTTTGTTTTTTAAAACACACGCACACACCACCACACACTCACACCATGGTGGGATTTCACCATCCATGGGTACTCGAACCCTCAACCAGGTGTTGAAACTCCTGAGAATCTACCACTGGGATAAGGATAAGGACCCTTCAACGGTATAGATCTTACTGAACATATCCCACTATCAATTTTAGGGCGGGGAGTGGTGTGGTTTTTTACCATGGCCCACCAAGGTATTGGATTTTTACCATGGCCCACTATAGTATCCCCTAGGAATCTAACCATCGATTCATGTGGGCCCATCGATGATGAAGCTCCCTTCCCCCTATACATGCGGCAGGTGAGACAATGGATGGCCCATGGGTCCCACCCATCACTTTCCTACCCTCTCCCCGTTAAATGTCTACGGTTAACCATTTCTTCTTTTACCGTCCATTTGAAGGCCCATAATGACATGTCTAGCATCATCCAATTCGTCAGATTTTTTTATAGTGGGCCATCTATGATAGGATTCAAAAAGTGGACGGTTCAGATCCAACATTCCTGCAGCCATGTGTACGGAAAAAGGAGGTGATCTTATAGCTGGAAGAACCGGGATATGGTCCAGCTATCTTTCTAAGGTGGTTATGTGTCAATCTGAACTGTTCAAATAATGGGCCTCATTACCGATGGCCTATTTTCGTATATCATACTTTTCATATGATCCTAGCCATCAATATAACGGTGACTATAAACTGTTTCTGTACAGTCGATTTAAAGGCCACTATTTAGACGGATAGTGTCATGCCCTAAAATTCGGGTATCCAAATTGGGTGTCCAGGACCTAAGTTTCAGACCCATGACCTATATAAATAAAAATAAAAATAAAAAGATAAAGTATGACAATTTTATATGCATTTCATTTTCTCTCATTATAGCCGAAAACTTTAAAATCCAAATACATATTAAGATAACTAATTACATAATATATTATTATATCGATGCATAATTATTTAACGTAGCTTGAAGTAAGAAAATCAAGTCAAACATTACTACATTTAGAGTTCTAAAATAAAATAAAATTTATTCTATGTAAAATGACATGCCACGTGCATCTAACCACATTCCATGCTCCTCTACTAATAGTAGTACCCTACATCCTCAAAATATTCGTAATCTGAAACGGTTAAAACGTAATGAGTTGACAAGTCAATAGATCACATCAATCCCGAGTTGAAAGTCCTGCAAATATTACCAAATTTAACCTCGACATATTAATCAAAATAGGGCGAACATTGGATGTAAAATCATAATTAATAAATTGACATTTATGAATATGAAATGAATAAATCATTTAACATAGCTTTTCTAAAGATATTAAGATTTGGAGTGGACAAAACACTCATGTGTGCTGATACTTTTAGGGAATTACCCACGGCAGAGCACCGGTGTTGATCCTTTTAGAGTACGACCCTCGGCAAAGCACCGATATAACCTTTTAGGGACAAAAGCCCAGGCAGTGCACCCGTGTGTATTGATCCTTTTAGGAAATCACCCGGAGCAGAGCACCCGTGCCGATCCTTTTGGGAATGACCCTAGGCAGAGCACCCATGTTATGCTAATCATTTCGGAAATGACCTTAGGCAAAGCACCCGTAAGAATTATTGCATAAAAGAATAATTGTTCGCATAAGATGCATCCAACTTACAAAGAAACATTGTAACAAATAATATCAGAGTACCCATAACAAATAATATAGTGATCCTTTTAGGGCAGAGCACCTGTAAGAATTACTGCATTAAAAAAATAATTGATTACATAATAAATATTCATCATTACCACTAGATAATATCAAATGCAAATAATAATAATAATAATAATAATAATAATATTTGCATTGATTCAATAGTCAAATAAAGAATATCTTTCAATAGAGAATTATTTATGAATTTTTCAATGTACTAGCTTGGATTGATCAACTCTAAACTCGATGTTGAACCCTCACGGATATTCTCCCTTCTCTTGAACTCTCCTTTTCTTCTCACAGATTTTTTCTAAGGTTTTTCTCTCGATAGCATGAGAAATAGGGTATAAAAATGATGTCAAGTGAGTTGGTGGGTTCTGAGTTTAATGGAAGGTTTAGATTGAGGAGTGGGTCCCACCATGATGATGACAATCATGGGTAATGGTTCCCATCTACAACTGTACCGCGGAGAAGTGGAAAAGAGAGAGAATCGTGGAGGAGTTGTTGTGGGGTGATGCACGTCATCAGTCGAGAAGAGGTGGAAAGCAAGTACTTGCTTTGCTTTTATTTTTTTTTTTGTAAATGATCCCCATAGGAGTGATGTGACAAATCTACACCGTTCATTAGTTTTGCCCTTCAAAGTTAGGGCATGAACTCAAAAATGAAGGTCATCACAGCTAAGGTGAGCCACACTAAAGGCAACAATGGAACCCACCATTAAAAAAAAATAAAAATAAATAAATAAATAAATAAAAAACCGGAGTATTACCGATAGAATCATCAGATCTACTTGTATCTTCAACTAATTCCCATCCATAGCACAGCCCACCTGATGAACAGCCACGATCGATGCATAACCCCTAACAAATGTACGGTTGTAAGACGGGTCTCCCCTATTCTAGTTTATCTGGCGCGTAGACGGATAAAATGCATGAGATGCATTTAAGCGAATCTGAACCGTTCAGATGGTGGACTCGTCTAGTGTGCGTGGGTAACTGAAGTGTCTGAATGGTGGGAATTTATTGGACGGTTAAGATCGATAAATATCCAATGGTTATATTTCAATAAACAAATGTCCACGATCAGTGGTAAGGATTTTATTTTATTTTTTCAATCTTTCCACAATTTTAACGGTTTAATTTGAGTTAATGCAATTTCTGAGTCTGTGTATCAAGAATCATACTCTGCCAGAGTACCGAGTAACTCCCCTTTAAATAAAGTAAAATCGTAAATCCACCAGCCCTGCCACGTGGATCAATGTGGGACGCACTTCCGGAGGTGGCCCCCACCATGGATGGCCCATCATGGACGGTTCTCATTGCTGAAAAGATGATCCTAACCATTCAGACCTGAATGTAATCTGCTGACCAATCTACAATCCCATCCATCCAAAAGATCGAATGGGGCTATGATCATGGTGGGACCCACCTCTTAAACCCCAAGAAGGCTCAACATAAAACAAAGAAAGAGACCAAAGCCTATTAAATCACCTTTCACTTACCTAACCATATGTCAGCTTTCCACCATTTAAAAAATGGCGGTCACTATTCAACCGTCCACGTGTCATAGTTGCAAAATCGAATTTCGGGCCCACCAATGATGGAGTATAAATGTAAAATTGTACAAGAATCTGATTATTCTCTTTGAAGTTGGACCATTCAATATTTTAATTTTAACCATCCATTTTATATCCATTAATTGGATGGTTAGGATTTATTGATCAGTATGAATTTAGAGATATGATCCATCTACAATGGGACCCACAATTCTAATGGTCTGGATAGATGTACATCAGTGCCAAAATGGGACCCTTTATCCTCACATATCTAAGGATTATTTTATTCAGAAAGCGAGTCTTTGTTATTAAAACGTGCAAGGCAAGAGACCTAAGCCCCTTTGTTTAGAGCCTACTTTAGTGACTCGGTCTATATGATTCAGTGCACTATAGTGCATGGAAACCATTCCATGCACATTGTTTCTTCTATACTTTTTAGCATTTTCATATCCAATCCGGACCGTCCATCAGGTCCAAAACACTCTTCTGACACCAATGTAAAAATTACATCCACTGTATGGATCTACACATCATGATGGAACTATCTTCTTGTCTATAATTATTTATAGCACTAAAATAACAGTTTGGATCGTTGGATCAGTGTGGTTTTTTCCATAACGCCAATGAAGAAATATCATGATGTAATGGATGGTCCAGATTTTGCGATGTGGACATTATATCAGTAAGTCAAAATGCAAGGATGTGCATGGGAAGGTTTGCATACGAGTTGCATTTCATTCATTACTCCATGATTGTTTACATTCTAACAACGAAATCTTTTAGAAGAGCTTTGATCAGCTCTCACGCGTGTGCAAATCAGCTAATACACACGCCACCACAAATGCCAACGTGGCAGATTGGTGAAATATAAAAGCCATCCACCAGGTCAACCACACTGTCTAGATGTTACTGCTGAAAGCTAAAGGTGGCCCACTGAGTCGACTCAGACGAGTCGCACAGAACTCGGTCCGAGTCTTCAAACCGTGTTTTCACTCCTTGGAAGGGCCTTCATGCAATGATCGCTGACCAGTGAGATATTATATGGTCCATCAGAGGTGGGCCATTCTAAATGACGGTGTGGATCACAACTTGGTGGGGTCACATCATGGGGAGCCTGGTTAGTGTTGGACCACTTAGAATAACACTATGATGATAGTTCACCACTATCTTTTTAAGTGGTGTTGTCTTTTCCACAGCTCATTTAGCAAGTGTACTTCAATCTATACCAGCAAATTGCAGAGACCACTACTTATAGATTAGAGGTGTTAAAACATCATGCTAATTGAACGATCCTAACCATCCAATTGGTCGAAGGATCCTAACAACTAGCAATCAATGGTTGAGATTTCTCTATCAGATTTGAGTTTTGGACCATGCTCCTCCAATCAGGAGGGCCAGAGATTTTGACGGTCTCAAATGGCCTTATCTTATCAAAGATTTCAAGTCATGCACTATCCACAGGACCACAGCTGGGTCAGCGGGTTTGGACGGTCCGGATTTCCATTTATGGAAGTATTACGCCTTGAAAGGACATGGGAGAACATTGAACGAGCGCCCCACTTTCCCCTCTGAGTTCGTTTTGCCTCTGTCGCGACTTAGTAACCAGCGTGTGTCGCCAGCCATTGGGCCCACATTCTAAGATGGACTAATGAGTGATGATTCGAACTGTCCATATTATCTATACTACATTAATGATATTTCGATGATGATCCAATATAACTTTTTTCTTTCCTTTGTTCTCCATTTATCCACACATATAGATGTCCAAAATCATGTTTTCAGTGTAATTTTCTTAGGGAAGATCGTAAAAGATAGATAAAAACACGTGGACGGATCCGATCATTCAAAAAACGCAGCATGTCTATCGAAGTAGGCAGCGAATGATGCTAGTTTGTGTGTCGCGACGGAGGAAAAACGAACTCTTTTTCTCCTCCCGTCATTATCCTTCCAAACTCCGATGTGGAGAGAAAATCCGTTATTAGCGCCAACGGTCGGACACGTAAGCTGAAATCTCATAGCCGTTGAAACGTTAATGACGTTAGACAGCTTTGCCTGACGGCTAGAAACTTCTTTATGTATGCAGGGTAGCGAGTCCGGGGTCACCTGGTGGTTGTGTGTGATGTATATCCATGCAGTCCCTCCATTTTGCCGGCTCATTTTAAAGCAATTGAATCCAAATATCAGGTGGACCACACTAAAGGAAAGATCGGAAATTGACCATTAGGGATGAACATCGGTAGAACCGTGGAACTGGACCGGAATTGACCAATCAGTCCAGTTTGGTCCGGTTCTAGAGTGTATCGGATCCAATTCTAGTTCCAAAAATCAAAGAACCGATTACATTGGTTTGGTTCTCGGTTTGGGAATATGTAAAATCGAACCGAACCGAACCATAACCAATCCATAGAACCGAACCGTGGATCCGAACCACAGAACCAAACCTAGAACTGAACTTAGAACCGAACCGAGAACCCTTTGATTATTTCCATATTTGACTCATGATTTATGGTTTACAATGCATTATTTGATTGTTTCCATAAATGTATTTTTGCATATCTTATACAATATCAAATCATGTATCAAATTGATCACAACACGGATGAACATGGGCTAGATTATAAAATAAAACATGCAATTGGGCTGAATTATAAAAAGACTAGAACTGTGGAACCGATCCGGAACCGAACCAGTTTTAACGGTCCAGTTTCGATTCCAGTTCGGTTCTAGGGTGTTAACGGTTCGGCTCCGGTTCCGAATATCGTAGAACCGTTAGGAACGGTTTGGTTCCGTTTTCACACCAGAACCGGACCGAACCGACCCATGTGCACCCCTATTGGCCATTAAAAGCTTTTTCTGAGTGATGAAAGTTTTGGATTAAGCTAATATATGTGTTTTACCTTCATTTGATCTTATCAACGGTTTCAATGGTAAATAAACATTATAATGGGATTAAGAAGTTTTCAGCAGTGAGTGAGTGTGCAATGATAACTATTTCTTGTAGTGTGGTACACTTGAGATTTGTATAAACTTTATTTTATGGAATCGTGCCTAAAATGAGGAAACAAATAAGATAGACAGCAGGGACAAGGACTCAGCCACTATGATGTTACCCTAAACTCATAAAACCCCAGTGAGTGAGGCTGCAACTTAGGCTCCGGCCACTCCAAAACCCTATTGATGGAAGTGGATTGGTTGTTGTGCCACACACCACTGACTTGGGTAATGTGTGTACGTCCTCACTTCGTCCATCCCTACAATGTATGGAGGGGAGAAGGGATATCAAAGTTATGTGGGCCCGGCCCTACAATAATATAACCATCCATCCATTTAGTGGGATCATTTTAAAGCTTGAATCCAAAAATGAGTCATATTTGAAGCTCAAGTGGACCACAATATGAATAGCAGTGGAGACAATGATTCCTACCATTAAAGCATTCGCAGTGCCCACTATGATGTTTATTTTCTATCCAATCTGTTCATAAGGTCACACATACATGGATAAAGGAAATTATTAAAAATAAAAAAATAAAAAAAATAATAATAAAAAAACAAATATCAGATTGATCCAATACTCATGTGACCTCATGAAGGTTTCAATGGTAGATGTTTAATCTCCTACTGCTTCCTATATTGTGGTCCACTTGATCTTTATATCTATCTTATTTTTGGGCTCAAACATTACAACAATCACGTCCAATGGACGGACAATTCAGATATAACACATACCTCATGATAAGACCCGCATAAGTTGGTGACCTTAACACTCCAGTGTGTGGCGCACCAGTCAATCTGCTTCCTGATTGATCCAACCTGTATTCAGGCTCTCAAAGTACTCCAGTTGGGTTCAGGTTGGAAAACACCAACCCAATTGGGTTTGAGTTAAGGGCCTGTTTGGGAGCGTAGATTTGGAACCCCATCGATTCGGAACCCCCAAGATTGGAAACTCCCTGGATTTGGAATCCACACATTGTGTTTGGCACCCTAGAGTGTGAATCAACTTTAATCCAAAAATACCTATGCATAGTATATTTACAGGGGTTTCAATTTAATTACTAAATCAACTTTAATATCTCTAATTAGTGAGATATATAAATTTTGACACTATGGTTGTGATAAGCCTGCTAAAATATATGTTTTGCATGAAAATAATGAAATTCCAAGTCTTAGATGGACTGCAAGCAACAAGAGCATGTCTGAGTGACTAACCAACAATTTTTAATCGTTGATTAATAGGGATAACGTTTTAACGGTGCTGATTTACATGGACAATGTTTGGATGGTGCTGAATTTTAGGTGTAATCCAAGTTCTCACCGTGGATTGCAAACCCCCTCAAAGAGGGGATTAGAAACCCACTGGATTTACAACCCCCAGTTGCTTTATGCCCTAAACAACCAAGGGGATTTGAAACCCCCTCTAATCCACGGTGCCAAACGACTAAGTAAACTCAGGTCGGGCTAAGTCACATTGAGAATAATCACATGTATTTGAGTCTAATTGGTTTGGGTTATGTTAGGTTGAAAAAAAGAGAACTTCGGTTCGGCTCGTTGGGTTAGAACTCGGGTCGGTTCGGGCTGACCAGCAACCCTACCCGGCCCTATTCACGATGCTCACTTCCTCCTTGGACAGGAGAAAAGAAAAAGCGCATTAGTCCTGCAATATATCTCACGCAGAAGCGTGCCCGTCCAAACCCACGAACATTGTTACACGTGGTACACAATAAATTAATCTGATCCGTCCAATTCTTATGGACCTAAAATATCTGTGGCGCACTCTCAAATTTACATTTTAGGGGGGTGTTTGGCGCATGGTATTAGATGGGATTAGGTGGGATGGAATTGCATATGTTCCGTGCCAATTCCACTCAATGTTTGGGAAGAATGGAAAAGCTTGGAATTAGATTAGATGGAATTACATTAGGTCCCATGCCAATTCCACTCAATGTTAGCAAATTGTGTAGGTCCCACCATGATGTGTGGGCTATATCCACACCGTCCACCCATTTTTTGAGATCATTTTAGAGCATGGACAAAAAAATCAACTAGATCTAAAGCTCAAGTGGACCCTACCATAGAAAACAGCGGGGATTGAATACCTACCGTTGAAAACTTCTTTGAGGCCACGTAAGTTTTGGATCTACCTCATTTTTAAGCCCATGCTATAAAATGAGGTTACAAAACAGATGAACGGCTTGGATATAACACGTGTTACTCTCAATAGTTTCAAATGATGATGGGTATATATATACAATGTATCACCATATTACGAACATAACAAGCTTATCCCATGGTAACATGGACAATCCCTGCCATACGTAATAATTACGTTTGGGTACTCCACCTGATAGCAGCCTTTGGTTGGTGGTCGCTGCTCCGTGGGACCCACCATGATGTACATGTCTCATCCATACCGTCCATATAATTTAACAGATCATTTTAAGATGGTGTGAAGTCAAATACTCCTATATCCCAATTTTAAATGGACCAGATTATAGGAAGCAGTTTTGAGAGAGCGTCGACCGTTAAAATACAATTTGATTTGCAGATAGTTTTTGATCAAGCTCATTTTTTTTCCCATTCATCTGGGGCTATAGGACCTAATCAAACCTATTGGACGTCAAATAAACAGTACAGTGGGCCTTCCGAGGACTTTAATGATGCATGTCCAATCATTATATTTTTCATGTGGTGTGGTCCAGCAGAAATGTATATACCTCTCATTTCTGTGATCAAGCCATGAAATGATCAGTAAAAATGTATGAACGGAAAGGATGAAACACATAAATCATGGTTTCCAAAGAGCACCGACCCACAAGTATTGAAACTGGTGTCAGGGAGAGTAGCCAATCCATATTAGAAAACATAATGAGAAACGCATCAGAAAGGTCATAAAATCATGTGGGCCCCACCGATGTATGTCTCATGAAATTGGCAATATCTAGTGAATTGAATCAACATTACTATTAGCAGGGGACATGTCCATATATCCGCATAGACCACATCATGTGACAGTGGTGTGATAGACATAGATCCCAAAAAATATGCAGTCGGCTAAAATAATGATGTATGAAAACATGAGAGGGAACGTTGTGTGGCAAAAAGAGAGAAAAAGTATCAAGTGACACAATAAGAGTTACAATCATCCGGATAAGGCTAGAATTTAAAAATCACAAGGAAGGCAAGAAAAATGAATACAACGCCAACTAGAAGAGCACAAAATATCTCTCCATTTGATCGGGGTGATGGGGGGAGATCATCAGTTGACACGGCCCTAAAAACCATGGCCGTCGACGCCTGTGCCATCGGCATCGTCTGTCGGCTGGAGTGCGACGAAGAATGGCGGATGTCTCGATCATCAGAAAATCCAGCGTCCTGAACCGCACGAGATGTCGTGCAAGGTCTCGACGGTGCACATGTCTTGCTGAAGTGCTCGTCCCAACATGCCATTGCCTCTTTCCAGTTCCTGAATACGCGATGTCTCGCTCCACTAAACCCCTCCACCTCCACCCGAGCATCGTCCCAAGATATGTATATGTCAGGCCTACGCCCCACCAAGACAACGTAATACTTATCATTTCCCATCTGCAATGACATGGACGTAATTGGCATGAGATACGTGTGTTGGAATAAGAGTCCACAAACTAAGTGGACATGCAGTATTCTTCTATCGAATAGCATCTGAATGTACAGAAAAAATATTACAAAATGAAAACAAACCCATCATATATACGTACCCTTCCAAGCAAGCAGATTGTATGGTCTTCGAGTGTCTTAAGTAAATAAACTAACCAATAGATTCATGTGAAATCATAAAAAACATGTTAATTACATAAAAGTCAAGGCCATAGCATAATTGTCATATTCGTATATACTACCATGTGTCAGTCCCAAAAATTAAAGCAAGTGATCAAATGATCTAAGAAAATTATGTAATTCGAAGCTATTACAAACCAACAACTAACAGTCAAAACAATAAACCCAGAAGTGCAGCATCCTCAGATGGATCCGACACTTCGATCACCAAAGTGATCATGAAATGTTTTCTTCAACCAGTCAATGCGACGCTCAGGTCGCAGACTCACAAAAAACGATGTCAGATCCTTGTCCTTACTCAAGAGCTGACCAACCTAAAAAAACTCTAAGTTGGTTAGGCCCTGGACCTCTTTTAGTATATCAAGTACTTTAAAAGTGTGATTCACCGACTTGCCGATGCCAAATTTAAGTATTGAGTCGGCAACAATCTGCAGAGAGGCCCCAAGTACTTCACAAGGACGAGTAGGGCGCGATCGTTTCCTGCCTGCGCTTCCGCTTTAAGTGGCATTGGAATTAGACGTGGGAGTGGGAGTGATACGTGAGCCGTGTTGTCCAATCGAAGGACTGTCTGGCGAATTTCAAATGGTCCTTGCAGAGTCTGTGGTAAAATCATTTGACAAGTCAATTGTATCGTCGAGGTCATTATCCACCTCTCTCCATGCATCATTGAGTTCTTGTTGAAGACGAGATGATGATGCTGATGCGGCTATACTCCTACTGCCTTGGACAAAACGTCCTGATGCCTGGTCTGAACCGACGATAGTTGCAAGATCATCCATTATCTCAATCCGTTTACCGCGGAGTTTCTCCGCACATGGTTAAGACTGCAGCCGTACATTAATGAGTAGTAAGTACATCAAGAAGTGTATACTGATGCGAATATTTCTACTTTATATTGAAAAAAATTATACCTTGAGATACTCCTCCCAGACTTCATCAGGAGCCGTCACCACCACCCGCTCGTTGTCCCATCCGAACCCGCTCGCGGCCAGCATATCCTTCACTATAGTGTACCCCCTCTTATAACATCTTAGTCGGTTAGAGACATTCTGCCACTTGAGGACTACATTGGTATGCTTTGTAACGGTGTCGACGGTAATTTGGTATGCCTCACGTTTGAAACCATTATCGCCCTTGCGTCCCAATGCCACTTGTTTCAAAAATATGTCGATCATAACCTAATCCATATCGAGAGTCCATTTTATTTTCGAGGCTCGAGACACAGGCTCAGCTAGGGATTTCACCGTATTCGTGCATGGGGAAGATCGTGTGGGTACTACTAGTGTCTTGGCCGGTGAATGTGTTGGTGTCGATGGATCAGTAGGCATCCTATCTGCCATACCACCTGAATATCAAGTACATATGATGATTTGCATAAATCAGCCATAATCATAAGAATATGATCCATATTTAAAAAGATTGATTATCAAAAACATCATCTAGTATCTCCATATGACGACTCTACCATCTCAGAGATTGGAAGATTGCAATTCCATTGATAGGTACGTAACATGATTTAGAAAGTAAATTACAACAAGTCATGGAATTTGTAACAAATAGCTATTAATTATCTAGTCCTACTATTTTGCTGCGCATCTGCCCACGATCTGGTTGCTATAGCATCGCACACGCGATTCCAATCATCTTTTTCACGCTGAGATGCTCGCAGTAATCATTGTCGCTCGTCATTCGTTGAAACCTCGAGAGGCATTGGGTTACTCTCCCATCAGTGGCAGATATTCCAGCGTGGTCCATCTCTTCTTCAGATTCTGGTCTAATACGTATGAAATTGTGTAAGACACAGTAAGCTATCACAATTTGGATCTGTGTGTGAAATTCATACTGCATGGCGGTCTTCAGGATGAGGAATCTGCCTTTCATAACACCAAAACAACGCTCAATTCCATTGCGCAACTGTGCGTGCCGATAATTAAACAGCTCCTTCATGTTGGCAGGTGCTTTCCCGACTCGATACTCCTGTGTGTGGTATCGAACACCCCGGTATGGAGCCATAAAACCGGGTGAATGTGTGTATCTGACATCGACAACGTAATATTTTCCTACACATTTGAATCAAAGTCGCATTGAGTTTACAATAACATAAGTTAAGGTGATGAAATAGATTGACAATCTCGTAAAAGATAACCAAATACCATGTGGGACAAGCAAGTGATCATCTGATCGACTTAATGCATTGTGTAAGACCCTCGTATCCGAAGTAGAACCCTCCCAACTGGCCAATATGTAAATGAAGTTCATATCAAATGAATACGCCGCCAGTACGTTTTGGGAGAGGACCCCCTTCCGATTGCGGAAGCTTGCATGGTCACCGGCAGGCACATGAGCAGGAATGTGTGTACCATCAATTGCCCCAATGCAATCCTAGATACATTGGATAAAGGTGTGAATGAAGGGTAGTATACAGTACGTATATAGAAATATGACCCGCCATAATTAATACCTGAAAGTAAGCAGCTCAACTTGTGTCTGTCTGAATCTCAGATGGACTCGCTGGTCCAGCTTGTTTAGCGAAAATTGGGTACAGCGACACAATTGCATCTAATACACTATGAAAGTGGCGACTCACAGTTTCACTCGATTGAATGAATCTATGACCAATTACACGATTCCGAACATTGTGCCCCAATGTGTGTAGGAACATTACTAACTGTTCTTCAAGACTCACACGCCGAGTATCACGCAGCACTGTCTTCTCGCGTAGCTAAGCACATAGATCGAAGAACGTCGATCGATTCATCCTAAGTTGCGTGACACAATCCCGGTCACTGGCTCTAATGATAAAGTTGTTGAACCTGGCGCGCTCATCCTCTCCATAACGAGCTGGCTGTTTGAACATGTATTTACGACAATATTCCCTGACAGCCGCCACACAAGCCATCATCGCTCTTGCAACCATGACATTATCTGTATCTTCTCCCAATTCTTCACACTCAATCGCCAACTGATAACCAACACCATCAGGTTCGTATAGTCAGAAGTCCTTCCATCTACTCTTTGAGAAAAGGTTGAATAATTTATATGGTGGGATAAGTTCACATATGATTACATGTTAAGAAGTTCATATTTCACAACCCATTATTTTTTGACAAATTCTGAAGAGATGGGTTCCAATTCCAAATCCTGACCCATGTCTAGAATCTAGTTCGAGGGTTAAAATAATTAAGATTATATGATAGAATTCTGAAAAACCAGCTGAATAGGAGGCAGAGAGTTAAATTAAAATGATATAATATGTAGTGAATAATGCAAATGTCAGTTTTCCAAAATGATACAATGGGGTAGAAACGTACCTCCAAACGTCTCTGTAATGAACAAGGACGGTGTACTCAACACTGTTTCCTGAAAAATGGAACAACATGTAATGAAAATATTCCTTCAGTTAAAGACATCACATGACTATAATAAGGAAGTCCCGTCATACACCATTGCATATACAACAAATACAGTTGGGTGGATAAAGGTCATTGGCTTTTCAAAGATGAATGGAGTGTGCAATATTAACTACTAGATAAAGAGCCAAAAATATCTACAACTAAGAAAGAACCTTGTAGCATTGGAATTATTTTACCTTTTGAATGAACACAAAGGTATAGTATGTATAGGCTTTTCAAGTCTATCTAGGAGAAGCCTATCCAGAAAGGTTGTAGGTATCTTCTCAAGCTTATCAAAGTGATTATCTTTTTACATACAAGTGTTGGGGGCCTTGCACAAAACGTTAGGATCTAGCCCTCCAGAACAAACCAAAATTATGGATAATAAAGCAATGAAAACAATCAATGCATCAATCACACACCACACAAGAGATTTTTACGTGAAAAACCCTCAAAGAGGTAAAAACCACGGGACCTCGTCCAGATCAACAATCCACTATGAAGTAGAATGTTACAAACTTCTTCACTCATGCATGAGTGGATAAACAATGAGAGAAACAAAAGAAAACGGAGAGATCTCACCGATTACGAGGACAGAAGCGCTGAGATATAGATTGCATAGTAGATAACCTCCATGAGCAGAACATCCCTTCTATAAGCTTCCTCTCTCTCTCTTTCTCCCTCTCTCTCACCTTTGATAGCCCTAAACCCTTTAGCAAATCCCTTGTAAAGCTTTAGGAAACCCTCTTGTCATACCTTGAAAACCCTAGGAACTCCTATTTATAGTTTTAGGAAACTCCTTTCCGCATCCTAGTTGCGAAAGGACTTGCGACATGAAATCCGCGCAAAATCGCGGAACGAATCTGCGTAACCTCGACTGGTCGAAATGAGTCCACGACCGGTCGAAAGCCACCTTCGACCGGTCGAGCACCTCCTTCGACTGGTCGAGCACCCCGAAGAAACATAGTCCATAGTCGCTGGACTTTGAGTTATGCCACGACTCGTCTTCCACGATTGGTCGACCACAGCCTTCGACCGGTCAAGTGAGGCTCACGGCCGATCCACGACGGGTCAAAAAACTCATCAAATCTCCCCCTTTTTGACCTAGGAGGGATCCACCTTCTTCAAGCCAGCCAGGTTTGTACAAACCTCAAACTTGCCCTTGAGCAAAGCCTTGGTCATCATGTCTGACCCATTATCGTCCGTGTGGACCTTCTCAAGCTGTAACACCTTTTGTTCCAAAGTATCCCTGATCCAGTGATACTGAATCTCTATGTGCTTTGACTTGGAATGCTGACTTGGATTCTTGCTCAAGTGTATAGTACTCTGACTATTGCAATAGACCACGTGCTCCTCCTGCTTCAGGCTAAGTTCCTGTAGGAACCTCTTCTTCTAAAGCATCTCTTTACATGCTTCTGTGACTGCAATGTACTCGGCCTCTGTCGTCGACAACGCTATGACCTTCTATAGCTTGCTCTGCCAAGAAACCGCTCCCCCTGCAAACGTGAACATGAACCCCGATGTAGACTTCCTAGAGTCTATGTCACCTGCTATATCTACATCTGTGTAGCCCTCTAACACAGGTTTATCGTCACCATAGCATAGGCTCAACCTGGATGAGCCTCTTAGATACCGCAATATCCACTTCACTGCTACCCAATGCTCTTCGCCACGATTGGTAAGATACCGATTGACAATACTAACCGTATATGCTATGTCTAGGCGTGTACACACCATAACATACATCAAACTTCTCACCGCTGACGCGTAGGGTATATTTTGCATCTCTTCCACCTCTGCCTTCGTCTTGGGACACTACCTGTCGCTCAATCTGAGTGACCATCTAGTGGAGTACTGACCGGCTTCGCTATATTCATATTGAACCGCTCTAGGACTTTCTCAATATACCGCTCTTGCGACAGCCAGAGCTTCCTGCTGCTTCTGTCACCGGTTATTTCCATTCTTAAGATTTGTTTAGCTGGGCCCAAGTCTTTCATCATAAAAAACTTGTCCAACTCCTGTTTCGTCCTGTCGATCTTCTTGATGTCTTTTCCCATGATGAGCATGTCATCAACGTATAAGAGCAGAACTAAGAAATCACCATCTGAGAACTTGCGTGTGAACACACAGTGGTCCGACTCCATTCTGTCATACCCATGTTTCAACATAAACGAGTCGAACTTCTTGTACCATTGCCGTGGAGCTTGTTTCAGCCCATACAAGCTCTTCCTCAGCCTACACACCATATGCTCCTTGCCCTTGACTTCGAACCCCTCTGGTTGGTGCATGTAGATTTCTTCTTCCAGGTCACCATGGAGAAAGAAAGTTTTAACATCTAACTACTCTATCTCCAGATCCATGCTAGCCGCCAACCTAAGCAATATCTGTATGGATGTCATCTTCACCATTGGTGAGAATATCTCCTCGAAGTCTATGCCTTTCCTCTGACCAAACCCTTTCACAATAAGTCTAGCCTTGAACCTTGTTTGTGAATTCTTCTGCTCAATCTTCTTTCTCAACACCCACTTGTTGCTCAGAGCTTTCTTGCCCTTAGGCAGTTTCACCATATCATAGGTGTGGTTCTTATGTAAGGATTTCATCTCCTCTTGCATAGCTTTCAACCACTCCCCCTTACGCTCATCGGCTAGGGCCTCAGAATAATTTTCTGGCTCTCCCCCATTAGTCAACATAATGTACTCATGTGGCGAGTACCTCTTGGACGGCTGTCTGTCCCTAGATGACCTCCTCACCTGTGGCTCAACAGGTGGATCAAGTGGGGGCTGCTCCCCTGGTCCATCTTCTGAAGGAACTCCCTCGTCCTCTGTACCTTGTTGTACTCCCCCGTCATCAGGCACCACGGGAGGAGTAACCGGATCCATGTCCTCTAGCTCACCTGAACTAGGTTGGTTCTTCTCTAGCTTACCAATGTCTTCTATACACAGATCTTCAAAGAAAACCACATCTCTGCCCCTGACGAGCTTCCTCTCGGTCGGATCCCACAATCTGTAACCGAATTTTTCATATCGAGCTTAGACCTCTCGTCCTTTGGTACGTGAACGGATGCCCTGCATCCAAACACCTTGAAGTGACTGTACGATGGATCATGTCCAGTCCACACCTTCTCAGGCACTTCTCCATTCAACGGAGCTGATGGAGACCTATTTATCAAGTACACTGCTGTGTGCATTGCTTCTCCCCAGAACGTCTTGGGCAATTTCGCATGGGATAACATGCATCTGATTCTCTCAACAATGATGCGATTCATTCGCTCAACTACACCATTATGCTGGGGCTCTTGGGAACCATATATTCATGCCGTATACTCAGAGACTTGCAGTACTTATGAAAGTCGCCAATGTATTCACCACCATTGTCAGTGCGAATGCACTTCAATGATATGTCTGTCTCTTTCTTGACCATAGCATGAAACAATTTAAACACACCAAAGACCTCGTCCTTGGATTTCAAAGCATAAACCCAAACCCTCCTAGATGCATCATCTATAAAAGTAACAAAATACAATGCCCCACCCAAGCTTTTTGTCCTCATAGGACCACAAACATCAGAATAAACTAAATCTAATGCATGTACTTTATTAACACGAGAAACAGATTTAACAAATAAAACTCTATGTTGTTTCCCTGATAAACAATCAAGACAGGTTTTGAGAGGTGTACCTGTCACGTCTGGAAGGAGCCGCTTCCTCGCTAGTAGCTGAAGCCCTTTTTCACTCATGTGACCTAGACGCCTGTGCCACATGTCAATAGCTGAATCTTCCGCTGCGTTCAACCCACCCTTGCACATACTGACACTTGCCTTGTAAAGGATGCAACACTTCTTTCCTCTGACCACAATCAATGAACCCTTGATGAGCTTCCATCGCCCACCAGCAAACCGGCTTTCATAGTCATCATCATCCAACCTTCCCATCGACATTAAGTTGAGGCGAAGGTCTGGGATATGCCTCACATCCCTGAGAACTAATGTGCAACCCACATCAGTTTTTACACAAATATCACCGACTCCCACAATTTTTGATACGCCAGAATTTCCCATCTTCACAGTCCCGTAGTCACCTGACTTGTAGGTTGTGAAGGAGTCCCTGTGTGAAGTCGCATGAAAAGAAGTTCCTAAGTCTATCACCCAGTCGGTGTCCTGACTCGTAGTCATGAGACACACATCATGATCTGCAGAAAAAATAACTACAACGTCGCCATCTTAAGTGACCGCAGTGGAATCTGATTCATCTTCCTTTTCTTTTCTTGTCGTTCTTCTTACCACGACATTCATGCTTGTAGTGGCCCTTCTTACCACAGTTCCAGTAATCAACATCCTTTCTGTTACTCGACTTGCCTCTTGATTTATCTCGGGCCTTCCCGCCCTTCCTGTTCTTTCCTCTCCCCCGTTGCTGTGTCATAAGGGCCTCTTGCTGAGTAGACCCTTGAGACTTCCTCCTTGTCTCCTCATTGAAGAGACAACCCACTGTTCCATGGATATCTTTCCATCTGGCGCGGAGTTACTTAGAGACACCACCAATGTCTCCCAACTGTCAGGCAATGAACTAAGCAATAGTAAAGCCTGCAGTTCATCATCCAAGACCATCTTCATAGAGGTGAGTTGGTTCACTATATTGCTGACCTCATTCATGTGCTCGGCCATAGAACCACCATCCTTGAACTTAAGATTCACAAGTCGCCTTATCAGAAAATTTTTATTACCTTTGTCTTCCTCTCATACAAATTTGTAATTTCGGGTCATAGCTAGCGGCTGAGGTTTCCATAGACACATGGTGGAACACTGAATCATCCAACTATTGTCTAACAAACCCCACCGCCTTGCGGTCCATCTTCTTCCAATCATCATCAGTCATATCCTTGGATTTTGTTGATATGCCTAAAATTGGAGAATATAGGTCCTTGCAATAAAGCAAGTCCTCCATCTTAGCCTTCCATATGGTCCAGTTAGAACCATTGAGGCTGATCATCCTTGATGAGCCACCTTCCATAATTCAAAACCGATCCTACCCGTTCAATGAACTTCGCTCTGATACCACTTTGTTGGGGGCCTTGCACAAACCTTAGGATCTAGCCCTGCAGAACAAACCAGAGTTATGGATAATAAAGCAATGAAAACAATCAATGCATTAATCACACACCACACAAGAGATTTTTACGTGGAAAACCCTCAAAGAGGTAAAAACCACGGGACCTCGTCCAGATCAACAATCAACTATGAAGTAGAACGTTACAAACTTCTTCACTCACGCGGGAGTGGATAAACAATGAGAGAAACAAAAGAAAACGGAGAGATCTCACCGATTACAAGGACATAGAAGCGTTGAGATATAGATTGCAAAGTAGATAACCTCCACGAGCAGAACCTCCCTTCTATAAGCTTCCTCTCTCTCTTTCTCCCTCTCTCTCACCTTTGATAGCCCTAAACCCTTTAGCAAATCCCTTATAAAGTTTTAGAAAACCCTCTTGTCATACCTAGAAAACCCTAGGAACTCCTATTTATAGTTTTAGGAAACTCCTTTGCGCATCCTAGTTGCGAAAGGACTTACGACATGAAATCCGCGCAAAATCGCGAAACGAATCTGCGTAACCTCGACTGGTCGAAATGAGTCCACGACCGGTTGAGAGCCACCTTCGACCGGTCGAGCACCTCCTTCAATTGGTCGAGCACCCTGGAGAAAAATAGTCTACAGTCGCTGGACTTTGAGTCGTGCCACGACTCGTCTTCTACGACTGGTCGACCACAGCCTTCGACCGGTCGAGCGAGGCTCACGGCTAGTCGACGACAGGTCAAAAAACCCATCAACAAGAATGCCTGCATAGAAACTAACCCTCCACAAATGCGCACACACAATAAAAGAAACTATGAGCATTCTTATTGATCTTTGTTCTGTGTTCACTTCAGTGCAAATGATTTAGCATGTGTTTCAGATATACATATTTTATTGGCAAATGAATACACCTAGAAATTAGTTGCCCTTCAATGCTAATCAGTTTGCCACTAAACAAACAAAGCTCAAGCAATTGAAAAAGGAGTTTAAATCTTTGACCAAAGATATTCAAGGTTTGAACAAAGAGAAAGAGGCGATAGAGAACCGGCGAACTAAAAGGATAAAAACGTATGCGCTTTTTTTTTTTTTTTTTTTTTTTTTTTTTTTTTTTTTTTTGTAGCAGCCAAACAGGGATATCCTGACAGTCATCTAGTGACGAGGGTTGCCTCCTTATTTATCTGTAAATGAAAATCCATGTTTTCATGCAATTGCAGCAGTTGACTATGTTGATTACCAAATATAGTGTTCATACATGTAGGAGGAGGCTGTGAAGCAGCTTGAGAACCTGAAGAGAGAAATCGAGGAATCTAAATGTGAACTTGATGAAATCAAACCTACACATGAGGCTTAAGTGATTAAGGAGGAGGAAATTACAAAACAGCAAGTCTGCCAGAAATCTTTGTTCTGATAGCAATCTCTGAAATATTACATTGGGTCCTTAAAGCTACAACTAGTGGTGAGTTTTCATTAGGAATTGACTGTATCTGTTTGATTGTGGGGGAAACCTAGAATAATGGATCGTAAAAAGAAGCTTGGTATCTAATACCAAAAAAAAAAAAAAAAAAAAAAGGTGTTAACATTAAAAAGTATAGAACAGATCATACTTCATAAACCTTAAGGTAGCATTACACACATAAAGGAGAACCCAAAGATACAAGAAATAACACAAAGAAATCATTGTGAGAAAGAAAATAATTTAGAAATATAGTAGTTAAGAGGATTTCTAAGTCATACCAATGGCTACTTATCCAGAGATGAACATTGCAAATACTACATGTTACAGATAATCAAGGTCGTTAGACTCAATGTCTTAAAATTCAATAGTAGTGAAAGAAAGTTAGGATCTATATTACAAAACAGGCTACAGTTTTCGATCAGTAAGAGTTGAAATAACATGATTTTGATGATTTCTTCACATACTGTACACTGAATGTGAGCCAGCCCAACTTTATGGCCATAGATTACAGTAAATGAGTACCATTCATGAGTCACTGGCAAGGAAACCTATCAACAGAAAAACCATCTGAGATATGCCATAAATAACACTCCAACATGATACAATGAACTTGGCAAACACATCCATAAGATAACAGGATACTGATGCAAATGAATAGCGAAACAGATGGAAATGTATGGGCATACATTACGCCAAGAACCTGGGTTTGCTGGAAACCAACAGCAGGCAATCCGTAGAAAATATACCAATGTCCCACTAAAACTAGATGAATAGAATTTCTCATATATACAAATATATTGCAACAAAGTCCACAAATATCCCCTATATGTATCAATCTAGGTGAAAGATAATTTTTTTAACAATTTTCAATCAAAGTCTCAACTTCAATTACCAAACTAACAACCAATATCCACTTTATGCAATTCAACAGACACCAAATGAGGACAGTTAAAAGATGTTAACCATTGTCGATCAGAGTATGATCCTGAAAATTTTTGAAAACCTGATTTCCAGGCATTAGTTTCATGAAAGTATAATTGCTTGGACAAAAATAAATAAATAAATAAAATAAAATAAAAAAATAAAAAATTGCCTACATTTTGGTCATTATCCATGGTACATATGGCAACTTGTGGTTTTTTTTTTTTTTTTTTTTTAGTAGCAGCCAAACAGGGCCTTATCCATTAAAACAAGCATGGCATATGGAAAATTGTAATTTTTTATTTTTATTATTATTTTTTGTTTGGCATGCAATTCCACCGATTGGACTATCTTAAACACTCAATCAATTGCCTACATTTTGGTCATTATTCAAGGTACATAGAAAATGTATATTTCACAATCGTTATAGATAAAACAATCTCATTTCAATAATGCTACATGAGGAATACCAAATACAATACTGGTTTTAGAAGAGAAATATAAAGAACAGTTAATCTGTATACATGTATACATTGATAGAATTATCATGTATACATGTATTTTAAAGGCTTGAAAAATTCATCACTGTAATCCAAGGAGAACAGTGCATTAACAGATGAATAGTGTCAAATTAAACAGCTTGCATGTATACATTGATAGAACTGTCACTTAATCCATGTACTAAGAGCCACAAAAAATCGATCCACTGGATCACAGGGTATACAGTCCATTCCCTGAACAAGCCATGAAAATCCATATGACTCATTTATACACTGATGAGACTATCATACATGTACAATTGGAAAGAAGAACCTGATTATTCAAAACAGGATTATAATGTCCAAGTGAAAAATCCAGCAACAGCAAATCCAGATAAGATATAGCAACAACTCTTAAATCATGCAATTGATATACGAACAGAACAATCTGATGTAATCCTGGGAATTCCATGTGACATGTAGCAGAAATGTATCTAGTATATATTAGGAAATTCAGTACTTAGAAAAAGAAAATACATATATACTTAATCAATTGACTTGAAGAGAAGGAAAAGATTAAAAGGAAATGATAAAAACCAACAGTCAACAATAATACTAACATAAGGACTTCTAACATATATTTTTCATGGCAGATACAGAAGATCGAAAATTGGAGAAAAATTGCGCATTTTGCAAGGAGTTAGGTATCTATATATGAAAATTACATAAATGAGGAGGCTTTCAACTACAGTCACAATTGACTTGTCAAAGAGTTTAATTCCATTGTAACACTGTATGCAACCCAAACAGACATCACTGGAAGAGGGTTCATAGAATAATTCCATTGTAACACTGAAGGTGATCCCAGAAATTTCACAGATCATGATTTACAACCATTTGTTTGGCCGATAAAGGAAGCCATAAAAATCCATATCTGCCATATAAAACAGATATCAACAGTTCATATATAAATGTACTTTATATGGGAAAAATTCAGCTGCAGAACATGATTATAAATAGCATGTATATAATGTGCAAGTGTAAAATCCTGCAAAGGAAAATCCATCTCTATATAGCAACAACAGAGAAATCTCGCGGTTGATCTACCAACACTGCAAACAATCAGAGATAATCCTGGTAAACTCAAGGAGACAAATACCAGAAAACCATCTCATAGATCCCAGATCACCATCTCATTATGAAAGCAGAAGATACCATAGACTCAATCCAAAAAAAAAAAAACAGGAAAAGCATGACAGGAATCATATTTGAAAACAGAAGACGAAAATCCACTCATGTATAAATTGATATGTGAAACAATGCCGTCGGAGCGGACGACACAAGCCGACTCCATATCAGAGGGCCTGTCTTGCCTGTGACGAAGCCTCATACAAGAAAAGCATGAAAAACTACCTCATCCCACATCTCAGCTACAACATAGATCAGGCCAAGATCCAACATGCAAATCAAATGGGGGTTTACTTATAGCATTTGGGCGAGGAAGAGTACCTACCTCCGCCGGAGAAGACCGTCAGTTCGCGATGGCAGCGCCGGCTCAACTGGTGACAGCCATCGTGCCCTAATATGGCTTCTTATAAACCCATTTTTGCACCATACCTCATCATCTCCCGCCACCATCTCTTCCTGACCCTCCCGCCAAATCCCAGCCCATGAAACCCCGAAGATGAGATTTCAATGGAAAGGATTGACATCGGGAAGGAGGAAGGCAGGGAGAATAAACATAGAGAAATCCAGCGTCAAATCCCGCGAGATTGCGCCGTACGAGCAATAACCCTTCGAATTCAGCGACGAAATCCGCCTCAATCTAGCGGATTTTCTCTCCAAGCTCAAATCCACCGCCCGTCCAAACAGGCGGCTGCTCTGACGACGTAGGATTGGAGTACCCTATCCAGCCTAACACAGGCTACTCTAACGCAGCGTGCCCGTCCAAACACGCCTTAAGGGCCTATTTGGCCGGGCGCTAGATATGGTATTAGATGGAATTAGGAGGGTTATCTTGCGCCTCCCCATCCTATCTGCTATTTGGGATGGCGGGATGTGCCTTGCCCTCGTAAACAATGCCCAAATTTGAAACGGATTCTACCAATCCCTAGATGCGAGGGTTCACCACTATGTGGGGCCCACCGAGATATCAATGAGATATCCACTCCTTCCATCATTTTCATCAGCCTACATTCAACCAATAACTTGTTTTGAGGCAGATATAAAACAATGAGTGGGGCACACTACAAGAAAATGTGGAGATGCAAACCCATCCATTTGGGACGGTCTAAACAGGCTGCTGCATATCCCATGGGCTATCCCAAACCCATGGGATCAAGGGACAAACACTGACACCACCATCATTACCTTAAAATCCATCTTATCCCTCCTAATCCCATGGGATTGGTCTGGCCAAACACGCCCTGAATGTAGGCCAGTAAAAATGATGGACAGAGTGGATATCTAATTGATATCTTGGTGGGCCCCACATAGAGGTGAAAATCCATATCCTGGGATTGACAGAATCCATGTTACCAAAAAGGCAATATTTACGAACGGCGCAGGATAACCCTCTAATCACAGGATAGCCCACATCCAGCACCCGGCCAAACACGCCCTAATGTTACCACAGTGTTTATTTGCCATCCGAATCGGTTGAAAAGGTTACATAAGCATGGATGAAAGGAAAAATAAATATTAACTTGACCCGAAACTTTCGTGGTACATTAATGGTCAATAAACACTCTTTCCTATGGAATGGCTAACTTGACGGCTGTATCTGTTTCAATTTTGGTATAATGCTCATGTACGGCGTGGATACAGAATACATACATCAAGGTGGGCCCCACATTAACGGCGCACCGTCATACGTGAATCCGCGTCTCTCACCCAATCCGCTCCCCCAGAACCGACACGCAGTTGTCGGTGGTGAGGAGGCCGTACAGCTAGTCCGCAACGTGGACAGATGTAAGCCTCGGATTTTAGCTGTACCACGTGTCAGTACCGACGGAAAATCCACCACGCGCGTGTGATATGTGGGCCCGGGGGTCAAAAAAAGGGGGAACGGATTGGCTACTCCCCCTGACACCAACCAATGGCTGATAGTCGGTACTATGTGGGCCACACCATGATGTATGTGTTTCATCCATGCTATCCATCTGTTTTTACGGATCATCTTACGGTATAAGTCCATAAATGAGGTATATCCAAATCTCAAGTGGAACACATTGCAGGAAACAGTGTTGAATGAGGGTCGACCATTAAAAACATTTCGGGGGCATAAAAGTTTTGGATTAAGTTGATATTTGTTTTTTCTCTTCATCTGGGCCTGTATGACTTAATCAACGGATTGGATGTCAAATAAACAGTATAGTGGGCCATAGGAGGATTTTAATGGTTGATATCCAATCACTATTGTTTTCAGGTGGTGTGGTCCACCTGAGATTTATATCCCTCTCATTTTTGGTATTAGAAATAAAATGATCTTTAAAAATGGTTGAACGGAATGGATGAAACACATACATCATGATGGGGCCCAAGAGCACCGAAAACCAGCCACGGAGCTGGTGTTAGGGGGAGTAGCCAATCCGTTTCCCAAAATAGGAGCTTCGCTGGCGTTTTGTGACGCGACATTCCCATGACGGACAAAAGCTTTCCATATTCTTCAAAAATGACATATCTACCCTAATGTTTTAATTACAAGAGAAGCCTACGACCGAATCTGCAGCAGGGCAAAATCGTAATTTACAGATCGAGAGGTCCGATGCATCTTCCGTATTAAGGGCAACATTTAGTAATTGGATACTCCGCCTTTGTACTGAATAAATGCACGGGAGATGTACGGTAGACAAGGAAGAACCGATCTCCATAGTACACGTGGCATGTTATTTATTAATCCTGACCTTTGATCTCGAAGGAGATAATGCAGATGGAAATCAATTTCGCAGTCCCATATGTCACAGCTTTCGTAATAAATCCCTTCATGTACGGTGCAGGAGAAACAGTGGACCAGAACCTCCTAGCCCATAAAACAATAACAACCGACAATCCTAGCCGTCGCTTTCCTACGCTTTTTATGGATAAATATCAGCCATTAATTATCTTTGCTTTTTACTGTCCCGTATAAAGGTAACCAATCGGATGCATGGGACCATCAAAATTGTACGAGTTTCCAACAATGTCTGCCACGTGTACGGTGACCAATGGATCTATGGTGAATGGGGAAGATTGGCTCTATCATAACATGACTTAGACATCTTTGTCATGTGACATGCCCATCGGGGATATTAATGTTGGGGGGATCATTAGTGGAAAAGAAGGTTAGAGCTTATGACAGACCTGGTAGTCTTTTTCGAACTAGATTGATTGGATAAATGTTTATTCCTTAAGCTAAAGACAGCTACGCAGAGTATTTTTTTTAAGTTATTAGTAAGTTTCTTAGTCGATTAACTCCTCTCATTATAATAGCACATAGCCCAATTAAGTTTTGGAATCATGTCAACTGAAGGTCGGTGTATCAAACTCACCATGCCATCCGCATCTCTACTTTTCTCGTTAAGTAGAATGGGGTGATTCCAATACCATGGGTACCTTCTGAAACCGGACATTGTGGGGCCTACTATAATGTATGTGTTTTATCATGTTATTTTTCGTCTGTTTCATCATATCATTTTAAGGCATGGGTATAATATTAAGGGTCTGTTTGGGCGGTGGGATTAGGTGGGATGGGATTCATCTGGTTTTTGTGCCAATTCCCCTCCCATGTTTGGGAAGAATGGAAAAGTTTGGAATTACATTAAATAGAATTGCACTGGGTACTGTGCCAACTTCACTCAATGTTAGCAAGTTGTGTAGGTCCCACCATGATGTGTGGGCTATATCCACACAGTCCACCCATTTAACGAGATTATTTTAGAGCATGGCCAAAAAATCAGGTAAATCTAAAGCTCAAGTAGACCCCACCATAGAAAGCAACAGGGATTGAATACTCACCATTGAAAACTTTTTTGGGGCCACATAAGTTTTAGATCTACCTCATTTTTAGGCCCATGCCATAAAATGAGGTTACAAAACAAATGAACAGTTTAGGTATAACACATGTATGTTATTCTCAGTAATTTCAAATGATGGTGGGTATATCCATTCAATGTACCACCGTATTATCAACAAAGCATGACATTAATCTTATCCCATGGCAACAGGGACAATCCCAGCCATGGGTAATAATTATGTTTTTTGAATTCCATCCCACCTAATCCTTTCTAATCCCACCGCCCAAACCGGCCCTAAAGCATATTCAAAGCTTGATTTAATCACACAGATAAAAAATGCATATCATAGAAAACCTCCCTGAGGGCAAAAAATGATTTGGACCAAAGTGTATTTGTGATGCTCTTATGAATAGGTGTGGGCCTCGGGAAAGTTTCAATAATGAATATGCCGCTGTTTAAACTATTTCTTGTGTTGTTGTCTATTTGAGTTTTGAAAAGTAATCAATTTTAGATAATTTTCTAAAATGAGCTAGCAAAATAGATAAGCAATATGAATATAATGCAAATATCATAGTGGGCCCATGAAGTCCAACCACTAGAGATATCGATGGTGTTGGGATCACCACTCATGATGTAGAGCAAGACACAATTACTTTCTTAGCAGGACTAGACCAAAAGAAGCCTAGATGAAAGTGGAAGTAGTTAGTCAAAACTAAACCTGATCTTACATGGGGCATAATGTAATTGGGCCAAAGTATATACAATTAGAAGAAATTCATTCTGACTAGAGAAAAATTGTTGTTAAAAGTGCGGACCGTAAAATAATCGTAACTTTTGATATATGCATCATCATAAAACGCACAACCTATCAACTTTTATATAACAATACTTCCAGAGGTCAACTAGCCTGCTACGCCAGTCAAATTCATCCGTTTTGAAAGAAAATAAACACCTACAATTTAAAATTACAATTTTAGGAGAAATTTATTATTTTTAGAAATTCTCGTTTTATTTGTATCTCCCAATTTATGTAGTTTTAGAATTTTTATTTGTTTTAGAAGTTGCTTAATAATGTTATGAATGCTTTAATAAGGTTTTTTGAATGTTTCTATTTTAACAAATTAGACTTTGGAGAGAGATATTTGATGGGATTTTCCTCCTCAGGTCAGAGAAGATGTGGTGCGGTTCGAATGCCACAAACAGTGTAATCACCGCGCTACTCGACCAGTCGAGAGCACTGCTCGATCGGTCAAGTGAACAGTGCTCGACCAGTCGAGGGTCACTCGACTCAAAGTCCAGCGAGCTCAGTGAACAATGCTCGACCGGTCGAGGGCCCGGCTCGACCAGTCGAGGACTCTGCTCGACTAGTCGAGGTTACGCAGATTTGAGTTCGGATCTTATGCGGACTGCGGAAATCTGAGGCCCTTTCGCAAGGGGTGCGAAAAGGAGTTTTTTAAACTATAAATAGGGGTGTCTAGGGCCTTTCTAGGTAATGGAAGAGGGTTTCCTAAAGCTTTGCAAAGGTTTGCTAAAGAATTTAGGGCTATCACAGGTGTGAGAGAGAGAGAGAGAGATAGAGATAGAGAGAGAGAGAGAGAGAGAGAGAGAGAGAGGAAGCTTGTGGAAGGGAGGTTATGCTCGTAGAGGTGATCTACTGTGCACTCGACATCTCAACGCTTCTACGTCCTCGTGATCAATGAGATTTCTCCGTTTTTCTTTTATTCTCTTATTGTTTATCCATTCATGCGTTAGTGGAGAAGGTTGTAACATTCTACTTCATAGTGGATTGTTGATCTGGACGAGGTCCTGTGGTTTTTACCTCTTTGAGGGTTTTTCATGTAAAAATCTCTTGTGTGGTGTGGTTTATACTTTGATTTATTTCATTGCTTTATTATCCCATAATTCTGGTTTGATTTGGGAGGCTAGATCCTAAAGTTTTGTGCAAGGCCCCTAACAAAGTGGTATTAGAGCTAAGTTCATTAAACGGAGTGGGATCGGTTCTGAATTATGGAAGGTGGCTCATCAAGGATGATAAGCCTCAATGGTTCTAACTGGACCATATGGAAGGCTAAGATGGAGGACTTGCTTTATTGTAAGGACTTGTATTCTCCAATTCAAGGCATATTAGCAAAGTCAACGGATATGACAGATGATGATTAGAAGAAATTGGACCGGAAGGTGGCGGAGTTTATTAGACAATGGTTGGACAATTCCGTATTCCACCATGTGTCTACGGAGACCTAAGCCTTTAGCTTATGACTGAAATTACAAGGGTCATATGAGAAGAAGACAGTTGGTGATAAGATTTTCTTGATACGATGACTTGTGAATCTCGAGTTCAAAGATGGTAGTTCTGCGACCGAGCACATAAATGAGGTCAGCAATATATTGAACCAACTCTCCACTATGAAAATGGTCCTGGATGATGAATTACAGGCTTTGTTATTGCTTAGTTCATTGCCTGATAGTTGGGAGACATTGGTGGTGTCTCTAAGTAACTTCGCGCCAAACGAAAAGGTATCCATGGAACAGGTAACTAGCTGTCTTTTCAATAAGGAGACAAGAAGGAAGTCTCAGGGGTCTACTCAGCAAGAGGTCCTTATGACACAGGAACGGGAGAGAGAAAAGAACAGGAAGGGCGGGAAGGCCTGAGATAAATTAAGAGGCAAGTCGAGTACTAAGAAGGATATTGAATGCTAAAATTGTGGCAAAAAGGGCCACTATAAGTATGAATGTCATAAGAATAAGAACGACAAGAATGGAAAAAGAAAGGAGAAGGAAGATGAATCAGATTCCACTGCGGTCGCTTTAGATGACGACGTTGTAATTTTTCTTTCAACAGATCATGATGTTTGTCTCACGGCTATAAGTCAGGACACCGACTGGTGATTGATTCGGGAGCCTCTTTTCATGCGACTCCACGCAGGGACTTCTTCATAAGCTACAAGTCAGGTGACTATGGGCCGTGAAGATTGTAAATTCTGGCGTACCGAAGATTGTAGGGGTCAGTGATATTTGTGTGAAGATCGATGTGGACTGCACGTTTGTTCTCAGGGATACGAGACACATTCCAGACCTTCACCTTAACTTAATGTCGACGGGAAAGTTGGATGATGATGGCCATGAAAGTCGGTTTGCTGGTGGGCGTTGGAAGCTCATCAAGGGTTTGTTGATCGCAACTAGAGAAAAGAAGTGTTGCACCCTTTACAAGGCAAGTGTCAGTGTGTGCAAGGGTGGGTCGAACGCAGCGGAAGATTCAGCTATTGACATGTGGCACAGGGGTCTAGGTCACATGAGTGAAAAATGGCTTCAGGTACTAACGAGGAAGTGACTCCTTATAGACGTGACAGTTATACCTCTCAAAACCTGTACTGATTGTTTATCAGGAAAATAGCATAAACTTTCATTTGTTAAAATTGTTTCTCATGTTAATAAAGTGCATGCATTAGATTTGGTTTATTCTGATATTTGTGGTCCTATGAGGACAAAAATCTTGGGTGGGGCATTGTATTTTGTCACTTTTATAGATAATGCATCTAGGAGGGTTTGTGTATATGCTTTGAAATTCAAGGACGATGTCTTTGGTATGTTTAAATTGTTTCATGCTATAGTCGAGAGAGGGACAGGTAGATCATTGAAGTACATTCACACTGACAATGGTGGTGAATACATTGGCGACTTTCATGAGTATTGTAAGTCCCTAGGTATACGGCATGAACAGACGGTTCCTAAGACCCCCCAAGCATGATGGTGTGGCTGAGCGAATGAATCGCACCATTGTAGAGAGAATCAGATGCATGTTATCCCATACGAAATTGCCCAAGACGTTCTGGGGAGAAGCAATGCACACGGTAGTGTATTTGATAAACAGATTTCCATCAGCCCCATTGAATGGAGAAGTACCGAAGAAGGTGTGGACTAGACAAGATCTATCGTACTGTCATCTTAGGGTGTTTGGATGTAAGGCATCCGTTCATGTACCAAAGGACAAGAGGTCCAAGCTCGATATGAAGATCAGGCAGTGTGTGTTTTTGAGGTAAAGTGATGAAAAGTTCGGTTACAGATTGTGGGATCCGACTGAGAAGAAGCTCGTCAGGAGCAGAGATGTGGTTGTCTTTTAAGATCAGTGTATAGAAGACATTGGTAAGTCAGAGAAGAACTAGCCTAATTTAGGTGAGCTAGAGGACATGAATCCGATTATTTCTCCTGTGGTGCCTGACGACGGGGGAGTACAGCAAGGTGCAGAGGACGAGGGAGTTCCTTTAGAAGATGGACCAGGAGACCAGCTCCGACTTGATCCACCTGTTGAGCCACAGGTAGGGAGGTCATCTAGGGACAGACAGCCGTCCAAGAGGTACTCGCCTCATGAATACATTATACTGCCTGATGGAAGAGAGCCAGAAGATTATTCTGAGACCCTAGCCGACAAGCATAAGAGCGAGTGGTTGAAAGCTATGCAAGAGGAGATAAAATCCTTGCATAAGAACCACACCTATAATATGGTGAAATTGCCTAAGGGCAAGAAAGCTTTGAGCAACAAGTGGGTGTTCAGAAGAAGGTTGAGCAGAAGAATTCACAGACGAGGTTCAAGGCCAGACTTGTGGTGAAAGAGTTTGGTCAGAGGAAAGGCATAAACTTCGAGGAGATATTCTCACCAGTGGTGATGATGACATCCATACGGGTGTTGCTTGGGTTAGCAGCTAGCATGAACCTAGAGATAGAGCAGTTAGATGTTAAAACTGCCTTCCTCTATGGTGACCTGGAAGAAGAGATCTTGTAACGTCCTGAATTTTCACTGTTTTGGATTTCCAAAAATTTGTAAATTTTTTTATGTAATTAACTTATATTATCACTTACTGACCATTAGCACTCATTGTTAGCTTATACCCGGGTGGAACCAGTAAAGAACCGCACAAGTTCGATTAATCAACCGTAGGAAGCCAACAAATCCGTCGATTACTTGAACATCAAGTTTAGCCCTATGATTTACTCACATAGGGCCGAAAATCTAACTGACCCATGCTAACTAATTAAGACAATCATAACTAAACTAAAGATCTAACCGAAGCCGAGTTAGATAAGGCCCGAATATTGACTAATAGACCAAATCAACCCCGTCACTCTTTTAGCATAAAACCGATGGTTTAGAGTAAACATGACAAAATCTCCACTTTCACTGGCTATAAATAGGCCACACTATGAACATAGTTAATCCAAACCCTAAACATTACCTACAAGAAATCTCAATACCTAATTCATTCCAAAAATGCTCCGATTTTTCGAACAAGTTCTAGACCGCTCGTTGGTGGGCCACTAGTTCCAAAACTATATAATAATGTCCGTCTTACTGGGTTTGACGTCCATCGCAGGAGTCGGACCTGGGTACCTTCCAGAACCACTCAACTTGAGCTAAATGACGAGTGTACGAGAAGTGCAAATACCCTAAAGGAAGAAGTTGAAACTTAAGTGAATTGAGTCGTCCACTCTTATGCAAAGTTGAAGATTTCGGACCGTCGGTTTACGACTAAACTTCACACGTGGAGTAAGAATATTTTCCTTCTCATATCCGTATAGCCGCGGCCCCGATCGACTATCAGTGACCCTTGAGCACACTTCTAATTATATTTGTCGATCGGTGCATCCAAATGGCGAGCCAATCATATCCATACGTAGATTATCATTAGGGTTAACTATCCTACAGTGTATATCAATATGAACACCCCATAGTGAGTCCTAGAGGCTAGAAAAACCCTCATATAGGGCTAATATAGTAAAAATCGAACCCTTGAGGCCATTTGCACCAAATCTGGCATTATAAAAGGGTCTCATTTGGGCATCCCCTCTCCCCATATGAATTTTCCTTAGAAGAAAGAAAGGGAAAAACAGAGAAGAGAAAGAGGAGAAAAGAGGAGAAAGGGAGAGGGAGAGCTTGAAAACATGAGGGTTTGTACACTTTCACCCTCTCATCTCCTCTATAGCAACATCGTCTTTCATTGGTGTCGATTCAGTAACGATTGAAGGTAAGTATGAAGTTATGTTTGTAGGTTTAGATTTTGGGTTAAATTCCTTCTAATTCTTACAAGCTTGTATGCTTATTTAGGCATTTCAACAATGATTTCCTAACACCATAACCTTACGGGCACCGTGAATAGAGTGGATCATCACAAGGTGCGGACTATTATCCTTAGGTGGCCTAGCACCAATTTAACTATGAGTTTAATGATTATGATGTGCTTGAGTAATCTAGAGAGAACCTAGCCAAGACCCTACATGATAGGTCCCCCCTAAATTTCATGAAAAAAAATGAATGTTGTTTATTTGTTCTTCAATATGATTGGGTTTGATTTTGGTGTGGCATGTTCATTCCATGTATGATTTTACTAAATTATATGACATGATTGAGTGTTGTTTATTTGCTCTTCAACATTATTAGGCTTGATATGGTATGGTATGTTCATCTCATATGCGATCCTAGTATAACCTTTCTTGTGGCATGCATGATTGCATTAATCCTTATTGTATGTTTGTACTATGAATGGTGTATAGCTCTTGATCTCTTCGGTAACCCTACTTAACACGCACACACATTAATTTAATAGTTGCGTTGTAGAAAATCTGAATTTTTTTGTTTAATGTATGAGTGCATGACTTTACTAGTGTTAGAAGGCGAATCCGGAATTGTTGGATATTATTAAATATCATAAACCCCTGGGTTGGTCAGGGAACTGAAGTGGGAGAAGGTGGTCCCGTTGGTAAGACCATCTTGCGGCTAAACCAGCGGATTTGGGCGGATGCGAATGGGCGACAGTAGTCGAGCTACATGGGTTGCTTGTACTCGATATCGTCCGTCATGTGCTCGCCTGACCTCGCACGGTCTAGTTCGCCTACTGACCAACCATGTTTGTTAGCCATGTCTGCTCACGCCTGTATGGAATCCGGAACACCCTTCAACCACTGAAGCCTATTGATAACTATTTGAAACCGATCCACTGACTCGAGAGCCGGGCATAGTGGAATGTGACACTGTGTTCGAGCTATCGGCCTACGCTAGGGTGATGAGCCTCCCCGTAGTCACAGCGAGCGATTCCTCTTCTTAGCACTCCTCATGTGCTTAAAATCGGGGATGAGGAACCTGATATGATCAAGGATCATGGGGTCATGGCCTCGCACGTTGAGGGACCTTGGCCTCGCAACCAGTTGAAGGCAATGATACGTGGGGTGTACCAGTTTCCCCAATCTGTTGGATGAACAGAATTAACTAAATACTCGACTAACATTATTCACGTATCGCATTAGCTAGGATTTGACGACTCGGCAGTTGAGGTCGTAGTGAGTGAGTGTAGGTCATGCGCGATCGTTAGACGAAGTCCCTCGAGGGAGTGTTGTTATGAGGTTATGCATCATATCATAATACATGCACATGCATTAATAAAACTATTTATGGATCTGTGAATGTATGTCTTTAATTAAATTCATCATATAATTGATGCTTGTTGTAACTTAAGGCTAATAGTAACTACTGAGTTAGCTACTCACTCCCACAATGGGAAAGTATTTTAAAACACCAACCAGACCCTTTACTAGATGTAGGTGAGGCGGAGCTCGACGAGCTGAGCGGGGTGAGCATGGGTAAGGAAGAGGAGCTTCCCTGCTTTCAGACTTTCGGCGGATCCTTTTAGTTTAAGTTTGGGCTACCACGGGGTATAGGCCTGAGCTCTAGTTGCTTTTGGTCATGTATGGGTGGGACTAGTTCCCTAGTTAGATGACTTGAGATTTGTGGTTTAGATATTTTTATATTTAGTACTCGATATTGCTTTATGACTTACTTATGCTGCATGTCTTGCTGAACTCTCCATTGTTTATGAGATCATCCAATTAAAATTTGAAGCCCATTAGGGCACCCATGACACCTGGGAATTCGGGAGCCGAGTTCCTATACGGCCCCTGAAAATCTGGGGTGTTACATATCTACATGTACCAACCAGAGGGGTTCGAAGTCAAGGGCAAATAACATATGGTGTATAGGCTGAGTAAGAGCCTGTATGAGCTGAAACAAGTTCTACGACAATGGTACAAGAAGTTTGACTCATTTATGTTGAAGCATGAGTATGACAGAACGGAATCGAACCACTGTGTGTTCATTCGCAAGTTCTCAAATGGTGATTTCTTAATTCTGTTGTTATACATTGATAACATGCTTATCATGGAAAAATACATCAAGAAATCGACAGGCTGAAACAGGAGTTAGGTACGTCATTTGCGATGAAAGACTTGGGTCCAGCTAAATAGATCCTAGGAATAGAGATAACCCGTGATAGAAGCAGTATGAGTGGTATATTGAGAAAGTCCTAGAGTGGTTCAATATGAATGCAGCGAAGTTGGTCAGTACTCCACTGAATGGTCACTTTAGATTGAGCGACAGGTAGTATCTCAAGACGAAAGCAGAGGTGGAAGAGATGCAGAAGATACCCTACGCGTCAGCTGTAGGAAGTTTGATATATGTTATGATGTGTACACGCTCGGACATATCATATACGGTTAGTGTTGTCAGCCGCTATCTTGCCAATCCTGGCAAAGAGCATTGGGCAGCGTTGAAATGGATATTGCGGTATCTAAGAGGCTCATCCAGGTTGAGTCCTATGCTATGATGAAGAAAAACCTGTGTTAGAGGGCTACATAGATGCAGATATGGCAGACGACATACACTCTTGGAAGTCTACATCGGGGTTCATGTTCACGTTTGCAGGAGGAGCGATTTCTTGGCAGAGCAAGCTACAAAAGGTCGTAGCATTGTCGACGACAGATGCCGAGTACATTGCAGTCATAGAGGCATGTAAAGAGATGCTTTGGATGAAGAGGTTCCTAAATAAACTTAGCCTAAAGCAGGAGCAGCACGTGGTCTATTGCGATAGTCAAGGTGTTATACACTTGAGCAAGAATCCAAGTCAGCACTCTAAGTCCAAGCACATAAAGATTCGGTATCACTGGATCAGGGATACTTTGGAATAGAAGGTGTTACAGCTTGAGAAGGTCCACACGGATGATAATGGGTTAGACATAATGATCAAGGCTTTGCTCAAGGGCAGGTTTGAGGTTTGTAAAAATCAGGCTGGCTTGAAAAAGGTGAATTCTTCCCGAGTCAGAAATAGGATGATTTGATGGAATTTTCCTCCTCATGTTAGAGGAGATGTGGTGCGGTTCGGATGCCACAAATACTGGAATCACCGCGCTGCTCGACCAGTTGAGAGCACTATTCGACTGGTCGAGTGAATAGTGTTCGACCAGTCGAGGGTTACTCGACCCAAAGTCCAGCGAGCATAGTGAACAGTGCTCGACCAGTCGAGGACCCTGCTCGATCAGTCGAGGACTCTACTCGACCAGTCGAGGTTACGCAAATTTGAGTCCGGATCTTATGCGGATTGTATAAATCTGAGGCCCTTTCGTAAGGGTTGAGAAAGAGAGTTTCTTAAACTATAAATAGGGGTGTTTAAGGCCTTTCTAGGTAATACAAGAGGGTTTCCTAAAGCTTTGCATGAGTTTGCTAAATGGTTTAGGGCTATCAAAGATGTGAGAGAGAGAGGAAGCTTGTGAAAGAGAGGTTATGCTCGTAGAGGTGATTTACTGTGCACTCGATATCTCAGCGCTTCTAAATTCTCGTGATTGATGAGATCTCTCCGTTTTTCTTTTATTCTCTTATTGTTTATCCACTCCTGCGTAAGTGAAGAAGGTTGTAATGTTCTACTTCATAGTGGATTGTTGATCTGGACGAAGTCCTGTGGTTTTTACCTCTTTAAGGATTTTCCACGTTAAAATTTCTTGTGTGGTGTGGTTTATGCTTTGATTTATTTCATTGCTTTATTATCCCATAATTTTAGTTTGATTTGGGAGGTTAGATCTTAAAGTTTTGTATAAGGCCCCCAACAATATTTACTTTTTTAAAATGGTAATTTTGAATTATTGTTTAGGTTTTCTTTATTAGTAGTGTATTCAAGAAATCATACACACATTATTAAATAAAATTATATAAATTTTCTCTCTTATTTCTTATGGATTCAATAGCTACCCTTGTGGATTCAAGTGATCTTCTTCTTATTTGTTACACACTCTTCCCTCTTTAACCTTTCCTTTTACAGGGAGTACCGAACAAATAACGCCTTAGAACTTAGCTATGGGCAAAAACTTATATTTGTTAATGGCACAATTCCAATCAACTGTTCTATCAATGGCAACACATCTCTCATAGAAACTGTGTAATAGATCACATATTTAAGTCCAATTCTTGGATCTTAAAGTTCCCTTCCAATCACATTGGCCATCTTAAACCAATTAAAACCAAGACAAGACTTAAGGTTGTCAATAGATACTCGGATTGTTGTTTAGCAATTAGGTTGGCCTCTCCCCTTCTCCCCCATTTTGGATGTGGTTAAAACCAATGTGCCTGGCCAGGTGTGGGTTGGGTCAATCTCATGGATGCGGATTTGGGTATTATACTTGCATGTATAGACATTAGTATGATATAAATTGATTGGTTTATAAGCCGCTGTCATAAATGAAGTCTAATAAATATACTCTACCAAACAACTTTTAAACACGCTATGTATGAGCCATCTGTAAAAACTACCTGCCATCCAATCAAATCACGTTATACAATGTCATACAGTGTAGTATCCAATTTGTGTGCAATGTACACTCTACACATGTGCCAGCATGGCTTTATAGGATTGGGATCGGTTGGAACGACACCACTATATTAATGCTAAGAATCAGGTTGATTGACTTGTTAGGTGGGCCACAATAGTTTGCAAACTCAACCAAAGTTTTCTAATCCATACACTTGTTTTCAAAATTGGGGTCAACATGCTGAAATGGGTTAGATTGAATTTTTGGGAAAACATGTACAAGCAGGGACCAATCTAATGGATGGATTCGTGTCTCTCTCTCTCTCTCTCTCTCTCTCTCTCTCTCTCTCTCACACACACACACACGCATATATATAGGCTTTAGGTACTATGCGCTTGAGCTCAAATTAAGCTCTTGTGAGGTCGAGCTGTGTGGGCCCCACTGTGATGCGTGTCGACCATCAACACCATGCATTTGATGGGTCTCCTTTAAATTATTGGATATCCCAAAAATCAGCCGTATACGGAACTCAGGTGGGCCATACCATCTAAAATTATGTGAAGACATGCTAAAAACATATAAAAGCACTTAGTGGGGCCCACCTGAGTTTTAAATGCTGCTGAAACTTAGTCTGAACCCTCATCCAAGTGGGACACACATAATGGATGGGATGGATTTGCAAACCACATCTCGGTGGGCCCAAAAAACGTCCTATGAATGTTTTAATGGTGCACGACCCCTCTCCACTTCTGTATGTGGTGTGGCCCACCCAAGTCACGGATTGTCTTGATTTTTGAGACCTATGCCCACGATGGAATGGTGCATCTGACTGATGTGGTAGATGTTCGAAATGCATCATGGTGAGGCCCACATAGCTCGACCACATGAGACGGACTCGTGAGGTCGAGCGCATGGTACCTTTTTCATATATATATATATATATATATATATATATATATATATATATATATATATATATATATATATATTTGAAGCCAGCGGATGCTCTTATTTGATGTGGACCTTACTTAAATTTCACTTAAAACTATGATTCAAAAATCGATTATTTGGTCTTCAAAAAAGGCACTCAAACCTAAAAGGGCCAGAATCTGCAAACCCGACCAGCTGACATCGCTCTAGTCAAATTCAGTTGGGTCCACTAACTTAGACCCCTTATAACAATAATTTTGGACCATAAGAAAGTCTCAAGTCCAATCCATTGTGTTATACCCTTTTGATGACTATTCTTAGGAAAATTTATGAAAAATAACACATGTTATAGCAAAGAAAAAATATAATATGGTAAAGATATTTAAGGAGGCTTGGATTACTTTTTAATTAATTACAATTGATATGATGACAGGATAAAGAGTAGTCGAAAGAAATTCAAAAGCAAACTAAGCAGCTGAAAGTCATTTAAGAAATTGACCGAACAATTGAGTAGAATGCGGTCAATTAGTAAGGAAGCTTGAAGCGGTTATTAGAACATGTGGAAAGGAAGTCTCCAAAAAGTCATGTACTTTTAAAACGGTTAAAGCGACCGTCAAAATATGGAAAGTATCTAGAAAGTTAGTAATGTCGAAACGATTATAGCAATTGTCAGAACATGGGAAGTATTGAGATGATCATATTAATGTTATAAATAGCAAAGTAAGTTGGTAGAAGAAATGATATCATAGCAACCAAACAAACCAAACCAAACCTATCTTTCAATTACTTTTCAATTATTTGTCATTTATATTCTTTAACATAGTCGGTCAATTACATTTCATAGCATAATTAACTTTTCACATTCCTTAGATAATCTATAGCAATAATCAAACAATTGTTAAACTTCAGCTATAATTCGAGTCTATATTTATATGTTGGATTCTATTCAAATATTAAACAGAGTTCTTCATATAGAAATGTACTTTGCATATGTTTTTACGACCAACCATAAGAATTTCTTTTTATTATTCTTTTATCTATATTGAAAAATCATTTTCTATTAAATACAAAGTATAATACATTTTTATTAAGGACATACCCTACCCTCCAAGTATATAACCTAGTCATCATTTAAAACATAACACGAGGGATTGAATAAGTGACCTATTTCATTGGATATTCGTCACATATCACGTATGTGCTCCCTGCTCATGCTCATGTCATAATTGTTTTGTTGGAATTGAGCCTATTCAATTTCAGCATGATTGCATTTATCACATACTTGACTCTAAAACCACAAAAACCTACTTCCACCACATTTGACTACAAGTTATGGTCCACCGATGGATATCTTATGGTCCACCGATTGGCCTCATAAAAATTTTAAAAAAAAAAAAAAAAAAAAAAAACAAACAAACAAACAAATAGAAGACCACCTTCTGCAAAATCTGTCACATTGACTGTATTAACTTATTGATTGATCCCATTCACACAATAGATGCAGCCCATCCATCCATTGAGGTGGACTCATCGATACAGATGGCCTTATTTGATATTGACCCAACCCAATCTTGATTTGAAGCCAAGGTCCAAAGATTGGATGAGTACCCACAGGTACACAAACGAGATCCAGACCCTATCTGGACCCCACCCCACGCTCTTACAACCCTAGCCGTCGGTTCTTCAAGTGGAGCCCATCTTCAGGTGATCCAAAGCATTTTAAACATCATGAACCAACAGTTCATGGCCCATGGGCCAAAAACTCACCCAGATGGAAACATAGCAACACCCAATGGGTGGATCAACGAATAGACGGTTGAGAACAATCTGAATGTGGGCCTCAGTCAATCGATGGACATATCCGTCATTTCATAAAGATGGACAGGTTTGTAATTTACGAAAAGACAGGGCAAGTAGGGCTTGATCGAAAGCGGCTGCGTCCTGCCCACGCCTGGATGTAATCTGTCCAGTCAGGGGCTCTGTGGGCCCACCGTGGCGTATGGGTGTTATCCACTCCGTTCATCCATTTTTTCATAGTGCTTTAGGTTATATGGAAAATAATCACACAGTTACAATCCTCAAGTGGAACACACCAAAGGAAGCAGCAGTGATAATGATGTCTTCCGTTGAAACCTTCATAGGGCCCACCATTATGTTTATTTTCCATCCAACCTTCTCATAAGGTCGATAAAGCCCGGATGAAAGGAAAACACAAATGTCAGATTGATCCAAAACTTCTGTGGCCCACAAGAAGTTATTAATGGTGAGATTTCAATCCCATTGTGTGGTCCACTTGAGGACTATATCTGTCTCATTTTTGGACTTAAAGCCTAAAATGATCTGAAAAGATGAATGAACAGAGTGGATAAAACCCAAAAATCACGGTGGGCCCCACAGAGTTTCTACCTAGACCGTTTCCGTCCATCGGGGGCAGGACGTAATCCACTAGCTCTGGCACTTTGTGGTTCGGGCTTTTTATTTCCATATTTATGAGCACCTCTTTCTAGTAATTCTTAATTAATACCATTTTTATTACTCCAAACTGATATTTACCCCCCTCTCTTTTTCAATCCACACCCCCTTTTCCTGAAACCGTTTGAACATCTGCTCTGTGGGCCACACCAGCTGCGTATGTAAAATCCACCCGTCCATCAGATTCTATACTAGATTCTAGAATCCGGGGAAAAAAACTAGCCAGATCTACAACTGAGATGGGCCACACCACGTGGAACGATGAAGGATGGGATGACAACCATAGGTTTGTGTGTGGGACAACCATGGTGGGTATCTTTCATCAAGACCGTTAATCAGGTGTGGCTCGCGAGGATGAAGTGACGGTACAAAAATCAGCCTGATCCAAAATTAAGGTGGGCCACATAGAGCGAACTCTGATGCTGTAGTAGCAAGTTTACATGGTTACCATTGCCGTGGCCCATCAGAGACGTTTATCGGGCTGATGTTTTTCATGTACGGTTCAAATATGGTTTCTCACCCGATGAACGGAGTGGATTTAAATATAGAACAGAGCGGACCCAACACAGGTGTTCCAGACGATTCCTCTACCACTCATTGTTAGTTCACAACCATTTTGTAAGTGGTGGTGCGTCGTCTTTCTCAAATGTGGCACAAACTCGGACATCCAGACCGTCCAAATTATGAGGAACACTTCGAATGGATCGTGGACCGAAAGTCATACATATAAGACGATCCAAACCATGAACTGATTGCTACCAAATGAATGGTTAAAAGAGAAGCAATGGATAGACTCTCCAACTATCATTTACTGAGGATTTTCGACTGACGCTCGTACTACGCAGTTCTGAATTGCCACATGACCCACCATTCATAAAACGTGGTGAATAAACACTAGTCTTCAGTACAGACGTTCGGACTGGGACCTCTGCAACACCTGTTTTAAGGCAGCCCTTTAAAAAATCATCTGTGGGGCCCATCACTTTATATATGTAAAATCCACTCCCTCTGTAGGCCCTGGGATCAAAACTCATCTATATTCACAACTCAAATGGGCCACCATGGTGTGTCTTTCATCATTTCTAAGCGGTGGTGAACCAACATGGGAGTCTAAACTACAAAAGTTCTGGCTGAGAAACGTGAACATGTGGGGGCAACAAATCCATTCCGTACAGATGGGATGCACCATGCCAAAGCATAGCTTTGTGTATTTGGGCCCACCACAATGTCTATCTTTCGTTATAACCGTTAATCAGGTGTAACTCACTAGGATCTATTATTTGTGCTAATCCTCTGTCTGTACGGTGAAAATAATGTTTGCCATCTGATGGACGGATTGGATTTTGCATAAACAGAACGGTGGACCCCACAAACGTACTATGAAGAGGAAAGGGGCGTATTCATCAAAGAACGAGGGTGTAAATATTTATTTCCTTTCTATAATAATATTAATTCTGGATATTTATGGGGGAGAGAGAGAGAGAGAGAGAGAGAGAGAGAGAGAGAGAGGGAGAGGGAGAGAAGTACTTGCGCCGGCTATTGCTGCAGGGGAGGAGAGAGGAGGAAGCAGAGAACTGCAGCGCACGTTGGCGCACGTTAGCAGCTCTCGCGGCCGCCTTCTCTCGCACCCATGGATTCTCTTCTTTCTGCTTTCCATTCCCCTTTCGAAGATCGCTTCCTCTCCAAGCGATGCGATTTGTGAAAGACGAACTCAGCTGAATCGAAACGATTCCCATTCTGCTCTTTTCTCAGACCTGGCAGACCTCAAAGCGACCCTTGCCTTCCTCTTCCTCAATCTCTCCTCTCGATTCTCAGATCTCGTGGCGAGGAAGAAGAGAAAGAGGAACGGAGATTTCAGACGGAGGAAGATGCTTTGGATCATGAGATTTTCCGGATTCTTCTCCGCAGCGATGGTCCTAATCGTCTTATCTCCTTCTTTACAGTCTTTCCCCCCTGCAGAAGCGATCAGATCCTCCCATCTCGACGATTATCTGCGATTTCCGGGCCAGATCTCGACCGTCGATTCTCCAAAACGCTTCTCCTTCCGAAAAGCCCCCGCATTCAGCAATGCCGACCAATGCAGCCGGTCCGGCGGGAAGGAAATGACGATCTGCGATCCGTCGCTCGTCCACATCGCCATCACGCTCGATGTGGAGTATTTGCGTGGCTCAATCGCGGCCGTTCATTCGATCCTGCAGCACTCGCTCTGCCCGGAGAACATCTTCTTCCATTTCCTCGTCTCGGAGACGGATCTCGAAGTCCTGATCCGGGCGACGTTCCCGCAGCTGAAATTCAAGGTCTACTTCTTCGACCCGGAGATCGTGCGGCCCCTGATATCGTCGTCCGTACGGCAGGCTCTCGAGCAGCCGTTGAATTACGCGAGGAACTACCTGGCTGACATTCTCGAGCCCTGCGTCCGCCGCGTCGTCTACCTCGACTCGGACCTCGTCGTCGTAGACGACGTTTCGAAGCTCTGGTCCACGGCCCTGGGCCCGAGGACTATCGGCGCGCCGGAATACTGCCACGCGAACTTCACCAAGTACTTCACCGACCGGTTTTGGTCCGACGAGCGGTTTTCCGGCGCTTTCAACGGCCGGAGGCCGTGCTACTTCAACACCGGCGTCATGGTGATCGATCTGGTGAAGTGGAGGAGGTTTGGGTTCACGAGAAGGATCGAACGGTGGATGGAGATCCAAAAGTACGGCCGGATTTACGAGCTGGGATCACTACCGCCGTTCCTTCTGGTCTTCGCTGGACACGTGGCACCCATCGAGCACAGATGGAACCAGCACGGTCTTGGAGGTGATAACGTGAAGGGCAGCTGTCGGGATCTGCACCCCGGTCCGGTCAGCTTGCTACACTGGAGCGGGAGCGGTAAGCCGTGGCTCCGGCTCGACTCGAACCGGCCCTGCCCGCTCGACTCACTCTGGGCGCCTTACGACCTGTACCGGCCTTCTCCTTGACCGGTCATAGCCGGTAAATTCCTCCATTTTCTTCCTTTTTTTAGCATTTTCTCCGTTTCTTATTTTTCATGTTTTTTCTTTTAAATTTTTGTCGGCGTTTTTTCCAGGCAATTTGTATTTTATTCTATTATTCGTGCCTTTGGAAATAAAAATTAAATGAAAAAAGAAAAACAGATATTCATTTTGTTTAATTTAGATTTTTGGAGCTGGATTCCGTGTTTGCTAGATTTAGCTAGGCTGACTGGATGAAAATAGCTGTTCAAAATGACGAAATTAACCTTGGTTGTAAGCATACTTAGAAGGGCATTTTGGTCTTCCTTTCTTTTCTTTTTCTTTTTTTAAAATTCGATTTTGGCCCTTTTCTTTATATATGGTAGAAAATGACCTGTTTTTCATCTCTGATTATGTGTTTATGTGTCTCATCTCATGTGGTTCCTCTTAGATTTGGTATTTCTTGCATGTGATGTTTTAAAGATCACGTGTGTCAGAACGTTGATAGTGTCAGTGGGGGCGGTTGGTTGATCCAGACCGTTGATATTATGGGGCGTATGTCTGATGGTGAAGTCCTCCAAACTACCAATATTATAGAGGTTCCTACCCCTTCTGGTAGTGTGGGAGTCATCTCTATGTTTGAATGCGATCTAATCTATCCATTAGATGCGGCCCCAAATGTTAGCCCGAGATCTTGAAATCCAAACAGATTCACAACTTAGGTCGGCCACACCAAAGGGAGCAAGGTGAAAGATTAGCATGGAAACTTCCAGGAAGTAATGTGGGTCCATCGTATTGTATTTATGCGATCCAGTCCATTCATCAGGTGTGCCCCACCAGGAAAAAGTAACACACTAAAACTTAAAACGTTCCAAATTTTTGGTGGTCCGCAGCAAGTAAATATGTAGGTTGTACATTGCTCTCCGTGGTGTACCCCACCTCAGTTTTTGATAGCTATGATTCTTGAGATGTGCGGTATCCATTAGAGCCTCACCCGATGACCGGTTCAGATTCTACATACACCATATCTCAAACGGTCAAACGTATGGTAATTACCTCTATCGCAACGTATGGTATGATCCGCATGGGGTCCAATAATATTCGCGGTACGGATCAAGCGATCATAAAAGAGGGACAATCATTCGATGTAGTATATGCTATATGTTGAAGACTTTTGGCGAATCCTCGCGGTGGGTCCTACAATATCAACGGCACGGATCAACGAACCATGGCTCCCACGTGCACGAGAATGGTGCATTTTGTCGAAGCATAGCTCTATGATTGATTCCTCTCCTTGCATGGGTCGTCCAGAAGGGAAGCGTGGTGGGCCATACACCACCTAACTCCCTGGTCTGTTGACGTGGCAAAGTTATGTGGACTCATCATTATTATGTGTTACATCCACTCCGTCCATCTATTTTGCAAGATCATTTTGGGGATGAACCCAAAATTGAGGCAGATCCAATGTTGATGTGGACCACACCACGAAAAGCAGTGGGAAATTGAACGCCTACCATTGAAAACTTCTTGGGTCCCAGAAGTTAGTTTTGGATCAAGCTGATATTTGTGTTTTCCATTCATCTACGTCCGTGTGACCTTATGAACAGGTTGGATGGCAAATAAACATCTAGGAAAGTTTCAACCGTTGGATCAAGCTGATATTGTCCCCACCGCTTTCCGTGGTGCGGTCCACTTGTGGTTTGAATCTGCGTCATTTCCCCTAAAATGATCTCGAAAAATGGATGGAGGGCGCGGATATAGCACATGTGGGGCCCGCATAACCTTGCCACTTCGGTGGTGTGCAGCATTCGATCCGCTCCCGTTCCGAGGTTAGGAAAAAAGAAAGAAAAAATAAACAGCCTTTGGACACAAATGCCCTTATTCATTTGTGGACCTGAGAGAGCAGTCTCGCGGACCATGTGATGTCAAATTGGTCATTTAGACGGGAATGGGTTAAAATGTAGTGGCAGATATTGTCTAAATCGGAAACGCCAATGGTTGTGTTTGGCAGCAGATCCGGTTGTGGCTTTTGTTACGATTTTATCAAAGCGCAATCGGCACAGTACTTTCTTGTTCAGTGATCTATTATAATAAGATTTCAGTCAAGTGGGCCATGTTCTCCTAGAAAAATCTCATTGCTCGTTTTTATTTTTATTTTTTTTACCATTTTAATGAAAATATGGTGGACCCTACCATAAAGATCATCGAATGAGTGGACAACCAATAGACTGACTCAACAGACAGGTGTGGGCGTAGACTCTCAGGAGTTTCCACACCCGGTCGAGGGTGCGAGTATACATAGGTGGTGAAACTCCACTATGGCGTGTGTGCGTGTGGAAAAAAAAAAGAAAAAAAAAATCCATATGGAGGAGGTCTACCGTTTGATGATATACTGCTGTCCTACTGTAATGGGAATCTTGGCGGGAAAGATGGTTGCGTACTGCAAGTGGTACCTTGATCAGTACTCCCATACCAATGGCTGGACAGTACAGAGTTGAGCTGGCAACCATCATTTTTCGGTGGGAAAACGACAAAAGGATGTATGGCCCACTTGGCGGATGGTCTGGGTTGTAGACAGTTGTTACACGTTCCCAGTCTCGTTCAGTTGAAGCGTGGATTGCTTGGTGACCCTGCCACCACTGACCTCTGTGCTGGCAGAACTCTGTGGAGCCCATCCCTTTTAGGGTACGTGGTTGATAGATGTTCAGGTCCACACACAGAGTATTGATTAAACGGCTACCGTTAAACATTACCGTTGAAAGATGCCTCGTTTCAACGATGAGGTCTTGGTATCGATTCTATTGGGGTGGCTAATAGTGATGTGTGAATTGACAGCGGCGTGTACTAACAAGCTAACCAAAAAAAAAAAAAAAAAAGTGATGTGTTTTCGATTCACGTTGGATGACCAATAAGCATCACCGGAGTCTGGGAAGGTTTCAACGGTAGATGTTATTATCCCCACTGTTTTATGTGGTGTGGTCCACTTGAGCTTTAGATATGCTTCAGTTTTGGACCTATGCACTAAAATTAGCCGGAAAAATGGATGAACGGCTTGGATAAAGCACATACATCACGGTAGGCCCCATTGAGATCCATTTTGGGCCCATATGGGTTACATATGATCATGGTGGACCGTTGATGTGGGGTCCACGCTGTATTTTAAATTCCACTTTAGACGTCTGATTTTATCCATATGGTTATTCAATCATGGTTTTTATTTTTATTTTTGGGCCACGTATAACATTGGCCGTTGATTTGATTAGATATCTGTCCACTTGGCCCCACGTGTATAAGCTGTCCAAAACCCGTACCTGTTCATGCTATGAGCCCCATCCACGCTATTTAGGTTGGAAGATCTTATAATACGCTCCGTTGAATTTGGTGGCGCCCACACGCTCTCATTGTTGCGTGCGAAGAGACTAAAGCTGGAAGGGAAAGGGCACATATTCCTTCCACCCTGTTCTCACACGTTTCCATGTGAGATCTAATAATTCGGTCGCTTTTAACCGGTCCCTAACCTCTCAAGTCAGCTATCTCCATTTTATACTCTGGCGGAGTATGATACCTGATATGCATTCCTTAACTCAAATTGAACTGGTTAAAATGTGGGATCCCTTACAATCCCAAAATCAGATTGGTTTAATAATCCCGACCTCTGATTTTTAGATGCTTATCTTTCATTTTTAACCGTTCAATATATGTTGACCAATCCTATATGGAAATTGTAATTATGAATACGTGCAACTCAATTTAAACCGTCCAAATCATTGAATCAGCTGCAAATAATGCAATCACTTGTATGACCCTTTTGATTAGTGGGCCAAAAAAAATTGGAAGGATGACCCTTATGATTAGTGGGGTAGTTGTTGTGGCCAGTGATTTTATTTTCATCTCAACCGTCCATTACTTGTCCACCAACCTGTCAGTTAGGACAACTGAATTCATTGTAATTGTTGGTTTATATGGCCCATTTAAAGAGTATTCCTCTTCTATGTGATGCTAGATAGCTGCTGAGGGTACCAGTTCATGGATGCTTGTAAAGATCGTTGCCGTTCATCATGACAGAGATCGGCATGGGTGTGGTCTGTGTCAAAAATCAGGTTATCAGCTCATCAAGCAGAGTCACAGATGGACAGGACATGGATGGCCATTTGTCCATATTCATACATGGGTGGACCACCTGATGATCCAACCAGATGGTCTTTTTGGGCCAGATCAACATGTGCTTTGGGACCATCAAAAGCACTGCCCGAATCTCACACGTATGTCATTTCGTCGCATGTGTGGAAGTCCTGTTGCGCATGTCATATTCTTCATTTCTCATGTCACTGTATTCCAAACCTTATTTTTTAAAATTATATGTTTTGTTATTATATTTTTGTGTATGTTTGGTAATGTGGGGCCCACATTAGTTACGCTAAAGAATGACGCGATCATGCACCTACCTTTGGTACAAGGGGAATGATCACATGCGTTAGAAAGTTCGACCTGGGTGGGGCCCACCGTGATGTGTGAGTTTCATCCAACCTGTTATTAGATGCACCTCTCCATGTTGCTACTGGATCCCAAAATCCAGCCTAAGATATTATTTAGGTGGGCCACACAAAAGAGATCAATGGGTGAGATTCGGGAGGGTGTGCCTGCTGTAGGAACTTCCATATATTATGTGGGGTCCGATGTGTTGTGTATATGTCATCCAAGCCATTAATCATGTGGGCCCCACCACCAACCATTTTAATATATAGGTTGCAGGGGTGATCGTATATTTCTTGGTGTGTGGTCTACGACCTGAATTTTGAATTGAGTTTTTTTGGGATGTCCAGTGAACATGAGGCACACCAGATGCACGGTTTAGATTCTACGTAAACTTCTCAGGTGGGACCCACACTGCTCAACTGTTCAGACCGAATGAGACTGCCTTGATAATATAAATAGTTAAGAAGGGGGGTGTCCGAAGGATCTTGACCGTTCATCAGATGGACCCGCGGCTAAATGTCCTGTTCCATGTACACTTGTGACCAACCTGATGGACCAGTCGATATTGGTCCGGACCATGTTTTTGATGGACTGATGATTGGTCCAGATCTCATCTTTTCTGCCAAAAATCTGCCACTTTGATCTTGTCTCAATATCTTTCTCATCACACCTACTATAAGGTTTGCTCCCCCAAGTGGACCCCACGTGAAGAAGACCATGAATAGACCACTCCTGCACACATAAATTGACGGTTTTAGAAGAAGCCACCAACGGCCCCTATTCAACATAAACATGTGGCCCACCTATTGAGGACAACGGATTGGCTACTCCTCCTGCCACCACCCACCAGCCCCGTGGCTAGTGGTCGGTGCTCCGTGGGCCCCACCATGATGTATGTGTTTCATCCATTCCGTTCATCCATTTTTACGGATCATTTTAGGACTTGGTACCAAAAATGAGAGGAATATATATCTCAGGTGGACCACACCACAGAAAAATAATAGTGATTGGATATCGACCATTAAAATCTTTCTAAGGCCCATTGAACTGTTTATTTGACATCCAATCTGTTGATTAGGTCATACAGAAGCAGATGAAGGGAAAAATTAAAGATCAGATTGATCCAACACTTTTATGGCCCCCAAAAAAGTTTTTAATGGTCGACGTTCATTCAACACTGTTCCTGTAATGTGGTCCTCTTGAGATTGGAATATAACTCATTTTTTGTCTCATACCATAAAATGATCTAGAAAAATAGATGGACGGCATGGATGAAACAAAAACATCATGGTGGGGCCCACAGAGCACCGACCACTAGCCATTGGCTGGTGTCAGGGGGAGCAGCCAATCCGTTTCCCCTATTGAGTTTAATGTACTGATTCTGCTACATCAGTCTGATGTACCACGTACTTGCTAGTTTGGCACGGTGTGATGCTCCGATAGGGGCTTTGTGGGGCCCACTGTGATGTATGTGTTTTATCCACGCCGTCTATCCATTTCACCATATCATTTTAGGATATGAGCCCAAAAATGAATCAGATCCTTAGATCAAGTGGACCACACAGTTGGGATTGAATACCCACCATTAAAAGCTTTTGAAAGCCACAGAAGTTTATATCAAGCCTATATTCGTGTTTTCCCTTCATCCAGATCTATGATGGCAAATAAACATCACGAAGGACCCTAGGAAGATTTCAACGGTGGACGTCATTTACATCACGGTGGACCCCACAGATCCCATGACAGGACCGAGTCCATCCTGGCAGGTGCAGGACGCAATACGTCGCCCGTGTGATGCATGAAAAGGTCCGTCCGTGACGTGATAGCAAGTAGCAAACCTCGAATAATATCCGGTTGTTGAGCGCCGTTCCTTTAGTGGGCCCAACATCCAACGGCCCATAGATTATTAATTTTTAAGTGTCAACCTCATATTATTTAATTACTACTAACGATTTTCTAGATATCGGAAACATCACAAGAACAGATAAACTGCACAATTTCAAATCAATGCATCAACTTCTATATTATAAGGCCGTTGCGGTAGTCTTATTTTCTCTAAATGTACATTCACATACAGAACCGTTTTTATGCTGACGTGTCATGTACGTAGGATATCCGATCCACCCAAAAGATGGGCCACACCATGAAAATTAACTTCTATGAAATCGAACCCAATCCATTCATTAGGTGGGCCACAAATGTATTAGGATTAGGCCATTTTCTATCTATTGATTTCAATGATATGCGGCTCGATTTTACCTAGGGTGATCTTCTTTGTCTGGCCCGTATTTTGCATGGATTGGATGGTCCACATGTGGGACACGTTGGTGGAAACATGGGGTTATATGGCAATGCAATGTTCACTACCTCGTTTTGTATGCTTTGAACGGGCTTTTAACTAATGACGTAAAGCTTAAAAAGTAGGGTTTATGGGTTTAAGCCACCCGATAAGGTTGCATCTGTTCCCAATATTTTAAGGGGTGGTTTGGTTGATGGTAAACGGTTGTAATCGGTGGTCAATGGATGCACTTGGGTTAAAAGGGTCGCCTTTGGTTGATAATAAACGGTGGTAAAATCAATGTGAAAAGGACCACAGTAAAATCATGCGATGAATTGGTCTACTCTAAGAAGGTTGTTTCAAAGTTGTTAAAGCGTACCACTCGAGGATTTTTTTATTTTTTTGACAAAGTGTACGTTTTAATGAGCTTTGTTTGGACTAGATCTGAAAGTTCCAAATGAATGATGTACATATAGTCATACTACATGTGATGATCTGAATATATAGAAGACAACTTATTATTGAGCAAATTTTCAAAAAAGCATGTTGAGAATGTGACTTATCGATGAGGGCTTGTAACCATTAAAGCTACGTCATCATGAGAATGTGTAGTAAGTACTTAATTAACTGGGTAAGAATGCATTTGATAAAGGAAAAAAGCATGATCAAATGGAGGCAACCGCAACTTCACAATTTGCAGTACGGGAGATTGTCATGTAGGTAACGATTATTCTCATAATTGTATTTGAGTTTTATAAATAGTAGAAGAAGACATGAAGAGAGACATCCACAATCAATCAAATAAATCAACTACATCGCAATGTTATTTATCTAGTTCTCCGAGACATTTAGTTTAGCTTTCTCCACTGCTCAACGATTGTATAAACCTTAGCATAGGAGTAGTTCTATCCATCCTTCTAATCATGCCAGACCAATTTAGTGGTAGTCAATAGATATAATTCACTTCCATTTGTGCATGCATGGTGGATCTTAAGGAATACCTTAGCTCTAAGGATCGTCCGCCTGCGCTCATATGCTATGTTGACAATATGTTGTAATTATGGCATTACTTAGTCCTCATTCATCAATGTGCTGCTCTATGAAACACCCTGATGCTCTCAATCAGGTTGGTGATTCCAATTTAGTGGTAATTAATTTACCGCTTTCTCCACATTCATCTTTCGAAAGTCCTTGATTCCCAAAAGTAAAAAATAACTCATTGGAGGAGTATCCTCAATATCCACAAATCATCTAATATTGCACTTGGCAGTTGGTTGAATAGACGACCGGTTGTATTCCTGACTAAACTTTGCTCTATATCCACACCAAAGGTCAGTGGTTTTGGTCTAAATCGAACTTAATCAGTTCTGGCACGTTCACAAATCTCACATGTGTATCATATTACTAAATTCCGAACCAACAGGCTTATTACAATTATTATGTCAAATTTCATATATTAAAATTATCTACTTAATGCATTCCAATTACATCTTAATACAATTATCGAATTATGGATAATTTTAATTGCAAGTATCCAAAAATGGTTAAGAATTTCAATTCACATCGATTCCATTTACACATGGTTTGAATTTTAACCAAATGGATTAAAATGATTTCAATTTAATAATGTTTACCGATCACTGCCGATGAAATGTGCATTGGAACTAATGGATGGTCCAGGTCGATCTATTAACCGGACTCTTGTGGTCCCATATTTGTATTCACAAAAAGGAAGTAGCCCTCAAATTGCAGTCACATTCCTTTAAAGTCCAACATGAAAGTGGTCCAATTTTACTTAATAATGCAGAGGAAATATCAATTTGGCTGTCTCCATTCTGACTTATGAATAATCACGATTTGATTCAATAGTGCATCCAAACACGTCCTCGATGTCTAAAACTATATTTGAATGGTTTGAATTATAAACCATTTTAATTTATATAATCTGGCATTGTATTTCCACTAGTATTCAAACAACTTGGCCGTTAACACGTTGTGTGGGCCGTCGGATATTTAAGCCTGCCTTAATTGGTTTAGCATCTGGATCACTTGGATCCTTATCCTCCCAAAAGGGAAGAGAACGGCTTTTCTCCTGCACACGTGAGGAAGACAGGGAAAGACTCTTTACAGCTAGAAAATACACGAGGCTCACCTGCTTAGCTGGGGACAGTACCATGGCCCACCACTTCTTTTGCAATCTACTTTTCATCAGATGCATGCAATGGTGTTATTATTCTACAATGTACAGCCCCAGATTATCTACAGTTTTTTGGAATACAACCAATGCCATGGTTTTGTGATCTAAGCCGTTGATCTGCTTCATGGAATTCAGTCGTCGAACATATCCCAACTGGCCATAAAATAAATGGATTAGAAAGAAAAGATGCCGTATGTCCACCATCAATCAAGGTTTAAAGTATTATCTGAAGGGGTCGTTTAGATGCACGTAAAGTCCTTAAGTTACAAAGGGATTACACCTAATCAGATTACATGAGCTGTTTGGATGTATGTATTTTCCTGTAAAAGCTTTACAAGTTGTAAATATATTACAACTTTTAGCTGTAATCTAAAATTCTTAAGAAGTCATGTTTCATGTTATAGGTAAGAGGTTTTAGCTGTAATCTAAAATTCTTAAGAAGTCATGTTTCATGTTATAGGTAAGAGAAATTTATTTTCCATCCAATCTATTCATAGGTCACAAAGACCTGGATGAAGAGGAAAAACAAATTTCATAATGATCCAAAACTTCAATAACCCTTAAAAGGGTTTCAATGGTAGACGTTCAATCCTCCACTGCCTTTTACAGTGTGGTCCACTTGATAGCTAGATCTGTCTTATTTTTCGCCTCAAGCCTTAATACGAGTTCATCAAATAGATGGACGGTTCGGATATAATACCTCATAACGGGACCCACAAAAGCGGTGGGGATTACAATAGGAAAAAAAAAAAAGCCAGCTTGTCAGGATGCGGTCGACCGGGTCAATGGCTACGAATTATAACTGTAGCCATAATCGTAATACCACCTCATGTATGCATTTGTTTTTAAAAAAATACATGGAAAACTTTATTCTACGTACATTTTTCTCTTATACATAATTATATAAATATGTATATATAAGTATATATTTAAAATTTTCTCTTTTTTTTTTTCATTTCTTTCTTTATTCATTTAATAAGAATATCTTCTAAACCAAAATTAGTTACTTGACGTACCAAATATGATTTTGGAGTAAGAGAAGCTACTTTAGCCAACCAACCTGGTTATTTTCCAAAATTCCATCAGGTCGATGGTCGAAAATCTATTTCATTCACTTCGCGGTCAAGTCAATTTCCTTCACTTCATGGTGAATTCTATGCATTTCGCGGTCAATTCCCTTCACTTCACAGTCAATTCCATGCATTTCATGGTCAATTTCAACGATTCCCCTTCACTTCAAGTCCATTTCATTCACTTCGCGGTCAAGTCAATTCATTTTATAGTCAATTCCCTTCACTTCATGGTGAATTTCATGCATTTCGCGGTCAATTTCCTTTACTTCATGGTCAATTCCATGCATTTCATGGTCAATTTTAATGATTCCCCTTCACTTCAAGTCAATTCAATTCATTTCACGGTCAATTCCCTTTACTTCACTGTCAATTTCTTGCATTTCACGATCAATTTGCTTCACTTGACGGTCAATTCCGGTGATTACCCTTCACTTCATGGTCAATTCCATGCATCTCACGGTCAATTCCCTTCACTTCACAGTCATTTCCATTCATTTCACTGTCAATTCCCTTCACTTCACAATTAATTCCGTGTATTTCACGGTTAATTCGCTTCACTTCATGGTCAATTCTATGCATTTCACGGTCAATTCCGGTGATTCCCTTTCACTTCACGGTCAATTCAATTCATTTCACGGTCAATTCTCTTCACTTCACGGTCAATCCCGTGCATTTCACAGTCAATTCGCTTCACTTCACGGTCAATTCCATGCATTTCACAGTCAATTCTAGTGATTCCCCTTCACTTCATGATCATTTCTATGCATTTCACGGTCAATTCTCTTTACTTTACGGTCAATTTAATGCATTTCACGATCAATTCCCTTCACTTCACGATCAATTCCATGCACTTCACAGTTAATTCTCCTCACTTCACGGTCAATTCCACGCATTTCACGGTCAATTTCGGCGATTCTCCTTCATTTCACAGTCATTTCCATGCATTTCATGGTCAATTCCCTTCACTTCACGGTCATTTTCATGCATTTCACGGTCAATTCCCTTCATTTCACGGTCATTTCCATGCATTTCATGGACAATTCCCTTCATTTCATGGTCAATTCCAGCGATTCTGTTTCATTTCACAGTCATTTTCATGCATTTCACAGTCAATTCCCTTCACTTCACGGTCAATTCTGACGATTCTGCTTCACTTCACGATCATTTTCATGCATTTTACTGTCAATTTCCTTCACTTCACAGTCATTTCCACGCATTTCACGGTCAATTTCCTTCACTTCACAGTCAATTCAATGCATTTCACGGTTAATTCCCTTTAATTCACGGTCAATTCAATGCATTTCACGGTCAATTCCCTTCACTTCATGGTCATTTCCAATCATTTCAAACTAATTTCTACACTTACATTATCACGCCAATTAGGTGATTCCTTCACTTCACGGTCATTTCCATTCATTTCACGGTCAATCCCCTTCACTTCATGGTCAATTACATGCATTTCATGGTCAATTCCCTACACTTCACAGTCAATATCGGCGATTCCGCTTCACTTCACGGTCAATTCCATGCATTTCACAGTCAATTCCCTACACTTCACGGTTAATACCGGCGATTCCGCTTCACTTCACAGTCAATTCCATGCATTTCATAGTCAATTCCCTACACTTCACGGTCAATTCCATGCATTTCACAGTCAATTCCCTTCAGTTCACGGCCATTTCCCCTTCACTTCACAGTCATTTCCATGCATTTCACGGTCAATTCCCTTCACTTCACGGTCATTTCCATATATTTCCGAAGGATCACTGCAAGAAAAGATTCCACCTAAGCTAAATGTAGGAGGATTAGGTGGATACTTCATAAGAGATAAAAGATTCAGGCCATTCATCTTGGGGCGGGCCAACTGCATGATGGCATGTCCCACTGACGCGGTCGACCCCGAACCGCTGTCCCACTGACCCGGTTGACCGGGTCCACCCAGTCGACCAGCTTGGGCCGATTGCAAGAGGGTGGACAGCTATTCAGGGTCAACCGTGAAATGACCGTGAAGTGAAGGGAATTTACCGTGAAATGCATGGAAATGACTATGAAGTGAAGGGAATTGACCGTGACGTGAAGGGAATTGACCGTGAAGTGCATGAAAATGACCGTGAAGTGAAGGGGAATCGCCATAATTGACCGTGAAATGCATGTAATTGACCATGAAGTGAATGGAATTGTTCGTGAAATGCATGGAATTGACCGTGAAGTGAAGGGAATTGACCGTGAAATGCATGGAAATGACCGTGAAGTGAAGGGAATTGACCATGAAATGCATGAAAATGACCGTGAAGTGAAGGGAATTGATCGTGAAATGCATGGAAATGACCGTGAAGTGAATCGGAATCGCCAGAATTGACCGTAAAATGCATGAAAATGACCGTGAAGTGAAGGGAATTCACCGTAAACTGTATGGAAATGACCATGAAGTGAAGCAGAATCGTCGGAATTGACCATGAAATGCATGAAAATGACCGTGAAGTGAAGGAAATTGACCGTAAAATGAATAGAAATGACCATGAAGTGAAGGGAATTGACTGTGAAATGCATGGAATTGATCATGAAGTGAAGGGGAATCGTCAGAATTGACCGTAAAATGAATAAAAATGACCGTGAAGTAAAGCGAATTAATCGTGAAATGCATGAAATTGACCATGAAGTGAAGGGGAATCGCCGGAATTGACCTGAAATGAATGGAAATGGCCGTGAAGTAAAGAGAATTGACCTTGAAATGCATGGAATTGACTGTGAAGTGAAGGGAATTGATGGTGAAATGCATTGAATTGACCGTGAAGTAAAGGGAATTGACTGTGAAATGCATAAAATTGACAGTGGAGTGAAGGGAAATCGCCAGAATTGATCGTGAAATGCATGGAATTAACCGTGAGGTGAAGCGAGTTGACCGTGAAATACATAAAAATGACCATGAAGTGAAGGGGACTCGCCAGAATTGACCGTGAAATGCATGGAATTGACTGTGAAGTGAAGCAAATTGACTGTGAAATGCACGGAAATGACCGTGAAGTGAAGGGAATTGACCGTGAAATGAATTGAATTGACCGTGAAGTGAAGGGGAATCGCCGGAATTAACCGTGAAATGCATGAAATTGACCGTGAAATGAAGCGAATTGACCGTGAAATGCACGAAAATGACCGTGAAGTGAAGGGAATTGACCGTGAAATTAATTGAATTGACCGTGAAGTGAAGGGGAATTGCCGAAATTGACCGTGAAATGCATGGAATTGACCATTAAGTGAAGCGAATTGACCGCGAAAGGCATGGAAATGACCGTAAACTGAAGGGAATTGACCTTGAAGTGAAGGGAAATCGTCGGAATTGACCGTGAAATGCATGGAATTTGACAGTAAAGTGAAGCGAATTGACCATGAAATGCACAGAAATGACCGTGAAGTGAAGGGAATTGACTGTGAAATGAATTGAATTGACCGCGAAGTGAAGAAGAATTGTCAGAATTGACTGTGAAATGCATGGAATTGGTCATGAAATGAAAGGAATTGACCGTGAAGTGATTGAAATTGACTGCGAAGTTAATGAAATTCACCATAAACTGATTGAAATTGACCGCGAAGTGAATGGAATGAATTTTTGACCATCGACCTAATGGAATCTTGGAAAATAACCAAGTTGGTTGGCTAAAGTAGCTTCTCCTACCCCAGAATCATATATGGTACATCAAGTAACTAATTTTGGTTTAGAAGATATTTTTGTTAAATGAATAAAGAAAGAAATGAAAACAAAGAGAGAAATTTATATATATATATACTTATATATACATATTTATATAAATATGCATTAGAGAAAAATGTAGGTAGAATAAAGTTGCCGCGACACTATGATTATGGCTAAGGTTATAATCCGTAGCCATTGACCCGGTCGACCAAGTTGCTTTTTTTTTTTTTTCGTAATCCCCATCGCTTTTTGTGGGTCCCATTATGAGGTATGTGTTATATCCAAATCGTCCATCTATTTGGCGAACTCGTATTAAGGCTTGAGACAAAAAATTAAGACATATCTAGCTATCAAGTGGACCACACTTTAAAAGGCAGTGGAGGATTGAATGTCTACCATTGAAACCCTTTTAAGGGTCACAGAAGTTTTGGATCATTGTGAAATTTGTTTTTCCTTCTTCATCCAGGTCTTTGTGACCTTATGAATAGATTGGATGGAAAATAAATGTTATGGTAGGCCCTACAAAATTTTTAACAGTGAAAATTAATTTTCCTGTGGAGTTCGAGGAGCGTCAGCGCTCGTCTTCGAGCACCAGGCGATCCACTTCCAAAAGGAAAAGCAGGAGCATTTCGGCCTGAGAAATGGGGCCGTACATCTAGGGCTTATTCTTTGGAGCTCAAAATAAGGGGGCTTATTTTTGGGAATGGGCCATATATAACTAAAGTCTTTAAGGCTAAAAAAACATCATACATGTTAGAACACAATGGTTAATATACAATCATGATATGTGGGACCGCCGTAATGTGTACGGTACATCCTATCTATCCATTATGTACTTCTCTTAATGCTCTCTTTTTGCCCTAAAAAAATAGCTCGTTCTTTATCAAATGGGCCACACGAGGGAAGGATGAGATATCCACTATTAAAAACTTTTAAATTGCATTTGAGGCCTATTTGTAATGGGTGAAAGACATCCAATCCATTTAGTGTGTGTATGCTTCAATGCTCTCTCAGGCTCTAAAAAAATCAAGTCTTTCTTATGTGATATGCATATTTGAAAAGGTTCATCGTCCAAGCTTTACGGTATGAATACCTACTTTATTCATTGTAAAACCTTAGAACATCTCTTGGAAAAGCTTAGATCCTTGAATCAAGATCCATTCTTGAAACCCTCTCAAGCAAGGAGAAACTATCTCTTCAAAATACATTACTCTAACTTAACCTCATATAACTTACCTTAAAAGTTCCCTTTTGACAAGTGAAATGTCAAATGTCAAAAATACCCCTTTTTAAGGGTTTACTAGCAATTAAGTATTATTTACATATGAAAAATGAGTCACATGGGCTCAAGAAAGTGGCTAAACCCATAATGATTTTGGTGTCACTATTTTAACAGGCCATGGCACCGTGAAAATAAGGGTGAGTTGCCCGGACATTTTAGGCTTCTCTTTTTCTGGGTACGAATAGTCGCACCCTTTCCCTTAATAGCCATTGCCTGGGTGTAGCAGCGGAAGCGGATTGCGTACTGAGGCAACTCTGTGGGCTCTACTGTCATTCATGCATTGTATCCACTCCGTCCATCTCTTTTACCGTATTATTTTAGAGATATGTTCCAAAAACAGAGCATATCTAAACCTTAATTGGACCACACCATCGGAAAAAGTGTGAATTGAACATATACCGTTGAAAAATTCCTAGGGACAACAAAGTTTTAGATCAAGCTGATATCTATGTTTTCCCTTCATCCATGTCTGTATGATCTTATGAACAAGTTGGATGACCAATAAACATCACTGGGGGCCTTGGAAAGATTTCAACGGTAGAAATCAATACTTCCACTTGTTTGTGTGGTATGGTCCACTTGAGCTTTGTATATACATCAATTTTGGGTTGAACCCTTAAAATAATCTCGAAAAATGAATGGATGGTGTGGATAAACTACATGCATTCACGATGGGCCCAGCAGAGTTTACTCAGTATAATAAGAGCACTAAGTTACTCATTACGCAATCCGAATCTTTAACTGAGCAGTCCTTGGTGTAGCAGCACCCTTTCGCTTGGTATTTTTCTCCTTTCTTCTCTCCCACTCTCTCCACGTGCAACTCACGTGCCATATCTTTATCCCTTATCCTGCAAGGCAACTAGTTGCATGCAATCAACCATCTCCCCTTTTATTAATAACTAACATGATTAAGGAGGGATTATCTGATCCAGTGCATAATATCATTTACTTTATTATTATTATTATTATTATTATTATTATTACAAGTGAGTCCCATGGTTCAGTGATAAAAACTGTTGATCCAATGATCCCCACCGTGGATAGACCATAACTGCAAAACCATTGGTTTGGATTATCCTCAGCCTCAGATTGGTGGTACGCAGGAATTGATGAAACACAGCACCAATACACATGTTTATATGCCATCCAATCCGTACACAAGGCTATTCCCACCAGGATGAATGGAATCCATAACTTCAGTGGCCCCAAGAAGGTTTCAACAGTAGGCGCTCCTATCCCCACTTTTCCAAGTGCTGTGGCCCACTTGAACTTTGGATTGGTCTGATTTTTTGGTTCACGTCCTAAAATGATCAGTCACAAACGATGGACGGAGCAGATGTCAATATGGCCCCCACAAAGTTTCTTATCTGATGGGGCTCCCTAACACCTTTCATGTCCCCATGAGACCTTTTCACTGGCAAGGATTGTACCAGATGAGTTTCGGTGAGCCCATTGCGTGTGGAAGGGCTAGGATCTATGCATAGCCACAAGTGCTAACATATGAGATGTAAGCCCACGGCCACACGTGCGGGGTTAAAGCCGTCCATCAAGTGGGCCAGGCCATGTAGATGCCCTACCCCAATGATCATACCATCCTATCATGGCAGGTGGGCCACAGTGCAACCAAAAGAATGGACAGCTAGCTTCTAAAAGGTTAGCTAATAGTCCACATTCAAAACAAGCATGTGGGCCAGGTCCGGGTAGGTAAGGGTTACAATGGGACAGGTTAAGGTCTGGGTCAGCAAGGGTTACAATGGGACAGGTTAAGGTCTGGGTCAGCCCAACCTGACAACTAATCACTTTGACGTAAGACAACTAACCATTTACTCTAAAAGCTCAAATTGATAGAGCATGGTGAAACAATCCATTTATTTCATAATCTACGCCCCACATCTCATGAGTTAGGTTCTCGGCTTAATCCCCTCCTGGGCCCCACATCACATGGGTTCCGCCTCATATAAGCCACTCATCTCACATGGATGGGACCCACCTCACACAAGTCACTCATCCCAAGTATGTCCTCACATCTTACAAGCCAAGCTACTCGAGCCTGATGTGAAAATGCCCCTACATTAATTGACCAGACATGACACATCTCTAGCCCAAGAAGGACCTGCTCACACTTTAGCAGGGCCCTAACTGGCCTCAATAGATGGGTTGGGTCTGAGTCCAACACACCATAATTTAAACTCTCGAAAACAACTCGACTCGATATCTAGCCGGGTCAGGTTGACTCGAAGACTCGAATCCACTTACACATGATATTTGAATTTAAACTTAGATTAATATTTCACTAATAAATAGATACTTAAAACAATAGGACTATTGAAATATGTGAACAAAATCAGAAAACAATTGTGGTTTGCCGGAAAATGGTGTGATCTTGATTGTTTGGTGATCCAAATCCCACCAATGTGGTGTCTTTTTAGTTAAAAACTAATTCACTCAGCTGAGTTCAGACTCACCAACCAGTTTTACGACTCGGTTCGATTCAGGCTAATTGACTCGTCTAACACACTAACATAATTATCAACTGGGATGGTCTGGAACCTCTCAAAGGTGACCCGCCCCGCCTGCTGTTAGAGCTGGGCATGGGACTACTCGACTCGGCAAACTCGACTCCTCCAACTTGTTCAGACCCGACTCAATTTGACACGGGTGGGTGAGTAGATCCGAACTAAGTTGACTTTGTCCAATCCGAACTCAAACCAAGTCGAGTTTGAGTCACCGAGTAACTCTACTCGACTCAATTCAAAATCCAACTCGGTATTGACTCGACTCGATCCGAAACTTGACTCGTGTGTATATATATATATATATATATATATATATATATATATATATATATATATATATATATATGGGAAAAGGTACAATGCGCTCGAGCTGACGATAAGCTCCCGTGAGGTCGAGCGCATCATGTGGGGCCCCATAGCTCGTGATGTGTTTCTTACCATCAACACCGTGCATTTGATGGGTACCCTTTAAATTATGGGATATATAAAAATCATCCGTATACGGAACTCAGGTGGGCCATACCATCTAAAATTATGTGAAGACACCGTTGAAACATATCAAAGCACTTGGTGGGGCCCACCTGAGTTTTGAATGCTGCTGAAACTTGGTCTGAACCCTCATCCAAGTGGGGCACACATAATGGATGGGCTGGATTTGCAAAATACATCTCGGTGGGCCCTCAAAAATGGCTATGAATGTTTTAATGGTGCACGGCCCCTCCCCACTTCTGTATGTGGTGTGGCCCACACAAGTCACGGATTGACTTGATTTTTGAGAGCTAGGCCCACGATGGAATGGTGCATCTGACTGATGGGGTAGATGTTCGAAAGGCATCATGGTGGGGCCCACACAGCTCGACCTTATGGGGCGTTAAAATAAGCTCGAGCGCATTGTACCTTTTCCATATATATATATATATATATATATATATATATATATATATATATATATATATATATATAAACTCAGATCTGAGATGCCGTGTAGCTGATGGAGAGGCTGCAATTCTGGCAAGTGCACCTAGGTTTCGAGTTGTGATTTCAGCCATGGATACCCACTCCACCCGACCTGACTCGGTGCCAACTCAACCCGACTTAGTACTTGTGATCGGGTCGGACTTGGTTCGGATTAGTCCAGGCCAGACCCGGACTTGGATCAGGTCAGACATGCTGGACTTGGTACCGATTTCAGGTCGAGTTCGGGTCAGGCCTATTTCAAAACCGAATCGAGTCGGGTCAGGCCTAACTCGGTCCGACTCGACTCGATGCCTAGCGCTACCTGCCGTTGACCTCTCATGACCTGACTTCTCAATTGATCTTGAACCTTTCAAAGGTGACCTGTCCTACCTACCCCTTGACCTCTCCTGATTGGATTTGGACCACCCAAAAAAAGAGACCTAAGAAGGATCAGACCTGTTAGCAACACACAAAATCAGAACCCAGGTGTAGTCAGAAATGGCAAGGGTTAGCTAGGGCGTGTCAGTCTCCCCAGAAGTGACACGCCCCAACAGCGCCTGATTGTTGTGAGAAGTAGGCAAGGTTCTCGCACCATTCTAAACTTGCGTGAGTAAAAATTCTAGTTTGAAAAAATAGGATTTCATCTTGCCACATGGAATATAAGAACATTCCCAATAACGGTTAGATGGCGATGATGACGACATAGACCAGACCTGAGCTCAATCTAAACCCTAATAAACAGTCTGCATATGAAATGGACTCAATGGGTCTGGTTTGACTCCAACTCACCGCCCTGGTTATCAAATGGTTGGTCTAGAATCTCTCAAAAGTAACCCACCCTGCCCTGCCCCTGACCTAAATTGAACAGATTTGGACCTCCTAAAAAGGGACCCGACCTAAACCCGACCTAAAATTCCTTTGATCCATGTACTAAAGAAACTAACTAAAATTTAAAACCTAACGACCTTCCGAACCTATTTTATTAAGAAAAAGGTCCAATGTCCAAAGGGAATGCCGAAAGTAAAATATACGACATTTATGAGAAATTAGTCTAACCCAACATGAATGACTCAAACTCGGCCCATAGATAAATGGGTAGCGTCTAATCCTCTTAGACCAGACCAGACCGACATGATTTGGACTTCAGAGCTGACACAGACCGAATTCATATACTAATGGATTGGGTATGGACTGAAATCTAAACTAGATTATTAGATTATTAAATGGTCTGATTTGGAACTCCCCTCAATCAGACCTGACCCGATCCATTTCCACCCCTAAAGATCACCATAAGAATTATGAATTCCTCCCTCCACAATATAATTTCACCAAACGACAAGAATCAACGGTCACAAATAGGTCCATGAAGCAATAAAAAAGGACCATTTTCTGCCATCCTCAACTACCTATGGAGAAGAAAAACAGAATTTCTTCCAAGAAGAGCTGCAAGCAAAAATCTGAGAAACAAACAATAATGAGACCTTAAATACATCCAAACAGACCAACAGCAACCTGCATTTTCAAGCAATCGAATGAAATCTGTACAAGATTCAAAATACGTTATTAAAGTTAGAAAGACCTCAGTCCAATGTCCATAGAGGTCTTGGCAAAAACCTATCCTCGTACCTAAACTACGTCCATCAACCACACCCACAAATCTTCACTGCCCATTTTTCTTAATACCGCATTTGGTTGCACTAACAAATCGAATTGTAATAATTGCAACAAACCCAATTGTAATTATCTCTTTAGCATTCACATTGTGGGGATTAGACTGACAAATCAAAATTACGTTACTTTGAAGTTGCCGAGTGCTACTTCCTCACATCAAATGGATGCTATGTCATTGCCATTTCACAATTCAATTCAGTCGTGCATCCAAATGTGCCCCAAGACTAGATCTTTCTTGTTAGAATGAGGTGAAAGCAGTCAAAACTCCGCACTTGTGCCTCTGCACTGTGCAGCTATCTTACATGATTTTATCTTCACCAACTGGCGTGTCAGATCTGTACCTACGAATTATGCCGCTCCAAGTTGTTGCAGGTTATGTTCTGTTTTTCAGCTGAAGATGTGGACTCAGAATCTCTTGGTAAGAGAGCCACTCCTATTGATCAGTTGTATGAAGAGAATCACAGAAAGTCCTACACCTGAATGTTATCGACGGGATACGCATCAAGGCTAAAATCCGTTTCAACCAGCCCGACCCCTTCTTGCTGCTGGAAAAACCAAAAAAAAAAAAAGGTGTGGACCATCAAATGCTTAGTTATATCAATTACTCAATTGTAACAATTCAATATTGCTAGTGAAAGAAAGCAAAACCGAAGAACACCCACATGTGAACTCATACTATCAAATTCAGTAGAAAGCTTAACAACAGAACTCTGGGTAGAAAAGCGGCATTGGTTGTGTAACGTTGGGATTTGGGCCCGTCAACTTTGGGACAGAATTGTGAATTATTCACTACAGTGACTCCATTTCCTCAGGCTTCATCAAAACAACAATGGCAAAATGGTCCCTTTGATTGTATTGTTTTGAGTTGACGATTTTGAACTGGACTCTTGCAATTGAAGATTATGAACAGATGGGTCCAGGTACCTGTTGGGTATCTATTGGGTCTTTGGACCTTGGTTTTGGGGGCATTTACGTGGTCAGGACCACCCTATGGATGGATTATGTCGCACACACGTGTCGCCCTTTGACACATGTGTGGCAGGTAAATTGGCTACTTACATTTGGCTGCTTAGAAAACCTCATTTTGTTGATAATATATATATCATCATCATCTAAACTTTATCCTAACTAATTGGGGTTGAGTACACGAATTATTTTCCGCCATTCCCCGAAATGTCAGATTGTCAAGATTCGCAAAAAGTTGTGGCAAAATCGTGTGTGCATGTATGAGTGTACATACATACATATATGGTTTTGCTAACATCCCAACAGAAATGGGGAGGTTACCAATGTCCCTCAAGTTTTTAAATGCTACATGGGATGACCTATCATTGATTTGAACCGTTCATTCATTTATATAACTAGGAGCAAGTCATGGTGCAAAAATCACACCAATTAGATGAACCTAAACATCGGATCAATAAGTATGGAAAATGAGAAGTCAAGATTGAGATGAGAAACAAAATAGGTCCAATCATCATCTTGAAACATTTAGTTTGTAGATCCCTCTATGTTGCTTATGATTCCAAAGAAGCACTGGTTTAATAACTCTAACCATGTTATCTATGTCTCATAAACAATGGAGCAGTAGCAACAAATTGGCCTTCATTCAAAGAGTTAGGATCATCCGATCGGCGTGATTCTTGCACCATGGCTTGCTCCCAATGGTACTATTGAATGAATCATCCCGATTGATGATTGAGCGTACCGCATGACATTCAAAAGGTCTATGGATGTATGTGTGTGTGTAGTTCAACCAGTTGGACTATAAGTTGCAGTCCACCCAATCAATAACTTCCAACTGTTCATGTGCTCACAACATCGAACCAAGCCAATGGGTTAACCCACAATGAGGACCACCTTGTGCAAAAATCTGTCATATCGACTATATCTACTCATTGATTGGATCATCCTTGTATTTTGCTATTTATCAATGGCTGCACATTGTTTTCATGGTTTGGCCCATCTAATGAGTAGATAGGACTGATTTATGCATTAGGTGATCCTCACAGTGAGGCCAAACTATTGGAAGGGTTGGATCTCACGTCTACTTAACATGTTGCAACTAAGAGCTTCAGATGTGAACCGTACCTTGTGGTCCAACCAGTTGAAACTAAGAGCTTCAGATGTGTATGTGCGCCCACGCATGCGTGTCTTATTACTAATAAAATAGACCCAGACATGATTTCACCTGGTTCAAGACGATGGTCCAGCCCCAAATCCAACTAGACCCAATTTTTAACCAGGTCAGAATGGAGGACCCGAACCCGACCAGAATGATGCACATGTATGAAGCATTCACTTCATATTTATGCTGTTGCCATGTGGGAGTTAAGGAAGATAGTTGGCCCATTGAATAATTGAGGCTTTGGCGGGTTATTTATTAAAATACGAGTTAATAGTGAAAGTAAGATTAGGGATGGTTTCTTTAGGGAGATTTCGATTTAAGAGTGATTTTTAATTAAAATTAAGAGAATTTTAAGCATGGTTTCAGTCTTTACATAATCAGGCAGACTGATACCAACACATAAAGGAGGCTTCAGCACAGGTCTCCCATCTAGAGTAGGAATGCTATACTTGGGATCAATTACATTCTTTGCTAGGACATAAAATAATCTACAGGGTTTTGAATAGACAGAATCTAAAATGTTTTGAATAGAGAGAATCTACAGGGGATTTAGAGTGATTTTTAGTTAAAATTGGGAGAATTTCAAGCATGGTTTTGGTCTTTACATGATCAGTTCAGACAGAATGAAACCAATACATAAAGGCAGCTTCCGCACGGATCTCCCGTCTAGAGTAGGAATACCATTTTGGGATCAAGTACATTCTTAGCTAGGACATTTAAAATAATCTACAGGGTTTTGGATAGAGAGAATCTAAAACGTGGATATGGAAGACTCCTATGGAATCATCAGCAAATCGAAAACTAGAGAACCCAAAAATAATTCCATAGTTTGGTTTGGAGAACAGTTTTCCGTGGAAATGTTAAGAGACCAACAGTCAAAAGGCACAGGCTCTCTCATAACCTTGGATATGGACATTTAGATTGTTCTTTGGGAGAAATCGATATCCGCATCTTTTGCGTAAAAGCTCAGAAATGGCAATTGAATTCCACAATTAGTTTTTCACACGAACGGTGAGAAACTCAATTTCGTGGAAATCGCATTTCTGGAGTATTCTCTCAATACAAAACACCAACTCAAAAGTAATGATGATGCCATCAAGAGAGCTGACCTGTTTGAAAAGCGCGCTCATGAGATCATCTTGAACGAACTGGTCTGTGAGTAGCATGTTCTCGCATCTCATATTGGGCCCACATTCAGCCTTCACTCTGAAAGTATTGTCGACCGCGAGATTGTTTTGACTGCGCATGATCATCTCCAGGTTCCCATTCTCATCTTGACCACTTGGTGTGTCCGTTCCTTTGCCGCCAGCGCATTCGTACCTATTCTGCCCATTCTTTTGAATACCGCCCAAACCTTGATGACCCAAAACTGACGAACCAAAATCAGTATTGGTCCGTGTAGAGTTCATATCTCGATTCAAACTGTAAGCGTGACTGATATTCTGCAGCTCCCAATCTTGGGTTTTGCCCGAACGGAGTTCATTAAAGAGATGATAACTTGATCCTTTTGCAATGGTAGGATTGTTTAATCCTTCCAATCTTCCTGTCACAGTTGTGGCTTCTTGAAACATCCCTGTCAATGCCATACTTGGTAGCCCTGCAGTGGCTGCTGTAGAAAAACCGCTTGCAAGCAATTCCGTACCATTTCTGATAGGAAAATCAACAGATTGAGCTTGGGAAACTGCAACATATGAAGGACTATTGATAGAAGCTCCCCCAGACGACGCAATGCCTCTACCATTCATGACAGCTCCATTTCTTCCCAAAACCTGTCCTGCAATCTCATTTGAAAGCATCTGCTGCGATATGGGCAATGGAAGCCCAGACACCCGCCCACCTACCATTTCATTCAGTAACTGCCCCCTCAACTGCTGCATTGACGCATCTAGTTGCATCTGCATTTGGGGCTGAGAGATTGCGGGCTGTGTTCTTTGCTGACCCATCTGCATCATAAGAGGACTGCTCCTAGGGCAATGCCTGACGTCTCCATGAGTAGATGAACCAGTACTTACTAACGGAATCGATGACGATGAGTTTAGAAAACCCAAGTTCCCCTCTCCTACTTGGCGACCCATATTCCCAAATGGATGAACAGGCCGGTTGAAGTGCGCTAGCTGCTTCGGTTCAATGCTTGTTGGGAGCCCATGAAGCAAGTTCATCGGTTTATTGTTCAGTTCTTGCTCGCACCTTATTTTTGAAGAATTTGCAATCTGCACATTGGAATTGAAAATGTTAATCTGATGACTAAGAGACCTGCCCATGCCAGTGTTTGAGGCTGTTCTTCCAATGCCTGCCTGAACCGTCGCGAGATTATGTGGCGGAAGCTGACCAGAGACAGCAAGAGCTTGGAGATCAAGCCCATCAAAGGATCCAATCGACCCAAAAGGCTCTTCTGAAGTACCCATGAAAGATGCACTGGGCGGCCCGCCTGGATGCTGCGATGGACCACTCAATCTTCTAAGATACAAGCGATATTTCTGTATCACAACCACCAAGCGACGACAAGATCGATTAAATTGAAACCATGGCATTCATGTAGCAGAATTGAACAGGTATTTACCAGTACTTTTTACAAGAACTGAAATCATACCTGCAGGTGGCTAGCAACATTTTCTCTAGTGAGACCGGGAACGCTCATCAGCTCCAGAATCTTCTTAGGAACAGCCTCTGGATTGACATTGAAATGTATCAAACAAACAACAATGCATAGCATTTAAACATCAATGGGTTGTTGGTTGTGTGTAGGCAGAGCAGTGCTTCAGATCTGGTGTGTTCATCAGGTGGACTGCCATTCATATGTTGTGTGGCACAAAAATCAGGATGGTCCAATCATCAGGTAGACCCTACACATTTTCGTTGAATCATCATCGTCATCACCATCTTTTTTCATACAAATGGGTCCTGCCTGATTTTCTGGCCATGGCAAAACTGGTGGCCACCAGATGAACATCCGGATACTCACAGTCATGCCACATTGACACATGTGCAGAGAGCTGTAGCCGTTGTGTTTCACATGCAGATACGAAGCAACAATTGGACTGCGGAAGCGAAATGAAAGCATCCTTACTATCAAGGCTTAGTTGGTTCACAGCAGTAACGAACTGCTGATGGAGCTCGACTGACCAGACCACCCGCGGTTTCTTCATCGTGGAAGAATCCTCACGATCCTCAATCTCATCTTCCTCGTCCTTCTCATCCTTCCTCCTCTTTGGATTCCTCCAGCTCCCTTCAATCACCGAGGACGCATAATCACCGTCATCCGATATCCTCCTCTGTCTATCACTGTCTTCCACACTGCCCGAGTGCTCGATTTCCTTCAACTCGTTCCTTCTCTTCCTAACTACATGCTGCCAGATGTTCTTGATCGCCTCAATGCGCACCGGTTTTATAAGGTAATCGCACGCGCCGTGTGTGATACCTTTCATGACAACGTCCTTCCCATCATCCGCAGACATCACTGCATTATGGCAATGAAGATGAAAATTTACGCAGGGAGGAATTAATGGCTCTTGATGAAGCCTTCGCGTATAATGAATTGATGTGAATGGACTGTAAAGGTGGGCCCATGTTTTAGCGATCCAAATCATGAGCCGATGTGCACAGTCCATACAGGCGGGCTCCACTTGTACCTGCCAGGAGTGCTCAGACCATAAAAATGGGGTCTAATTCTGATTGTTCAGTTATCCCAAAACATGATCTGATGGGGCCAAAGATAGATTGGAAGATCCTAACTTTTCAATGAGTGGCCTACATATTGATGGTTAAGAAGAACTACACAACTGCCCAAAAAGAGGGAGAAATTTTGATGGCTAGGATATTTCAGAATCTGGGAGGGGCCAATCTAATGAACAGTTTGGATTATCAAACCGCGGGCTCCATTCGTATGGACTGAAACATCAGGACATCATAAACATTCAGTAATTCCTCGCATTTTGTTTCTCCTATGATTGAATTCCTACAAGAAGCATAAGCACTCACTGATGACGGGCAGGTCCATCTCGAGACCGATGTGCTCAAGGAGCTTAAACCCATCCATGTCTGGCATGTAGACATCGCTTAAAACAATATCGAATCCGTCTCTCCTCTTGCGAAGCATCGATAGTGCAGATGCCGCCCTCGAACACGTCGTAACTGAGAGTATTCAAACAAAAAAAAAAAGCCGTTGTTTTGGATCCAACCAAGAGAAATCCAATCAAATCTAATTTTCTATGATGAGGGATTCGAATCTACATCTTCTCAGATTGAATTATTTCATAAACCCAAACAAAACAAGAAGTTGTATCAGATTTACAACAGACATCAACAGAAAATGAACAGATAAGAATTCCCCATTTAAGAACTCTAACAAATTCCGCTGAAGCTAAATACTTCCAAACACGACAAGGAACCAAAAACCAAACAACAAACCTTCAAAATCAGTGATTTTGCACACAAGTAACGATTGTTCCGCTTTTGGGTCCCATTCAAATTCCATATTTAAACTACCCAGATATAATTCAGATGTTTCGAAGAGCCGTTTGATCGGATTCGAAGATGAAATGACTAAAAAGGATGAGTAATGACATGAAAAAAAAAAAAAAAACCAAGATGAAAGAAACCATTTTCTTATGAAACCAATCTAATCTACCCCTTCGATCCGAATTCAAAAAGAAACAAAAAAAGGAATTACCTTCATAAAGACAGTTCCGAAGCATCTTCTCCAAGATCATGAGACATGTAGGATCATCATCGACGACCAGAACCCGAAGCCCGGCCGGGAATTGATCAGACACTCCTCCTCTATCCCCAACCTTACGACTACCTGTCGAACTAGTCGTCGACAGTGCCACAGCTCCTCCACTGTCCATATCCATACCCAAATCTCCTCTCTTTCTCACTCTCCAAATTCCAAAACCCAACTCGCATTCGGAAAAAACCCAACTAATATTCAAAGAGAAAATCTAGTAAATCCCAAATACTATAATTTCAAGCAAGATTGCTTTTGCAACACATGGAAATATGAAGAAAGAAGAAAGAAATCGAGTAGAAAAAAGATTCTGTTTTCTTCCGAGAAAAAGGAGATTTTAAATGTGGAGTGTTTGGACTGCTTCTACTTCGCATTTTGCTCTGTTTTTTTTTTTTTTTTTACCCCTATAAAAATGTCACAGTACACCTACCAAGCTAACATATAGGAATTTTAAATACTCTGATAAAGAGGGTTGAATGATACACGTGCGCTTATGAATTACTCAGAAACTGCATTCCTAGCGTATTGTCATAGTTTAAATGAATAATGAAAGCTCTGCTTATTTGATTTAGCGGAGTGGCGGGCATTTATTGTACGGTTCAAAACGAATCAAATCCAATGGTGGTGATTTAACAATCAAGCGTCCACGAATTGTAGAATAAGAGAATTTTAACCGTTGGAATTTTGAGGAACTGAATTAGGAACGGTGGTTTCGAGAATTTATTCAGTTTTGGTGTAGGGGAATGCGTGTTGTATGAATAAACTTTCAAGTGTATGGAGTGTCGTGCTCTGGCAGAGTATCAAATAACTCTCTCGTAACAAACCAGGCCAGATTCTAACGCCGTGATGTCGTACGGTTAATCTGGTGGTATTTCTACACAGTAAATTCTATCCGTTGCTTGTTATTGTTGGAGATTTGGATTCCACACACGTGTGAAATCCTGTCCATCCGCTCGCAGGCCCACCTGCTGATATGGACATGTTTTGATATCTGAGTTTTTTTTTATTAATTGAAATTTTTTTTTTTACCTCGAAGATTTCTGTGAGGTGAGTTTTTTTTTTTTTTTTTTTTTTTTTTTAAATACACACGCGCACACACACCCCCACACTCACGCTATTGGAAGTTCACCAGACTCTACCACCCGAGCAAGAGTAAGGACCTACTCAAGTGAGTTAAATTGTTCTAAGAACATATATGATTAAAACATTTTTTTTTTTTTGTAGCCGTCCATTTTTTTTGGTAATAAGTGGGCCATGTGATCAAGCACACGTGTTTCATATTTCCATCTCTGCTCTTATTTAGCACTGTAACTATTGATTAGTGGCTAGTAAAAGGAACGATCAATATTCGATTGGATAAATTCAAAACGATTTGAACGGTTAAGATTGTTCAATCGCTGCAACGTTTAAGCTAGAGTCTTTTTCACATAATGTCCCACCAGATTAACGGTCTCGATCAGCCAAGAGGATTATTTACTGTTGAAACAAGGAAACTGTTATGATGTAGCAACCTGGCTCCACTAGCTTTGAACTTTTGGGAGGGAGTTGGATCGAGTGGGGCCCACTTCGTTTCTATCCAAAATAAGAAATATTCATTGGGCCTTAATCTCTACAGTGTTGAATGGACGGCAATAAGATTCACTCACCACGAGAAGCCTCGTTTGTCGATTTTAAATGCCGCCTAGAAACACTTGGAAGTCCAATCGATCAATCGTCCATCGCACATTTTATACACTGATTGAATGATCTGATCCATCCATAAGCTGACCTTGCTTTTTTAGCCATCCATTTTGCAAGCCATAGATGAGATGACATCAAGATTGCTAGACATAACCAGATGGGCTCCATTAAATAAATGATGTAAATTGCGGACCAAGTCTAATTTATATAAATGATCTCTACCGTCCATTTTATAGCCTAATGATTAGACAGTTAGACTCATTCGATCGGTAAGATTTTATATATATATATATATATATATATATATATATATATATATATATATACTTCCAATGAGGTGAGTTGTGTAGCTCAGCCTTACTTGTGTAAAACATCAACACCAGGCATTTGATAGTTTTCATTAGTTCATGGGATATTCCAAAAATCAACTATATAAAAAACTTAAGTGAGTCATACCATCTAAAGCTTTGTAAAAATATGTCTAAAACATATAAAAGAACTTTATGGAGCTTATATTAGTTTTGAATGCGACTGAAACTTCGTGTAACAATGCATCTAAGTGAGACACACACAATGAATGGGCTAAATATATGAACCACATTCCGGTGGCCTCAATAAATGATTGTGAATGTTTTAATAGGAGGATAATCCTCTCAACTATTATATGTGGTGTGGCCCACCCAACTCATCAGATAGACTTGAATTTCAAGCTGGTATCTGGAATAGTGCATCTGATTAATGGCATATGTTCAACCAACATCATGGTGGGACCCACATAGCTCGACCTCATGAAAAGTCTGGTGAGGTCGACCTCATAGTACCATTTCCATGTATATATACGTAGGCCACATTAGTTTTGGATGCGACCGAAACTTAGTCTGAAAATGACGAGACACACGATGATCCATATCTCTGTGGCCACAATTAAATAATTATAAATGTTTGAATGCCCCTCCCAACTGTTATATAGATTAACTTGATTTTTAAGTCCATATCCCACCATGGAATGGTGCATTTGATTGATGGTAGATGTTCAACTCACATCATGGTGGCCCACACAGCTGGACCACATGGGAAGCTCCCATGAGGTCAACCTCATAGTACCACATATATATAGACGGTACAGATTAATCGACAGACGGTCCAACTGTGTAGACGGTACAAATTAATAGACGGAAGTTCCCATGAGGTGTAATAGACGGTACAGATTAATCAATTGGACGGTCCAACTGTGTAGATACCGCTGGGATTATTATGACCTACTGGTCTCATTTCTCACGTAAGCTAAATAGGCTGTGATATAGTACGAATTCTGACATTGTACCCATGTGTGGCCGAGTGAGATTAAACGTGCCATGCATGCACAATCTAGACTGTTCAAATAGTGGGCCCCATCATGATTCGAGAAATGTGCATGTCTCACTATATTGCTTGACACCGTACATTGACAGTCGCCCATGGAATGTATAAAATCACTCAATCACTTTGTTTTTCCGTCTACGCTCCATCATCAATGGGCCTATCCATTTGAACGGTCCAGATTTCTGTTCGTGAATTTCATGTATACAGATCATGATACACCACCGTTTTAAAAATGTTGGTATACACCCACAGTTTTCTCCAAGAACAGAATTTTAATTTTTTTTGAAATTCTGTTTATTCTGATTCCTGAAAAGCCACACGATGTTTCGCTTTCTTTAATGGGGAGTTATGAAATACTCTGGCAGTGTATGACACTTGATACGCAGGCACTCATAAATTATAAACGTGACATATTATAACTCAATCAAAACCGACCAAATTGTGGAACCCACTTTCTCTAAATTACAATCCTAAAATTAAATTGGTTGAGAAATTGTAACCTTTGATTAGTATACACTTTTTTGTTTGAAATAGGACCACTGGTACTTTTCGTTTTTAACCGTCCAATAAATCTCCACCAATCCGTTGGTTAGATAATCAAATAAAGTTAATTTCTAGTAAATAATGCATAAACTGGGATCTGGAATTTGGACTCTTTAATTCTTATTTATTTATGCTACCTATGCAACTTCTTGGTAATTTTTAAGTGCCTGCGTATCATCCATGACACTAGCTAGAGTATCAATGTTTCTCGCTTCTTCGGTCTACTGAGAACTCTAAAAAGTAGACAGGAGAGTAGGAAAGGTGAGGGACCACGACCATCCATACTCAATTACTTAGTATCTTGACACTTACAATAAGTATAGATTAATCCAAACCGTTCAAATAGTGGGGCCCATTGTTAGTTGTACACTAAAACAAAACAATTAGAAGATCCAAGCTTCAGATTAATGAGTACGTTTTTGTAGAATCCAGACCATTAAACAGATACTATCAACCTTTTACTTTGTGAAAAACAAGATAGATCCAATTGGACGACTGGATATCTACAGTTTCTGATTGAGAGTGTATATAGTATGATAATCTGTCAGAGCACCAATACTTTTCCTCTAAAGGTAGAACAGGCCTTACCGATTCCCGTGACGCCCCCAACAAACGGAACTGACGATATCCGTCAAAGATATTCTTCTCTTCTTTTAACGAGCCTGACGGAATACCTACACTCAGTCCACGTCCGTCAGGTATCTCTCCGTCCAGCTCCGTCTCTGACTCGTTATCAGGCCCACTTTCTTATCTCACTGACACGTGTCACACCCCTACACGTCGCACGTGATGTCTTTTCCACCATCAAGACAAGTAACATCGCGGTGGGGTATATTCCCCATACGTTTCTTTCACTTTGGTGTACGTGAAAAGGGACAGCTTCCCACGTGGCATCATCTGTCCACGTCAGCTACAGAGTCCCATTCGTACAAGCAACCCTAACGGTTTCCGTCATCTAGCGGGTGGAGTATTTTAAGCCGTTGATTTCTTAATATCACTTCAAAGCTTTTTATCATGCGCGTGTATGCTTTTAAGGGAAACGAATATATGTGTATTCGAGAGCATTATTCCACGCGTGTATTAAAATATTACAGGTGGGAGTAGGGCTGGCTTTATTGGGGTGCTGACACGTGTACTGACGTAGTTGGGAGATGGCCCACCGGCTTTTTGTTTAGGTGAATAATATAGGGAGCGGATTAGGTACGGCCATGGCCATACCCAAGACGGTGCGGTCCTTGCCATGGGGCCCACCTTGATGTATGTATTCTATATCCACGCCGTCCATCCGCTTTGTGAGTTAAGTTTAGGGTATAAGTCAAAAATTAAGAAAATTCAAATCTCGGGTCGACCATATTATAGGAAACTTTGGTGATTTAACATCCACCATTAAAAACTTCTTAGGGCCCACCGTAATATTTATTTTCCATCCAACCTGTTGATAAGATCAAATAAATCTGGATAAAGGGAAAGAAAACAAATATTAGCTTGATCCAAAACCTTTGGTGGCCCACAAGAAGTTTTTAACGGTTAATCACTACTGTTTCTTATAAAATGAGACGTCTGATATTTAAATCTGCTTCATTTTCTAGCTCATACGCTAAAATAATCTAGCAAAACGGATGAACGGTGTAGATATTGAATACATACATTAAGGTGGCCCCCACCGTAAGAGCCGCACCAGCTTTGGATGAGGCCGGGGCCGCACCTAATCCGCTTCAGTTATATAATACTCAGGCAGGGGATGACGCTTGATATGCAGTCACTAAAAAAGGTACACGTGTCATACATTAGGTCAGATTAAATTGTGGAAATAGCTATCTCCAAGTCGCAGTCTCAAATCAGATTGGATAGAGAATCCTAATGCCTGATATGTAGATAGATGCTTGTTGAAGCAGGAACATCTAATATTTTTCATTTTTAACCGTCCAATAAATGTTCACGATCCGACAGCCAGATATTCAATTAAATTTAATTTTGGGTCATGATAACCCATAACTTAGGACAATTTAGTTTGACTTATTCGTATGCCACGTAGGCAATTAAGTAATTTCTTAGTGCCTGCGTATCATGCATCACACTCTGCCAGAGCATCAAAGTTTTTATCTGTTATTTAAGGGGAGAGGATAACGGAGAATGTCAATGGGCCGCGCTCGGGTCTAAAAATTCACAATTTTGAATAGGGCTGCCCGGACAGCCCGCTGGAAACAGTTAAAAATTCAGCCCGAGACCAACTTAGGTGGACCATACCACGTGAATCAATGTTAATTGAATGCCCACCATTGTAAAAGTTCCATGTCAAGCTGATATTTGTGTTTTCCTTTTATCTATTTAAGCCTTTAGGACATTATCAGTAGGTTGGATGACAAATAAACATTGCCGTGGGCCATAAGAAGTTTTAATGATGAGCGTACAATCACTACTGGTTCATCTGATGTGCTCCACCAGGGATTTGGATCAGCTTCGGTTTTAGCCCATGCCCTAAAAATGGTAGATCACTTTGCACGTGAGATTGATAAGCCATTCTTGCACCACATGTACCCTTACATGCGGCACACATGACAATCTAGCACGTGCGGACAACTCCTGCCGTGTTTCTACATATGTGGCCCATCTAAGGATGGACAAGCCTAAACTTTTACTATGGTCATCTTATCGTGTGGCCCGCTTATTCGTAGATCAGATTTTTCACCTACTTGCCTGACAGGCACGTGTTCTGCATGTGGGGAGCGAGCAAACGTCATCTATCATGTTTGGCTATTGTTTGTAAGACAGTGTAAATAAGCCTGATTTGCTAAACTACGGTGATTATAAATGGGGGTGTCCTGAATTGAGGGGCTCGGGACAGGAGAACGTTCTAATGACCATTGAGGGGCAACCGTTATGTATTACTTTTATCCACACCATATATCCATTTTTTTCATATTATTTCAGGTTATGAAAAAAAAAAAAAAAAAAAAGACTCTATGCATGCGCATGAAACGCAAATGCTACCTACATCCATAAACCATAGCATAGGCCGTGCATGCTCATGAAACACAAATGCTCTGAAACCTTCACTCACATGGATTCCAATGTTCTTCCTCCTTCCACAGAGTCCACAATGCCCTATAAATAACATCGGACCTTGCTCTAAAGAACTCAAGCAATTACACCGAGTTTCAATGTATAAGCCTACCTTCTTCCGTTAGTTTTCCCATTCCACCTAGTTTCAGTGCATAAACATCTCTTCTCCTCTCTCATCTTCCTCTCCACTCACATAGACCACCATGCCTGTGTCTGCTAGTGATGCAAATGGTCCTATTTCCGTATTTACCCACTTACTACTTTGATGTCAACATCAACATCACCCTTCCATGGCCGATCATTCAACTCATCCATGTCTTCTTACTCATCACTGTCGTTATTGTGTTATTCGGTGTTCTTCAAACCGACAATGCCCCCAAGCCTTTGGAAACTAACCTGACGAACATAACGGTCACTCAGGACGGCAGTGATGACTACACCACTGTATCGGCAGCAGTGGTCGCTGCCCCTGACTTCAGCACGTCGCTTTTTCAAATACACATAAAGTCTAGTGTATATCGTGAGCATGTGAAGGTTGGTCAGAACAAGACCAATATCACCTTCATCGGGGATGGGATTGGCAAGACGTTCATAACGTTCGACCATTATTCCACCAAAAAAACATTGACTCTCAACACTGCAACTGTTGGTGGGTTTGTTTGTCATCTTGCATTCTGCATATTTTTAGTATTACATTCTTCTGCGAAAGTGCGGGATTTGTTTCTAATTTCGTTTAGGATTTTTGTTTGGGATTCTTTTTACAACTTTCTATATGGGTTTAAACGGGATTATGAGGTATTCTAAGGGATTCTCAGATATTCTAAGAAATTCTAAGGTATTCTAAGAGATTTTAAGGTATTCTAAGGGATTCTAAGGCATTTTAAGGGATTCTAAGGCTCTCAAAAAGGATTCTAGAGTTTCTAAAAGGGTGGAGCAAGGGAAAGATTTGAGGAGTACTCAAATCTGGTAAGTCCATTCTCTTTGTAATTTCTACTTTTATAGTGAATATTTATCATTTTGTGCCGTGGTTTTTTTCCAAAAGGGTTTTCCATATTAAATCTATGTTCTATTTTGTTTGCTTGGTACTCTCGGATTGCTATCCTAGATCCATCTCGATCGATGATAGTAGGAACTTAATTAGTTCTCGAAGCAAGTATGTAGATTAGATGGGTCCTTACTCATTCCTTAGTGGTCAACTCACAAGAATTTCAACACGAGGTCATAAGTTCGAGTACCCATTTATGGTGAAAACCACCGTGGTTTGACTGAATCGTGGGGCCTACCTTGACCTATGTGTTCATAGCATGCCACCCATCTTTTTTGGCAGCTCATTTTAGGGCATGTGCCCAAAGATGAAGCTGATCCAAATCTTAGGTGGACCACACCACATGAATCAATGATGATAGAATGCCCACCATTGTAAAAGTTCTATATCAAGTTGATATTTGTGTTTTCCTTTTATCTACCCAGGCCTTTAGGATATTATCAACTGGTTGGATGACAAATAAACATTGTGGTGGCCATAAGAAGTTTTAATGATGAGTGTACAATCACTACTGGTTCATCTGATGTGCTACACCGGAGATTTGGATCAGCTTCAGTTTTACCACATGTCCTAAAATTGGTAGATCACTCTGCACGTGAGATCGATAAGCCATTCTTGTACCACACGTACCCTTACATGTGGCACACACGACAATCTAGCACGTGTGGACAACTCCTGACGTGTTTCTACATATGTGGCCCGTCTAAGGATGGATAGGCCTGAACTTTTACTATGGTCATCTTTATCATGTGGCCCGCTTATTTGTAGCTCAGATTTTCCACATACTTGCCTGACTGGCACGTGTTCTACATGTGGGGAGTGAGCAAACGTCATCTATTACGTTTGGCTGTTGTTTGTAAGACGGAGTAAATAAGCCTGATTTGCTAGACTACGGTGATTATAAATGGGGGTGTCCTGAATTGTGGGGCTAGAGACAGGAGAAGGCTCTAATGACCATTAAGGGGCAACCGTTATGTATTACTTTTATCCACACCGTCTATCCATTTTTCCATATTATTTCAGGTTATGGAAACAAAAATAAGACTCCGTGCATGCGCATGAAACACAAATGCTACCTACATCTATAAACCATAACATAGGATCATGCGCATGAAACACAAACGCTCTGAAACCTTCGCTCACATGAATTCCACTGCACTCCCTCCTTCCACAAAGTCCACAATACCTTATAAATAACATCAGACCTTGCACTAAAGAACTTAATCATTACACCGAGTTTCAGTGTATAAGCCTACCTTCTTTTGTTAGTTTTCCCATTCTTCATAGTTTCAATGCATAAACCTCTCTTCTCCTCTCTCATCTTCCTCTCCACTCACATAGACCACCATGCCTATGTCTGTTAGTGATGCAAATGGTCTTCTTTCCGTATTTACCCACTTACTACTTTGATGTCAACATCAACATCACCCTTCCATGGCCGATCATTCAACTCATCCATGCCTTCTTACTCGTCATTGTCATTATTGTGTTATTCGGTGTTCTTCAAACCGACGATGCCCCCAAGCCTTTGGAAACTAACCTGACGAACATAACGGTCGCTCAGGACAGCAACAGTGACTACACCACTATATCGGCAGCAGTGGCCACTGCCCCTGACTTCATCACTTCGCTTTTTCACATATACATAAAGTCTGGTGTATATCGTGAGTGTGTGAAGGTTGGTCAGAACAAGACCAATATCGCCTTCATCAGGGATGGGATTGGCAAGGCGTTCATAACGTTCGACCATTATACCACCAAAAAAAAAAAAAAACCGACTCTCAATACCGCAACTGTTGGTGGGTTTGTTTGTCATCTTGCATTCTGCATTTTTAGTATTACATTCCTCTACGAAAGTGCGGGATTTGTTTCTAATTTCATTTAAGATTTTTGTTTAGGATTCTTTCTACAACTATCTATATGGTTGTAAACGAGATTAGGAGGTATTCTAAGGGATTCTCAGATATTCTAAGAGGCTCTAAGGGATTTTAAGGCATTATAAAAGATTCTGAGGTATTCTAAGGGATTCTAAGGCATTCTAAGAGATTCTAAGGCTATCAAAAAGAGTTCTAGAGTTTCTAAAAGGGTGAAGCAAGGGAGAGATTTGAGGAGTACTCAAGTCTGAAGTGTCTTTTCTCTTTGTAATTTCTGCTTTTATAGTGAATATTTGTCGCTTTGTGCCGTGGTTTTTTCTCGAAAGGGTTTTTCACGTTAAATTTGTGTTCTCTTTTATTTGCTTGGTGCTCCTGGATTGCAATCCTAGATCCATCTCAGTCAATGATAGTAGGAACTTAATTAGTTCTCGAAGCAAGGATGTAGATTAGATGGGTCCTTACTCATGCCTTAGTGGTCAACTCACAAGAATTTCAACACGAGGTCATAAGTTCAAGTACCCATTGTAGTGAAAATCCACCGTGGTTTGAGTGAATCACGGGGCCTACCTTAACCTAATTGTTCATAGCATGCCACCCATCTCTTTTGGCAGCTCATTTTAGGGCATGTGCCCAAAAATGAAGTCGATCCAAATCTTAGGTGGACCACACCACATGAATCAATGGTGATTGAATGCCCACCATTGTAAAAGTTCTATATCAAGTTGATATTTGTGTTTTCCTTTTATCTATCGAGGCCTTTAGGACATCATCAACAGGTTGGATGACAAATAAACATTGTGGTGGGCCATAGGAAGTTTTAATGATAAGCGTACAATCACTACTGGTTCATTTGATGTGCTCCACCAGAGATTTGGATCAACTTCAGTTTTAGCCCATGCCCTAAAAATAATAGATCACTCTACACGTGAGATCGATAAGTCATTCTTGCACCACACATACCCTTACATGCGGCACACACGACAATCTAGCTCGTGCGGACAACTCCTGACGTGTTTCTACATATGTGGCCCGTCTAAGGATGGACAGGCCTGAACTTTTACTATGGTCATCTTTATTGTGTGGCCCACGTAGCTCAGATTTTCCACATACTTGCCTGATTGGCACATGTTCTGCATGTGGGGAGCGAGTAAACGTCATTTATCACATTTGACTGTTGTTTATAAGACGGTGTAAATAAGCCTGATTTGCTATACTACGATGATTATAAATGGGAGTGTCCCGAATTGAGGGGCTCGGGACAGAAGAATGCTTTGATGACCATTGAGGGGCAACCGTTATGTATTACTTTTATCCACACCGTCTATCCATTTTTTTCATATTAATTTAGGTTATGGAAAAAAGAAAAAAGACTCCGTGCATGCGCATGAAACACAAATCAATACTACCTACATCAATAAACCATAGCATAGGCCGTACATGCGCATGAAACACAAACGCTCTGAAACTTTTGCTCACATGGATTCCATTGCACTCCCTCCTTCCACAAAGTCCACAACACCCTATGAATAACACCGGACCTTGCTCTAAAGAACTCAAGCAATTACACCGAGTTTCAGTGTATAAGCCTACCTTCTTCCGTTAGTTTTCTCATTCCACCTAGTTTCAGTGCATAAACATCTCTTCTCCTTTCTCATCTTCCTCTCCACTCACATAAACCACCATGCCTGTGTCTGTTAGTGATGCAAATGGTCCTCTTTCCATATTTACCCACTTACTACTTTGATGTCAACATCAACATCACCCTTCCATGGCCGATCATTCAACTCATCCGTGCCTTCTTACTCATCACTGTCGTTATTGTGTTATTCGGTGTTCTTCAAATCGATAATGCCCCCAAGCCTTTAGAAACTAACTTGACGAACATAACGGTGGCTCAGGACGGTAGCGGTGACTAGACCACTGTATCGGTAGCAATGGTACCTACCCCTGACTTTAGCACGTCGCTTTTTCACATATACATAAAGTCCATTATATATCGTGAGCGTGTGAAGGTTGGTTAGAACAAGACCAATATCGCCTTCATTGGGGATGGGATTGACAAGACGTTCATAACGTTCGACCATTATGCCACTAAAAAAACATTGACTTTCAACACCGCAACTGTTGGTGGGTTTGTTTGTCATCTTGCATTCTACATATTTTTAGTATTACATTCCTCCGCAAAAGTACGAGATTTGTTTCTAATTTCGTTTAAGATTTTTGTTTAGGATTCTTTCTACAACTATCTATATGGGTATTCCAAGGGATTCTAAGGCATTCTAAGGTATTCTAAGGGATTCTAAGGCATTCTAAAGGATTCTAAGGCTCTCAAAAAGGGTTCTAGAGTTTCTAAAAGGGAAGAACAAGGGAGAGATTTGAGGAGTACTCAAGTCTAGTAAGTCCTTTCTCTTTGTAATTTCTGCTTTTATAGTGAATGTTTGTCGCTTCGTGCCGTGGTTTTTTTTCGAAAGGGTTTTCCACGTTAAATCTGTGTTTCCTTTTATTTGCTTGGTGCTCTTGGATTGCTATCCTAGATCCATCTCGGTCGATGATAGTAGGAACTTAATTAGTTCTCGAAGTAAGGATGTAGATTAGATGGGTCCTAACTCATGCCTTAGTGGTCAACTCACAAGAATTTCAACACGAGGTCATAAGTACGAGTACCCATTGTGGTGAAAAACCACTGTGGTTTAATTGAATCGTGGGGCCTACCTTGACCTATGTGTTCATAGCATGCCACCCATCTCTTTTGGCTGCTCATTTTAGGGCATGTGCCCATAAATGAAGCCGATCCAAATCTTAGGTGGACCATACCACATGAATCAATGGTGATTGAATGCCCACCATTGTAAAAGTTCTATATCAAGCCATTGTAAAAGTTCTATATCAAGCTGATATTTGTGTTTTCCTTGTATCTATCCAGGCCTTTAGGACATTATCAACAGGTTGGATGAAAAATAAACATTGTGGTGGGCCATAGGAAGTTTTAATGATGAGCGTACAATCACTACTTGTTCATCTGATGTGCTCCACCAGAGATTTGGATTAGCTTCAGCTTTAGCCCATGCCCTAAAAATGGTAGATCACTCTGCACATGAGATCGATAAGCCATTCTTTCACCACACGTACCCTTACATGCGGCACACACGACAATCTAGCACGTGCGGACAACTCCTAACATGTTTCTACATATGTGGCCCGTCTAAGGATGGACAGGCCTGAACTTTTACTATGGCCATCGTTATCGTGTAGCCCGCTTATTCGTAGCTCAGATTTTCCACATACTTGCCTGAATGGCACGTGTTCTGCGTGTGGGGAGCAAGTAAATGTCATCTATCATGTTTGGCTCTTGTTTGTAAGACGGTGTAAATAAGCCTGATTTGTTAAACTACGGTGATTATAAATGGGGGCGTCCCGAATTGTGGGGCTCAGGACATGAGAAGGCTCTGATGACCATTGAGGGGCAACCGTTATGTATTACTTTTATCCACACCGTCTATCCATTTTTATATATTATTTCATGTTATGGAAAAAAAAAAAAAAAGACTCCGTGCATGCGCATGAAACACAAATGCTACCTACATCCATAAATCATAGCATAGGTCGTGCATGCGCCTGAAACACAAATGCTCTAAAACCTTCACTCACATGGATTCTACTGTACTCCCTCCTTCCACAGAGTCCACAATACCCTATAAATAACATCGGACCTTACTCTAAAGAACTTAAGCAATTACACCAAGTTTCGGTGTATAAGCATACCTTCTTCCGTTAGCTTTCCCATTCCACCTAGTTTCAGTGCATAAACCTCTCTTCACCTCTCTCATCTTCATCTCCACTCACATAGACCGCCATGCCTGTGTCTGTTAGTGATGCAAATGGTCCTCTTTTCATATTTACCCACTTACTACTTTGATGTCAACATCAACATCACCCTTCCATGCCCGATCATTCAACTTATTCATGCCTTCTTACTCATCACTGTCGTTATTGTATTATTCAGTATTCTTCAAACCAACAATGCCCCCAAGCCTTTAGAAACTAACCTAATGAACATAATGGTCGCTCAAGACGGTAGCGGTGACTACACCACTGTATTGGCAGCAGTGGCCGCTACCCCTGGCTTCAGCACGTCGCTTTTTCACATATACATAAAGTCCGGTGTATATCGTGAGCGTGTGAAGGTTGGTTAGAACAAGACTAATATTACCTTCATTGGGGATGAGATTGGCAAGACGTTCATAACGTTCGACCATTATGCCACCAAAAAAACATTGACTCTCAACACTGCAACTGTTGGTGGGTTTATTTGGCATCTTACATTCTGCATATTTTTGGTATTACATTCCTCTGCGAAAATGCGGGATTTGTTTCTAATTTCGTTTGTGGCCCGTTTGGACGGGTGGATTAGAAGGGATTGGATGGTATTGGAACGGATTGAAAGTTAAACCCGGGATTGGCCCGGTGTACGTGCCAAAGAGACTGGGTGATCTGAACCCGGGATATAGCAATCTCATGGATCTTAAGACAATCCACTGACAACACAATCATTACCTTTAAATCCCATCCAATCCACCCTAATCTGTTCAAATTTGCCTGGGACGTATTTGGTTCGTTGGATTGGAAGAGATGGGAATGTTTAATCTCGGGATTGGCCGGGCGTGCCAAACAGACTCGATATAGCAATCCGGAGATATAGCAATCCCATTGATCTTAAGACAATCCACTGACAACATCATCATTACCTTGAAATCCATGCCATCCACCTTAATACCATTCAATTCCTTCCAATCCACCCGTCCAAACGAGCTTAGGATTTTTGTTTGGGATTCTTTCTACAACTATCTATATGGGTGTAAACGGGATTAGGAGGTATTCTAAGTGATTCTCAGATATTCTAAGAGATTCTAAGGTATTCTAAGGTATTCTGAGGGATTCTGAAGCTCTAAAAAAGAGTTCTAGATTTTCTAAAAGGGTGGAGCAATTGAGAGATTTGAGGAGTACTCAAGTCTGGTAAGTCCTTTCTCTTTGTAATTTCTACTTTTATAGTGAATATTTGTTGATTTGTATCGTAGTTTTTTTCTGAAAGGGTTTTCCACATTAAATCTGTGTTCTCTTTTGTTTGCTTGGTGCTCTTGGATTACTATCCTAGATCCATCTTGGTCGATGATAGTAGGAACTTAATTAGTTCTCGAAACAAGGATGTAGATTAGATGGGTCCTTACTCATACTTTAGTGGTCAACTCACAAGAATTTCAACACGAGGTCATAAGTTCGAGTACCTTTTGTGGTGAAAAACCACTATGGTTTGACTGAATCGTGGGGCCTACCTTGACCTATGTGTTCATAGCATGCCACCCATCTCTTTTGGCAGCTCATTTTAGGGCATGTGCCCAAAAATGAAGCCGATCCAAATCTTAGGTGGACCACACCACATGAATCAATGGTGATTGAATGTCCACCATTGTAAAAGTTCTGTATGAAGCTGATATTTGTGTTTTCCTTTTATCTATCCAAGCCTTCAGGACATTATCAACATGTTGGATGACAAATAAATATTGTGGTGGGCCATAGGCAGTTTTAATGATGAGCGTAGAATCACTACTGGTTCACCTGATGTGCTCCACTGGAGATTTGGATCAGCTTCATTTTTAGCCCGTGCCCTAGAATTAGCTGGCAAAATACACGGCGAGGATATACAACACATACATTAAGGTGGGCCCACGGTCACGGTGTCACCGAAGTCCTTGTTTCCCGGCCTCACCGAATCGTCCTTGAAGCAATGCTACAAAACAAAAATAGCTAATATCTAATGGTCGAGATTCAGTTTGGAAAAGCGAAGAATGCCGATTGATTGGTGTAATTTTGAAAATGCGAAGAATGCCGATTGATTGGTGTAATTTTGAAAATGAGCCATTAACATGATAGGACTCGTTGGATGGACCGTCCAGATTGACGCATCACCATTCAGTGTACTTTGGAGATATGGCCCTGCTATTGGCTCTGCCCGCTTATCACCGGTTCTTTTGCTTAGATCAACGGTCCAGATTGATATACTTTTCTATATATAAATAATGAAAAGCAATGATTATAATGATCTATTTCGGCAGGAGTGGATGTCATTTAATAAATAGGAAATGATTTTGTGTGGGCCACCAGCAGCGGAAGAACACTGCAGATGAAAGTTATTTGATGCGTCGGGGGAGCACGCCGATCCTTACACACGCACACCACCGACCTGTTTGTTTCGCTCTTTTCTTCAGATGGAATGAACAGAAATCCTAACCGTCCGACCGATGCATTTGGTACCTACGGCTTGGACGGTTTAGATCGATTTAAATGTGTGCCATTCGTACGGATACCTTGTGCATGCGTATGGATTTCATAGAATGCCACGTTGTCAGTGATTTTCTAGAACACCTGTTGTAGGAATACCCTGCGACAAAAAGTTATGGAGCCCACTTTGAAATTTATGCAACATCCACTCCGTCTATAGGTTGATGTAAGCTCATGCTAGGATATGTTAAAAACAATAGGAAAATCCAAAACTCTAGTGGGCCACATCATAGGAATCAATGGATATGAAAACACAAACACCAATATAACTTTAAAGAGCTCTTCGTGATATTTATATACAATCCAACCCGTTCATAAAGTGAATCCCACCATGTGAAAGGACAAAACCAAATATCAGCCTGACCCAAAACTTGAGTGGGCCTCAACAAGGTTTCAATGGTAGGCATCTCCATTCCCACTTTTCGCTGTGTTTGGGCCCAGTTAAGCTCTCGCTCGGCCTGATTTTGGGGCCACTTCCTAATATGACCTGTTGTAAATGATAGGGCGGACTTGATATCTCATACACATGATGTTGGGCCCCACAAAGCTTTTTGTCCCACAGTATACGGTAGTTGTAGGAAATTCAGAAACGGATTGGCTACTCCCCTGCCACCGCCCGGGGGCTGGTGGTCGGTGCTCTCTGGGCCCACCATGATGTATGTGTTTCATTCATGCCGTTCATCCATTTTTACAGATCATTTTGTGGTTTGATCACAAAAAATTAGAGAGGTATAAACATCAGGTGAACCACACCACTGGAAAACAGTAGTAATTGGATATCCACCATTAAAATCTTCATAAGGCCCACTGTACTATTTAGTTGACATCCAATGATTAGGTCATACATACCTAGATTAAGGTAAAAAAAACAAAGATCAGCTTGATTCAAAACTTTTATGGACCTTAAAAAGTTTCAAACATTTATTCAACCGATCCACTTGAGATTGGAATATATTTAATTTTTGGTTTCATACCGTAAAATGATGTATAAAAATGGATGGACTGGCATAGGTGAAACGCATACATTACCGTAGGGCCCAAAGATCACCGACCACCAGCCATTGGATCGTGGCAGGGGGCGTACCCAATCCGTTTCCAACTCCGCCGAGTTCGAATCCAAAATTTAAAATTTAGCCCAGCCAAAGCCAAAAAGAAAAAACAGAAAAGCATGAATCCAATGGACGCGGACTGCGTTCTACTCCCGCCCGTCTCCAGCCTCGAACGGACAGTTCCGTGGGCGTGCCCACCGTGACGTATCTGTAAATCCAAGCCGCCCATTCCTTTTCTCGTATCATTTTAAGAAATGACCACAAAAATTAGGCAGATCTAACGCTCAAATGGACCACACCATATATGACTCTTGCATTTAATGCTTTGTGTGCATTCCAAGCTTATTATTTGGTGCGGTACACATGACGTTGGATCTGCCTCATTTTTCCGGTTATGCCTTAAAATTATCTTAGATTAGGGATGGACCTGCCTTATTTTTGTGGTTATGCCTTAAAATAATCTTAGAATAGGGATGGACGGCTTGGATATACAGATACATCATGGTGGGCTCGCCCATAGAACCGTCCGTTCGAGGCTAGAGACGGGCGGGGATAGGACGCAATCCGCGTCCGAATCCATTGGGCACAGTGAGCATAGAGATTCGGTGCATGCACCTAGTAACAGAGGACAGTTGAAGTGAATCCAACGGTTGAAGTGAATCGAGCAACCATTTCAAAAATACGACTTTTTCAAATATAGCTATTTTTAGATACATATGAACGTAAATACGGGGTCGTTGAGGAAATCGGATCGTACTGAGTAAACTCTGTTGAGCTCACTGTGAATGCGTATAGTTTATCCACACTGTCCATCCGTTTTTCCAGCTATTTTAAGAGTTAATCCCAAAATTGATGCATATCCAAAGGACGCGGATTGCGTCCTACCCCTGCCCGGACGGTAATCCGTCCGGCAGGGCTCTATGGGGCCCATCGTGATGTAATTGTTTTATCCACACCATTAATCGTTTCTATATGATCATTTTAAGGTATCATGAAAAAAACGAAGCAGATAAACAGATCCAGTGGACCACATCAAAGGAACCTGCAGTGATAATGACACCCACCATTGAAACATTTCTAAGGGCCACCGTGATGTTTTTTTACCACCCAACCTATTAATAAGGTCATGCATACTTGGATGAAGTTAAAACACAAATTTCATCTTGAAGCTCTCAGGAAGTTTTTAATAGTGGATGTTTAATCCACAATTTGTGGTCCACTTAAGCCCTGAACCTACCTCAATTTTTGGCTCATATCTTAATATAATCATATAAAAATAATTAACAGTGTGGATAAAATACTTACATCATGGTGGACCCCACAGAGCCCTGCCCAGATGAATTACCGTATGGGCGGTGGTAGGACGCAATCCGCGTCCATATCCAAATCTCAAGTGTACCATTCCATAGAAAACAGTGGAAATATTGATTTCCACAGTTGAAACCTTTCTAAGGCCTCTAGTGATGTTTATTTGTCATCCAACCTGTTTATAAGTTCACACAGACATGAATGAAGTGAAAACACAACACAGACATGAATGAAGTGAAAACACAAAGATCAGATTGATATAAAACTTCTTTCCCTGCCAAGAACTTTTCAACGGTAGGTGTTAAATTTACACTGTTTCTGGTGGTGTGGTCCACTTGAAATTTGGATATGCTTCATTTTTACAATATTTATTTAAAATTATCTGATAAAATGGATGGACAGAGTGAATAAAATGCATGAATGAAGGTGGGACCCACAGAGTTTACTCAGTACGTACTGAGTTACTCTGTACGCAATCCGCTTCCGTGGCTGGGGATGCCGATTGCCTGCGAAGGACGCGGTTCGGTACTACCCCTTCCGTCGCGGATTCGGTAGTGACCCCTCCAAGCTCGGTACCGGTCGTTACTGGAAATGTTATGCGGGACCCACCATGATGTATGTGTTTTATCCACCCCGTCCAATAATTTTTCGAACTCATTTCAGATTATGAGCCAAAAAAAAGAGGTAGATCAGAAGATCGAGTGGACCACACCACAGGAAGAAGTGGGCAGAGTGATGCCCACGAGAAATTTTCAGTGACTGGTATTCAATCTCCACTCTTTTATTTATGTGGTGTGGTCCACTTGAGCTTTGGATCTTATCATTTTGGACGGTGTCCTTAAATGAGTTAGCAAGATGGATGGATAAGACACATACATTAGGGTGGGCTTATCATTATGCCCAGCTTTGACTAGTAAGGTCGCTACCAAATTGAAGTTCTTATTTCTAAACATTCTATCACTGCCTACATGGTCTAAGAAAGGTTTAAGAGCAAGGAAATATTACTTGAATGTAATATTATTTACGAGGTCGTTGCCTCTTTTGGCCTTGTCCTTTGGATACCAATGACCATATGATTTTTGACTGTCCTTATGATTTGGGTTTGGAAAAGAATTATTTAAAAAGTTTTCCTTATGCATCTATCTTAGTTGCTATAAACAATTCAATGTATTGACTTATCCCCATGTGGTTGAGTAGGGTTGTACATGAACCGAGTTGCTCAGTTAGCTTACTCGACTCGGCTCAAAAAAGCTCGATTCAACTCAATTTGAAATTGAGTTCGAGCCAAGCCGAGCTGAGCTGATTTTTTGAGCTCAAAAAATTTTTGAACTGAGTTCGAGCTTGCCCGAGCTCGACTCGACTCGGATCGAACCCCAACTTAAATCGAACTTGGATCGAACTAGTTCGGTAACTAGGTTACTTTAATATTGATGTTGTTCACCAAGTGTTTGATGAAATGACTCAACGAAGTGTTGGCTAGTGGTAAGGAAGGTATGTATATGAAACATGTAACAATCATAAATTTTGGTGCATTAAAAAAAACTAAAATAAATATTTAAATATTTTATTTTTAAATTTTTTTAAAAAACAAACAAGTCAATAGTTGAGTTAATAGAAACATTCTTAGTTGAGAGAGAGATTTATGCATCGATTCTTAGAGTAAAGAGAAGATTCTAATAGGGCTTGATCAGGTAAGTTCCAACCCAGTGATGCTTCACTGAATGATCCAATTATTTGGTGGGCCACCCTGATTAATCATTTGATGTTCAAATTTCAGGATCTTAAAAAGAAAATCTAAATTTCAATAATTAAATTTAATAAACATATTATTTTAATTATTTAATCATTTAGAGTTTGACTATTTTTTAGGTTGATAGCCAAGAGCCCATAAATTAGAGCCTCCACATTTTATTATATAGCTTTCTTAGACTTTCTTTTACTATGATTTTAGGTATTCTTTTTTAAGTTCCCAGCAAGAACTAATGTGTGGCCATTTAGAGTCCTCTGTCTTCTTCTTAAAGTATATAGCTCTTTGCCCATGTAAGACCCGTGTCCTAGTCCATACCGTTCCGTAGGCTTTTGCGATCCTACCGGTCAAATTCCGGCGACCTTCGACCCATTATAGACGTTTGCCCATGATCTTGAGCCGAGTCTTGTTTACCGAAGGCGGCTCGATTCGAAACTTGTACCATGGTGACCGCGTCGTCGCCGCAGTTCCAAAGCCGCAACTCGCGCACCGATCCAATACCCATGGTAAAAGTTGTCGGCTTGCGTTTATTCTGAAGAAACGCCGCGCGTTGTGAATCTCGAAGAAATCTCTACAACAAGTCCCATCAATCAACCATAAATGCATCCCTTACCCAAGTACAACCACCCCACTCCTCCTTTTCCCACAAGTCAAACCTCTCTCTCCCTCACCATACCTTTCTTTAAAAATTTCAAACTAAACCATCCCTCTTTTACCCATTTTTGCAAACCGCACCATACCATCCATTCTTTTTCTTATTTTATTCCTTTATTCCATTTTCTTAAGCTCTCTCCCAAACGATCCAAGACACTCCTTACGTCCAAGCTTCCCTCTCCCTCCCAAGTGTGGTCCACCTTCTCATCTTCCATCTATACCTTCTCATCTTCCATCTTAACCATCCAAACCCCATCATCCACCGTCCAAGGCAAAAGCAAGGAGCATTGGAGGCCAAGGGAGCAAGGAGGAGGCTTAGAGGTGGGTGGTCCACCGTTAAATTTCTTTTCTTGGGGCCACTTGTTGGTGGGACTCATTTTTTATGTATGAATTGTCTTTTATCTCTTGTCTCTTTCTCTATCTCTCACTTTCTTTCTTTTCCCCTTGAATGTTGTGGGCCCCACCAATTTATGTTAAATCCACTCCATCCATCAGATGGTGTGGTCCCTGCATTTGGGTGAAATCCACCCTTCTTATATATATATATATATATATATATATATATATATATATATATATATATATATATGTAGTAGTATATTATATTATATTATTATAATATATATTAATATTATACTATGTATATATATATATATATGCATGGTGGGCCACGTGCATGTGGGACCCACCATGAGGCACAATCAAGTATCTCGTTCAACGTTTATTTGGACGTGAAGGTAGGCTAGCATGGAGTGTTGTGTACTGACATGGGTGTGTACTTACAAGCTATATATATATATATATATATATATATATATATATATATATATATATATATATGCTTTTGGGGTGGGCTGCTCATGCAGGCCCCACCTTGATGCATGGGGCTGATCCACGCCGTCCATTCTGTCCTTCAGCTCATTTTAGGCGTTGAGCAGAAAAATGAAGCTGATCCCATTTTCTTGCGGGCCGTGGCGTTGAGAATGCTAGTATTTTCCGTTAAAACATGGAAAAATGATTGCTGGGGTCCACAAGAAGCTTGGACCCACCTGAAACTTGGTTTGGACCCCTAATTTTGTGGAACACAGACAATGGACGGGATAGATCCGGTCAATGTGGGTCCCACCTAGAAAAAAAAAGATTATGTGCTTTCTTTGCGACTGTCGCTCGACGGACGGAGGCCGGTGGGCCTCACTGCCCTAGCTGTGGGTCCCACGTGATGCGTTTCAAACATCAACACCATGCGTTTGGTGGGCCATCCTCCTGGCTACGGCCCACCCAAAACTCAGCAGTATACGGAACTCAGGTGGACCATATCATCTAAAATCATGTGAAGACATGCTTAAAACATATGAAAACACTTGGTGGGGCCTACCCGAAGTTTGGATGTGGCTGAAATTTGGTCTGGACCCTCAGTCAGGTGAGACACACATAATAAGTGGGCTAGATTTGTGAACCACATTTCGGTGGGCCCCACGCCCACCCCCAAGTCCAAGTGACCTTATAAACAGGTTGGATGGCAGATAAATATCACGGTGGGCTCCCTGCCCACGTGACCCTGTCAACAGGTTGGCTGGCAAATAAACACCACTGTGGGCCCCCTGGTCCACTTGACCTCATGGATAGGTTGGCTGGCAAACAAACATTACGGTGGGCCCCCTTAGTCCACGGGACCTTATGAACATATTAGATAAAAATAAACATTATGGTGGGCCCTGGCCACGTGTTCTTATGAACAGTTTGGATGGCAAATAAACGTTACAGTGGGCCCAACCCAAGGTCCACGTGACCTTATGAATAGGTTGGATTGCAAATAAACATTTCCAATGGGCTCAGGTCTGTATGACCATATCAACAGGTTGGCTGGAAAATAAATGTATGGCGGCCCCCATGTGGGACCCCCCCTCCCCTGAGGTATGTTTTATTTCCACTCCTTCCATTAGTGTGGCCCATTTGATACACATATGGCCCATGTAGTATGACCCACTTATCATATTTAAGGCCCATTGTTAAGGCCCACCTTGAATTGTATAAGGCCGATTGTTGAGGCCCATCTTGATGTATCTTTGGCCCATTGTCGAGGCCATTTTGACACATATAAGGCCCATGTGATTAGGCCCCTCTAGATGTATTTGTGGGCCATTGTCCAGGTCCACTTTGACATATATGAGGCCCATTTGATGTATTGGAGGCCCACGGGTCAAGGCTTAACGGAATGTACATAAGGCCCATTATAGTGTGATTCCACCATGGTTTATATGTTAACCTTTATAGCAGGCTTGGGAGCAAATGTTGGTTTGATGTCCACATTGTGCGAATAATGTTGATTAAATGTCCCCATTATACTCTCCCTAAGGCCCACTGATAGGCCCATACTTGTAGTGAGTAGGCCGTCTAGGCCCATATCCATTATGCACAAGCCCATCACTATATAACATGTTTAGTATAGATACATGATTCATGATCATACGCATCATATGTATGCTTAGTATAAGGAGTGACTAATCATAGCATATGCCTTCAGGCAGACTGTTTACGGGCTCCCTGATAGGCAGAGTTGCCTACATGAGCGCGTGCCTCACGCAGGATGGTTGTATAACTGATAGTGTGATACATGCACTTGCATTTGTGTGATTATAATATGCCCTAGCGACATCGGGGTCATAGCCTCCACAGACACACCGTGGGTGGCTGGTTGGATACCGAAAACCGTGTTCTAAGCAATTGGGGTGTCATAGATGTCCCTGAGTGAAAGTTCGTGAACCCGATAGTACCAGAGGATGACTCCAACGTCGAGACCGAGTAGATATATGAGCGCATGAGGGCCGAATATCAGGAGGTCGCGTCTCCCACTATGTCGTGGTCGATTGAAAAGGGGTGTGGCCTTACTCGCCCGAGGGTAGGGGGCAATACTAGGCTGAGTTTGACCAGCTCGTGAATGGATCCGCTATCGACGTGCCAGATAGGTATTGACAGACTATTTGCTAGGTGGATAGTAAGGTTTCTTACACTCACTTGGACTGTGCGGCTAGGAGAGCGGCAGTGCCTTTTGGAGTATACTAAACCACAATGATTATCTAGACTAAGAACTGTACTGATTTGATGCTCTAGCGAGGAGCTGTATTGATATGTGGAGGTGGATTGACATGCTTGACTTGCATTATGTATCGCATGGCCTTGACATGACCGATAGTATTCATATTTTGCACCGCATAGCCATGGTACGGCTGACTGCATTCATGTACTCATCAACATGTTTCCGCATTACTTTGACATTGCATTCTGAGCACGCTCATATTATGCACACACTTACACTACCCTCTAAGCTTTCTATAAGCTTATGCATGATTGATGTGTGCAGGTGACGCTAGGACCCAGCCGTAGTCTCGCCGCAGTTGGAGCGTGCAGCCGAGCTTCTAGAATTTTTGTTATTATCATTATCTTGTATTTCCCTTCATACGCCTTGTACTCAAAGTTTTTTATCATGGTGAATTTTGTGATGGTGTTCTTGTGGTTATTGTTTGTGGGTTATGCTTGTAGTTATGCTCATTACAAATCGAATCATATTTGAAATTCTCTTTGTAGCATCCCAAGATCGGATATGGGTGTCGGGAGCCGAGAATGGGGTACTACGGAGGCTGTCGGCGCCGGATTCGGTGATCGAAAATTTTGTGAGCCCGGTTTTCGAGTTCGGGGCGTGACAGCCCACACCATGCAACGCATGCTTCTTCCACTTAGAGGAATAGTAAATATTGTTAATAGGTGCATGAAGGTTATCTTATCTAGGATTGTAGTTGCTCCAGCTGATAGTCTCCCTTAACTCATTGCTACTACTAAGTTAACTTCACTAATTTTATATTTGATGTATTACTAGCCTTATTTTTCAAGAGGGTTAGCTCTACTTGTCTTCTACCCTCTTGCCTAGGGCGTGGGCTTGCTCTCTTTGTTGGGAGCCTTGCACAAAACCTTAGAATCTAGCCTTCCAAAACAAACCAGAATTATAAATAATAAAGCAATGAAATAAATTAAAGCATAAATCACACACCACACAAGATATTTTTACGTGAAAAACCTTCAAAGAAGTAAAAACCATGGGACCTCATCCAGATCAACAATCCACTATTAAGTAGAACATTACAACATTCTTCACTCACGCAGGAGTGGATAAACAATGAGAGAATAAAAGAAAGAAGGAGAGATCTGACCGATTACGAGGACGTAGAAGTGTTGAGATATCAAGTGCACAATAGATAACCTCCACGAGCATAACCTCCCTTCTACAAGCTTCCTCTCTCTCTTTCTCTCTCTCTATCTCTCACACCTTTGATAGCCCTAAACCCTTTAGCAAATCTCTTGTAAAGCTTTAGGAAACCCTCTTGTCATACTTAAAAAGCCCTAGGTACTTCCTATTTCTAGTTTAGGAAACTCCCTTTTGCATCCTTTTTGCGAAAGTACTCAAAATCTGCAATCCGCACAAAATCGCGGAACGAATCTGTGTAACCACGGTTGGTCGAGACGAGGTCACGACCGGTCGAGCGCCACCTATGACCGATCGAGCACCCCAGAGAAAAGTAGCCCAAAGTCACTGGACTTTGAGTCGAGTCAGGACTCGACTCCATGACTGGTCATACACCAGCCCTCAACTGATCGTGTAAGGCTCACGACCGGTCAAGCATGGAAAAAAAACAAAAACCCCATCACTCTTGAGGGATAAGTGTCTCCTTTTCATCCTCCTCTTTTTCTTTTTCTTTTTTTTTTAAAATCTCACGTATTATTCATTGGGTGCCCTTTTGGAAGTAATTAGAGTGCCATTTTGGAAGTAATTAGAGTGTGTACCTTGCCTTTAAAAAAATCTGAGTCCCTATCATGAGCTCGGCACAAACTATGTCTCTGAAGGGCAAATGTGATGTATGGGTTTTATCCACACTGTCCATTCATTTTTTGCATGTAATTTCATAGTAGAATCCAAAAGATGTGGTAGACCCAATGATCAAGTGGACCACACAGTAGGGATTAACCTCCCACTGTTGAAAACTTTGTGTAGGGTATGGAAGTTTTAAATCAAACTAGTATTTTTGTTTTCCCTTCGTCTAGGTCAATTTCACCTTATGAATAGGTTGCATAGCAAAGAAACATTATGATGGGCCCAAACAAACTTTCAATGATAGGCATCATTATCACCGCTATTTCTTATAATGTAGTCCACGTTAGCCTTGGATCCAAATCAATTTTAGATTTGTATCCTTAAAACGATACGACAAAATGTATGGATGATGTGGATAAAACCCGTACACCATGTTGGCCCATCAAAGTTTTGAATGAAGTTAATATTTATAACCTTATGAACAGAGTGGATGGTAAATAAATATCACAGTGGGCCTTAGGAAGGTTTCAACCGTGGACATCATTATCACCCATACTTACCTTAGTGTGGTCCACTTGAGCCTTCAGCATGCCTTTTTTTTTTTTGGGCTCATGTCCAAAAATGATCGGTCAAAAATGAATGGACGGCGTGGGTAATACACATGCACCATCTCCACAGCTCATGTCTGGACCATCGTCTCTAGCTAGGCGGGGTAGTACCCAATCCGCGTCCCTTTCCCTCCCATCCACACGTACGGTGTAGTACATCTGTCCGAATTCAAAGTCTTAAATTAGGTGGGCCACACAATTTCAATTTTCAAGCCTAAAACTGGTACTTCACCCATCCGGTGGGCAAAAGTGCTTTAAAAAAATGTACGGCTGAAATATTTTTCTATTCAATTATTTCGTGTACTGTGGACCACCTAACCAGCATGGCCCCTGATGGAAAGCTCCTATCTTTTACACGTGTGTCACATGAGCGTGTTCGCTTGCGTGTGTACGGAGAGGGTTCTACAGACCCATGCATAGAGCTGTCAACGGGCCGGGCCTGGGTTGGTCTTTGCCCGGATTTTGAACTATTTTGGGCCAACCATCCGGTCAGTCTTATTTAAAACTCTGATTTGGAGGCCCGAGCCCGGCCCATTTATATCTTTACCCATGCGGATTCATGTTTGATTTTTTTGAGTAACTGTAGATGTTCTGTAAATGGATAATAATTATTTTCTTTAATAATTCCGGGGTTGATTTCTTTTTTCACCCTTCAAATCAGATGCTGCCAAATATATGTGAGGTGCACCATGATGTATGTGGATTATCCACACCATCCATCCTTTATGTCAACTGAATTTAAGACATGAATCAAAAAATAAGGTTGATTCAAAGTTCAAGTGGACCACACCATAGGAAAAAGGGAATCAAACACCCACTGTTAAAAACTTCTTAGGCCACTGTTTACTTTGGTGTGGGTCACTTGAATGTTGGATCTACCTCATTTTTCGGCTCATGCTTCAAAATGTTCCGGTAAAATGAATGGATGATACAGATATGTCATCTACATCACGGTGGGGCCCACAAATTTAAGCGAACTCTTTATTAAACCAGAACTACCTGCCTATTTTCAAACAACTGAAACTGTAATAATTGATTATTTATAGGGCATTTACAGTGAATTTGGAAAATGAAACAGACCCCGTCGAAGGGAATCGAACACCCACTGTTTATTTACAGTTGTCAGCGTGTAAGAAAGTGCACGGTCTTTCATGTTCAAGCAGCACTCCTGCTTCACATCTGGCTCACCTGTGCGAGATCCAAGCCACTTATCACGAAGCACACATGTATAGATGCTTTTAGTCAGAAATTAAGAATAAACCGAACATCAGTGTGGGCCACTCAAACATGCGGTCCACCTGATAAGGTATCTGTACAGTGAGATCCAATCAACTTGATCTCATTGCAAGGATTTGTAGGCCCCCGCCATGAAGATAACCTGAAAGCAAAAATCAGCCGGTGTTGATTTGGTTAGCTCTCCTGCTAGCATGAGACAAAGGTCTCTCTTGCAAAGCTTTCTTTTATGGTGGTCTATATCGGTATACACAGGGCAATCAACGGGCCTCATGCCCAGATTTTGCGCTGTTTTGGTCCAAATCATCGGGCCAGCCCTATTCAAAATTCTAAAATTTCAAGCCCTAGCCCAACAACCTTAAAATTGGTGGGGCCCACCATGATGTCCATTTTTTCCAAATCATTTAAGGGATGAGACAAAAGTTGAGGCAGATTCATAACCAAAGTGGACTACAATACCAGATTAAATCCTACCATTGAAAACTTATTGGGGCCTGTTGGAACTTTTGGATCTCCCTTATTTTTGGGCTCATGCTTTAAAATAATTTAAATAAATAAATAAAGTGTAAATAAAATACATATATCAAGGTGGGGCTTATAAAGTTTATGCGAGCCACTTTTCAAAATCCACATCAGTTAACATTAGGGCTATACATTAGTAACGCTTTGAAAATCACAGTGAGTGCATAGACACAACTCCCGAGTTCCCGAGTGTAACTTATCATGCATTTATGGTTTTTACGATTAGTCAAGTTTAAAACAATTTGGAATTTCTGAGCATGAAGCACAATCGCACCATTCTCTTGAAATGAAGGTTATAACACATATATACATGTCAAAAAAAAAAAAATAATAAAGGGTAAGCCCAACAATGAACAACAAAAGAATGCTATGTCTAAAAATAGTAAAGTTGAGCCCGTGGCTCAAGAAATCCAAATTCGGCCCGATCAAGCCGATGGAGAGCCGCCCATCACCAAGTAGGAGAGTCCGTCCTCCTCGTCCAAGCTCGCCTCGCCCATGGTGCTCTCATGCCCCGAGTCACCTGCATCTATGAATGGGTCTGGTTGGTGTTTTAAAACACCGTCCCAGAGTGGGAGTGAGTGATCAACTCAGTGTGAACTATTGATCTCAAGTTACAACAAGCATCAATTGTAATATGAACTTAATGAAAAGCAACCATTCATCAACACCTAATAACTCTTATTTAAAATGCATGCATGCGGGATGATATGATGCATGCCCTCGCCACAACACTCCCTCAAGCGACTCCATCTAACGATCGCATATGACAACACTCCCTCAGAGCGACCTCGACTTCGAGTCGCCACCCTAACTAATGCGTGCAATGCGATCGTGTTAGCCGAGTTATTAGTTAAGTCCATTCATCCCGGCCGGGTTGGGGATTACGATTCACCCTACGTATCAATGCCCCTAAAGCTGGTTGCGAGGCCAAGACCCCATCAATGTGTGAGGCCGAGGCCCCGCGGTCCGTGATCCCGTCGGGTTCCTCATCCCGACTCCAAGCACATGAGGAGTGCCGAAAGGAAGGGATCGCTCGCGGTCACTACGGGGAGGCGCGGTACCCGGCAGGCCGACATCTCGGACATAGTGTCCCATTCCACCATGCCCGGCTCACGAGGCGTGGACCAATTTCAGTGGGTTATCGTTGGGCTACAACGGTTGCGGGGTGGTTCGGGTTCCATACATGAGTGAACAAACGGGGTTGACAAACAAGGTTGGTCGGACGAGAGTTGACCGCAGGGCCTTGCGAGCATGAGACGAGTGACCTCGGGCACAAGGGACCCATGTAGTCGAACTGACCACTCGAACACACCCGCCCAAACCCATGGATATAGCCCTAACATAGTCCTACCGGTGGGACTACAGTCTCTCATCATGTTTTGACCAACCCAAAAATGTGAAGGGGATCCATAACATACCAAGTATCAATGCATCATCTAACATAAACGACATCATGTTCTCATGCTTCTCAACAAACAATTCTAAATTTTCCACCAACATGTAAAGCTACTAATATTATAAACAAGAAGTGTGTGTGTGGTGTGAGTTGGTGAGGAAGTTAAGACCTTCCTACATCCCTTCGGATCAAAATACACAAAAATTTAGGAATCGTACGTTTTATGAGGCACATCATATGAGAAGATCAACAATGTATGAGCATCTAATCGTCCATACACCAAATCATGTGGAAGGTAAGAACAACATCATGTGGAAGGTAAGAACAACATCATGTGGAAGCCCAACATACAAATCTAACAAACATACAAGTCCTAGGGTCTCTCTAGATTCTCCAAACATAACATTCAAGCAACCAAAATCATTAAACACATATTAAAATTGGTGCTAGGCCACCTAAGAACAATAGTCCGCACCTTCGGGTTTGTTGAAGACTTGGGAATGACCTAGAAGATGTGGATCTTGGTGTAGAAGCACTAATCTAGGGAGCAACCATCACATGTTAGATTCTCATGCAAATCCCATTCATTACAAGGGTTTTCAAAGGAAAAGAGGGTTGGATCTTACCTAAACGACCCACGAGATAAAGATGATGATTTTCGGATGGGTTTTTCCCTTGGAGAAGGTGTAGGAGGTTGTGGGTTTGATCCTCTTGGGCCCCACCTTGATTGAGAGTCCACCATGCCTTCATCCCTCTCTCTTTCTTCTCCATTCTCCTCTTTCTCTTCTCCCTTTTCTTTCTTTCTCTTCTCCCTTTTCTCTCTTCTAGGGCAAAATTCGTATGGGGAGAGGGGTGCCCAAAAGAGGCCCTTTTTATAATTCCAGATTTGGTGTAAATGGCCCCAAGGGCTAGGTTTTTACTATACTAGACTTATGGGAGGGTCTTTCTAAGATCTAGGGCCCTATCACTCCTCTGGCCACCAAATTTGGCGTGTAAGTGCCTTATGGCCCGATTAGGGCCCATGCAAAAATTGAGGACGAACGGATGAATGGATATATGATCTGAGAAAGTGTTTCCGACCTTTAAGTGGTCTGTGGGGGCCATTTTGGTGATTGGAGCATTTCGATGGCCCTCTGGCCATGAAATTTATAGGATAAGTGGTCCATGGCCGATGAGGGGTCTTACAAAATTTGGGAACAAACGGATGCGGGGGTTTGGTCGTACGGGTCCGATTCGCGATCAACGGTCATCGTGCCACGATCGGACCCCAGATTTGGTGGACGGGCGTAGAAAAATATATTAAACCTCCACTTTGTAAATTTGGAAGAAATCCGCGGCTGGACGCATGTGTATCCCGATTTTATTTGTAAGTGCGATTCCAATCGGCATGGTGGTGGTGCATTCGGCTAGTGCGAGATCCCGATTACGGGTGTCCCTGGATCCGTAGTCCACGATGGACCACAAGCCCTTGATGAGATCTTGATTTCCTAAATTTTTAGAATTTTTTCGACCCTTCACGGTCCTTGTGGCCCACATGGGCCGTCTTTAAGTGTAAATAGCCATCGGCTTAGCGGCCCGCACTAGGCCTTATCACGGCACCATGCGGTCTATTAAATTGGGCTAATCTTGGATTAATTAACTCGTGTATAAGCTAACGTTGAGTGCTAATGGTCAGTACGTGATAGTACAAGTTAATTAAAAATCAAGGATTTTTAGAAATCCAAAACAGTGAAAATTTGGGATGTTACAATAGCCCAATTAACTCACTCAACTCGGCCCGAAAAAGCTTGACTCGGCCCTACTCGAAACTGAGTTCGCGTCAGGATGGGCCATTTTCTTTGGCCCGAAACTGAGTTCGGGTCGAGTTCGGATATGTCCTAGTTCAGCCCGACTCGGTCAAGTGGTGTGTGTGTGTGTGTGTGTGTGTGTATTCAAAATCTTACCCGTCCCTTTCCCCTTTACCCTTCTGGGATAGTTCACCGCCCATCTTTGAAGTGACAGTAATTCATCCACCTCACAGAAGTATAACTTGAACGGCCTACATTCATCCAAATACAAAAAAAAATTATAATGTTCTGACTAGTTAATTTTTTTGTGGAGTTTATAGTTCAACTATCTAAACCGTTGATCGAGGGCCTTGTAATGGGACGCGGATTACCTGTCAAAGTCCTACCCATGAACTTATTGTAAGGTTCGAAACTGATCCGAACTCGCCCGATTGCCGGCCGAGTTCTGGCCAACGTGTTGGCCAAGTGATGATCGAGCCGGCCGAGTTCAGCCGGGTTTGGGGTGGCCCAGGCAAAGCCAGTTTAGCCTTGATTCGACTTGGATCGACCTGTGTACACCCCTAGTTAACATCAATACCCCTAAATATTAGGTCTTTGCTCATGCTGCATTGTAGACTCACAAGAGTTTCAACATGAGGTTATGGGTTCAAATATATGCTTGTATATATAATTAATGCATTCATTATTTGTATATATAATTAGTGTATTCACTTGTTACTCATGCCAAGGTGGTAAACTCAAGGGAGGGAGGGTTTGAATGTAATTACTAAATTAATTTTAATATGTGTGTATGTTATGTTTGACACAATGATTGTAATAAAGCCGTTGAAATATGAAATATATATATTTGTCTATAAATAATGAAATTCTAGGTCTTGAATGGGCCACAAGCACAAGATCGCATCTGAATAACTAACCAATGATTTTTAATTATTGATTTATATAGATAATATTTGGATGGCACAAATCATCATAATAATTTTATTATAGCTATGCAATTAATAATCCAATTATTATGAGATATCATTAGTGGGTCACATGCCCAATATATTGATAGGTTAGCTAGACATAGGTTACACATGCAATTCTTTGAAGGATTTTAGATATAATTCAATCCTTCAACGTATATTTAAAACATCCACTTTTAGGGGATTTAAAACCCCATAAATCTTCGCAAACCCTCTAAATTCATGAATTGAAGGTGCCAAACGACCCCTAAGTCACGGGTTCGAGTACCCCTTATGTATAAATCCGACTATGGTGTGTAGGGGTGTACATTGAGCCGAACCGAATCGAGTTGGCCTCAGCTTGACTTGGCTCGGCCACTAGCTAACCTCAGCTCGGTCCTCGAGCTTGATTGGCCGGCTCGGCTCAGCTCGGTTCGGTCAGCAGTTTGAGCCAAGATTGAGCCGAGTTTGCCTATGTGGCATTTTCAAAAACACTTGGACTGTACTTTCAAAATTTCACGGTCTGTAAAACAGCAACAAAGGTTTTTCAAGTATTTTATCAAATATATTTCAAGCAACATTAAAAAAAAAAAAAAAAAAAAAAGGTATTTGTTTCATATACATACCTTCCTTGCCACCAGCCACACTTGGTTGAGTCCAAATACTTGGTGAGCAACATCAATATCAAAGTAACCAAGTTACGAACTGGTTCGATTTGAGTTTGATTCAAGTTAGGTTCAGTCTGAGTTGAGTTGAATTGGGGCTAGCTCATAACTCAGAAGTCAGCTCGAACTCATTTTCAAGCTAAAAAAATCAGCTCGACTCGGCTCGAACTCAGCTTTAAACTGAATGGAAAAAAATTTCTAGTCGAGTCGAGTCTAGCGAGCTAATCGAGCTAGGTCGGTTCGTGTACAGCCCTATCATTGGTGTCTATGCATTTACCCGAGGTGAGGATTAATTTTATTTACAGTTCAGCTTACCTGATGAAAGGGCCCACCTGCCTTTCATGCCATGTGATCTTCATGGCGGGTCATGGCACGGACGTTCTAACAAAGTGGCACGTTGACAGGAAAGATGTGGCTCGTCCACAGGTTAGCGTACTCCGGCTGTACACCATCACATCCCTTAAAAAAACTACCTTACAGGAGAGTCTTATCAGCCGCTCCAATCTATACACCACCACACACCCTCGCTGGTAAACATCCGTACCGTTCATCATGCGGGCCCCACCATCTAAATCTCTTAACCGTGAAAATTAGGCGAGTTTACCTGTCAGGTGGGTGGAAGTCCAAATCACACGTCCGTTTGTTTGGTACACTTCCATCAAGTTGTTTGGGTAGGGCGTCCACACGCCAGGGGACACCTGATGGACGGTCTGGATGACGCTACCCTGAAAGAGCTAAAAACAACCAAGTACCATGAAAATTATAGCTGGGTATAACGTGGATCAACCCACCAACCGAAACCCGTAACTTTGAACGGTCCACATCAGCACTGAGTAGATACGATGGATGTGACGTCGTTGATGATCGACGGGACACGTGTACATGTCGTCCGTGCTCGTTTGGACCGAGAGGAAACAGATGTGGACAGCAACATGGCCATGGTGGGCCCCACCGATTCTAATCAATCATGAGGGCCCACTTGCTTGTAGATATGTACGTGCCATCTCTTGTAAAGGGTGAATTATTTGATACTCTGTTAGAGCATGACACTTGATACACAGGCACTTGGAAATTGTACACATGATATATATTAGCTAAAATTAAACGGATTAAACTGTGCTATGAATTGTCGCTGAATCGGAATCCGAATATTTGATTAAAGAGGAATCGTAGCCTCTGATTCTTGAACACTTGTTTTTGTGGTTGGATATTTTCATTTTTGACCGTCCAATAAATGTCCATTAATCGGGAAGTCGGATGATAAAATCAGCATTTTTTTTTAATCCATGATGAATCCAAACTGGGATCCATGATATGGACAGTTTAATTTAAATAATTTGTATTCCACGTGTGCAATTCCAAGTAATTTCTAAGTACGTGCGTATCAACTGTTACACCCTGCCAGAGCATCAAAGATCTTCTCTCCGTGAAGGCCAAAGGGCTTACTCCCATCTTCGTATACAGAGGTTAGGTTTTCAGTGCGTACATGTGGGGCCATTATTTCCGTAATCCAGACCGTTGATACGATTGGACCCGACTTGGACCATATTAGAATATCCCAGCCACCCAATCTTAGATTTTTTCCACTCAACAATGGACCATTCAATCGAGAAGATTTATAATCCTTTTATCCACCGTCCAACGACTATCCATCAAAACCGATCAACGGTCTGGATAACAAAACAATGGGCCCCACTTGTATATACACATCGTACTCTGCCAGAGTATCAAAGTTTTTCTCCCCTCGCATGTACGAGAATTGGATTCAGATTCGGATTCGGTAGTGACACCTCCGTACTGGTCAGTGCTTGCAAAGCTTTGTGGGATCCACCATGATGTATATGTTTTATCTACTCCGTCCATCAATTTTTTGAGATCATATTATAGCAGGATACCAAAAATTAGGAAGATCCAAAACTCGTGTGGACCACACCATGGTGGTGATCGGATGTCCACCATTAAAAACTTCCTACGGTCCAGTATAAGTTTATTTTCCATCAAACCGGTTGATTAGGTCACAGAGATCTGGGTGAAGGTAAAACACAAATATGAACATGATCCAAAACTTTTGTGGCCCACGAGAAGTTTTTAATGGTGAGCGTTCAAATCACCACTGTTTCCTCTGATGTGGTCCACCTAGATATGTATCCGACACATTTTTTGGATCCTGGCCATATTATGATATTGAAAAATGGATGGACGGAGTGGATAAAATATATACATAACGGTGGGGGCGCACAGATCTTTTCCAGCACCGACCAGTACCGAAGTGGGTGCTGTTGGTGTCACTACCGTATCAGAGTCTCTGCCCGTCAAAAACAGAAACTGATACCCTACTGCCGACTGTATGCTACCTCACCACACAGCTCTCTTTTTTTTCGATACCGTGTCATTTTTTAGGAAATCTTATCCATGTAAACGGTGGGCCCCACCATGGAGACCCCCTGACATAGAAACAAGGGCGATCTTCTAACCATCAAGGCCACACTCTCAAAATCAAATAATGTAGGTGCTCTCACTCGATGTATAGGTTTGGCCCATCTGATGAGTTGAATGGCCTGATTTTCAAGATGGGTACGGTGGGTACCACTGTTACGTGGACAATTTGTCAGGAAAGACGGGGCTGCATCCCATGTTAGCATACAGCCGGCTGCAATACTGTAGACATTTTCCAATTAAACGTGGCTTTGCTCAACATTTTTTAACCATTCATTTGCGGGCTATCAATTGGATATATATTTCATAGTTAGATCACCTTAATTTTTAGGCTACGGCCCATCCACTTGAAGATCAAGTCACATTAATTATTTTTTAATATTAACTATATATAATTTTAAAAAAATTAAGGCAATTTAAAGTCATTAGGGTGCTTTGAGGGGAAGCGGATTGGCTGGTGTACCATACAGCAGCTACATAGCTTCCGTAGGTACGTGTCGTGCGAAGACGAGCACTGACGCTCCTCGAGCACCGAGTTGTACGAGCGGTTCAAAGGAGATCAAAGTTACATGCCCAACAGTGATGTATTTATTATATCTACACCGTTCGTCTATTTTTAGAGATATTTTAGATTATTATTCAAAAAATAATCATATCCAAAGATCATGTGGACCACACCACAAATAGCAGTAGGGATGATGATTTTCATGGTTAAACAACCGTAACATTTATTTTCCATCCAATCTGTTCATGAGGTCAAAAAGACTTTAATTAAGAGAAAAAACAAATTTCATATTAATCTAAAACTTCGGCGACCACAAAAGGTTTCAATGGTAGAAGTTCAATCCCCCACTATTTTTTATAGTGGGGTTCACTTGATAGTTAAATATGTCTTATCTTTCACCTCAAGCCTTAATACAAGCTCACCAAATAAATAGACGATTTATATACAACACATTCCTCATGATTAGACCCACATTACCTGTTGACGTCGATACAGCAGCTATGCAGCGCTCTGAGGTAGGTGGATCCTTCACTGTAGGCCCACTGTGACGTATGTGCATTACGGTCATGTTGTCCATCTGATTTGACAGATTATTTTATGGCATGATGCAAAAAATGAAGTAGGTTGAAATAATATGTAGACCACACCTTAAAAATGGTAATTGAATATTAAAAGCTTCCTCAAGGTCACAGAAGTTTTAGATCAAGCTAATATTTACGGCGGTAGCCTTTGTGACTTTATTAACAGGTTGGGTGTAAAATAAACATTCCTTGGCTCTGATAAGATTTTAAAAGTGAGTGTTCAATCAAAACTTTTTCTTGTGGGGTTGTCCACTTAATATTTGGGTCTGGTTCATTTTTGGATCATGATTTATAATTATATGTCAAAATGGATGAATGGTATGGATGTAAGGTAAATACACCATGGTTGGCCCCACAGTCAAGCATCCCCCACTCTTTTATAATCTCTAACATTATTATTTAAAATCCATAAATGTTCACAGCTAGTTATGTCTAACTAATTGGCGTTGGGGCTACCATGGTGTTTGTATGACATATCACCCTTTTAGTAAGGTTGTCCCACCATAAAAATAGGATGCTTCAAAAATCAAGTTAATTTAACCATAAAATACACTCAACTTGAATATGTAACTTTTTTTTAAGGGTTATTCAGCGTTTACGGTGTGCCCCACCTGATAATTGGATCTACCCAACTTTTTTGGGTCTCCCATTTTGATGATAGACATCCTTATTAGACAGGTGAGATGTCATACAAATACAATGGTGGCCCCACATGCCAAAGTAGTTGGAGGTACAACTGTTTGTGAGTGAGCATTTCCCTTTATAGCTCACACAAGTCCTACTTTCCTTCTAACTCTCTTGGATATTAGATTTTAGCTCTTTCATTTCTCATCACAAGTTTCACTGTTTCAGTAGGCCTCATTCCTTTATGTGGGATAGATTATGTGCAAACTGAGTTCCATGAGGGTTGGTGGATATCTCTGACTGTGGGGTCCACCGTGATGTATTTTCCTTACATCCATGCTGACCATCTGTTTTCCCATATCATTTTATGACATGATCTGGAAAATGAAATAGATCTAAATCTCAATTGGACCACACTGCAGTAAACAATGGTGATTGATCATTAAAAACTTCTTGTGGGCCACAAAAGTTTTGGATCAGGCTGTTATTTGTATCGTCCCTTCATCCATGTCACTGTGACCTTGTCAACAGTTTGGATGGAAAATAAACATTCGGGTAGCTAACAATATGTTTTCAATGGTATGTATTCAATTATTAGTTTTTCAAGTGGTGTGGTCCACCTGAGATTTTGATCTACTTCATTTTTTGGATAAGTCCTTAAAATGATATGTTAAAATGAATAGATGGAGCAGATGTAAGGAAAATACATCAAGGTGGGGCCCACAGTCAGGGATCCGACGAAGCCGCATCATTAGTTGCTTTGCTCACCGTGCGCATTGTAGCAGCTGCTTCCTTTTGTTGTACTCGCGCTGGATTATCACTTGTGAGCCGAGAGACGGAGACGTAGGGCAGAAAGTTGGGCGGGGTGGGGCGGGTTGGTGCTCAACTCTAACCTAACCCAAGGTTCCTGTACCTCAACTCTAATCCAACCCAACCCAATCACAGGTTGGGAATTCTCAACCCGAGCCCAACCCAAGCGGGGCTCAGTCGGGTTGAATGGGTTAGGCGGGTACATATGTGCTAATATTTTCGTTATTACATTAGTTTATTATATTTCAATATAGTACTTATTTTTTGTATCTATAATTTTATTAATTATATATGTGATTATTTATTATAAAAACCTTTATTTTTTTTCTTTAAAATAACAAACTAAAACATAAGACAATTACTCCTTTAAAAGTCATGTAGCATAGTACGAAGTCTATTTGGGAGAGAGAAATCTGGCATATCTTATTAGCTTGAGTCCTTGAAAATGACGTGGACAAATAAGACTGGACATCACTAGTGTGCACAAACGATTCACACTCAATTATAATTTATAAGTAACTTATATATTGATCAGGTTTAGGTTGGGTTGGGCAACCCGAGACCTTAACCCGAGTCCAACCCAAGTTTTGTTGGGCTGGTGTTTGTATAGCCCAAGCTTAAGATTGGACCTGAAATATCATGCCTGAGCCTAACCCAATGTCAGGTCGGTCACGGGTCGGTCAGGTTGAACCCGCCCAACTTTCAGCCCTAGGGAGAGGAAGAGATGGGGACGCTAATGGGCTAGGTCCACGGGCTTTTGGGCTGGCCCACCTTGACTGTAGTATTAGAACTTAAAATTTAGGCCCATTTCTCAATCGGGCCAGGTTTAGACCACGTACAACAACCGTCAGCCCGGCCCGAGTCATTTTGCCGAGAGAGGGAGAGTTAGAGATGGGCTGGCCCACCTTGACTTGAGTATTAGACTGGATGGCTGGGCTCGTACTTAAAATTCAGGCCCATTTCTCAATCGGGCCATTGATTTTTGAAATAACCCATATCTAATGGTGGGGGCCTTTTTTGAGCTAATGGTGAAAGGGTTAGGCCCTTATTTGTAAAAAAGCGAAAAAAAAAAAGGGCCTTTGTTTGAAATTCCACCAAAAAATAGGCCCTTATATGACAAAAATCTTTTTGATTATTATTTTTTCTTTTTTTGAATTTGATTGGATTAGGCCGCGTTTGGATGACACCATTGAATTGGATTCTGATAATTAGTTTAGTGGAGACCAGGGAGGAGATGACCAAATTGTGGTGAATATGTGCTGGTACATGTGGCATACACATAACAGCGATCCGAACCGTTGATTCCATGGGCTTTGCAATGGAAACAGTTAAAAGGAGATGCCCACTGTAGATTTGTGGGCACCCTTCATGTTTTTCATATGTCATCCAATCCGTTCATTTAGGCAATCCCCGTGGGTGGGTCATGGATAAAGGAACGTCCCAAAATGGGCCACCTCACATGATTTAGAAATTTTATGCATGATCTTACATTGTTCCTGATGGGGTAGACCACCTTCTTTCTTATAATATGGCCCACCTGAGTTTTGAACCTGGCTGATTTTTAGGACGTCCCTGGACAAGGTGCATCTTGATACTCGGTTTGGATGTCCGAAACAAATCAGGCCTAAAATCTGATACTTGATTTGGATGTCCCATTTTCTGGATGGATCATCTGATTAGGCCAGGTGGGTCAGGCTAAAATGATCAAAGCCCACTCGAAAATCGATCAGGGCCATACACTGTCCATGGACCAACTTGATAGGTCCAAGCCCGGTCTAAATCAGGCCTGGGCTCAGCTGGCAAGGTGGACCATCCATAGTCCGAATAGGAAATCTTAAAATTAGATGGGCCATCATTGTTTGATGGGTCATCACTGGCTCACAGCCAGAGTATCAAGTATCAACGGTGGCTCACAGGCTAAAAAATCAAGCTGAAATTATTAGCCTTACATTAGATGGGCATAGCCCAATCAACGACATGGCTGTATTGTGGGCCTCCTAGTTGATTATCTGTTTGCAAGCTACCAATCAGATGGTTATATGTGTGGTTTCTAGGATGTAATCATAGATAGCCACGTGTATGGTGGAGATGCAGACAGCTTGGTAGGAGTAAACACTCCCTGGTGTCACCAGCCCACTAGCCCATCTACGCCAGAGGGAACAGGGAATGGGATGCCAGCATAGATTTGCCTACGGATCTTCCTCTCGTGAGAAGTAGGGGTGTACATCGGCCCCGAACCGAGTCGAACCAGGCTCAACCTGCCCTGGCCCGGTCACTAGCCAAACCAGCCCAAACCCAGCTCGGCCAGTCACCGGGCCAACTTGTCCAGACCAAACCCGGCCCGATCAGCAATTAGGCCAGTTCGGGCCAGTTTCGGACCCACAATTTGGATGGCCTTGATTTTTTTACTCTGCTCCATCTGCTCCATGGGAAGAGCTTTAACAGGTAACTTGAACAACCTTGATTTTTGGGAAGGGCTTTTGTTATAGTTTTTTGGGACTTTACTCCATTTACAAAGGGACCCACGATTTGGACGGCCTGAATTGCTATAAGTAATTAGGATAACTGGGTAAGAATTTAGGAATATATATATATATATATATAGAGAGAGAGAGAGAGAGAGAGAGAGAGAGAGAGAGGCCGAGTCGGGCCGATTTGGGCCAAGTCGAGTTGGGTTTCAGGTAGAACTGGAACCTATCCGAACTTGGCCCGAACTCATTTTCGAGCTGAAGAAAATGGCTCGTCCCAACCCGAACTCAGTTCCGGGTCGGACCGAGTCAAGCTTTTTCGGGCTGAGTCGAGCGAGTTAATCAAGTTAGCCCGGTTCGTGTACAGCCCCAGTGAGAAGGATCCCTTTTCGACTACACACTGAACAAAATTAATCAAAGGAAAAAAAAAAAACACAAGATTTACTTGGTTCCTTTTGCTACATCCATGTAGGGGTCGAATCAAGTCGAGCGGGCCTCAGCTTGACTCAGCTTCGCCACTAGCTGACCCCAGCTCAATCTCAGCTCGACTCAGTCCTTGAGCCTGACTGGCCAGCTTAGATTGGTTCAGTTAGCAGCTTGGGCTAGTTCGAGCTAAGTTCAAGCCAAAATCGAGCCGAGTTTGCCTGTGCAGCATTTTCACAAACACACGAACTGCACCTTTAAAATCTCAATGTATGTAAAATAATAGTAGTAGTTTTGTAGGTATTTTATCAAACACCTTCTAAGAAACATAAAAATCAATAAAAATGGGTATTCGTTTCATATACATACCTTCCTTGTCACAAGCCACACTTCGTTGAGTCATTTCTTCAAGCACTTGGTGAGCAACATCAATATCAAAGTAACCAAGTCACCGAACTAGTTCGATCCGAGTTCAATTCGAGTTGGGTTTGATATGCGCCGAGTTGAGCTAGGGCTAGCTTGAATTCATTTTCAAGCTCAAAAAATCAGCTCGACTCAGCTCGAACTCAGCTTCTAACCGAGTTGAATCAAGCTTTTTCAAACTCATTGATCAAGCCTAGCCCGGATAATGACCTAATTTTAATGCTTGGGCCTTCCCTATGGGCCATGCTGAGAGGCCCAAGCCCTGGTCCACCGAGGTGGGGCCCACTCCCACTCCTATCGCCGTCCATCATGGGTGGACATCCTCACGTGCACACCACGTGCTCGTGCCGGGATGCAGGCATTGGGGATATTCACATGGCGATTCTTGGGCAGACGTGTGGGGAAAAAGAGGAGGAAGAGTACACGATCCGCTATTTTGGGAGACCATTTTTTCCATATCCTCCCCTATTTTCTCTTCCTTTTGCCACTTCCTTTTTCAAAACCCCACCCCATCTCTCTCTCTCTCTCAACAAGAATTCCATTTTTCTGCATTCACTTCAATCAGAGATTAGGTATGAATGCATCGTTTCGCATCACAACTTCTAATCTTTTCTAAAAATTCAGAGAAACAAAACCAATTCAAACTGAATTTTTTGTTGGGCATTTATTATTTATATATTGCTTTAGATTCAATGGCTATGATCCGATAAAAATGGTCATGGTGATGATCGACGGGGACCGTTGGACAGTAGTCCACTGTATATTGTGCATTACCCGAAAACAACCGGAACTGGTTAATTGCATCCGTTGTGATTGATGGCAAGCCATTGTTGGAATGGATGCAATCCTGGTGAGAAATCCATCGTCCAGCTTGATCGTGGGTGGGCCCATTTTGGTCCCATGTATAAATTCGAACAGTGTGTTAAGGCACTGAGAATTCTTGTTGGATTGTAGCGAAAGGGTTCTAGTGTTTTCTTCTATGTGGGGATATTACTTGAAGTGTTTGATGAAATGTTTGTGATTCTTATGCATGCATTTGACTCTGAGGATATATGCATTTAAACTGTCCCTATAGTGTGCCCCATGATGGGTGGGGATACCCCAAAAGTGGTCCCACCATCCGTTTTTCCGGCCATTGTTTGAGTGGATGTGATCACCACGGGCAATCGTCCTCGTTGATCATAAGTGGGCCCATCTTGGTCCCATGTATAAATTAGTACCATGTGTTAAGGTTGGAGAAGTTATTGGATCGTCATAGCTGAAGGTTCAAGTTCTTTCTTATATGTGGGGATATTACTTATGGTGTTTGATGAAATGTTTCTGATTTTTATGTATGCATTTGATTGTGAGGAGAGATGCATTTAAACCGTTCGTATGGTGTGCCCCGCAATGGATGGAATACCGTGAAAGTGTCCCCCTTCGCATGATCTTAAAATGTGGACTGTTGGTTGTAACTATCCATTTATATGGATGTGTAAGATTATCTGCTGAGGAATTATATGATATGTGGCCTGTCTTTGGACAATATACATGGGTTTGGAATTCTGACAAGTGGGACCCAAGGTTTTGTAATCCAAACAGTTGGTTCCTATAGTCCTGCTGTGGGTGGAGCGTGCCCCAAAACATCTCCTAGATTGGAAGACCCGAGCAACCAATGTAACTTTTGTCAGTTGAATGTGAACGTTTGTTGTATTTCTCTTCTTAACCATCTATCTGTAGGCCACAAGTCAAGTTTAAGATTTTCCTATCAAGGAGATTTTCATCCATGGCAGATCAATGATCAAAATTACACTAACAATGGACCCCAACTGTCAGAATTGAAAACCCATGCTATGCAAGGATGTGGGCCACATATCAATGATTCCTGCTATCTGGTAGGGGATAATGAAACACGGTCCATCCCATGACGGAGTCAATGGTTTGTCTTACCAAAAGGTGGGCCCCACATGGCCGTTTCTAGGTTTAACAAAAACAAATTGCAGCCTTTCTTCTGGCACCCCATCATATCATACCTCTTTTTATTATAATGAGCATTGTTCATGAAACAATAGTTTTTACATGGTACCAGGGCATTGATGCATAAGTATATTTGTTCACAAGATGTTGAGTTCTTATGTTTCCTACATATGCCCGAGTTGAACTCATTGCTTAATGACTAGCTTTCTAAGTGTGTATGTTTGAATGGTTATTTCAGTTGAGCATGTTGTGGGAGTTTGGCCTGTGGTCCTCTCTTGGCTTCGTGAAATTGGGTTTGATTTTCAAACATTTTTATCTCCTTCTATGCTTGGAATTATACAGTCCATTCAATCGGATATGATTTTTTGTTATGTAGGAATCTTGATGAACTTAGATAAAAGATGTAAAAAAAGGCTTTCTTGAATTGCCTTTTCCTCAATATAGAACCGGGGTCATTATGGAAGAGAGAGTGTTTTTCTGAAGAGCGAGTTACTATTTGTCATGTTGTTTATCATGTGGGTGGTGCTGACTGAATCAGATAGGATTATTAGACCCCCATCTCTTTTTTTTTTTCTTTTTTTTTAAAGCAAGAGATGAAAGGAAACAATCGGAAAAAGAGACCTATTTTGATGTGTTTCCTCTTTGGCCAGCAATCTCTTGGAAAAACTAAACTTTGGACCATTCCATATTCAAATCCTCTTGTATAAAATCCAAAAGATGCTGGAATTCTCCTTAGTTGCAAACAGACCCTTGTATTTTTTATTTTTATTTTACCTTATCATGGTGGTCACTGTCGTTGTCGTTCTTTTGGTTGCTCGGGAATGTGAGTCATGTTGAAATTTGATCAAAGATCATCACGTCGGATTTATGGTACTTGGAAGTATTTTCAGTGAGCAAGGATCAATTCAGTGAACCATGTTTGCATTCAATAAAATGTGATAGCTGGTGAGAAACTTTATATATGCATGTCCCTTATAGACTATAGTTCGATGAATGCCATTTCATTCACGAGAAATACTATTGCAGGGGGGCATTTTCACACCGGGCTCAAGTGGGATTGCCTGTGGGATGCAAGGGCACGCTCAGGGTGGGCGGCCCATGTGAGGCGGGCCCCATCCGTGTGAAGCGGAACCCATGTGAAGTGGGGCCCATAAGTGGGGTTCGGCCGAGGTCTTAACCCACGCAATGTGGGGCCTAAGCTATGAGATAAAAGGATTAATTTGCCATGCTTTATCAGTTCGTGCTTTTAGAGCCAGTAGTTAATTGTCCTGCATCAAAGTGGTATCAGATCGAGAGGTCTCGTGTTCAAGACTCCTTACTAGGGGTGATTAATGCAGGGGCATTTTCACATTGGGCTCGAGTGGGGTGGGCGGCCCATGTGAGGTTCAGCCAAGGTCCTAACCCATGCAATGTGGGGCCTGGGCTATGAGATAAAGGGATTAATTCGCCATGCTCTATCAGTTCGAGCTTTTAGAGCAAGTGGTTAATTGTCCTACATCAAATACACTTACAGTAATATATACATCTTTTTCAAGAGATACAGTCATACACACATGCATCAGTGTGTGTGTGCGCGCGCGCAAGCATGCGTGCATACATGTGCGTGCCCCATCTTTCAGGTCTACTTTTGCATTATGGATTCTATTCACAATGATATTTATGAGAATACCTAAACATTTTTTCTTGTTGGTTATGATGACAGAAAATTCCCAACTTGTGAATTTATTTTACTATAAAGTTGTGGCAGCCTTTTTCTAGACGTTACTCGTGCCCCCATTGCCTAAGGGCCTGTTTAGTTGTATTTTTGCTGAACAAACAGCTTTCCATTTTGTTGCTGATATGGGGCAGCGGGGAAGAGGGTATCTCACCATATGTCCTTTTCTAACTTTTCAGCCCCAAATCAACCTGAAATGCAGCAGAGGTATTTGGGCGGGAAACCTTCCTGCCTGCCTTACATCACAATGGACATCCAAACAGACCCTGAGATGCTAATCATCATTTTGAGATCTCTTTTCCTTGTGTACTTGTACTGGACTAAAATTGACATCATACTTCATAGTGATAGCTTTCAGCCTATGGATGTTGCATTGTTCTCTGGTTGCACTTGCAAGTTGCACGTAATCTGCTGCTATCTTCTTCTTCAGATCAAGGCTAACTGGCCAACAGCCTTTTTGATGCAGAACCCCTGGTGCATGGAAATGTTATGTTGCTTTAGTTTGTGAACACCTGGTTAGGACTGTTCTAAGATCCTTGAGTCAGAATCCAGACTTACTTGAAGGGAAATATTTTTCTTCAAACGATGTCCTATGCTGGTATTTGGTCTGGGAACTTTCATCAGTTAAGAAACACACTTGGAGGAAATCATGGTTTTAGGCTGCTCCAACTCGGAACCTGTGGGGCTTTAGGAAGAGAACTCGAGATGGGCATATGGAAGCCGCGTCTTGTAACGACAAAAGTAGAAGCCGCAAGGAATCCAAAACAGGAGAGCAGCAAACCATGCAAGATCAAGCTGGACATCTTGGATGGAACGGTTGGACGAACAACGAAATCAAAGGGCAAAAAGTCAGAGCTGACTGAATTCAAAAGCATTCAACACTGTGATGTACAACAGAAGATTGCTGATGGCAGAGACTTAGGGCAGCTTGTGACAGTTTTTGTTTTTGATATTGAAACAACTGGGTTCAGTGTACGTAAAGATAGAATTATTGAGTTTGCACTTCAGGATCTTTCTGGGGGGAAGAACAGCACGTTCCAGACTCTAGTCAATCCTGAACTGTATGTGCCGAATGCACATGTTCACGGCATAAGTACTCATATGGTCAACAGGCCTGATGTTCCAAGGTACTTTCCTTGTAAAATCTCATGTGCTCCAGCTTATTTTTCTTGTACCAATCATTGTATCAAGTAAATGGCGGGCCCTAGTTGTTGGTTTTATTTGATTTATAGTTCATGTTCATCTCATACTTCTTTAACACGTCTCCGATAGCATAAAAATGTTCTAGATCTAAGGATGGAACTTCCCTTTAATTCGTTCTTTTCGTCACTCTACAGCTCAGGATCACACAAAAGAAACTTGATGCAACTAAATGGCCACATAAGCTGATTGATCAAGATTTGAAGAAAAAGCCCACATCTCACGCATGCACGCTCCGCATGTGTGCACAAGAAAATGCCCACTTTCCCTTTTTAGGCCATCAGTACTTTCATTTTTCTTCAAATCTCTACATTAGGAAATATCTTTACTTTCCATTTCTTTTAAATATCTATATTAAGTAATTTCCTTTGATATCTTTATATTAGGCAGGAAGTAATCTTAGATTCTTCTTATTTAAGTAGTTTCTTATTTAAGTGGTTTCTTATTTAGGTAGTTTCCTATTTTTCTTATCTTTACTAGCTAGGAATTCTATTTTTAGATTCCATAGTTTTTATTGGAGATTGTAAGGACCGGTTATAAATAAGGTCTAGGCCTATGTAATAAGATGAGTTGAATGATATTCTTTTTTATGAAAATTCTATTGTTTTCTATGCGGTAGTTGTTGAAGGGGGAGGAATTGATCTCTAGTTTAAGAGTTGGGGGGGGGGGGGGGGGAGCGATCTCTAGTTTAAGGCTAGAGGACTGTCGAGCTTACTCACAGTCTTGCATTCGTGGTCTCTTGCGTTCTGCTAGAGAATTATTGGGTACTTTCCCACAATCTCTTTCTTATTTTCTTTGATCTATTTGCTTCCCCTTTAGGGGTTTGCATTAGAACTCCCTCTACAACCCTTTTTTCATTTTTTAATGTTTCTTTATGATCTTTTTTTGATAGCTTGTCTTTCTTATGAGGATATTTATGGATCATTTGGACTTTCATCCAATGTAACAGTCGTCAAAACTACTCACAATGTTTGGGAAGCGATCTCTAGTTTAACGCTAGAGGACTGTCGAGCTTACTCACAGTCTTGCATTCGTGGTCTCTTGCATTCTGCTAGAGAATTATTGGGTACTTTCCCACAATCTCTTTCTTATTTTCTTTGATCTATTTGCTTCCCCGTTAGGGGTTTGCATTAGAACTCCTACAATCCTTTTTTCATTTTTTAATGTTTCTTTATGATCCTTTTTTGATAGCTTGTCTTTCTTATGAGGATATTTATGGATCATTTGGACTTTCATCCAATGTTTGGGAAGTCTCTAGTGCTGCCAATCTCTGAGTTGTTTGCTGGAGTTTATTTGGGATCCTGATCTGCAGTGTGCATAAATAAGTATCTTAAGACGTGCTAGAAGGGGAGTTATTTAATACTTTGGCTGCCTAGGACGCTCAAACAGCAAGAATGCAGGAATGGTACACCTGGATACAGTAACTCATTTGAACTGACTAAATCGTGGAACCCACAGTCGTTAAGTTACGTTGAAAAATCATATTGGTTGAATAATTCTACCCTCCGAATCAGGGACACTTGTTTGCTGAAGTAAGACCATTGAATATTTTCCATTTTAATCATCCAATAAATGTTCACCAATCTGATAGGCAAATAATCACCTAAGCATAACTTCTGGTTCATGTTACATCTGAAGTGATATGCAAAATTTGGATGGTTTAACTTAGATTATTTGTATACCACATACGCACTTGTTAAATAAATTCCGAAGTGCCTGATTTTCAATACATCTGGAGATATCCAATCTGATAATAGTAAATAGTTCTTACTGTTGAAATATGTTATGTAGGTGGAAGGACCTTGTTCCAATCTTAAAGGATTATGTAAGAAGTCGCCAGAAAGCTGGGGGGCCAGTCATGTGGGTCGCCCACAATGGACGCCGTTTTGATGCACCCTTTATCGTCAAGGAATTCAGTCGTTGTTCCGTGGATATACCTTCAGATTGGCTGTTTCTGGACACCCTTCCTCTTGCAAGGTTATTGGTAAAGCCAGATGGTCAGTATTGTTTCCTTTTTCTATTTATTTATTTATTTTTAACTGATTTCTTGTCTCCTTACATTGCGAATCTACCAGTTGTTTTTGTTGTGTTTCACTTTCAATTTATTCCTCTTCCTACTTCATTGTGCCAATTAAGTAGTAGCTGCAAACTACTTATATTGGCTTGGAATGCATTTATGATACTCAAAATTATGTGAAGAGAAGTGTGTGTGGTGGCTGCTCATAAAGTTGGCAATGGGCCAGGTTTGGGCCTGGCCCAGCCCACACTTAATATCTGGCCCAAGCCCAGGCAAAGGCCGGCATAGCAGGCCCAAGCCCAAGCCAGAAATTTGATTGGACTCGAGCCTGATCCAATCTAGCATGAAAATTGATATAATCCTTATTTCCCACTTGCATGTTGCTATTTCCCAAGTGATCAAGTGAGCTACACATAGGCATTTTAGAGAATGAAACCTATGGTTTACATTCAAGATGGATGGATTGCCTAACTAAGGATTGGAATGGCATATTTGTGGGATATCGCATATGTATGGATAAAGTTGGGTCAGGCAAAAATGACTCGAGCCCAAGCCCGACCAGAGAATAGATTGAGCCATACATGCAAGGTCAAAGCCCAGCCCAGTGGCCAAGCTAGTAGGTCCAAGTCTGGTCCATTGCCACTATAACACATGCACACCCGCCACCACACACCCACGCCATAGTGGGATTTCACCACCTATGGGTACTCGAACCCTTGACCAGGTGTTGAAACTCCTAAGAGTCTACCACCGGAGCAAGAGCAAGGACCCATCCATTGCCACCCTTAGCTGCTTCTTGGAATAGGATTTCAAATCCTACTCTTGCACACATGCATGAACATGAGATCCTAGCTTTCATCACATGTGCCCCATTAATAAGAAAGGGTAAAGAAAGAGCAACCAAACACAACCTAAGTAATAAGAAAAGGGCAATGATTAAGTATAAGGGTAAAGAAAGAGCAATGAAACTAATTTGATATTGTTACGTATATTATTTTTCTAAAATTATTGAAAGATAAACTAATTTTTATTGGAAAAAAGAAAAATGTAACAAATCATTGAAAACATTTATTGATGTTGTAAACATGTAATCAAAAATAACTTGTGATGTGAGCTACATAGTCGATGTAGCGTTTAGGATATGCCAATTATCATGTAGCGTAGGCTACATGCGACTTAAGCTATTTTCATGAGCGACATAATGTAAGCTATTTAAAATACTACTATGACCAAATGGTCCACATTTGATTATTATTATTATTATTATTATTATTATTTTTTAGTTAGCTTGTTAGTACACCCACTGTCAGATCATACTTCACTATTAGCCACCCCCACTAGGGAATCGATGCCAAGACCTCGGTGTTGAAACGAGGTATCTTTCACTCAGTCTGCAACTTGAGCTATGGATCTGGGTGTAATTCAAATGCTTTTAAAACGATTTATCTTGTTTACCATGGGATTTAATTACGCACTGAAGGCTTGTTTCCTCTTAATCTCAATTAAGCTTAATGGATACTAGATTATGCAGTGTTCCATTTTAATTTCCATGTTTGTTCTTTGGTAAGATCTCTCTTGTAATCAAGGTATTTTGTAACAGTAATTGTGGCCATAACAGCCACCACCATTACCTTTGCGATATGGAGTGTAACGTCTACTACAGGGGCCATACGACTATTGCGGTCTCTGTCTTATTGAAAAAAAATAATAATAAATAAAAATCCAAAAAACATGCATTGGCCCTGTAAGGACCGTTAGGGAGCCTTTATAGCCTTTAAGGGGTGTGTAACGGGCCATTATGGGGGTTGTAACAGCCTTTACAGGTTTCCATAATGGCCTTTATGACCCCATAACGGGTAACGGTTGTTGTTGTTACCTTTATGTAATGGCCTTTACGACACACCATGCTTATAATGGTTCCTCATGCTGAGTTGTTGAATGAAATGTGCGGACATGATGAACAGTCAGGATCAATAGTGATCAAGGTATTCCGTAATGGTAATAGTGGTCGTAACGGCCACCACCATTACCTCTACGATACAAGGTGTAACAACCATTGCGGGGGCCATAATGGTCTATTACAACCTCTTTTTTCTTTTTATTGAAAAAAAAATCTAAAAAACCTATATCGGGCCCGTAACAGTCTATTATGGGGCCTTTACGGTCTCTACGGGAGGCGTAACAGGCCATTACAAGGGTTGTAATAGCCTTTACAGGAGGTGTAACGGGCCGTTACAAGGGTTGTAATGGCCTTTACAAGTCATTTTTTTCCGTAACAGCCGTTATGGCCTTTACGACCCCGTAACATGTCACGGTTGCCACCATTACCTTTACGTAATGGCCTTTACGGCACACCATGGTGGTGATAATAATAATTAAAAAAAAAAAAAAAAAGTGTACATCAATGAATTAGACTAAGTGTCCCAATGCAATTAGGAGCATTGTAACTTATAGTGCTTTGACAACATCATAGCATATCTCCATGAAATTTCATGATATTTGGTGCAATCAAACTCACTCTTAGTCACTTGATTTGTTTATGCCTTGATGGTTGTGAATCAAGTAGTCATGATTGAACCATAGTTCAAAAACCCAAAAACTCAACTCAACTTGATGTCCTATCAAGCTGGATTGACTTAAACAAGTCTTTAATTAAGGGCTCATTTGGTAGCTTGTATTTGGTATGAATTGGAATCCAAATTACAATTACCATGGAATCGATGTGAATTGGAATCATCAGTTGTGTTTAGCAACCTGTAATTGGAATCCACTAGATTTCAAAAATTGTGTTTGACAGCCTATAATTGAAATGCATTGGAATTTTGTAGTATATTCACATGAACATAAATTTGATTGAGTAAATCAACTTTAATGACCTAAATTATTGTGCATACGTGACTAGATTTCAACTTTAATGACCTAAACTATTGAAATCCACTAGATTTCAAAAATTGTGTTTGGCAGCCTATAATTGAAATGCATTGGAATTTTGTAATATATTCACATGAACATGAATTTGATTGAGTAAATCAACTTTAATGACTTAAATTATTGTGCATATGTGACATTTGACAGGATGATTGCAATAAGCCCATTGAAATATATACTTTGGATCCGTTTGGGTGACAGATCTCACAAATTTTGGGATTAAACCTCTAGCGAGCTCAACTTGGAGGGTGTGTGACTAGAGCCTAATCCTGCTTTTGTGGGATCCCTTACCCATACAGACCCTAGAAGTGGGCCTTTTGGTTATTATCTTTCAAAAGGGATCCTATACCCCATATTAACCTGAAGGGGACCATGTCCAGACCTCTTTCTTTCAAGTCATGTTTTTCATACAGACCCAAACTAGCTCTTATTTTATTTCTTGATGGCAATGCACTTAAATTAGACACTAAGAATTCTAGAAGATGGTTTCTTTTTCCTTCTTTCTTTCTTTTTTTTCTTTCTTCTTCTTCTTCTTCTTCTTCTTTTGAGAGAGAGAGAGAGAGATAGAGCAGATGGTTTCTTTTACAAGCTCATGCTGAAAACTCATTAGAATTTACAATGGCTAGCATCACTCGTTAGAAATTCCCAACTTAAGCAAGCCGATTTTTTTTCCGTTGTTCTTTTTTCCTTTTTCTCCCTCTGTTCTGGTGCTGGAACATTAGGCTATGCACAACTAGTCGTTTCAACTAGAATGGGTAATCTAAACCACCAGAAATTCAAAAGCGTCTAATTAATTGAAGGTTCTTCCAATAACTTATGAGGAAGAAACCTTCTCATAGCCTGGCACAGCGGGGGGATAGGGAAAGAAGGGAAAATGGAGTGGCAATTAAGTTTTTTTTGCGTCCCTTTGGGCGATATGGTGGGAAAGAAACCAGCGCTGCTTCAACAGCAAAATGAGTGGATCAGTGCAAGTGTTCAATAGGGCAATTCTTAATATGAAGGATTGTGGGGCAGCTTAGATCTTTCAATCTTCCATTTTGGCTTTTGAGGGGATTTTGTTTGGGGGTGGTTGCACTTTTGTATATTTGTAGCTTCTGGCTTCAGCCTACTTATACTATATCACCATTGTTCAAAAAAAAAAAAAAAAAAAAAAAAACCTTTGATTTCAAATAGCATGAAGGCATTGACAGGAGGGGAGGGAACAAATAATTATAGAAATAGATCTTCACTAGCCGGTGGAGGTTGGGGGTCAAGTCGATCATGTGTGTTGAAGAATGATCATGGACGATTGATGCTGGTGGTGGATAACGGGTGGGGAAAGACGGAGAGGCAAAAAAAGGAAAGTGGACTGGCAAAAGGGGGTTTCAAGCACATTTTTATAAACTAGTTGGTTGCAGGACATATGCAAAGAGGACCGGAAAACAAGAAGAAAAAACCCTTTTATGGTTAATAGGCTCTTCTTCTTTTAATTTTTCTTTTTCACTATCAAGTCCAATACTTCAAAATCCATACCCATGTACTGTCTATGCTGTATCCATGCATCAAATTAAAATTGTACACTGAAAAATGACTTCACCAAAACTCTTGTTGAATAGACATCCAAACTTCTACATAAAAATTTACAGAAATTCTTTTGCGGCCTCTTTTGCAGCATCCTGCCAGCCCACATCAGCCCCAATAATTCTCTCGTTTTTATATATACGGCCCTTTTATTTCTATCTCCATCGCGTTTGCATTTATTGTTCTGATCACACATCTGGTTGCATGAATCAATTTGGTGTTGAAACTACATGAGAGATTGACAGAATAACCTTATGGTTGTGATTTTCATTTCCTTTGCAGGATCCAAGCTTCCTTCATTGACATTAGGAGCGCTTCGCGAGTACTATGGGATTCCATTGTTGGGTTCAGCTCACAGGGCAATGTCGGACGTACACACACTGTCATTGATACTGCAAAGGATGTCTTTCGATCTGAAGATGCCCGTGTCGGATCTCCTAGATAGGTCTTTCAAGGCATCAGAACTAACACGAGTTCTTTCCTAATTGGAAGTAGCTCTATATGTAATCATAAAAGAAAATGCGCAAGCGCCCTTTTGCACTGCCTCATCTAATAACTATTCTTGTAATGGTATTCCAATTCTTTTCAGAGTAATCTGTTGTTGTACTTCTACACAGATACTCTGATCTTAACTTAGGAGTCATGGTGGGCCATGTGCCCTCGACCTCAATGTACGAACTCTCATGTTGTAATCACATTCCAACCAGCATGTCATTCATAAATCAGCATTGCAGTATTGGTCTGTTGAAGAAAACACATTTTGCATTTGCTCATTGTATTGTTTTGGGTAGATAGTATGTCCTCCCAACTGGATTTCATTTGAAGTACCTGTTTGGGCGTGTTTCTGGTTTTTACAGCCAATGGAAACGCTTGCCTTTCGGGAAAAGCGGGAGGACGGAAACCCGTTTCCCATTTCCATTTTTTACTGTTTCTGCCGAAAACCTGGAAACGATTCACATTCAAACAGAAATGCAGCTTTGGGTTTGCAATATATTTTATTCTAATGAAAGAATGTCGCTTTTCAGACACGCCGGCAGCCTCTGCGCCCGCCTTTTTCTTTTTCTTTTTCTTTTTTACTTTTTATGTATTTGGATGGAGAGAGACTGTTTGCAACGGTTGATAATCCTCTGGCACCCAAGCTGCGGAATCCATGGTGTTTTTGTTTGTAAAATCCACTCCATCCATTGGTGATCCCCCTCCCATTTTTTCATTTTTCTCATTTTTCATTTTTTTTTTTTCTTTTATATATTTCGATGGATAGAGACGGGGTTCAAGGGTCAAGAATCCTCTAGCACCCGAGTAGGCTAACATGAACTGTAAAAGATAAAGATTTTTAAAAAAACAAAAAACAATGGGCAAAAATCCTCCGAATGGGCAACTATAATTATCGAATCGATCTTGTGAAATGGGCCCTGATTAAAGGTCTAGATAGCCTTACGATTGGTGGGCTAGCATAGACTGAAAGATGAAGAAAAAAAAACAATGGGCAAAAATCCTCCAACTGGACAAGTAGAATTGTCAGTATAAAGCTGAGCCATAGGTCACGATGGCCTACCCAATTAACGGTCCAGATGTTTTCGTAAAAAAATAATTAACGGTGAGATATTTATAAAAAAAAATAATGCTCTAGCACCAAAGCAGTGGACTAACAGGAACCGTAAAAGATAATAATATTTTAAATTTTTTTTTTTTTTTTTTAAACAATGGGAAAAAAATCCTCCAATTAGACAACTATAATGATTAAATCGATCATGTGCAATAATGGGCCCTGATTAACGGTTTAGATAGCCTTACGGTTGGTGGTCTAACATAGACTTTGAAAGACGAGATAAAAACAATGGGCAAAAATCCTCCAAATGGATAGCTAGAAATGTGTAATCAATATAAATATGATAGGCAAGGTAGGTCCAATTAATATAAATCTGAACCATAGGTAAGGTAGGTCCAATTAACGGTCCAGATATTTTGGTAATAAATAAATAAAAATTTTATTTAATGCTTTCGTTGAGAGTCGAACTCAAGACCTCCCGCTTACTAAACGGGTGCTCTAACCAACTGAGCTACGAAAGCTCTACATGTAATTCTTAAAATTTTCGAATTTTAAAATTTGATAAATTTCTACAGGGCCCACTTCTAACCATGTAATCTCTATGATATGTGGAACGGATCAGATACAGGCATACATCGAATGCACCGAAATTTTAATACGTCTAATTTTTTTTATCCTGTAAAATATTCAGTCGGTGCAAAAGGTGGGCCACACCATGATGACCATATCAAATCAGGTCACTTAGTCATACCATTGGCTATCTATTAATTTTGATGTTGTCCAACTTGATAATTGGATCAGCCTGATTTTCATATCAGGTGATCATCATGGTGTGGCCCACCTACACGAATGGATATTCTTCACATATGACATGTTGGTTTGAAAAAAAAAAAATTGTAGCATTACTACTGACTGATTTTTTTTTGTTTTGTTTTTCATTTTGGAAGAACTGAAACAAGTATGAATGATGTTAGAACTCCCCTTATTTATTTATTTATTATTATTTTTAATTTTTTTCTACTGGCAAATATAAGATCTTTGGTAAAAATGAATGCATCCATGATACTAGTCTGACCCACCTGAGGTTGGAAATGGCTCAATTTAAATAGAGTAGGTCACATGATGGAAAGATCAGATCAAGCACAAATTTGATAATGGCACGTGTGCTAACATGTACATGGAAGGGGTGTGTTTATTTCATGTTAAAGGTGCATTAGGAAATGGCCAACATAATCTCGGTAAGAGACGATAGAAGCGAAATAAGATAAGAGCACTAATCAGAGCTAATAACCAGCATCTAAATGCATTTTTCATAAACAAATAAATCTTGATCTGTAGGATTTTTGTTACCCTGATCTATACCTAATTGCAGTTCTACTGTCTCTACCAAGGGTTCATTTCACAGCTTGGATTTTGGGCAATCAGAATTTTCAATCTTGGATTTTGGGGAATTTCAAATCCACCAAAGGTTAAAAATTCTCATAAGGAGATTTTTATTCTTCTCTAAATGATGGATATAAAGTCCTAGAATTTCCAATCTTCTCCGACTGTCATAGCTACTCTTTCCTCTTTATTGAAATAGGCAGCCAAACACAATTGATAGAATGAAATTCTTGGGTATTGAAAATAACAGATCTGAATTCTTAAATTAAAATCCAAATCCAAGTTACCAAACAACACCTAAGTACCTCTCTGTTATGACCCACCACATAGGATAAGTTCTAAATGGAGGATGTTTTCATCGTTATAGAAGTTCTGAACGGATGATTATTTTGACTTTTACATAGCATAGTGTGCCTTTGGTTGCACCAAATGTCATGAAATTAGTTCATGACATTTGGTGCAACCAAATGCACCCATAGTTACCAGTATGGATTAGGAACGTTTGGAAGTATCTGGGGATATTTAGCAAATAGTTGAAAAGAGGAAACTTGTTATTATTTCAGGTTAGAAAAACCGAGAATTGGTAGCAAGCAAATTCAGATATCCTCTTCCATGCCAACCCAGATGCTTCGTGGTTTCAAAATAGAATTCACCCCACCTGCGGGTTCCAACCAAATGCCAATTTGGGGTACTTTCAAACATAGGTGAATTGCACCTGTAACTCCTGAATAGCCTAATAAAATAGAACTATGTGCTCTTGTCAGCCGTGGGACTGCAGTGAAAAGCAAAGATTCTCATATGTGAAATAGTGATTTTGCCCTTTTCACTACAAGCCCCACATCCACTTTTTTTTTTTTTTTGGGATAGGTTGGATCAAAATCAGCCATTGTCACTCACAAAACTCCTTACAAGAACATAGTTGGGTTGAGTCCAAATGCAACTGTAACTCGACATAATACTCAAGAATGATGAAACTGCCAAAATACAACCGCCCTGAATTCGTGGTGTTGTGTATCTTATTGCACAAGATTTGCCCGAATGAATTAATGTAGCCAGAGAAGCTCATCTCTTCTCCAGTAAAAGCTCAAAAAATTAAAAAAAACTTCAAAATTGAAGGGGTATATGATAATCGCAACCCCATCTGTGCAGCAACACTACGCAAATGGAAGAACGCGCTCGGCATGTGCTGCTTCTTGGGCAGCCATCCCCTCCACAATTCCCAAAACTGATAAGCATTGCCTGCTCTAGCCAACAAACGGAGCTGTTCTGAAGAGCTTCTGTCGTGTGGGTCCCACAAATTTTAAAAAAAAAAAAAAAAAATCTCAAGGGAGGCTGTCAATGAAAGACTATTTATCGGATGTTGGATGTGGGTTGGTAATGCATGGATCACAAGAATATCTCCTTGAGAATTAGAAGAACCAGCATGATGAAGCACATGATTACGAGTACCGTCGTACACATCACCATTCCTCCCTTTCTCTGTGTTTTCTCTGCCTGCAAGTCGAGACAAGCCCAAACGTATCAAGCATGTAACAGGAAATCCAATCACAGCTTTTTCAGCAGAAAAAACTACTTAAAAGACATGCAGGTGCTTCAACAGTGCATGTCAACAAGGGGTTTCCTAACAAGACAATTGGTGAATGTGGTCATGGATCCAAACCATTGTTTCTTGAAACACCAAATTTCCTAAATTTTCCATTCTGAATTGCATAATCCAAATTACAGGTCATCTGCGATCTGGATCACTGCTTTCACTGACCCAAAATTATGGTTCAATAATCTAATTATTGATTAAGTTGTAATATAAATTTATGATTAGAATGTGGAGATTTATAATCTGATTTACACAGTGGCATGCATATATAATATGATATCAAGAATGTGGAAGTGGTAATAACTTTCATCATTTCGTATCAATTGCAAGAGCTTTGCCAAGCCAACATGCATGCAATAACGCAAGTACATGCCATATGTGCGAGCATGCATGAGGTCCACCAATCCATTCATTAGAATGGCACCAGTCTCGCAATGCCCTAGCCGAAGAATCAGGTTGATCCGCTAGTCAGGTGGGCCACAGTTTACAAAACAAATGTACAGCTCTGAAAATCCTGGTTGAACTTTTCTAACCCATCCACCCATTCCCAATATTGGGGCCCACATGCTGAGTGGACCAGATTTGTATTGGGAAAACATGTACAAGGTCAGACAAAACTCATAGATGGATTGGGTCTTGCACCCACATGTAGCATGTACATAAGCTTTAGCACGAATGTATGCTTAGCAAAGCTCAAACTACAATATCAATTCATTTGTAGAATTATATCGCATCTAACTAGTGAATGTACTGGACATACCCACATGATTCTACCCCTATGGTACCACTTTTTGGAGAAAGTAGCCCGCTTACCAGTTCCCATGCCCCAGACTGGAGCAATTCACAATCTAGGCAACATTGTTCCAAACTGTCCTGTCTCTTGGTTACCTTTTTGGATCAGCAATAGTCCAGGAACCAAGCCAATCAGAAGATCCAAACAGGTGAATACCCTGAGCTTTAGTGGTACAGGACACCGCTGTATTGCTCCACAATTTCTTCATGTTCTAATCAATCCAGACTGTCCAATTAATGTCAGGCTCTTGGATGGGCCACAGACCAAAATTCACTGTAAGCTTTTAGACTTTGGAGATCATCCAACTGATCTGAGTTTTGAGGGTGTGGCCAATGCATAAAGGTGACCTATTAATTGGATGATCCGGATAGATGGGAAGTTCACCATTTGCAATCTTATTAATAAAGAGATAGAGGACCTTCTGCAACTGCTTAAAGCCTTCCTCCACTGAAGCTGCCACATTCTGAATGTTGTAGTCAATCCGATCGACGATGGTCCCCTGCTCATGGAAATGGACCCAGTAAGCCACCCTAAAATAATGAGGGTTGTAGAGCTTGAGAGGTGTAGGTGGTATAGCTTCTAACCTGGTCTATGACTAGGACTGAGAGATCCTTCATGATTTGGGCAAGCTCATTTACTGATTCGACAACCTAAGGACACTTCAGGTTAGACAAGGACAAGGTCTATATCAGATTGAGAAAGGAATCAACAGCTGAATTTTTATTTTTATTTTACCTGAGTGATCTCTCTCTCCCTTTCTGCCGTGAATGCCTCACTTCTTTTCAGCTTGGAAATTTGGTATTCATTAAAACCCTGAAAAAATAAGAGATTCAATTAGCTCAAAGAGTCAAAGTAAATACAAACAAAAAAAAAAAAAAAAAACATATTGAGCCCAACCAAAAACATTTCTGTACAAATGCATGCACATAGCATGCCTATACAATTCGTGGAGAGAAGATTTTATAATCAGCTCGGATTAAGGTCTCCAACCTTGGAGTGTCCAAACACATGTCTGACTGTTTAAACTAATTGCTCACCCGTCATGGGTTATGTAATGGAATTGGAATGTTAAAAAACAGACATTATTTTTTAAATAACAGCAGTTAGTTACACAAGACCCTTTTTTAAATATAACAGCACTACATAATTGTACTGACGCAGCTCTTCAATACAAAAACAAAAAGGCTGTAATTTTCTCATAGTTCTGGTATCTCCTTTTTTTTTTTCCATTTTCCCCGTTTTTAGGCTGGATAACATGCCATTACCATTACACAATGGCAATGCTAGTTGGCCATATTAGGTCATAGCATGGGTCTTCGAACTTGCAGATATTGCCTCTTTAAGACTCTGGATTTCAATTTATGATAGCATAACAGGTTTGAGCCCACACATTTAATATCCTCGCCTTCAAGTTTTCAGGTTTCAGCTATCATTTCATGAATTATCAAGTTTGAGAGTAATACAGCTTTAACTAAACATTATAAATAAGAAAAACAACCTACCACATCGCTAAAGTCATCATCTTCCACCTTGGATAAATTCATCTCCAAGTCAACCCCATCTTGACCCTACACCACAAAGCAATGATGAATAAGAACTCAGAAGCACAATAACAAGAGTTGCACAGCACTTAAATATCTCGCAATAGCACCAGGCATGGCAGTCTTTCTAAGAAATAGAAGGAAGAAATTTATACTAAAAGCTGAATGATAGAAAAATTCCAACCAGACCTCTCTTTGCTGTTGGAGGCGCTTCAAATAAGTAGATTGTTTTTTCCGAAGCTCCGTTGAAAGATTCTTAAGGTCAGTTGCAAGAGACCGCTGTAGGAGAAACATTCAGAGTAATTAATATCCATTACAAAAGGCCACAACTAAGAGAGAAAATAATAAGTTCAAATCGGCAAATTATATATAACCAGGCTACTCATTCAATTCAAGCAAAGCTAAGGTAATGATCTTTACATGCATGAAACAAAGTGTTCCTGGAAAATAATAATAGTTCCAGAAGTTTAGAGATGTGCACACATATCTGCACCCACAGACAGCAGGGTCAATCTTAGCTGATTGGATTTCTCAGGATTCTGTCATCTGTTTCTCATCTCAAGAGATACAGAAATCCCAGATAAGATATCAGAAAATTCTCAGTATTTTGAAACCAATGCTTTAAAAAGAAAAGATGAGAACTTTTTTCCTGGGAAATTGATATATATATATATATATATATATATATATATATATATATATATATATATATATATATATATATGGGAAAAGGTACTATGCGCTCGAGCGTAAAGCGGTCGTCCGTGAGGTCGAGCTGGGTGGGCCCCACCGTGATGCCTTTTGAACATCAACACCGTCCACCAGATGCACCATTCCATAGTGGGCCTGGACGGCCCAAAATCAGGTCAATCCGTGACTCAGGTGGGCCACACCATTTAAAACCATAAGTATACATGTCAAAAACATATAAAAGCACTGGTGGGACCCACCTGAGTTTTCCATGCACCTGAAACTTGGTCTGAACCCTCATTCAAGTGGGACACACATAATGGATGGGCTGGATTTGCAAAAAACATCTCGGTGGGCCCTCAAAAATGGTTATGAATGTTTTAATGGTGCACGGCCCCTCTGCACTTCTGTATGTGGTGTGGCCCACTAAAGTCACGGATTGACTTGATTTTGGGCCGTCCAGGCCCACCATGGAATGGTACATCTGGTGGACGGTGTTGATGTTCGAAAGGCATCACGGTGGGGCCCACCCAGCTCGACCTCACGGATGACCGCTTTACGCTCGAGCGCATAGTACCTTTTCCCTATATATATATATATATATATATATATATATATATATATATAAAAAAATAAAAAATAAAAAATTGTCCATATTTCTTCAAAAATCTTGCTGAGAATTGAGAAATATTCCAGCTCATGTGAATCCCAATGGTTTGTCTCAATTGTTCTTTGAAAGAGGGCAATGTTTCAACCATCGCTGTTGCAGAAATTTAGCTACACACAGAAACCAATCCTAAATCAAATTGACTCAAGCCAACCTAAGCCATAAACTACCCAAAATCCCCATTTAGACCACCACCTAAAGCTTTGCCAAAAGTTCTCACAACAATTGAACCCAGAGATGGAAGGAGTGGGACCCAGGCCAGCTTGGTCTGAGGCCCACATGCTTTTTCTTGCAGACTTCTCTAGCTGAGGAAATACTTTTTCTTCTGCCAGCCCATCAGTTTCCTTCATAGTTCTCTGAGTGACAAAGATCTTTTTTCCCACTAGACAGCACGGCAGTTATAGTGGCGAAAATTCATTTTCTGCCAACCTGGCAGCCTTTACTACAAAATGCTGTTTTCATGTCCCAATTCTCCAGCCTCATGTACACGATTTCATGTTTTTAGGGTCCTTTTTTTTATAGCCCTTTAAACCAGCTTAACAATGAACCTTAGATCGCTCCAAACAGAGGTCTGTGTGAAGATATGCATGAGAGAAAATGGTTGTGCACGTTAATTCTCTGCATTATTTTTAGCAGAATTTACCAGATTGCCACTGCAAGAATTCAAATCCTTAACTCCCCCAAAAAACTTGAATCATTATTCATTTAAACCACCCTTAGGACTTAAGTTAGCCCCAAACCCATCTTCTAATTACAGAACCTACCCCTCTTAACTAATTTGCCTAGGGAAAAATCCCAATGTACCCTGTCAAGCAATAAGATTTAGAGATGTGGATTCCTCTCATACCTCCAAAGTCATTGTTTTGGAATCTTTCCCACAACTAACTTTTCCTTCCAAACATCCTTAAATTACCATCCAACAGCCAAATCAACAGCCCCATTTGTACCACTTGTCAACCATCCCTGAATTAATTATCATTTAGGAAGCCCCTTAAATTCCTTCAAATTACCACCCAGCCATCCTAGCTCTATATAAATAGCCTATCTCTCTTACAAAAGGGATCTTGCCTCCTTGATTTCTCCAGCTTAAGCCTAAGGAGATCATCGCTCACACTAAAATTTCTGCAATAAAGAAAACGATTCAGTGGAATCAGAGAGAAAAGAAAGGAAAAGCGAAAGGTCTTCTAGAGGACTCAGGTTTCAGATCTAAGATGGCTGACCATGCCTCGGTATCTGGGTTTTGAGATACAGCTCTGGTAACCTTCCTCTAGTAAGAAGACATTGATCTCTAGGACATTATCATTCCAGTTACAATTCAAGCTGAAGAAAAAAAGCAAGAAAGACCCTCAGTTGTAATTCAAGTTTATCAATGTCAGAGTCATTCAAAGACAAATTCACAGCAACAATAAGCATTCTTTCTCCTTTCTGCAGTACACTTTCATTTTTTAGATTTTTGAAAGACCATACAGAAATTCAATTCAACAGACTTTCGCTTCCTTTGATGGAGTAGAGAAAAGCAAATTTTGCAGGTGGGGAAGGTGCCTAACATGGTAACACCCTCCTTCCTCATCAGTGAGCCTCTTGCCTAGATCTCTAGTTTTATAGGCTATAAACGAGTCGAATGTTTACAAATTTTGGGTTTCTAACTGGCCTTGAGCAGGTGCTCAAAAACAGTCAGTGTCAACTCCTTCCATTTTGCGGCTTTCCGCCGTCATCCATGGAGGTGGATGAATCCATATCCGCAGATATTCCATGAAACTTAATCCTCAATAGCAGAAATACAAGAGTCATCCAAAATTCCAAAAATAGGTCAAGAAATTAGAATTTTCTTTCTTACGTGTTTAACTTTTTTGCTAGAAACACCTTTCAAAAAAAAAATGCTAGAAACATCATTATGCATGTATTTACTCAATATTGCATGTAAGTCACAGAGGGAAGACACTGGATCCAGTGGCTTCAAAAACAAAAGCCAGCAGTCAACAACCATCACCGAGTACAATTGAAAATAAGTAACAAAGCAATCATCAAAAAAGGAAATTATATGTATTTCTTGATAAATCCTCATGAACTAAACTATACTAATTATCATCACCACACCTGTACATTTTTTCTGACACTTGAATCCTCAGAAGTCCCACTTGCAGAAAGTTTCTGTAATCTCTTCCCGGACTGCTTTAACAAATGTGTTATCTCTTGAGTAAGGACCTCAATCGCATGCTGATCTTCTTTGCCATCTCCAAAAGAGGGCATTAATGCCTTGGAATGCGCCTTGACTAGCTCTGCCATTTTTGTCCGTGCCCGTTGCATATTTGCAGCTATTTCCTCAGAAACATCCACCCAAGCTGGAGGTAGACCCACTGTAAGAGCGCCCCTACTGCAGCATGCAGACAAATTCTTACTTTGAAGGTATGGCATCTTTTAAAAGACTAGCTATATTGATAGCAACACATGCCAACAGCATAAGATTTTTTCTTCTTCTTTCCTTCTTTCCTTTTCTTATCTAGCAACGACAAAATAAGATTCATCAGAGCATCAGAAAGGAACCAAAGTTCTGAGATACATATCCGGCCTAATAGAGCCCTGACGAGCCAAAGTCATACCTACATTGTTAGATTCTAGCTTCATCCTATTAAATGAAATATTTAACCTGGATAAATATAAACCGGTAACATTTATAATGCCATGCAAAGACCAAGGTTCTTCTCCATCTCTGTCCATCTAACATTGGAAGCATGGCTCTCGAGTCTCAACCACTGTCGGCCCAAAACTGTTTGACAGTAAAATGTGGAGGGCTTCTCTCAGTGCTAGAGCCTCTGCTTTTGGCTGATCACAGTGGGAGATTGGACCGTAGAATGCAGTGACCAGCGATCCCGCCGCATCCTCGAGTATTTCCATACCACCCACATTGATACCACCACTGCATGATATTCCGCCAAAGTTCATTTCGAATATTCCTGGAGGAGGCAGGCTCCAAACCATTGGAAGATGAGGAGATGTGGCCAGCAGCTACCTGTCTAAAGCAGGCCACTCTTTAAAAACATCAACCGAAGACCACCCACTGAAATTTGGCTGATAACACTTACCTACTCAAATATCGATTTCATAAGCTTATCAATGGCATAGGCTTGGGGCTCATGCAGGAAGGTCATATGGAGGATGATTGCATTTCCCAGGCTTTTGGTTCATTTGGAAAGAGCGTAACACTTGGATTTTCAGATTGTTTCATCAAAGGAAGACCAGGTGGTTTACAGGATTGTGGCATCCATGATCAACTGGGCTCAGTGCTACCAATATTTAAGGGATATTCTGCATCTATAATGGTCAGGAATTGGAATGAGATCTATGCGCAGGATGGATGCCTCCAAAACCAGGTATGTATAAAGTTAATGTCAATTGGCATTCTTTTGAGAATCTAGGGCAGGCCTGAGGAAGTAGGTGGCTTAGTGTGAGATTACAAGGGCGCTGTATGGCCAAATTTCTCAGCCAATCGGTATTGCAGATTCAAATAAGGTTGAAGCTGTTCCTCTCCTCAACGTGATTAGGCTGGGATCTCACCTAAGCCTTCTCCTTGCTATCGTTGAGGGAGATTCTTTCAATGTGATTGCGTGGGCCACTGGTGGCAACCATCCATGGAAGCTCACAAATATAACTGATGAACCCAGAGAATTGTGCAGGGATCATCCAATCATGTTAAAGTTTGTCCCTAGAGAGGCAAACTCTGAGGCAGACGCACTTGCTAATCAGGGTGCATTCAGTTCATGTCTGTAATAGGGATGAGTTAGTGCCGCAAGCTGTGCCATAATGGTAATGGCAGCCATAACAGCCACCACTGTTAAGTTGCATTTTTTTTTCTACAACTTTATTGATAAGCAGCTTCAGGACGATGATGGAAATGAATACATACCAAGACAGAAAAATAATAATAATAATAAATAAAATAAAATTGCAATCATAAAAGAGCAATTAGGACACAAGCATCTACCTCCACACAGCCAGAAGCCCAATCAACTACCCAAGCAGTCCTCCGAATACCCAAACAAAATAAATTCAGATTTGTTCTCAAAACACTGACAATTCTTTTCACACCAAATGGCCCAAAGCACCGCCAAACGCCACCAGCCTCCACACCACCTTCCGATCCTTACCCACACCTCCCTCATGCCATGCTGCCAAGAATTCCGGAAACGAACCCAACATCACCCAATGAATATTCATATTTGAAATGAAACGCTCCCAAATCTTCCTTGCAAATGGCCAGTATAGGAATAAATGGTCCACCATTTCGGCGTCACTCATACACATAACACATATATTGGGCAGCACCAAGGACCGCTTAAGGAGATTATCATAGTAAGCACTCTATTCCTTCCTGCTAACCAAATAAAGGCAGCTACCTTAGGCTTAGGGTGGGGGGTGCCGTATTTCTACAACCTACAATTACGACAGGAAGGGAAAGGAGAAATAGTGAACAACCTATAGAAAGATCGAATCGATAACCTCATTGAACTATGAACCCTCCAAATTTTTTTGAGACAAATTTTAAATTACGAGTATACACCCTCCAAGTTATCGAATCGTCCAACAAATCCCCAGGCTTGATGAACTTTAGTGATGCAGGACAATTAATCACTTGCTCTAAAAGCTCAAACAGATAGAGCATGGCGAATTAATCCATTTATCTCATAGCCATGGGGTGCCGCCTACAATTACAGTGAACAACCTATAGAAAGATCGAATCGATAACCTCGAATCGATAACCTCATTGAACTATGAACCCTCCAAATTTTTTTGAGACAAATTTTAAATTACGAGTATACACCCTCCAAATTATCGAATCATCCAACAAATCCCCGGGCTTGATGAACTGGTAGTGCGGGACGCAGTGCTAACCACTTGCATCTAAAAGCTCAAACAGATAGAGCATAGCGAATTAATCCTCACATCCCATGGGTTAGGACCTCGTCTGAACCCCCCTCGTGGGCCCCACATCACATGGGTACCACCTCACACGAGCCACCCGCCTCACACATGTAGGGCCCGTCTCACACGGGCCACCCACCCCGAGTGTGCCCCTGCATCCCACAGGCAACCCCACCTGAGCCCGGTGTGAAAATGCCCCTGCATTATTTAGCCTATCCAAAAGAATAATATACTCCTCAACCTCCTCATCCAAAGGGCCTCTTCAACAGGGGGTGCCCACACCATCTCCTTGCCAGATCTAGAGAAACATCGAGCCACAGAAATATTCCTATCCGACACTAAGAGGGCTAGAAAAGGAAATTCCTCTTAAGCACTCGATCGCCTAGCCAAAGATCTTCCCAAAAAATGGATATGACTTCTTTGAAAATTCCTCTTTACACCCACCATTACTGTTACGATATGGGCCGTAAGCGTAACCGTTACGACCCATTGCAAACCTTGTACTGGCCGTTGCGGTCTCTAAAAACAATAAAATAAAAACCCTGTATTAGCCCTGTAAATGGGTCATTTTTTCCATAAATGCCATTACGACCCCGTAACACATAACAGTTGGCACCATTACATAACAGCCAATACAGCCCCATAATGGCCACTACAGCACACCATAGTTATTGGGTATTTGTATGGGATGTCTGGGTTTGGGCGTTATTATATTGGTTTGATTTGAGAAGGGGGGCTTGCCTATGCTTCTCCCTCTCTTGTTGTACCAGTTCCTATGTTTTCAATAAAGTTTCTCACCATTCATTAAAAACACAAAAATCTGGGAGTTGTTGAAAATCGGATTGTTCCTTTCTTTCTATATTTCCCAACAAAGTTGGTCTCCCAGATTCAAGAAGGTGGCCCATTTTGTCCTCTAAAGTTTAGATACGGAAATGCGACTTAACCAAGAAACACCTACAAGATACACACTTCCAGGTACAAGAATCTTTGGCAAGGGGTGATATGCAAACCTCAGTTAGGATTTGCACCAGTGCTTGGAAGTCCTCTATCTCTACATCTTTAAGGTTCTTCAGCAGAGTATTCTAACCGGTTCCCTACTTGCTCTGAGCATTCCTTAACTGACACATGACGCTCATGAGCATCCGTATCCATTCGTCTTCCCAAAAGAATAAGAAATCTCCAGTATTCACTAAAAATCAGAAGCCATCTGATAAGACTTTAACCCAAGGTTTTTACGTGTTCCCCATACTAATGATATCTTCCCATATTTTGGACATGGGGGATCTACAGGACGAGCTGGGGTTCCATCCTCTACCAACTTTGTCATATTTCTCTGCTATAACCTTGCGCCAGAGGGCTTCTTTCTCTTTCCCAAACCATCACCACCATTTTTTTAAGAAAATAGCATCAGAAACCTTCAAAGGCAGGTCATTACAGAAATACCAGCCATGGGTGCACCACCGGTGTCTGATTGTATTTTTTATCTAGAAAATACAATTAGGATATGAGTCCATCAAGGTTCAAAAACAAGGTTTTCAGAACTAAATTACTTGATCATAGAATCTTGACTCAGCAAGTCATTAACTACTTCACACCTACAAATTTGTAAACAAGAGAAATGAAAAGCAAATTCTTCGAGTCATATTTCACCATTTTAAAACTTCAATACACAGATGGATGTTCTTAGTCTCATAGATCACAAGTGCAGTACATTTTGGAAAACAAGGTTCACGAAATAGAGACGGACATACACAATATGGTTTGTCCTCATCTTAACCTCTCTCCCGGTAATTTGGAGTCAACTATTAACTTGTAAAGTGGCAACAGCTTTAGTGATCTGCTGCCCATCGGATATCAACCTACCTCTTTACCTGGACTCTAAAACAGGCATGGCAGAGGCTCACAATGGTTTCTCATATATAAATAATATCATTACACCACAGTGTGGGTTCACAAACATGAATCTATTATATGAATGGTACACTAAAAGCCGAACAACCAACCAATCAAACATACTTTGATATATGAATTGTACTAACAACCAAAAATAATTTGATAGCTTGATGGGTTTTTACTTTTTAGACAATTTTCAAGCAAGCCAATGAAGTACGGTGGAAGAATTTTCTAGGGAGGTAGTAATAGAAATCAAAGGAGGAGAATAATCACACCAAATAATCGAAAGAGATTATTATTCTAGGAAAACCACTTCTGTTTTTTTTAAGAAGGATGGAATCCCTGATACAAATTGCCAACTGTTGAACACCATCTTTTGCAAGATCATGTGGTGCCATTGGCTTCTGTTACTGTAGAAACCAAGGAAAATGATATGTTTATACCAAATAGATCCCTTATTTCAAATAGTAACCCAATTTCCAAGGCCCTGCCTCCTTGTTCAGCGCCCAATTGGTCACATCAGAAGAAATTCCCTCCACAATAACTAGGCCGTCAAAGGAAGTGGAAAAGATCCAAAGAAGGGCCTACCCAACAGCTTTTTCATCTCAACTTCTAATCCATTAACCATTTATGTTTGCCATGAAATTATGTATTTGGATGGGTTTAGTTACCACCATAATCAAACAGACCCACTGAAATTTTCTTCTATAACTTTATTAGCACAAATAGACATGGATCTCCCAATTATCTCAACACCTTTCTAGCTCTAACCTAACAATTACCAGACCGCAGCAAAATTGAAATTCCAAACGTTATGTGTCACCGACTAAGGGGTGCATTTGGATTCTCATTTGAACTACAATAATCCAATTCAGCATCCAAATAACCAACATGGGGGCACACCACTTTAATTCATGAAACTGCCAAGAACACAATTTCATGTGTTTTACATGATACCTTAATGACCTTAGTTTCAATTTGGAGGCTAGTTTCTTCACTAGAATAGAGTAAGGTAGTGATATGATGCCGAGAATATCTAGTGTTTTGATCTCTTCGAGGGAATCAACCTCCAAACTTAGATTACTTCTAATTGATTCCACCAAATCATATCACATTTACAACATAAGCAAGAAATCAAATAACCTAACACTTTAACTAGACTCTAACCAAGCCTTCTAACTAAGATATTTCCTAACCCAACTCAAACATGTGGAAACTCACATGTAAGTAGTTGATTATACGGATTTTAACCAAAATCGCCGTAAGGTTTAACCAATGCTAGTCTTTGACTCCACTTTTCATTCCCTTATTTTTTTTTGCTCTATGATAGGTTTTGATTTTTTTTCAAGGACAAAATTACTCATGCTGTAAGCTACTATTTATATGACCATTGAATGCTCGAGAAGTTAAGAGTGACATTTCCAAATGTATGGAGTGGGTCTCATTAAAACATATGATTGGGCCCACTCTACAAGAGATCCGATCCGCTTATTTTATTTTGTCAGTCCTGGAACCATATAAAGCACTGAGTTGATTCTGATTCAAGCCATCTGTGATCCACAAATGGCGTTATAATGCAGGGGCATTTTCACACTGGGCTCGAGTGGGGTCACTTGTGGGATGCAGGGGCACACTCGGGGTGGGTGCGGCCCACGGAGGTCTCATGTTCGAAACTTCTCACCAAGGGTGATTAATGCGCATTTCACACCGGGCTTGAGTGGGGTAGCCCGTGGGATGCAGGGACACACTCAGGGTAGGCGGCTCATGTGATTTAGGGCCCACGAAAGGGGTTCGGCCGAGGTCTTAAAACCCATGAGATGTGGGGCCTGGGCTATGAGATAAAAGGATTAATTCGCCATACTCTAACAGTTTGAGCTTTTAGAGCAAATGGTTAATTGTCCTACATCAAATTGGTATCAGAGCAAGAGGTCTCGGGTTCGAGACTCCTCACCGGGGGTGATTAATGCAGGGGCATTTTCACACTGGGCTCAAGTGGGGTCGCTTGTGGGATGCAGGGGCACACTCGGGGTAGGTGCGGCCCACGGAGAAGGTCTCGTGTTCGAAACTCCTCACCAGGGGTGATTAATGCGCATTTCACACCGGGCTTGAGTGGGGTAGCCCATGGGATGCAGGGACACACGCAGCCCATGTGATTTGGGGCCCACGAAGGGAGTTCGGCCGAGGTCTTAAAACCCATGAGATACGGGGCTTGGGCTATGAGATAAAAGGATTAATTCGCCATACTCTAACAGTTCGAGCTTTTAGAGCAAATGGTTAATTGTCCTGCATCACGTTAAGTTAAGCATACATCCCCAATTGTTTCCTCTAGTGTGGTTCACTTGTTTAAGCTTTTCCATCATTCTTGTACACGTCCTGAAATTAAAATCGCAACTGAATGGATGGCATGGATTTCACTCATGACGACCCGTGGGCCCCACAGAAGTCCATATGGCCTTTTGTGGGGCCAAGATGACATCGGGAACCCATTTCTGCAAAAAAAAAAAAAAAAAAAAAAAAAAGGATTTTTTTCAAAGGAGGACCACCACCTATTCCGACCATTTGAGCTATTGACTATGGGGCCACCTCACTCTCCGGCCAACCTCCGGCGTTGTCTTCACCAATTTTCATAGTTTTTTAATTATTTTTTGGCGGGGTATCAGTTGAAGATGGTTATGCGAGTTTGATATTAGGATAATGATTGAAGTTTGGGAGTTTGATGTGTTACCATTTGTATTTTGATGGAAGTTTGATATTGGCAGTTGTTTTTCATCGAAATTGTTTTCTTTTTAGTTTGATGGGGGAGACCTGGTGAAATCACAACATTCACATCAGTGATCCCGTTGTGCACAGGATCGTCGTTATGCATTTTCAAAGGGATCGATGTTGCGCATTTTCTAAGGGATTGTTATTGCGCATTTTCTAAGGGATCACCGATGTGAATGTTATCATTTTCAACATGTATCCCCATCCAAAAAAAAAAAAAAAAAAAAAAAAAAAAAACCCTCCATGAAAAACAACTACCAATATCAAACTTTTATCAAACTACAAATGGTAACACATCATACTTACAAACTCCATTCCTTCTCCCAATATCAAACTCGCATAACCATCTCCAACTGATACCCTGCAAAATAAATAAATCAATCAATCAAAATCAAAATCAAAATCAAAATAAGCAAAGACAACGTCGGATGGTAGACGGAGAGTGTGGTGGCTCCGCACAACTACCTTCCAACCGTCAAAACCTTCGAAATATGTGGTGGTTCCCCTCTCTAGAAAAAAACTCAAAAAATGGCAAATGGCACTCTCCTTCATCTTGATCCCACATGTGAGCTCTCGAACACTCTTGTGGGGCACGCTAGGTGGTTATGAGTGAAATCCATGTTGTCCAGTCGATGGGAGTTTTAATTTTAGGGCATGGGCCTAAGTTTGAGGAAAAACAACAACACGGGTGGACCACAATAGGGGAAACAATTGGAAATGAATGACCAACGTTAATGCCATTTATGGGCCACAGAGGGCTTGAATCGGATTCAACCCAATGCTTTTCATGGTTCCAGGACTAGCCAATTAAAATGAGTGGATCGGATCTTCCGTGAAGTGGGTCCAATAATGCTTTAATGGGACCCACTCCACACACTTTAAAAGGGTGCTATTAACTTCTCAAGCACTCAACTATCGTATGAATTCCAGCTTGCAACAAGGGCATTTTCATCCATGCAAAAATTCAAAAACCGTCAAAGGGCCAAAAAAACAAAAGAAAATGGGAAGGAAAGCCAAACACTAGCATCGGTCAAACCTTAGGGCCATTTTGGTTTTAAAAAACCTTGAATATATCACATCTCACTCCCTCCAACCCATCCCCAAGGGTGGAAGTCTACAATCCTCTTTGATGGTGGATTTTGTGACTTATAATAGCAATTTGTTAACCCATCACCTTAGGTTCTCCTAATCATCACATCTGAAAACCCTATAAAATTGCAAGTTTGGCCTTGCATTGGTGACTTGTAACAAATCTCTCATCATGACTAATACATAACCCCTTATCCTCCTTTTTACCACCTCAAAAAGCAAGAGCGTCTTGTTAAGTGGAGGGACCCATATCACTTGCAAAGGAGCAATTGGTTTAAGAATTACGATTGGCCATGACTATATCCTCTCTCACTTGTGCAACCTCCTCTGGGAATAGGGTTAACACAAAAGCTTGTAAAAAGAGTCGCAGGCTCTAGAGCATTGATTGTGATTCTAATTTCAACTTGGTGACTCGATGCGAGCCAACCAACCAAGAATGACCGTGCACAATCAACTGTTCAATTAGCCAATTTCTCCAACTCAGTTTGGCATTCCAGCCTAGATTCAATCCATTAAAGTCTCTACAATGTGCTCTCCATATGTCAAAGGACTAAAATGTAAAAATAAGGCCATGTAAATTGAGCCAACTCATCCCCCAATAATCCACTCCATCCACTAGAACTGTGGGAGAATCGCATCACCCATGGCATGCACTAACGCCAGGGAACCACATGATCATTGGTGATCTAGTTGATCCTTCTGATCATTGGAAATCTAGTTGATCCTTTTGAACCTTTTCAATTTGTTCTGTCCAAAAAAAACCCAAGCCATCATAATCCTCTTTGTCAAATTTAGAAACTGGACCCTAATTGTTCAAGCCTGAAAATTCTCCTTCAACTTTGTTCCCTTCCCACAATCTGCATCCTAGGCCCAAACTGGACCTTATGGGTTGTACCAACGACTAACTGCGGGACCACCTCCTAGGGAACCAATGTCAAAGTAGGCATCATCTATGTTTGTGTTTGGCTTATCTCCTCCAATAGATGGATGACCCATGCCGACACTTTATTATGGTAATCAACCCTTTCAAATATATTCTTCAATTCCACTTCCATCGCCACCTACCCCACACTCCCATCAAGTGAAGTGGAAGACAGCATACCAATTGCACTGATACAAAATCAGTCTATTTCTAAGTGTTTTGGTCACTTCAAGGGGACCAATGATGCAACCACACGTGGATCGACTTGATGACACGTGTTCCTCGCATGAGTACATGTGTGGGACCCCATGTTCACATACATATTAGCTTATTTTTCTTTTGTTTATTTTCTTTGTCTTGTAATGACCAGCATATCCCCTACTAAAAGCCATCGTAAAATAAGCAAGGAGAGTATTTTAGTCTTTTCATCAGTATTAGGGTTTCCTTCATCTTTAGCAATTATAGCATGCGAAACTAGAGGAAGCATTCAATAAACATCAACAAGACATTTGCGCTTGCTTGGGAAGCTAATGATGTTGCGGCAAGATGCATTTGCCTTTCCCACCTCGACAAGAGAGTAACACATTTTTTATCCAAAAAGTCAAATAGCAGCAACCATACTTTCCCTCTGTGTGGCGTTTTAAATAAAAAAAAAAAAAAAAAAAAAAGGTGGAGGAAAATGATATTTCCCCTTGCGGGATTGCAATCCAAATAGTGGGAAATGAAAATGGAAAGGGATTGTTTGGGTTGGAGGTAGAATAGGAGAATGCGAGGGAAAGTAAAATTGTGACATAAGCAGATGGTAAGTTGACATCAGCTTGAGGGAAAGAAAACCCTTTGCACTTGTTTATTTTGCTAAAGAGAAGTCCTAAATAATGCTTTTCCTTTGCATTTTAACGTGTTTGGATTGCAACCCCATAAAAGGAACCTTCAATTTAGCTATTTAAAACATCATATCAGAGGGAAAACCACTGTTATAACCATCTGACTTTTTAGGGGGGAAAAAGGTTATACCACCTTGTTGAGGTGGGAAAGGCAAAGGCGTATAGTTTATTACAACATCCTCTACTTCCCAAGCAAGTTCAAACGTCTTATCAACGTAATATAAATGCTTCCCCTAGTCTACCCTCAATCCAAACACACTCTAAATAAAAGCTTACTAGCTGTATAATCTCGCTATGACGTTTTGAGAGTAAAAAGGTTTTCTTTTCTCTTTTGAGAAAATATCCATTCTTTTGCATGTATTGCATTAATCTTAGCTTCTTAGCTAGATCTTTTACCATCTAATTGCATTCCGAGCTTCTGGTTGCATCAATCAACCTCTGAGATTATATTATTTTACATTGATTCCACTAAACCATATATCATCTACAGCATAAGCAAGAACCCATGCAAACCCTAACCCTAAGTATAACAAAGTTAAACTCAACTCTAACCAAACTTTCTAAATCAGCCAGCATTTACAAATCCAACTTGACCATCAACTCACACCTGAATAGCTGGACATGGTGCACATCAGCTAGCCTGACTTCGGCCATTTCAACTTTATTAAACTGCATTATGCAATTCATATCAATTCAACATCCAAACAAGGCTAAAAACCCCATCCTGGGGATCTCCATCCAACATTTCAGAACTACGCAACTAAATCCAGACAAACCAAGAAATCCAAATCACCGGAATTACACTGTAAAATAACCGAAGGAATTCCTCCTCAAGATCAACACTAGTGAATTAGCAACTTCAAACACACAGTCTAATCCTTTCGCTGATCCAATTGCAGCAAGAAACAACAAGTCGGATGGAAAACACGTTCCGATCTCAATATCTTCGAATGGGCCTGATAAAATGTAATTAACTAAAACTACCTGGAAATTCCAGGATCGTCGGTGCTGAGCGGAGCGTACGAACGGTTGGGATGCAGCAGCGACGCGGTGGCCAGCTCGATCACGGGCCCACCCGCGGCAGAAGAAGATGGAGTAGACCGAGACGAAGAGGAAGAGATCGCCGGGCCACGGACGGTACGTAGACTGTCTCGGTATTTTCTGTACAACGTGGTTCGATTTCTCGTCGCCATGGAAGAGAAAATGGCGAGAATTAGAGAGGACGAGAAAATGGGTTTTTCTCTTATAGATCTGGAAATGGAATTTTAGGAGAAGGTTTCGTCATTTCAATGGATAGGGAAAAAATGAAAAGAAATTACGAAGCGAGGGGGGTTTTCGTAAAACGAAATTAAAGAGGGAGGGATTCGATCTGATTTGAAGTTGGGGAAATGACAGAAAGAACGGTCTTTTTGTTTCTTCCGACCACGGGACGAGGATAGGTGGGGCGGCGAGGGCTAAAATGCGCCAGTAGGAGTGATGGCTTAACCTGCGCTCGATTGGAACGTGGTGTAATGGCGGACGTCCGGCAGCGTGTGGTAACGTGCTTGGGAGAAGTTCTATCCTGCTGAGGCGATTCCCGCGAGTAGAGTACAGAGGCTAGAGGGTTTCGCGGCAGCGGCATGCGTGCTGACGTGGTACACGGCTGCTAGATCTGGGCCATTCATCAGGAGGGGGCTCCCAGAAGCTGATCTATCATCTGACGATGTGGGGCACACGTGAACGAGGTATGTCCGTCGGTGGGCCCGGTCATAATTTTCAATAAATTGATCCAACGGTTCAAAATTCGAGCCGAAGCGAACCCAGGCCGGGCCTGGCAGGCCCAACCCTGCTGACAGAGCTAGTATTGGTTAAGCTGATAGGCTTGCGTCCACTTGATCGGAAGCGGAGTGAGTGCTGAGTGTATGTGCCTTATCCACACCGTCCATCCATTTTTCCAGATCATCTTAGATCCTTATGAAAAAAATTGAAGCCTATCCAAACTTCAAGTGGACCACACCACAAAAAACAGTGAAATGGTGTCCACTGTTGAAACCTTCTTAATGCCCACATTGATGTTTGTTTGCCATCCAACCTGTTCATAGGATCACACAGATATGGTTGAAGGGAAAACACAAATATCATCTTGATTTAAAACTTCTTGTGCCCCCAATAATGTGCAATTCACACTGTTTCTTGTGGCGTGGTCCACTTGATCTTTGGATGTTATTCAATTTTGGGATCATGCCCCAGAATGATCAGATAAAACGGATGTATCGCATGGATAACACATATAAAGCACGATGGCCCCACATAATTTAGTCAGTACAAAATGAGTTGGAACGCAATCCGCTTCCCACTTTGATCCTACTCGGCTTTCCACAATCAACGCTGGCAAACTCCAATTTCTGGTGGGTGCTGGGAGGACGCGGATTGCGTCCTGCCCCCGCCCGGACGGTAATCCGTGCGGGCAGGGCTCTGTTGGGCTCACCGTGATGTAAGTGTTTTATCCACACCGTTAATTGCTTTTCTTGGATCATTTTAAAGCATGCATAAAAAATTGAAGCAGGTCCACAGCTCTAGTGGACCACACCGGAGGAAGTTGCAGTGATAATGACACCTGCCGTTGAAACCTTTCTAAGGGCCATCGTGATGTTTTTTTATCATCCAACCTATTAATAAGGTCATATAAACGTGGATGAAGTGAAAAAACAAATATTAGCTTGATCCGAAACTTATCCAGCTCTCAAAAAGTTTTTAATGGTGAAAATTAAATCCCTACTTTGTGGTCCACTTAAGCCCTGTAACTTATTCAGTATTTGGCTTGTAATTTAACACGATTTGAGAAAAGTAATTAACGGCTTAGATAAAATACTTACATCACGGTGGCTCCCAAAGAGCCCTGCCCGGACGGAATCCGGGCGGGGGTAGGACGCAATCCGCGTGCTGGGAAGCTCCGTAGGCCCATCATGATGTATATGTCTTATCCCAACTTCGATCAAAATTTCAGCCCATATTATGACATTAGCCTAAAAATAAAGCAGACCCAAATCTCAGGTGGACCCGCCCAAACAGTGGTGATAGAATGCCCACCATTAAAAACCTCCCAGGGCTCAATGGAATGTTTGTTTGCTATCTAACCTATTGATTAGGTTACACAGATCTAGGTTAAGGTAAAACACAAATATCATCTTTATCCAAAAGTTTCGTGGCCCTCAAAAAGTTTTTTAACCGTAAGTGATCAATCACCAATGTCTCCTATGGTGTGGTCCACGTGAGATTTGGATCCCTCCTCATTTTCTAGACATAGCAAAATGTATAAAACACATACATCATGGGCGCCTACAAAGCTTTTTCCAGCACCAACTAGTAACGAGCTCCCCTTGGAAATCGGATTGCGTACTGAGATATTCATTAGGTTTTTATCGTACTGAGCAAACTCTGTTGGGCCCACCATGAATGCACGTGGTTTATCCAAGCTATCCATTTATGTTTAAATATTATTTTATGCGTTGATCCCAAAATTGAAGCATATCCACAGCTCAAGTGGACCATACCACAGAAACAGGCTCACAGTGATGTTTATGTCATCCAAACCTGTTCATGTGATCTAACAGACATGGATGAAGGGAAAACACAAATATAAGCTTGATTTAAAACTTTTGTGCCCCCAAGAACTTTTTAATGGTAGACGTTCAATTCACAGTACTTCCATTGGTGTGGTCCACTTGAGGTTTTTATAAGCCTCTTTTTGGGGATAACGTTCTAAAATTACCTGGTAAAGTGGATGGACAAAGTGGATAAAGTGCATGAATGACAATGGGGTCCACCGAGTTTAGTCGGTACGCGATCAGCTTTGAAAACTACCCAAAACTCTTTTGGATGGACAATCATAAACCCTTCAATTTGAATTATGACTACAAACTTCATTCTATTCAGAAAAACCAAACACAGAAATGACTAGGATTCTCTTATTTGGAGGTTTTGATCATGGCTCAGCCTCCCTGAAACCTAACAACCTAGATAACTAAATCACTGACAGTTTTTTTTGGTTAGCTTGATAGTACATCCACTGTCAGTTCACACTTCACTGTTAGCCACCCCCACTAAGGAATCGATACCTCGACTAAATCACTGACAGTTGATACGGTGATTCTAACCTGGATGGATAAAATTAGATGGTCCATATTTATTTATTTTTAATTTTTTTTGGGTTCGCTTGTTAGTACACACCCATGTCAGTACATGCACTCTATGTTAGCCACCCCCACTGGGGATCGATACCAAGACCTTAAGTGTTGAAACGAGGTATCTAATATGGTCCATATGGGTGGTAAGGATTGCATGAATGGGACCTACAAATAATTCTCCCAAAAAAAATAGAGGGAAATTGTAAATAAATAAAAAAGAAAAAGAAAAATCCACCGCTAATATTCTTATTCTTCATTCCTTTTCTTCTTTATTATTATTATTTTATTTTTTTCATAGTGAACCGAACAAGAAATAAAGAGGGATGATTGGAAAATATGAGAGAGCAATTCAAGCTATGGTTTTTAATTATTATTGCTATGGCTAAAAAATGGATTGAGACAACTGGAATTGCTTGAAAGCAACATAAGGCCTATGGTTCAGAAAGGAGGTCGTGAACAAGATTGGCCTCGAACATTGAGCACGATCCCCGCGATCCATCCAAACACCAACCACAAGCAGTGATATCTACTCTGGTTGACATCTCGCTACCACGACCAACGAATGATTATAAGTACTGGCCCGGCCTCGAAGATAGGCACCGACCACAATCAACAGTTCAGCTCAGTCTGTAGGACTAGAGGTGTACACGAACCGAGCTTGCTCGGTTAGCTCGCTCGACTGGACTCGAAAAAGCTCGATTTGACTCGGTTTGAAGTTGAGTTCGAGCTGAGTTGAGCTGATTTTTTGAGCTCGAAAATGAGTGCAAGCCAAGTTCGAGCTAGCCCTAGCTCGAATCGACTCGGATCGAACCCAGCTCAAATCGAACTCGGATTGAACCAGTTCAATGACTTGGTTACTTTGATATTGATGTTGCTCACCTAGTGTTTGATGAAATGACTCAAAGAAGTGTGGCTGGTGGCAATGAAGGTATGTATATGAAACTAACACCTTTTTTTTTCTTGATTTTTATGTTGCTTAAAAGGTGTTTTATAAAATACCTGTAAAACCATTGTTGTTATCTCAAATACAGTGAGATTTGAAGGTGCAGTCCATGTGTTTGTAAAAACGTTGCAATGGTGAACTCGGCTTAATCTTGGCTCGAACTCGGCTCGAACTGGCCCGAGCTGCTGACCGAACTAAGCTGAACTAGCCAGTCAGGCATGAGGACCGAGCCAAGTTTAAGCTAAGGTCAGCTAGTGGCCGAGCCGAGTCGAGCTGAGGCCAGCTCAACTCGGTTCGACTCAATATACACCCCTATATAGGACCTCGACCAACCCGACTTAGATGTCGTTGTCGGCTTCCAACCACGACCTCCTCGAAACCTGACCACTGGGAGATCTCCTTCATATACAATAAATATCAATTTCTTGATATTTCACCGAGAATCATGCCAAGAATAACGCCTTGTATCTTGGGGACGATCGCTTGCTTGATACACGACAGTATGGCATATTCATTGTCATGTACGTAATAAACATCAAAGGACTATAGATAAGAACTCCACCGACGATAGAAAATATGACTAACAACTCCAATTTGAGTAGATCCATAAGGCATGTTTTAACTATGGTATCGAAGGGTCCCCTGTTATAGCTATAATTTCTATTATTATTTGGTTTTGCAAGTACATGACGGTCTAGCCGAGACGACCATAATTGAGCATCAACAATTATTATTATTTTTATTTTTGCATAGAAGAATAAGACCTTTAGTGTAACACCTCAGGTTTTCAGGGGCCGTGTAGGAACTCGGCTCCCAAATTCTCAGGTGTCATGGGTACCTTAATGGCCTTCAAATTTTAATTACATTTGAATGATCTCATAAACAATGGAGAGTTTAGCAAGGCATGCAACGTAAGTAAAATATAAAGCATTATCGAGTGCCACTAAATATAAAAGTATCTAAACCACAAATCTCAAGTCATCTAATATAGGAAACTAGTTCCACCCATACATGACCCAAAGCGACTAGAGTCCTGGCCCATACCCCGCGGTAGCCCGAACTCAAACTAAAAGGATCAGTTAAAAGTCTGGAAGTAGGGAAACTCCTCAACCTCATTCATGCTCACTTCGCTCGGTTTATCGAGCTCCACCTCACCTGCATCTAGTAAAGGGTCTGGTTGGTGTTTTAAAACATCGTCCCAGAATTTGAGTGAGTAGCTAACTCAGTGGTTACTATTAGCCTTAAGTTACAATAAACAACAATTATATGATGAATTAATAAAAGACATACATTCACATATCACAAACTAGTATTGTTAATGCATATGCATGTATTATGATATGATGCATGACTTCACAACAACACTCCCTCGAGCGACTTCATCTAACGATCACGCATGACCAATACTCCCTCATTGCGACCTCGACTGTCGAGTCGCTAAAACCTAGTTAATGCGATGCATGAATAATGTTAGCCGAGTATTTAGTTAATTCCGTTCATCCAACATATTGGAAAAACTGGTACACCCCACGTAACATTGCCCTCAACTGGTTGCGAGGCCAAGACCCCTCAACGTGCGAGGCCATAACCCCGCGATCCTTAATCCCATCGGGTTCCCCATCCCCGATTTCAAACACATAGGGAGTGCTAAGAAGAGGGATCGCTCGCGGTCACTACAGGGAGGCTCGTCACCTCAACATAGGCCGACAACTCAGACATAGCATCCCATTCCACCATGCCCGGCTCTCGAGTCAGTGGATCGGTTTCAAATGGTTATCAATAGGCTTCAATGGTTGAAGGGTGTTTTAGGTTCCATACAGGCGTGAGCAGACATGGTTAACAAACATGGTTGGTTAGTGAGTGAACTAAACCGTGCGAGTCCAGGTAAGTACGTGACGGACGACATCGAGTACAAGCTACCCATGTAGTCCAACTGTTGTCCCCCATTCGCATCCGCGCAAATCCACTGGTTTAGCCGCTAAATGGTCCTACCAACGGGACCACCTTCTCCCACCTCAATTCCCTGACCAACTTAGGGGTTGACGACATTCAATAATATTCCAATGATTTTGGATTCGTCTTCTAACACAAGTAAAGTCATGCACTAATACATCCAACATAAAGATTCAGATTTTCCTACAATGCAACTACTAACAAAATACAACATTAATGTGTGTGTGTGTGTGTGTTGAGTGAGGTTACCGAAGAGACTAATAACTATACATCATTCATAGGACAAATATATAACAAGGATTAATGCAATCATGCATGCCACAATAAAGGTTATACTAGGATCGCATATGAGATGAACATACCATACCAAATCAAGCCTAATTATGTTGAAGAACAAGTAAACAATGCTCAATCATGCCATGGAATTTAATAGAATCATGTATGGGATGAACATGTCACACCAAAATCAACTCAATCATGTTAAAGAACAAATAAACAACACTTATTCATTTCATAGAATTTAGGGAGACCTATCATGTAGGGTCTTGGCTAGGTTCTCTTTAGATTTCTCAAGCAAATCATCATAACATTCATAATCATTAAACTTATAGTAATATTGGTGCTAGGCCACTAAGTATAATAGTCCGCACCTTGTGACGATTTGCTCGATTCACGGTGCCCGTAGGGTTATGGTGTTAGGAAATCATTGTTGAAATGCCTAAATAAGCATACAAGCTTATAAGATTTGGGATGAACAACTATTAAAACCCTAAATTATATTTGACATTCAACACTTAACTCCAACTATTGTCGAAAAAGCTCCAACAATAACTTCGGGTACGGCGAGGTGACTAAAGAAGGGATGAGAGGGCGGAGGTGCAACAACACCCACACCCCAAGATCTCTCTCTTCTCCTTTCTCCTCTTTTTCTTCTCCCTTTCTCCATTTTTTTCTCTTGCTTTAAGGCATGAAATTCGTATGGGAGGAAGGGGTGCCCAAATAAGACCTTATATAGTGCCAAATTTGGTGTAAATGACCCTAAGGGTTGGGTTTTTACTATATTAGCCTCAGGAGAGTGTTTTTCTACCATTTGGGGGTCACTACGGGGCGTAGGAGTTGACACCGACCGTTGGATAGTTGGCCTTAATGATGATCTATGTATGGATATGATCGGCCCGCCACATGGATCTCCGATCGACAGATATGATTAGAAGTCTGTTCAACGGTCACCGATGGTCAATCGGGGCCGCGACTATACGAACATGAGCAGGAAAATATCCTTACTCCATGTGAGAAGTTTGGTCGTAAACCGACTGTCCAAAATCATCGACTTTGCATAAGAGTGGATGACCCAATTAACTTAAGTTTCAGCTTCTTCCTTTAAGGTATCTGCATTTCTCATACACTCGTCCTTTGGCTCAAGTTGAGTGGTTCTGGACAGTACCTAGGTCCGACTCACGCGACGGACGACGAGTTCAGTAACCCTGTAGCGCCCTAAAAATTGGGGGTCATGCATATACTCGACTCTCAAGTTTATGGGCATCACTTATAACCAATTTTTCACTGTTTTGCGTCTAATCAGGTTTAAATACGCAGTATGGGATTACTTGAAGCATGAATCACAATCACAACAAGTCTACTTAATTGAAAGAGGTTAAATATATACAAATCTGAAATGATGCAAAAAGGTCGCTCAAGGCGTTGCCCAACAAAAATATAAAAATACTATGTTTAAAGAATGGTGCACTAAACCCCTACTCGGAGATCCAGTTTCGCCCGTGAACTATACGGTGAACCGCCCATCAACTGGAAATAGGACAACTTGTCCTCCACATCCAGACTCGTGACGTCATGCTCCTCGTACTTTGTGTCACTTGTATCTATTGAAGAGTCTGGTTGGTGTTTTAAAATATCATCCTAGAGTGGGAGTGAGTGATCAACTCAGTGGGTACTATTAGTCTTAAGTTACAACAGACATCAATTAAATTAAGGATTTAATCAAAGGTAATACATTCATAAGCACCTAATAAATCTTATTAATGAGTGTGCATGATGGATGATATGATACATGCCCTCGCCACAACACTCCCTCAAACGACTCCATCTAACGATCGCATATGACCAACACTCCCTCAGAGTGACCTTGACTGCCGAGTCGCCAACCTAGCTAGTGCGATGCGATAATAATGTTAGCTAAGTTCTTAGTTAGTTTCATTCATCCAGCAAGTTGGAGAATCTGATACACCTCACGCATCAATGCCCTGAACTGGTTGCGAGGCCAAGGGCCCCCAACGTGTAAAGCCAAGACCCCACGGTCCTTCATCTCGTTAGGTTCCCCATCCCCGACTTCAAGCACATGGAGAGTGCCGAGAGAAAGGGATCGCTCGCGGTCACTACGGGAAGGTGTGGCACCCCAGCGTAGGCCGACAGCTCGGACACAGTGTCCCATTCCACCATGCCCGGCTCACGAGGCGGTGGACCAGTTTCAATGTGATTATCAATGGGCTACCCCGGTAGTGGGGTGTTTCAGGTTTCATATATAGGTGAGCAGATAGGGTTAACAAACAAGGTTGGTCAGTAAATAGGCTAGACTACACGAGTTAGGCAAGCACGTGACAGACGACATCGGGTACAAGCGACCCATATAGTCTAACTATTGTCGTCCGCACGCCCTCGCCCGAATTCATGGGTTTAGCCTCAGGATAGCCCTACCAGCGGGACCACCTTCACTTCCTCATATTCCTGACCAACCCAAAGGTTTAGATGGTGATCCATAACATGTCAACTATCAATTTATCAACTAGCATAGACAACATCATATTCTCATTTTTCTCAACATACAATTCCAATTTCTCCTAGCAAGCAAGGTTAACAATATCACGAACAAGGTGTGTGTGTGTGGTGTGGGTTGGTGAGGAAGTTAGGCACTTCCTACATCCCATAGAACCAAAATACACAAAAATCAATGAATCATACATGTTATAAGGCACATCATACAAGGAATCAAGCAAGACATAAACACGTAGTCATCCATGGCAACCTAATCATGTAAGAAGCACAATCAACATCGTATAAGAACTAAACAAACATACAATTTCATGAAATCTCCAAACGAACATTTAAATCCTAGGTTTTCTCTAGATTCTCCAAATGCATCACCTAAGCAAACAAAATCATGCAGCTCGTACTAAAATTAGTGTTAGGTCTCCTAAGAACAATAGTTCGCACCTATAGATCGTTGGAGAGTTGGAAAACGACCTAGGAATGCGGATTTCAGGGTCGATCGGCCGGAATCTCTAAAGCAAACATTTGTATGTTAGATTTCAATGTAAATTTCCTCTCATCACAAGGGTTTTAAGAAAAAATGGTGATGGATCTTACCTAGACGATCAACGGAATGAAATGGCGGTCGTGGATGAAGGTTTCTTCTTGTAGAAGAGGTAGGGAGTTGTGGGGTTTGATTTCCTTGGGCCCCACCTCGATCTAGGGTCCACCTTACTCTTCTTCCCTCTCTCTTTCTTCTCCTTTCTCCTCTTTGTCTTCTCCCTTTTCTCTCTTCTCTCTTTCCTTCTCTAGGGCAAAATCGTATGGGGAGAGGGGGTGCCCATATGAGGCCATTTTATAATACCAGATTTGGTGTAAATGGCCTCAAAGGCTAGGTTTTTACTATACTAGACCTATGGGAGGGTCTTTCTAGGCTCTAGGGTCCACTATGGGGTGTACACATTGATTTACACCATAGGTTAGTTAGCCCTAATGATGATCTACATATGGATATGATCAGGCCACCATTTGGATGCGCCGATCAACAGATATGATTAAAAGTCTGTTCAACGGTCACCGATAGTCGATCGTAGCTGCAACTATACAGATATGAGCAGGAAAATATTCTTACTCCAGGTGTGAAGTTTGGTCGCAAACCAACGGTTTGAAATCCTCCACTTTGCATAAGAGTGGACGATACAATTCACTTAAGTTATAGCTCCTTCCTTTAGGGTATTTGCACTTCTCATGCTCTCGTCCTTTGGCTCAGGTTAAGCAGTTATGGACCGTTCCCAGGTCCGACTCCTGCGATGGACGTCAAGCCTAGTAAGACGGACATTACTCTAAAATTTTAGAACTAGTGGCCCACCAATGAGCGGTCTAGAGCTTATTTGGAAAATCGGGGCATTTCTAGAATGAATTTGGTAGTGAGATTTCTCGTGGACAATGATTAGGATTTGGATTAACTATGTTCATAGTGTAGCCTATTTATAACTAGTGAAAGTGAAGATTTGGTCAAGATTACTCTAAACCGTCAATTTTAGGCTAAAAGAGTAACGATGTTGATTTAGTTTATTATTCAAGAACCGGGCCTTATCTGACTCGACTTCAGTTAGATCTTTAATTTAATTATGCTTGTCTTGATTAGTTAGCGATGGGTCGGTTAGTTTAGGTCCTACGTGAGTAAATCATGGGGCTACACTTGATGTTCAAGTGAACGGGCGGATTCGTTGGCTTCCTACGGTTGATTAATCAGACTTATGCGGTTTTTTACTGGTTCCACCCATGTATAAACTAACATTGAGTACTAATGGTCAGTAAATGATATTATAAGAAAAAAATCAAGGATTTTTGGAAATCTAAAATCAGTGAAATTTCAGGATGTTACAAAGACGGACATTATTCTATAGTTTTGGAACTAGTGGCCCACCAATGAGTGGTCTAAAGCTTGTTCGAAAAATTAGAGCATTTCTGGAATGAATTAGGTATTGAGATTTCTCATAGACAATGATTAGGATTTGGATTAACTATGTTCAGAGTGTGGCCTATTTATAATCAGTGAAAGTAGAGATTTGGTCATGATTACTCTAAATCATTGGTTTTATGGTAAAAGAGTAACGAGGTTGATTTGGTCTATCAATCAAAATCTGGGTCTTATCTGACTCGGCTTCGGTTAAATCTTTAATTTAGTTATGATTGTCTTAATTAGTTAGCGATGGGTCAGTTAGATTTAGGCCCTACGTGAGTAAATCATGGGGCTACACTTAATGTTCAAGTGATTGGGCAGATTTGTTGGCTTCCTACGGTTGATTAATCGGACTTGTGCGTTCTTTACTGGTATCACATGTGTATAAACTAACATTGAGTGTCAATGGTCAGTAAGTGATAATATAAGTTAATTAAAAAAAAAAATTAGAAATCTAAAACAATGAAAATCCAGGATGTTACAATCTACCCCCCTTAAAAATAATTTCATCCACGAAATTACCTAAGGGTAACAAGAAAAGACATTATCATTTCATTTGCTTAAGTTTTGTTCGTTTCGGGTTTATATACGTTTTAGGGTATATATTAAATACACTAGCCTAGCTCATTGTGATCTACCCCTATTAAAAGTTTTCACCTTTGAGGTTTGAAAACAAATGTCAAAATCATCATTATCGTACTAAGTGTTTGATGATAAAGTTTACCTAAGGGTAGTATATTCTACTCTTTATGATTTGACTAATACGGAAAGACAATTGTGGTAGGCTTTGATCCCATATGTTCATCCTCTGCCTGACCAGGGCAGAAAGATCGCTGTATCCCTTCCTAGTCCTGATCGATCCTGGCCTTCTAATCGGTCAAAGCAGTGAGTCCATTGGTATTTACCCAGGATCGAGAATTAGGTTAAGCCGCAAATACTTTACAAATGTATGGTTCCGTAATTCCGTAGTCCGATTATTTTAACATTTGAAATATATCAAAATTTATTAAAAAGTTCAAGTTTCACATTTATAATATTTTAGTGGGTGGTGAGTCTCTCATGGTGCCTATAATCAAACGACTATCCCAGAAAGGTTTATAAGAACTTAAGGTTCCTCTCGACATTACCATTTTAATCCTATGGTTAGTGAGTTATGGGCAAATCACGCTTTGATTAAATAAATTTTAACTGGAAATGAAGAATCAAAAGTTTTAAGGTATTCTGGAGGTTTGAAGTGATGGTGACGCAAGGAATGTAGCAGAAAAGGAAAAAGGAATAACATTATCTCCTCAAAGTGGTATGAACTTTGAAACCATAAGAGAATAAGAACCCAAAATATTTTAGTAAAGTCCACTTCGAATACGAACTCACAAATTCTTAAGCAATGAAATGAAACCCTGCTTAAGAAGTCTAATTCGTCAAGTTATAAATTATTTGAAATAGAAAAATATACTAAAAATAAGAATTTAATTTAATCACCCAGGATGATTCTTAGGATCTTTGAAAGAAATTCCTAATTAGACTTCGAATCCTAAAACTCTATAATGAAGGAGATACATCTGGTCCATCAGTAACTTTTAGTTGAAGAAACTTTCGGTTTCAATACATTTTTTATTCATAAAGTATTTATCACTTTTAATTACTAGATAATTTTTATAATTTTTATGGTAATTCATCATTAAGTTGACCCTTTTTATACAGAATTTCAATTTATTTCAAGTTCCATAAAAATTATAAAATTTTTAGAAGCATAAGTTATTCGAAACTAACGATTTTCTGTAAGATACTAAAGCGTATCTAATTCTTGTAACATTTCTTATACTGTAAGTAACCGAATTATTTTTAACATTTTTATGATAATTTATTATTAAGTTTCAAGTCATCCCACAAATTTTCATCTCATTTGGAGTTGTAAATAAATTATTAAAATTCTATGAACAACAACTGTCCAAAATTAATAATTTTTGGATAGTTGGTAAAACATCTTAATTTTAACTATATTATAATTTTTATTTTATTTTTTCTTATTTTAACATAAAACTAGATTCATTTAGCTTCAATATGACTTTTGAATCACCTAAATCGGAGTTGTAACGAAAGAGATGAATTTTTTAAGTCGACTCAAAATTGCAGGAAGTTCCGACAAAGGCAACCCCGAAACTAGCTCCCGAGCGGGGTCCCACCGGCCCGCTGGACAGTTGGGCAGGGTCGTGCGGTCGGGGTGGGGTCCTGCCAAGTTTACTGGGTGGTCGGGCGATCGGGCGGTGTCGTGCGGGCAGGGTCCCGCCGACTCACTGTTTCCTGGGCGGGGTCACTTTGCGACGAGCATATCTCGCAAACCTGATTATTTCACAAGATTTCATCAGGTTAATGATCAAAAATTCATTTTACTTATATTTTTACTATTTATAGAAAATTTGTCTAATTATAGTTCTTCATCTTTGAGCTTTGTAGTTGTGTCCAATTTTAAAGTACTTAGAGAAATTAGAAGGATAAAGGGGTGGAAAGTAAGATTTTTTTTTGAAAGAAATGGGTTAGAAGGGAAGATTCTAAAGGTTAATAGGCCTGGGAAGAAACAAGATTTGAAAGATTAGCCTAGAGAGGGGACTTCTCGTGGAAAAAATTGGATTTGGAAGAGAGAGTTGACAACGACCCTTTTTGGATTCAAGCGGTCGTTCACTTGGTGGTCTAGGTAGGTCAGAAGTCTCTCAAGCTCCAGGCAGAGATGACTCGGCCAGCTAAAATCGAAATTGGAGTATGTCCTACCTCGGATCAGATTATCGGACGTGTAATGCACGTGTCTGGGACAACGCGTGCTACTTCAGCTGCTTGACTCCTTGACATTAGGTCATATTGCCTCCAATCTTCGAATTCCCAACTATAAGTGATTTAGATCATTGCTTATGACCTAGGTCCTTTCTATACCTAAACCTTAGGCTAAGACTTCAGTGTTAAGATTAGCCGGATGGCTTGGTCCTAGGGTCCTCTAAGTGTTGCTAAGTTTGATCACTCCCTCCTACGTCAGCGAATGCGTTATGCCGAGTTCATAATGCACGACCCAATTTAATCAAAACCATTGCTCTGATACCATCTGTACCACCCCGGGTTTTCAGGGGCCGTGTAGGAACTCGGCTCCCAAATTCCCAGGTGCCATGGGTGCTCTAATGGGCTTCAAATTTTAATTACATTTGGATGATCTCATAAACAATGAAGAGTTTAGCAAGGCATGCAGCGTAAGTAAAACATAAAGCAGTATCGAGTGCCATTAAATATAAAAGTATATAAACCACAAATCTCAAGTCATCTAAATAGGGAACTAGTTCCACTCATACATGACTCAAAGCGACTAGAACCCCGACCCATACCCCGCGATAGCCTGAACTCAAACTAAAAGGATCCGCCGAAAGTCTGGAAGCAAGGAAACTTCTCAACCTCATCCATGCTCACCTCGCTCGGCTCGTTGAGCTCCACCTCACCTGCATCTAGTAAAGGGTTTGGTTGGTGTTTTAAAACACCGTCCTAGAGTGGGAGTGGGCAGTTAACTTAGTGGTTACTATTAGCCTTAAGTTACAACAAGCAACAATTATATGATGAATTAATGAAAGACATACATTCACAAATCGCAAACTAGTCTTGTTAATGCATGTGAATGTATTATGATATGATGCATGACCTCACAACAACACTCCCTCGAGAGACTTCGTCCAACAATCACGCATGACCAACACTCCCTCATTGCGACCTCAACTGTTGGGTCGTCAAAACCTAGTTAATGCAATGCGTGAATAATGTTAGCCGAGTATTTAGTTAATTCCGTTCATCCAGCAGATTGGAGAAACTAGTACACCCCATGTATTGTTGCCCTCAACTGGTTATGAGGCCAAGGCCCCTCAACGTGCGAGGCCATGACCTCGGGACCCTTGATCCCATTAGGTTCCTCATCCTCGATTTCAAGCACATGGGGAGTGCTGAGAAGAGAGATCACTGGCGGTCACTACGGGGAGGCTCGGCACCCCAGCGTAGGCCGACAACTCGGACACAGTGTCCCATTCCTCCATGTCCGGCTCTCAAGTCAGTGGATCGGTTTTAAATGGTTATCAATAGGCTTCAATGGTTGAAGGGTGTTTCAGGTTCCATACAGGCGTGAACAGACATGGTTGGTCAGTGAGTGAACTAGACCGTGCGAGTCCAGGCGAGTACGTGACAGACAACATCGAGTACAAGTGACCCATGTAGTCCAACTACTGTCGCCCATTCGCATCCGCCCAAATCCGCTTGTTTAGCTGCAGGATGGTCCTACCAATGAGACTACATTCTCCCACCTCAGTTCCCTAACCAATCTAGGGGTTGATGACATTCAATAATATTCCAACGATTCCTGATTCCTCTTCTAACGCAAATAAAGTCATGCACTCATACATCCAACATAAAGATTCAGATTTTTCTACAATGTAACTACTAACAAAATACAACATTAATGTGTGTGTGTGTGTGTGTGTGTGTTGAGTGGGGTTACCGAAGAGACTAATAACTATATATCATTCATATGACAAACATATAATAAGAATTAATGCAATCATGCATGCCACAAGAAAGGTTATACTAAGATTACATATGAGATGAACATACCATACCAAATCAAGCCTAATTATGTTAAAGAACAAGTAAACAACACTCAATCATGTCATGAAATTTAGTAGATCATATATGGGATGAACATGCCACATCAAAATCAACTCAATCGTGTTGAAGAACAAATAAACAACACTTATTCATTTCATGGAATTTAGGGAGACCTATCATGTAGGGTCTTGGCTAGGTTCTCTCTAGATTTCTCAAGCACATCATCCTAACATTCATAATCATTAAACTCATAGTAATATTGGTGTTAGGTCACCTAAGGATAATAGTCCGCATCTTGTGACGATCCGCTAGATTCACGACGCTCGTAGGGTTATGGTGTTAGGAAATCATTGTTGAAATGCCTAAATAAACATACAAGCTTGTAAGATTTGGGATAAACAACTATTGAAACCCTAAATTATATTTGAGATTCAACACTTACCTCCAACCATTGTCGAGAAAGCTCTAACGACGACTCCGGCTACGGCGAGGCAGCTAAAGAGGGGATGAGAGGGCGGAGGTGCAACAACACCTACACCCCAAGGTCTCTCTCTTCTCCTTTCTTCTCTTTTTCTTCTCCCTTTCTCCCTTTTTTTTCTTCTCTTGCTCTAGGGCATGAAATTCGTATGGGAGAAGGGGGTGCCTAAATAAGGCCTTTATACAGTGCCAGATTTTGTGTAAATGGTACTAAGGGTTGGGTTTTTACTATACTAGCCCTAGGAGAGTGTTTTTCTACCATTTGGGGGCCACTATGGGGTGTAGGAGTTGACACCCACCGTTGGATAGTTGGCCCTAATGATGATCTACATATGGATATGATCGGGTTGCCATTTGGATGCGCCGATCGACATATATGATTAGAAGTTTGTTCAACGGTCACCGATGGTCGATCGGGGCCGCGGCTATATGGATATAAGCAGGGAAATATCCTTACTCCACGTGAGAAGTTCGGTCGTAAACCGACGGTTCTTCCTTTAGGGTATTTGTACTTCTCATGCACTCATCCTTTGGCTCAAGTTGAGCAGTTCTGGACAGTACCCAGGTCCGACTCCCGTAATGGACGTCGAGCCCAGTAAGACTTAGATAAGGTACCTGCCCTATCTACTAGATGTACCCTTAGATGGATTCATGTGTACATGGTCCACGTGATGGTTGGGACAACCTTACTTTTTTAGGCATCCCAATTCCATGATGAGATAACCCTTCTGCACATGCAAAAACTTAGAATGAACTTGAGAGGAGTTGACGGCTGGAAAGGAGACACGTTGGATTGCATTATCTTATAAAGCCAATGGTGTAGATTTTTTATTTTATTTTTTTCATAATACACAAAAGAGAGGAGTGTGAACTGAGGTGTAAAGCGGTGTATTTTGGCCAGGTCATCTTTGTTAGGAAAATTTTAATAGTTGAGTAGTTTTTTAATAAATAATTTTAAAATAATTTATTTTTTGTTTTAAAAGAAAAATGTTCACATCCAACCACTTGGATGATAAGTTACCGTCCACCTAGTGAATAACTTGCAACCTATCGTGTGTGTGCAACATCCACACCATTCAATAAGTTAGACCCACCGTGAGGATGGGCTGGTGGAAATACCAGCCTCATCTACTCGTCAAGTAGCCCACGCTTGTATTTTATTTTTATTTTTTATCAGTGATCGTACATTGTTTTTATGTGCTGACACGTGTATATACGTATGGTCATATCAATGTTGTCCATCCATTATGCCACTTGGTTTTAAGGTATGAGGTAAAAAATGAGGTAGATCCAAAGTTTAAGTGGACCACCATATGGGAAATAGTGAGAAATGAATGCCTACTGTTAAAAACTCGGGTTCTATAAGTTTTGGATTGGGCTTATGTATATGTTTTCTCTTCATTTATGTTTGTCTAAACTTTGATGTGTTAGATAACGAATAACATGAATAAACATTAATGTGAGCCCTAATAATGAAATAAATTTCGACGATCAATGTTTTAAGACCAATGTTTCCTATGATATGGACCACTTGAGCTTTGAATCTACATCATTTTTGGGCTCATGTCCGAAAATGTTTTGTTACGCTAGCTCTCCATCTGTTATGTTAATTGATTTTAGGGCATGAATTTTTAAAAAAAAAAAAGAAAAAAAAAAGAGGCAAATCCAAAGCTCAAGTCGACCACATCGTGAGAAACATTGAGAATTGTTCACCTACCTTTTAAAAACTCATTGGGAGCCATAAAAGTTTTGGATCAAATTGATATTCGTGTTTTCCCCTCATTTATGTTGTGTGACCTATGAACAGGTTAGATGACAAATAAACGTTAATGCAAGCTCTATAATTTATTTCATTTTTGGACTCATGTCCTTAAATGTTCCAATAAAACAAATGGACAGCATAAATATATTCCATACATCTTAGCGGGCCCCACAAATTTAAGTCAATTGCTTTTAGACTATTTTCTGAGACAGAAATATACCCTTATTTACAAACAAAGGTAAAGAATTTACAAAGAAATTGAAAAATCAAGCAACTTATAAAAAAAAGGTTTCTACAATTACACTTATATCCATCGAGAGTGTGAGAGAAGTCCAATTTGAGGAAATTGCTTTAAAAAAGGCTTTTAGGTGCAACAAATGGCCAAATCTCTTATAAAAAATTTCGATATTATCTCTACTTCACATTCCCTTAAAAATGTAAGTATAGTGCTTGCACCAAGTCACATCATTCGTGAAAAATTGTGCTAATTTTTTAGATCCATCTCAAGATGATGGGATCACCAGATGTATAGGGTGGATACCACACGCACAAGTAATAAGGCCGACAGGCTGGGCGAGGATTGGTACTATTCCACTGAGACCTAGCTAGAGACGGACGGTCCTGTCAATGTCTTTTAGAGCCCACCATAGTGTATATGTTTTATCAATAGTGTCCATCCATTTTGAAAAATCATTTTAGTTGATGAGCTCAAAAACAAGATAGATCAAATACTCAAGTGGACCACACTGTAGGAAGCTGTGGGGATTGATTTCCCACCGCTGGAAACCTCCCGAGCCACGGAAGAAGCAATGGGGATTGATTTCATGCGACTGAAAACCCCTCAAGCCACATAAGTTTTAGATCAAGCTGATATTTTTGTTTTTCCTTCATCCAGGTCTATGTGACCTTGCGAACAGGCTGGATGGCAAATAAGCTTCATGGTGGGCCCTAGGAAGGTTTCAACGGTGAGGTCATAGTCACCACTGCTTCCTGTGGTGTGGTCCACTAAGTCTCCGATGTACCTCATTTTTAGGTATATGCCTTCAAATAATCTTTCAAAACAGATGAACGTCTTAGATAAGACTCATATATCACAGTGGACCCACAGATACTCTGATATAACAATCCGTCTCTAGCGGACGCCGATTAGCTATGACTGGTTGAGTAGTGAGACTCCAAGTTATGTCACCAATTTCCGTGGGCTCCACTATGATGTATGTTTCATATCCAGACTGTCCATCCATTTGGAGAGATCATATTAGGAAATGATCCAAAGAACGAGTTAGATCCAAAGCTCGAGTAGACCCCATCACAGAAAATAATGGGGAGAGTGACGCGAACTGTTAAAAACTTCTAATGGCCACAAAAGTTTTCGATCAAGCTGATATTTGTGTTTTCACTTCTTTCATGTATGCGTTGACACATAAACAGGTTGGATCTCAAATAAACATTACGGCAGACCTCAGGAAGGTTTCAACGATAGTCGTCACTCTCCCAGTTATTTTTTGTGGTGAGGTCCACTATATATTTGGATCTGCCTCATTCTTTGGATCATGCCTTAAAATGATCTCTACAAATGGATGGACAGTGTGGATACTACACATACATCATGGTGAGCCCCACAGAACTTAGTGATGACACTTCCGCAGGGAGTCTGGCTACTTGTCAGTAGCTAATCCGCGTATGCCTCGTATGAACGCGGATTAACTAATGACAGGTTGACCTGTAAATTTGGCTACTTGAAGCGATGTCACTAAGTTATGTGGGCCCCACCATGTTGTATGTATATGTTGTATGTATTGTATCCACACTGTACATCCACTTAGAGAGATTATTTTAAGGCATGACAGGAAGAATGAATGAGGCAGATCCAAAGTTCAAGTAAACCCACCACAGAAAATAGTGAGACACTAATACCTATTGTTGAAACCTTCTTAGGGCGCAATGTTTATTTCAGATCCAACATATTTATAAGTTAACACAGGCATGGTATAAGGGAAAACACATATACTAACGTATCCAAAACTTCTGGGCTCAAATAAATTTTTAATGATACTCGTTCAATCCCAACTTGTTTTTTCTAATGGGGTTCACTTGAGCTTTAGATCTGTCTCATTCTTTGGCCAATTCACTAAAATGTTTTCTTCGAATGGATAGACGGTGTAGATACAACATACACTATGGTGGGGCCAACAGAACTAGGTGACGTCACTTCAACATACACTATGGTGGGGCCAACAGAACTAGGTGACGTCACTTCAGTAGCAATGAGGATTTCAGTTGCGAATCCGCGTAAGCGTTGTAGAGGATTCCGGTCTATTTAAAAAGGAAATTCAGAGTACAGCTGCAACACCACCACACGTGTGTCGGATCCTAGTCATTCATTAGGTTGGGACTACTAGAAAATGCTCCACCCAAAAGAAGACATTATAGAATACTAAGAATAGGAAAGAGTAGGTAAGATACTTTGATGCGAAAAGGAATTTTTGTTGCTGAGGAATGATCCATTTTGAGTGACCGGTGTAGATTGATCCTTAAATGTTTAAGTGACCGTCCATTTCTTTTTTCTGCTCGTCCCACTTAATGAAAGGACTGGCATGATTTTTTAATATCATCTACGCCAAGGGATCACCTAAACCGTTCATCTATTCCACACACGTGCCATGTTGGCAAGAGCACACGTGGGGCTATAAGTACAACCGTTCATTTACTTCCATGCATGGCCAATCCAACAACCGGTGATCTAAGCTGTTCAAAAGGTGGGCCGCACCGTACAGATACCCTATAAAAAATAAAAATGATTAAAAGAAAAGAAAACAAAGAAATTGGTACACCCACCCTGGAAGAATAAGGTATGTAGAGCCATCTCAACACAGGACACGTGGCAGGCAGGTAGGGTAATGTATAGACTGGGTCCACCCACACACTGACACCCAAGATGGATGGGCTACATTACGGAGATAAAACCTACGAGACAATCCTATCCATTGGTTTTTCTACTGCTTATCTTACTGTTAATTCGATAGTTAATATCTTTTGTTTTCCACCGGTCATTTTAATGCCCACTGATTAAATGGATAGGATTATCCAATGGCTGTGATATTTGAATTATAAACCATCCATTTTAGAGCCTTTCATGAGGCAAGACCTGATTTGTACATCACCATCGCACTTGTACCGTAAAGATATGTCAAAGGTGTTAATGGGCCGGGCTCGGGTCTAACAAACGGGCCTAAGACCGGCCCGAAAAAGTTCGAACTTCGGGCCGAAACCTACCACGCTCGGCCTGTTGACAGCCCTAGCTAATACATTCCAAGGCTCTTCCGGACCACCACCCGAAACCTTTGGCTGCTTTCGTTTGGTAGAGGTTTTATTTCTATTTTATATTTTATTTATTTATTATTTTTTGGTGAAAGCTTTTGGAATGTGGGAGCGGATTGGGTGTTACTCGGTAATTCCTTAGTGGGTGTTTCCTTATTGTGGGGTACACCTTGATGATTGATGCATATCCACGCCGTCCATACGCTTTTTCAGCCCATTTTAGTAAGTATACCCAAAAAATAATTACATACAAATCTTACATGAACCACAACAAAGAAACAATGGTGATTGAACAGGCACCATTAATTTTTATTTTTCACCCAACCTGTTGATAAGGTAAAGATAACTGGATGAAGGGAAAATAAAAAGATCAGATTGACCTAAAACTTTTGTGGCCCATAAAAATACTTTAATGGTAATTTACTACTCTTTCTAGTGGTATGGTCCATTTGATATTTTAATCTGTTTAATTTATAGGATCAAAGCCTAAAGTGATCTTAAAAAATGGATGGACGGTGTGGATATACAATACATTCTTCAAATTGGGCCCCACACGGTAAGCGTAACACCCACTGAGGTGTTACCTGGTTAACACCTAACCCGCTCCCCTTGGAATGATGGAATGTTGTTTGGTACATGTTTGCTACAACGTCCCCACTCACACGTATCGTGATTGCGTACTTCGCGACAATAGCCGTTCGATTTGGTCACGTCTCAAGGACTTATCAATGGTTTCAGCCGTTGATCATTTAACCCTTCCTCATCATGTTGTAGGACTACTAGAACCGTTAGATCTTGAAGAGGTTCCAGGCAGCCACAATCATCTGTATGTCCTGCCAAGTGGACAGTCCGGATCACGGAAACAGGACCCAGATCCAACAGCTATTTTCAACCGTAGAGACGTACTGGAGCAAACCTCGCTTTTGCCTACACCTTGGGTGCGTGTGCACTTGCTAGTACGATCCCAAAATGGCACACGTGGGCAACACCAAGCCACTCACCGGCAGCTCATCTGATGCGTGGTTAAGAAAGAACGATCAACGGCGCAAAATTCAACACGTGCGACACGCTTTTACAAATCAACACGCGCGAGTCCTCAATAACTAATACTTCATGCTCTGGTACAGTGTGATGGACGATACGCGGGCAGTTAGAAATTACTCAGAAATTACTAATATGACATCCAAATAATTCAAATTAAACCGTCCAAAATATGGGCACCAGTTAAGATGCATTGTGAACCGAAAATTACTCTTATTTCTTTATGAAAATTAATATATTGATATAAATTTATTCGACGGTTAGAAATGAATGATATCCAAGAAAAAAAAGTGTCCACGAATCAGAGGTCAGGATCATTCAACCTACCTTAATTTATAATGCAACTTAACGACAGTAGTTTTCCGCAGTTTAGTCGGTTTAACTTAGCTAATATACGACGCGTGTCCAATTTCTAAGTGCCTGCGTATCAAGCGTTATGCGTAACCGGAGTATCAAAACTCCCATAGTTATAAACAGCCTGTTTTCACGATCGTCAGATGCGACGAAATAACGAATACGACGACAGTCCATGCCATCTTTCCGGAACTGAAGTCGGTCGCACCCTCACCTCTCTGTAATTTCCCCCAACGTGAAGGGTATTTAAGTAACTTCTCTTGCTTCACTATTCAGAGCTCAATGTTTGGTTGAATACATCCCGACGCATTTCAGTTTCGTACCTTGCGAGTCTAGCCATTGGATTTGGGTTTCTTTAAATGATCCAAACCGTTTATTTGATGGATATTCCCTTGAATAGATAATGCATAGGAAGTATAGTGTTGAATATTTCATATCTTTGATTCTATGAAGGTTATGGTGACCGATCATTCTTATAGTAAAAGAGCCAAAGTATCAAAGGGTTGAAATGATCCTATTCAGAGAATTTATTTGTTTTATTTCAACCAAAAATGTATGAATCGTCATATGAACGGTTTGGATTGTTAGAAGATACCCCAGATTCAAAGGTGAGAGCCCCGACGCATCGTTTTCTACTACGTCGGGATGTATTCGAGCAACATCTCGTAGCTTTGTTCGCCTTACACTCATCCTCTCCTGCTCGCACTTTAACCACAGCGCACGTAGTAAAAAGTGGTTTGCTTGAATGTATCCCGATATGTAACAAATACAATGCGTCGCGTCTATATCCGTTGGATCTGGGATCACGATCATGATCTTCCCTGTTCAAAAGATTTATTAAACGTGAGTAGATATTTTTTAAGGAAATATTGAATAAAAAAGCATTTTTATTATTTTAAATTTTGGATAAACATGGACCGTTAGTTTATAATCCACCAACCGATTTGAAACTCTAAGATTTCTCAATCATTTAAGATTTTTGAGGAGAGCATTCTATTTCCTCAAATCAACAGATTAGATCACAAACATGTGTCAGATCCATCGGATGTAGCCCCAGTGTATCGAACTGTGTTATCCATCGGGGATGTATTCGAACAAACCTCGTGCTAAAATGAGACGCGGATTCGGTGGATCATGTAGGAGCGAAAATTCGGTACTCCGGAATGTGATGTGCCAACCTCAGGCACTTCAGGCACTTATAAATCACTTACAAGTGCCTGAACGGTTATTTGATTCCGAATATAGGTTGGTGGACCTATTTTGGACGGTTAAAACAGAAAAATATCAATTGTCACTAATTAGAGGTCAGGATTATTCAATTGAACTCATTTTGGGAGTGTAAGTTAGTGAGAGTCGGTTACGAAATTTAGTTGATTTGGGGCATGAGATTAGGTGAGATTAATTGGGATGGAATTGTTAGGAATCAATCATTTTGGACGGTCAGAGATTGTCATGGAATTCAAAATTTTCATCCCATCACATTTCATGTTTGGATTACTATAAAAAATCTTTCATGAAAACCCACTTCCTTGGGTGGAACAGGCATGGAGGTCTATTCATTTTACGAGATCATTTTAAGATATGAGCCCAAAAATGAGGCATATTTAAACCTTAAGTGGGCTATAGCACACAAAGGTTTTTGTTTTTTTCCCTTCACCAAGGTTTGTGTGACTTCATAAACTACTTGGAAGATATATGTATATCATGATGGGCCTTAGGAGAATTTCAATTGTTAGAATCATTATACTCATTACTTTATGCGATGTGATTAGGGGTGTATGTGAACCGAGTTAGCTTGGTTAGCTCACTCAACTCAACTCAAAAAAGCTCGATTTGAAGCTGAGTTCGAGTTGGCCCCAGCTCGACTCGACCTAGGTTAAATCGAACTTAAATCGAACTAGTTCAGTGACTCGGTTACTTTGATATTAATGTTACTCACTAATTATGTGATGAAATGATTCAAAGAAATGTGGTTGGTGGTAAAGAATGTATGTATATGAAACTAACACCATTTTTTTCTTGATTTTTATGTTGCTTAGAAGACGTTTGATAAAATATCTTTAAAACCATTGCTGTTATCTCAAATATACTAAGATTTTGAAGGCGCAATCCAAGTGTTTGTGAAAATGCTTCAATGACGAACTTGGCTTGAATTCGGCCCTAGCTGGCCCGAGTTGCTGACCAAACCAAGTCAAGCCAAGTTCGAGCTAAGGTCATTTTGTGGCCGAGCCGAGTTGAACTGAGGCCAGCTCAACTCGGTTCGATGTACAACTCTAAGTGTGGTTCACTTAAGCTTTAGAGCTATCTCATTTTTGGACTTATGACCTAATATAATCTTTAAAAATGATAAATAGTACCGGTAATATATATATATATGGGCCCACACAACTCGGTAACAATAATAATAGCCACGGAATCAGCTTTAGATTTTCTCGCCCTCTCGAATCCCTCAATCAAGCTACGATAAGTCAAGTGGGATTGCGAGAATTCTTTGAAATCAAATTTCTATTACGTATGGTTCCAAAGCCTTAATTTAATGCCAACAAAAGTTATGACCAAACAACAATAAGATTTGAATTAGTGGATTTTCCAATTCCATCCCATCAAATACCAACTAATACGGTGTACCAAGCAGGCTCTTAATTTGAGTTAGCATGTGCCACGTGTACAATATCTGCTTGCCTGAGTATCAGCCATCACGCTCCGCCAGAGTTCAAATAACTTCCCAGGCAGGACACACGTGCACGTGCCGGAGGGTGCGCCAGTTGGAATCCACCATGAAGATGGAAGCTGTGTAGTCCACCGTGACATGGTATCTACCGTGTACTGTTATGCCATCCAACCCATTCATCAGGTGCGGCTACCAGGGTGAACGGTGGACACGTAAAATCAGGCCATTCCATACTCAGGTGCGCCACGTCATGAGAATATATACGTTTTAGTGAATGGACATTTCTCACTGCGGTGCCCCAACTGAGATTTGGGTCATGATCGTGTTTCGGATGTACGGTGGAAATGAATATTTTCACCTGATTCACGGTTTGGATTTCACATAAACATCACAGATGGGCCCTGCATAGCTCTAACGGACGGTGGTATTTGGAAACAGTTTCTTTCCGTACAAAAGTGGCCAACATGAAGAGTGATCCAGATTTTTCTTTATATCAAGTCATATACCATGGTGGGCCCAATGTCACGAGCCAATCAGATGCCGTAAACACTGGGAAGAATGGTACGTGTGATGCGCATAATGTGCGTGTAGGAGATGGGGTTTGTGCGTGTGAAAGGGGCTGGCGAATGGTAGTTAATGGCATTTCCGATATTCCGCGCGAAATCTAGGTCATTTAGAATCATATCTCGAATAGACCACGGAGAAATGCTATCCCAGTCACTACATCTTCAAGCGCTAAAAATAATCGCACTATCCAACTTAGTCCACACGTGGAGGATCCAGGACGTTCATATTACTGATCCCTAGTTGAATATGTGGCCCTCAGAATTACAAAGAAATGGACGGCTAGAAAATGATAGTCACGATCTAGACACAAAAGAATTTCATTTTCTCATATGATCACTCATCACAATGGTTTTAGGATATAAAAAATGGACCACTTAACGTGCCAGATCCCCAACAAAGATAACATGTTGGCACGTGTGGTGCGCGTGAATATAGGGCGCGTGTGGGATTGGCATTTCCTGTAGAAGAACAGAACCTGCAAAAAGACAAAAAAGGACAACGAAAGTGAAAACGAAGGTCCTCTCCCTCTCCCTCTCAGAAGTCTTTTTAGAGAAAGACCAGCTAAGCTTTTCTCCGTCGCCTCCATTTTTCTAGGGTTTCTCCCGAACGCTGCAAATCCCAAATTAGGGCTTGTTTGCAGGAAATTTCAGAAATTTCCACTCAAATTCACCATGGAATCCGATCCCTGGACTGCTCTTTTCTCATCCAAACGCCACCAATCGACTCTCCAATCGCGATCTGGTTTGTTAAAACCTCTCCTTACCTTTTTTCCCATTTTTTTTCTGATTTTTTTTTGGAATTTTATCTCGAACAGGTTTTGATCATAGATTTTCCATGAATTTGGTTTTGATTTGCGTCATTTGATGCAGATCTATACTTCGGGTTTGAAGAAATCGATGGTGACGATGATTCCAGGGCCGAATTCCCCTGCCCGTTCTGTTCGGAGGATTTTGATATCGTTGGGCTGTGCTGCCACATCGATGATGAGCATCCGGTGGAGGCGAGGAACGGGGTATGTGCCTTTTCTGTCTGTTTCTCGAAGATCGATCTCTTGCTGTTATTTGAATGGAAAGCGAATCTAGATAATTAGGATTTAGAGTTGACTTTTTTGGTGTAATTGCTTTATAATTTCTTCATGCTCGAAGTTTAGGATTGGTCAATTGGCTACTTTGCCTGATATGGGCAGGCATTTATTATTTAAAATGTCCAAAAACTTGGATGCTGAGTCAGATTCTGATATTTCTGAGTTCGATACAGTTGATTAGTTTGGAATTGATTGCAGGATCGGGCTGAGTCAATGAACTCTTGTCGATTGTCCACTCAACTGGTCACTTGTGAAAGCAGGGTGCAGCTTGCCATCCAGAGACCAGCCAGATCGAATTGACTCGGCTGGTTGCTGAGTTAATTGGATTGTAATTGAAGTGCTGGCAGTGGGTATCGAAATTGGCAGAAACAAATGGGGACTCTTCCCACCAAAACCAACTAGAACTAACCCCAAAAATCAAACACGCCATATTCAGTCAATTTCTGATGGGTCCCCTTGTAATTGTGTCTAATTTCATTACAACGTCTTCACATACACATTACTTGAGACTTTACACGATGCATCAGATGGAAAGTCTGCATCTTGATGATGATACATGTCTAGTAAATGTCACTATAATTTTCTAAGTATATTGTAATTTCTGAGCCTCTATTCATTCCATCTGTGACTGATAAAACACCCATCCTTCCTACTTTTGGTGATACAATAGTACAAAGTTGTACTATGCTATAACCAAAGTTAGAAAATGGGTAGACTTAGAAGTCCAACTGGATGCCAAAAACAATTTTCTTATTTTTCTGTTCTTCTCCTCTTTTTATTTTTTTATTTATTTTATTCTGTTTTGGGGTTTTGATTTAGACGCTAAGAATGTTAATCTATGTTTTGTGAATTACAATTCGTTGTGGCAAGTTGCAATGGTTTTGGCCATGGGTAACTCACCCTTTGAATCTGATGTGTCGAGCTTAGTTCAAAGAGCCAATGGTTTTGGCCATGGGCAACTCACCCTTTGAATCTGATGTGTCAACGTTAGTTCAAAGAGCCAAGTAGTGCAGTCATCCTCCATTTTTAGCTGGAGGAAGTTTTTTATTGTCAACAATACCGTTTGCTTTGATTTTGTATTATGATTCAAGAAAAGTAACTTGAATGGGTTGCTTTCGAGTTTCAACACTTGATGTAAAAGTGCATTTGGATTTCATAATTCCCATAGTTGTCATGATTCACTAATGCCGAAATGCAGGTGGATATTCAGGACTTATGTCTGCATCTCTCACATGTGATTTGTTATGGGAAAGCAGGAAAATTGAAGCCAGCTTATGCGGGTTTTCCTTTTCTGCACTGCTCCAATGTAAAATGTGCCTTGTTGGCTCGGAAACCCAACAAACTGGGGTCTGGTGTTATAACAATTTCCACCAATTTTTGCTTAAGTTTGGTCGGTCAAGATTTGTGGTGTATGAGATGATATTTTGATGGTATTAAAAATTCAAGTTGGTGGTACATGTGTCCCTTAGTTCCTACTTGGGTGCCTGAGTTCATTGCTTGAGACGATGGAACTCATTTGCGCTTGCCAACTCTTGCTTCATGCTCAGCGGTATGTCCAGAAACTGCCCTTCCATGAACCTATTTTGTTTGCGCACTTTACGGTGACTGCCTCTCCATGAAACTATTTTGTTTGCTTGCACTTTACGGTGTGGTTGGAACAGTTGAGTTGGTGGTCACTACTCAATGGACGGTGTTGGCATGCGAGCATTGTTAGTATAATAGATTCCAGATTTGGGTAAAAGAGGAAGGATTTGCCAATCAACCATTTAAAAGGTGACTCTTTAAGTGTTGGGAGAAGGTGAATATGATGATTATGTTGATGTATTCAACTTTCTTTTAGCACAATTTGGTTTATATACATGCTTTAGGCCACCAGTTTTCCATCCCAAAATGAGGATTGGCTTGGCTTTTTCAGCAAAATCAATCTTCCTTGCATTTGGGGTGTCTTTGGAAATTGGAACCTCACTAGGCAGGCTTCATTTTCCCCTTTTCTTCTGAATAATTCACAGGTGTGAAAAACATTGCCAAGCATTCTTGTGTAACTTATGATTTGGTGATCATCATCATCTAAGCCTTACCCCAATTCATTGGGGTTGGCTACATGTATCCCATTTTGCTATTCCACTCTATCAAGGGCCATACCTTCAGTTAGACCATAAGTCATCAAGTCTTTTTTTACTGCCTTCATCCACATCCTATTAGACCTTTCCCTTGCCCTTTTAGAGCCCTTAACTTGTGATTTGGTGATGTGTGTCCAATGTTGTCATATGCAATTGCATAGGTGCTTATGCCATCATATATGCCATTTTGGACCAATGGACCATATATGCAATGGTGGCATATGCAATTATTGTGTTGTTGGGCTTATGCAGTCACACAAAGAAGTATGCGACTGCATAAGCCATAGTTATGCAATTATGCCATCACATAGACAGTATGTGATGGCATAACCTCCCAATAGTTAGATTTTTTATTGTTGGGACTTTTTTTTCCCTTCATTTTCTCACTTTCCCCCCCTAAAAATAGGCACTCACACCTCTCTCTCTCTCTCTCTCTCTCTCTCTCTCTCTCTCTCTCTCTCTCTCTAATACTCTCATCTCTCAATCTCTCGTTTCTTAACTCTCTTACTCTCTCACGCTATAACTCTCATTCTCTCTTAAAATGATATCAATAAAATTTATGTCTTTTATTCACACTTTTAAAAAAAATAAATAAATAAATAAAAAATAAAATTTACGCATTCATTTGAGTAGTTGTTAGTTGGCTTGAATGATATAGTCTAATGAAACTATAAAAAAAATCCCTTCACTTGTAGTATTTTTACAGAATTTTTCACACACAGACATATATCATTTTTCCTCGAATTTTCCTTTTAAAAAAATTGTAAAAAAAAAAAAAGTTTGGGGATCTATACCATTGCCCATGTGCTTATGCCATTGCATAAGCGCACGGCCTCCTTGGGTTGCACTACGGGATTGCTTTTGCCATTTGACAACATTATGCATGTCTTATATGATGTCAAAATTGCAAACTTCTGAATATGCCCTTGTAGAGAATTTCTGCTTATGATCAAGATATCTTTTGCATTTTCAGGTATGCCCTGTATGTGCGGCAAAGGTGGGGATGGACATGGTTGGACACATAACCATGCAGCATGGACAGTTCTTCAAGATATCCTTATTTATCATAATATTTAGAATTTCAGATATGGGTGTCATGTTCTAGTTCTCATTCTTTAGAACCATTGCCCACCTTAAAAACATACTGTTTGTAAAGTGTGATGCTGCCAGAAATGGTTTCCTGCAGAATTTCTCATTTGTTTTAAAACATCAAATTTCCTGGCCATGTGTCCATTTACTGTTAAAATGTGCTTGTTCTGCGTATGCTATTTAAATGGCAATATTGACACACTGCTTTAATTTCCTTAACAAGACTTCACATGCAGCGTAGGAGGAGATTCCGGAAAGGTTCAACAGGGTCCCATTCTACCCTTTCTTTACTGAGAAAGGAGCTGCGGGAAGGGCACCTGCAATCTCTTCTCGGGGGGTCTTCATGTGTAGTTTCTTCCTCCAATGCAGCACCTGATCCACTGTTGTCATCATTTATTTACCCTGTGGCCGATGCTTCAAAAAATGTACAGCCTCATTCTTCGGATGAAGGGAGCTCAGTAAAGAATGATAAAGTGATAGAAAGGTATGGAGCACTGACCATTTTAAACAATTTGGTCCATTTTTATCTTCGTTGTTTATAAATTTTTTTATTTTTTATTTTTTAAAAAATCATAAATGTATAAACTGTCCACTCATTGCATGAGATCTTAGATCTTGTATTAAAGTCATGTTATTGATAATTCATTCTATGATTGAGGTCTGTATGATTTCTCAAGCACCTGAATATGTCAACTGATTGTGAAGAAGTGGGCTATAGGCATCATAGTGTTATCTAGTTGAGTTAGGAAGAATGTATTGGCTATTACATCAATGCTTATATGTGTGTGTGTGTGTGTGTGTGTGTGTGTGTGTGTGTGTGTGTGTGTTTTCATATTTAGATCTGGTTGGAGACGTTACAATGGAATGCCTGTGATGGTTGAATGCCTATGAAGCTTAAGGGGAAGTTCTATAAGACAGCTGTTGTTTGGTTGTGCTTTATAAGGCAGAGTAATAGAAAATTAAAAGGCAATATGTGCAAAGAATGGGTGTTGCAGAGACGAGAATGTTAAGAAATATCTGTTCAAAGACCAGGAAAGAATGAGATTACCCGAAACAGCCTAAGAGTGGTCTGAATAATAGATAAAATGATGGGCAGCAGATTGAGATGGTTTTGTTATGGATAAATATTGGAGATGGCTTTGATAAGGAGGGGAACTTTAATTGGGGTTGAAGGACCTGAAAAGATGATGGGAGGAAGACCTAAAAGGACTTGTACCAAGGTGGTGAGGTAGGTTCTTGTTTGGTTATTGATGACATGGCTGTGGATTGGTATGATCGGCAAAATAGGATTCGTAAAGATTACCCCGAGTAATAATAATAAGACAATCCCTAATAGCTGGAAAGACTAGGAGGTCTAGAAATAAGAATGGGGTCATCTGAAGCAACCTAAGGGTAGCACAAATGATAAAGAAAATGATGGAGAGTAGGTTGAGATGGTTTTGTCACATACATGTGCAACAAAGATTGGTGATGGTTCCAACGAGGGGAGCTTTGATTAAGGTTAAAAGGACTTGAAAAGAGTGTGAGAGGACCCAAAAGCACTTTGATTGAGGTTGTTTGAACGGATGTGAAGGCTGGTTCACTTATGAAAGATTGATTAAACAGGATTTATAAACATGGCCTAAATAGCTGGGACAAGGCGATGGGTGATGATGATGACAATGATTTGACTTTGCTTGTTAGCAATTGTGCTAGTTGGTACCCAACCCTAGTGAAGGAGGTTGATGTTGGGTGGGCTGTAGGTTGTTGAAGTTTTGCCACGAAATCATGAGAATAAGATGAACCCATATAGCTGGGACATGGCTACGATGATAATGTCTGAAGTGATTTGATAACTAAAAAGACTTCGGAACTGCCACCCATAGTGGAGGTTAAGAGTGCAAACTCTTGACAAGGAATACAGGCATTAGAATCTCTCAGATTGGCAACAAAACATCAAGAAGCATGTAAATCAGCCCGGTGTCAAATCCAAATCAAAATAAATAGGTAATTTGACCCTTCTCAGCATTCTGTTTCTTGTTCTTGTTCCTTTTCTGTTTGATGGATAACTAATCTTTATGAAGAGGCCCTAAAAATAAAACATTAGATTTTATCAAGAGCCTGCCCAAAAAAAAAAAAAATATCAAGAAAGAAATAGAAACATAAAATGAATGACAAACCACACTGTGTAGTGCAAATATACCATCTAATACATGAGGTTTATCTCAGAATGCCTCCTTGGAAATTGGATTAGCCACCTCATTTCCATGGATATGATTAAATGACAGAAACCATGATGGACAGACTAATACCATGGATCTTATTCTTAGCAAGCCTCCAAGGAGAAGGCATTTCTTTTTGAAGGGTTCCAAAATTTTGTTTGAAAAACCAAACGATGCAACAGATGACAAGCAATCATCAATGAGAGCTACAAGGAACAAAAGACCCCACAAGGCCTACATTACACCCTTAAGAACCTCTTCTTGAATATTGGCCGCAATGGCCCATTCTGCAACCACTCTTAGCTTTAAGAAACACCACCCTCGGCAGGCATTGCTTGTCCCTAGAGATATGATTATTGCATTCAAGCCACACCGCTCAAAGCACGACTAAGACAGCTCTTCCACCTCTGGTTTTTAGACTTGCTTCCCCTACCACCTTCATGCCATGCCTGCAAAAATGCCCCCATGCTCTGGGGCATTACGCATACTTAATCGCAAGGTTTGCCCCCAGATCTCCGAAGAATAGGTGCAGTGCAGGAATTAGATGATCCACTGTCTCCTCGTTCCGAAGGCATAATAGGCACTCATTGGTGATGCATGTGTTCCTTTTCCCTAGGAGATAATACAAAATTATATTGATTAAATTACTTATCTTGATCAGAAGGCAGAAAAATGTTTTGTTAAAATTACAGAGTCTTCCTATAAAATGGCAACGTCCCCTACACTGGAGTCCGTTATGCTGATATGAATGGCATTTGCTGATTATGCTCCAACCTCCCCATTCTTGACAAGTAACGGTTACACTAAGGGATCAAAAACTCACTCATGAATTTCTCAACCTCCCTTAATAGGCCTTAGAAAGGAAGGAAAAGGAGAGGTGATATCAGCCTTGAGTTCATGACTACCCCTTTTCCGGTGTGGTCAGTTTCTAACTCATGCTGCCACTAGGAAACAGAGGAAAGAGAACTTAATCCCTCAAGTTAAGAAACAATGCAAACAACAAGAGTAATCTTAGTTGGCAATCTGGATACATCCAAATGAGTTCTCCATGGTGCTTCAGTTTTGGTGCTTTTAACCTGCAGCAGACTTCTTGAGGTTCTTTGGAATGGTCTTAAGAGGTCTTCCCTGTGTTGCAGTCTGGAGTTTGGGGTTGCTGATTAATGGTGACTGTGATGAGGAATTGCAGGGTGCAATGTTGTCAAAATCGTTATCATCTCACAAATCATAATAGGTTGAATCATATCGAATCCAAAACTGTATCGTAGATCGTAATATTTTTTTTTAATGATTTTCTTTAAAAAATTGAAAAATGTGAAAAATATGAATGACTAAGGAAAAAAAAAAAAAAACTCATCAATTATCCTTTTGCCATCAATATGCACCAAGTAATACCATGCCATGATAGTGTTAAAGAATTCTTATCTTTTCTTAATTTTTAATTTTAATTTTAATTTTTTATCTTTCAAGAATTTTTCCTTAAAAAGCATGTAACTAATCTTTCAATAATTTATGTTTTTGTTACCTTTCTTGAATGTAGAATCACGTTGGAAAAGCAGCATTTGATTCTATAAACTGACGAAAAAAAGATATTTGATTTCTCATTCCACTATATATATATAAATATATAAAATAAGTCAACATGATTGTAACCATCCATAAAAACATTCCAGATAAGTCATACATCAATTTGGTGTTTCGACCAGTTAAGAAGTAAGAAATCATTAAAAAAAAAAAAGCTTCATGATTTTTTAATGTTGAAGATAATATGTATATCATTTAATCTCTTATAAAGAACAAATAATATAATTTACCTTTTCTAAAACATTCTTAAAGCCCCCACCATTTTGAAAACATAAAATAAAAACTTTGCCCACTCTTGCTTTCTAAGAACCATACCTCGCAATCAGGGACCTTCCACAGCCAAAATACCAAAATAAAATAAAATCCACAGCCAAACGAGGAATAGGGAACCTGGAGCCAAAGGGGGATGTGTAATTATGTTAGGGTTTCTCAGGTGTAGAGAAGGCTTTTTAGATTCCGATTGTATGCCTTATTGGTGGTGAATCACCTCCAAAGTTCAAGTCAACACATCTTCTTGCTTAAAGAAGCTTCCCATATTGGCGTGATTTCTTGTTCTGCAGAAATGACAATTGTCCCCTGAATTTTGGGTTTGAACTAAAATAAGTTTTTCATCTTTCTTCTATCTTATCTGCTTCGTGCTGAGTTTGCCAGCATGTAAGCATCATCCACTGACTGAAACCGCAGAAAATGTGCGTTTCCTGCATATTTTACTGTATGTGAAGACAAGCATCCAACTCACCTCTTACCCTATTTCTGGCATGCTGCAGTTTTACTTTGAGGGCCTGTTTGGATAGTGGGAAAAGAAAAGAAATGGATGACTTTTTCCATGATGGGATGTTTATCTATGTTTGCATGGCCAAATGAAATATTGGATTTCAAAAAGCAATCTGTACCCAAGCACCATAGTCAATTTCTCATGCAAAAGAAACGAGGTGACCTTTGTAAGTGCTTCATGAGATTTCCTCCTCTTATCCAAACAAGACCCCTAAAAATGGGATTAATGGGAATCCGTGTTTGAACAGTGCTCATGGAAATCTTGAGCAATCATTAATTGGATAATCATTGCATTTTCTTCTTCTTCTTGTTCTTGTTCTTGTTCTTCTTCTTTTTTTCCCCACACTATCTAGATTCTAAACAGGCCATTTCTGTTTCACTAGTCTCCACTTCATTTGTTATGTAACATTGCCTTACACTGTCTATTTTCATTTTGCACTTGACGAATGCTACTTGCAAATGCCCACCTGCAAGCACCAAACACACGAGTTTGAAATCCAGGTGTTCTGTCAGGAATCCATGCAGTGAATGTACTCATCCCCGAAAGACCAGGCTAACCCCACATGGCCATGCTGGCTTAATTTTTGGGGCGGGGTGCATTGATTCGGGGCCTGCTGATGAATGGCCACCTGAATCTCTCACACGCACGTGACATTGGAACATGCGGGGGAGCTTGCAGTGTCTGTAGATGGGTTCGTGCAAGCAACATTCCTTAACACCGTTGTTTGTGTCGGCATCTCTAACAAAAACATTCTCCCTCCAGCGTTGAGCCATCCCTGTCGGATAAGGACCTGAAAGAGAAGGCTCAAAAATGCGAGTTTATTCAAGAGCTTTTGCTGTCTACTTTTCTGGACGATGCCTTATGAAGGAAGCTCAAGGGGTCTGCTGTTCTCTTCCAACAAGGTTCATAAACAGGCTCATGTAATGGCTAGCTATGCTGATAGTGTTAGTATCGAGAGAGATAAGAGCTATAAATGTATCCTGTATTTATATGGAATTAGTTAGGCTGGAACTGAAACTCCAATATTCCTCTCTTTAATGGGGCGTGTACTTCTGCATGTTTGGCTTTCCATTTTGAGGAGTTACTTGTATGCAGCCGGAGTGTGACCATTTGTATGCACAGCATGCATATACCGCAATCCAAACTCTCCAAATGGTGGGCCCCTTCCCATAATCTGATTGATGTGAATTTTTTTCCCTTTTATGTTGAATTTGGGTTGTTGGCTATTTCTCATTTCCACCAACCATTGGTTGGCCATCAATCTTTACTGAGAAGAACCGGCTCATAACCTGTCTGAGGTGGGCCCATTAGTTGTAGATTCAGGTACACAGTCGCCACCTGTAGAGTGGCTGCATGTGAAGTCCATGCACAGTCTGTCAATGGTCATACTCCGCCATGGCATCCTAGTTGATCTCCTCTTCTCATTATGATTTATTTATTTATTTTTGGGCGGATTTAGGATTTGCATTTAGCAGAGGCATAATTCGATGCCTGAAAACTCAACTTGATTCGATGTTCGGTGGGTTGGGTTGACTAGAAGACTCTACCCGACCTTACTCCATCATCATCATCATATTGTTCTGATATTGAATAACGTATAAATTTAAAATACCAGGATGGAACCAGATTTTAATTTAGTTAGATGGGAGTATAGAAGTTTTTTTTTAAAAAATTTATTTAAATAAGGCCATCCCCCAGCAATGCATTGCATAAGGCAATGCTCAAGTGCATATTACATCTGGCACACATTTCCCCTTTACTGTTTTACTAACAATAATGCTATGTGGCTGATTCAGCTGAGCTTGTGTCAAGCTGCCAGCCTTAGAACTATATGAGCACATGCACTTCTTGAAGGGTTTTTGCTTCATTGTCTCCATTTAATGCAACCTGAGAAAGGATGCAAAGGATAAAAAAGAAGATTGCAGGGATGAACCCCTAACAATCCTCTAGTTGATGCTTGAGCTCATGAAAATCCCCTTCCAAAGAAAAACAGAAGAAACTTTTTCTTTTCAAGATATCATAATGTCTTAAAACTCCAAACACAATCTTATATTAGTTTTTAAAAAAGGAAGAAACCCTACTTGTTGAAAAAGATTAGATTACCCCTCAAAATCCACCACCACCTATAGGCCTTCCAGAACTTGGCCATAACAACAACACAATCACATGATCTTGAGCTTCTTTGAAAGCCTCCTAAACAGGCCATAAATATGGTCAATTTTATGTCAATTTGACATTGTTTGATGCCCAAAAAAAGGCCCACCAAAAAAGTAAGGAAATTATAGAAGGAAACTTATTAAAGATTTAATCTAACCTTAGAAATTAAGGAAAGCAAATAAATCTTATGAATTTGAGAACTATTTGATTAACCTCATCAGCCCTTTACAAAGTAACCTAACCATTGATCTTATCAAAACATGGGTACGGTCTAGATCATCAATCAATCTTTTTCAATAGGCTTGTGTGGCCATTTAGTTGCATCAATTGCACTTGGCTTCAAAAAAAAAAAAAAACTCTTAATGATGCAAGGCTTTAGGGATGTTGAAGTATTATTAATATTAATGTATGAAAAGTAGTAGTAGGTTATGGATGTAATTTTGTTTTATTCTCTCTTTTTTTCCCCCTGTATTCTTTGGTTTCTCCTGCTCTAATAAATTGTTCATTGTTAAAAAATAAAAATAAAAATAGTGGGTAATTTTATTTTTTATGAGGTGAGTTTAGTTTTGAAACAATTGGCGGGGCGAATAAAACCTGTTAAAATTTATATTAAGAGTTGCATCTGAACATTTTTTTTTTCTCTCATAGTAGTTAGATTATTAGGTTTGTTAGAATCCATCCCTACGCATCCTTGATATGTTGGGACTCTAGCCATAGGATTAAAATAAAATCATTTAGAGCCTATTTGGATTCATTGAAAGGAAAGGAAACATTGTTTCCAAGAAACTAATTCTCTTTGTTAAGCCTTTCTTTGTAAAAAATTTGTGAAAAATACAATTTCTACTTCTCATCTTTGTTAGAACATGAACAAATATTTTTCTCCCTTCTATTTTTGGGGAACGCATTTTCCTACAATGGAAGAGAGATTTCTCAATGGATTAAATCCAAATGTTTCACCATCTATCTTCAATAGCTGTGCTGTATGTGCCAGATGAACCATTATCTATCTTTGGTTATGCTCTACACCGGCTACTATGCTACATGTGCTAATGTGCCACATGTGTCACCATTCATCTTCCCTTTCATAACAGTGTAAAGTGTCCTACATGTACTAATGTGCCACACGTGCTGCTATCTCTCTTCTTTTATGCGGGCCAATGTGCCACATGTACTATAGTTCATCTTCTATTAAATCCTACATGTGCTATTATCCATCTTTAGTTACTTCATATGTAGCTACGTGTCAATACGCTAATGTGTATAAGTGCTGCCATCTATCTTCAAGTGACACTTGTGCCAAATGTGTTAATGTATGCCTTGTGTGTATGTGCCATCTAACATATTCAAGCATCTCACATGTGCCATGTGTGCCACATCACTACTGGCAGTGTGTCGGTAGGCAATCCACGTCCAGTTTCTGAGAGCAACTCCTTTTTTGGGATGGGGATTGCCTGCGACAGTAAGGTGGGTGGGGCCACCATGACGTTTGTGAGAAATCCATCCGTTTTGCCTGATTATGTGGAGACATGGGCCCATGAAAAGGTAGATCCAAAACTCAAGTGGGCCACACAACAAGAAATAGTAGGTAGGAAAATACCTACCATTAAAAACCTATCCGGGTCCACCGTGATGTTTATATGCCATCCATACTCATTCATAAGGTCATTCCTACTAGGATGAACTGAAAACACAAAAATAATAGCCTAATCCAAAACTTCCGTGGCCTACGAATGTTTCTATGGCCCACTTATGTTTTTAATCTGCTTCATTTTTAGACCATGTCCTAACATGATCTGAAAAAATGGTTGGACAGGGTGGATTTTTCACAAACATCATGGTGGGCCCCACCTAGCTTCTTGTCGCTGGAACTTCCCACGACAGGCAATCCAACGAAGAAAGAAAAGCAGCGGTGGGGAAGTAGATAGGTCCAAACATGATAGATAGCAGGTACCGGACAACCATCACTACGAAATCACAAAGGAGCCAACGCCTCTCTGCTTCGTACCTAATCCTTACATGTGGGGCCCACTTAGTTTATCCGAGCCGTTGATCCATCTGATGTACCCCATCACGGATGAACCGTGACCAAAATATATCCGAAAATTGGAATATTCAAACCGTGAAGCCTGTCTTTTATCCATTGAATGTGGACTGTTGGTGCATTTCGTATTAACCATGCACTTGAAAGATGGCCTGGATGTGTGGGCCCACAAGATCTGATGCTCGACATGATCTGGGACCTTTAGCACAAAGCTAAAGATGGACAGTCTATGCCCAATGATCCACCTAATCATACCTAGAGCAGATGATCTAATGACTCCTCTAATTCTACGGTTAAGATACTCTTATATTACAATCACTGGCTAAATATCCAACAAGCTAGGTGGACAAAAGTATTCTCTCCGCTATAAGATACTCTCTTTTCTTAGGACCCTTTAGATGGTTAGATGAGATACGATCATTCCATCTCATCTAATTTCTCCCTCTCTCAAGAAGTGTAAAAAAGATAAAGAGGGAATTTTTTATGCGACTCATCAAAATTCTTACACCATTTCCTTCACAAGTAACATATAAATTTCTATTTGCCATATTTGAATTTGAATAACTTTAATTCCACATTTTCATGAATATTAACCTTAAAACATATGTAAATTATATCAAGCATGCTAGATTGAGGATTACATAAGACTAGAGTTCTAAGGATGCTATATTTGAGCATTCAAGAGAGTGCACATATATAAATTATTCGAAATAAAATATTTGGACACGGGTTAATAGAATGTATACTTATAAGGATTATTAGAGTTAAGGACTCTGCCCATATTATTCAAGCCAACACATGTAAACATGGATTACAAGAGCTACCACCTAATCAAACTACCGTGGTAGTTCATATTTAAAACCAATACTAAAATAAAGCTTGGTTAGATCTCACCTTCAAGTAGGGGTCTCTTGATTAGAATACAATCTAATTGAGGAATTTTGGAGAAAATTCAAATCCCTACATTAATTGAATGAAGTTTATCATTAACAACTCTAGATTAGGCACCATTTTAGTTCTAAATGGGGAATTTGAGAGGTACATACCTCAATTTGAGTTGTTTGTGTCATGTGGATTATCGCATTACTAAATTGATTTGTGAGGTGTGGAATGCCTCATTAATGGAGTAATTTGTGTGGTTTTGATTGCCACATTAGAGTTTCAATGGGAGATACATCCCTTGAATGAGAACTATTGCTTGTAGAGTTGTGTATAGGCACCTTGAAATTGTACCATCAATTAGTGCCTGCTTTTATTATTATTATTATTAGCTTGTCAGTACACCCATTGTCAGTTCACACTTCACTGTTAGCCACCCCCCTCTAGGGAATCAATACCAAGACCTCAGTGTTGAAACAAGGTATCTTTCACTCAGTCTACCACTTGAGCTATGGTCAATTAGTGCCCGCTTATTGTGTGGAAATTATATAAATTTGATTAATGATTTTATCATCTTGTGATACTTTGGTGCCCAATGTGTTGTGAGTTAAACCATTTGTTGTGTGCTTGAATGGACTTGTGATGGAAAGTATTATTTGATTGACCATGATTTAGAAAGGACACTAGTTGTATAGGTTTTACATAATTGGAATGTTTATAAAATTGAATTAATAACAATTGAGCTAATCATGCATACATGGCACATTAACTTTACCGGATGGCCCGATGTAAGACACGTGGATTCTTGGTCATTGTGCGACCATACATGTATTTCACCCAATGACTCCTATATACCTTCATGTGCCTTCAGACTATTATGTGGCCGTCCTTTAAATGAAAATTTGCCAGTTGGCTAGCCATTGTGTGGCCATACCATATGGTATTTTGTTGAATAACAAGTCACGGTACAGCCATTCTTTTTTGCATGGTGATTTTTACCTTCAATCGCCAGAACAAGATTGCTTTTATGAGTTGAATGTGTGTTGTTGTTTCCCATTTGAAACTATACTTGACTAACATGGTCGTGTGTGTGTAATCTTAGAGGAATTTCTCATTGAGATGACCACTCATGCTTTTGTATGTGCAATTGCACCAACCAGATGATGGAATAGAACAGGAGAGACGCTTATGAGGAGGCACCCCCTCAAGTAATTGCTCAAAAGCGGTCCTCACTGGCACTTATCCAGCAACATTTCCATGCCAATAATAGAAAGGCTATAGATGTCCAAATGAGGAGATTTGGGGGCATGGTTCATCATGGAGGACATCAAATCAAAGTCTCGGATAAACATAACCCCATAAGCATAGATTAGGTATCAAACAGGTAAGTTCCCTATTTGTTACTGGAGGACCACCCAACTGGGCTGGTTGAATAGCATACACTCACTAAAGTGGGCCCCAAGCTGAGTTGCGTGATTTTCTCATCTTCTCATCTCCGACAACTTGGGTGTGAGACGGGCAACTAGAACTTATGGGCCAACAAGGATATTCAGGTGGCCCACAAGACGAAGCCTTGTGGATGGAAAGCATGTTTCTTCTTCAGCATACGTTTGGGTAAACTGGGTTGTGAGAACTCCACCACCCCTTTTAAGCAACATGTTTCAATCTATCTGCTCTGCGATCGCTGCTAGTTGCATCTACGACTTCAGCACGCCTGCTTGAAATAGGCATACAACTGCTAAAATATGGTAGAAGTAGCATCTTCTTCTACCAACTAGCATAGATATAAGGGGTGCGCACGGGTCGGTTTGGTCCGGTTCTGGGGTGAAATCGAACCGAACCGTTCCCAACAGTTCTATGATTTTCGGAACCGGTACTGGACCATGAAAAACGGTTCGGTTCCGGATCGGTTCCACGGTTCTGGGCTTTTAAAAATCTGGCCTAGTTGGTATGAGATGCATTTATATCCACCGTACGTCCATGTTTAAAAATCTAGGATTTGTAGTTTTGAATTAGAATTCAAATCCATGTTGCCAAATGAATCCTTGAGAAGTTTTAGATATGTCCATAGAAGGAAACAATTCATATTCAAAGGAAAATTAATTAGATAATAAAAGGTTGGGACATTCTGATTTTTTCTCATTTTTGGGTTATCTAATCAGTTGTGAGGCCCATCATTTAAAGGGTTTGGATCATTGAACCGTAGTCCTGAAAAGAAGGAACAAGGGAAGATATACCATAGCAAACTCACCCCAAAAAAAGTCTTAATACCAGTGGTTGCAACCTTGCAATATCAGCCTGAACAATGGGACTGATTATTGGCTGCAACCTTCCAATATGGAAGGAATTTAGAGCTTAAAAAAATGGTCTAATTAGTAATGTATAGGACTAAAAAAAATGGTTCAGATCCACGGTTCGGGCCACAGTTCGGATCCACGGTTCGGATCAATGGTTCGGTTCTACATGGCCCTAAACCGGAACCGAACCGTATCCAACGGTTCTTGGAAATTTGGAACCGGTGCAGTCTAGAACCAGACCAAACCGGACCGTTGGATCGGTTTCAGTCCGGTTCCATGGTTCTACCGGTTCGATGTGCACCTCTTCATATAACTAGTTGTTTTAGAATTTCATGTCAACATCCAATACATACACAAACACACACATTGCCAGTCTCATCATGGTTTTGGGAGCAGAGAAGACTAATCTTTGATTGTGAAATTTCTGATAGCAACAGAAGAAATATATTTCATAAGGAAACTACAGTTCGTAATTTCCATCATGGACCATCAAAGTCAACACCTTCACCATCCCCAAACAAAGGCATCTTAGAAATTTTTTTCTTCTACTTCTTTTTTTTGATAAATTGTTATGGACATGTTCCCAACCCTTAAGATCAACGCCCACAAACCCCTGTCAAGTAGTAAAAACACAAGATAAACAAAGAGGCAGAACATACCAGCTATTGCTCTCACCCTTTACAAAAAAATGATAGTAGCAGTCGGCCATCCCATGAAACAAAGTTAAGGAGAAACAAAATGGGGGGCCTTGTGTCCCATCATCTTGAAAGCAGAACTAAAATCTCTTCCACAGTTTTTCTTCGTTTTGAGATGAAGAAACATTCCTTTCTTTGTAGAGGAAATGGACCTCTTGTATTAATATGTAAATCCAAATTTACATAAATTAAGAAGAGTGTGGGCATACCGGAGCAACTTAGGTGGGGGAGTTCTGTTGTGGGTTTTCTGAGCTTCCAAAGCAATATATACTTGTTCAAGATCAATGGCTCCACTTGTGCAACTCTTCATAACAAACGGCCCTTCAACCCCTGTATGTATTGTGTGAACGAAAGAACCGGAAATCAGGGTGATCCACCTGTCGGAGTCGAAGCCAGTTGTCTGCAGCTTGCAACAGCGAACTTGCCTGTTGCCGTTCATGAACTCCATTTGGAGTCCAAATTGACCCTCTGAACTTGTATGAGGCAAGGCCAAAGACAGGTAATGACAGCTTCGCAGACATGTCCATTGTGCGCCCACGAATCTGCAGCTGGCAGCTGCTTGTACCTGTCAGAAACAACATCCGCACATAAAAAATCTATTGTTGACCACTTTCAAAAAGATAAAATTAAAAATCCACAGTAGAGAACGGAGATTTCTCAAAATAAGAACAACGAATAAAAGATGCATGACCACGCATGCTTTTCCAGTTACACATTGATGAAAGAACATTCCCCGATTGATTGAAGAACCTAGTAAGAGAATAGGGCTTACCTCTGCAAGGTGTTGATAGGGAGTGGAAGGTTAAAAAACAAGCATCCAAATCCTGCAGTGTTGGGCCTGTGGGTATCCGATATATTGGGTACCTACACCAAAATTCCATTATAGATGTTAGAAACGATAGGTAAATAATATAGATGTATGTATGTATCAAAAAGTAAATATCACCACTGCAAGATCATATTATAAAATAATAAAAGCATACCAAGCCACCGAAATCCAGCTCGAGGGCAGTAGGTCACAGCTCTTGTATGTCTTGAGCTCGGGAAAGTGGCATGCGAGAAATGAAATCTGTAAGTTGGCAGAAAAAGAGCTTGTTAACCCAGGAAAATGCATTTACAAGATTGACAATGCCACAAGCAAGAAAGTACTTGCCTTGTCAGATAAAGGCTCCCGACTGTATGGAGGATCCGGTTCGAGGTACTCAAATAGAGGATGCCCTCGTGCAGCGCTAGAAATCTCACCATGATGTTTGGATCTATCAACTTCGAGATCACTCCCATCACTACTTGTGTCTCTACATGACTCACCGTCGCTTTCTTCACCAGGCCGCCTACCACAGCGCGAAAAAGTAAGAAAATATTGAACAGCTTAGCATTCTCCATCAAAATAAAATCAAATGAGTTCCGCATTCAAGCAACAAAATGAGAACGTGATAAAAGCAAGACAGAATTTAACGGCTTAGCATTGTCCAACAAAATCAAAACAGCTGATTTTTGCAGTCACTCCACATAAAATAAATAACAATCTTATATCTAGTGATGTCTAACCCTAGCATGCAAATCCAGATTTCACATTATGTTAATTTGGACGAGCGCAGGAATAAGCAAAGCAAGAAGCAATGTATTGGATGAGGACAGACACATCACTTCGATTTGGGAACATAATATCGAGGTTCGCTAATCCCACACACATGTATGACCACCTGCACCCCACACATGGCTCCACATGTACCAATGTAGGCCCACCTGATGATCCCTCCCTCCCTCTCCCTCATTGAACTGCATATATAAGCCAATAATCCTGCACACCCATCATTGTCTTACACTTGCAACTATTCCTCAACTGTCCTGAATTGCAAACTCTTTACCTTTACCCTACAAACCATATTCAACCATAGTTGGCAAAACAGCATACGTCTAAAAAATAGTACGGAAAATATTTGTGTTCAATTCAGTGTCAATCATTAAAAATAAGGTCAAAATTTCATTCAATACGTAATGCCCAATACATACCGGTATAGATCATGAACAGTATGGCTGCACCAGCCCGTACTGGCCCAAAACAGTCCGATACAGGGGCAATACGGAGCCATAGCAGTGGTGAACGATACCACACTCGATACACCGATTTAAGACCTTGTCTGTGAGTAGAAGAACTTCTAGAAGTGAGATTCTTCTAGCATCTAGAGATGAGACTCCACTTTTATCATCTTGAGGTGAGACCTCATGAAATCTCATTCTTCTCTCACTTGCATTCTCTTCTTTCTTCTATTAACTGTTCCCTATAAATTCAGCACCTGTGTATGGGATAATTCAGAGCATTGAAGTGCTGAAAGGAATCATACAACCTGATGCCTGTGTTTGTCGACTAAATCAGTGTGAATGAAGGTACATCTCTGGACTGTTGAGAAATGCTTTGATAATCTGGCGGACTATGATGGTTGATATGCAGGGACCATAAAATTGTAAGGGTGGCATACTGCATACAAGTAAACTCAAATTGAACCATTGAAATCATGGGCCTCTATTTAGATGGATCATAAACCAAAAGTAACACTGATTTGATTTTTTTTAACTGCCCAATTGGTGGAAATGCAGCGGATGGTTGAAATGAAATATAGTCAACCATCCAAATGTACAATTTCTGAGTGCCCACATAGCAACCATCACACTTGGCCAGAGTATTGAATAACTCCCTCAAAAGTTTTTTAAGCTTGAAACAAAACTGTACTGTGATTTTCACATTGTCTCCATCATGTTTTCATGATGGAGATATATTCACAATGACAGTTGATAGAAATGGTTGTCAAATTTTCATCTTGAGAACGAATCTGGGTTATTTTCCAAAGCCAATGTGTGAATAACATCCAACTCGCTGTCACCTTTTGCCATTACTAAGAAGATGTGTGGTGTGGGTCGTTCCTATGAGACCATTGTTGTATTCATCTTAGATGACCACAGACACAATCAAAATGCGATCTATGATGCAGAGAACAATACTTGCTTATTCATGGGGTAGGAGAGGATTCATAATGAAGTCATTGACTGAGAGTCCCGGGTATCCATCAAGCCTCAAGAAGTACATATGAACTGAAGGAAGTGTCAACAAATGGATCTGCAGATGGGTCAAAGGTCAGTTGACCAGATTGATCAATTAACGGTCAGATTAGCAGTTATGAACACATTAACCAAGCTCCCACAATCTGAACAGACCAAAATCTGTGGATGAGATGGAGACTGTGACAATAAATTCAATCCATATCAGATGTAGAAAGCAATAGTGCAGTATGTATTGAAGTCCAATGAAGACTGGGTCCAGTTGATTTGATGGATAAGCCTTCATCATACTACCAAGATGAACATAAAATCAATCCTGTCACAACAGGAGGAAAATACCACAATTTGAGAAAGATAATGAAGATACAATGAGGAATACAACTGCATGGAGGCGCAAGAGGAAGTAGTGTGATTTGCAGGGGAATCCAACAGGAATGTCACCAAGTCAACAAGGGTTCTCCGATTTGAGAAAGATGAAGATCCTACCAAGTAAAGTGATTGCATGGAAGCCTGTGAATAAGTGGCATGACTTGAATTCTTTCAACTTCAGGTCCAATTTCGATTTTTACTTTCTCACAACCTTTTCTTCCAGCCTCAATAGCTTTGAACTTTTATCATAATTGAGCAAAGAAGCAAGACCGACAAGCTCTCTTACCTCTGTCCCTTCATGATCAGAGTCATCACTCTCTTGTAAATACTTTCCCATCTCACTCCTCCAAGGAGTCAAAAAGCTTCTGCAGTTTAATCTACCGCTCTTGAAATAAAAGTTCCATTCTGCTCCTGGGATCAACCAATTCCCCTCCCCTAGCATTTGTAGCCTTTTCTTTCGGATTGTGAAGAAGCAATAACTTCCGTCTTGTTCCAGCACCACAAATTTTACTGTTGCCACTCCCCTCTTCTGTCCACAATTCTCATGCATACTTTTTTCAACCATGGGACTGACATGAAAGGCCGAATTTAGGAACAGAGAATCATGCAAAGGCAACTCTAAGAAGCAAAATGAAGCCCACAGATTTATGGAATGTTCCAGGTGTAAGCAGAAAACGGAATTATTTGTTCCAGGACTTAACTCTCACAAAAAGACAACAGTCGTCTTTATGGGCTCCGTGGTCTTCACAAAAGGAAATTGACCTCAGAATTGAACTCCCCCAAGGAGAAATGAATCACCTCTATGGGCTCATCGACCTCCTAAGGTGCGCTTTCAGTAACTAGGATGACTCCCTTTCTTCTCCAACCTTTACTAGTTACTAGGGAAGAGACCCTTGACACAGGCATTCCATCCCCCAAACAAAAAATAATAATAAAATTATTATTATTATTATTAATAAAATAAAATTCCTACAGTAACCTGACCCACCCATTTTCAACTCACATCATCAACCCAAGCCTGATCAATTCCATATTACCTCATTGTCATCGACTGAACCCAACTCAATCCAACATGAATCTCCATAATTGCTTAATGAAACTTGATCCAAAACCTTGGTATGATCCCCTCTGCGAAGAAACCAATACTCTTTAAGATTGGATCGGGTCAAGTTGAATATGCATATTTTGGCAGGGTCTGGCCGGTATTATAACTCAACCCAACCCGAGTTAAAATCAGGTACAAAAATCCAACACAATTCTAACCGAAACAAACCAACATGACCCAAGTTAACATCGGCTTTGGGCCAATCGGGCATGGGTTGAGCCCAGCCCAAATTACCACCCTAAGGTACCCCCATGCCTTGAGCCAGATGTGAGATGACCCTTGCCAAAGAACCAACAGCTTCCTTCCAAACACTCAAGTCCTTTCAAGGACCCTTCAGTATCCTTTAGCTTCCATTCTCAAAGCCTACCAACAATGAAATGGATCACAAGTTCAACTTCTTCACCCCCACTAAAATCACTATCTTCCACTTGTCATTCACCCATTTTGATATCCACAGTGGATGTCTAGTCGAATCCCCATTTTCTACCAGGCAAGCCTTCAACGGGCCTCTTTTCAGCTGCCATGGAATAATTAGTTACAATCCTAAATCCTGCCTTCACAACTCTCGTCCAGGATTTCAACTTCCTAGACCATCCAATCCCCAAGGAGATATCCTCGTATGAGAGATGACCAGCATTCATAGTTAAGGCTTCTCATCCAAAGAGAGTTGGACTAGTCCTCTTCTGAGACTATCCAAACCCAAAGGAGATACCCTTGTACGAGGGATGACCAGCATTCATGATCATGGGGCTCCTTGAAACAGTACACGAATAGTCAACTTCCTAGACCATCTTGACTCCAAGTAGACATCCTTGCATGGTGTGCCGTAATGGCCATTATGTAAAGGTAACGGTAGCAATTGTTACACATTATAGGGTCGTAATAGCCATAATGGCCGTCATGGGAAAAATGACTTGTAACACCCGCTATAGCGTCCACTACGGGGATGATAGAGGTTTTGAGGTTTTTTTTTTTCAAAAAAAGAAAAGAAAAGAGAGACTATAACGGTCGTTACAGCCTGTATCATAAAGGTGACGATGGTGGCCATTACGGCCACCATTATCATTACGAAATACCTTGCATCCTTGTGATGGCAAGAGTGCATGGTCAATGGGGGCTTTCTCATTACAATAGAATAGGGACAACTGTTGATAAAACCTGGCTACACATCAATCAAATCAGTTCTCAGTTGGACACCACAATCTTGTCAATTGAAGATCAGGTGCATCCAAAGGTCTCTTCAGAAAATGCAATTGTCCACGGTGAATATATATGGACGACCCAAAAGCTCAAATCATAGATACAGAAAACATCACGGAACCAAATTGTCTTCATTGAGAATATGGATTAGATCAACGGTTCATATCCAGATAAAATCGAATTCTCATATTAAAATGTGGAGCCCATGGGATCAATTCAATAATCCACAGGATCAAATTAGACTGTCTTTTGGTCCACATGGTAACAATCAAGGTCCAAAATCACAGTATATACATTATTTTTACTGAAATACAGCAACTGTACAGAGACTCCAGCCAAACAGTTATGTAAACATAATAAAATAGTCCTAAACACATTTATGAACCTAGCTTGATCATTCTGCTATTTTATAAAAAATAAAAAAATATTTATTTCCTATTTTATAGGAATTTACAAAGCATATGGCCTTTCAAAGTCATATTATACAGCCTCAACACTCTTTAGTAGATAAAAAGTATTTGGAATCATTTTCTTATTTGCTCTTTTAGTAGTTGTTTATAAATATGGCTCTATGCCATATGCAACATTACGATATAATTTTTTTACTCGAACAAAAGCCGCAGGGAATTTATTTTTTATGGTAGTATACTTTCGGTGTGGTGGGGTAGGGGGATTATATATCACAAATAAGATTTCCTATGTGATTCTCTTAGGGCCAGTTTGATTAGTCAAAATTACAGATAAGTAGATGTAATTAAGTAATATTAGTTGATTACTTACTTGGGTAATTCCTGCCAGCCACCCCAAGTAAGGATGTTAACACTTACAGCGTTCGAAAGGGTTCTGACTCTTTATACTGAGGGGAAAACAAGAGATCTCAATTCTATTCGAATGCAAAAAAAAATGTCATGTCAAGTACAAGAAACGGTATGGTGCTCCCCAGGTGATTCAATTCTTTACCAGTTACCACGTTTGGATAGCAACATTTCTACTATACGCTTCTGGGGAGTGTAAAACAAGTGCAATCCAGAGCTGAAGTGCTCTTTCCGATGGGCACATACCTACACATGTAATCAATCTCCAATACTGACGGGTGGGCCTGGAGTTAGGTGCTGATCTTTGAGTTTTATCCACGTTGTTCAACCACTTGAAGATGATCTAATATATTTCTTTTTTATTCACCCAGGTCATATTTTGCAAATCAGTAGGTTTAAGCAGCGCTCAAACATTACGATTTTGCAACCAATGCAAGTAGAGCCGGCAGGGATGTACACTCTCCGATATGTCATACAGTGTAGCCCATCCGATATGAGGATTAATGATAGTCATTGGTCTCCTGCCCTACAAAGAGGTGATGTCGTAATGGGCCATCAATGTAAATGTGTTCATTAACCTTGACTAACCTTTGGACAAAAAAGAAAACCGAACACCAAACACCGAAGAAGGCAACACAAATGCAAGAGATGAAGTTTTCTTGTCTCGATCGCAGGGTGCTGCAGCAATGTTGACCGACTAGGAAAATGGAGTCGTTACGATAGATAGACAAGGTTTAGGAAGTGGAAATGAGTAGTGTTGTCATTATCATACGATTCACAAAAACGAATCGTACGATTCATATCGTATTGTATGACCGTACGATTAAATCTGAATCGTATGATTAAATATTGAATCATCCGATTCGATAATGCACTCCCAAAACCGGCAACGTCCGGTCAATTTTTATTTTTGCAATTTTTTTTAGGGATTTCTGTTTTAAAGTGTATTTAGGGCCCACCCTCATTAGAAAAACATATCTTTTGCAACTTTTGAGAAATTTTGGGGACTTTTGGAGCTTATGGGTAATAGAAAACTTAGAGAAAGAAATCAAGATATCTTTTTCGTCATTCAACAAAATCAAGCACCGCTTGTTGCATTCGATTTCTACGTGGAAATAGGTAAGAATACATGTAAAATATTCAGTTATTCCTTTCTATTTCATTTCTTTCATATATTGGTGAAAATATGAGTTTTTTGAAAAAGTAAAATAGAATATTTTGATTTTTTTTCATTTTTTGCAATTTTTTGCAATTATTTTTTAGGGCTTTTGTATTTAAAAGTTATTTATGCCCCCACATACATTATAATATCACTTTTTTTCTTTCTTTGGAGAGAGAGTGGTGAGATTTGGAGTTTATGTGGGCCTAAATAGTTTTTTTTCAAGAGTTTATGACATGCTTCCATTATTCGTTTTAGCCTTGTAAAATTATACAAATTGAGATTTTATAAGGTAAAATTGTAATGATTACGAATGCATTTACTTCTCCCATTATATATGCATTTGAACCTCAATTTATGTGCTCTAATACATGTTTAAACAAATAGTGAGAAATAATGATGATGGCCCGCTTTCATTACTTTACCATGAAATTTGAAAAAACAAACAGGCTTTTAATTACATTTACTTACGTATAATTTCGACAGATCAAACAAGCCTTAAGCTTAAAACTACATCATTCAATCCTCCCCACTGACCTCTAACAACTCGATCCACCCTATCCCCAACTGGACCATGCCATTCTCGATGAAATTGACTGAAACCTTCTGCCAGCCAATCTTTCACCCACTCACAACATCAATTGCCTTATTCTTCATCACTATAAGCAAACAATGTCAACCTTCTCAGAACTCCTATCAATCAATCCGTACAAGATCAACTTCTGCATTAGCTTCCCATACTCCTCATATAGACAGAAGCAGTGTTAGTTGACCTCCATCGGGAATCAACGGCGGAGGCAAATAGAGTAGAGTTGCTCCACCCTTCCCCTTGTTTTTTTTAGTACCCCTTAGATGAGCAATTTCTCAATTCCTTCGATCATTGACCACCAAACCAAAACTTTTGAAAATATAGTTATCATCTGCTCCTAGAAAGAAATACAGGGGAAGCAAGCAATGATTCGTCGTCATCATCTAAGCCTTATCCCAATTAATTGGGGTCGGCTAAATGAATCTTGTTCTGCCATTCCACTCTATTGAGGGTTCAGTTAGACCATAGGATATCAAGTCTTTTCCTACTATGATGTAATCATGGTTTTATATATCTTTTTTATTTTTTTGGAAACAATACCATGATTTTATATATCCGGGAAGTGGGGAGGCCTTGCCTGCAGCCGTGCTGCATCCTTGCCATATAGGAGTACAATAGCTGGCAACTCAGCTTGATGTTGCATAACCATAGTACCAGGTGCAGCAGCGAATGACATTGAGAACCATTCTCATGTGCAATAGTAAAATAGCAATTTCTCATAACTAATGAGCAGGATTGAGTAAAAACATCAGGAGGGAATGTCCTGTGAAGGGAGATAACAAAAACATGAACACTTCAGTAAGATGGCTTTTTTTAGAGAGATCAAGTAATATGGATATTGATAATTAGACACTGGGAGTACAAGAATCGAGATGACCCAAATTTAGCAGTGTGTAAAGGAAATCTATGAAGGAGTCAGGCAGTCAGCTCACCTTTTCCGTAGACAACATCAGTGTTATGACCTTTTCTTGCCAGTGAGATGAAATAGTGAAACTTGCTTGTTACCACACTACACGTTTCTAGATTAACACGATAAAAATCATATACAAGAATGCTTACTACCATAACAGCCATTCTAGATCATCACAACTAATGATAAAAACACCTTATATTCTTGGTTTTAGCATATGATAACATCCAGGAGCTGTATTAACATAACAGGCACTTCATCAGCAAAAAACATTGAACTCAGAAGAACATTTAAACAGCACAAATATCTTGTAAACAAATTACTGCAATTCGACAGAAACCATGATCATACTACATACAAGAATACCAATAAAAAATAGCACATGCATGATTGCATATCAAAGAAAATAATGGCACTGGATTGTCACAATTGCATTCAAAAACACCTTAATTTCTAGCCTCAACATCCAAAAGCCCACATCAAATGCACAATGCATCGGCAAACCAATCTAAACCCTGAAATGCCCTTCAATGACCACAAAGACCTCATCATCAAACATTCTAACTTTAAAAGAAACCATGCAAGTACTCTGTGTAAACAAAACTTCGCTTCAAGTAACACAGTGATCTCACCCTCAGATGATAGAAATTCAGAAGAAATTGAAATTTTCAAACAATCCAACACCCAAATTACAGTGATAGCAGTGTCATCAGATGCTTGACATTCAAAAGAAATTCAAAACAACCCATCGAAGAAATTCATCTGAACCTCACCTTGACCTCAATGAAGGCTTCGACGAGTCAACGTACAGCTGGATACCTGACAAGTACGGCACGTAGTACTGAACAACTGAGTCGCTCCCATTCAGCACTAACGGCACTCCCGCCCCATACGCACTCCACTCTTTAAACGACTCCCAAAGATCCCCAAGGTTGTAATACGGATGGAACTCCCCATCGCAATTTCTCCATCCCCTCATACTTGTCTGCATCGCAATTTTCAAAGATTTTAAAGAACAATGTAAAAAAGTATTTTCCAGAGAAACCCTAGCAAATCATGGAAATGCCTAAAAACCCTAATTTTCACCTTGGAAAAATACTGGGCAGGAACAATCGGAGTCGTCGATTCAAGGAACCGATCCAGATTGCCGGAAGGGGGCCTTGGCGAGGAGCAGACGCTGGGTTTCAACGAGAGATCATCAGACTCGGCGACATTCTCCGCCTCACGGGATTCTGAGACCGCCGACGCTTTCGCCTTCGACTGCCGCTGCCGCTGCTGCTGCTGCTGCTGCTGCTGCTGGAGCTGTCGACGGATTGCCGGGGGATTGTAGAAGCGATCGCCATTGTGATTGCGAGAGAGGGGAAAAGATCCGGACCCTAGCATTTGGAGAGAATTCGAGAAAATGAAGAAATTCCAGAAAAATGAAGAAGGGAGAAGACGAAAAAAAAAAACCCTAAATTTCTGTTATTTATACTGGTTTTTTTGGAGGGTTTGAGATCGGAGGAAGGGAATGGCAGTTTTGTAAAAATTTGGGTGTAAGAAGGGCAAATCTGTAAATTGAAGCGACGAAGGAAGGACTGCGTTTTTCCTTTTTCTGGTTTTCTCGCCTCTGGTTTTCCTTCGCTGTTTTGTGAATTTGCAGGAAAGAGAGGGAAACAGAAGAGTCCAGAGCTGAAAAAGCAATGGAAAAGAAAAAAACGAAAACATGGTTTTTTCGTCGCGCTGTATAATATGAGAAATTCATCGCCAGATAACTAACACGTGGAAACTAATACAGTGTATCCTAACCGTTCATCTACAGACTAAAAGAAGAAACTAAAAAGCATCGGACGCGGATTGCCTGCGCAAGCCTTCGTAGGAACTTACAGGGACAAGAAGCTAAGTGGGGCCCACATAGTGTTCGTGACAAATCGACTCTGTCCATCCGTTTTGCCTGACCATTGCAGGAGATTAGGCCAGAAATGAGGCAGATAGAAAACTCAAGTGGACCACGACAGGAAAAGGTAGCCAGGGAAATGCTTACCGTTGAAACCTCACTGTTTCCACCGTGAAGTTTATATGTCATCCATACCGTTCAAAATGTCATACCTATCACGTGTCCACATATGATCTGACAAAAGGGGTGAACGGGGTGGATTTCTCGTAAACATCGCGGTGGCCCCATCTAGCTTCCTGTCTGGGAAGTCTCCGCAGAAGGCCGTCGCTGGCAATCCACGCCCCTTTTTATCTACGACTTCTTTGAATTGACGGTTCAGATGAATAGGAACTCGGCATCAGAAACTGATGGTTCGAACTATCAGTTTGATGCATACGAATTGACCAGTGATTTCGACGGACCGGATACAATATATACATCTTCAAAGGCGTAAGTGACCGTTGATGATTTCCTGATTCGAATCCATCGCGACGGATCGAGATCTGCATAAGAAAGACTAAAATCTGCCCACAATACCTGGACGCGGATTGGCTACTCCCCCTGACACCAGCCAATGGCTGGTGGTCGGTGCGCCGTGGGACCCACCATGATGTATGTGACTCATCCATGCCGTCCATATACTTTGAAGGATCATTTTACGATATGAGACCAAAAATGAGATATATCCCAATCTTAAGTGGACCACATTACATGAAACAGTGTTGAATGAGCGTTGACCATTAAAAAACATTTTGTGGCCATAAAAGTTTTGGATCAAGATGATTTTTGTTTTTTCCCTTCATCTGGGCCTGTATGATCTAATAAACATATTAGATATCAAATAAACAGTATAGTGGGCCTTAGGAGGATTTTAATGATGGATATCCAACCACTATTGTTTTCATGTGGTGTGGTCCACCTGAGATATATATACCTCTAATTTTTCGTATCAAGCCATAAAATGATCTGTAAATATGGATGAACGGAATGGATGAAACAAATACATCATGGTGGGGCCACAGTGCACCGACGACCGGCACCGGGGCTGGTGTCAGGGGGAGTAGCCAATCCGTTTCCAAAATACCCCTGGTTGAATAAAATGACGTGTATGTCCGTAGAAGTATCAGAGGTCCATTGCATCTTGATGAGTACCGTCTTGATGAGCCCAATGTGATCCAGACCGTTGATCTGACGATGTCCCTACGGATGAGCGATGCCCAAAAAAAAGCGTCTATATTGGAAGATCCTCGCCCTCTGTTTCGGATCTTATAAAGGATTTTTTGAGCATCCTACATTAACCGTGGGCCCCACAAGGTCAACGGTCATGATCACTATCAGATCCATTTTCCATTGTGCATTTAATGGTATTAAGGGGTCATATCTGTCACTTTGAAAGAAGGGGAAATATGGTGAGATTTGTTGCATTTATTTGGTATGGATTGACTGATTGTAAGCATGCAACGACGGATGATGTGCACCATCTAAATTGGGACATTTTTGTCACCTTATTTGAAATTGCAGCTTGATGGATGGCCGATGGGACAGGATCCAATGGGTTAGATTTGATCCTCCCCACCCAACACCTAAGGCCCATGTTGGCCCAAAATGGTCTACACCCAAGGCCAATCTAATGGTTCAAAAATTGATTAAAGCCATATTTTCCATTTGAATGTTTGTGAGATTAGAGTTTTATTGTCTGTAAGCCTCAACTTGATCAAGCCATGATATAGCTAAGGGCCTGTTTGGGAGCGTGGATTTGGAACCCCCAGGATTAGAAACCCCTGGATTTGCAATCCTCTGTGTTTGGCACCCTGAAGTGTAAATGTAGGCATGTTCGACTCGATTCGGTGGATCCGATCCGACTTGGTACTGTTCCGAACAGAACCGACGGCCTAAATCGGCCCTGATCGAGTTTGTCAATCTGAATCCGATCGTTTTCGGGTCAGATTCGGATAGAGGTGTATCCGGACAGAACCGATCCGAAAAATCGGACCGAAAGGGTCAGAACCGACCCAACCCGGGATGTAAATATCTCTCTAAACAAAAGTTTTACCGCCTAGGCTTTTCGTTCGGCGCCAAAAAACCCCACCCAATGTACACCTAAGCCCCCCAACTCTATCTCTCTATCTCTCTCTATATCTGTCTATCTCCCTCTATCTCTCTCTATATTTGTCTCTCCATTTCTGTTGAAGAAGAAGGCAAGAAGAAGACTAGCTAGATGTTCTGTGGTAGATCAAATCCTTCTCTTTTTGCCGTTGGGTTTTGAAGTTTCATGGGATTTCTTTGTTGGACATATATATAGAGAGAGATGGTGTATAGTTATGTATGGAAGAGAGAAAGAGGGAAAGAGAGAGAGAGAGAGAGAGAGAGAGAGAGAGAGAGAGTCGTAGCAGAAGAATGGTTGGCATACAGCAATTTACAGGTTGTCGTCTTGACAGTTAGAACGGAAGCGAATTGGCTAGTTTACGAAGCGGATAAGTTGGTGTAACGTCAGCAAGTTATGTGGGTTTGATCACAAGGTATGTTTTATATCCAAACCGTCCATCCATTTGGCGATCTCATTTTAAGCTTGAGACAAAAAATAAGACAGATCTAACCATCAACTGGACCACACTGCAAAAACTAGTAGGAGACTGAAAGTCTACCATTGAAACCCTTTTTAAGGTCACAGAAGTTTTAGATCAATATGAAATTTATTTTTCCTCTTCATTCAGGTACTTGTGACCTTATGAAATTTGTTTTTCCTGTACTTGTGACCTTATGAAAAGATTGGATGTAAAATAAACGTTATGGTGGGCCCTATAAAAATTTTAACGGTGAAAATCATTATCTTTGCTGCTATTTATAGTGTGGTCCAGATGATCTTTGGATATGATTCATTTTTTGGATAATGCTCTAAAATGATCTTTAAAAACTGATGAACGGTGTAGATATAATAAATACATCACTGTGGGGCCCTGTAACTTTGATTTCCTTTGAACCGTTCTCACAACTCGGAGCTCGAGGAGCCTCAGTGCTGTCTTCGTCTGACACGTACCTAGAGCAGCTATATAGCTGGTGCCGGCTACAAATACTTGGGAATTTCAAAGCTTCTCTGGGAAGCTATATGGCTGGTGTAAAGCTTATTTAAGAAGCTATATAGTTGTACGTTTTCATCCTATTGGGTAAACTATGTGGGGCCCGTCTTGAAATTTTTTGTTTATCCACACCGTTCATCAGTTTTTTCAGATCATTTTAGGGATTGGTACTAAATTTTAAGTATATTCAATAATCAAGTAGATCACACCATAGGAAACACTGAGAATAATAATTTCCATACCGTTGAAAAAAATAAATGATTCGAACCTTGCCCAATCTGATCTGACTCGGTCAGGATGACCGAGTCGGACTTAAATCGATTCAGGCCACCAGAAGTTCGGATCGGTCCGAGTTAGATGACCCAGACTCGGTCCTAGATCAGATCGAGTTCGGGTCAGGCCCTGCAAATTTCAAACCGAGTCGAGTTGGACCCAATCCGATCTGACTCGGTTCGATGCCCAGCTCTACTAAAGTGTGAATAAACTTTAATCCAGAAGTACCTATCCATGGTATATTTACGGGGGTTTGAATTTAATTACTAAATCAATTTTAATATCTCTAATTAGTGAGATATGTAATTTTGACACAATGGTTGTGATAAGCCCACTGAAATATATGATTTGCCCGAAAATGATGAAATTTCAAGTATTGGATGGGCCACAAGCACAAGATCATGTCTGAGTGACTAACCAACGATTTTTAATCGTTGATTTGTATGGACAATGTTTGGATCGTTGATTTGTATGGACAATGTTTGGACGGTGCCGGAGAATATTTGGATGGTGTTGATTTACATAGACAATGTTTGGATGGTGTTGATCATCATTAGTAGGTCATGCGCCCAATATAATGATAGTGTATAATGGCACACATGTTACACCTACAACTATTGAAATGATTTTAGGTGTAATCAAAGCTCTCATTGTGGATTATAAACCCTCTCAAAGAGGGGATTAGAAACCACTTGGATTTGAAACCCTCGGTTACTTTATGCTGCCAAACAACCAGGGGATTTGAAACCCCTTCAATTCCCTCCAATCCATGGTGCCAAATGACCCCTAAGGGGATCAGGCCATGAGATAGCTAAGGGGATGTTTCAATGCCCGTGATATTTTTATTTGTAAATGCATCGAACATGAAAAGAATTTTAAGTGTAATTGGTTTACATGCTATTTTGTTTGACTTTTAAGTGGTAAAATTGTGTGTTTGAATAGCTTATAAAGTATTTACAATGAATAAAGCAGGTATCCATATCATATAGCTTGAGAGGTGAACGTTCCAAAATTTGCAAATCATATAAGGACTTAAATTTTTTAGGGCCCTCAGAGAGCATTAAAGCATGCACACACTAAAAAGATTGGATGTCTTCCACTCATTATAGTGGGCCCCAAATGTAATCTAAAAGTTTTTAATCATATCCTTCCCTCTTCTGGTTTATTTGATGATGGACAAACTATGTTTTTTAGGGCAGTGAGAGAGCATCAAAGGAAGTACATGATAGGTAGGTTGGATATACCATGCATATTACGGTCGCCCCCGCATATCATGTGTGTATATTAACCATTATGTTCTAACATGTATAGTGCATTTTAGCTGTAAAGACTTTACCTGAAATATGAAACATGAAACATGGCTTTTTACTAGGTTTTAATTACAGCTAAAATTTATAATATGTTTACCGCCTGTAACATCTTTATGAGCAAATATAATTAGATTGCCTGTAATTCCTTTACAACTTAAGGACTTTATGTGCATCCAAACAACCCCTCTAGATTCAAGCCTGGTGCAAAAGAAGTATGGGTCAGGTCATGTCAAAGTCAGGCTAGCCCATTGTCATCCTTAAGTGACAGTGCAAGTGGGTCAAGCCCTATGAGGTAGGTCCAATTGACAATAAACAATTGGGGTCTAAAATTTGACCCACTGAGTGTGGGTTAAGGTTAAGTTCTAAATACACCTTCCATTGTGAAAAAAAATAAATTTGTGACGCATGATACTGTCGAAACAAGTATTTGAGTTTGGAATTTTATAAACTCTTTGGTACCATTTCAAAGTGGTGAGAATTTGTATACTTGACATAAAAATCTATTTGTATTTTAATTTACAATGTATATGGAATGTAAATGAATAATTACTATTTCTCACACTGATCCAAATAGAGGGATTTATAGTGTAATTAAGTATAGTGAATACCTTAAAATCAGATCGGAATAACACCGGTAAAATTTAGGGGGCCCACCATTATGCGTGTGTTTGATCCACGCCACCCATCCATTGTACATGCTCATTTCAGGGCATGAGCTCAAAAATGAGGCAAGCCTAGAGCTCGAGTGAACCATACCATAGGAAACAAATGAGAATTGAATGCCTAATATTGAAAGTTGAAATGAGCCTAAGGCCCACATGGATGCGTACCTGCCATCCAACATGTTCATAAGGTCACGCAAACATGAGTAAAGGGTAAACACAAATATGACCTTGATCTAATACTCCTATGGCCCCTAAGAAGAATTGAACGGTGGATATTTAATCCCCCTATTTTTCTATGGTGTAGTGTATTTGAGTTTTGAATTTGCCTCATGTTGAGCCCATCCCCATAGGTAACATGGTTGGGTGGTGTGGATTAAACACATGCATAATAATGGACCCCACAAATTTAAGTGGAAAAAATAATCTTTCCTCCATTAAAGCATAATAGTATTCCAAAAGTATAAGTAATAATTACCCATTTACAATGTATTATAATATAAATTGGAAAAAAAAAAAGAAAAAAGAAAAAGCCATAATGGACTAATTATTTTTTCAATTACAAGCATAAATAAAGCTAAATGATGATGAATTTTGAGGGGTGTCTGGATGAAAGAGAAACACATTTATAATTACACCTACAAAATCATATCTAAATGCATGAAATCCCATAGGGATTGGGTACTTGTAAAATATGTGGGTTCCATCATGATATATGTGTGTTATCCATGTTGTCCACCTGTTTTACCATCTCGTTTTAAGGCACAAACCTATAAATGAGGTAGATTGTAAGTTTAAGTGGACCACGCCATTGGACACAAAGGGGATAATGATATTCGAAGTTTAAAATTAAAACCTTCCCAGGGCCCACATAAGGATGTCTACTTGTCATTGAACTTATTCATAAGGTCGCACAAATATGTATGAAGGGAATACACAAATATCAACCTGAACCAAAACTTTTGTGGCTCCCAAGAAGCTTTCAACGCTAAGGGCGTGTTTGGACAGGTGGATTAGAAGGGATTAGATTGTATTGGACGGGATTGGAAGGAGCAATCCCGGGAATGGCCGGGCCTGCCAAACACGGTTGGTGATATGATCCCAATTCCATGGATCTTCAGACAATCCACTGACAACACCATTATTACCTTTAAATCCCATCCAATCCACCCTAATCCATTGAAATTTGCCTTAGACGTGTTTGGTTGGTGGGATTGGTAGGGATGGGAAGGTTGAATCCTCTGGATTGGTCAAGGCGTGCCAAACGGACTGGGTATAGCAATACAGGGATATATCCAATCCCATGGATCTCAAGACAATCCACTGACAACACCATCATTACCTAGAAATCCACGCCATCCACTCTAATACCATTCAATCCCTTCCAATCCACCCGGCCAAACGGGCCCTAAGTGTTCAATTCTCATTGCTTTCTATGGTGCAGTCCACTTAAGCTTTGGATCTACCTCATTTTTTTGTTGAAGCCCTAAAATGAACTAGCGGAACGGATGGACAACGTGGACAAGATATACAAATCACGGTGGGCCAAAAAAACTTTATGCACCCAAATTGTACAAATATATTCATAGAGTTTGAAGCTTTACAAACTAGCTCCATGTCAATGTCATCATTGGGATCACTTATTGTTGAAATTTGTGGTTAAAAAAAAATCAAAATATTCAAAAAATTTAGGATTTTCGCTTTGCCACAAAAACGTTTTTTGGAAATTTCAAATGTAAAAGTGCGGTGTATGCTTTTATCCCACATAAAAAATGAAAGGAAAAGAATTGGGGTTTATATGTGGAGGTGTATGTATTGTTCTTATTTGGATCTTTGGAGATTAAGATGCTTGGGTTGCGTGTTCCAGTGCTATGGAATATATGCACGCACGCCCTCGATCTAGGGCACGGGCATGGGGCAGTGTGGTTGTAGTGGCGCAAGTTGATGCACTTTGTACTTCGCAAGTGTCGCAAAGTGATCGTGTGAGCCTCGGTGCGAGTAGTTTATGTAAGCCTAGGTGTGATGGGTCTGAAATAAGCCTGGATTTTATAGGCGACTGAGAACAATCGGATTATTAATCCGAAACGGTCAGCCATTTTTTAAAATGGCTAGCAACCTTGAAAGTCACAACGGTCAGAAAAACGGACTGGCCATGATGATTCAATGGTCAGATCCTTCGATTTGACAACCAGAAATGGCTCAAATTAATGATCAACAGTCAGAAACATTTTTCAAACGTTTTAAACCATTGATGGCCACCTAACAACAGTCCACTCCCTGGTACCTCTATAAACTGGATAATTCCAATCCAGATGTCAATAGACTCCAATAGATCTCTCATCATCCATCATATAACTTCTCCATCATAAAATACTGTAAACACATTCATTGTTTTAGTATAATTAAGAAGATCTGCTATGTTGAACTATTCCTAAGTGGACCCTTGGTGATTGTTGCACGCAGGATCCAAATAAGCTTATCTTATACTGGAAGCAATTCGCAGCAATTGATAAGAGGGCAAATCACGCTTTAAGGACAGCGTAAATTTTACGTGATTCAACCTAGTGAAATAAAAACAATTAACTTTATTTTATTTTTTATTTTTTGGTAATTCCAACACTTATTTACCATTAATTACAATGGTAAATAAAAAATCAATCATCTCATAAGAGTAATTCAAACTAAATTGTCCAAATAATGAATGCTAGCCTAAAGGTATCATGAACGAAAAAAATACTCTTATTTGGTTATTAAATATCACATTGGTGCACATTTACTGGATGGTTGAAAATGGAATCCAATACTCTTATTTAAAAAAAATAATAATAAGTTTCTAAATATTGGAGGTTAAGATTGTTCGATCAATTTGATTTGCAAATTACAACTTACCTGTAATGGCTTCTATAGTTTGTTTGATTTAATTTAAGTTACTACATACCCCATGAATCATTTGTAAGTGCCCAAGTATCAAGCACCGAGTGTAGTGAGAGTATCAAATAACTCTACTTGAAATTTCTTAATGTTTAATTAGGCGTTCATTAGGTTAAGATAAATCTAATTAAACTATTTTTTTTATATCAACCAATCAATTAAAGATTTATTATTATTATTAGCGGTCAATGTTGGAAGCCAAAGAAGCTATGGTTCCAATCATGGTGCACATGTGCCTCGTGAATGCCACATGAGCTGGAGTCACTAAACCATGGTGCACCAACAACTCAAATCCCTGTCCATTTTGCTTTAAATAGGGCCATTGGTAGGGACATGTCATGTTTGAAGGGGTTTTGTAGATAACACTTTTTTTTAAAACATTTATAAATATTTCCTTATAGTTTTTTATATTTAGGAATGCCCTCTAATTCCATGCTAGAGTTTTCGTTGGACACTATTGCATTTGACATATGAGATGATTAAATGTTCTCAATATAAAGATAACACTTTAAGTGTCCTCTACTTTCCCAAAGAGAACTCACTAAACTCAAAGTTAGTATTATCAATTGGTAGCTAAAGCAATTAAAACCACCGTTGACCAATTAATGAGACTAGAACCATCATTCAAGAAATATGTCACAAAAATTAAACACCATTTGATTTCAATGACACGTAATATGTGAGGATCGTGTGCAATAAATAGAAACAAGATAATAAGGAAAAATTCAAAACCATGCCACACTACCTTAGCCCACACATAACTTATCCTAAAAGTCACATTTTTATGAAAAAAATGTGAAAAATGTCCCTCTAAGAGTCCACTGACAATTGGGCCTTGTTAGCTTATGTGAAACATGAGTAGTATGAGCTCAAAAAAGTAACTAAACCCATAATGATTTTGGCATCACTATTTTAACAATAGCCGATAGACTCCAACCCAATTTAATGGATTTATCCCGTCTTTTAGACCAATTAAGAAATCAGCTCTAAGTTTTGGTCTTAACTTTAGGAAAGAGTTAAAAAGTGAGTCTACTCGAGTTGTGGTCAAGTTCATATGTCGTGGACCCTGGTTAAAGTTGGGTCATGTATACCACTCAAGTTGAAGGCATTAAATTGTGATGAACCAATGACTCAACTCCCTACCCTTTATTACTTTAAATAGGGCCATTAGTAGGAAAATTCTATTTTTAAAATAGTTTTGATAAATAACACCTATAATGTTTTAAATTTATAAATATCTCCTTGCAATTTGTGATATTTATGAATATCTTCTAATTTCATGCTAATGGCTGTATCATTTTCATTGGATGCCATTGCATTTGACATGTGAGATGACTAAATGTCCTTGATAAATATGAAAACTAAAGTATTCTCCACTTTCCCATAAAGAACCCACTAAACTCAAGGTTAGTATTGTCAATGGGTACTTGATGGACTCAACTTGAATTAATGGGTTTGATCCAATCTTTTGGACCAATTAAGATATTGGGTTAGGTTTAGGTATATCACCTTTTGGAACCAGTTAAAAATTGAGCCTAGTTGGATTTACGCCACGGACATTGGTTACATTCAGGTTAGGTTGGGTCCTAGTTGGGCATGGGTCAAGTCGAGTTGCAGTCAAGTTCATGTCGTGGACCCTGGTTAAAGTTCGGTCATGTATGTCACTCGAGTGAAGGAACTAAACTGTGATGAACCAATGGCTCAACTCCCCACCCTTTATTACTTTAAATAGGGCCATTAGTAGGGAAATTCTATTTTTTAAATGGTTTTGATAAATAACACCTACAATGTTTTAAATTTATAAACATCTCCTTGCAATTTGTGATATTTATGAATATCCTCTAATTTCATGCTAATGGTTGTACCATTTTCATTGGATGCCATTGCATTTGACATGTGAGATGACTAAATGTCTTTGATAAAGATAAAAACTAAAGTATTCTCCACCTTCCCATAAAGAACCCACTAAACTCAAGGTTAGTATTGTCAATGGGTACTTGATGGACTCCACTTGAATTAATGGGTTTGGTCCAATCTTTTGAACCAATTAAGATATTGGGTTAGGCTTAGGTCTCACCTTTTGCAACCGGTTAAAAATTGAGCCCGGTTGGGTTTATGTCACGAACATCAGTTACAAATAGGTTAGCTTGGGTCCTAGTTGGGCATGGGTCAAGTTGAGTTGTGGTCAAGTTCATGTCGTGGACCGTGGTTGAAGTTAGGTCATGTGTACCACTCGAGTGAATGAACGAAACTGTGATGAACCAATGGCTCAACTCCCTACCCTTTATTACTTTCAATAGGGCCATTAGTAGGGAAATTCTATTTTTTAAATGGTTTTGATAAATAACACCTACAATGTTTTAAATTTATAAATATCTCCTTGCAATTTGTAATATTTATGAATATCCTCTAATTTCATGCTAATAGCTGTAGCATTTTCATTGGATGCCATCGCATTTGACATGTGAGATGACTAAATGTCCTTGATAAAGATGAAAACCAAAGTATTCTCCACTTTCCTATAAAAAACCCACTAAACTCGAGGTTAGTATTGTCAATGGGTACTCGATGGACTCAACTTGAATTAATGGGTTTGGTCCGATCTTTTGGACCAATTAAGATATTGGGTCACGTTTAGTTCTCACCTTTTGGAACCAGTTAAAAATTGAGCCCAGTTGGGTTCACGTCACAGACATCAATTACTGCTAGGTTAGGTTGGGTCCAGTTGGGCATGGGTCAAGTCCAATTAATTTAATATAATAGTTATATGTATTTGAGATATATTAATGATTTCAATAACAAATATAGTTTTCTAAGCCACAAGCATGTAGTACACCCAATTATATACTTTGCGTGTGTCAAAGTGGTGCATTTGTATACGATCTAATCCATCCATTGAGCGACCTAAACCACATAAATGCTTTTATTTGTCCCAAACCTAACTCAAACCCTAGATCCAAAGGCCAGATGATTACCCAATAGATATCCAAAACCAGATCGGATTCATTTGAGGTCCTTAAAAACTACATTTGACCCAAATGACCTAAACCCGGCAAGACCCGAGAATGGTTAGCCCTGTACTTATACAACCTAGCCCGAACCCAATGATTCCCTATTCAAAGTCACCTAATTCCCAAATGTGAAAGGGCGGAACATGTATCAAATGACTGTATATATCACACATGTTAAAGAACATGACCATTCAAAGAGAAGGATTTGTGTAGGGAGGTATTTATAAATGTTAAAAGCTACAACTATATTTACAAAAAAGAAACTTTCAATAAAATCCTCTTATATTTCTAAAATTACTTAGACCTCCCTATAAAATATAAAATTCCTATTATTACTTTACAAACTTTATTATTACTTTTACCTAACCTTTTCACCAACAATGCACTTTTTTAATTCCTAAAAAGTAACTTTAGCTGAGTTACCTTAGTGGGTGTTACCTTACCATGGGACCCACCTTGACGATGTATTGTATATCCATGCCATCCATACATTTTTCCAGATCATTGTAGGACGTGATCCAAAAAACTTAAGCAGATCCAAATATCAGGTAGACCACACAAGAAGAAACAATGTTGATTAAATGACCACCATCAAAAACTTCTCAGGGCCCATCGAAAGCAGATTTGTAATGTTTATTTGCAATCCAACCCGTTGACAAGGTTAACGACATGGGATGAAGGGAAAATACAAAAATTAGATTGATCTAAAACTTGTGTGGCCTACAAAAAGATTTTAATGGTCATTCACCACTTTTTCCAGTGGTGTTGACATTTAGATCTAATTATTTTTTAGCTTAATGTACTAAAATGAGCTGAAACAATGGATGGTTGGAGTGGATATACAAAAAAATTCATCAAGGTGGACCCCACATGGTAAGGTTAACACACACTAAGGTATTACCCGGAAACACCTTATCCACTCTCCCTTTATCTCTCTTTCTTAATCAATAATCAACTAATGAGAAGGACGTTTCATCTCCCTCCACTCCAAGAAATCAAAAGGGTTCTTTTCTTCTCTCTTTGGCTCTCTATGTAGGAAGAGATTCCTATACTGCGTATGTGGCACAACTAGACACCATCCAAGCCGTCCATCTATTAAAATATATTGTACAAATATCATGGTTGAAAATTCAGGGGGTGACCTAATTTTTTTAACTGTCCATTCTCTTTATACATGTGTCTCAAAAATGAATAAATTAGCCTATGGTTTTCTAATCAATCTATGATTGGACCAACACGACTTTTTAGACAGAAAGTATATTATCTTCATGTTTACCTTTTCATTATTCACCCCTAGTAATTGTCATTGACACCTTGGCAAAGTTGAAGTGTATCATCCATCATCTTCCACTGGAGTATCGAGAGAGATGTGATTGTGGCAATAAGGGACATGGATTGGGTACCACCCTCCTGGACAGGACCTTTGAGGGGCCACCATAATGTACTGGTTTTATCCACACCGTCTATCCATTTTTCCATGTCATTTTAGAATGCAAACCCAAAAATGAGGTAGTTCCAGGACTCAAGTGGACCACACCATAGGAAGAAATGGTTATAATGACATCCATCATTGAAACCTTCATAGGGCCTACTGTGACGATTAATTGCCATCAGACCTGTTCATGAGGTCACATAGACCTGGATGAAGTGAAAACAAAAATACCAGCTTGATCCAAAATTTTTGTGGCCCCCACAAAGCTTTCATCCATGATGTTTAATTCCCACTGTGTGGTCAAATTGACCTTTGAACTGCTTCATTTTTTGGTCGTATACCTAAAATGATATGGAAAAATGGATGGACGGTGTGGATAAAACTCATAAATCACGGTGGCCCATTAAAGCCGAGGGGGGTATACCCAATCCCTTCTGGCAATGAGATGTATGCTCCTAAAGATTGGAAACCACTGCAACACCTGTCATAGGAAGCTCATGCAACGCTCTAGATATACGTTGGCCCACCGTGATTCTTGCGTAAAATCTACTCCAATCCATTGAGACACATCATTTCACCGTACAACATAAAAATCGGATCGTTGCAAAATGCAGGTGGGCCACACCATGGGAAGATTTGGAGAAATCTTAATTATTGTGGTGATGAGGCGATTGAAGGGTTAGATCCTTATGAAGGTTTATATGGTGGGGATCCTATCCCTATTGTTGGGCGTCTTTCTCTATTATTGCCTATGATGTGGCCCATGTGAGTTTTGCATTGGTCCAATCTTGGGCATTTTGGTCATTGTCGTGGATTGCATACGGACATTGCCATTAACAACTCGGTACAAGACATTAATTATTTTGTGACCTTGCCATGATGTATGTGTTTTATCTATCTTATCCATCAATTTGCAAGTTAATTTTAGGGCATGAGCCCAACAATAAGGGGCGAATCCAAACCTAAAGTAGACTACACCTTAAGAAATAGCGGTGAGTGAATAACCACCATTAAAAACTTAATATAGGAAACAAAAGCTTCGGATCAAGCTGATATTTGTGTTTTCCCTGTATCTAGGTCTTTGTGGATTAATCAACAAGTTGGATGGTAAATAAGGGTTACAATAGGTCTTAGGAAGTTTTTAATGACGAGCATTCAATCACCATTGTTTTCTTGTGGCATGGTCTACTTAAGATTTAGATGTAACTCATTTTTTCGGCCAATGCAATAAAATGATAGTCGAAAATGAATGCATTGCCTGGATGAAACAATGTCATTATAAGGCTCATAGAGCACCATCTAGTAGTGACATCACTACCAAAGGTGTAAGATACCTCGTCTCAACACTGAGGTCTTGGTATTGAATCCCTAGTGGGGGTGGCTAATAGTGAAGCGTGAACTGATCGAGGGTATACTAACAAGCTAACTAAATAATAATAATAATAAATAAAAAGTGAGTGTACTAATAAGCTAACCAAAAATAATAATAATAATAATAATAAATAAATAAATAAATAAAAAGTATGCATGGAATCCTTTGGTCATAATATGGGGTTTTTTAACTGATAGACTTGGTAGATGTCACATGCACATCCCAATAGGCCCCACGAAGGTGTGTTGAAACTCTTCCCACAATAAATATTGTAGTGGATTCTCATTCAATTTCAAAATGAAGTTGATGTGGTAATATATAAAAGAAATGTTTGAATTATCCGCTTGTTACAGACAGAAAATTTCTGTTTATTACAATGTAATAAGTCACATCACACATATCACAACATCAGAAATGACATGGAGTAATCACAATGCATTAAAATGAAAATTGCCGGTTTATAACAAGCTGGGGATTTGGATTTATAAAAGAACCAAAATATATAGGTACATCACCTATGCCAATTAAGTTGTCCATAAGAGGCCCGTATCATTGATAATTTATGCTATAAAAATAAAACAATTTGATGTTCCAATGCATTTTTTCTTCACTTTCCATGTAAATGTTTTAACTGTTAAATTATTTTTTATATCAATTTTAAAGTCATTGATCATATGACTAAGATGATCCAATCCATTTATTTTGAACCATTTCCCATCTCAAGATGGATAGTTCTAATGCGGAACTCAGGTTCACCAACATATGTGATCTCATTGGGCTCTACATGAAGGTGAACCTATGATGGAACCATCCATGTTTGGATGCTACCTGGAGGTGACGGTCAAAAACTTATGCTTGCATGAATTATTGTGGCCATCAATATGCTTTAGGTGAATTTGACAGTTGAAAAGAAATTTTTCAATGGATCATATTCAATTGCACAAATCAATGGTTGAATTAGTCATTTGTGAGTAATTGTTGGGTTATAGGTAATTCAAAACATTTACCAGGGGATGGACGGTCCTGATTATGTCAAAGTCTCTGCCTATGCCCCCAATGAGGCGACACATGCTGATGACATGAGTGGCCACATGGAGAAAACGAGCTTGGAACCAAAGGTGGGCATTTCATACCCGAACCAGTGGATCCGACCCGATCAGACCCGATTCAAACAGAACCGATGGTCAGGATCGGGTAGCATAAGCGAGATCCGAAATATTTTCGGGTCGGATCCGGATAGGCCTTGTTCCGAACCGACCCAATCCGTAATCCGATCCGATTAGATCTAATTCGACCCGATCTGGAGATGCGTGTGTTTCATCCATTCCGTTCATCTATTTTACAGATCATTCCAGGGCCTTATATAGAAAATTGATAGGGATATAAATCTCAGGTGGACCACATCAGAGGAAAACAATAATGATTGGGATATCCACCATTATAATCCTCCTAAGGCTCACTGTACTGTTTATTTGACATCTAATCGGTTGATTAGGTCATAAGGACCCAGATAAAGGGAAACAATAAATATCAGCTTGATCAAAAACTTGTATAGCCTCCAAAACATTTTTAATGGTCAACGTTCATTTAAAATTGTTTCCTATAATGTGGTCCACTTGAGATTTCGATATACCTCATTTTTTTATCGCATAAATAAAATGATCTATAAAAATAAATGAAGGGCATGGATGAAACACATACATCATGGTGGGGCCCACAGAGCACCGACCATTAGCCAGTGGCCAGTGGCAAGGGGAGTAGCCAGTCCGTTTCTGGCAAAGAGGTAAGGGAGTCTGGCGCTCCTCGAGCTCCGGGCGCTCCTCGAGCTCCGAGTTATACAAACGGTTCAAAGGAGATCAAAGTGATATGGGCCCCACAGTGATGTATTTATTATATCTACACCATTCATATATTTTTAGAGAAAGTTGTAGAGAATTATCCAAAAAATAAACAATATCCAGAGATCATCTGGACTACACCACAAATAACAGTAGAGAATGATTTTCACCGTTAAACAATTCGTGTGGTCCACTTGATAGTTAGATCTGTCTTATTTTTCGTCTCAAGCCTTAAGAAGAGCTCACCAAATGGATGGACAGTTTGGATATAACACATACCCCATAATCAGGCTCACAGAACTCACACACATCGACAAAAAATTTCAATTAAGTGGACGTTGTGCTTGTGTGAACGGCAAGCTACTTCCATTTCGTGTAGTGCACACTGCACGTCAAAAGTTAAAGTTCAATAAAAACATGTATATGTTAGATTGAAAGTCTTCCAGAGCTATGTGGGGCCTACCTTGATGTATATATTTTATCTAAGCCGTTTATCCATTTTGAAATATTATTTTAGACCATGGGCACAAAATTTTGGTATATTAAAGACTAAAATGGACCGCACCACATGAAATGGTTGAATTAAAGTTTATACGATCTGAATCGTACCCAACCCGATCCGACTCGGTTTCCCTGACCGAGTCGGACTCGGTTCGGGTCAGGGCAACCATGCATCAGATCTGTCCGAGTCCAGTCACCCGGATTGGGTCTCGGTCGGATTGGGTTCAGGTCAAGCATTTGAGATTTCAGGTAGGATCGGGTTGAACGTAATCCGTTCCGATCCGGACCGATGCCCGGCTCTAACCAGGAGAGGAATGATACAGAATAATACTCTCCAGAGGTGCTTTCAAGAAAAAGTTTGATACTCTGGTAGTGTATGATGGACAATACTCTGGAACGTAGAAAGTACTTAAAATTGCATATGTAACATAAAGTAATTTAAATTAAACCATCCAAAATAAGGTACCAGTTTAGATCTATCATGAACCAAATATTAGGCCTATTTGATTACAGATCAGTGGATATTTATTCAACGGTTAGAAATGAAAGAAAAGAGGTCTTATTTCAACAAACAAGTGCCACGAATCAGAGGTTAAGATTGTTTGACCAATCTGATCTTTGGGTTGTATCTTAGCCATATTACGTTATACAATTTACTAGGTTTAGTTTGAGCTAATAAATGCCACCGTACCATTTTTAAATTCCAGCGTATCAAGCGTCGTACACAACAGAGTATCAAACAGCTCCCTAGTTCATTTGATTGAAATTACGAAAATACCATTTGTCTTAGATAAATCAGGCCACGCAAACTTCCACAAGAAATGAAGGGAACTCGAGCAACAAAATGGGGCCCACCGTGATGCTTGTGTGACATCCACTCCATTCATAATTTTCAGCATCTTGTGTTAGGACGTGAAGCCAAAATTCAGACAGGTTCATCACTTAAATTGGACACACCACAGGAAAAGGTAGAGATGGAGATGCCTGGTTGAAACTTTCCTGAAGCTAACATGATGGTTTTTAGCTCTCCATTCATAAGGTGAGTCTAACCATAGCAGCTAGAAAAACCAGTTATCACCCTGATAGGAAACTTTGGTGGCCCAAAGAAGGCTTTGATGGTAGCCATTCTAAGCTACGGACAGGTTGTATTGCAAGACTCTGTGCTAAAGTGACGTCACCTAGTTACGTGGGGAAGCGGATTCCGTAGTGAGTAACTCAATAGGATAAGCTTACTGAGTAAACTCTGTAGAGTCCACCGTGATTTATATATTTTATCCATTCCTTCCATCCATTTTATCATGTAATTTTAGGGTTTTCGCCCAAAAATGAAGAATATACAAATCTCAAATGGACCACACCAAGGGAAAAAAGTGTGAATTGAATGTGTACCGTTGAAAATTTCTTGAGGGCCACTAAAGTTTTGGATCAACCTTATATTTGTGTTTTCACTTCATCCATGTTTTTTTAATCTTATGAACAGTTTGGATGACAAATAAACTTCAATGTGGGCGCTAGAAAGGTTTCAACGGTGGAAATCATTATTCCATTGTTTCCTGCAGTATGTTTCAATTGAGCTTTTAATATGCTTCATTTTTTATTTCAACCCCTTAAATGAGATGGAAAAACGGATGGACGGTGTGGATTAACTACGTAGATTCACGGTGGGCCCAACTGGGTTTACTAAGTATGATAAGAGCCTACTGAGTAACTCAGTACGGAATCTGATTTCGTTATGTGGGCCCACATAATGTTTGTATTGTATCCACACCGTCCATCTAATTGGATAGATCATTTTAGGGTATGAAAAAAGGAATGAGGCAGATCGAAAGCTCCAGTGAACCCTCTCAGAGAAAACAACGATAAGAGTGACACGAACCATTAAAACCTTGCCAGGGTTCACATGATGTTTATTTGAGATACAACCTATTCATAAGGTTTTTTTACATACGCACACACACCCCTACATACTCACGCTAGTGGAATTTCATCAGTTAACACAAATGGAAAACGCAAATATCAGGTTGTTCGAAAATTTGTAGCGCCCCTAAAAGTTTTTAATGGTAGGCATTCAATGTCCATTGTTATCAATGGTAGGGTCTACCTTAGCTTTAACTCAGACACATTCTTTTGATCACATTCCAAATTGACATCTTTGAATGATAGGTGTAGATACAACATATACATCGTGGTGGGGTAATAGAACTCAGTGATGTCACTTTAATAGTGAGTCTCACTGCTCAACCACCAGACACGGATTGCATCCTACCCCGCACGTCTCAAGGCACGCAATGGGGCAGGCCCACATGTGTTTGCTCTTGCCATTCATTCATTTTCTCAAATCATTTTAAGGCATTAATATAAAAAGTAAAAACGAGGCAAATCCAACACTTAAGTGGACCACACCAAATAATAATGCAAAAATGAGTCAAATCCAATGCTCAAGTGGACCGTACCAAATAATAATCTTAGTTGCATTAAATGCACAAACTATTAAAATGCAAGAGTAATCTTTGATGTGGTCCACTCCAGCGTTAGATATACCTCAATTTTTGTACTCATGCCTTAAAATAATCTTTAAAAAAAGAATGAACAATATGGATAAGCAGATAAATCACGTTCGGCTCACCCACATAAGTGCCCAATCGTAGCTAGATACGGACGGCCGGATAAGACGAAATCGACGGTCTACTCAACCAGTGAGAAGCTATTCCGCGTCAACAGATAACGATCGAATGGGGGTGTGGATTGGATACTGTCAAGGTCAGTAGCCAAATCGCTACTGAAGTAACGTCACCAAGCTCTGTGGACCCCACCATGATACATGTGTGGTATCCATACCGTCCAACCATTTTTAGAGATCGTTTTATGGTAGTTCAAAGAGAATGAGATAGATCTAAAGTTCAAGTGTACCCCACCGTAGAAAATAGTGGGGACAGTGACATCCACTGTTAAAAATTTCTTAGGGACCACAGTCGTTTCTAATTAAGCTGATATTTTTGTTTTCGCTTCATCTATCTCTATGTTAACTTATGAATACATTGGATCTCACAAATACATCACAGTGGGCCTTATAAATGTTTCAACGGTGAGTGTGACTACTCCCAGGTTTTTTGTAGTGGGTCCACTTTAAATTTAGATATATCTCATTCTCTTTGTAATGTCATAAAATGATCTCACAAATGGTTGAACGGTATGGATACAACACACGCATCATGATGAGGTCCACCGGGCTTGGTGACGTCACTTCAGTAGCAATTTGGCTACTGACCTTGTCAGTATCCAACCCGTGCTCGCTCGAAGGTGGATGTAACTTGTAAGACATGCATTGCGGTGGGCCCCGCGCAGCCTTGTGGTAGGAAATCCGTCGACCGACTCCAAAGTTCTAAGTTCAAACCACGTGCGGGTGAGATCAACTTCAGTGTTTGTTCGCCACCAGTTTTAAAATGGTTGTGAGCCTTGCGACTCAGCCTCCTCACACGTGGCACTCATGTGCATGCAGCTCCTTAGTCCATTCGTATTCAGGGCCATATTTAGGATAGAGCGCCTATTTGCCAAGTGTATGGCCGGAGAGTTACCTTCACTTTTTAAATGATGCAAAACTATTACAGGAGTGTAGCCACGTGTACGTGAGTGGGACAATCTTTATTGGGTGGAGATTGAATGCCTGGAGACATAGTCACCAGGACATCGCTGGTGACCTGACTCTGTGGGCCCCACCATGATACATATGTTTTATTGAAGCTGTTTATCCGTTTTGACTAGGTGTGTATACGAACGACCGAATATGGCTTGACTTGACTCGGAAAAGCTTGATTCGAAGCTGAGTTCGAGCCAAGTCGGGCTGACTTTTTCAGCTCGAAAATGAGTTCAAGCCAAGTTCGAGCAGGCCCCAGCTCGACTCAACTTGGATCGAATCCAGCTCAAATCAAACTCGGATTGAACCAATTTGGTGACTCGGTTACTTTGGCATTGATGTCAACGAAATGTGGCTGGTGGCAAGGTTGGTTTGGCTAGTGGCATGGAAGGTTTGGTTGGTGGCAAGCAAGGTATGTACATTAAACAAATACTTTCTCTCTCTCTCTCTCTCTCTCTCTTTTGGTTTTTATGTTACTTAGAAGGTGTTTGATAAAACACATTTAAAACCATTGCCTTTGTTTGTAAAATAGTGGGTTTTTTAGTTGTAGTTCAGGTGTTTGTGGAAATGCCTCAATGGTGAACCCGGCTCGATCTTGGCTCGAACTCAGCCCGAGTTATTGACCGAACCGAGCCAAGCTGACCAGTCAGGCTCGAGGACTGAGTCGAGCCGAGTTCGAGCTGAGGTTAGCTAGTGTTCGAGCCGAGTCGAGTTCGAGCTGAGGTCAGCCACTGTTCGAGCCGAGTTGAGGTACGGATCGACTCAATGTACACCCCTACAAATCATTTTAAAGAATGAGCCCAAAAATTAGATAGATTTGAGCTTGAGTGGACCACACCATAGTAAACAGTTAAAATATCGATGCCCTACATGGAAACTTTATTAAGGCTGGCCGTGATATTTATTTACCTTTTAATAAGTCTATACTTTGATAAAGGAAAAACACAAATATCTTAATTTTCTGTTATATGGTCCACTTGAGTTTTGGATATGTTTGACTTTTATCCTCGTGCCCTAAATTGGCCTGGTAAAACAGATGGAAAATGCAGATAAAACACATATATCACGGTGGGCCCACAAAGTCAAGTCACTACGGATATCCAGCCATCCATCTGGTAGGTCGAAAGACTCGTAATGTGTACATGACCTTACCTAAAAACCAGGCTCCGGGCTGGTCAATTGTCACGTGGGCCATCAGTTCACAATCAAAACACACGTGTGACCTTTATTACCACAGGGATTCGCCTGAATTTTGGGTGGGGTAATGATATATATGTTGTGGCCCACAATATTTACAGTCCGGATGTCGAAGATGCAGATATAGATGGCAGGTGGCCGTGCAATTAGCTATAGATTAGGAGTTGAGGAATGCCATTCAATGTGCTCCTTTTGATGAGAAGTATTATATGTGTAAAAGTCAAACATACGAAGAATCTAGTTCATGGGTGGTGCCTATGGTGCAATATGCGCCTAGAATATTGACCATTGCTTATCATTTCTCCCACCACCCTTTAATTTCTTCGGACATTTGTGGTCCACTTGATCAAAATGTCTTTGGGATGATGGATGGTCTTGTGCATGCTATCCTGCTGAGGTTTCTGATTGTGTATGTTGTAGGAATTTTGGATATGTAAATTAATAATTATTTAAATTTAGAGTTTTAAAATTTGTAAAAAGAAATTAAAATTTTGAATACGGAAGAATTTAGAAAAAAAATTTCATTCGAGGTGCGACGAGAGTTTTTTAGCTTGATATTGATTTACTTTTCTTTGGATGATGTTCGTAATTCATCAGGAATATTCGACAATCAACCTCCAAGATACTCCTAAATGCATGGTTCATGTCATGGCTCTAAACAACCAAATTCACATGCTCATGAAAAAGGGTCTAAGCGCTATATAAGATTATCTTCTTATAAGACAAAATCTGTTTGTTGCTTTTTAAAAAATTTAGAAGGAAATTTCAATCCAAATAAAAGTTTTTTTTTTAATGCAAAAATACTACACATGCATGTGTCATTTTTTCTCAAGCTATGGTTAAGTTGAGGAAAATTTTAGGAGTCGGTTTGGATGCACATAAAATTTTAAGTTGCAAACACTTTATGTCTTAAGAGAGTTTCGGGTATAAGATATTTACATGCTATTCAATTTGACTTTTAAGTGATAAATTATTTACCGATAAATAAATGATATATTTAGCTAACTTATAAAGTATTTATAATATATAAAGTAGGTATTCACACCACATGGAGGTTTGACAATAAATTCTGTTGAGATCAAAATCTGGACCACCCTCCACTCAATGCTGTGAACCTCCAATGAACCCCGGTCCTGCACGAAGGGGTGAGCAAAGGAGACCCTGGCTCAGTCGGGGGACCCTCCAATGCCTAAGTCAGGCTAGGAAATTTGGGTTTGAATCGTGTATGGTAGAGAGAGGGTGCGAGATATTGCATACCTGTGGCTATAGGATCCTCCGGTATTTATACCTGTGGGTAGAGAGGATAACGTCCATTAATCTCGGTACGATTTACTCAATCATGCAGATATTGTAATCGTTGAGATATTATCCGTAATCTTTAGGTCGTGTGGCGTATCGTGTCTTAAGGACGTGTATCCTCGGGCGAGATCTTCGGTCACGTCCGCATTTAGGTTAGTCTCCAGGCTCGACACACGGAGTGTCCTCATCCTCAACCCGTCCAGACCCGAGGCTGAGTACTAGTATTCGGAGTATCCCGATCCAGGCTTGGCCTCGTCTTGCCTATGCCCGAGATCGAGTAACAGTAGTCGGAGTTTACTGTCGAGATGTTCGGGGTCGGAGTTCATTGAATGTAGTCGTCTTCAAATGAGGGCGAGGGCGGGGACAAGAGCTTACCTCGAGAACGAGGACGAGAGCTCGCCTCAACCAACCCATAGTTGCAACGTAGAGGTCGGTTCACACTTGACGCAATGTTCCCCTTCTGATGCCTTAATTACTGATTCAGATAGCTCAGACGACCCTGATTGTCCTTGTTCGGATATCCCAACAACAAATTCAACAAAAAATAATAAATCACGAGAAAAGACTTGATTTTTTAAAAAATAATCCCAGAAAAAACATTAATGCATGTAAGCATTAGCCATATTTGATGTCCTTAGCCCATCACATTGGGCCCCAAGTGCAATTTAAAAGTTTTTAATTACAAATCTCTCATCTTTCCCTCTGATGTGGTTTATCTGATGTTACTCGATCTATGTTTTTTAAAGCCATCAAAGAGCACTAGGAAGCATGTGATGGGCATATTAGATGTATCATACACATTATGACAGGCGGCATACATCACAAGTGTGTATTAGCTATTACATTACATAATACAAAGTTGAGCCTCATCATGTATAAATGGTGTATAAATAGTGGTGGTCCATGTCTTTGTTAACTTATAGATAGGCCCTATGAAGATTTCAATGGTGGGCATTAATATCCCCATTGTTTTTTGTGGTGGGATCCACTTGAGCTTTGAATCTACCTCATTCTTTGGCTCATGCCCCAAAATGACCTCTTCAAATGAATGGACGGTGTGGATACAACACATGGAACATGGTGAGCCCACAAAACCTGCTCACATCACTTCAGTAGCCAATGGGCAGTTAAAAATGAAAAATAGTCAATACTCATTCAACAATTTCTTGCCCATTTAATAAAGGGCAAGATCCATTGATCAAATCAAATATTGGTTAATGACCTATTTAAAGTCGTCCACACAGTGTAAATGGTTGAAATTTAGTTAATGTGTCACGTGTATTGTCCTCCAAGTGCCTGTGTATCAACCATCATACTTTGCAATAGCATGATAATCCCACATCTCTAGTTATAAATTCTAAGGTGGTGTGCCTTTTATGGCACACCGCACATGGCTAGCCCTAGGTGGGTGCCACCTTGGCATAGTGAGGTGATCTATGCACATGCGATTTTGTGCATACGGTTGGTGATTTCTTGATATGGTGAGATTTGATCAGGCCAACCTTACTTGGATGGATGTGCATTAGGTACTGCACCCAATAATCGCTATTGAATGGTTGTGACAAGATCATGTCTGAGTGACTAACCAACGATTTTTAATTGTTGATTTACATGGACAATGTTTGGATGGTGCTGATTTACATGAACAATGTTTGGACGGTGCTGATCATCATTAGTGGGCCATGTGCCTAATAGAATGATAGTATAGTGACACACATGTTACACTTGCAACTATTGAAATGATTTTAGGTGTAATCCAAGCTCTCACCGTGGATTTCAAAAGAGGGGATTGGGAACCCTAGTTACTTTATACTGCCAAATAGGGAATTTGAAACCCCCTCAAATCCCCTCGAATCCACAATGCCAAACCACTCCTTAAGCTTTTGATGTAACGCCCCACCTTTTCAGGACCCGAGTATGCGACCCGTTTCCCAAAAACCCGAGTGTTAACTTATCGAGAGCCAAAATTTCACATTTTTTTCTTTCATTTAGAGTAAATAGTTAGCGTAGCATGGACAAATCAATATAAAGGAGAATCTGTATTTTATTTAGAATGTACAAGAGATTGCCCATAATGACTTATACAAACAAATGTCTTAAAAAGAAAAAAAATGAATTTCATAATTATACAAGTGAGATAACCAAATGCACATAAAATCTAAGCTGCAAGATCGCGCAGCTCCTCATGGCAATACAGTCATGCGTCCATGGCACCTATTCACTGTTCCTCATCGAGTCTGAATATATACATCATCTAGGCCACCTGTGCTACCTGTACGGTTATATAATTGATGGATGAGTGGCCAACTCAGTATAAATTCCCCTCAAGATTACACACCTCCGCATTAGGTAAGCATAGTTATAAAACAAAGCATACAAAACAATACATGATGCAGGTCTTATTAGATGCATGGATGCGTGAATGCAGTCATCGCACCGGGGATACACATCCATGCGGAAGTTGGGCTCGTCACCCATGCAATCATCGACCTGGAAAACACATTCAGTCGGATAGAGGCTAGTCGTCAGCGAAAACATACTACTTGCGGCATAACGACTGTCTATCGTACATCACGTACGTTAGTGATAGACGCTGGTCTGTGTCATGTATGCATGATTAATCAAGTCATTATTAGTCCAGTTACAATCAGCTAGTTTTAAATAAGCTCAAGGTCACTACGGAGGCTCGTCACCAGTGTAGGCCGACAGCTCAGGCATAGGTCCCATACCACCATCCCCAGTTCATGAGATTACTATCTTAAGATATTTAATGGGAGCCCGTCGACTAGTGGCCAATCATATTACAACATATGGGGCTTACTATCGCATGGTTAGACGATATAAAATGTCAAACCCATATAGGGAAAATATCAAAACAAAGCCACGTAGGGCTAATATCAAAACAAACCACATAGGACAAATATCAAAATAAGCCACATAGGGCGAGTATCAAAACCATGCGATAAAAGACCATCTTTTAAAACCATTGGACACAACAACCCTGGATGGTAGGCCCACATCAATGGTTAATTTAAACCACCATTCAATAATCACTAAGTCGAAGGTCGATTACAATTACAACCAATCGAGTTACATTCCAAGTATGGGTGTACATTTATAAGTGGGGGTTTCCCACTGATGTACCAATTTAAGTTCCTTGAGCAATCCACAAATAATCCACAAGCATGAAATAAGTATGCAGGATAAACATTAAGCATGTAATATAGCAATTCAATTTCAACAATTAACACATATGATTATAAAATTGAGATATCAATTATAAATTAAAATAAAAACTATAACTTAAGCAATGGAAAAATGGAAAGCTCAAAGAGAAGAAATCATCACCTTTTTGTTTGAACCGCCTACCAGTGTTGCTAGAGAATGCGCGTTTTCTTATAATCAAGCCCTATCATAGATTGTAAAGTTATATTATTAGATTCAACCATTATACGCTATTTTTGGTCAAGGTCTTAGCCTAGGGTTTTGATTACTTGGGTTCTTAGGGTTTAGTTCTAAGGGTTGATCTATAATGTATATGTAGTTTATACCAAATGAAATAATGTGGTTAGTTACCTTTTAGAGGTAATGGTGCAACTATTATTTGTGACCATGGTAATAATTAGTATTAAAAATGGTAATAAGATAATATAACCTATTATTTAAGATAACATTCTCAAGTGATGGCCACTATGTTAATATCATTAATGGTAGTTTCATTCATAAGAACTAATATTAGCACAACATGTTATTAGTAATCGTTATGAGGATAATTATAATTGGTGATAATAATAACAATACACTAATTAATACGTTGTAGTGTTTATTAAACCTTCTAGTTAATAGCATTAAAATAACATTAATCGTTATACAGTTAGAGAGTAATAACGATATTACTAATAGTAAAGCAACAAATGACAATTCCGATTAATGAAAAGAGATGAAACTCCTTACCTTGCTGACTCGGTCCAAGTCGAGTTGACTTGGTTCAACTCATGCTCTCCTTCTCTCTCTCTTTATTCTTCTTCTTCCTTCTCTCTCTCTCTCTCTCTCTCTCTCTCTCTCTCTCTCTCTCTTCCATTCTTCCTTCTTCCCCTACTGCTGGAAAACTTTAGCAAGAATCTGGACTAGATCGAACTCGCCTGACTCGCACAGCGTGACCCAGCGAGTCAGGTTGTCTCAAGATGGGTCCCTCTCCCTCTTTCTTCCTCTCTCTTTCTCCTCTCTCACTCTCCTACCTCTTTCTCTTTCCTACCCACTTTTATTAATGTATGGATTTGACCAGACCCATCCCAAACCTGGACCGAACTTGGCCCAGCGAGTTGAGCTTGCCAATGAGTCGAGCTGGCTCGATTCACGCGGTTACAGCCATGTGCCCCTCCTCTTCTCGTCCTCCCCCTTCTACATGTTCTTCCTCCCTCTTTCTTCTTTCTTAGCTTTCACCAGGCTTTGAAATCTGTCCGGACCATCCTGCTCAGATCGAACTCGGTCGAAACTCTATGTAGATCAACTTGCTTCATTGAGGAAAAAAGCTTAGGCGATCATGGCAGGTTTCCACTAAAGGGGTTTTCTTTGGATCCGTCTCTTATAGGCATCCCGGAGGAACCCCATGGAGCTTCTTGACACATTAAAACGAAGGTTGGAGGTGGTTAGGCCGATGGGTTCGAGCTTGGAAGCTCTCGGCTATTTTTTTTTTTTTTTTTTTTTTTTTGGTCTGCCACAGGAATAGGAGTTAGGGCATTCGTTGCTTCCATCTGTTGTCCGTTTATATCAAACCTAGGTCTCCTTAACCATAGGATCGAGATCGAATGGTTCGGATATGATCCAATTGAAACCGCCTTCAAATATGGTGGGTAAAAACCGAAACCGACCACGATTTCGTTTTGGAAAACCCAAAGCAAGATAGATGGCTGCGATGGGTTCATTCCAGTGGCTGAGATTGAGAGAAGCCACTTTACGCGGATCGCCCTCATGGCAGCAACAGAATGAAATTTCTGTTTCTGGAAAGCACATGTTTGCAGGCCCCGCTATCGCTGGAGATTGTGCTCGGGTGCCTGCATACCGACATGTGAGGCAGGTTGGGTTTTGGCCAGCTCACTGCCTTGAACAAAACGGATGGTTCAGATCACCCATCTGATCCGAGATGGTGGGCCATGGCGCGTCCCAAACGAACGCTGTTCGTCAGCTGGCGCAAAATGAAAAGAGAGAGGGAATCTCTCCTTTTTTGGAGGAACATGGGTCAGCTAGTGCTGACCGTGTTGACAGATCGGGTGCACCTCGAGTGCACGACCATTATGCACATGCGTCCCACTAAGTGGGGTCCGTCATGGTGTTTGTTATAAATCCACACCGTCTACCCCACTTGGAGGGCCCAATTAGAGTCCTTGACTAGATATCAGGTGGGTCCAAGGCTTAGGTGGCCCATACGACTTGAATTTTAAGTCCTACTTGTGGATTCTTGTTGAGCTGCCGGTCGGATCACCTCTAAATCGAACGTCAACGGTTAAAAGAATCCAATGGACCATTTAGGCTATAAGTCAATGGCTAGATTGTGGGTAATGTGACCTATTATGCATTAACTATCATATTACCATACTTAATAATAATAATAATATTATTATTATTATTATTTCTTCATCGCACATGCGTACATTTTTATCCATGTCGTGGGTCCCACTCTGTAGGTAACTAGGATTTTCCATCTTCTCATGGTTTTATATTATTAAATATTTAATTATTACTATTATTATTATTATCTTCTTCTTAAGGCCTAATCTTATTTTATTTTATTTTGTTTTGTTTCCTATCAGAGACATTTGTTAAGCCTATAAATTTCTTACTAGGCCTCGATCCCAAATTTAAGGTGGATTACATGTATTAGTGGACCATACATGATAATTTTTATTATAGTTTCTTAATGTTAAGTTATAGGTTTTCCAAAAATAAATATTAAATTGATTTTGATTGGCTCCATAGGCGGATAGCCTCTAATTTGGCCTAGAGTGGTTTTTAGGGATCACGAACTAGTATAGGTGCATTTGAATAGTTGTCTTCACATGATTCTTAAGTCATTAAACTCGTAGGCTATAGTGCACCTGTGAGGCCCATATCCTAGCTCGTACTGTTCCATAAGCTTCCGCAATCCTCCCGATCGAATTTCGGTGACCCGCGATCTGTTATTGGCGTCGCGCGTAGCCCTGAGTTGTGTCCCATATTACAGAGTTGACTCAACCCGAGACTTGTACCCTTGCGACCGCGCCGTTGCCGCGATTCTGACACCTCTTCTCGCGCGTCGATGCGATATCCAAACCAGGAGATATGGGCCCACGTTCAGTTTGAGAAAAATACCGTGCGTTGCAAAATCTAAGAGAATCCATCACATCAATCACCTCAGTTGTCAAAAGTACACCCATTACTCTTCCCATTCCCAAGTACAAAAGTAACCTAAAAAAAAGTCAACTTTCCCATCACCTCACCATCCCTCTCTCCCATCACTCTCTCTTTAATCTCTCTCTAGTTCTCCAAGCAATCCCAAGAACTCCCAACGTCCAAGTTTTTTTCTCCATTTTTTCACCACCATGAAGCTTCATATCCCATCATTCAACCTCTAAAATCCAATCTCAACCATTGATTCTTTCTCTTTGGAGCTAGATCACCCTAGTGCGGAAGAAGGAAGAGTAGTTTTGAAGGTGGGTGCTTCTATTTGTTGATTTTGCGATTTGAGGGCCCACATATGTAGGACCCATCTTGATGTATTCATGGATAGGGAGGGCCCATAGTGGTGGGGTCCCTCCCCTCTCACTATCGTCTCTCTCTCTCTCTCTTTCTCTCTCTCCCTCCCTCTTGATGTGCGGCCCACCCGATGCATGTGACACATCCACACCATCCATCATCGAGGAGCTCACCATGATGCATGTGTTGCATCCAAACCATCCAACAGTGGGACCCCAACCCGCTGACTGACGTCAGTAAGTTTTGTGGGTCCCACGTGATTGTATGTGGTGGATCCCAACCGCCCACCTGCTGTTGGGGCCACACAATGATGTATTTGTTTTATGAGAAAATGACCACTGTAGACAAAACCTTTTACCCAGCGGTTTCTATGAAAGAATACAAACTTTAGTTACCAATCTAGACTATGGCGACTTTGAGGCGAAACTACCCCTCCTTTCACGGAACGGATTGGGTACTCCCCCTGCCACCGGCCAATGGCGGATGGTCGGTGGTCTGTGGGCCCCACCATGATGTATGCTATTCATCCATGCCGTCCATATATTTTTTCCATATCATTTTATGGTATACGACCAAAAATGAGGAATATGCAAATCTCAAGTGTACCACATTACAGAAACTCTTGTTGAATGAGCGTCGACCATTAAAAACTTTTTTGGGGCCTTGTGATGTTTGTGAGAAATCCTCCACGTCTAAGTTCATTCATAGGTCACAAAGACCTGGATGAAGAAGAAAAACAAATTTCATAATGATCCAAAACTTCTATAACCCCTAAAAGGGTTTCAATGGTAGATGTTCAATTCCCTATTGCCTTTTACAGTGTGGTCTACTTGATAGTTAGATCTATCCTATTTTTAGTCTCAAGCCTGAATATGAGCTCGCCAAATAGATGGACGGTTTGGATATAACACATACCTCATAATAGGACCCACAAAAAGCGGTGGGATTACAACAGCAAAAAAAAAAAAAAAAACCGTCGATATATCGACGGCCAGTCGATATATCGAAAATGGTCCAAAACTGTCCAGTGAGTTTTCCTCAAAAATCTTACAACGGTCTGTCGATATATCAAAAAAGGTGTTTTTACCTTTAGCTACGGATTATATAGTAGCCATAATCATGTAGTCTTGTCTTGGTCCTATGAAATTTTTATTTTTTTTATATTTTTTTTCTTTTTTACATGGAGAAATTTATTCTACCTACAATTTTTTTTAATACATATTTATATAAATAGGTATATATAAGCATATAAAATTTTTTTCCCTCTTTTTTTTTTCATTTATTTCTTTAATCATTTAACAAGAATATCTTCTAAACCAAAATTAGTTACTTGACGTACCACATATGATTTTAGGGTAAGAGAAGCTACTTTAGCTAACCAACCTAGTTATTTTCCAAGATTTCATTAGGTCGATGGTTGAAAATACATTTCATTCACTTCGCTGTCAATTTTAGTTACTTCGCGGTCAAACTAGAAATTGAGCGGGACAAATATGAAATTGAGTAGGCAAATTGAAAATTGAGTGAGGCAAGGTAGGAATTGAGCGAGGGAACCTAGAAATTGAGAGAGGCAAGGTAGGAGTTCGAGGAATCTAGAAATTGAGCGAGGTAAGCTAGAAATTGAGCGAGGCAACGTAGAAAATGAGCGAGGAACTTACGATTTGAAGGCAACCTAGGAATTGAGCGAGGAAGTTAGAAATTGAGCGAGGAAGCTAGAATTTGAGCGAGGAACCTAGAAATTCAGCGAGACAACTAGGATTTGAGCGAGGAAGCTACAAATTGTGCGAGGGAATCTAGAAATTGAGCGAGGCAACCAGGATTTGAGCGAGGCAACGTAGGAATTGAGCGAGGAACCACAGAAAATGAACGAGGCAACGTAGAAATTGAGGAATCAGGAATTAAGCGAGGAAGCTAGACATTAAGCGAGGGAACCTATAAATTGACGAGACAACCTAGGATTTGAGCGAGGAAGCTAGAAATGAAGCGAGGAACCTAGAAATTGAGTGAGGCAAGGTAAAAATTCGGCGAGGAAACCAAGGATTTGGCGAGGCAACCTAGGAATTGAGCGAGGAAGTTAGAAATTTAGCGAGGAAGAGAATTTGTGAGGAACTTAGAAATTCAGCGAGGCAACATAGGATTTGAGTGAGGGAAGCTACAAATTGTGCGAGGGAACCTAGAAATTGAGCAAGGCAACCTAGGATTTGAGCGAGGCAACGTAGGAATTGAGCGAGGGAACCTAGAAAATGAACGAGGCAACGTAGAAATTCGGTGAGATCCTAGGAATTAAGCGAGGAAGTTAGAAATTAAGCGAAGGAACCTACAAATTGCCCGAGACAACCTAGGATTTGAGCGAGGAAGCTAGAAATTGAGCGAGGAACCTAGAAATTGAGTGAGGCAAGGTAGAAATTTGAGGAAAGCTAGGATTTGAGCGAAGGCAACCTAGGAATTGAGCGAGGAAGTTAGAAATTGAGCGAGGGAAGCTAGAATTTGTGAGGAACCGAGGCAACATAGGATTTGAGCGAGGGAAGCTACAAATTGTGCGAGGGAACCTAGGAATTGAGCGAGGCAACTTAGGAATTGAGCGAGGAATCCTAGGAATTAAGCGAGGGAAGCTAGAAATTAAGCGAGGGAACCTACAAATTCAGCGAGACAACCTAGGATTTGCGAGGAAGCTAGAAATTGAGCGAGGAACCTAGAAATTGAGTGAGGCAAGGTAAAAATTATGAGCGAAACTAAGGATTTGAGCGAGGCAACCTAGGAATTGAGCGAGGAAAGTTAGAAATTTAGCGAGGGAAGCTAGAATTTGACAAGGGAACTTAGAAATTCAGCGAGACAACATAGGATTTGAGCGAGGGAAGCTACAAATTGTGCAAGGGAACCTAGAAATTGAGCGAGGCAACCTAGGATTTGAGCGAGGCAACGTAGGAATTGAGCAAGGGAACCTAGAAAATGAACGAGGTAACGTAGAAATTCAGCGAGGGAACCTAAAAATTCAGCGAGACAACCTAGGATTTGAGCGAGGGAAGCTAGAAATTGAGCGAGGGAACTTAAAAATTGAGTGAGGCAAGATAGAAATTCAGCGAGGAAAGCTAGGATTTGAGCAAGGCAACCTAGGAATTGAGCGAGGAAGTTAGAAATTGAGCGAGGAAGCTAGAATTTTGAGGAACCTAGAAATTCAACGAGGCAACCTAGGATTTGAGCAAGGAAGCTACAAATTGTGCGAGGAACCTAGAAATTGAGTGAGGCAACCTAGGAATTGAGCGAGGCAACGTAGAAATTGAGCGAGGAACCTGGGAAATGAACGAGACAACATAGAAATTCAATGAGGAATCACAGGAATTAAGCGAGGAAGCTAGAAATTGCGAGGAACCTACAAATTCAGCCGAGACAACCTAGGATTTGAGCGAGGAAGGTAGAAATTGAGCGAGGAACCAGAAATTGAGTGAGGCAAGGTAAGAATTCAGCGAGGCAACATAGGAATTGAGCGAGGGAAACTAGAAATTGAGCGAGGCAACCTATGAATTAAGCGAGGCAACCTAGCAATTGAGTGAGGGAACTTAGGAAATAGGTTACCTCGCTCAATTCCTAGGTTACCTCGCTCAATTTATAGGTTCCCTCACACAATTTCTATCTTCCCTCGCTCAAATCCTAGGTTGCCTCGCTGAATTTCTAGGTTCTCTCGCTCAAATCAGTGGCTTCCTCATTTGAATTTCTAACTTCCTCGGTCAATTCTCAGGTTGCCTCGCTCAAATCCTAGGTTTTCATTCTTGAGATTTTTACCTTGCCTCGCTCAAGTTCCTAGGTTCCTGCTCAATTTCTAGCTTCCTCGCTCTCAAATCCTAGGTTGTCATGCTGAATTTCTAGGTTCCTCGCTTTATTTCTGGCTTCCCGAATTTCTACGTTGCCTCGCTCATTTCCAGGTTCCCTTGCTCAATTCTGGTTGCCTCGCTCATTCAGGTTGCCTCGCCAATTTCTAGGTTCCTTGCAGACAATTTTATAGCTTCCTCGCTCAAATCCTAGGTTGCCTCATTGAATTTCTAAGTTCCTCGTCAATTCTAGCTTCCCTGCTAAATTTCTAACTTCCCTCGCTCAATTCTAGGTTGCCTCGCTCAAATCCTAGCTTTCCTCTTGAATTTCTACACTTGCCTCACTCATTTCTAGGTTCCCAGCTCAATTTCAGCTTTCGCTCAAATCCTAGGTTGTCTCATTTGAATTTGTAGGTTCCCTCGCTTAATTTCTAACTTCCTCGCTTAATTCCTAGGATTCCTCGCTGAATTTCTACGTTGCCTCGTTCATTTTCTAGGTTCCCTCGCTCAATTCCTACGTTGCCTCGCTCAAATCCTAGGTTGCCTCGCTCAATTTCTAGGTTCCCTCGCTCAAATCCTAGGTTCCCTCGCTCAATTCCTACCTTCCTCAATTCCTACATTGCCTCGCTCAATTTCTAGGTTCCCTCGCTCAATTTCTAGTTTTCCTACCTTCCCTCGCTTAATTCCTACGTTGCCTCGCTCAATTCCTACGTTGCCTCGCTCAATTTCTAACTTCCCTCGCTCAATTTCTAGCTTCCCTCGCTCAAATCCTAGGTTGTCTCGCTGAATTTCTAGGTTCCCTTGCTTAATTTTTAGCTTCCCTCGCTTAATTCCTAGGATTCTTCGCTGAATTTCTACGTTGCCTCGTTCATTTCCTAGGTTCCCTCGCTCAATTTCTACGTTGCCTTGCTCAAATCCTAGGTTGCCTCTCTGAATTTCTAGGTTCTCTCACTCAATTCGGCTTCCCTCTTGATTCTAACTTCCCTCGGTCGATTCTGGGTTGCCTCGCTCAAATCTTAGGTTTCTCATTTGAATTTCTACCTTACCTCGCTTAATTCCTAGATTCCTCGCTCGATTTCTAGCTTCCTCGCTCAAATCTAGGTTGTCTGGCTTTGAATTTCTAGCTTCCTCGCTTTATTTCTAGCTTCCCTTTTGAATTTCTACGTTGCCTCGCTCATTTCCTAGGTTCCTGGCTCGATTCCTACGTTGCCTCACTCAAATCTAGGTTACCTCGCTCAATTTCTAGGTTCCCTCACACAATTTGTAGCTTCCCTCGTTCAAATTCGAGGTTGCCTCGCTGAATTTCTAGGATTCCTCGCTCAATTTCTACCTTCCCTCGCTCAATTTCTACCTTCCCTCGCTCAATTCCTAGGTTACCTCGCTGAATTCCTACGTTGCCTCGCTCAATTTCTAGGTTCCCTCGCTCAAATCCTACGTAGGAATTGAGCGAGGGAAGGTAAGAATTGAGCGAGGCAACGTAGGAATTAAGCGAGGGAACCTAGAAATTGAGCGAGGGAACGTAGGAATTGAGCGAGGCAACGTAGGAATTGAGCGAGGGAAGGTAGAAATTGAGCGAGTGAAGCTAGAAATTGAGCGAGGGAACCAAGAAATTCAGCGAGGCAACCTCGAATTTGAGCGAGGGAAGCTATAAATTGTGTGAGGGAACCTATAAATTGAGCGAGGTAACCTAGGATTTGAGTGAGGCAATGTAGGAATTGAGTGAGGGAACCTAGGAAATGAGCGAGGCAACGTAGAAATTCAGCGAGGGAACCTAGAAATTCAGTGTGACAACTTAGGATTTGAGCGAGGGAAGTTAGAAATTGAGCGAGGGAACCTAAGAATTGATCGAGGCAAGGTAGAAATTCAGCGAGGAAACCTAGGATTTGAGCGAGGCAACCCAGGAATTGACCGAGGGAAGTTAGAAATTTAGCGAGGGAAGCTAGAATTTGAGCGAGAGAACCTAGAAATTCAGCGAGGCAACCTAGGATTTGAGCGAGGCAACGTAGGAATTGAGCGAGGAACCTGCAGAAATGAACGAGGCAACGTAAAATTTAGCGAGGAATCCTAGGAATTAAGCGAGGGAAGCTAGAAATTAAGCGAGGGAACCTAGAAATTCAGCGAGACAACCTAAGATTTGAGCGAGGGAAGCTAGAAATTGAGCGAGGGAAGTTAGAAATTGAGTGAGGCAACGTAGGAATTGAGCGAGGCAACGTAGGAATTAAGCGAGGGAAGGTGGGAAAACTAGAAATTGAGCGAGGGAACCTATAAATTGAGCGAGGCAATGTAGGAATTGAGCGAGGGAAGGTAGGAATTGAGTGAGGGAACCTAGGATTTGAGCGAGGGAACCTAGAAATTGAGCGAGGCAACGTAGGAATTCAGCGAGGTAACCTAGGAATTGAGCGAGGGAAGGTAGAAATTGAGCCAGTGAAGCTAGAAATTGAGCGAGGCAACCTCGAATTTGAGCGAGGGAAGCTACAAATTGTGTGAGGGAACTTAGAAATTGAGCGAGGTAACTTAGGATTTGAGTGAGGCAACGTAGGAATTGAGCGAGGGAACCTAGGAAATGAGCGAGGCAATGTAGAAATTCAGCGAGGAAGCTAGAAATAAAGCGAGGAACCTAGAAATTGTACGTGACAACCTAGGATTTGAGCGAGGAAGCTAGAAATTGAGTGAGGAACCAGGAATTGAAAGCAAGGTAAAAATTCGGCCGAGGAAACCTAGGATTTGAGCGAGGCAACCTAGGAATTGACCGAGGGAAGTTAGAAATTCAACGAGGGAAGCTAGAATTTAAGCGAGAGAACCTAGAAATTCAGCGAGGCAACCTGGGATTTGAGCGAGGAAAGCTACAAATTGTGCGAGGAAGATAGAAATTCAGTGAGACAATATATAAATTGAGCGAAAGAACCTATGAATTGAGCGAGGCAACCTAGCAATTGAGTGAGGCAACGTAGAAATTCAGCGAAGCAACCTACGAATTGAGCGAGGGAAGCTAGAAATTGAGCGAGGAAGCTAGAAATTCGTGCGAGAGAACCTATGAATTGAGCAAGACAGCCTAGGAATTGAGGGAAGCTAGAAATTCAGTGAGGCAACCTAAAAATTGAGCGAGAAAACCTAGGAATTGAGCGAGGGAACCTAGGAATTGAGCAAGGGAGACTAGAAATTGAGCAAGGGAGGCTAGGAATTGACCTAAGCCTTATCCCAACTAATTGGGGTCGGCTAAATGAATCATTTTCCACTATTCTATTCTATCAAGATAGGTAATATATAATAATTATATGTGGGAGGTATAAACTGTATCATGAATTGTATGATAGGTTAAGCATTAAAGAGGGAGAGAAAGATGCATCAAGGAAGTGGAAAAGTAAGACAGATCTAGCTATCAAGTGGACCACATTGTTAAAGGCTGGGAATGATCATGGATTGAATGAAATGGATTTTTTACCATCGACCTGATGGAATCTTGGAAAATAGCAAGGTTAGTTGGCTAAAGTAGCTTCTCCTACCCCAAAATCATATATGGTACGTCAAGTAACTAATTTTGGTTTAGAAGATATTCTTGTTAAATGATTAAAGAAATAAATGAAAAAAAAGAAGGGAAAAAATTTTATATGCTTATATATACCTATTTATATAAATATGTATTAAAGAAAATTGTAGGTAGAATAAATTTCTCCATGTAAAAAATAAAAAAAAATAATAAAAATAAAAAATTTCATAGAGTGGCACTGAGTACAGTAATGGCAACAGTTATAATCTGTAGCTAAAGGTAAAAAAATACCTTTTTCAACATCTCGACGGACTGTTGATGTATCGACAATTGTAGGATTTTTGAGGAAAACTCATTGGACAGTTCTGGACCATTTTCGATATATCGACGGTTTTTTTACTGTTGTAATCCCATCGCTTTTTGTGGGTCCTATTATGAGGTATGTGTTATATCCAAACCGTCCATATTTTTGGTGAACTCGTATTAAGGTTTGAGACGAAAAATAAGACAGATCTAGCTATCAAATGGACCACACTATTAAAGGTTGTGGATGATTGAACGTCTACCATTGAAACCCTTTTAGGGGTCACAGAAGTTTTGGATCATTATGAAACTTGTTTTTCCTCTTCATCCTGGCCTTTGTGACCTTATGAATAGATTGGATGGAAAATAAATGTTATGGTGGACCCTACAAAATTTTTAACGGTGAAAATCAATTTCCCATTGCTCTTTGTGGTGTGGTCAGTTGATCTTTGGATATGATTTTTTTTTTTTTTGGATAATGCTCCGTAATGATCTTGAAATATGGATGAACGTTGTGGATATAATAAATATATAGCTGTGGGGCCATGTAACTTTGGTCTCTTTTAAGCCGTTCGTACAACTCTCAGTTGGAGGAGCGTCAGCGCTCGTCTTCGCAGCGAAAAGGAGGGGTAGTTTCATCCTCAAAGTCGTTGTCCGCACGTGCTAGTCTAGATTGGTAACTAAAGTTTGTATTCTTTCATAGAAACCGCTGGGTAAAAGGTTTTGTCTACAGTGGTCATTTTCTCTTGTTTCATCTGCACCGTCCGGACCGTCTGGACGGTGCTGGACAGTTTGGACGGCTATGTGGGGCCACGCCACAATATATGTTTTGTAGCCACGTAGTTCGTTCAGGACATGGCCCACCCCACACGTGTGGATGGGACCACCTTGATGTGCGTCGCGTATCCAAGCCGTCCAGGGCCTGGACGCTGGAGTTGGTGTATATATATACACACACCAGATCCATCCAGCATAGTACACACACACTATATATATATATATATATATATATATATAGTTAGTAATGCTGGGTCCCACACGTGTGGACCCACCTTGATGAGGTGTGGATCCACACCATCCGTCCATTGAGCAGGAGGGCGGGTCCCAGCAGCCTTAGCTGCCCGTTGACGTCAGCAAGTTCCATGGGACCCAACATACATGTATGTGTTTCATTTGCACTGTCCATCTGGACGGTGCTGTGTACTGCCCACCATGATGCAGTGTTGGGTCTGCACCATTTGTGTAGTGGCCCACCTTGATGCTTGAGTCTACCACGCTGTCCATCCATTTTTTTTTGGATGAGGCCCACTTGTGTGTGTGTGTTGTGGGGTGCACCATGATGAATGTGTTTCAGCCACACTGTCCATCGGTTTTGTTAAACCTTGGGCTGCCCCATCAGGCCCACTTGATATATATGAGGCCCACCTGTTGTATGAGGCCCACTTTGATGTATTTTGTAGCCCATATGTGAGGCCCACCTTGATGTAATTGCAGCCCATTGTGATGCATATGAGGCCCATTGGTGCGGCCCATTGGTGCGGCCCACTTGTTGTATATGAGGGCCGTTGGTGCGGCCCATTGATGCAGCCCACTTAATGTGTATGAGGCCCATGTGCAGGGCCCACCTGTTATGTATATTGGGCCCATATGTAGGGCCCACCTGTTGTGTATTCATGGCCCTTTTTGACGTGGTCCATTGAGTTGTATTCGTGGCCCTTGGTGATGTATATTAGGCCCGTGTATGCGGCCCATCGTGATGTATGTATTGTATATTTATGCCGTCCATTTGTGCGGCCCGCCGTGACATATGTATTGTATATCCATGCCATCCATTTATGTGGCCCGCAGCGATGTATTTACGGGCCATATGATGGGGCCCAAGGTGGTATATTTGTGGCCCATTGAGGAGGCCAAAGTGATGTATTCATGGCCCAAGTGTGAGGCCCATTGTTAAGTATATCAGGCCCTTGTGTGAGGCCCATTGTTAAGTATATCAGGCCCTTGTGTGAGGCCATGGACCCATTGTACATTTGACTTTATGTGGGCCACTCCTTGGGAGCAAAGTTGGTTAAATGTCCATATTAATGGCGATGATGGTTAAATGTCCACACTGTGACCTTCCCTTAGGCCCTTTGTTAGGGCGATTACCGATTCCGATTATCATGATCGATTGCCGATTCTGATTGACTTGACCGATTTGCTGATTTTGATTATCGATTGATTCCGATTGTCATGGTCGATTGCCGATTAGCGATCAAGGTCGATTATCATGATCGATTGTCGATTCTGATTGACGTGACTGATTTGTCGATTCTGATTATTGATCGATTCTGACTGTCGTGGCCGATTGCCGATTAGCGATCGAGGCCGATTATCATGATTGATTGTCGATTTCGATTGACGTGACCGATTCGTCGATTCTGATTATTGATCGATTCCGATTGTCATGACCGATTGTCGATTTCGATTGACGTGACCAATTTGCCAATTTTGATTATCGATCGATTCTGATTATCATGACCGATTGCCGATTCTGATTGATGTAACCGATTTGCTGATTCTGATTATCGTGGCCGATTGCCAATCGGCAATCGAGGCCGATTATCATGACCGATTGCCTATTCCGATTGACATGACCGATTTTTCAATTCTAATTATCGATCGATTTTGATTGTTGTGACCAATTGTCGATTTCGATTGACGTGACTGATTTGTCGATTCCGATTATCATGACCGATTGTCAATTCTGATTGACAAGACCGATTTGTCGATTCTGATTATTGAACAATTCCGATTGTCGTAACCGATTGCTAATTATCGATCGAGGCTGATTATTATGACCGATTACCGATTCCGATTGATGTGACCGATTTGTCGATTCTGATTATCAATCGATTCCGATTGTTGTGACTGATTGCCGATTCTGATTGACGTGACCGATTTGCCGATTCCGATTATTATCGAGGCCAATCCCGATTATTGAGGCCGATTCTGATTGTCGAGGCCAATTTCGATTATTATCAAGGCCGATTCTGATTATTGAGGTCGATTCTGATTATCAAGGCCGACTCCGATTGTCGAAGCCGGATATCGAGGCCGATTGCCGAGGCCTAATGTGATGTATATGCGGTCCGTATTTGAGGCCCATTGTGATATATCTTAGACCTATGTGAGATGCCCATCGTGATGTGTATTGAGCTCTTGAGTGAGGCCCATGGTGTTGTATATTAGGCCCTTTTGTGAAATCATGAGTCCACTATATGTTAGGCTCTATGTGGGACAATCCTTTGAGGCAATGTTATTTAAATGTCCACATTGTCGAGGCCGATTGTTGATGTCGGTTATTGATACCGATTATGAGTATGTGAAAACATAGTATCATGACACATGCCCATACGCATCATCTGCATGTTTGTCATGAGATGTGGTTGACCATTGCATATATCATTGGACAAGTTGTTATGAGACTCCCTGATAGGCGAAGATTGTCTTACATGAGCGCATGGTATGCGAAAGCTTGATACATGACTGGATTGTATGACTTATGCATCTGACATTGTGTGTTATGATTACTATACGCCCTAGTGATATCAGGGTCGTAGCCTCCACAGACATATCATGGATGGTCAGATGAGACACCGAAAATATATTATGAGCATCGGGCTGCCATAGATGGCCCTGGGTAAAAATCCCTAAACCCTCTTGGTACCAGAGGACACCTTAACGTCGAGACCGAGTGGATATATATGAGTGCATAAGGGCCGTATATGAGTAGGCCGCGTCTCACACTACGTCATGGTCGGTTGGGAGGGGGTGTGACTTTTACTCTCCTGAGGGAGTGGGCATAGCTAGGCTGAGTTTGACTAGCTCATGAATGGGTCTGCTATCGATGTGCTGAATAGATATTGGCCGACTACTGACTAGGAGGATAGTGATGTCTTTTCCACTTACCCAATTGTGCGCTTGATGGGGCGGCAAGGTGGTGTAGAGTGTACTAGACCCCAATGATGATCACAGAGATGAACAATATTGATATGTGGACTTATTGGGTAGGAGTTGCGTATTCATTCATTTATTCATTCACTATCCACTCGTGCTGGTGGTGCGCAACTATTTGTTACGTGTGCCTTCGCAATGGCCAGGATTTCGATTGGGGTACGCGACTAACCTGAGATTAGGAGTTTACCACATTGAGTTTGACTATCCAAATTTAGATATGAGATTGGTTTGGATAGAAGTCCCTTGTGATGGACCCTATAGCTTACGATACTACGTACTATCATCCCGACTTCACACTCTAGCATGGCCATTCCATTCACATCGTATATTTCATTGCATCCGCGACATATGGTATTTTAGGTTACTGTTTTTCTGTATTTATATGGTGTAGATACGACATCTGACATTTGGTTTTTTATAACTCATCATTTGCATAGTTGATATGTATTGCGTACTTTAATATCGAATGATTCATGATCTTACCTGTATTTCAGACATTGTATGATTGTGATGCTTTATTTGTGTGCTTGGCACTTATCTTGCGCACTCACTTTCATCACCTTCTAAGCTTTTTAGAAGCTTATGCACGATAGATGCGTGCAAGAAACGATAGGTCGCAGCATCGTGGAGCTTGGAGCATGTAGCTGACTTCTAGAGTTTTGATTTTAACATACGTATTTCCCTTTTAACATTGTATTTAAATGTTTATATTTGTGGATATGTGATGATGATGTTGCCTTTGTGATTTGGGTAAACTTGTGGTTATACCTTTTACGAGATAAATGCATGTTGGAAAATCCTTGTTATGGGATCCCAGGATCGGAATCTGACATATGGGCGTTGGGAGTCAAGAATGGGGTACTACGGAGGCTGTCGGCACCGGATTCGGCAATTGAGATTCCTGTGAATTCGATTGAATTTGATTTCCAGGTTTAGGGCGTGACAACACCTCTCCATCCAATCATTTGATTAAGTAACCTTAAATAACTGCGCATCTTCGTGTCGTACATCGACTGTAACACTTGCTTATAATTCAATGGTTGGTTTGCCTCAAAATCATTTATCAAGGGTCTTAGGGTATTAACGGGTGTTTAGGCGTGACATGGGAATTGAATATGGACTAGGATAACCTAATTGCATTTAAGAATGATGGGCCTTACAATGGTGACCGTATGTGGTTCGGTTTTTATTTTTTATTTTTTTGACTGGAATGCACGTGAACGTTCGCTTAAGCTAAGTTCGTACTTACACTAAGTAGAGTTACTTGGTACCACCTTCTTTAGCTCATGCCTTAAAATAATCTCTCCAAATGAATAGACGATGTGGATACAGCACGTATCATAGTGGGCCCACATAACATGGTAATATTACTCAAGTAGAGTTTAGTATCTAATAGGTGCCAATCAAATATCAACCACCTAGAGCATATTTGTACATTATTACATACTTGGTTACAATCCGTATATAACAGCGCACGTGTTCCAATTAAATCCTATTACGCTGGGAACTATCTAATCTGGATTAGCCCCACTCGATGAACGGCATGGATTTAGCTGGACAGACGTGCGCGTCTTAGATTCTCGCTTGAATGGCCGTAGAACCAGTCCAAGTAGATTTTAATGTCCAACCTCATGCATTCTGGAACCTTTGACGGTAGGATATGCACAGCATATCCTGGCCCATCGTTCAATGATCCACACCATTGATCCATTGGGCCCATCATAGATAGACCCTTCTAGAAAAGCCCTTCTCGATAGGACAACTGTGTATAATTTTGAGTTGTAATTCGCAAATATACTGTAAAAAAATAAAACCTAAACGCTAGTAATTCCAATCTAGGAGAATTTTCAGGCCATAGCCCATCCAGGGTGGGATCCAACGGTCTAGATTGCTGAGCTATTGGCTCCATTTTCCAAACTGACGACGAGTGTATTTGGATGAGAAGTATCATTTAGGATTGCTTTTTCTTTCCTAATCAAGGAGATGTGGGGCAGGTCCATCACATCAACGGTTCGGATCAAGTAATCATGGGTCCCATTAACTTTAGGTGGGCCCCACCTTTTACATGGCTCAAAATGTTTCAGTCATAGCCAGATTTTTGGGCCCAGACAGCCGCACGGCTCGGATTTCAAGCGAGTTATATTTCTTCCTGGCAAGCGCGCACGAGAAGATCCAATGCCATCCCCTGCACGCTTGCCATCTTGGCACGTGTGTCAGTCTATCCTCCAATCATCATCCGAAGCCACACGCGTACGATATTTGCGGACGCTTCAAAAATTCGATCGAAGGCCCCATCTTTGAATTACACGTCAGCACGCTTCATAAGCATGATTTGGGCCAGCCCGATTTCTCGTCCATCACCAACGAACGGCCTGGATCTTGCAGTCACGTGACTTCCTAACCGGATTCGTCCAGGCAGGGCAAAGTGGGGCCCACCGTGATGTATGAGTTTTATCCGAGCCGTCCATCCATTTTTCCATATCATTTTAAGGGTATGAGCCCAAAAATGAGGTAGATGAAAGGCTGAAGTGGACCACACACTGGGGATTGAACGTTTACCATTAAAAACTTCTTATGAGCGGCAGAAGTTTTGATCAAGCTGATATTTGTGATTTCCCTTCATTCAGGTTTATGTGACCTCATGAACAGGTTTGGATGGGAAATAAACATGACACGGTGGGCCCTATGAAGGTTTCAACGGTGGGTGTTATTATTACCGTTGCTTCTTGTGATGTGGTCCACTAGAGCCTTGGATCTTCTTCAATTTGGGCTCTCTTCCCTTAAAATTATCTGGAAAATATATAGACAGTGTGGATTAAACCCATCCATCACGGTGGGCCCACAAAGCCCTGCGTGGACCGAGTCTGTCCGCAGGACGCAATCCGCTTCCCATTGGACTGGCAGTAGAGCCGTCCGGGACTTACCAAACATGGTGCGGCACTGATGGTGGAGCTCACCTTGATGTATGTATTTTATATCCACGCCGTTCATCCATTTTTTCAGATCATTTGAGTGAGTGATAAAAAAAATGAATAAGATGAAAATCTCAAGTGGACCATACCATAGGAAACAGTGGTGATTGAAGGCTTACCATTAAAAACTTCCTAGAGATCACCCTAATATTTATCTTCCATCCAACCTATATATAAGTTAAAAATGCCTTTGATAAAGGGAAAACACAACTATCAGATTGATCCAAACTTATGTGGCCCACAAGAAGTTCGTAATGGTTAATCACTACTTTTTTCGATGATGTGGTCCAGCTGAGATTCATATCTACTTCAATTTTGTTTTTATACCATAAAAGTAAATTGAAAAACGGATGGACGGAATAGATATACAATACATTCATCAAGATGGGCCCCACGGTCAGGGACGTACTGTGCTGAATGCGGCCGGGGCCGCACCTCATTCGCTCCCTAGTGGACTATCCTCAGACTTCCGTGTCAGTTCTACACTATTGCAAAATGGTTGTGACTCATCCTCATCACATCTCCCACTGAAGTACAGCTATCTAGATCATCCGAATTGTGGGTCCCATTGTAGGGAAGCATATCACTAAAATCATGCCCATCAATCAATCCAAACCATCCAATTGACTGCTACTAAATGAACATTTAAAAAAAGTAAAAAAGTTGGCCGTCCAAATCCCGGGGAAAAATCAGATCGTTAAAATTATATTTTGAGCTCGATTTCTGGGCAATGCTCTATCCATAAGTGGGTCAGAGTTTGTACGGTCTGATTTCCAAGCAACCATGCATGATGCAGGACCCAAATTATTTGGGCCCACCGTGTTGTACGTGTGATATCCACTCCGTCCATCAGGTTTATTTTGTATCATTTCTTCATCCTAGTGACCAACACAAGATGATGAACGGGTTTGATTAGATATACACTCCATGATGGCCCTACATGTAAACCTAAGTGTGGCATACCATCACCAATTTTCACCATGGTGTGGCCCATCTGACCTGTGGATCTATGTTAAAATTTTCATCATGGCCTATAATCTATGGATAAACCTCATGAACGGTTTTGATTTCACGCATGTGTAACATGGTGGCCCCCAAATAGCATGGTATTGTAGAGAATACCAAGCACATTTAATAAATGGTGTAAAACTAACATAAGAATGCAATCGCGTCTTCCATAAAATCATCGCGCAAATCGCCTTATCTTGCCCTAGAAAAAAAGAGAGAGAAGATCCAAGCGCGAGAGCAGCTCTCTTTTGCCGAGCGAAATCGAGAGAGAGAAGATCTGATATCAAGATGCAGCGCTTGATGGCAGCTTCCCATCCAAACGCCGTCCCTCCCCATATTATCCCACAGGTCTTATCTTATTTACTCTTTTGCCCCTCTCTTTTTATACATTCTCTTCGATTCCTGTTCTTCCTTCTCGTTTTTCCTTTCGCAATCCGTTTCGTTTCTGTTTTCCTTGCATCCTAATTGGGTTTTGGGTTTTTGGGTGTTCTCGATTTTCCTGATTGGTTTTTGGGTCGTTCTTGTTTTAGGGTTTTTCCACCCCTTTGATTGGGTTTTTGGAAATGGGTTCGTTTTAGCTCATGGTTTGGGTTTTTCTTTTTTACTGCTCTTTTACTTTGGATTTGTGTTTTGGGCTCCTTTTCGAGAGTTTGTGAGATCCAAGCTCTCCATCAGGTGGGCCATGCTGGTTGGATCTTCTGGCATGAAGGAGATGCTGTTTCACTCCTCCGGCAGAAACATATGGATGGTTGAAGAAGAATTGTTTCGGCGTCCCGATTGTTCTGTGCAGTGGCCCACCTGATGGAAAGCTTGGATCTTGCAAACGAGCACCGGGTTCGTATGTCTGGTGGTGTGCGAATGGGCGGGCTTAGCAGACCTCTTTCTCTCTCTTTCTCACTCAGTAGGTTTTTGATGTATTATATGACGCTTGATCGAGAAAATAGACTTTCTGGTTGGACCCAGCAGCTGTACATGTGGATTGCATTTTGGTATCTTAGGGTGTTGATATGGTGGGGCCCACCATGGTATGGGTCATGTGCAGACATCTTCTCTGTCAGATGATGCTGGATCATCTGAAGTGGACAATTACAACTGACGGTGCACATTTAATGGTGGCCGAATCAGATGGTGGGGACCTTCTATTGTGGTGCATTTTTATTTTTTTTGGGGCATTTCCCATCCACCACATGATTTGGGTCAACAGAAGGAGTGCCCCACATACACTGTTTGTTTTCCCGTACAAAAAGCATGATCGGCGCATTTCACATTCCATACATGTATGCTGCGTGTGTGTATTCCAGTTAATTCTTTTTCCTGTTTGTTGATTTGGGGGTTCTGTTGATCTATGCAGGAATTGTGGGGTGAACCCTATGTAGGCGATGATGTAGGGGAAGGGAATTATGGAATAACTGAATCCATTATTGAAGATGTTGAGCCTTGCGCAATCAGCGGAGTTGGGAATGAAACGACAGTATTGCCGATTGAAGGAGAAGCCAATGTACAGCCCAGTGTGGGAATGGAGTTTGAATCCGAAGAAGCAGTGTATGCATTCTATAATCAGTATGCTAGGCGTGTCGGTTTTGGTATCACCAGATTATCTGTCCGTCGATCAAGGACTGATAAATCCAAGATCGCGGGGCATTATGCATGTTCGAAACATGGGCTCAAAGTCAAGAAAAAAAGTTCGGGTAACCCACGACCCACGCTTAAGGCAGGTTGTAAGGCGATGATAAAGGCGAAGAGAAAAGAGACTGGGAAGTGGGTGTTGTTTGCTTTTGTCAAGGAACATAATCACGAACTCTGTCCGGGGGACGTGCGCTTTTTCCGGTCGCACAAGAAGGTTGGAACGCCTGAAAAGAAGGGTATCTCTAATGCGTCAGGGGTAAAAGTGAAAAAGAATTCTGGGAAGGCCAAACAGCCTGGTGTAATCAGCAGTGTGAGCTTTGTGGATAAAGAACGTAGGATTCTGACGGACAAGGAGCGGCGGGATTCCCTTGCAGGAGAAGATGCGCAAGCTGCACTAAGGAATTTCATCCGTAAGCATGCTCTGAACCCTGCATTCTTCTATGCAATAGACATGGAAGGGGACCAACATCCGAAAAATATCTTTTGGGCCGATGGCAGGTCTAGGACAGCATATACATACTTTGGTGACGCGGTCACGTTTGACACAGCATATTTGACAAACAAGTACAACGTGCCCCTTGTTTCGTTTGTAGGGGTGAACCATCATGGGCAGTCGGTGTTGCTTGGTTGCGCGATTCTTGTAGATGAGACGAAAGAGTCATTTGCTTGGTTGTTTAAGACATGGCTTGCTGCAATGTCTGGACGGCCTCCAAGGGCAATAATCACTGACCAAGATAGGGGCATTAAATCTGCAGTCATAGAGGTTTTTCCAGAAACTTGTCATCGTCTTTGCCTATGGCAGATCCTAAAAAATGTTCCTGAAAAATTGGGGCATATATGTAAAGCTCATCCAGCATTTACTGACAAGTTAAATAATTGTGTATATGACTCTTTGACGGTAGAGGAGTTCGAAATCAAATGGGATGAATTGATGAAAGACTTTAAGCTTGGGGATAATGCATGGGTTCAGATGTTGTACGAGGAACGCCATCAGTGGGTCCCAGTGTTCTTAAAGGACACCTTTTTCGGAGGGATGTCTACTTCTCAGCGCAAGGAAACTGTCAAATCCTTTTTTGATAAATATGTGAGTCCAAGTACCTCATTGAAAGAGTTCCTTGACCTGTATGAAGTAGCACTAGAGAATTGGTATGAGAAGGAAGCCCAAGCTGATTTTGAAACGTACCAGAAGCCACCCACATTGAGTACGCCGTCACCTTTTGAAAAGCAAGGTGCATCTGTGTACACAAAGGAAATATTTAAGAAATTCCAAGTTGAAATTCTTGGAATGTCTGCTTGTTTTGCAAGCATTGTGCAGCAGAAGGGGACAATCACCACATACATGGTGAAAGAATGGGAAGATTTTGAGAAGATGAAGGGGAAGGAATACACAGTGATGTGGAATTGGTTTGAGACTAGAATTTCTTGTATTTGTCGCTTGTTTGAATTCAGAGGCTATCTTTGCAGACATGCGTTGGTTGTTCTCTTAGCGTCGGGCGTACCAATGATTCCATCGCACTACATCTTGAAACGCTGGACAAAGGAAATGAGGAATAGGCATGTGTTGGATGAGTGCGGCCCTGAACAAGCTGTTCGTCCTGAAACTATGGGCCAACGTTACAATGACCTATGTCAACGGGCCATTAAATTTGCAGAGGCAGGGTCATTATCTGAAGAGATGTACAACACCGCGGTGCAAGAACTACAAAAGGCAATGAGAAAACTTGTAATTGGTAAAGTTTGATTTCTGCAGATCAAGAATGTCTGGAGTTTCACAAGAAAATGAGGTTGGCATATTGATGTGGATCCTGCCAAAACTATTATTGTTTGTTGCACTGTTCAGGTGGTCATACTGGTTTTAGATGCCGATGCATTTGTGGAACTACTGACCCTGCATTATGTAAACTCTTCTAGTGTGTAATGAGTAGTTTGCTTTTTTCCTTTTTCTTTTCTTTTGGATTATATCGGAGAAAGCGTAAATTCTCAAGATCATGTTGTTTTATTTTCATTGAACCTGATTGAATTGTCTGCTTCTGCACAATGGGGAACTGAAGATTCTTGTATTCGTGAGATGAAATGCTTGAAGTCTTTCAAAGAGATGCTATCAACTGTGAAAATGAGGATGGAGATCATGCATGGCAAAAGGAATTTCGATTTGGAAACGGGGGGGGGGGGGGAGGCATTGCGGTGTTTCTCTTTGTGGATATCTTTTATATCTCTCTTTCTTCTTCCTTTCATTTTACTTGCAGGTTCTGTGGAATTCAACTTCTCATATTTGATGCTCTGAAGAGGTTTTTTTGCCAGGTAAACCTCTACCGAGCACTACTTTATCAGGCAAGTTTGCTACTCTATGTGTGTGTGTGTGTGTCTCTCTCTCTCTCTCTCTCTCTCTCTCTCTCTCTCTCCCTCCCTCCCTTCCCCTCCATGTATTTTTGTTTCTCCAGGCACTCTTTGAATCCATGTAATGATTTAGATGGGATCAATCATCCCATGTCCTTGTAATTAGAGATTCTTTAAGACAAAGGTTATGGTTTTAAACGCGGGTGCATAAGTTTTTGAGCATTCTTATCTTTTTTCTTTTGAATGGTTCCATTTTTATTAAGAAAGCCAAACAAAACCAAAGGAAGGACGTATCCTTTTGCCATTTTAAAAATTGATATACCATGACACACATGTGAAGATCCCTTCCATTCATCTATTTGGACCATGGCTCAGTCATCCTCAGGGTTAGTATCTTTGGTGCCTTTGCATGGTTGCTGCTAGGGATAAGAATATTCTATGTGATGGTTTTTACCCTGGAGAATGTTGTAGGTTTCTTTTGAATGGCATGGAGGAAGCCGTTAACTGTTGGGTGCACTTGTTAATGTGTAGTGTGAAATGGCATACATTAAGTTGAAAATCGTAATTCATAGATCTAAAATATTTGTTTACATGTACTTAAAAACTATATGGTTCTTGTATGTAGTCATATTGAATGAAATGCTTGATAACTAGGCAATGCAGAGATAAGTAGTCCACTGATTCCTCAGTCCGTCTGAACATTATGAACATATTGCCAATCAGCAAGGTACGTTTGGGAGCACTTCTTTAAGCATTTTAGGGTGTGCTGGGCAACGGATGGGTTCCTCCATGAGGACATTGCTGGCTGGAGTTGTGGGCCATTCTTGGATTGGGGTTAGAAAATGTGGGCAATAATCCATATGCAATGATATGGGGGATTTGGAAAGAAAGGAATTCGAGAATGTTCGATGATAAGAGCCATCTCAAACGTGACTTTGGCCTTCTCCATCACATCCATGGTACTTGAATGGGTGAGTGCAACATTACCCAAAATGCAAAACCCATTGCATTTTATGTTCTGGATCAAGCATTTCCGGATTATGGGTCATTTGTGATCCGGATCGCTATTTTTACTGATCCAAATTAGTGCTCTTTATTTTTACTATTGATTAAGTTAATGCAAATTTCTATTTATATGTAGAGATTTATACCCTCATATGTTTAGTTATAATATAGCAGAAATGGCTACAACGGAGTTTCTGTTATTCGCAGTAACAGCTACTATAGGACACTTAATGATGCGGGGTCTATATCAATAACATACATCATGTCATATATAAATTGCGATATGAGTTCATATATAAAACTATATTGCATGTGCGGTTTATGTATTAGAGATGCAAATGATAGTACCCTGGCATACCATGTATTGGAGGAAATAGCCTACAGCATACCCTTTCCTGTACCATGTACCAAAGCGACCCATGGTCCAGGTAACCTTGGGTCAGTGTCCTTCAATTAAAGGTGATTGGCACTCAGTTGTCTTCGGGTGATGGGCGCAATGAAAGGGCCTGCACATGCTTTGTTGGTTAGTATTTGTTTTTGGAATCATGCTCTGGAGTGGAGTGACGATTGGTTTGCCTTCCACAGTTTTTTCGCATTTGGAATCATGCTCTTGAGTCTTGATCTTAGAAGTACTATCATTAGAGCCCTGATTATGTTGGATGTAGAAGGCTATAAGCCAATAACAGTTGTAAGTATAATATTTTTCATATAAATAACTAGAAAGAATAAAGGCACGAAACACTGCTGCTGTCATTGAATGAATTTATTTTAAGCATGTGATGAGATGACAACTGCCCTGAAGATCAAAAGCCCTGTTTGGGATCAAGGAAATGAGAATGTGAATATGGCAAATCTATGAACTTGTCAATTTCATGGATTTGCATTGGATTTGGATTTTGCAAATTCCAAAGTCTACTATTTGGGAAACAAACTAAAAATCAATGGATTTGGGAGCATTTATTCTGGTGGTAGAGCATTTATTGTTGCTGCTGCTGTTGCTGCTGCTGCTGCTGCTGCTGCATTCCTAGCAGAGGACCAGATCCTCATACTGTTGTCAGTATGAATTGAATGTTGAGAAAACAAATTCAATCAAGAAGATAAGCACTAGTATTGGATTGGCAGTAGTTGTGGGTGGGGGAATAAATAAGAAGCAAGAAAAATGTCTAGTTTTCAATAGAGGTATATGAACAAAAAGCAAGATTGACCCCTTATTGGTATGGCAAACAAAAACCATGTGATTGAAGGAATTCCCACAGATTCCCAGCTATTTCATTGGTTTATTATTTATTTAGATATTTTTGATGGGTAAGCTGGTCTCGAACCTGAGATCTCAATGTTGAAACACACCTTGCTCCATTGTGCTATGGGCTGCATTGATGTTGTCTACCTTCTCATTTTAATAGAAGAGGTTTTTCTTTTTTTAATTTTAATTTATTTTATTTGTTGCTGGTCTTTATTGATGAAGGTATATTGGCTTGTGCTTGATCCTATAGAAGGCATCGGGCATCTTGACCATTGGGCCTACGCCAAAGTATATCGCAGATTTCAGCATGGGTGTATTATTCTACTTTTGGAGGCATTCATATCGTTGTTCATCTGTCCCTACCACATCATTTCCCTTGTTTTCGTGTTGTTCTTTGTAAGCTTGAGCCCGCCTCCTAATAGGCGAGCCACTTCCTGGATTCGATGTTGTACTTGTTACTAATAGCTCCATTCTTTTGCAGAATCAAGAGAGAATTGTTGCTCAGAAAAATTTGTGATAGATCCAACAAGTTATGTTTCTGCCCCAGGTATTTCGCTGATGTTTTTATATGGAGTATTGCAGGGTTTTCTTATTTTGATTTTTTTGGGCACTGTTGATCATGTTGAAAATACTTTGAATGTCTGTGGTTTAAACGGGCATCATTGATGCCTTGGGGACATTGTCAGTAGAATTTAATCATGTTTTCAGCGACCCACCCGAGCGCAATTGCAGATTTGCTCATGAAGTAGGGTGTATCCTTCCCTTGTCTTCTTGTACATTCCCATTAACGGATGGTCGTATCTCAATTTTCTTTTCATCATAGACGTTATATAAAAAAAAAGCTCAATGTTTCGTAATTGTCAAATTAGAAACTCGTGGAATTTGGGGTTTGTGAGTTTTTGTAGCTCTTGTTTCGGCAAGCTAAGCAATCTCAAATCTCATCATTTTCCCGATGGAGCACGCGAATGTGCTTCTCGATCTTCCTTTAGGGCCTGTTTGTGGTCAAGGGTCAAGGAAACGAGAATGTGAATTTGGTAAATGCATTAACTTGTCAAACTCATTGATTTGCTTTGGATTTGGATTTGGCAAATTCCAAAGTTCAATGTTTGGGAATCAAGTTACAGATCTATGGATGGATCATTGATCTGTAGGGAATAAATCACTTCTCTTGCTTTTGAAAGGGTCTCTGATTTTGAGGATTTGCCAAGTCCCAGGGTCTTTTTTTTTTTTTTTTTGGATTTCGATTTGCCCCAAGTCGATGGATTTATGCATATGTGGATTTGGGAAATCTACGGTTCTGCAAATTCCCAAACAAAAAACAAACAGGGTAGATTTGAAATCTGTGGATTTTACAAATTCCTGCCTGCAAAGCCCTCTCAAATCACCAAATCCTAATAGGATGTACAAACATTATTATTATTAATTTTTTTTATAATTTTTTTTTTTGGGGATTTGATTAAAAAGAAGCCATTGTCATTCATTTCATAAAATTGATTTAAAAGAACTGTGTTAAAAAGATACAAAATAGTAGCAAATGCTTCCTCTTATCTTCCAAAAAGAAAAGGCCTTGGACATCCAACTTCAGGATATCAGGCTGTTTTCCCTTTTTCTTTTTTAAATTGGCTTCTACTGTATATTATACTATTTTATTACAGTGCGTAGTGATACATGAGTACATAAATAGACACCATAGTTCTAAAACCCGGTGGGGGGACTTGTAACTCAGTCAAGTCAACTCAACTCAACTCAATGGGATTTCGATTGGAGTCTCTGGCCAACTCGCTCCTGAGTGCGACTTGGTCTAGACTCGACACTCGACGAGACTCTCCAAATCCACTTAAAAACTTGTTCAACTTGATATGAACCAAACCGGGTCACTGGCCAGGCCAAACCAATCAACTTTGATTTTTGTTAAAAATTAAACTACCAATAACAGAATTTGAACTCAATACATGGGTAATAAGCACAGGCTTCTTACCAGCATCCCATCAGCTGCAGTGTTGTTTAACTTTGACAATTTTATAGCTTCTAACATTTTTAATTATTATGCCCACTGTGTGTCTATATATATATATATATATATATATATATATATATATATATATATATATATATATATATATATATATATAAGGTTTTCGGACTACGATTGTGTTCCATTTATTAATCCTTGGCCTTGCTAGCAGGACTCAATGTGAAAACCATTTACTATAAGTGCAGTCCAGAGCATTCATCTGGTGGGCCACACTTTGTATAGACTTGTGGATGCTGGAGGAGAGCGCGATTCCCTGAGGGTACAAGAGATCTATTCTCATTCTTTTACTGATTGCCTCGCTCGAGGACTTTTGTGATGGGGGTAAAGGATGTGATATTTGACTAGGTTGCTACTAACCAATTATTATGATTCTACAGTTGGTTAAAGCTTGTAGAAATGCTTAAGATTTAGGACTCGAAGATCTCCAACCCCGAGATGACTCGTAAGTTTATATTCTAGAGATTCCGAGTAAGGGACCGCAGTTAGAAAGAGAGAAGGTGTTAGGCACCCACTCTGCCTGTATGAATGTAGATTTGACTAATTTTTGAATAATACGGATAGTTCTTGCGTGCTGCAAATGTTATGTGATGCGACAAATGTAATGCAGTGCAATAGTGAAGGTGTTTTATCAATCCGAATTTCTGATGAGCAGGATTCAACTATATGGACAAGTCGCAGAGTATACATTCGAAATGATCAAGTGCTAGGTGCAAGTGATGTTTATGGTAAAACGACGACCAACTGACTAAAGTTTCTGGTGGACCCGCTGCGATTATATCGGCATGTATCAGAGCATACGTCAGTCAGATACGGTGAAAATGATGTAATGTAATTTATATGCTAAAACGGCGGCTAACTGGCTAAGGTTTCTGATGAGGAAAATATTATTATATTGGCAAGCCATAGAGCATACGCCCACCAGTCAGATGCGTGAAAACGATGTAATGCACTATGATGTTGATGTCTATGAGGAGCACAGGGTTGAGAATGGAATGAATGTTTCATGATGTTGATATATTGATTTGATGAAACTGATAAAGGCTACAACTGTTGGATGAACGGTAATGTCGCAAGGCTAGATTGAGTGACTCAGATTTGAACTTAGGTGGCTCAGGCGGCTTGGACTCTGGCTAGGCTAGGCTAGGCTAGGCTAGACCAGGGTTGGGCTCTCACTTTCTCACTCCTTGGTGGAAGGATGACTAAGGCTAATGGGTGAGCTTTTTGAATTGAGAAGGCTCTCAAATGCTTGATGTGTGTGTGCGCGTGTGTTCTCTAATGAGAAGGGATTTGTGTGTGTCCAAATGAGAAGGGAATGTGGGCTATTTATAGTATCCTAACCCATTTTCTTGTAATTCCTGGTGATCCTAGTGGTAAAATGTGTTTGAATGGCTGTGATTGGAGACTGTCACATGGCATAATCTCATGGGTTGGATGAGTTGGTAACATGATAATTTTGGATAAAGACATGGACATTGGAGTAAATGCACATTAAGCGCACACTTAAGGTACGAAAAAGGAGGAACCCACATGCTTGAGGGATGCTACCCGAAAGAGGGGAGTGTCATGTGGCCAACGACAACTAAGCTACCGCCAGTCCCCACTTGGACTCCTTGCTTTGGCAGGCAACATCCTCTAAGCGTGTGGATGCTCTGTTGTGAGGGTTGGTGCTTTTAAGTTTTGACCATCTTTTCGATTGGGATTGGTTTTGGGCTTGGGTTCAAGCTTAGTTTTGGGTTTAACTAGGTGAGTTGACTGGGTTATGAGCTTGGGTAAGCTAATCGGGTGAGTCGACTTAGTGAGTTAATTGGGTGAGCTGACTCAAGACTCTAAGGTTTTGGGTTCCTAGGGTTTCAGGTTAGGCTGACCGGGTTGATTGGGTTGGATGAGCCAAGTTTAGGGTTTAGGACTGAGTTTCCTAGGGTTTAGGCTTCTAGGGTTAGGGTTTAGGATTACGGTTCGATTGGGATTGAGGTTCCTAGGTTTAGGCTTCTAGGGTTGGGGTTTATGATCGGGGTTCGGTTGGGATTGAGATTCTTAGGGTTTAGGCTTCTAAGGTTAGGGTTCGGTCGTTTATCCATCTATTCAAAACTCTATCAGCTTATCAACGTGAGGTGGGGTGTCTACAAGACCTCGGTTAAAAGATCTGGCCAGCGCACTTATCAGGTGGGCCACAATTGCTTGAAGGTGTAGCCCACCTATTGAATGTTTGGAGCTTGAATAGGAGAATCGTTGTTCAGTTTTACTCGTGGGTGTAAATGAAATGCATTTGAAATCCGAATGTTCTGATTGGATAGGAGTAAATGGGAGGCATTGGAATGCATTGTATTTTTTCAATATATTCACATAAATGTATATGATATCCCAAATTGGCTTTAATATCTCTAATAAGTGTACATATGTGATACTTAATAGAATAATTATAATAAGCCCATTGAAATATATACTTTAGCCAAAAAAGAGGAAATTTCGAGCCTCAGGTCGGCCACAAGTATAAGGATCACAAACAAGCAACTTGCCGATTGTTTTTTTAACCATCTATCTAGATGGTCAACCTTTGGACGGTTTGAATTATTTTGTTGGCGTGGTTTTAGTGATGTAGCTGATAATTAGATTGTTTTTGAATATCAATTAGTGTGCCACATATATGGTGGACATGTGCATAGCGGCACTTTTATTTACGAGTGCAACTCTCCAACGAGCTCAAAAAAGGCATTTCACCCCCATTTACTTCTAACTCCTCTCTTACAAGAGATTTCATTTGCAAGCCCATTTACTCCCATTTCATTTCATTTCGATGCATTTACTCATATCCAAACACATTGCAGATGTCATTTACCTCCATTTACTCCCATCCAGATGGCTACTTATGTGAAACTTGATTTTAACTTCAATTTCAGGTAAACCAGAAGGCATAATGTGCCTGCTGCGCGCGTTCTGTGTTATCTTACAGCAGTTTTCTTGCATCTATGTATCAGGGAGAAGTTCGGGCGGGTCGTCCAGATGGTGAGATTGTTTGCATTCCATCCTATTAGTAAAAAAAGCTTATGCACGAACGCAGATGGTATAGGCATTTCTCTGAAAATGCCCTAAAAATCAGGTGGTAGGTAGCTCATCAGGCCCACAGCTCGTGTATGGGAAAAGTTGCCTGAGAAAATGACTTCGTATTCCCGGCACCGAATGTGGCCCAGCTGATGAGTGGACCAGCCTGGTTTTTGGGCCAGGGTGTGCATTGTGGTTTGGATGATCCAGTGGCCTGCTTCTTTGGCCAGGTTTGATTAATGGTGGGCCATACTTTTAACGGTTTGGACCACCACACCATGTGGGCCTCATATGCACAGGAATAATCGTAGACCTCTGGGTCACAAGATGGGACCTGTTTGTTTGTGGATTTGGATTGCCTGCCTGACCATTTAGAAATGGGTCCATTCTGAGTTCGCGGTCAAGTCCATTTTGTTGGCCAGTTCTTCTCAAAATCGGCTGCTTGTCTAACCTGGACCCAGTCAAAATCCACAGCTGTTCAATTGAGCAAACTGCCCATCAATCTTCAATGAAAGCAACGCTAAAAAGAAGAGAGTACTCTTTTGATGTAGAAAACTATCGTCATAGGCAGTATATACAAAGATGCTCCTATACAAACTATAATTCCCTCAAAAATCAAATCCTATTTTATTGCAGTTGAATGGACCAAACACCCTTTTGGGTCCCGATAGATGCAGCTCATTTCTACTACAATATTTCTATCAATGTAATGACTGATGTCCTAAAAAAGAATCAGAATTGAGAGAAGAAAGGGAGAACATGGTTATGCACAATGAATGGTTCGATGGCAGCCTAATAGGGATGATTATGCTGTTGGTGCGCTCGATTCAGCCACTCGGCAGTCTCCTTGAGAGTAGCATGTTGTTCATCAAAAGATCGATGCAGGAGCTAGTACTAAAGGATGGCATCACTAGCTGAATTATTGGAATGGGGTTCACCAGTTCTACCGGTTGTTGGGGATCCGAATGCGTATCCTGTGTCTCCCTGTGATGGTCGATGGCCCCGCCTCTGGCCTCATGGGACATCTAGGAGGGGAAAGCACATCAATCCCACTGGGAAAAGGTTGTTCTGGTAGAGACACCGAATGCTGCTGGGAAGAAGATGTGAAATGCACATGGGACTCGAGACATTCTGCATTGATTCCATTTCCAGATTGCTCAATGCACAAGCCATCACAGCAAGTGTAATCCGGAACTTGCATATCTGAATATCTAGGATTGGAGGGCATACAACCTTCACAGTACCAGTTGCCTTCGGGTACTTCTAATCCCAAACCGACACAATAAGTATGTGCAGCGGAATCACAGATATCACATAGGAGCAAAAGGTCCCCGTCCACGCCTTGTTGGCATACTGTACAAACCACATTTTCGTATGGATCGAAATAGCCCCTTGTCTCTTCTTCAGAAGGCTGATAAACCTGCCAAGAACACATTCTCCGGATTAAGGAGGAACAAAACCTAGAAACCAGGAGCCTACAGATGCCCATTTGGGTCATTCTTATCGAATTAACAAGATAAAACAGTCTAACCATGCACACAACACGATTTTTTGTATGTAAATCAAAGAAGTTGAGAAGAAAAAGAATGGATTTTCTTTATAGTCAAGGACGAATTATAAGGTCTAGGTAAGTGTCTCGAGGCACTTAGTGGTGCAATTGACCCTGGCCATTGAATTGATGGACCCCACCATGGATGGTGGGTGCCAACAAGATTTTAGCAGATGTGCCAAGTTGCTACAGGCCTGTAAAGAACTTCCATCACCACTGTTCATCAAAGGACAATCACCCTATCTCATCCCATCCAATTGTTACTATTTGAATTCCCTATTAGTGGTTATTGTGCTTTGATGAACAGTGGTGATGAAGTTCCTTTGCAGGGCCTGTTTGGGTGCCACTTAAAATTGAGTTCATCTCATCTTTTTTCTCTGACAATCTTATTTATAGGCCACTGATCATAGGGTTCCAACACGACAATGAGGCTCATGGGACCAACAGTCTAGATCACCCAACCACAGGCCCTGATTGCACAGGCTCCATGTGCTTTGGTGCAACATGCCCCTATAATTTCTCAGTACATGAGTTTTACTCTTACTTGTGCTATTGGTTCTAAACTCCAGAAGGAATCAATCATCTAAATCAAGCAAAGCATGCATGATTCTGTCAATGTAAAAGAAATGAGAAGATGGCTTGATACCTGATCACGTTCCGGGACAGATATCACCTCCTTTGTTAGACCGATCCCGATGTCCCACCTTGCCGGCTTACTAATGGTTGAAAACCGCTGTTTGCATACTGGGCAACGGGATTCCACCTTCGACCACTCCATTATGCAAGTGAAACAGAAATAGTGGATGCAGGAATTCAGTATCCCACGAACAATGTCGTTGTGCTCTTCCGACAAACAGATCCCACAGACTTGCTTCCCCGAATCTGGCCGCGAACAGTACACCTCCCCTTTCCTGTTCCTCACAGATCTTTTCCTTAGAAGATGGTGCCAACTCACATCAACTTGCAATCTCTTCAACAATGGACTTCTTGGGGAAGTTGTAGAATTCCCACAACTATCTCTCTCTTCTTCTGAAACCACAGTACATTCAGCATCCAAAGACCCATGAGTGTCTGAATCGGAATGCACAACAGCACTTTTATTCCTTCTTTGACTCTTCTTCTTATTTTCCTCCCCCATGATCCTATCTTCAACAACAAAATCATCAGCACAGCTCACCATGCTTCTCGAAGCCGATCCCTGTAGCCCCACTCCGGTTCTCTTCCTAACCTGATTTTCTTTCTCATGTTCTACGTAATCATCTGCATCTGGCATGGATTCCTCATCATCCGACACTGTATAAACACTACGTGACTGCTTAACTGACCTTTTTCGTCGAAGATGGTTCCAACTCATATCATCTTGCAATCTATTCAACAACGATGGACTAGTTAAGCAAGTTGTCAAACCCCCATCGCTGACCGTCGAATTCGTGTGCTCGATGTGTGAAGACCCCGAAACAATGCAATTTGAATCAGAATTCACAACAGCTCTCCTCTTCCTTCTCTCATCCTTCTCATTTTCTTCCAGGACATCTCCATCTTCATCAGATCTCACCAGACTCTCTTCCTCAGTGTCAACATGTTCATCTACATCTGGCATGTAGTTCTCATCGTCTTCCTCACCATCTTCCTCATCATCCAAAACTCTATATATAGTTTGTGAGCGCATAGCCCTTGATTTCCACTGTCCTGAGAAACCCTTTATCAGTTTTGATTCGACGGATGTCTGAATTTCATCCCCGTCCTCGCCATCTTCTTCCAAATTATTTGAAATGCTCTGCGATTGTCTAACGCTCGAGTTCCAGAGACCCGAAAATTCTTTTTCCTCAACTTCTCCCCCATTGCCCAAAACTTCAGTGAGTCTGTGTGACCGTTTAATCCCCGATCTTCGGCCTGAAAAGCACTTCCTGGGTTTTGTCGGGATGACATTCCAATCCACATCATCGTCATTCTCATCATCCAAAGCCCTGGAATCCTTAGGTCTCCTACGTGCCCATTTAAAACCTGGTTCCTTCCGGCTTGGAAAACCCTTTCTGGGTTTCAATCGGACAACCTTCCCAGCCTCATCATCACCCTCCTCCTCATCATCCGAAACCCTAGAAACCCTAGAATTTCTTCGGTCCACCCTCGATTCCCTCCGTCCCGAGAAACCCTTTCTGGGTTTCGATGGTGTCACATCCCGCTCATCATCAGAGCTGCTAGAACACATCACTGTAACAGAATCAAAGCTCTCATCAGGTGAATCTCCTGAAACAGAAGCCCCCAATTCATCAGAACTATAATCACCACATTCATCTTCTCCCAACACATATTCCTCATCCGAATCACCTGAACTTTCATCTTCCGATCGAATTCTCCTTCTCTTCCTAAATCCCTTTAGACAAGCAATCTTTCCCCCTCTCCCCATCTAAACCCTAGCAAAACCCTACAATCACAAAAAAAAAAAAAGAAGCAAAAACCCAATTACCTAAAATCTCTCTCTCTCTCTCTCTCTCTCTCTCTCTCTCTCTTCAGATTGAATTGAAAAATCTGTTACCTGGAAGGCTGGAATGGAAAATTACAAAGAAAGAATCCTCTCGAAATAAGGGAAGGAGAAAGTTCCAAGAAAGGAAAGAAAAGAGAAATTGCAGAGTTTCGGAAGCCAACAAGGAGAGGGATTCTGTCTCTGTCTTCTATCCTTTTCCTGTTCCGAGTCGGATTCGTATTGTCTGTTTATATGGGAACGGATTAGGTGTTACCGTGGGGCCCACCTTGATGATTTTTTTTATATCCACGCCGTCCATCCGTTTTTTCAGCCCGTTTTACAATGTGGTCCCAAAAATTAAGCAGATCCAAATCCTAGGTGGACCATACCACAGGAAACAGTGTTGATTGAATGTCCACCGTTAAAAACGTTCTAGGGCCCACCGTAATTTCTATTTACCATCTAACCTGTTGATAAGGTTAAAAAGATTTGGATGAAGGTAGAATACAAGGATCAGCTTCATCCAAAACTTTTTTGGCTCACAAGTTTTTAATGGTCATTAACTGGTTTTTCCAGTGGTGTGGTCCACCTGAGATTTGCATCTGCTTAAGTTTTGGGATCACGTCTAAAATGAGCTGAAAAAACAGATGGACGGCGTGGATATACAAAATATTCATCAAGGTGGGCCCCATACGGTAAGGGTGTGGGTGTTACCCGGGCAACACCTAATCTGCTCCGTACACAAAAGGCTTCGGCAGCTATAATCACATGCACTCGGACGCATGTGAATTTCAATACAACTGGGCTGTGTGGGGTCCATCCGTGACTTTTACGTGAAATCCAATCCGTTAATCTGTTGGTACTCATATTTTTTTCACCATAAATACTAAGATACTCCTGATTCATATCTTGGGTGGGCCACGTATAGGGAGAAATGTACAATCTATCCTAACACCTATATTTTTACGCATTATCTTTATTATTATTATTATTATTATTATTATTATTATTAATCCCGGTGTGGATAGCCATCGACTGTATTATTTCTAACCGTCCATTATCCTCATACAATTTCAGTCCATCTGATGCGTTGGATGATTTATTCAGGACATGCTCATGATCAAGTGGTCCTAATTGCAAGAAGATCCCTCACACCTTTACCAAATTGGCATGTATGCAGAATAGTTTGATATTCTAGCAGCGAGTGATAGTTCATACGCATCCACTAGCAATTGTACACGTGTCATACATGCGTGTATTGAGACGTTACCAGCAGTCTTCTACAACAATTTTGCTGCGTGTGAAACACCCAAGCTCTTTGGGCCCACCATGTTGTATATGTAAAATCCACTCCGTCCATCAGGGTTACGCCGTTGATGATAGATGTTGGGGCCAATAATCAGTGGATCTATAAATCAGGTGGGCCACACTACAGGGAACAATAGAGATTCTACGCCAACCATGGGTTTCTTTGTGGGGTCACCATGATGTGTACCTTTCATCCAACCCGTTCATTAAGGTATGACTCACCAGGATGAGGGTAAGATAAAAAATTTTAGCCTGATACAAAATTAGGAGGGCCACAACACCCGAACTTAGAGGTTTTTGGTGCAAATTTACATTGTAGCAGTTGGTGGGCCCATATGAGTTTTTTTACTGGGTCTATCTTTTGTATGTACCGTGAATATTAGGATTATTACCTGATGGACGGAGTAGATTTCATATATACAGCATGGTGGACCCGAAGCGCTTTAGTGATTTCATCGCATGGTAAAACGGGCGGACGATTCCGGTCTTTCCAGGCAGAACATTCATCCAGCACGAATGAAAGACTCGCTCCTACGCAACCATTCGCAGAATAAGCTCACTCTACAACTACAAGCATGGGGCCAACGTGATGTATGGTACATATCCAGTCCGTCCATAAGGTGATGTTTTTTAATTTCACCGTGTATCCAAAAAATAAGGCCGAGATAAGTCACAGGTGATTGACACCACAGGGAACGGCTGCAATGGTGACACCCACCATTAAAACCTTCCAGATTGTAAGTGGGGCCCAATGATTTTATTATTATTATTTTATATTCCATCCAACCCATTGATATGATGCTCTCCGTTAGGATTAATAGAAACTCAGGTAAGCCACACCATGTGATTTTAGAAGCTATGGTCATGACTTTATATAAACAGTAACCATCCACTCCAAAGGCATAATATTTGCGTGGTAAACCACCAAATGTGTTATGAGCTTAATGAACGGTCCAGATCAAAATAATGGATTAGTTTAAGCATCCCAATGCAACTAGGAGCACTATAACTAATAGTAATCTTAGTGCACCTCAGCATCTTTTCTATCCTTTTCTTTTCAACGGTCTAATTAGTAGGCTGGAGTTTAGGTTTGTACGAAAGATGAGTTTAAATGTTTTTCCAAAAACATTTTAAAAAAATGAAGAATATTTTAGAAACTATAAAATATAAGTTCATAAATTATCTATAAAAGTAGGAAAAACTGAGGTTCTCCAACAAATGCAATAATTTTGCATACCATATTCTATCTTTGTTTCAAAATTCTCTTCCAATCTCTCTTTCTCTTTATATATATATACCAATGCCCACTTACACACTAGTTCTCATGAGAATTTTTTAAGAACTCATCACACATGATGTCGATTCAAAAATCTAAATGGTCCACATAGCGCATCATTTCCAAAGTTCAACTTTTATTTTGATTCAAAACTTTGGTGAGCTACCGTGAAAGAAAATAATTTCCTCCATTTATTTGCATCTCCTTTTGCTACGTCCCCTCAAAGTTTTGGATATGGGTGAAAATTAGTCCTATGGGGTTTCAAGGGGTGCTACATCTAGGGTTGAAAGTTGGGCGGGTTCAACCCGACCGACCCGACATTGGGTTAGGCTCGGGCAAGATATATCGGGTCTAATCTCAAGCTTGAGCTATACAAACACCAACCCAGTAAAACTTGGGTTGGGCTCGGGTTGAGGTCTCGGGTTGCCCGACTCAACTTGAACCCGATCAATATATAAGTTACTTATAAATTATAATTGAGTGTGGATTGTTTGTGTCGAAGGCACACTAGTGATGTCGGGTCTCATTTGTCACGTCATTTCCAAGGACTTAAGCTAACAAGATATGCCAAATTTCTCTTTCCAAAATAGATTGTGCGCTATGCTACATGACTTTTGAATTTAAATGAGTAGTTGTCCTATATTTTAGCTTGTTTTTTTAAAAGAAAAAATAAAGTTCTTTATGATGAATAATCACATATATAATTAATAAAATCATAGATACAAAAATAAGTCCTATATTGAAATATAATAAATTAATGTAATAACGAAAATATTAGCACGTATACACCCAACCAACTTGATCAACTCGACCGAGCCTGCTTGGGTTGGGCTTGGGTTGAGAATTCCCAACCCGAGATTGGGTTGGGTTGGATTGGGGTTAAGGTATAGGAACCTTGGGTTGGGTAAGGGTTGAGCACCAACCCAACCTAATCCAACCCAACCCAACTTGCCCGACTTTTAGCCCTAGCTGCATCACATGGATCGTTCAAATTTTAAGCTCATGACACGTGTGCAATGGTGTGTACGTGCACAAGTAAGCATGCCTCTCTCTCTCTCGTTTATATATATATATATATATATATATATATATATATATATATATATATATATATATATATATATATATATATATCCGGATGCTCAGCAATGCACTAGTACAAACGGAACTTGTGTGAACTTTTTTGAGAACTTATCATATGTGATGTGATTCCAAAATCTGAATGATCCACCTGAAGTAACACCTCATTAAACCTCCTGGGCCTAATTTTTACTTTGATCCAAAATTTTGGTGTGCCATGAAAAATGAAAATAGTTTCCTCCCTTGATTTGTATTTCTCTTTGGTATGGTCCACAAGAATTTTAGATCAGGGTGAAAATTTATTTTTTAGGGTTTCAAGGGATTCCGCATCACATGGACCATTCGGATTAGACGCCTATGATACGTGTGCAAAGGTGCACACTTGCCTGGGTGTGCAAGTGAGCATGACTCTCTCTCTATACACACATTTGCATATGCCATGTGCCTATTATACATAATGCTTATTTACAATGTTTCCTAAACCATCATCAATCAACAATAACAAATCTCATTGTGTGTGTTCCAGATCATCTTGAGTTGGAAGCCTTTGTGTGTGTGTTCCAGATCATCTTGAATTGGAAGCCCACCAACTAAAATGAAAGTTGGACGATTGTCGATATCGATGTGTCTCTCCAAAGTGCTTTCCAGCAATCTTGTTGGACTTTGACATGCTCTGCTTTGGTTGTTCACCAAATCTCACGGGTCTGGATGAGTGGAAGATATTATTCAACTATGAAAAGAAAGTTAATTTTATTATGTACGTGACATTTTCGACCGTTTACAAAAGCAAAACCAACTGTGGAAATCAGCTAACTCTATAGACTTTCCCTCGAAGGCTGTATAGAGATATCTCTTTTTTTTTTTTTTTTCAACCATTTCCATGAAAATCATGTATTGATCTAAAATATATGTTTTTTTTTTTAAATAATTCTTTTCCATGAATTTTTATTTGGGTAGATTTTTGCTGATGTGATGTTCTTTTTTCAAATGTAACCTTTAGATTCTATGAACATGTGTTTAAGAAATAAAAGTTATCAAGTGGGTAATCTTTTAAAGAAATATTTTTAAATATAAACGAGTTTGTCTAATTATTTTAAGAGGATTTTAGAAATAAAAACCTTAAAATATATAAATTTTGCATGGATATACTAATTATTCCTCTCTTTCCCATACTATTGTCTAAAATCAGGAGAGGCAGTGGGGCCATGTTAGGGTCAGTCAAGGTTGGTCCCAGCCCAGTCCTGGTCTTTTAAGCCCTGACTCTAGACTTAATCTAAGGAGGCCTTAGCCCAGCTCGGGCCCTACAATAAAAGAAGAGTGAAATTTTCGAAGGTGTGAAATAGTATAAATCTAAGAAATCTTTGGACTACGTCCTCCACTCGTAACAAGGCCTGTCATATAAATGGTTTTGATTATAGAAACATGACTCCTTATCCAAAAGAGTTTTTAAAGTGGGTTTGTGCCTACTTTGAATGGATACCTATTGTCCATAAATAATCATTGATTGAACTCATTTTAGTGATTTTTGAACCTCCATATTTTATGTCGTTGATGTTACTTTTTCATGGTAAGTTTGCATTTAGTGAACATAGACGGATCGGTTGATTGGATGCCCGAGTGCCTTCGTGGTTAGATCGACATTGGGGGCATGGCAATCCGCTAGACGGCCTGGCACAGCCATGCAGCTTGAGCTTGGGTGGCCAGCCCTTTCGTCGAAGCTTAAAATCTAGGCTCATTGTTCTAGCCCAGGCCAATGATTAGTGGCCTGGCTCCATCATCAAGTGGGAAACTATCATACGAAAATAATGAATGGCTTAAAAACACTAGCGAGTGGTTTTCATTCAATGTGCATGTATATTTTAAGAGTTTGAATATTCTCTTCATCTCAAGTAGGAATTTTTCATTTCTTGTATTTTTATTGTACCACATCATTACTGATAACATCGGCTCTGTTACATTCAATGCAGACTGATGTCATTAGTGATGAGATGGACCAATCACATTGCAAGGAACAACAAATCTCTGTTTTTCAGGAACAACTGAGAATTTGGATCTGTATTTTAGATACGCTTATTGAATTTGAGCCATGTTTCAATAATCTAAATTGTTTATATGATGGAATTCATTATAGATGAAAGGCAATTGAAAAAAAAAAATCCTCATACGCAAGGAGCTGGTAAGAGAATTGAGTACTGAGTAAACTCTGTGGGACCCACCATGATTTATGTGTTTTAGCTAATTTGTCCATCTATTTTACCAGATAATTTTAGAGCTCAATTCCAAAAATGAAGCACACCTAAAGCTCAAATGGACCCAATTCAGTTCAATTAGGGCCAGGCTAGGGCTGCTCAGGTGCCAAAGGCAGGCCACATCATGATGATCACTTGATGTGAAAATTGCATTAGTCCATCTTGTAAGAATTCTATAAGGTGGGCCTTATCGATCAACGGTCTAGATTGTCTTAAGGGTTGGATAATGTGATCGGGTGCACCAGTGGACCCCGCTAAGTTGTGATATATTCAGAAAATTTGTGCAAGGGATGAGATGCTAGAATTGTAACACACAAATAATAAGTAGAACTAGGTATTGTCAATTCGTGTGGAGCCATATGGAGAGGAGTTTCGATGGGTTTTCAAACTCCTCTGCCCTTAATAACTATAAAACTAGGCTGAGTCCCCAATCCAACACATCGACAAAAGCAATAACCCAATCAAAGCTTCTTTAAGGGTGTAAGGAAAGGAAGACTGCAGCATCCAACCTATAGCAATGACATCTCAACAAGGTACACCCTATAGTTATCCGGATCTTCATATCCAATGCATAGCATTGTCCTTGTAATTCCGCATATAGATTACACATCCATCATGTGACTCACAACATCAAAATTAATGGATGGATGAGGGTCCGACTCAACGTAGGGAGCATTCTCCCATAAGGCGACTGGATTGGCCTGATTTTCACACCAGGTGATCTCTTAGGCGGGGGGCCATCTTTTGCTCAACTCCATTTTATATTAAGGCCTGTGTGATCATTTCTAGTTCCAACCTCAAAACACTTTTATGATTCTTTTTCTTCCTTCCATACATTTATCTATGAATGTAAGGTATTAGATGCACATTATTGATGGATGGTAGGAGATGAGCTCACTCAAATGGACAGAATTTACGTCCTACCATGTTTAGACCCACTAGTGATGTATGCATGTCAGGATTCCTTTTGGAACCTTCTAGATGTGCTGATGTGTCTTGTTTGACACACATGGGTACTTGAAAGCTAAATAGAGGAATTCAGGAGAGCTTGGTGCAGCCCTAACTCAACCTGTTCACACCCTTACATAATGTTGATCGAGTGCCTTAAATCTTGGTGCAGAGAAGTTAGTTTTCTATTCAATTGAATGGTTGTGAGTCAGGTCAGTTCGGTTCAACCAACCGAATTCAGTTCCAATCAATTCAACCAATTGCATGTAAGTGCATATTTTATTTCTTAATTCTATATGGAAGTGTATAAATACCATTTTTAGTTGCGATTAGGGTTAGAATATAAGAGCCAAATTGCGAGTTTTGGAGTCTAGCATGAATATTTAAGGGTTTCGTGAAAAAGTTAGGGTTTCTAATGTAAGTTAATCAATCTCTTTTAATAATTTTATGATATAATGGATTGTTTATCGCTTTGTGTCGTGATTTTTTTTTTTTCTTTAAGTATTTTCCATGTAAAATCTCCATATTCTCTACGGTTACTTGATTTTTTTCTCTATTACTTATTTGATTTGATATAGGGTTGCTTATGCATCCAACAAATAAACACATAGGCTCATTTGACACATGCAGGCACTTGGGAGCTAAATGGCTGTGAGGTGACATACTTATACACGTTAGACCATTGGCACATGTGACATGTGACATACTTAGAGAAATTGAAGATGGATAATTGCACGTGTACTACATTGGTGCATGTGAGGTGTCTTGCACATGTGTGGCCCTAGAAAAGATGCATGGTGTTGCATGTGGCACATTAGCACATGTGTGGTGTAAGAGGAGATGATGGTGGCACATGTGACATGTTGCAAAGCAGGATGCAAGAGAAGATGAAGGTGGCAGATATGGCACATTTTCACATGTGATGTGATTACACGTGTGAAGCATAAAAGGTTATTTATATTCCAACAAAGAAAAGAACAATATTTCCTTTCAATGATTCCAAGAAGGCATTAAAAACACGTGTATGATTTTGAGCCATTGATTGGTGGGGTGAGATAATTATGATGCCACTCAAAAGATGGGGCCCAATTGAAATGTCCGGCTGAGAGAGCACTGAATGAATCATCAACAGGTCACATGGAAGGGCTTCAACGAGTCCCATTAGTCGCTCTCAGGCGCGTGTACGGAATATCTACACGCTCACCACATGTCCCAACCTATCACATGCGTGCAAGATCTAAGCCGTCCTTCAGGGAGGGCCACATCTGCAAATGCCTTGCCTCCAAAATCAGTTCAGAATGCTACTCAGGTGGTGCTGCTGGTATTCATGACAACTGGACGGCTAAAGAAAACGTTGCTATTTTTTTAAGCCCTTGATTTTTTTTTGAAGGCTGTGGCCTGCCTAATGGGTCGAATTATCTCATTGTCGAGAGGTGGGACCACCCAATGGACGGTTGGATCTTGCACACGTATTTCATGTTCGCACATGATCTGGCGTTGGTTTGAAAAATAGGGTGTTATTTGATACTCGGTCAGTGTATGATACTTGATACACCAGCACTCAAAAATTGTACACATGGCATAAATTTAATGAAATCAAAGAACCCAAAAATCAAAACATGAAAATCATATTATTGGAACAATTCTATCCACTGATTCGTGGACACTTGTTTGATTAAATAAACTGTTGGATATTTTTCATTTCAACCGTCCAATAAATGCCTATCAATCTGATAATTAGATTAAAAAAATATTTTTTTGGTATATTTAAATGGGCCCTATGATTTGTAAGTTCGATTTAAATTACTTATATGATACGTGTCCACTTTCTCATGGTCTGAATATCATCCATCACAGCCAGAGTATAAAATTTCTTATAAAAATGTCACACTACGTCTCCACGACAGCACAGTTGTACTTGGATTGTGATAGCCATCTATATTACAGTGGGTCCCACACAAAAAAGGTGCAGTGGGCCTTGGGCTTCTCTGACAACATATAATTTTGGTCTGTCTAAAACAATCAAGACAGTTAGACAGCCCAAAAAGGGTGAGATGAGGCTTTCCTGATTTGTTAGGAATGACAAGGGCCCACTTCAATAGCATATGATGGGAGAAATGCTTTGATACTCCGACAGAGTGATGAATGATACACAGGCAGTTAGAAATCATTGAGAAACTACATATGTGTCATACAAGTAACTAAAAGTAAATAGTCCAAATTATGGATAGCATCTTAGATGTATAATAAACGAAAATTTAATCTTGTTTGACAATCTACCTACTAGATTTGTGGACATCTGATGGACGGTTAAAATTAAAAAAATAAAATAAAATCCAATGGTCATATTTCAAGAAACAAATGTCCATAGAATCAGAATTGAGGATTTCTGAACCAATCCGAATTTTAGAGTGCAGCACAACGATTGTTATCAACCTACGTAAGAGAAGATAACTTTAGTAAAGTGCCTGTGTGTCAAGCATCATCCAGTGCCGGAGTATCTAATAGCTCCCTTTTTCTTTGGGATTTTGTATGTTATAGACCCGATGTATTACTCACCTTTTTTCATTTGACTTGAAAAAAAAAACTTAAATTATTAAAGTAGGATTTTATATGTGCGGATATACTTAAAAAGATGAAAATACTTCTACTATTTTCAGTTACTTACTTTACCTTAGTAGGTAAGAGTATTTTCATAAAAAAATCTTATAAACTCGATTTGCACCCTAAACACTTGCGTTACTTGGATTTCACCACTTATGGGTACTCAAAACTTTGACCAGGTGTTGAAACTCCCGAGAGTCTACCAGCCGAGCAAGAGTTTGATACTTAAGAGGCACCCTACATAAAGATAAGATGACGAAAACCTTGATACTCTGGCAGAGTGTGATTCATGATAGAAAATGCTTAGAAATTGCATACAAGTAAGCCAAATCAAACTGTCCAAAATATGGGTCCCAGTCTAGATGTATAAATGAACCAAAAAAATTAAGCATATTTGATTATCCAGGTATCTGATTGGTGGGTATTTATTGGACGGTTCAAAATGAAATAACTATTGGTCCTATTTCAATAAACAAGTGTCCATGAATCATAGGTTAGGATGGTTCAAATAGTATGATTCAGGACATGTGACTCATCGAAAGTGGACTCCACAATTTACTCGGTTTAGTTTGGGCTAATAACGCCACGTGTATAATTTTTCAGTGCCCGCGTATCAAGCGTCATGTGATGCCAGAGTATCAAACAACTCCCACAAAACAATACAACTAACGATGTTTGGTAATCCAACATGAGTGTACATCGCATCCTCATACACGCCCTCTAGATGTGATGACGTGGCAGTTTTTGGAACACTCAAACCGTTCATCAGGTGGGGCCCACAGCGTAAATGCCCAGTCCCAAAAAACAGGTGATTGGCTGATCAGGGGCTCTCGATGCCGGAAACAAATGAATGGAGAAACATTTTCTCTAGCTGCAAATTTGTTTCGTACACTTCTCACTTGTAAGTAATTCTCGAGATATCTACGAATCTACGTAGTGGGGCCCACCCAGTGGATGGCCTGGATGTTTCACACATGTCCTTCAGAAGCATGTATTGGGGGGCTCGCCTACGTGTTCTTGGTCCTCACAAATGAAATCGTTGGGGACAAGTCGAGACCTACTGCAGAGGAAAAGCAACCTAAAAATCTAAGTTGATTGTACGACTGTATCCTTCCCAGGACATCATACGGCATGAATTCGACAAACAGTAATCATAGGACAGATTATATTCATTGGGCCCCACTATTTGTACGGCTCGGATACGAGGAGAATGCCATGTTTGTGTACTATGGATCAAGCAAGATGATGTATCATACTGCCTCACCTGTCCATAAAAAACTACTTCATCTTGTTGTAATTGGTCACAGTGGGGAAGCACTACACATGTATTCATGCTTTACTTACTCTCTTTGATCAATCCCTTCACCTGTGACTACAGGATCTCACACTTAAAAAAATAATAAAAATAATGTAAGCAATTAGGTAAACTTATCTATTAGATTAGATTAATGAGATTTTGTAGAGTTGCTCCTAATATAAAATTAACGTGGTTTTGTATATCTCGTATAAGAGGTAATATTTTAGGAAGTTTATTAGACATAATAGCTTTGAACTCCTACAACATTGGTTTTAAATTCTTTGGGATGTTCACGGGTTCCACATATTTATTTATTTTTCAACTAATGCACCTACATCTTCCGTCTCCTTAGATAGTTTGACGAAATTTTGTTCAGTTATGAAAGATCGTCCATCCACTTTAAAAGTCTTAGGTTGGTTCTCTGTTCTCTTAGGAACAAGGATAATATTTCTACCAACTTTAATAAATAAAAATATGTTATCATGACCTTTATGCGTAGCATCAACATTATATCGCCATGGTCAACCAAATAACATGTGATAAACTTTTATGTCGACTACGTCACACATTACTTTATCCTTTTAATATTTATCAATGGAAAATGATATATGACATCGTTCAGTTACCTTTGTTTTGTTGATATCCTAGATCCATACAGTTATGTATATGAAGATGGGTGTTTTTCTATTTTCAATTACAACTTTTTTACCATTATTTTCGACATATGATTCTCGTTAACATCGATGATCACATTATAAACTTTTTAATTTACAATGCACCTTATTCGAAAGATGTTATGCCGTTATAAATCTATCTCTACATTTAGTGTGTACAACAACTTCCTCACGGTCAAAGTGGTTGCATTCAATTCACCATCATTAGTTATTGACTTGCGATTCATTACTAGTATTGCACCACAAACATATATAATGACGCAAGCTCCATCGCTGATCTCATATTTATATTATTATAAATATGGATATGTCTACGGCTTTCATCAAACGGTTAATCGCTGTGTAGAGTTTTGCATGGCTTGTTGATTCTCCCGATAAAAACCTGTAAACACCGCTGGTGTTATAGGATTATTTTCTGAAGCAGCATTCATAGAATTGTCGTCCGTACCTTCATTAGATACCATCGTTCCGAGAAAACAAAAATCTCGCTCTGATACCAACTGACGTAGGGAAGAGAGTGAAAGGATAAAGAGAAAGATCACATTCTTCCTCAAGTAATAAAAATATTGAATCCACAAGAAAAAAGAGATAAAACTCAAATAATTTTTTATTCAAATAGTGTGTAATTATCTTCGATTACTTCATTACATCACTAATAAATAAGAAAAAATAAACCATAATTTGCAATTACCAAAAATAGCAAATTTCCAATCTTAATTAAGAGTCATAATTCAACTAAAATAAAAATTATCCAAAATAGTAAAATTAACCAAAATAGAAAAACTACATAAACCTTACTATCGAAGTCCTAGCATGATTAGCAGCAATTTCTAAAAATAAAAATAATAAAACTCTAAAAATAAGGAAACATGAAAAAAAATCAGAATTAATAAAAATAGTAAATTTTTCTAAGATCCCATTTTTGAACTGGCGACACATGTTTTCTTATAAAACTGATTGACGTGACCCACTATGTGTGTTAGTTCACTCTAGATGGCTTGTTACTGTAAAGATTGATACGTTGTGCGTCTTGTAACGATACCCGGATCAAAAGTTATGGCCGATTTATGATTCACCTTCTTTTGGTCTAAATATAATAGGAATGTACCTGTGCCATGTCCTACACAAACCGAAAACTATGATTTCAAAACCAAGATTGTGTAACACAGATGTGATGATATCAAACGGAAAATCAAGAACTAGAAGTGAGATTAGCCATGTATATTAAGTGATGTTATAAATCAACTATGAAGAGGTCATCCATAGCTCGTGGTAGACTGAATGAAAGATACCTCGTTTCAACACTGAGGTCTTGGTATCGATTCCCTAGCAGGGGTGGCTAATAGTGAAGTGTGAACTGACTGTGTTGTGTACTAACAAGCTAACAAATAAGAAAAAAGAAAAAAAAATTAAAAAGAAAAAAAGAAAAGAAAAGTGATGTTATAAATCAACTATGTACAACACTCCTCTAGGTGATTAGACTTGATGATAAATGGCTTTAATAGTCTCTCTCACATCCCTGTACATGTCAATGATTAAGGTGGTTGTATGCATGTGCATATGTGGGCCACCACATAGAAGATGCTAACATTTAGAACTAAGCTAACCATGATGACATCTAGCAAATGAATGGCTCAAATTGTTGATTAGATATATTTTCATATAAATGATTTTAGCCGTTTATTTTATTTCATAGGCTATTGATTAAATGGTTAGAATCATTCATCCGTGTGATTTTTTCATGATAGATTATAAATTGTTTGCTAGACTTAATGGATAGTCCAAATTGATTAATTGGATCGTTCAAGTGGGCCAATGCCTATACCAGTGGTATGCCCGATCACATTATCCAATCCTTAGGACAATCCAAACTGTTGATCAATAAGGCCTACCTTATAGAATTCTTACATTCTCTTGAAGAATATTATCTTCCTTAGTCATTGTATAGAATGGATGGTTAAATGGTTAGATTGTGTCCTATATGCAACAAGAACTTTGCAAGGGCCACCGTGATGTGTATGACATCTACTCTGTCCATCATTTAATTATGACAGCTCATAATAGGTCATGGGCATAAAATAAGGTTGATTAAAAAACTCAAGTAGGCCATACCAGAGGGGAAAGCGAGGATGGGGACACATACCATTGAAACCTTCCGATGCCCACAATATGATCGGGTTGGGTGGCATATAAACATCAAAACGATGCCCACAATATGATCGGGTTGGGTGGCATATAAACATCATAACGATGCCCACAATATGATCGGGTTGGGTGGCACATAAACATTATAACGGGCTCTAAAAGGGTTTTAATGTTTAATGTTCCCATCTCCATTGTTTCCCATGATGTGGCCCACTTAATTTTTGGATTGACCTTTTTTTTTTAAAAAAAAATCACATAATAGTATGAATTTGCGAAAATGATGGATGGAGTAGATGTCACACATACACACATCATAGTGGGCCTTTTAGAGCGTTCTTTTAATCACCGTGCGTGGTTGGAATCTAATGAGTTTTCATGCTTATTCCTTGCATTCGATCTTCTCCTCTTGTTTATGCCTGATCTAACCATGTCAAATCCTATGGGGTAGTGAAATTTCAATATGAGACAAACAGAAGATCTTTATCGTTGCTCTAACAACTAAATTCGATCAAAAATTGAAAAGTCATGAGTAGCCTAAAAAGGATAAGTTTAATTGGCTACTGTCATGGGACGTATCATGTATCTCGCCCATGTAATAGAATAGACTATTCATCGTAGTGGCTTCATTATTGACAATATGCGTTGATCAAAATATGGCCATGGGTAGTGATAGATTCTATCGATGCACCACGGGTGTAAGTTTTTATTCTCTTTTATTAATATAATTTCGTTTATTTTACTCTCACATTGTTCTAATTGATCAATCTCTATTATCACAATGAGGAAAGTTTCTTTGGTTGAAAGACAAAATGTGGAAAGTTTCTTTGGCTAAAAGACGAAAAGAACTCATTAGAAAGACAAACTATTCCTTCACAAATCACCTAATTTCTTTATAGGTAGGTGAATAGATAATTGAATTTGAATAGATAATCGAATTGTTTAGTTCTCAATCATAAATGACCATTAATGATCACTCTATCTATCTCAACACTTGAGATCAAAGACATTTACTTCAATTGATCTATATTAGGCTCTAGCACACCCAACATTATGCACACGTAACCGAATTTGGAGCTAAACACCTCCACAACCATTTTAATTGTTTAAATGTAAGGAAATGTCTAAGTTTTTTTCTCAAATTGGACCTGAATGTTAGTTTGCACCATTTTGTAGACATTGGTGACCTTTTTTTTTTTTTTTTAGCTTGTTAGTACACTCCACTGTCGGTTCGCACTTCACTGGTGACCTTTCAACCATACAGATAACACAGATGTATGACAATCCAGATCGTCCAAATCACTTATCTAACTGTGGATTGAGCATTGCCAAAAATTTGTAATGAGGAGATATTACTAAACATATTCATGACAGGTTGCACGTGAACCTTACCTTTGCTAACCTGTCACTTATTTTAAAATATGATAAGAGTGTACTGAGCAATCTAATTTCCAATTTGTGAGAGTTCTCAGTCCATTTGACCTACTTCTCGGCAATTTGCTCGAGTTGTCAGTGAAATTGTTGGTGCATGATTGGTGAAATTTCTTGAATAATTCATGGAATTGACAGAGAAATAAAAAAATATATATATATATGACCTGAAACTTCCACAAATTAATGTAATGCTCAGTCAATTTCATGAACTGCTCGGTCAACTTTGCCGAAGTATAGTTGAATCTCATGTGAAGCTCGCTCAATTACATGTTAGGCTCGTTTAATTTCATTCGAAGTTCATTCAATTTTATATTTGTCTCGCTCAATTTCATGTTAGACTCGTTCAATTTCATTTAAAGCTCACTCAATTTCATGTTATCCTCGCTCAATCTCATTTTAGCCTTGCTCGATTTTATTTGAAGCTCGCTCAATTTCATGTTTGCTTCACTCAATTTCAAGTTAGCCTCGCTCAATTTCATTATAGGCTCGTTTAATTTCTTGTTAGGCTCATTCAATTTCATTTGAAGCTCACTCAAATTGATATTAGCCTCGCTCAATTTCATCTTAGCCTTGCTCAATTTCAAGTTAGGCTCATTCTATTTCCTTTGAATCTTGCTCAATTTTAGGTTTGCCTCGCTAAATTTTAAGTTAGGCTTGTTCAATTTCATGTTAGCCTCGCTCAATTTCATGTTTACCTCTTTGAATTTCCTTTGAGGCTTGTTGAATTTCATGTTTGGCTCATTCAATTTCCCTTGAGGCTCGTTGAATTTCATGTTTGCCTTGCTCAATTTCTTTTGAGGCTCATTGAATTTCATGTTTGCCTCACTCAATTTCCTTTGAGGCTCGTTTAATTTCATGTTTGCCTTGCTCAATTTCCTTCAAGGCTCATTGAATTTCATGTTTGCCTCACTCAATTTCCTTTGAGGCTCGTTCAATTCTATGTTAGCCTCGCTCAATTTCATATTTGCCTCTCTCAATTTCCTTTGAGGCTCGTTGAATTTCATGTTTGCCTCACTTAATTTTCTTTGAGGCTTGTTGAATTTCATGTTTGCCTTGCTCAATTTCCTTTAAGGCTCGTTAAATTTCATGTTTGCCTTGCTCAATTTCCTTTAAGGCTCGTTGAATTTCATGCTTGCCTCACTCAATTTCTTTTAAGGCTCTTTGAATTTCATACTTGCCTCACTCAATTTCCTTTGAGGCTTGTTGAATTTCATGTTTGACTCGCTCAATTTCCTTTGAGGCTCGTTGAATTTCATGCTTGTCTCGCTCAATTTCCTTGGAGGCTCGTTGAATTTCATGCTTGCCTCGCTTGATTTCCTCGGAGGCTCGTTAAATTTCATGTTTGCCTCACTCAATTTCTAGTCCATCCATGTATGGAAATGTGTGTGTGTGTGTGTGTGTGTGTGTGTGTGTGTGTGTGTGTGTATATGCTCATATTCTACAATAGATAGGGCGTGATGAGCCGCTTGTTCCAATTTTTTAGGCAGGTAATCAACACAGTGAGGATCACATTGTATGGAATCAGCAACTCTCCCCATACGAAAATGGAGTTATTAGATGCTTTGGTAGATTGGTGACCGCTATAGGTCATCAGCATATGAATTAGATACAATTTAGGAATTAAACCATACTAAATTTTTACATACGATCCATTCAAGTTTTGCACCGAAATTTGAACAGTGTGATTGGGGTACACTATATGGCACGTGTACAATTTCTTAGTGCATGCGTATCAACCATCAACCTGCCAGAGTATCAAAGCTTTTCTCCAAAGAGAAATTTCTAACTTTACGACCAGTATATGCCCCACAACCTTTTAAAGGCCATTTCTTTTTAGTTACCAAGAATACTCCCCAGGCGTACGGACACCCTTGCACATCACGAAAATGAAAAACAGATCGGACACCCTTGCACATCACGAAAATGAAAAACAGATCGGCTGGTTTTGGGAGGCAGGTTTCCTATGGCTACGGATTATAACCGTAGCCATTGAAAAAAAAAATCCGGGCGATACTACCGCCGCTCCGGCGGAAATGCAGCCAACCTCTGGACGTCTATGCGGTAGTACCACCCGGGTGCGGTAGTGTCGCCCGGTTTTTTTTTAAAAAATTGGGTGGGTCCTATTGTGGGCCCCACATAATTTTGAATGGGCCCCACACTCAACGTTCATGATTTGGTGGGCCCCACATCCACCTGTGCACTTTATTTATTTATTATTATTTTTTATTTTTTACATGGATAACTTCATTCTACCTACATTTTTCTCTAATACATATTTATATAAATATGTATATATAAGCATATAAAAAAAATTCTCTCTTTTTTTTTTTTCTTTTCATTTCTTTCTTTATTCATTTAACGAGAATATCTTCTAAACCAAAACTAGTTACTTGATGTACCCTATATGATTTTGGGGTAGGAGAAGCTACTTTATCCGACCAACCTGTTTATTTTTCAAGATTCCATCAAGTTAATAGTCAAAAATCCATTTCATTCACTTCGCAGTCAAGTTCAATAAGTTCTTTGTCAAATGCATTCATTTCATTTACTTAAAGATCAATTTCATGCATTTCACGGTCATTCCCGGCGATTCCGCTTTACTTCACGGTCAATTCCATGTATTTCACAGTCAATTCCCTTCACTTGACAGTCATTTCCATGCATTTCACTGTCAATTCGCTTCACTTCACGGTCATTTCAATGCATTTCACGGTCATTCTTGGTGAATCTGTTTCATTTCACGGTCATTTCCATGCACTTCATGGTCAATTCCCTTCACTTCACGGTCATTTCCATGCATTTCACGGTCACTTCGCTTCACTTCATGGCCATTTCCATGCATTTCACGGTCATTCTCGGCGATTCCGTGTTGATTCACGGTCATTTCCACGCATTTCACGGACAATTCCCTTCACTTCACGGTAATTTTCACGCATTTCACGGTCAATTCGCTTCACTTCACGGTCATTTTCATGCATTTCACGGTCATTCCTGGCAATTCCGTATTGATTCACGGTCATTTCCACGCATTTCATGGTCAATTCCCTTCACTTCACGGTCTTTTCCACGCATTTCATGGTCAATTCCCTTCACTTCACGGTCTTTTCCATGCATTTCATGGTCAATTCGCTTCACTTCACGGTCATTTCCATGCATTTCACGGTCATTCCCGGCAATTGTGTTGATTCACGGTCAATTCCCTTCACTTCACAGTTATTTCTACACATTTCACGATCAATTCGCTTCACTTCACGGTCATTTCCATGCATTTCACAGTCATTTTCATGCATTTTCACGATCGTGAAATGCATGAAAATTACTGTGAAAATGCATGGAAATGACTGTGAAGTGAAGCGAATTGATCATGAAATGCGTGGAAATGACTGTGAAGTGAAGGGAATTGACCGTGAAATGCATGGAAATGACCGTGAATCAACACAGAATTGCCGAGAATGACCGTGAAGTGAAGCGAATTGACCGTGAAATGCGTGGAAATGACCGTGAAGTGAAGGGAATTGACCGTGAAATGCGTGAAAATGACCGTGAATCAACACAGAATTGCCGGGAATGACCGTGAAATGCATGGAAATGACCGTGAAGTGAAGCGAATTGATCGTGAAATGTGTGGAAATGACCATGAAGTGAAGGGAATTGACCGTGAAATGTGTGGAAATGACCGTGAATCAACATGGAATCGCCGGAAATGACCATGAAATGCATAGAAATGACTGTGAAGTGAAGGAAATTGACCGTGAAATGCGTGGAAATGACCGTGAAGTGAAGGGAATTGACCATGAAATGCATGGAAATGACTGTGAATCAACACGGAATTGTCGGGAATGACCATGAAATGCATGGAAATGACTGTGAAGTGAAGCGAATTAACCATGAAATGAGTGGAAATGACCGTGAATCATCATGGAATAGCCGGGAATGATTGTGAATGCATGGAAATGACCGTGAAGCGAAACGAATTGACCGTGAAATGCATGGAAATGACCGTGAAGTGAAGGGAATTGTTCGTGAAATGCATGGAAATGACCGCGAATTAACACAAAATCGTTGAGAATCACCGTGAAATGTATGGAAATGACCGTGAAGTGAAGCGAATTGACCGTGAAATGCGTGAAAATGACTGTGAAGTGAAGGGAAATGACCGTGAATCAACATGGAATAACCGAGAATGACCGTAAAATACATGGAAATGATTGTGAAGTGAAGCGAATTGACCGTGAAATGCATGAAAATGACTGTGAAGTGAAGGGAATTGTCCGTGAACTGCATGAAAATGACCGTGAATCAACACAGAATTGCCGGGAATAACTGTGAAATGCATGGAAATGACTGTGAAGTGAAGCGAATTGACCGTGAAATGCGTAAAATTGATCGCAAAGTGAATAAAATAAATGAAATTGACTGCGAAGTGAATGAAATTGATTTTCAACTATCGACCTGATGAAATCTTGGAAAATAACTATGTTGGTTGGCTAAATTAACTTCTCCTACCCCAAATTCATACATGGTAGGGTAGGCAACTCATTATACTTCAGGAGATATGCTTGTTAAATAAATAGACAAAGAAATGAATTAAAAGATAGAAAATTATTTTTATATACTTATATATACGTATTTATGTAATTAGGTACAAGAGAAAAACGGAAGGGAAAAAGGTTCTCCCTGTAAAATTTTTTTTAAAAAAACAAAAAAATTAATTCTGCCAGGCTGGGGCGGCTGGGCCTTTTTGTTTTTTTTTTTTCTTTACCGTGGAATTCTCGCTCCTTTTGTGGGTCCCATCATGAGGCCTGTGTTATATCCAAACCGTCCATCTATTTGAGGAGTTTATATTAAGGCTTGAGGTGAAAAATAAGACAGATCTAGCTATCGAGTGGACCACACCCTAAAAGGCGGTGGAGGATTGAACGTCTACCATTGAAATCGTTTCAGGGGTCACAAAAGTTTTAGATCAATATGAAATTTGTTTTTCCTCTTCATCCAGGTCTTTGTGAATAGATTGGATGGAAAAATATATGTTAGGGTGGCCCTATGAAATTTTTAACAGTGAAAATCAAGTTTTCCGCTGCTATTTGTGGTGTGGTTCAGTTGATCTTTGGATATGATTTTTTTTTTACAGTAATGCTCTGAAATGATCTCGAAATATGGATGAACGGTGTGGATATAATAAGTACATCACTGTGGGGGGCCATGTCAAGGAGCGTCAGCGCTCGTCTTCGCACACCAGCCAATCGGCTTCCGGAAGGAATGAATGACGGGGGTATTTTGGTCCCTTGAAAAGTCGGCCGTACAGAGGGGAGTATTCTTGGAAGCTTAAAAAGAGGTGGGCTTCAAATGGCTGGTGGGCCATAAATGGGTCGAACAGTAGGAAATTCCTCTTCTCCAAATGAGAAAGCAAAAAGGTTGGTGAGACAAGCGCCAAACAGGACCCATGAGGGGAGAGAAAGAGAGAGATCCGACAGTGATGCAGAGAACGGAGAAGGAAGAGCAACTCCCATGCATTGTTCCCCTCCGCGCATTTTAGACGAGGGCCTTCTCACTCACCTCATATTTCCAGCAGAGATCTGAAAAGGTGAGTACTCAGAAAAAAGAGAAAAAAAATCCGAAAAAAAGAGAGACAAAAACAAGTAAATCTTTCTTATTTCTTCTATTTTCTTCCAATTATATATTTTTATCGTATATTTTTTCTCTTTTTCTTCTTTCATTCTATCATTTGTTCTGTTTTTGGTATCATTTTGTGGAGAATTTTTAATTTATTATTATTATTTTTTTAAATTGGAGTTTCTTTTTTTTTTTTTGGTTGAATTGTTTTTATGAAAGAACATAAATAGTGAGATTGCTGGGGTTCCTCTGTTAGGGTACGTATATGACTATGGGCAGGTTTTGATTTGTGCAAGTTGGGCTGATGGTTATGGGATCTGGACCGTTTATATGATTGGTCACGCCATTGATCAGCCTGTGGTAAAAAATTTCCTCGATTGGACAAATATTAACCGTTGGATTAGTGGGGTGCAAATTGACGGTTAAAAATGTTTTACAGAGTATAATATGTAGACTGGATGGCTAGGAGCTTCTAGTCTGAGAAGAACTAATGGTATGACCCATCGAGCGTGAAGCCCACCTGATCAATGGTCTGCGCTGATGAATAGTTGGCCTCCCTATGTTTAAACCAGTGTTTTAAATAGCAACTAGCGTTCACTTCATACCTATGAAGCGTGAGGTATAAACTACAAAGCGTGTAGTGCTCTAGCTACAGGCTACTCATACATTTTTTATTTAAGGTTGTTTGGTTGCACAAAATATCATGAAATTCACTAAATTAGATTTGACTGTAATGAAATTTCATGATATCTAGTACAACCAAGCACATCTTAAAATAATAAGAAAAAAGGGGCAAGGATTAATTATAAAGCAGTGTTGTAAATAGTGCTTGTAGCATAGCGGTAGCTTAAGCTATGTAGCATATTAGATAAGGTGTTCTGTAACGGTAACAGTGGCTATAACGGCCACCGCCATTACCATTACAATACGGGCCATTACGGCCCTTTTAAATTTTTTGAATGAAATTGTTTCAAGACCATTACGGACCGTTATGGGATGTTTTTTCTGTAACTGCCTTTTCGGCCCCGTAATGTGTAACGGTTATGGCCGTTACCATTACATAATGGCAATTATCTAACTGTTTTGTTATACCATGGTAGTGTAGCTACAATGCTACGTAGCACAACCAAATAGCATATTTCCCTTGTAGCGTACGTTATAGGGCCATAACGTACGCTACACACAGTGTTGTCAAAATCCAACGATGTTCTATTTGAGTCAAATCTTAAGCAAAATGATTTGAATCCCACAACCTCCCGCTCTGAAACCAATTTGATGCAGGACAATTAACCACTTGCTCTAAAAGCTCGAACTGTTAGAGTATGATGAATCAATCCCTTTATCTCATTGGCCAGGCTTCACATCTCATGGGTTAGGACCTCGGCCGAACCCCCCTCATGGGCCCCATATCACAGGAGCCATCCGCCTCACTCGAGCCACCCGCCTCACACGAGCCGCTTACCCCGAGTGTGCCCCTGCATCCCACAGGCAACCCCACTCAAGCCCGGTGTAAAAATGCCCCCACATTAGATATTTTCTTTGATGTTAAATCGTTTTGCATTTTCTTATGATTCCTTCTTAATTGGTTGAAACACCAAATTGATATAATATTCAATAACGGTAACGGTGGCCATAATGACCAGTCCAATGGTTGTTAGGATGTAGACCATAATGGCCGTTATGGTCCTGTAATTATCAAACATTTTTTTTAAAGGAAAAAAATGTATCAGCCCCATATCTACCCATCACGAGCTAATTTTAAATTGGATGCTATGGCCCCATATCATGTAATGCTCACCACTGTTACTGCTACATTACAACCTCTATGATCGTAATGTAACTGCTTTTTAATATCAGGTGCATGACTTATCTAGATTTTTTTTAATAGATAGTTGCGATCATGTTGACCTACATGTATTGTGACAATGATGGTTAGAAATCAAAATATCTTTTTTACTTTGATCCATAGAATCAAATGCTGCTTTTCCAATGTGATTCTATGCTCAAGAAAAGTAAAAAAGAATATAAATTATTAAATGATTCTTACATATTTTAAAGGTAAATTTATTGAATGAAAAAAAAGAGGGAGAAACAAGAATCCTCTAACACTATCATAATATGGTGGTATTACTTGGTGCATCTTGATGAGAAATGGATGACTGATGACTTTTGATTTTTTAATTTTTATTTATATTTTACATTTTTTTTTCAAATTAAAAAAAGTATATTACAATTTACGATAATATTTGCAATTCGATATGATTCACCTCTTATAACGATTGCTATATGTAACGATTTCGATAACATTCGCTACACTTTTTTTTAAAAAGAAACAAAGTTTAATGCTATTAGTTCAAGTGTTATTGTAAAATGGCGGTGACCTATCTTTCTTGCAGTTGACAATGATGTTGAGCTATCTAGACTTTCCAAATAATGGGTCCTAATATAGATGGAAAATATTTGTACATCTACCCATATCAGAAAATCTTAACCATCTATAAATGGGCCTCTACGTGTATGATTGAGGACTTGTGACTATTTGGAAATGGTATAGAATTGACATTATATATATAAAAATAATCTTTAACACGTCATGCCCTCTTTCAAAACCTAACTCTTGACGCACGGACCCCTCCGGCCCCCAAGACCTAATTTCTTGATTTTGGCCGATCAATTGACCCTGGAAGAAGGTCCATTTACTGTATTTTCAAGAGCATTGGAGCTGAAATTTAGGGAAAAAACCAGGTTTCCCCATTTTCACATACGTACGGCTATGAAAGCTCAAATATGTTGTCTTTTGATTGATAGAATCTCCCCTTGAGCTTGCTAAAGGTATGTTCTTGCCCCTAAATATCTAGTAATGAGTTCTTTTTCATTTTGGATGAAGATATATGCTTTCTTTAGGGATTTTTCGAAATTTTTTTAAGGAGGCCGGTGCTATGCAATGTTGTAGGATAGGTTATTTTGGATGAATATTTATGGTGTGGTTTAGCCCGTTGTTATGCAATGTGTGTGTGTGGCATGCTATGCAATATATATATATATATATATATATATATATATATATATATATATATATATATATATATATATATATATATAAAGGTGTTTGAAAACGGTTACATATTGGCCGTAACAACTGATACATAATGGTAATGGCCGTTACCGCTACGCGTTATGGGGTCATAACGGCCACCCTCTCTTTTTTGTTCCCGTAACGGCTGTTATGGTACCGTAACGACTGTTACGGGCCTAAAGAAAGTAGGAAAAAAAGGAAAGAAAAAAGAAAAAAACCGTACCTTTTTTTTTTTTTTTTTTCCTTTCCTTCTTTCTCCTTCTTCTTCTTCTTGGGCTGCGGCTGTGGCTGCACATTTTCTCCTTCTCTCTCATTTTCCCTTTCTTTCCCTCTCATTTTTTCTTTTTCCCTCTCATTTCTCTCTCCCTCTCTCTCGGTCTCAAAAAAAATGAATGCGGCCCACCTTGATTTATATATTGTATTATATATCCATGCCACCCATCAGTTTTTCCTGATCATTTCAAGGTATGGTCCCTAAAATAAAGCAGATCCAGATCTCAAGTGGACCGCACAGTAGGATTGAATGTCCACTATGTACTTGCATTGTTTTAGTGCATGTGGCCCACCTTGATTTATGTGTTGTATTATATATCCATGCCACCCATCAGTTTTTCCTGATCATTTCAAGGCATGGTCCCTAAAATGAAGCAGATCCAGATCTCAAGTGGACCGCACAGTAGGATTGAATGCCCACTGTGCACTTGCATTGTTTTATTGCATGCGGTCCACCTTGATTTATGTGTTGTATTATATATCCATGCTACCCATCAGTTTTTCCTGATCATTTCAAGGCATGGTCCTTAAAATAATGCAGATCCAGATCTCAAGTGGACCGCACAGTAGGATTGAATGCCCACTGTTAAAAACTTATTATGGCCCACTGTAATGTTTATTTACCATCGAAACTACTGAGAAGGTTGCATGGACCAGGATCAAGGAAAACACAAGTCGCTTAAAAATAAAAAAATAAAATAATAATAATAATAATAGAAGTTTTAATTGTGGGAATTCAATCCCTACTGTGTGGTCCACCAAAGATTTGGATTTGCCTCATTTTTTGGACCATGCCCTAAAATGAGTTGGCAAAAAGGATGGACAACGTGGATATAAAACAAATGCATCATGAATTTAACGTTGATTTGGGGCATCAAATGGTCCACCAAATCAGCTATAAATCGACAACATTATTTACTTGAATATAATTTCAAATTTTTTCTCGAGATTTATTGGGAAAAATTATATTAATTTGTTAGATATATGAATTATATAATTGGATATAAAAGTCCCTAGATTGTATGTTGAAATAAAATGTACACAAGTCATAAGGTATGTAATACACCAGTACTTACAAATATGAGATATTTTGGTATTAGATTCATTCTAATTAATTCATATTGATATTATATAGTTAGATAATTAAATATAAAAGATCTATAACCAATACTAGGTTGTCAGGTTCATAAATTCATCGGGTAGTCCGATATAACTTCTCACCAAAGAGTGAAACGTTACACCACTATAAATATGTTCTAAATATGTTCTAAATTATAAATGAATACATATTTGGAATATTTACAATATTCCGGATTTAATGGATATTTTTCCATAATTTTTTGACAAAAAAAAAATTTGCACTGTTATGGGACCCCATCGGCCGTTACAGTCCTGTATCGGCCGATACGGGGCGTATCCGTATAGGTAACGGTGGGCACCGTTACGCCCACCAATACCGATACAGAATACCTATATATATGTATGTATAGAAGTGTTTGGGTGTTTGTGCATTGTTTTCTATGGCGTGGCCCACTTGATGGTTAGATAGGCTTGATTTGCTTAAGCAGCTCACAATTGGCCATTGTTTTTATGGTGTGGCCCTTCACCTAGTCTAGCAAGGTCGATCTATTTTTCTGTGTTATGGTTGTCCATTGTTTTTTTTTTTTTTCGTTTACATTTATTCTTACTATTTACCATATTTTCCCTTATTTTTTAATTAAAAATAAAAGTATCTTACAACTTACGCTCCACGTTATAGGGGGTTGAACGCTACGCAATACGTGCTATAAAGATAAAGAAAGCGAGAAAAGGATGCGACAAAGAAGGTTTTCTTTGGCCTTCTTCCAAGTCTTCTAGGATGTCATAAAAAAAGATTTAGTTAATTTCTTCACAAATTTCTTCTTTGATGGCCGGGGCCGGGTCCCTCAGGTCACGGGAGCTTCCTGCATTGCTCTCATCCGGAAAATTGAAGGTGCGGCTCATCTCAAGGATTTTTAGCCCATTAGCCAGTTGGAGGGACCCTATAAGATTCTGGACAAAGTCCTTGCCTCTAGGCTTCGTCTTGCTCTTTTGGGGGTTGTTTCTAAGGCTATGTGAACTTTCATGGCCAATCAACAAATCCTTGATTGTGCTTTTATTGCTCATGAATGCGTTGACTCTTGTCAATGGGTTGGCAGGAGTGGTTTGTAAGCTAGACATTGAGAAAGCCTTCGACCACGTTGATTAGGATTTATGTGGACTATATGCTGGGTCGTCTTGGCTTTGGGTTGAGATGGTGTACTTGGATATGGGTTTACATCTCCTCAGCCATTGTTCGAAGTATTCCCAATATTATTGAAAGATCCTCGATATTATCCGTATCTCCAACTCAATAATATCGATAACACTAGTAGCGAGACCAATAACACTAGTATTATCAGAAAATCTAGGTATCGGCGATGTATCGCTACTTATAACCAATGTATCGATATTGCCAATATTTTTACTGTGTAAATTCTAGGTATCGCTTGTATTGCCAATGTATCAATATCGCCAATATTTTCGACTGTGTAAATTCTAGACATTGCTTGTATCGCCAGCATATTGGTGATATTTTGATAATATCGCCAATGTATCAATATTGTCAAATTTTGTTTATTAAAAAAATTCCATTTCAATTTTTTATGGGCGCATGCTTGTATGCAGTGTCCATTTTGATATTATCGTTATTGTGGCATGGGTGATATTGAGACCAGAATCTTTCGTTTTCTCTCTGGTTGTCGATGATTTCTCAATGAAATAGTGTGTTGTCGATATTCTGAAATATTAATGGATGTTTGGATAGAAAGTTAGATGGTTGTTGGATGGATAAATGGGATGGTTGGATGGATAGATGGGATTGTTGAACTGATTTCTTACGACATCACATAGTTTTAGGCCCGCCATTAAATGAAAACTGATTATGTATGCATTCTTTTTACAATTTTGTATTCCTAGATATGTAAATATGTTTATTTTAGCATCTCTTGAAGTTTCACTGAAAAATTCCACCAAGTTTCCCCAATGTTTCCCCGCATTTCCGATTATCGGTGATATTATCGACGATGTCGATATTGTTTTTGTATCCTCAGTCAGCAAAACTTGTAGCGACATTGATACTTCGAACACTGTTCTTAGCTAAATTCTCTGTTCTAGTTATGTTTCTTTCAATCTTTCAGAGGTTTGAGATGGGGTGACCTGCTTTCCCCTTTCCTCTTTGCCACTACTGTCGAAGGCCTTAACAGGATGCTGGGTAAAGGAGAGTTGGTTGGCCTCTTCAGTGGGTTTAATGTGGTGAATTCTGGCCCATTCAGTTTCCCACATTCAGTTTACGGATGATACTCTCCTCTTCTGTTATGGCATCTTTCGAACACCTACGGAAAATCATTCATTGCTTTGTGGCAATCTCTGGTCTTAGGATTAATCTCTCCCAAAGTGAAATGCTTGGTATCTATCTCTCTCTCCACGCTTTCTTGATTACTGGCAGTTTTCGGTTGCAAGGCAGGATCCTTCCCCTCCTCGGATCTTGGCTTTCTCTTTGCATTGGGAAGCTTGCTAAACACCTATGGGTTGTGGTTATTGAGGGACTTGAGCAGAAACTGTCTTGCCGGAAGTGTTGTACCTTGTCCCTCGAGGGATGCCTAACCTTATTAAAGTTGCCCTTTCAAACCTTCCCTCCTACTCTCTCTCTCTCTCTCTCTCTCTCTCTCTCGTTCTCTCTCTCTCGTTACTAGAAGTCTGTTTTGATCAGGCTATATAGACTAAGGAGAGATTTTCTGTGGAATGGGACCTACGATGGCCACAAGTTCTACCTTCTCAGCTAGTCTGATGTTTGCAAGTCTTCCTTGGACGGGGTGTCGGTATTTGGGATTTGGCTGTGATGAATTCAATGCTTCTTGTTAAATGGACCTGGCATTTTGGCTTGGAGGTTGGTAGTTGGTGGAAAGATATCATTGCCAACAGGAATGGGAGCGGTGATGGCAGTTGGTTTTCTAAACCCTCCTCCCTTTACAGAGCCTCCGGAGTGTGGAAAGCTATTGCTAATTTGGAGGCCCATTTACAAGAACGAGTTCCTTTGCTCTTGGTAGTGGGTCTCACTCACATATGTTTTTGGATGGATCGCTGGATCATAGATAGGCTTCTCCTCTCTATTTTCCCTAGCCTGGCTTGAGTTGCTTTGGATAGGTCCATTTTTGTAGTCAACTAATTCTGTGACGTGGGCTCTGGGATTTGGTGTCCTCCGTATAAGAGAAATCTATCTAATTTTGAGACAACATACTTCCTCTGACTTCTGGAGCTTTTAAGTAGCGTTTGTCCCTCCTCGAGAGTTGAAGACTCGCTGGTGCTTGAGGAGCGCTTTCCTTATTTCGCTTGGTCTTATGGAGCTCCTCCGAAGGTTTTTGTGTTCGTCTAGCTCCTCGCTAGGGGGAGAATCCCCACTATGGACAATATGCAGTAAAGAGGGATGGTTCTACTCAACGTCTATTTGCTATGTTTGAAAAGTGTGGAATCTATCAATCACCTTTTCATCCATTTCCCATTTGCTTATGGGGTGTATTTAGGCCCTTTTCCACACTTCTTGGGTTATGCCTTTTGCTGTTGTGGGTTTGCTTTTTGCCTCACGGAGGAGGTGTTGGAAAGGACCACAAAGCAATCTGGCATTTGGTTATTGTGGCTGTCTTTTGGGCCATTTGGAGTGAAAAGAATAGCCATTGCTTTCAGAATTCCTCCTCTTCTAGCTCTAGGGTGGTGGGCTTGATCTCTAGGGACATTGCGGAGTGGTCATTATGCTTCTCGATCTATTGTTGTATTCTTTCTTTTATCTTTGGGTTGTTGTAGGCCTAACGGGTTCCTCTACCTTGGCTTTTATTTTGTCTTTGTTTTGTTTTGTTTGGTCTTGTTTTTGTTTTTCTTTAGTTTGTTTCTAGTCGTTCTTGTTTCTCTTTTCGCCCTTGGTGTTTCTTTTAATAAATTTTGTCAATCTTATTTTTTTTTAAAAAAAGAGCAACCAACTGGTTTCATATTGTTACTTTTATTATTTTACTAAAATTTCTGAAAATATTAGCTAATTTTTATTTTAAAAAGTAGAAAAATGCAACAAATCATTGAAAACATTGATTAGTTTTTGTATTAGTGAAAAATAACTTGCAGTGTAAGCTCCATAGTGTTTAGCATATTTAGATTAGCATGTAGCATAGGCTACTTGCGATTTCATGATCTACATAACCTTAAGGCCAAGGTACGCTACGCAGCATATGCTATTTAAAACACTGGTTCAGACTTGAAACCCAAGCATTCCATGCATAACCTTAGGTCAAGCATCATATAATTTCTTGACTATTGTTAATATTTGATTGTATTTCACTGTGCGGGTGAATTGTAAATGTTCGCTTGACATGATCCCTTCACGTTCTTCTCCACTTGGACTGTATGATTTATGGGTCACCTCTTCGGTTGGCCACCGCCAAAAATGTCTCTGAAGAGATTATCATATCGTACGTTCAATAACCCACTTTTGGCCGTTGAATAAAGTTATAGGCAAATTATGGAAAATTACATTTGACGGTTAAGCTTATTTGATTAGTGGGATTTTTGGACCATGACTTATAGGCTGGACAATTAGGATCCATGACAGTGTCTGTTGATTGTGGAGGAGAGATGGAGTGCACCATGCACTCATGTCAGTGTGGTTAGCTATTTATGCAGGATCTGAAACAGCAAATCCCTCTTGGGTGGTTCATAGCTCAATAACTGGATTTATTTGTGCTGGGGCATTGTTATTTTTTGTGGTTTTGCAATTTTTTTTTTAAAAATATTTATAAATAAAATAAAATTCACCTATATTTTAGGAGGTTTTGTCATTAATAGGTTTTTTTAATGCGTTCGTACCCATGCATCCAGCCATTGGTTGAGCTGGTAATGCACGCCCCCGACTTGCAGTGAGGCTGGGGCTAAAAAAAAATAAAATAAAATACTCCCTTCTTTTTCACTTAGCATTTCGGGTTCTTTCATTTTATGTTTCAGCTTCTCCTTTTGTTATTTTTGAGCATTCAATGCTTTCGTGCTAATTTAAAGTTGGGAACACCATTCCTTATTTGATTAGAACCAGATAATTTAATGGGGCTCAAAAAAAAATACTCCCTTCTTTTTCACTTAGCATTTTGGGTTCTTTCATTTTATGTTTCAGCTTCTCCTTTTGTTATTTTTGAGCATTCAATGCTTTCGTGCTAATTTAAAGTTGGGAACACCATTCCTTATTTGATTAGAACCAGATAATTTAATGGCGGGGCTGATTAGCGCTCACATCGCCCCAACTCGTCTACCTTGTAGTCATCGTCACTCGCCCCTTCCCCCTATCTTCTCTCCTTGTTTATCAAAGAACTTGCATAAATTTCCTCTTGGGATGACGGGGCAATTCAAACCTCTCACCTTAGTGATAGCCTCAGCTCAACCTCAAGACATTGCTGCTCCTACTCGCTTTGACAACACTCTACCCACAAAAGGTTATATCCAAATCGTTTCAATATTAGTAATCATCTTCATTGTACTTCTAGCACTGATTCTTACTGTTTTGGATGGGCTTTGCTTGCTTGTAGAGGTGCTTGAGATCTGGAGAAATGCTGAAGCCGTCTGCTTTGATGTGGATAGCACTGTGTGCTTGGATGAAGGAATAGATGAACTTGCAGAGTTCTGTGGTGCTGGAAAAGCTGTTGCAGAATGGACTGCCAGGTTCCATGTTCTTCTGGTTGTTGATATTTATAGATTAATTGCTGTTTGGGAACTCTTATCAATTTTTTTTTGGGTGTTGCCAGGGCAATGAGTGGATCTGTTCCATTTGAGGAGGCTCTAGCAGCTAGACTCTCTTTGTTTAACCCTTCGCTGTCCCAGCTCCATGATTTTCTTGAGAAGAGACCCCCCAGGTGCATATTGTTTGTCACAAATTGATTTGCACATCTCGTATTTTTATTGCTGCCTTTTTGTATGTATTTAGAAGTTGAAGGGACAGCTAAAACATGTTAGGTTTGCTAGTAAATTAACTGCAATTTGGAAATTTTTGGCAAAACTTGGGAACTGTTTTGCATCTTTAATTTGAAGTTAATACGAAATATTTTCCAACTTTTCTTGTTTCCTTTTCTTTTAGTTTTAAAGTACCGAACAATTCACAATTTATTGGAAATCTTTTGAAACCATTTGGTTTTCATGAAAGAAAAAAGGTGAATTTCATAACCGCACTTCAAGCGGTGGGCTTGTAGAGAATTGTTTGAAGTGGACTAAATTTGTGGTAATTCATGCTCACTGGTTTTGTTTCTACATTTCCTGCTAGAATTCCGACAACATTGAGAAAATCACTGCCTATTGGGTCTACTAAATGTATAGTTCGTATTTTCCAAATGATCAGTTTTTTTTTTTTTTTTTTTTTTTTTTTTAAAATTTTTCTTCAACATTTACCTATTAACTTTTGGAAAACATCAATCTCCCATGGTCTGATGTGGTCAGGCACTGAGAAGTCTCATTCTAGTTAATGAATTGAATTTTCAAGGGATTTGTTTTAGTTCAATAGCATTTTAAGGTTACAACTAAATTTTCACAGTTTCCAATGGCACTGTAAGTGATGAAAAATTACCTAAGCATAGTGGAAGATCTATAAAGAGGAGAGAAGACTGAGAAGATGACTAGTAAATGTCATCCTTTTGTCTTCATAGTGGTGAATCTATGGATCACATGTTTACGCACTGGGAGTACGCCAGGAGGCTTTGTTACAATTTCATTGGCCTGTCTAGGATAGAGTGGATTATGTCAGGGTTGATAGTGACCTTTTTTCAGGCTTGGCATGGTCAGGGGAATGGTTGGGGAAAAGGAGAAAGGTTATGTGGCTAATCATGATGCTTCTGGCACTATGGTTAGTGCTAAAATTTTAATAGGAAGTTGGATGTCCAACCAGCTTAGAAATTAATCTTAATAAATATGAGTTAGTTCATGTCACTTTTGAAGAGGGATTGGCGGCTTGGGTGGGCCCAATCGTGGTGCTAATGTGAAATCCACCCTGACCATCAACTGTGTCACCCCATGTTAGACCTAGGGCTAAAAAATCAGCGGCATCTGTGATTCAGGTGGATCACATGATTGGAAAGAGTGTACAGGGCAAAGCTCACCCTCTAAACCGTTTCCCTTGGTGTGGCCCACTCAAATTGCCCCGATGCTGATGGTTGCCTGTACAGTAATGATTCCCCATCTGTTGGCGGCTTCCCATGTGTTGGGCAGGCAGCATGGTGTGCTGTAACGGCCGTTATGGGGCCGTAAAGGCCATTATGTAAAGGTAACAGTGGCAACCATTACACGTTATGGGGTTGTAATGGGCGTTACAGAAAAAACTGACTTGTAATGGCCATTACAACCCCCGTAACGGTCCGTTATACACCCCCCCATAAAGGCCATAACACCCTTGTAACGGTTCATATAGGGCCGATAAAGGTTTTTTAGTTTTTTTTTCAATTAGAGAGAGAGAGAGAGAGAGAGACTGTATTGGTCATCGCAAAGGTTGTAACGGCCGTTACAACCCGTATCGTAAAGGTAATGGTGGCGGCCGTCATACTACGGCCTTCCAAAAATGGATGATTTTGAACTTTATAGAGTTGCGTTGCTTTCCACAAGCACTAAAAGAGGAGCCAGGTTGTTTTTTTATTTTTAATATTTTATGATATCAACCACTATTAGGATTGTTGTTGCCTCCGATCCATGACCACAACCAGATGAAGAAGTTATATGATAGCCTCATGAGTACTTGGGGAAGATGAATTGCTTGCTATAAGAACTTTAGGCTTCATGTTGATGTTGCCATAGCTTAGTGAGGGTTCGCAAAGGTGCTTTGTAGTATTCGAGATGAGAACATAAGATACTCATCGCCAAGTCCACCAAAGTACACGTAGAATTTTATCTTTTATTATAGAATGGGTATCGGATTCAGTCAACTAACCAATAATGATACAATCTTTTTAAAGTATACATCAATTGTTAAAGGCCCTTGTTGGCAGTCTCAAAACTCAAGTCTTGTTTCCATAAATGAGCCTCGGATTGTTGTGTAAAGACAATGGAGTGATTTTAGGAGGGTATGAGTGGAAGACATGTCCAGTTGATATAAACAAAACATTTGATCTTTAACTTACTAACTTGGGATTTCTTCATTTTCTTAATAGACTGGCCATATTTTTGGGTGTCATTGTCCAAGACGGAGGCGTCGTGGTGCCTTCAAGGTGGCCCAATCCTTGACTATAGGCAACAACAAGGATCTAACACTTCCAGAGATGAAATTATCATTGACTAATTTGATTTAAATGAGTTGGGGTAGAATAGTAAAATGAGAGGAAAGAATAGTGTTAGACTGGTTTATAATAGGTATAACAGAAAAAGAAAAAAAAAAGAGAAGAAAGAGAAGAAAAACACCAATTTTTTCTTTTGGGTCGTAGGATAAAGTTTTCAAAACACTAATGGATGCACCCTATATCGTGTCCAATTAATCGCTATTAGGGATACTGTGCCCTATTTGGGTTTTTGTTCCAAGAATTAGGATTTTTGGAATTTTTTGAAAAAAAAGGGTAAAGGATAGATCTAAAGGTAGAAACTGTAATAACCCGAATTAATCTTAACCATTCAATTTTAACCATTGATCAATGTACCAAATTAGTCCAATTTGACCATTGATCTACAAGATCAACTAGTCCAATCTCAACCATTGATTTGGACATATCCAATTCAATTGTTCATTAACTAATAAATCAAACCATGCATTTAACCATTCATCCAATGATACAACCATCAAACCGTCCATCTCACCACCGATCTACAGGTACATCACGAAGTCCAGCCCCCGATCACACATGAACTCATCTAACCGTACATTTATCCATCCATCTATTCATACATCCATCCGTCCATCTATGTATACATCGATCTGCCCATCCATCCGCATCATCCATTTATGTACTATTGAATACATCACAACCATAGATTAATTCATGTATCAAATACTAGATACGTGTACACCCATTTAATGCATGCATACCTCTCACACATGCTACATGCACACACACTTATCACACGTGTGGCATGCACATACATGTGGCATATGCATGTGGTTTGCATGTGGCACACGTACAATGCATGTACAGACTTGCATGCAAGTATACAACATGTGTTAGAAAAATAATAATAACAAAAAAAAAAAAAAAAACGTGGTTAAAAAGAAAGAGAAAAAGGAAGCAAGAGGTGTAACTTCTTTGCTTCACGTGTGCATAAAGAATACTATATGTAAGGGAGTTTGTTGTGAGATAAGATGTAACAACATGCAACGTGCAACGTTAGGAGAGAGAGAGAGAGAGAGAGAGAGAGAGAGAAACTTTAGCTATTTATGTGATATACAGGTAAAGATAGGAGCAGAGAGAAAAAAAAAGGAAGAAAGAAAAATAAGAGGAAATAAAAAGGAAGAGAAGAAATTAAAAAAAAAGACTTTTCTTTTATAATATGTGAGTTTCTCTCACTTGATGTTTATAATATATATATATATATATTTATTTATTTGCACACATAATTAATGTTGCCATCTTAGTTGTTTTTATTTCATTTTTAAAAAAAATTTGTTGCAATTATTTATCATGCTTTTTAATATTTCGTTTATTTTTTTTATTTTTTTTGCCTTGGTTGTTATATTTTAGCATGCCTCAATTTGACTTTAAGTTTTATTTATTATTAATCCTACACCAATAATTCATTTTTAGAATTTCTATTTTTATTTTGTTAAAATTATTGTAAAAATCTAGAGTTTATATATAATTTTGAAGAATCTTAAATATAATAGATTATGTTGCATGTGTATTTTTCTACGTAGAACTTTGATCGTGTATGAATAGTTTATATTGATTTGAAATTTTATTTTTGATTTGATAAATTATTTACATCATATATTATGGATTCAACCGAAGAATAGCGATCATTGCAAAATTTTATAAATATTTGGTTCATGTAATATTGAAATCATGCATGGCCATAATAGTTTTTAGAACACCAGAAAATAGGTAGAGTGATCAAGTCCTCTGGGTTGAAAATCCCTAAAGCGTAAATAGGTAGGGCGACCAAGACCCTTGGGTTGAAAGTCCCAGAAACCCTACTGGTACCTTTTGAAACCTCTACCATACCCTTTGGGTGGGTGAGCATATCAGGATTGCAAAAGGTTCTTGCTGTCAGGTTCAGTAGTCACTAAGTGCCCTTTGAATGGGTGAGCATGTCACCAGTTGGGTTTCTCGGACTTTCAACCCAATGATCTTGATCGCCCTACCTATTTATGCTTTAGGGATTTTCAACTTAGAGGACTTGATCGCCCGGCCAACTTTATGGTCATGCATGATTTCAATATTACATGAACCAAATATTTATAAAAATTTGCAATGATCGCCATTCTTTGGTTGAATCCATAATATATGATGTAAATAATTTATCAAATCAAAAATAAAATTTCAAATCAATATAAACTATCCATACACAATCAAAGTTCCACGTAGAAAAATACACATGCAACATAATCTATTATATTTGAAATTCTTGAAAATTATATATAAACTCGAGATTTCTACAATGATTTTAGAAAAATAGAAATCCTAAAAATGAATTATTAGTGCAGGATTAATAAAAAAAAACTTAAAGTCAAAATGAGGCATGCTAAAATATCAACAACCAAGCAAAAAAAAAAAAAAAAAAAAAAAAAACATGAGAAGTAATTACAACAATTTAAAAAAATGAAATAAAAACAACGAAGATGGCAACATTAATTGTGTACAAATAAATAAATAAATATATATATATATATCTATTTTTATTTTTATAAACATCAAGTGAGACAAACTCATATATTATAAAAGAAAAAGTCTTTAAAAAAATAAAATAAAATTCTTCTCTCTTTCCTCTTATTTTTCTCTCTTCCTTATTTTTTTTCCCTCTCCACTCCTTTCTTTACTTGTATCTCACGTGAATAGCTAAAGTTTTTTTTTTTCTCTCACTCTCTTTCCTCACGTTGCACACTGCATGCTGTCGCATCTTATCTCACAACGAACTTCCTTACATATAGTATTCTTTATGCACACGTGAGGCAAAGAAGTTACACCTCTTGCTTCTGTTTTTTCTTTCTTTTTAACCATGTTTTTTTTTTCGTTATTTTATTTTTTAACACATGTTATATACTTGCATTCAAGTTTGTACATGCATTGTACGTGTGCTACATGTATGTGCATGCTACACGTGTGATAAGTGTGTGTGCATGCAACATGTGTGAGAGGTGTGCATACATGAAATGGGTGTACACGTGTTTAGTATTTAATGCATGAATTAACCTATGGTTGTGATGTATTCAATGGTACATAAATGGATTATGTAGATGGATAGATAGATCGATGTATACATAGATGGACGGATGGATGTATGGATAGATGGATGGATAAATGTCGGTTAGATGAGTTCATGTGTGATCGGGGGCTGGACTTCGTGATGTACCTGTGGATTGGTGGTGAGATGGATGGTTTGATGGTTGTATCATTGGATGAATGGTTAAATGCATGGTTGGATTTATTAGTTAACGAACAATTGGATTAGATATGTCCAAATCAATGGTTGAGCTTGGACCAGTTGATCTTGTAGATCAATGGTCATATTGGACTAATTTGGTATGTTGATCGATGGTTACAATCGGATGGTTAAGATTAATTCGGATTATTACAGAAATAAATTAGGGTATTTGAACAACAGAATGAATAGGAAAGAAAAAGAATAAAAAGAAAGATAAAGGTAGAACTAGGATTTGGGAAATTGAGAAATTAATGTGTTTGGTATCAATTTCACCACAAAAAAAGGGTTGTAGACAGAAAGACTTCCTTTTATCATCTTTTAGAAAGAAATGATCTGGAAAAAAATAATATTTTATTGCCTTTTAGAAAATAGCTTCTATCTGTTGTCAAGAGTAACTTCTACTTAGGTTGACTGTTTAGGATGTGTTATTGTAGAGGTCGTTCTGGTCAGTGTTTGAAATATCGATATCGCGTTATGCATCGCATCCTTTGGATACAGATATGTATCGGTTATCGCATGGGATATATCTTTTGTATCGGGTAATTTATTGCACTTTGGGAAACATGGGGAAACATTAGGAAAATGGTTGAATTTTTCAATGAAACTTCAGGTATTGTTAAAAAACACCTTAATAAACACTTTTAAATCATAACATTTCAAAAAAGAAGTGCACATAATAGGCTTCCTTTCTACAGGGTCCTAAGCTATGCACTGTCTGACTGAATTAATGCGACTATATTCAAATTGAATGCATAAGATTTAGTGTGTATGTGATGATCATTTCATCCAACACTCTTAAATACTTCGAAATTAGTCTCAATTGACAGTTGGTTGAAGGGAAATTTTGAAAAAAATACATTTTTTAAATTAATTTTTAATTAAAAATAATTTTTTATTTTCAAAAATTGACAAGGACTTAACAAATCAGTAAATCAACCCTCATACATGCTTGATTTCATGTTTGGAGTGCAACATTGCAAGCAATTTCAGAAAATTTTCCCAATTTCCCTCAAATCGGACCACCTACACCTAAATTTCGAAATTATAGTGTATGTGATGATCATTTCATAAAATACTCCTAAATACTTCGAAATTAGTCTCAATTGACAGCTAGTTGAAGGAAAATTTTGAAAAAAACATGGAGAACCAATGGATGTCAAAATCAAAGCTTAAACTCCATGATTTTTCATGCAAAACATAGAGAACTAATGGATTTGTAACCATTTGACACTAATTTAACATAATTTCAACAAAAAAAATGGATCGGAAATTGAAAATGCTCAGCAGATCGAACATGTGGGATATATCAACACTACATGTGCGTTTCGTATCACGCGGGTGGGATACAAGATATATCATGGGATACATCGGCTGATATCGTTGATATTTAAAACATTGGTCCTGGTAACTTTTTTCACCTTTTTCAAACTTCTTCCCGTAAAGGAGAGAAGTCATCATCAGGCGAGTGAATATATAATACTAGGGGCATCCCTTATTTGTATCTTAATCTGAGTGAAATGACAAGACTAGCCCCATATGAGAAAATCAAAGCCCACATATCATGGGATCCATTTTCCGTGCTGCCAAATGCTACCTTCCTTATTCTTATTATGCACTATTTTGGAGGTACATCCAAACGTGCCCTAAGCTTATGAGAAAAGAAATATTTGTTTCATGTAAACAAGTTTTTTCAGCATTGCAAAATCATATTAAAGATAATACCACGATTATTTTTCCTCTTTTTAAGTTATGATAGATAGAACACGTGTTCCCTGATGATGGATTCTCTTAAATATCCGATCTAGGGTTTACCTCTTAGTCAAACTTGAAGTTTTCTGCTTTCTATGTGTAGGTTGTCTCCAGGCATAGCAGATTTGATCAAGAAGCTGAAGGCTAAGAAAACTGATGTTTACCTGATTTCTGGAGGCTTCCGTCAGATGATCCAAGTATGCTGCTAAACTTCTAAACGTGCTTCAACTTCTCTTCTATTCCATGCCTTTTTGAGAATTGGTTGCTAGTTAAACTTTACTAAGCAAGCAAATTTTGTAATTTTTCTTTCACATAAGTGGAGAGTTATTGGTGGCAGGAAATAAAAGCACAGTTTGTGTCCCATAAGGTACTACTACTGCAATCAGTCTAGCTGTCAGCTAGAGTTGGCCTCTCTCTAAGTGTGGCCAATCTGAACATCAAGGCATTATACATGCCCATGAATTTCTGCAGTGTCCTCAGGTTTCTCTTAACACCCTATTTGTTGGCACTGATCAAAGGGTCGCGGGACCCATCAGATAAACAAATATCACCGACCCATGGGCCTCACATGTAGAGATCCTGAGGCTCAGTTCCATATAATTCTTGCCAACCCCATTTCTTCGTGCTGCTGGATGAACATCAAAGAGTCTCCAAGCTTCACCCAAGGGACCACAAAATACTGCACCAAACCCACATAGAAAAGTGATACTCAAGTAGTGAGATTTGTTAAGCAGTCTCCTCCACCATGCCTGTGAAGGACAATGGTTACAAAGTTGGAGAAGTTGTTATGGGAGTAAAATGACTACTTACTGATGGATGCTTCGGAACTCAAATCATAACATCCCAAAGCATAAGGATTCAAAACTGGGTTCTGGCTGATCCTATTGTGTGTTGTGTCATGTAAGTGGCCCAAGAAGCTATTCAGAGCAACAACCTGACGCTTCTGTGCAGGTAACCATGCTTAAAACAGTGCAGCGGAGCTCTGGTAGATTAGTGTGGCAGGAAATGCTGTCTCCTCTTTGATTAGGAAAAGCCATGATCCAACACAAAATAAGTATAGCCATGGCAATGATTTCTAATTAGTGTACCATCCAAAAATATGCCCAAACTGTAGTTGCCAGTAGGGTGCAACTTGGGTAGGTTGGGTCTGGTTGAGGGTCAACCCATGTCTAACATGACCTCATGAGGACCCAACCTGCAACCCAACCCAAATTTCAACCTGAGGTGCGCAACCCGAACCCAACCCAAATTTCTCTACAGTCGACCCAACCTGACCCGACCTTACCCAAGTACATGTGATCATTCCCAAACTGACCTTACCTGACCTTAATTTGCTCAACCCAAACCTAACCCAATTTCAAATTGGTTTGGTGTTTTCAAACCCAAACCCAACTTGAGGATATTGACAACCTGATCCGAGATTGGGTTTGGTCAATCTGGTTCAGGTTGAGCCAAACCCAATTTCAACAGCTGTATGCATTATTTATTGGTAGTTAATATGGTGGCTTGTGGCTAGTCCCCACAATAATGTTGCCAAGTTTGGATCTGTGAATAATTAGGGAGGCAATTACTTGGTTTGGGAAACAATTGCAATGAATCCCAGACATTCGTTACTGAATGGGGGGAAATAAAATGTAATAGAAAAGCACCAGTTGAAAATAAAATATTAGCATTGTATTTCTGAGATAAATAGAAATTATATTAGGAAAAATAAAAAAAGAAACTTCTTCTATGTTTTCACAAGATTTTCTCTGGCCCTTCTGGGTATTCACCATTTTCTTTAGGCATCACGAATTAAGAAACTATTAACAAATGCACTAATAAAAAAATTGAGAGTTGAACTCCACCTGGTGCAATGCACTACTCATAAAGGACTGCTAATTTTAGGTAGGCCGGTAGTTGAATTTTTGCCAAGAAATCATGAGAATTCCTGGTCCAGATCTTGTGATTGGCATAACAGTGCAATGATGCTGTTGATCATGATTTATTAGAATTTCGCTATAAAATTTCCACTTCAAAAAGTTGTTTTTCATTCAGGAAGATAGTTTTTTCTATTAATTTGATATTTTTCAAAAACATATCAATTTTGCAGAACTGCCCATAGTAATATCTGTATCCATGCATATTTACAGTTCAGTGCCTTATTTGGTCCCTTTTGCAATACCATTCATGTATACATGTACACATGCATGTTGACGCAGGACAGCCCTAATTATGATGCATGCTCATGAACATAATTAAACAGCGGAAATAAAAGGAATAAATGATCTAAAATTCTAGCAGTAATCATCATAACTGTGAAAATCATAAAGGAAACATGCAATGGAGCGAGCCATCATAACAACCATGGAGTATGACATTCAATTATTACTTAGGTTGGATCCATGAGGATGAGACCTCCCGATCTTGCATGGTCACACCCAATCGATCAATGAAGATCACTAGTCCGAAGAACCAAGAAGTTTCTCGGATTAGGGATTTGAGAATTTGGGGGTTTAGGGTTTAGATCGGTTCTCAAGATTTTGATCGAAGAAGGATTAACCAAAACTGGAAAATAGAAAGAAGAAAATAATTACCTTGAAGAAGTTAGAGGGGCACAAGAAGAAATTAGAAGAAGAAGATCAAGGGAAGAAAAGAAGCACCATTAGAGAGAAGAGAGGAAGGAGGCAACCAAAGTGTTTGCTTTTCATTAATCAATAGTTGAAATTCGGATTTAGGGCTTTAGCTCACTTAAATAAGCAAATAAATACATAAAATTACTAAAATACCCCTAAAATAAGCAAATAAAGACATAAACTTACTAAAATACCCCTAGAATAAGCAAATAAAGACATAAACTTACTAAAATACCCCTAACTAAGCAAAAACGCGCAAATAACACAAGTACGGGAAAGTTCGGACGCTCGGTCTTCTTTCTCCAATCTTCCTTCACATGTGTCTTCCCTGAGTGGGGTCTTCTATATGTCCAATCACATGTGAAAGGTCTTCAGCTCTTCAATAGTCGCCTATCTACAAGGACGACACTTGTGGTTGGCGCTTTCTTCGTTGGTACACCTTGAATGGGCTTGTGTCCGCATCACATGTTATATGCTTAATCAGTATTATTTCAATTTAAAGCTATTGCATTTCAAATTGCATATACCATTGTAACCATATTCTTCAAAATTATTAACTGGAGCAATTGTTCATGAAGCCTGTGGCATTACAACTTGGAATCCCACCTGAGAACATTTTTGCGAATCAATTGCTGTTTGAAAGTTCTGGGGAGTTTTGTGGGTTTGATATAAATGAGCCTACTTCAAGGAGTGGTGGGAAAGCTACCGCTGTTCAAAATATAAGAAAAGTAAGATCTTTGAGTTTTTTTTACAGTTGCCTCCATCTATAGTACTTTCGATAAATAGAATGCCATCTGCTAATTCACAATTCTTGTGCATATATTGGAGTTGCAGGTGCATGGTTACAAGGCTCTAGTCATGATTGGGGATGGTGCAACTGATCTAGAGGTAATAAAATTTTATTTTTATTTATTTATTTTTATTTTGCATATAACCCTCCCTTTTCGTGTACTGCAAAAACATCCCATGTTTGCGTATTTCTAAAAATGCCCCTTTTCTCGTATGTGTGTAAACCAACTGGTATGTCACTTTTTCTAATGGAAATAGGAACGCTTTTAAGCATTTTTCAAGAAAAAAGACGAAAGTAACCCTTGGAAAACATTCATTTTATAAGAGGGCTACCATTTCAGCCCTTGAAAACCATAAAATCTAAGATAGAATCCTTGAATTTGTCAGCCGTTCTTGGGAGAAGAGGTGAAAGCAGTCATTGGATCGATGTGTGGGGACGAAGCGCCTATCCCCGACAGATTCCCAATTCTTTTTTTTCAAAGATTTTGGACCATTCTGAAGGGGGGTGTTATGGACTTCCTTGCGGAATTTTGGGAAAGGAATCGCCTTTCTGTTGAGTTAGGAGCCTCCTTTATTGCATTTATCCCCAAAGTGGAAGGTGCAGACAATTTAAAAGACTTCAGGCCGATTAGTTTAATTGGGAGCCCTTGCAAAATCCTGGTTAAGATTCTTGCTTCCAGGTTTAGGGCCGCTTTGTCTAATGTTCTTTCTGAAAATCAAGGGGTTTTTGTGGCAGGTAGGCTAATCCTAGACAGTGCTCTAGTAGCTTATGAATGCATTGTCTATAGATACAAGGAAAATAAAACAGGTCTAGTATGCAAATTGGATATTGAAAAAGCTTATGGCCATGTGAATTGGGATTTTTTAGATTACATGCTTCATCGGTTGAGTTTTGGTAAGAAATGGAGGGGATTGATGAAAGCTTGCGTAGCTTTTGCTTCATTCTCTATTTTAGTTAATGGAGCTCTGAAAGGCTTCTTCAAGGCTTCTAGAGGATTGAGGCAGTGAGACCCACTCTCGCTTTACCTATTTTTTGTGGTGGTGGAGGCTCTCAGTGGGATGCTCGTCAAGGGTGTTGTGAATGGTTTGTTTAGAGGATTTGATATCCCAAGGGTTGACAGACAGATTTCTCATCTCCAGTACGTGGATGGCACGCTTCTGTTTTGTGAAGCTAAAGAGGTCTCAATGGATAATCTACAAAAAAAAAAAAAATAAAATAAAAATGGTGTGTTTTGAAGCTATATCGGGGTTGAAAATTAATGTGGCGAAGTCAAAAATGCTTGGGGTGAATGTAGATGGGCTCGACCTTCTTTGCTTCATGAACATCTTCGGCTGCAAGATTTGAGCCTTTTCCTCTACATTTCCGGGGCTGCCTTTATACATTGGGAAGCTGCCCAAGTATCTATGGGATAGGGTAATTGAAATCATCAAAAGGAGGTTGGCAGCATGGAAATGCAGATGTATGTCCATCGGGGGTTGGTTCACCCTCTTAAAGACGGCTTTCTCCAATATGCCTAATTATTTCCTTGTTCAAGTTCCCCAAGTCAGTGCTCGACAAGCTAGACAAGTTGAGAAGAAATTTCCTCTAGGAAGGAGATAGTGCCAAAAGGAAGTTTCATCTTCTAAGGTGGGATGAGGCTTGTAAACCTATTATTGAGGGCGGGGCTAGCATTTAACCTTTGGGGGATATAAATGTGGCCTTTCTCGGGAAATGGATTTGACGGTTTGGGGTAGAAGAAGGAAAGCTTTGGAGACAGGTGATAGCAGATAAATATGGCACACAAGAGGGTAGTTGGTTTGTGAGGCATCGTTCGTTATATAGAGCGTCGGCAATTTGGAAAGCGATAGCAAACACCGAGCATTTGGTTAGACGGGGGATTTCCTTCAGGCTTGGTAGAGGCAATCATATTCGCTTTTGGGTGGATCCTTGGTATAATGAGCAAGTGCTTCAATCTTTGTTCCCAAGGATCGCTCGTCTTACTTCCGACAAATTTGTCACAGTGGCGGAGTGCTTTTCCATAGTTGAGGATTCAGTTGTTTGGTCTCCCCCTTGCCAAAGGAATTTGTTGGATGGTGAGTTCGACGAGTTCATCAATCTCTTGAACCTTCTCAACATTGTTTGGCTGACGATTGTTGAAGAAGACTTGATTCATTGGCTGCGACACCGGTCGGGGAAGTTTACGATGAAGTCTTTGTTTCTCTTGGTTTTAGAGATTCCTTCCCAATTGGGCCCGTCCCATCCTTTTCATTTTTGGTTCTATGATGCTCTTCCTAGGGTGGCTGTTTTCGTTTGGCTCCTTGGCAGTGGTAGAGTTCTCACGGTGGACAACCTGTTGAGGAGATCATTGGTCACTCATTCCGAATATCTATCTAATGTGCATGGGAAATGGGGAGCCTATTGACCACCTTTTCATCCATTGCCCCTTCTCTCGCTCAACTTTTGACCACTTCTTCAACGATGTGCAAGTCGCTTGGGTTATGCCTAGGTATGTTAGCGAGTTGATATGAGCATGGCATGGAGGGGGAGTTGGCAAATCCCGGAAAGCTAAATGGTGTCTGCTTTTAGTGGGTGTTTGTTGGGTGCTTTGGGAGCACAGAATGGGCGATGTTTTAGGAACGAGAATCTGTATAGGGGAGGTCGTGTACAAAGTTAAGAATTTAGTGTCTAGTTGGGTGGTTTATGTAAAGGCCTCCGCTGGCGGCTTTCTTTCTTGAGTTTGTTGGCCAGGGGTTATATTTTTTGTCCGTTTTTGCAGCTTCTAAATAAAATTGTTGTTATCTCTTCCAAAAATAAAAATAAAAATGATGTAATAAGAACAAACATAAAACCCACCAAAAAAAAAAAAAAAACCCCATAGAAATAAGATATTCAAAGCATGGCTGTTTAGTAGAAAGTATATGGTCGGAGAATGGACAAAAACAGCATGAACAAATCATAGATTTATTAGCTGAAAAAGGAAAAGTCTTTTTAATCTCGCATTGAAAGCTTGATCTTTGGTAGAATCATATATTGATGAAAAGATGGGTCCCTACTCATGGCTTAGTGGTAGACTCACAAGAGTTTCAACACCATGGTCGTGGGTTTGAGTACCCATTGTGGTGTGTGTGTAGGTGTGTGCATATATATATATATATATATATATATATATATATATATATATATATATATATATATTGATGAAAAGATGTATACATCAATTCATTGATTAGTGGATTAATGAGGGGGAATAAATTCCACAAAATCAGAAAAAAAAAATTAGTAGAATTTACAAATATACATGGAGATTCCCATTAAGTCCCCTAAAAGTGTACTGTTGAGAGCTTTGATTTTATTTGATTTTTTCTAATGTCTATACATGAAAACCCAACAAAACCCGTGAAAGTAGTTTTTTTTAATGCTTTTAACTTTAAGCAGAATCAAAAGGAACTAGAGTGACAGAAAGACCCAACAAAATAGAAACCTAATCTTGAAATATATGGTTTCAGACTTTCAATATATAATAACAAGGAATGGCAAGAGACTAGATCTGTTGTGCTTGGAAAGCTTGGAGATTTCTTCTCTTGAGTGTCATTTGATTTTTCTGGCTTCCGACCACGGAAATCACTATTGGAAGAGGATTTTTAGAGAGGAATTGCAGAGAAGGAAACCCAGCAGCAGATTAGGATTTCATGGGAGAAAGAGATGCAAAGATGGGGAGGACATGGTGAAAGGAGGCTGCTTTTGCTCAAAGCGTCAGCTTCTTTTCTTGGGGCAATTTGGTTATTTCACTTTGCTAACTACCCATAGTGAAGTGGCAGTAGACAGCCCTAGGGAAAAAAGTAACAACAAGCGTGTTTTTAGTGGAAAGAAGAGGGGAGAAGGAAGAAAGGAAAAGAGAGAAGAGGGGGACGGCTGCTCAATCAGCCCAAAACATCCACACTTCTCTCAATTTTTATTAGGGCTTTCATAATTACAGAGAGAAGTGCAAAATTGCCCTTCTTTAGTATTACATGAAGCAAACCCATGGGCCAAAACTCTACCCCAATGCATAGTTAAACCCAATTATTACAAGAGCCCACATGTGGAACCAAGCGGTCCACCCAAGAGTCACAATGGTCCATTTAACAAAATCCAAGCTAAGTTGCTAAGTGGCCCATGGAATTATAAACTTCAAAAATGAATGATTCATTAGCCATGTCCAGTAAATGGCGTTGATGCAGAAGTCCCATAATCTGTGATGTCTAAGATCTTGAGATTTTCTTCTATTATTGCTTTCCGTGAAACAAACATCTCTATCACAAGGCACGTCTCTTGGCAGGGGAAAGTTGCACGTTATTAGTCATGCAAAACAAATAAAATGTAACATGAAAGGACACGAGAAGGTTTTTAAGCAATTGAAAGGGCATGTAGGTAATTTAGGATGAAGCTGTGTCATGGTCCGTTGTACCAGAACAGAGACCTACTTTTTGTAACCCCCCCTCCAAACAAAAAATAAAAAAAGATTTTTTTCCCACAGGCATTGCACATCACTTAGGGGGTGTTTGGATCATAAGTTACCTAAGATAAGCTACTTATGCCTCAAGTAGCTTATCTTGGTTTCTATTTAATAAGCTGAAGTGATTGAGTACCTTTAAGTAAAAAAATTACTTATGCTTGATCTTTGAACCAAACTTATCTCAAATAAGTTACTTATCTACTGCTGTAAGTATAAAAAGTAACTTACTTGGTGGTATCCAAACGGGGGGCCCTTAGCAACTTGTATCGACTGTCTTTAGTTGAGGGTTGTATTGGGCTGACTCACGTGAGTTGAGGATGACTCATGGTATTGAACTGAACAGGGTAGAACCGAATCTGAGCTGAGCTGAGTTGTATTGGACTCGTCCAAGTCTTAAAACCATGTTGCACATGCAAATTTTACTGGCATTGTAAAATGAGGTATGCTTATAGAGGGGACGTTTACGATATTTGAAGGAGAAATTTAGACATGGCCTTGCGTTTTTTTGTTTTTTTTTTTTCTTTTCTTTTTGCAGGCTCGTAGACCAGGTGGTGCCAATTTGTTTATCTGCTACGCTGGAGTTCAACTACGGGAGTCTGTCGCTGCCAAAGCTGATTGGTTGGTTTTGCAAATGCAGGATTTGATTGCTTCCTTGGAATAGTTTCTGGTCTGATGCTATTCCTAATCAGTATTTCTGTTTGGTCTCTTGGGGTTGCATTGAACACCAAGATTTTACAGTTGTTTTGCCTCCAACTCCATAGTCTACTTGAGTTGGTTAAAGTACATGTGTTCCTGAGGCATCACTTAGGTTTGAGTCCCTGAGGACAGTTTCCGAGTTTCAATAAGCGGTAGCCCTGAAAGTCTACCAAATAAAGAAAAAAGAAAAAACAGAAGAACAGAACAGATTTTACAGTTATTTTTATCATTAATTAATAAAACTGTGTTCTCTGATTTTTTATTTTCAAATAGCAAGTTTACGTTTTTTTGCAACTGTTGGAGCAATGAGCATGCTAGCATGTAATCTAAAAGAAATAAATCACATTTCGGAGTAATGAAACACGATCTGTATCTTTGATCTGGTTGGCCACCTAACTGATGTTTGACAGCCCAAAAATTGCATGGACTGAATGGTCCAAACCATCTGATCGGTGTAATTTATGGACGACTGCTAATTCTTTCCTTGGGTACTTTAACAGTGCATTTTCAAGTAGTATATTGTATGATTATCGGTCTGATCACCATATTTTTGAGCTATGTACAAAGCCGTTATCTCTCGGTAGCAACAATCCATTTTCTGTGTTGATGTTTGTTAGGGATGATGGCCGCAGATTTCACCATCTATACATATCATCGTTGCAAAACGCCTGAGCTAGAAAATGATTATTGAATCAGCCTGTTTGGTAGAGACCTAAAAATGTGCTGCTCTCTGAACAAATTATCCGAAAGGCGGATGTTTGGTAGCCATTTTCCATATTAAATGTAATTCAGTTGAGGTAAAACCAAGCAAAAGACCACTGCCCGCCCCCCCCCCCCCCCCCCCAGAGACCTAAAAATGCGCTGCTTTCTGAACAAATTATCCGAAAGGCAGATGTTTGGTAGCCATTTTCCATATTAAACATAATTCAGTAGAGGTAAAAACAAGCAAAAGGCGCCCCCTACCTCCTCTTTTTTTTTTTTTTTTCCTTGAAGCTCCGTGTCTTCGTGATGACACACTGTAACTCTGTAACTCTTGATACATGGAGCCCATGTTACCTAAAGCTGTGTGCGGACCACTCCGAAGTGCATGATACATCTACTCCATGGAACAAAGTTTTTAAAATTTCCTTCTGTAGAAATTTGCTTGAGCACATTTTTTTTTTTCAAGAGTGGCAACCAAACAGGTCCTTATGATGTGGGCGTCACTGATGTGGTCATCCAAACGAACGTGACTGACAAAATGCATACTGAGGGAAGCATCCCGGCTGAAAATAATAGATCGAGGCAGGACTCCCTCAGGTAATGCTTCTCGATGACGCTGAACTCGTGAACTTGGGTGCAATGCAATTACAGGCCGTGGAAACAGTTGCAGTGTTGTTGGATGAATAACTGCCTGAAGGATGATCAGAAATGAATGTGGTGTGAATAGTAGAAGAGACCCGGGATAAGCATGAGAGAACAACCCGCTGCTCATGGCTTCCTACGTCTGCCGGGAGTTCATGCATACGTAAGGAATAGGAAGTGCAGAGACTCCATTTTTTTGTGAGTTGGATCCCAAAGGAGTTTGCAATGTGATGGGAAGCTTCAAGTTCACATCTGGTGCCGCCCATTTTCGGCATAGTTCCAAAACCCCGAAAACAAGACTCGACTTGTCGGTCAGCCAGGTCAGGTTGACTAGAATGCCTGACTTGTAATTACATAATTAGGAATAAAAATGGATATTTAACATTGTTAAACTAAGTTATTAAAATAATAATAATAATAATAATAAATTCATCAGTTGGCTGGCTTATTAAGGGGCCGTTTGGATGCATTTCCTCAGAATGGAGTTTTGAAAAGGGGGGATTTTTCTAGCCTGCATTTTCATTCTACTCGGAATCAATATGATCATTTTTTTTTTTTTTTTTTTTTTTTTTTCCTGAGTTGGTGTTTTAGCTTCTATTTTGTGGAGGATATGAAATGGGGCTTTGCAAAGTGCACCCAAATGCACAACTGCCCCCTTTCCTGAAGGTGGTCTCAAAAGTCATTCACTTGTCGAGTTGACTCAGCCAAGTTTTGGGTCGACTCGGTGATTTTTAGAAATATGGTTTTCAGGCACCAACCATCATAGAATCCCAAATGGATATCTCTGATGGATTGGGTTCGAGAGTTCCTGGACCTGGGCTGATCCTGTTCAGGTTTTGTTGCTCGATCCGGGCTATCAATGGGTTGCATCCTTTTGATTCCAGGTCTCATTTTTTAGGACCTGGACCACCAAATGTGGTTTGAGTTCAGGTAGCTATAGATCTTTGCAACTCTAATCGGTCGAGGTCCACATATAGAAATTTACATGGTTGGGCTCACCTGACCATGGATTAGATTGAAAGCAGATGTGGCATTTGACACATTCCTGGTGTAAATGGGCTTTTGCCAAACCTCCTTCTATTAGTGGAAAATGAATTATATATCTAACTTATATAATATTCCTAGTGAAATTAACTGGACATCGCTCAGACCCGAGTCGGCGTGATTTTAACCGGGTCGAAGCTGGACCCGAACCCAAACCCTAGTAGACCCGGTTTTGTAACGGGCCCGGATTGGGTCCTACACCCACCGGACCTAGATAGAGACGGACGGCCATATCAGGGGATCTTTGGGACCCACCGTGACGTATATCTTTTATCCACCGTCCATCTATTTTGACAAATCATTTTAGGCCATGAGCTAAAAAAGGAGGTAGATAGAAGGCTCATGTGGACCACACCACACGAAGCAGTTGGTATTGAATTCCTACCGTTGAAAACTTTCTAGGGCCCACCGTGATATTTATTTGCCATCCAACATGTTCATAATGCCGCCTATACGTGTATTAAGGGAAAAATAAATAAATATCTGATTTATCTAAAACTTCCGTGTCCCCCAGGAAGTTTTCAATCCCAACATCTTCCTATGGTGTGTGGTCCACTTGAACCTTCAACCTGCCTTATTTTTGGTCGAATGGCCTAAAATGATCTTTCAGAATGGATGGACGGAGTGGATAAAAAAATATAAAGTACGGTCTAGCTAGTACCCTGGACTGGACGCCAATTGTCTAAGGATGCTTAGTACCGTCATCAAGTTCTGTGAGCCCCACCTTAATGATGTATCAACACCGTTCATCCATTCGGAGAGATCATTTTAGAACATAAGCCAAAGAATGAGGTAGATCCAAAGCTAAATTGGACCCCACCACAGAAACTAGTGTGGATTAAATGCATACCATTAAAAACATCTTGGGGTTACATAAGTTTTCGATCAAGCTAATATTTTTGTTTTCCCTTCGCCCATGCCTGTGTGAACTTATTAACCGGTGGGATCTTAAATAAACATCATGGTGGGCCCAGGAAGGTTTCAACCGTGGGCGTCATTGTGCCCACGGTTTTCTGCGGTGGGATTCACTTGAGCTTTGGATCTATCATTCTTTGCCTTATGCCCTAATATGATCTCTACAAATGAATGGATGGTGTGGATATAAGACATATATCATGGGCCTGCATAACTTGGTGACGTCACTTCAGGATGAGATCCTCAACCTTTGTAACCGGTGTACAACGGTGACCCCAACCCCCGTTTTCCAAATGGGTCTGAGGAATCAGACCCGTCCTGATAATATTGGGATAGGTCCATCGGGTACCATGGGTCCGGCTACCTGCTCAGAGCCCTATGAACAAACCAACCCCAAGCTGGTCTGTGACAGCTCTATCAGTTAGGGGTGTACACGAGTCAATTTGAGTCGAATTGGGCTCAACCCGGCCTGGCCCGGTCACTATCCAATCCCAGCCCAAACTCGGCCCGGTCACCGGGCCAACATGTCCAGCCCAAACTTGGCCCGATCAGCAATTGGGCGAGTTCGGATCAGTTTCAGACCTTACAGTAAGTTTATGCGAAGGACTTTGGTAGGTAATTCGCATCCCATTACAAGGCCCTCGATCAACAGTTTAGATAGTTGAACTATAGACTCCACAAAAAATCTAACTAGTCAGGAAATTATAATTCAATTTTGTATTTGGATGAATCTAAACCATTCAAGTTATATGTCTGTGAGGTAGATGAGTCACTGTCACCTCAAGGATGGGCGGTAAACTATCCCAAAAGGATAAAGGAAAAATGGACGAGTAGGATTTTGAACATATATATATATATATATATATATATATATATATATATATATATATATATATATATATATATATATATATCACTCGACCAAGTCAAGCTGGGTCCGGCCAGGTCAACTCGGGCTGAACTGGGCCTATTTGAACTTGGCCCGAACTCAGTTTCGGGCTGAAGAAAATGGCTCGTCTCGACCCGAACTCAGTTTCAGGTCGGGCCAATTCGAACTTTTTCGGGCCGAGTCAAGCGAGTTAACCGGGCTAGCCTGGTTTGTGTACAGCCCTATCTATCACCCACCACCCATTTTTTTTTAATGGACGGGATTGTGTTTGTTTTTCCACTTTTGTCCATTTGATCAATGGAGTAATGGGATGCAACTGAAATTTATGACTTTTTTAAAATTATCTTTTTTCATAATTTTCATTTATTGTTTAAGAGTCATAAAGAAAGTTATGGACCTGAATTCGGATCCAAAAATCTGAACGAGACCCGGATCCGATTCCCTGCTCCGATCGGTTTAACCTTCAGTGCAACGCGTGTACAGCCTTACCCGTTATGATATGCGAGTTATAAACCATATTCAATTCCTTCCCACAATTGGCACCAACGTTCCTTGGTTTATGCCATTGATCTGATATCCTCAGCCGGGCAATCTTGACCGTTCTTTTAAAAAAATAAAAATAAATTAATAATAATAATAAAAAATCTCCAGCTGGACATGCAAGAAGAGAAATACAACAGAACCGTTCAGAAAATTTTGTGGTAGAGCCAACTAACCACACACATATATATAATATCTCATGCATGTGGTAGAGCCAACTAATCACCTTGGTAGCCTCATGATTAGAGTTAGGCAACGACCAAAATATAGTCGCACCACGGAGAGAGTTCTGCAGATGAAATATAGTATCTTGTATAGTCCTTATGGTCGGAAATATTTGAGGAGCAAAGTAACGACTATGTTGAGTTGGCCTAACATTACGATGTTTTATTCATGTTCATGCGGAGAAGCAGGTAGCTATCACCAAATGTGGTAGCTCAATAGAAACTTTCGTCCACGTAATGATGGTAAGACGTGCGCACAACCTACGACCACGACTAGCATACGTGACATTCGTTTGATAGGCCACGGACGGTCTTTGGGTCGATTATCTCCACATCAACAAACATGAGAAGTGGTTATGAATATCTCTCCTTATAACCATCCCAAAAGTTCTATAAATAATAGAAAGATCGAAGAGTATTAAGTTATCGTTAACCCAACACATCAAATTAAATTTACAGCATAACACTACCTATCTTTTATATTTTATTTTATCTTGGCATAGGACAACCTGTCCACACTGCTATGTTGTACCGATTATAGCTTAGGAGCAGTTTAATTTCACCCGTTTACGTTGCTACGTTGGATCAACTTAGATTAGGAGTGTAATTTCCTTCCATCTATACCAAGCTTTGGATTGTAAGGAAGTCATATTCTTTTCTTTTTTCATTAGTGTATTTCCCATTGCCCATGCTTGAGTCATTGGACCAATGAAGATTTAGATTTAGAGCCTTGCTATTTACGTTATACATGCTGGATTGTTGAGAGATACTTTTGTAAGTTTTTGTCTTTTATTTTAATTAATGCAATTGAGTTCATTTTATTACATGTTGGGCAAATTAGATCATCTTTGCTATCACAGTGAAAAAAAAAGGAGTTTTTTCAACCGAAAGGGAAAAAAAAAAAAAACCTCATTAGAAGGCCGAACATTATTCTTCACAAATCGTTTGATTGTGCATATAGGTGGCAGAATAAATGACTGAACTACTTCAATTATTGGTCATAGACGATCACCAATGGTCTCTCTATCTATTTCAGCTCTTGGGGTCAACGTCTTTGGTTTCAATCGAGTTGTAAAAGGCTTTGGTATGCCCTACACTATACACACATGCATGACTGAATTTCAAGTCAAATAGAATTGCATCTCTATTATCCCATGTGGTTTGGCCCTTTTGAATTGTGGATCAAGCTGGTTTTTGGCCCAGGAGCCCAACATGAGGAGAGAACCTAATAGACTGAGTGGGATTTTACATATGCAACATAGTGGACCTCCACACCAATGTTTTAAGGCGTTGCAAGCAATTGCATATGTGGGATATAAGTAATTTAAGCAAAATCATCGAAATTTGGGCAGGAATTTAGATTGGTGGAGGTTTAGGCCTCCTTTGAGAGCTTCATATTTGGAATTAAATGACATATAATTGCTAGTGGGTCTTGCACAATACTAGTATTTTGCTCTTCATCCCAACCATTTCTTGTTGTGTGTCTTATCGTAATTTTGGATGATGATGATTTTTGGGTTGAATGGTTAAAATGGATGTATCTCATTAAAGTTTCACCTATATGGTTATGAGTTTGCCAAAGTAACCTGGATGGGTACCTGGTAAGAGCCCATTTATTTTTCCTAGTCCAAGCCTATTTAATTTGCTGACAAGGAGTTAATGTAAGAAAATGAGTAATGATTATAAATTATTTTACTAATCTTGTTAAAAAAGAATATTTTAACTACAATAATTAAAATTTTATGGTGATTGATTCATTTACGCTAAGATTATACTAATGGCAATTTTATGCCACCTCAATGTAAAAGTATCATCAAAATAAATTTACACATCTATTTGAATGAAAACTATTATAAGTAATTATATGAAAAAGTTTATTTATTATAAAGTTTATTTGACTGATTATTCTTGTATTTGGTTTGACAGTTGTAAAGAAGTAATGATGAGTTAAAAGGATACACCTGCCATGAACAACCAACACCACTTAGATGTAACCCAAAACTGGTGATGTGGGTGGGACCCTAATGGTAGGGCCACCTATGCATTGTACATCTACACTGTCCATCTATTTGCCAATTTATATTTATGGCATGATCCTTAAAATGAAATAGATATAAATTTCATGTGAACAAGGCAACAGGAAAAGTGGTTATTGGCCATTGGAAACCTTTTATAAGCTACAGAAGTTTTGGTTTCGAGCTAATATTTGTTTTTTATTTTCATCTATGTCTGCGTTACTTTATCCACAAGTTAGGTGGTCAACAAACATTATGGTAGACCCTAAGAAATTTCAAACCTGGCATTGAACGACCATGTCTTCCTATGTGGTCCACCTGTAATTTGTAGGTACTTCATTTTTTGTGCTATTCTTAAAATAAGTTGGAAAAACAGATGGACAACCCAATAAACAATGCATGCATTGAGGTGGGCCCTATGGTAAGAAGTAGATTAGCTGGGGCACATGTGGCGTCAGATCTTTGAGCCCTAAAATATACAAACGGTTGAAATGAGATCAAAGTTACGTTAGCCCCATGGTAATGTATTTATTATATCCACGTTGTCCATCTATTTGGAGAGATCATTTTAAAGCATGAGCCCAAAAATGAGTCCTATCCAAAGCTCAAGTGGACTACACCACAAATAGCAGTGGGACAATGATTCCCACTGTTAAAACATTCGTAGCTCACCGTAATGCTTATTTTCCATCTAATCTGTTCATAAGGTCACACAAACCCAAAAAAAGAGAAAATAAATATCAGATTAATCCAAAACTTTTGTGACCCCAAGAAGGTTTCAATGGTAGATGTTCAATTCGCTGCTAGTTTCTGTAGTGTAGTCCACTTGATCGCTGGATCTGTTTTATTTTTGGGCTCAACCCTTACAACTATCTCGCCAAATAAATAGGCGGTTTGGATACAACACATACTTCATGGAGGAGCTCACCGAACTTGTGATATCAATATACCACCGAGGTCGGTGGTATGTGTTACGGATGCGGATTGCATCCTACCTCGCCCATCTCTAGCCACGAATGGGCAATTCTGTTGGCGGACCTACCCTAATGTGATGTATCTATTTATCCATGCGGTTCATCCATTCTCTTTTAATGTAAGTGCATAAAAATAAGCATATTCAAGGCTCAAGTGGATCATGCCACGGATGACTCTTTCATTTAATGCTGTATGCATTTAAAGTAACCTACGCTTATTGTTGATGCTAAAATCTAGTTATCCTTATTAGCTCGCCTTCCACCTACATTTTAATGGAGAACAAGAGAAGTCTTGCCTCAAGTCCTGCGAACCGCTAAGTACCTGCAAATTAATAGAGGTATAAGAGAATACACTAGGGGCGCCGGTTAAGGCCGAGAACCCTTCTGTACTTAAGTTAGGCGTATGGGCTCACAGTAGGCATGATAGAATTGGGATAGTTGTCTGTACCTTTTACCCATGACAGTGAATGTATTTATAGGCTTTTTAGACTATCTACGTATTTGAGTTGATTTGCTGGAGGGTTTGTATTGGAGTTGGACTCTAACTTCAAGAATATTTCCAACTTTACCTTGATCAGCGTGATTTTCGGCATAAATCTCAGAAGGTAATTCCACCCGTATACGGAGAGGATTCTCTGCTCTATTCCGAAGTCGAGGTCGGTACCCAAGGCCGAGATCGGTACCCGAGGCCGAAGTCAGTACTTGACGTCGACCTCTAAGGTCGAGGTCTATGGTCGAGGCTGGTCCTCGAAGCTGATGGTTGAGGTCATCCTTCGAGGCCGAGGTCGGTGCCTGAGGTACCTAAGGTTGATGTCATCTTTTAAGGTCGATGAACAAGGCCAATCTCCAAAGTCATTGGTCGGTACCAAAAGTCATAGTGATATTTCGGCTGTCAAGCACTACATAGTCATTGAGTTTCGTTGTTCGGCTCATCTGTCTCATACATTTGTTTAGCTCCATTTTACCCATAACAGTGGCCCCCATATGTTGAGTATCAAATATTGCATATTCTCCTCTACTTATATCTTGGTTTTATAAACATGATAATGCTTAATGGTATATTTTATACATGTTTGTGTTGCAAGGTAAATCTGAGAGTTTGGATTGAAAAGAATGTTAAAAATATGGATTTGATGCTCAAGAATCACCAATGCAAGGGATGGATTTTACGATACCAAGATTGAAGAATTCACATGCCAAAGATCCTAGGAAACTAAGTAAGGAATGAAGATAATCGAAGACTTGAAGTGAAATTCGACTAGCCCGAGAAAATTCGGCTCGAACTCCAACAACATTATCTTTTAAATTCGTGCGAAATTTGACTAGTCGAAGATTACTCTCAACTAATCAAACTTGTCCTTCGACTAGCCTGAGCTCTAGTTCGATTAGTTGAAGATTATGCAGATTTCGTGTGAACTGCATAAATTTGATGCGATTTCCGGACTTTTCCAACTCGGTGCGAAAGTTGGAGTTCTCCAACTATAAATAGGAGTTCCGAGGATGCTTTGAAGCATCTTCCAAGGTTTAAGGAGTGGAGCAAAAAGGTAGAGAGCCACCGCCAAGAGTTTTATTCTTCTTTCTTAGTTTGTTTTTATGCATTCCTTAAGAGATTTTTGTTTAATCATGTCTATGGTTAACTAAAACTCTTAAATAGGGCTAAGAGGTGAAACTTGTAGCGTGATTGAGATGTTTATTTTGCTTTAATTCATGTTTATATTGAATTTCATTGATTTCTAGTTGATTTTAAGGAATATTTTCAGTTTTTTATTGTTTTTTGTGACTCAAATTATAATAAACGCTATGATAGCTTTGAATATCTTCTTTTCTTATTTGAGATTGTAGGATTGGTAAATTCTGTTATTTGTCATAGTCTCTTGGGTATGGTTGGGTGACGGAATCCTTTCCAAATCTTCACAATTCTCATATCTTGAGACTGATTTAATAAAAGTTCAGAGATTTGATCATATTCTCTTCTAACTGGATAAGATAGGACCTTGATTCCAATTGGATCTCTTGAATCAAGTAAGATAGCATCTCGATAACTACAAGTGAATCCTTGACACCTTAGTTCCCACCTTTAAATTCACAAGTTTCAATCTATAATATTTACAATTACTTCATTTATTCTAGATTTCTAACTTAGATCTTCAACCAGGGCAAAAACCATGAACATGGGCTCATTAAGAGGGCTACACCTTCAAAACCAATGGACAAGCAATGGCCCTAATAAAATGAATAGGTCTCCAAATGTGTGAAATGGTCCTATTTTTGCTTCCTCTTTTAAGGGCTAAGGTGGTCTACGAAAGCGACACGCGGGCAGAAAAGAAAGCATTGTATCTGAACGTTCACATGCACCATTGCATGTGAACATTTAATCTGGTGGAGCCCAGGGCCAGGGCCACTGCGTCACCAGAGGGTCCCGAACATATATGGTTGGCATGATTCAAGGACCCCACTCTGTTGACTATGAGATATCAAGTTGGATGTATAAGGGGGAAGAGAGTATAACATCTGCAGGGAGCTGATTACGTGCTGCCCTGGCCTCACCCAACACGGTGTTGTATATCCACACCGTCCATCTGTTTTGCCGGATCATTTCAGGGCATGAGCTAAAAAAAATGAAGCAGACCCAAATCTTAGGTGAACTATACCATAGGAAACAGTGGTAATTGAATGCCCACCATTAAAACTTTCCTAGGGCTTAACTTAATGTTTATTTGCCATTCAACCTGTTAATGAGGCTACACAGACTGGATGAATGAAAAACACAAGTATCAGCTCGATCTGAAACTTAAGTGGCCCATACGAATTTTTTAATGGTTAATCACCACTGTTTCCTGTGGTATGGTCCACCTGAGAGTTGGATCTTCTTTATATTTATATATATATATATATATATATATATATATATATATATATATATATATATATATATATATATTTATCTCATCTTAAATTGAGCTGGAAAAAGATGGATGGACAACTGGAAAAAAAATGGATGGACAACATGGATATTAAAATGCATACATCAAAGTGGGCCCATGGTCTGGGCCGCATCTAATCTGCTCCCTTCTCTGAGCAGGGAGCGGATTACTCATTAGGCTTTGGTGTAATGAGTGGAAGCGGATTGGGTAGTGAGTAACTCACTAAGCTCGGCGCACTGAGTAAACTTTGTGAGGTTCACTTGATTTATTTATTTTATCTGCTCCGTCCATTCATTTTCCCGTATAACTTTAACACTTCAGCCCAAAAATAATATATACCACTCAAAACATTCAAATTCAAGTGTAACCTATTTGATGGTTTGATTGGCCTGATTTTTCATTCGTGCCATCACCAAGGAGCCTAGCTCATTGGCTTGGCCCAAACCTGCATCTAGAGGTGTACACGAATTGAGCTAGCTCGGTTAGCTCGCTCGACGCGAAAAAGCTTGATTCAACTCGGTTCGAAGTTGAGTTTGAGTTGAGTGGAGCTGATTTTTTGAGCTTGAAAATGAGTTCAAGCTGGCCCAGCTCAACTCGACACGAATTGAACCAGTTCAGTGAGGCGTTACTTTAATATTGATGTTGCTCATCAAGTGTTTGAAGAAATGACTCAAAGAAGTATAGCTGGTGGCAAGGAAGGTATGAATATTAAACTAATACTTTTTTTTTTCTCTTAATTTTTAGGATACTTAAAAGTTGTTTAATAAAATACTTGTAAAACCATGCTATCTTAAATATAATAGGATTTTGAAGGTGCAGTCCAGTATTTGTGAAAATGCTTTAATGACAAACTCAGCTTGTTCCTGGCTCGAACTCGGCTGAGCTGGCCCAAGTTGCTGACCAAACTGAGGACCGAGCCGACCGAGCCCGTGCTAAGGCCAGCTCGACTTGGTTCGACTCAATGTACACCCCTAGATTGAGGTGCACTTGTGCTGATATAATTACAATCATGGACGTTTATGGTATGATTGATTCATGTTCATAACCAGTGTTAATTACATGACATTATGTAGAGCAATCCAAACCATCCAATTCATGGGCTTTGCTCGAGATGGTCATATCCTTGAATTCAGATCAATTGGACAACCGTACAGTCTCTGGCCATGGCTAGTAGCCATTCAACCGTCCATTCTCCCAAGACGACGTTTCTAGCTATTCCTTTTTTTTTTTTTTTTCCCGGAATGTTTGGTTCCGATCCACCAACAGTATTACCTACTATTTAAACAGTTTGGATTGGGATAAATACATGCCACGTGTACGTTAACTATGTGACGGCCTACAGATTGTCATACACTGCAGAGTATCGAGAGGTTTTCTCTTTTCATATTAAAGTCTCATGTCTCTTGACGGCGGACCTGAGCCGGTTTCTGGAATTTGAGCGAGCCATGGGTCCCACCCCTCTGCAAGCCGAATCCTGTGGAAACGGATTGGCTACTCCCCCTGACACCAGCCAATGGTTGGTGGTCGGTGCTCTGTGGGCCCCACCATGATGTATATGTTTCATCCATGCCGTCCATCTATTTTTACAGATCATTTTACAGTATGAGACCAAAAACGAGGTATATCACAATCTTAAGTGGACCACATTACAGGAAACAGTGTTCAATGAGCGTCGACCATTAAAAAACATTTTGGGGCCATAAAAGTTTTGGATCAAGCTGATTTTTGTTTTTTCCTTTCATCTGAGCCCTGTATGACCTAATCAACATATTGGATGTCAAATAAACAGTACAGTGGGCCTTAGGAGGATTTTGATGGTGGATATTCAATCACTATTGTTTTCATATGGTGTGGTCCACCTGAGATTTATATACGTCTCATTTTTGGAATCAAGCCATAAAATGATCTATAAAAATGGATGAACGGAATGGATGAAACACATACATTATTATGGGCCCCACAGAGCACCGACCACTAGCCACGGGGCTGGTGTCGGGGGAGTAGCCAATCCGTTCCCGAATCGTGTGGGCCGACAGCCGGACAAGAGCATGCCAGCCGCTGCCACCACCTGAGCCCCACCTAAAGTGAAGACTCATGGGACCTTTTGCTTTTTTCTCTACCCTTTCAAAAAACCGGTATCCACACCTGTTAGCTTCGGTTCCCGAACCTCTTATTTGAATACTCTTCGAACGTTGGCAGTACATGCAAGGACGAAAATACCCTTATTGTTATTAACTTTCATTCCTGCAAAACCGGAATGGATACCGGTGGTATGGAATTGTATTTGACCCTATATGAACTTCATCCAACGTTTGAAAACGAAGGAAATGATCATTTGGTCCTCGCAAAAAATAAAATGGGATCTGTGGTAGATTTCAAAATCCACTACATTTGTGGGCCTATTTCAATTCATGTGTTTTATTTAAGCCGTTCAGTCATATGCACCTCCAGATGGGACAATCAAGTTACATATGCACTAATTGTTAGATCTAAATATGTTGACTACAATTTCATGATCCACGGAATGCAAGTTTCATTTTAATTTAATATTTTTATCAAAAGAACTTGATCCCAAAATTGAGTTTATATATACTATCAAAATAGAGTGATATTTACATACATACAATTATTGTGAAATGTGTCATATTCACCTAATGCAATTCAATACCATTTGATCTTGGGTTCCAAACAGGCCCCAAGTGTTTTAGGGAGCCTCTCTCTCTCTCAATCATCTGTCATATCTCAGGAGAGGACATGATGACCAAAACTTTGTATTTAAAAGAAAAGCATGTATGATTAGGGGTATACAAGAACTGAGCTAGCTCGGTTAGCTCGCTCGGCTCAACTCGAAAAAGCTCGATTTGACTCAGTTTGAAGCTTAGTTCGAGCCGAGTCAAGCTGATTTTTTGAGCTCAAAAATGAGTTCGAGCAGGCCCCAGCTCGACTCAGATCGAATCCAGCTCGAATCGAACTCAGATCAAACCAGTTCGATGACTCAATTACTTTGCCATTGATGTTGCTCACCAAGTGTTTGATAAAATAATTCAACGAAGTGTGGCTGGTGGCAAGGAAGGTATGTAGATGAAACAAATATCCTTCTTCTTTTTTTTTCTTGGTTTTTATGTTGCCTAGTAGATGTTTGATAAGATACCTGTAAAACCATTGCTTTTGTTTCACATACGGAGGAATTTTGAAGGTGCAATCTAGGTATTTGTGGAAATGCCTCAATGACGAACTCGGCTCAAACTCGGCTCGAGCTATTGACTGAACTGAGCCGAGCCGAGCTGGCCAATCAGGCTTGAGGACTGAGCCGAGCTGAGTTCGAGCTGAGGCCAGCTCGACTCAGTTGGACTCGATGTACATCCCTATGTATGATTGATTAAACATTGAAAATTGTGAATTTCAAAATACTAACAAAGATAATAATTTTTTTGGAGTTTTTTATTTTACATTTTTTGAGAAATTTGCTTTGCTCGAGAGAAAAAACTTTTGAGGGTGATTCAAAATGAAGATTGGTTGATATCATCTTCTAATAAACCGAGTAGATAGATGAAAACATTTAAAAGAAACTGATCAATTTATGTATAAATCACTTGGAAGAGGACTTGATAAAGTAAAACTAGCAATACTAACCTGCTATTTAATTATTAATGTAGGTTGTTACTGAACAGTCATTTGGCAAAGGTGCCTTGGTGTGAATTGAAATTCAACTACTATTGATTTTTACATAGCCACTATAATGTTTATGTGAGATCCACTCTAACTGTTAGATGCATCATTCCAAGTTACATCTGCGACAAAAATAAAAATAAAAATAAATAAATAATAAATAATAAAATCTGCCATTAAATGAATCATTCCAAGTTATGTCCATGAAAAAAATAATCCTAGATGTGATGTGGGCTTTCAGTTGGGAGAGAGCTAAATCTAGGCCAAAAAATAGAAGAGGAAGAAGAAGCTAAATTAAGCTTAAGGTTGACCACATCAACTGAAACAGTTAGGAGAAATACATCCACCCTTCATTTTTTAAGGACTGATTGTGATAATTATAAGAAATCCACTTCAAGCATTACATGCTACACTAAAATTTTTGCCGGAGATAAAAAAATCAAGCTCAAATTGTGATGTAGTTGGTCCACGTGAAGGAAAGCAGTTTTGAAGGTGAACATTGCCTTGTATAATATTTTCAATCGTGTGGTTTATCTGAGATGCTGATGTGGCTAAATTTTAAGCTTTGAGCCTAACATCAGGTGACACATCTGATAGTCGGGGTGGATTTTAGTTGGTATGGATTTCACATAAACATTCCAACAGGCTCAAACATTTGTAAAATCCTATCTAGTTAAAACATTGCAATTTGGATAAAATATACCGTTTCAGTCTATCTGCCAAACACAAATTTTAATTATAAGCTACCAAACACAATTAAAGATTCCAATTCACAAGGATTAAATGACCATAACCTTTTAAAAAGGACCTACTTATTATAAACATATACTTCACAAGCCATACATGGCATGGTAAGAATCATCAAACCAAAGTACGCTTTTGGAATAGAAGGCAAGATGTTTCAAGATGATGATTTGACTTATTTTATTTATCCGATCAATCTCCGCTGTTCATTTATCATGTTGTGATCATATGTTTAGAATCATCCGATCAACATGATTTTTTTTTTCCACAGCAGCTTTTTCTCGTGAGTAAGAATAAATGAAAGGCCAGGATCTATGATTGGAGATACTGGAGACATTGCCAATGCCTGCAAGAAAGTGGGATGTATACAATCGATTTGTGTAATGTGGACCATTTGAGTTGTGGGCCTACCTGATTTTTGGTCTGAGGGTCTAACATCAGGGGTAAAATCTAATGGACGGGGTGGATTTTAGGATGTGGCTTGGCTAGTAACTTAAACACCAGCCAGCTAGCTGTTGTCAAAAGTCCGTGGGCCCCACCATGATGTATATGTTTTATCCATGCCGTCCATCCATTTATCCATCTTATTTTGGAGTATAACGGTAAAAATGAGCCAGAACCAAATCACAGGTGGACCACACCACAAGAAAATAGTATTGATTTAACATCCACCGTTAAAAGCTTCCTAGGGCTCACTGTAATACTTATTTGTCATCATCTAATCTATTGATAAGGCCACACAAACCTGGATGAAAGGAAGACGCAAATATCGGCTGGAAAACCTTTGTTACCCCCAAAAAGTTGACTTTCAACGGTCAGCATTCGATTTCCACTGTATCTTGTGGTGTGGTCCACCTATGATCTGGATCTGTCTCCGTTTTGGGATCAAGCCCTAAAATGAGATGGCAAAATGGATGGATGGCGTGGATAAAACACACGCATCATGGTAGGGGCCACAGAGCTTTGACATCAGCTAGCACGTTGGTGTTCGGGTCACCATCCAAACCACGTCCTGGATTTTACAACATGGTGGGCCCCACTGACATCGCAATACGTCGGGATATATTCGGGCAAATACATCCTATGAATGTTTCGATGGTGGCCGTCCAGTTCCCACCGTTCCCCATGTGGGGCCCACTTGAGAGCCTTTTTTTTTTTTTGGGTCCACATTCAAACATGAGCTGGCACAAAGATGGAAGGAGTTTGACACAGATCACTGTGGGCCCCACATAGCTTTTTGTTGCACGGGCACCCTACAACAACGGTCGCTGGAAATTCGCGTGCGTATGGTTTCTCCCTCAGCCGCGAAATAGAAACCGTTCGGACTCCGAACCTCTCGGTTCGGGACGAGGCTCGGCGGCTCGCTTTCATATTAGAAGCAGAACGACGACGTCGGAAAGGGAGAGAGAGAGCGGAAGAGGCTCTCAATAGCAGCAGCTTTCCCAAAACCCTAATTTCCTTTTTCTTCTCTTCTCCTTCCATTCTTCTCTCTCTGTCTCTCTCTCTCTCTCTCTTTATCGATTCTCGTGAAAAGGTTCGATTTCTGGAAGCTTTTTTCTGCTGCATCAATGGCGGAGAGCTTCGATTCTTAAGGCTTTTGTTCTCTGGTGGCGGGAATTTCAGTTCGATTTGCTTTTGGAATTCTCCTTTTTCCTTTTGTTTTATTTGAATTTTGGAGGGAGGAATGGCGGATGGAGGGATTTTGTCGTTCTCAGTAGCTTCTGTGGTGGAAGACGTTCTTCGGCAGCATGGGAGTCGGTTGAGCGATATCGATCTGGCTTGGCGGAAGGCCGAAGAAGCAGGTGCTTGGATTCTCTGATAACTTTCTTGTTTAAAGATTCCATTATTGTTTTCTATTGGAATGTTTTTGGAATTCTGAGGATGAGCTTTCTCTTTTTCTTTTTATTATTATTATTTTTAGAATTTTGGTTTGGAACCTTGTCTTTTGGGAAATGCCGAAACTTGGGAGTTTTTGTTTTGCATTTGCAGTAGAACAGAGGGAAATTTGATAGACTGGTGTTGATTTTTTTAATACAACTTTAGATTTATTTGATGAATTTTGATTGAAATCTGTTGTATTCTGATTTTTTTAACAATGATTGAGCTGGTTTTAGTATAGCTTTTTTCCCCGATTTTCTCCTATTGAGGAATTATACAATATGTGCAAGAACCTCTGTCTTTGCACAGTATATTGCGGGTTTTCGTTTCTGATTAGTGCGGCCCATGATTCGGTATCCCAGACCATTGATCCATTGTATCCCATCATGATGGGTCATACCCCAAAATTTCCTCGATTGGAAGATTGAAGAAGATCATATTGACCAATCTTGGATTTTTTTTCAGTTGAATTTAGACCATTGTTGCATTTCCCTTCTTAACTAGTCTCTCTGTAGGTTGTAAAGCTTGACATACGATATATCATTGGGTTGAGCCCATCTAGATAAATCTTTGAGTCGATTCTTGTATTACCAATCATCAAGTGAGCCACAAAATTGGACACAAATTTGAAATGCCAATCTGGTAAGGTGTGATGGATGATACACAAGAACTAGAAATTACTTAAAAATTGCACATGCGGAGTACAAGTAACCAAATTAAACTGTCCAAATTATTTAAACCAGTGTAGATGTATCACGAAATGAAAAATAAGCTTATTTGATTATCTGACTATCAGTTTAGTGGACATTTATTGGATGGTTAAAAGTGAAAAAAAAAATCCAGTGGTCTTATTTTCACAAACAAGCGTTGTGAATCAGAGGCTAGGATTGTTTGATCTTGGGAATGCAACTTAGTGACAGTGGGGTGCACAATCTAGTCAGTTTTATCTGAGTTAATATATGCCATATGTTCAATTTCTGAGTGCCTATGTATCAAACATCATATGCAGCCTCAGCATCATATAACTCTATAGGGATGTGGATTGCATGTAACCTTGCTGCACGGAGCTCTTGTAGCCTAAAGCTCTGTGGGTCCACTGTGATGTTCGCATGAAATCGACTCTGTCCATCAGTTTCACCAATTCATGTTTGAGAGCCCAAACGTAAGGTAGATCCAAGACCCAAGTGGGTCACACCATTCTAAATAGTGGGAGGGAAATGCCCACCATTGAAACCTTCCTGGGATTCAAGATGATATTTTATATGAAATCTAACCCATTCATATGGTGATTCTCACCAAGGAAATAGCAAATATCAGCCTGATCCAAAACATGTGGGCCCCGATAAGGTTTCAATGGTGGGCATTCAATCCCCACTGTTTCGTGTGGTGTAGCTCACTTGAGTTTCAGTCCTGCCTCATTTTTGGGCTCAAATCCTTAAATAATCTGGGAAAACGGATGGAGTGAATGTCACATGGACATTGCAGTTGCCCATAGAGCTTTGAGTTAGATGGATTTTGTGTAATGAGGGTTAGATGGATGGAGTGAATGTCACATGGACATTGCAGTTGGCCCCATAGAGCTTTGAGTTAGATGGATTTTGTGTAATGAGGGTTAGATGGATGGAGTGAATGTCACATGGACATTGCAGTTGGCCCCATAGAGCTTTGAGTTAGATGGATTTTGTGTAATGAGGGTCCAAGAGAGAGAGAGAGAGAGAGAGAGAGAGAGAGAGAGAGAGAGAGAGAGAGAGAGAGAGAGAGAGAGAGAGAGAGAGAGACATTTACTTGTCAAGTCACTCTTCATGCAATGTTTTCAATATTGGTATCAAAGGATGTATTGCACCCTTGAAATACAGAAACACATCGGTTATCACATGGGAAACATCGGATGTATCGCATAATGTTTCGTTGTTTTGTAGAAATGTTGGAAAACATTGGTAATTTGGTTGAATTTTTCAATAAAATTTTAGGAGATGTTAAAAAAGACATTATTACACACTTACAAATCAAAAGATCATAAAAAAAAAGTGTACATAATAAGTTTCCTTTGTATAAGGTCCTTCTGACAGAAGTAATGCAACTGTATTAAAAATCAATTCATACAATTTATAAATCTAAAACATGGATTAGAAGTGGAAGATTTGATTAAAAAAATGAGATTTTGTAAGTTTTTTTTTTCGATTTTTCGATTTTTTTTGGAAAACCCAAGTTTTGCTGTCGGTACCGATATATCAATGATACTATTGTCAACATACCATCGATACATTAAGATACATTGAAATAATATCGTCAATATCCAAAAATCCCGCAACTTCCTGTGAATTTCGTTTTGTTGAAGTGTGATATTGATAATATCGATATCACAAACATTTCTTATAGGTAAATGAAATTTCTTCTTTTTCAAATGTTTTCAAATAGGGCTTTTACCTGTAACTCACTTAGAGCTTGTAACTCACAAGTGAAATTTCCCATCCAAACGCTACCTATAAATGAGTTAACTGTAAATCCATACAACCAATGCAACTTACAGGCATCCAAATGGCCCCTAAAGGTTAAGATTACCCAGCAAAGACGCTTGTTTTTTTGCATGTGTGTGCGCATGTGCGTGTGTGTGTATTTGCCAATCAATGAAGACACTTCTTGTTATGTTTTTTGGTTGGGCATAGAAAAAGAAGCTTCTTTCTTCTTCTTCTTCTTCCTCTTCTTCTTCTTCTTTTTTTTTTTTTTCCCTTGAGTGGTTTTATCCAATGGATTCTGATTGAAGTCTGCAAATTTTTAGCTTTTTAAGATGTTAATTGTTGTGGAATTCCATTGTTCTTTGTTTGGCATGTTTTCTATTATTAAATTATGTTGATATTTGTATTCCTTTTTTCTTTCTTTCTGATGGGTTTTCGTTGGGTTTGTCTCTTTTGCATTTCTGATGACAAATAAAGAAACAGAGATTTTATTTTATTTTTTTAAAATAAAAATTCAAAGCTGATACTCATTTGTTTTGTACTATCCTTACGAATCTCAATCCGATTTAGCAGATTTAAAATGATTTGTGAAAACATTCTCTTATCGTTTTTCCTGCGTGAGTTTCATTCAACTTCATCCCTGCTCTGTAATTTCTGACACACAATCATGAATTCCAAGATTATTTGTGGATTTGGCAGCTTCAGAAATCAAATCATGTGGTGACAAAGACAATGTAGAATTTGTTTTTGTTTTTGTTTTTGTTTTTGTTTTTTGCTTGAATTTTTTGCTAAAGGGAACAAAAATCTGTCATTATTTGCAGCACTAAGAAGGTATGAGGCAGCAGGGTGGCTAAGAAAGATGGTCGGAGTCGTCGGAGGTAAAGATTTGCCAGCAGAGCCTTCAGAGGAAGGCTTTAGGCTGGGTTTAAGAAATGGAATAATCCTTTGCAATGTTATCAACAAGGTTCACCCTGGCTCAATTCCAAAGGTGCACTTCTTTTCTTTTTTTCTTTTCGTTTTGCTCGTTGATTTGGACTTTTCCAAAGGTGCGCTTGATGATGAAAATACATCTGGTTTTCAATTTTGACTTTTCCTCTAATTTTATTCTTTGCAGGTTCTCATTGTTTGTTTTTATTATTGATTTCAGGTGGTCGAGGCTCCGGTTGATTCAGTTCTTCTCCCTGACGGAGCAGCTTTATCAGCATATCAATACTTTGAGAACGTGAGGAACTTCCTTAATGCTGTGCAGGAGATGGGGCTTCCTACATTTGAGGCATCAGATCTCGAGCAGGTCGGGATTGTAATTTTTTGGGATAAATGAAAGAGATATACTCATCATCATCATTATCTAAGACTTATCCCAACTGATTGGGGCCAGCCACACAAATCCTACTGCATGAGAATTTACTAGTATGGAGTATATTGATGAAGTTTAGGTTGCATTTGACTCAGGCTCTGAGAAAAATAGTTTGATCTCTACTCCAGTAGAATTCTCAAAAATCCTAAAAGATACTCATGTGGGTACAAAAGATCGCTTTCCTTCCAGTACAACACCAAAGAGCCTCATTTCATGATTTCGGCAATTTTAAAGTTGCTACTTATTTATCTGACTCTCTCTATTTCTGAAATGTGCATGAGCCAAATACCATGGTTAAATGACTCGGTGACTTGGACCGATTCATTCAGTCTTGAGTCGAGTGGTGACTTGCTTGGAGTCAAGGGTGAATCAGCCCAACCTGCATGATTTAGGGGTGTGACTCAAGAGTGTTGAATTGGATTGGTCTGGCCAAGTCTGAATAGACTCGGACGGGTTGCATGGGACTCATCCTAGTCTTATAACCATGCCAAAAAGACATCTTTAGGTAATTAGAGTTGTGTTCAAGAATTATGTTGACTTTGGCCTATGTCTAGAATTTTGAAAAATTAGATTTACATGCATGAGTTGTTTTTTTATTGAAATTTTCTTATGGAATGGCGATTTTAATTTGTAATTGTTTGCAACATTTTTGTTCAATCAAAAGATGTGGTTTTGAAGTTCATCGGGAAAAATTTACTTATCGTTTTTCTCATGATGACTGTGCAAAGAAATTGGAGAAATCATATTCTGAAGAAACTCCAAGAGCTTCGTCAGATACTTTACAAGCAAGTGATCATTTCATAGAACTTTTTTCTTTTCAGGGAGGGAAAGGCGCAAGAGTTGTGAACTGTGTCTTGGCACTTAAATCCTATAATGACTGGAAACATACAGGTGGAAATGGTTCATGGAAATATGTTGGCAGCTTGAAATCCTTCAGCTCAGGAAAAAGTTTTGTGCGAAAGAATACAGAACCTTTCATGAAGTCCTTGTCAAGGAATGCATCAATGAACGAGAGACTTGTGGATGGTTTGCCCGTTGATCAGAATTCGAACGAGGACCTTCCCCAAGGATCCCCTGAAATGGTTGGTGAGCTGAATTATTTCAGATTCATAGTACTATATTCAACCGATTTAATATATTGCTGAATTTCTACAAACAATGATCAGCAGATTAGTTCTGGTTCTTTGAATATCATCCGTGCAGTTCTATCGGACAAGAAGCCTGAAGAAGTTCCAATAGTAAGCCTTCCTTTTTTTGCAGTTCTTAATTTATCTATTGCTGGCTTCTTTGTTTATTCATTTTAATTGATTCTGGGGAGAAATGGATTGCATTCTGCTTGTTACAGCTGGTGGAATCCATGCTAAATAAAGTTATGGAGGAGTTTGAGCGTCGCCTTGCAAGCCAAAATGAGTTGGTAGGTTTCTTTCTTTTATTATGCTTTGCCGCTTTGTAGCAACATCTTCTGTTTAAAAGTAATTGCAAACTCCCTGCTACTTAAGAATGTTAGCTTAGTAAAAGAAAGAAAGAAAAGATTTTTAAAAAACCCTCAATTTTTAGGGAATGTTTATGTACATTCCATGTTGTTACATTGGTTTCTTATCTATCACATTTTATGTTCTTTGACCCCCAGATTCAAATATTCTATATACGATCACCTAACTTGTTTGACAATTTCATGATGGTGTCTTTTTCCTTGCAATTTAATTTGGAATTTTATCTTGTTGGTCTTAACATTATCTAATTAGTGACGGAAATCTGTTCATGATTTTTATTTTCATCATGTTTGCCCCTATTAAGTTGTTTAATTTACAACCAAACAGGTGAAACCTGTTCTAAAAGATCTTGATACATCTGATGGCAACAAATCTCTTCACAAAGATCTTGATACATCTGAGGGCAACAAATCTCCTCAGAAGGATCTTGATACATCTGAGGGCGACAAATCCCCTCAGAAAGCTGAAGGATGTGGTGAAATGAAGGTATGTTGGGATTTCTCCACCTGAAATGTGAGTTTGAAAGTTCATATTTGAGAAATAGATCCAAAAAAGATCACTTCTTCTAGAAGCATGTTCAGCATAAAAGGTTACTATAGATCTTTAAAATGATAATTTCGAGGTCAGCATTTTGTGATACAATGGACATTTCATTGCATCTGGGAAAAAATACAGTTGGTTAACATCTTTCTTTATTGACATGAAGGAGGAATTAGAAGATGAAGATTCCACACAGGTAGAGGAGGGATGCTTTCATGTAAACTCAGTTGAAGACGAGGAATCAAAACGTCGGATTCTCAATCAGCAACTTCTCTTTGACAAACAAAAAAGAGATATTCAGGTATCGATCTGTTCCTCTGAAAGTTTGTTTATGAGTTTATTGATGTTGCTAACTGAAATTTCGTGTAGGAATTGAAACATACTCTTCGTACTACCAAAGCGGGTATGCAGTTTATTCAGATGAAGTACTCCGAGGAGTTCTCCAATCTTGGTGAGATTTTTGAGTAAAATTTTTGAGATTACAATTCTTTTTTCTATAAACAGCCAAAGCTTTTGTCAGTTGTCTGTTCCTAATATTACTCTTTCTTAACAGGCAGGCATTTGGCTGGCCTTACTCATGCTGCTTCTGGGTATCATAAAGTTCTTGAGGAAAACAGGAAGCTATACAATCAAGTACAAGATCTTAAAGGTAACACTTGTAGTTGTTTTACGTCATGTGATTTTCATAAAAGATCAATAAAGTTTCTCAGAAGGATTGATTGGATCTGTTTGTGTTGAATTAGGAAGTATCAGGGTGTACTGCCGTGTGAGACCCTTCTTGCCTGGACAACCACATCGTCTAAGCACTGTGGATCGTCTAGATGATGGAAGCATTACAATTATCACCCCTTCAAAATACGGAAAAGAAGGGCGGAAGTCGTTCAACTTCAACAAAGTGTTTGGTCCGTCTGCAGCCCAAGGTTGCTAAGTAACCCATTTATATTTTTTTCTGTATGTCCTATTTGCAAGTGATTCTTTTAGGTATCATCCTCATTTTCTTTTGTTTCACAGAGGAGGTCTTCAAAGATACTCAACCTCTGATTCGTTCTGTCCTCGATGGCTATAATGTTTGTATATTTGCATATGGCCAAACAGGCTCAGGAAAGACTCACACTATGGTAAGATTTCATACCAAATTTATTCTTTCATATATGTCCTTTTCTTACTGTCATTAATCAATTTCATTTTAAATATTTCATTCCTGAACGACTATTTGATGAGAGGTATACGTGATCCATATGACTTCCTTATACAGACCGGACCTAGAGAGCTTACAGAACAAACCCGAGGCGTAAACTTCAGGGCGTTAGGTGACTTATTTCAACTGTCTAAACAGCGTGGGGATGCTATTTCTTATGATATTTCTGTTCAGATGATGGAGATTTATAATGAGCAAGTCAGGGATCTCCTTGTCACGGACGGTCTTAACAAAAGATATCCTTTGCGACGTTTGCTTCTTTGTACTATTCCTATTTCTTCCATTTTAATCTCCTCTTTATAAAGATAACTTCCTTTACACGTAAACACATTAGAAATCCGTAATACTTCTCAGAAGGGATTCAATGTGCCAGATGCGAGCTTGGTACCTGTTTCGTCAACATCTGATGTGATCGAACTGATGAACATTGGGCACAGGAATCGTACAGTGAGTGCAACAGCCTTGAATGATCGTAGCAGTCGCTCCCATAGGTTTGGATTTTGCCACTGCCTGTCATTTAGAGTGATTATCCTTCAATAACTTCAACTTCTGGAAAAATAGTTCCTCCGGGAGAAATACTGATGGAAGTACCTGCAGTTGTCTGACAGTTCATGTTCAAGGAAGAGACCTAGTATCTGGAACTACTCTTCGTGGATCCATGCATCTTGTTGACTTGGCGGGAAGTGAGAGGGTTGACAAATCTGAGGTCACAGGTGACAGATTGAAGGAGGCCCAACACATAAACAAATCACTCTCGGCTTTAGGCGATGTGATCTCTGCCCTTGCGCAAAAGAATTCACATGTCCCTTATAGGAACAGCAAACTCACACAGTTGCTTCAAGACTCCCTTGGTACAATTATTGTTTCCTGTTCCTTTGGTTGAAATGGAAGAGCCCTGCTATGGATGTTCATCAAAGAGTTGAGAATCTCTTCGAGGCACACATGCATATCCATGCTGTCGCCATTCAAGAGGTGGGCCCACCATGAACATGCCCTGGCCCAAACATCAGCTCATCAGGCCTGGTACTATGTATGATTAAAACTAACGGTTCCAATAGATTGACCAGTTGTCCACATTCACTGCACGTGTTCCCACCTGTTGAGTGGATTGGCCTGATATTCAGGCCAGGGATTTTTCATGGAGGGGTCCACCTGATGTACTGGATGGATCTCTCGCACATGTGCCAAACTCACACATGCATGGATACCATTCACACTTCTCATATTAGCCTGCTTTGCTTTTCCATGCACGAATACCATTCACAGTTCCCATAAAGCCAGTTTGCTTTCCTTTTCCGTACCTAATTCTTGTCTTTGGTCTTTTGTACTTAGGGGGGCATGCGAAGACTCTTATGTTTGTTCACATTAGTCCTGAAGCTGATGCTATTGGAGAAACGATTAGTACGCTCAAATTTGCTGAGCGGGTTGCCACTGTTGAGCTTGGTACTGCCCGGACGAACAAAGAAGGTGGAGATGTCAGGGAGCTCAAGGAACAGGTTTTTATGCTTCCTTCTGTTTTCTGATTACTTTTGCATGAACATTGATCTTTTCATATGCATCGTGCTGTTTCTCTAGCTATCTTGCTTCCTCCAAAAGTAAATAAATAAATAACAAAAAGAAAAGAAAAAGTTTTTTTTTTTTTTAAAGGAAGTTTGTCCTGATACTCAGTCCTTATTTCAGATTGCTAATCTTAAAGCGGCATTAGCAAGGAAAGAGGGAGAATCAGAGCACATACAAAGTCTGATATCGAGCCCTGAAGTACAGAGAACGAAGGTTGGTCTGTCATCTCCTATATATTCATACCAACATGATGAAGGAGAGATGTCAGTTGGTCACAGTAACCACAGGCAACTAGTGGAGGATGTAGGAGGTCACAGTAACCACAGGCAACCAGTGGAGGATGTAGGAGAGATAGAGGTAATTATAAGCCCACATGCCAGAAAAAAATCATCACCATCACCACCATCATATTCATAACCTTGCCCAGCTATTTGAGCTTGGCTCCATCAATCCTGCTTCACCAATCTCAAGATTTGAAATAGGATTTCTTGTGATTTGTTTGCAAAGGTTCAACAACTGGCTGCCCAATAGTTATACAAAACAATATAGAATTTTAGGGCCTGTTTGGTAGGCAGCTGAAAATGGGTTCATCTCATTTTGTTAATTATAATTATGTCTTAGAGATCGTAATCTCTGATACGTAATTACGATTAACTGAATGGAATTATGTATTAGAGATCTGTAATACATAATTGCAATTAACTAAAATGAGATAAAACTCATTTTTAGGTGTCACCAAACGGGCCCAACGTTTTGTGCAAAGCTTCGCATATTGTTGGATTGGATAGTTTCATTGTTACATGATTATATTCCAATATGCAACTAGAACTTATAATAGTTGCATATGCATTTGAAATTACCACACGTTTATTCAATTACATGTAGATGCATGTTAATGCCGTGTATGCATCACTCGAAAATCTAGTGTAGATGCAAATTTCAAAACATTTGAGGAAAGGATTAACTCAGTATAGCTCGAACAAGTCTGATACAATTCATCTGAGTCAACTTGGTTCAGTAGTACCTGATCGGGTTTGATACCATGAGTCGCCCCTCCAAGTCACCCCCTATTTGGGCGAGTTGTGACTTGACTCAAGTCGGGCTGAGCCACCAAGTTTAAAAACTTGGTGCACACTGATCTGCATGCATGACATTCATCTTTGCAAATGCACCCATGAATCCGACTTTCTTTTATGCACGATTTTTAACGTAGTGATTAGCTCTGTCAATGGGTTTGGGTCACGTCTTATAGGCTAACTAGGTCCGGGGCCTTCGAGTCCAGGTCTAGTTATTGAATACCCAGACCCAGATCCGATCAGGTTCAGGTATCGTCGAGTACCCATCGGATCTTTGGATCTAGATTTCAAGAAAAATAAGAGCATCTACATGGTTGGGCCCACCCAATGGATGGATTAGATTCCACACATACATGCCACTTTGACACGTGTATGGTGTGTAAATGAGCTCCTTTGCATGTCTCTCTTAGGAACCTCATTTTGTTGCTAAAAGTATCAATATATATTACATATATAGAACTGTATTATCAAAAGCCTAACTGGACCCAAGATCCAATCTTTAACAGGTACAAAAAGTGAGACCTGACCGTCCTGGTTTCATAAGGGGTCCAAAAGATGGGATACCCACCAGTCCGGGTATCCATTGACAGCCCTATTACTGATGCAACTGGGCAAACAACAATAAGACCTATACTAGGAATTTGACCATTACTATGAAAGTTACAGCATGCATTTCATGGACCATCTTGGTAACTTCCGCAACAGCATGCATTTTATAGACTATCTTGGTAATTTTATGATTCTAGGAATTTTATTACTATAACAGTAACGGTGTGCCTTTCATAGACTATCTCCGTAATTTTACTGTTACAGATAAGCATAATCTGTCTTAGGCTTCTGCAATTAGAAGCTAATCATCTTCTGCCTCTTGTAGCTTGGAAGCAACTCTGGATTGAGCCAGAACGGGTCAAGCTTCGATCCCCAAGACTGCTTATTGCCTACAAACTTGGCGCCATGGACTGAAACCAGTCCAAAAGTAGAACTCCAAGAGGGAGATGAGAGAGAAACGGTGTCTGGAGATTGGGTCGATAAGATCACGGAGAACAGGCAAGTAAATAAAGGAAGTGACAATCCATCAAAACGATGGGAAGGAAGCGGTAGTTCCTTGCCTGAGCTGTTTTACCAGACTTACCGCCCCAGCTTGGTAACTTGCACGGATAAACAGTCTGGCAGACAGGGAAGTAGGAAGGAGAACTGTGAAAATGAGATGGCGATGACTGATGATTCAGATCTTGAGATGGCCACTAGTGATTCTTCTGAAGCAGATTGGCAATTAAATCTTCCTAGAACTACAAGCATGGACAGCCTGAATATGCCAAAGATCAAGAAGCCTCAATCGAAGCTGGGAAAGAGCTCTGGTCTAAGGTAATCTATTTGCAATTTATATCCCTCTCACCACATTCAAAATGCGGTAATTCTGTAAAGAAAAACTACCAAACAGTTTTTTTTTTTAAATCGAAAACTACTTCATTTTATCACCAACTAATTTGCAAGCCTGCCATTAGTGGACATGGGTCTCTGTCATTTCTCTGTTTCCTTGTGAAATAACTTTCAACCATGACAATAGATCCAACGGTTCAGATTGGCCAGTTCCAGTTGTTAGCTTAAATAGACATACCAACTTCAAAGGACGTTTTCTATAACGAGTACTGCCTCCCGGATCGAAATCTTTCACTAATTTCACTTCTCTCCTCCTCTGCTTAGGAGTCCAAGTCCATCTCTGTCATGGAAAGCAACAAATGGGGGTAGCAAGTCTCTAAGCCGGACTGGAAGACCGCCAAGCGTTGACAGAAGACCGCCAAGCGTTGACAGGAGACGGTCATCATCAGTTGGGAAAACTGGCAGAGAGAAGTAAGAAAACTGGTTCCATCTCACCATTTTCTTTTGAATTTGTATAGATAGAGAGAGATAGAAGGAGAGTTCTCACATGGTGGGTCACACCACCTGTTCGCCTTTGATTTTTCAACGAGTTTCATGATTCATTTGGTATTCTTTATTTCAGTTTCAATCATCTTTATAAAAAAGAGAGGGAGAGAGAGGTTTAAGATCCATGTAGCTATTTGGGAGCCAAAGCTCCGATGTCTATATGTATGTTTTTGATGGATGTTATATACATGTTTTAAGGTCTGCTCCTTTTTTTAACCACCTCTCATTTGATGGCATTGACAGCACAGGTAATATTTTTCTAGATGAATGGACCATCTTTGCCTTACAAATTTCCTTGGGTAAGGCAGCAAATTTCAATACATTTTAAGGGCCCGTTTGGACGCACCCCATAAGGGGTGTTTGATTTCTAAACAGCGCATTGTGAGCTTGGACGTACTTTCACGAACCCCATCTCATCTCCTCTCTGCAAAACAGAACACTGTGAGCTTGGATGTACTTTCACAAACCCTATCTCAAAAGATAAGTGCAAAAATCCATTTTGCAGAAACCCTTCTATAGAAGTGTGTCCAATCGAATCCTAAGGGGTTGTTTGGATGCCGGGAAAGGTCGCTTTAAGATGGGATGTCTTCGGTGAGACCTGATGGTCCATTTTACCCTGATCCATAGCTCAATTGGTAGACTTGAGTGGATATACCTTGGTCATGGTATCGATCCCTAGTGGGGGTGGCTAACAGTGCATGTACTGACAGTTGGTGTGTACTAACAAACTAACAAAAAGAATTTTTTTTTTTTTTTTTTTTTTAAAAAGGTCCATTTTACCCGAAAAGTGCACCCCAATGGGGCGATGGGCTGGGTAGCTCGCCCGACCTGTCTTGGACCTACCGGCTTTGCTCGTGGGCTGAGCTTTGGGCCTTGTGCGCATGTCAGTCGAGCTTGGCTTCAAGTCATTTTAGCCTAACCTAGCTCAACCCAACTTTAAATATACATGTCATATCCTACAAAAATGTTATTCTAATCCTTAGGCAACCATCTATTTAGAATGCAGAACGATGGTTTCATTATTCTAAAATATAATGCATGTGTGGTCCACTTAATAAACAGATAGATTAGGAAAATTCAAGAGGAAATAAGGATTTTATCAATTTTTGGGCCGGGTTGGGTGGGATTGTGTGGGGCCCCGGCCAACTGAATTTTTCGATTTAGGCTGGGCCTACTATGCTAGGCCCTTGCTGGGCTTGGGCATCGGGTCTTAAGTGTCGGGTCAGGCCCGGGTCGAGCCTGCCCAGCCCAGCCCAGCCCACCCCAAACCATTCCCATTGCCACCCCTACCTAATAACTTCACGTTAGGATGCAACGACTACCCAACCATAACGTGGACAGCTCGATCACTAATCTGACGGTCTAACTTCCATTTTCCATGGCCAACAGCTCAATCATTATCACCAGTCTCACCACACGATCTATAGATCTTTTCAACCGTTGAGAATGGGCCACGTTCTCTATTTCATTTACTAGCCTTAAAGAATGTCTCCAACATGAGTATTTCATGCTCCGTCCATGTTGATGATCGGTGCTATCAGGCCATCCATCTGTTTCAGTTGGAGAGAGATGCACTAAAATACCGTGCAATGCAGATGTACCGGACAATTTCTCTTTCTGTATACATATTTACATCAAACGTTTTTTTTTTTTTTTTTTACACGTAAGGGGCAGGTCTAACCTGCACCGGTATGTCCTCTTGCCTATGGTGGCTCCAGTGGCGCACATTAGCACGCTCCGTGAGGGACCCAAATCATGCTGTGCCCGAACTCAAATACTGGAATGGGACCCACAATGATTTCAATACCCATGTGCAACGCATGCGCATTACTCACACTGCGCAGGATAGAATCTTCATGCAACAGCTGCTATACAGAACTGGAAGGCTTGTGTACGGACGACGGGTTGTCACGTGAGGTCTGGGCTACATTTTCTTGCCTGGCACGTGAGTTTCCACGCGAGCCTGTGGGGATCTGATGCTGGGCCGATCTCGCCGGAGATGCGTAGAGATAGGAGGCTTCCAGCACCTCCCGGCGCACGTTAGCCTCGGCATGGTGTAGCCGCTGGGCCCTGAGTGCGGTCAGGTATAAGCCAGCGGCTAGGAAGACCGTCGTTAGACCGAAAACTCCAGCAGCTGCAAACAGGCCTTGTCGTATGACCAGGCAAGTGGGCCTGGGCCTACTCCATCTTTTCAGATGGCCCGATTCGATGCCGATCCCGATCATCAGCAGCACCTCCCCGACCGCGAAGCAGATCCTACAGTTGAGATTAAAAAGAAATCATCAATGGTGCCTCGTAAGCATGTTCTCTTTTGTTTTGACGGTTCGGATCGGGCGATGATTAGAAGTGGACCCCACTTGCTTTGTATTTTCAGGTGGCCAGGCCAGCTAAACTGGGTCACTTGTCATGCGTGCATGACATCTGAGCCATGCAAAAGATGGGCCGACTGTGGTAAAGATCAGGTCTGGCAGCAAGTCAGATCATCGGTTGTCCGTTGATTTTGATAGTGTGGCCTACCTGATGAAGGGACCATTTTGATTTTGGGCCCAGGTGATATTGATGGTGTGGCCCACCTTTGTCTTGGTTCGGATGTCCTATAGAAGTGACATGTTGGCGGGAAGAGAATTCCGTTGTCCGTGCAATAAAAGAAACTCTGTGGGCCCCACCGAGATGTGATTGATATATCTACTCCGTCCATCATTTTCATCGGTTAATGTTAGGACGTGATCCCGAAAATCAGGTTGATCCAAAACTCAAGTGGGCCACACTACAGGGAAAAGTAGGGATGGGGATGCCTACAACAAGTGAAACGTTCTTGGGGCCCACTGAATTTTAGATCAGGCTGATATTGGTTTCTCCCTTCATCCTAGTCGACTGGTACTCATCTTACAAAAGATTTGGCATATAGACATCAGGATGTTCCACGTGGTGTGGCCCACTTGAGTTTCGAATCAGCCTGAAATTAGGGCTCACGTCCAAACATTAACTGCTGCAAGTGATGGACGGACTGGATGTGGAATTTCCTAATTCATGATTTAATCGATATATATTCCTTATTTTATTTAATTTTTATGTGAATGATAGGCCCACCATCACCGGTTACATCATTCGGTGGGCCTTTCTGTGGTCTACGGGGGAACTTTTTAACAGAGGACACCAAGGGCCTCCATCCACCGTTCAAAGGCCTTGATTTGACGGTTAGGATTATCCTAGTCCAATATTTTTATGATGGATCATCCGTAATGGATCCTACTGAATGAACGGCCCGAATAGTGAAATGTGGACCCCATATATAGTAGAGATCTTGCGAACTACAATTCATGTAGTCCCAATGCTACTAAAATCTCCGTCTAGGGCTGTCGGTAGGTGGGCCTGGGCCTGGGCCTGACAAACTCAAAATTTGGAATATGTCCAACCAAACGGCCCACCCAACTTCAAAAAATCAGGGCCTAAGATAACCCTACGTGAGGCCCACTAACAGTCCTATCTCCAGAGGAATTGGGCTACCATGAAGATATCAACCGATCGGACGGTCATGATCTTTCGCAAAAAAATAGGTCCAACAAACAATTTGATCCATTTATTTATTAGGGCCCATCACAAGTTGCTTATGATTCTAAAGAAACATTTTTTTTAAAGGCAATCATAACCATCCAATCCATGGTTGATGGATTGGATCATCTGATCAGTGAAATAATTGCATGGTAGCCTATGAAATGTGTTTTTAGGCTTAATGGACAGTTAATCAGTTGATCAGACGGTCCAAATGAAACGATGCAACTAGGAGCATTTCTCTTCATCAAGTGTCCCCACTATTTTTAGAGGTGATGATGAAGTGAGCCCCACCATGCATGATAAATGACAAAAATGCCCTTGAAATCATAAACGGGCTGGGCCGGATATTTTGTGATGGGCCCAAAAGCTCTACAGGCCAGAACGGGCCCAATTACTGTCCTACCCCATATGATTTCCTTACCAAGTTGTAACAAAGAAAAAACAGGCTTGCCATGTCAACACTTTAGATGATCCTGAATCTGGGGCCCACACAATCAACGCCGGAGGCGTAGGTCTACTAACCGCAACCAATATGTATGTGTGTTTCATCACCATGGCGCATGCAAGGGCCACGAATGCACCCAGTGCGCCAAATAGCGGAGTCTTCCCGCTGCCGGTATAAACACATTCATATTTCTGTCCGTCACCGTCACTGCCCGTAAGTATCCATGTCGCCTGCAAATGAGAGATTTATCTTTCATCAAAATATATAAATGGGCCCAATTCAATCTAATGGCCCACCTCCATTTCCAGCCATTCTTCAAAGTCCCATTTATGCCAGTAGCCATTTTTGGCCTGGCCCATATGATGGGCCTGGGCCTAAACTCTCGGTCCCGTCGAATCGGATTTGAGCCTACACTTCCAATTCAGTCTAATGGGCCATCTTGATTTTCAGCCATTGGTCCAAGGTCCATGTACGGTTGTGGGCTCTTCTGGCCTGGCCCATTATGATTGGCCTAGGTCATCTCCATTTTCAGCCATTCATCAAAGGTCCATGTATGGTCACGGGCTCTTCTGACCTGGCCCATTATGATTGGGCTTGGGACCAGACTGCCAATTCAATCTAATGTCCCACCTCCATTTTCAGCCATCCTTCAAATGTCCATGCACTCCTGTGAACTTCTCTGGCCTGGCCCATTATGTGGGCTTGGGCCTAGAGTTTTGCTAACCCCAACAAACACGTGTAGAAGGCATCTGACCTACATGCACCGCATGTGCCAGCATAACCTGTGATCTAAGCTGTCCATCAGGTGGGTTACAAATATCTTGATTGACTGGCACAATAATCATGCCGTTCGGATCAATAAGTGGTCCACAAATTACCAAAGCAGTGGATGGATTGGCCTGATTTCACACGTATGTGGATGGTTCGCGTGTGGACCCGAATTATTGAAAACCTAAAGAAATTAGAATAATGTTTTTATTTTCCGCTAGAATGTCACTTCAGTGGAACATCCGAGCTGTGAAAAAGGTGGGCCACACCATGAAGATCACGTGGATAGAAAATGGGAACAATCCACTCCTCAGGTGGGCCACACACATATATTGACTCAAACAATAATTTCTCTATTGAATTCGAGTTGTAGCCAGCCTGATGAGTAGACTCACCTTTTGTTTTTTCGCCCCACGTGCCCTTACTCGTGCATGCCCCATGGCTCAGATGTAATACACAAGAAAATAGCGTCAAGGTTTCTAAGCCCACGCACGTATCATCCTACCAATGTGTTCCAAATGGTGGCAATAACAGCTACCACCATTATGGCTATGATACGGGGCCTTAACTTGTATAGGCCGTTATGACCATTTAAAAAAATAATAATAATAAAATAAAATAAAATAAAATAATGTTATAGGGTCATTATAGGACATTACGGCCTGTTTTTTCTGTAGCAGCCATTTCAACCTCGTAACATATAACGGTTATGATAGTTACCACTACGTAATGACCATTATATTTGTTATGTAGTTGATTTTGACTACCTTGATCCCTAATCATTGCACACATAAATTACACACCATGGATACATGTATTTATCTCCATACAATCCTTTATCAATCTCTAAATTTCCATCCTGTATGCATGCATGCATGACTGACTCACTCAAGTCCCGAGTTGAGTTGTGGCTGGACCGAGTCGTCGTGAATGCATGATGCATGATTTGAAGACATGGCAAGTCAAACTAACTCGCTCGACCGAGTCATCTTAAATGCATAAATTTAAGAAGACATGGCAAGTCAGACCGGCTCATTCAGTCCCGAGTCGAGTTGCGGCTCGACCGAGTCATGAGTGGCTTAAGCAACTTTTCATCGAATTATTCCGTACTTCTAGTTCTGATGACTCGGTCGAGCTAGATTAGCTTAAGCAATATGATCTTTTTCATCGCAACTTTCATCAAATTATTCCGTACTTCTAGTTCTGATGACTCGGTCGAGCAAGATTAGCTCAGATCAAGCCCCGATCGACTCGGGACTCTCATATGAATCTTAATACCTTCCTTACGTGCTTGTATATGTATATGTGTATGTGTATATATATGTATATATGATACCTCGGATTTTGTAGCTTCTGCAAGGAGGCACAAAATGAAGCAAGAGAGGCCACATAGTATAGAAAAGATCATAAGAAAGACTCCAAATTTGCCACCATGGTCTGAACGGCTGCGATCGATCGAGAGGTCGGCGTGTGTGACGGCCATGCGATGAGGCGAAGTGGGTGAGAGATGAAAGGGAAGAATGAGGGAAATGGGTGATAATGGGCCATAAGAAGAGAAGGGAGGAGAAAGAGAGAATCGAATTTAACTTGTAACAAAGGCATGGTGTTGGTGGTGTTGCGTAATGGTGAGGGATTCTTGCACTTTTGAACTCCTATTCCCTTTTTTGCACCATACATAATACAAGGACATTTTTTCCTTTTTTTTTTTTTTTTTTTTTTTTTTGTGTGTGTGTGTGTGTATAGTAATACACGTAAAACAGAGTATTTAACGGTCCACTTACGTAGGCCGTGATTGAGTTTTTTTTTATATTCCTTGGATGTGACCCTGGAACCAAGTTTTGTGGGTGAGACACTGACATTAGGGCCCACCTCAATGTGTTCGTTGTATATCCATTCCGTCCATCTGTTTTTAAAGATTATTTTTGGACATTTTACGAAAAATGAAGCAGATAAAAAATTTAAGTGGAACACACCACAAAAAAACAGTGGTCAATTAACACCCATCGTTAAAAACTTTCTAGTGCCTACCGTAATGTTTATTGGCCATCCAACCTTTTTACAAGGTCATTAAGACCTGGATGAAAGGAAAAAACAAATATAATCTTCATACAAAATTTTTGTCGCCCATAATTTTGTGTTTTTAATGATCAATAACTACTTTTTACTTTGGTGTGGTCCCCGTAAAATTTTTATCTGCTTCAGGTTTGCTACTATAGTATAAAATAATCTGGAAAAACAGGTAAACGGTGTGGATATACAATGCATACATCTATGTGGGCCGCTACAGTCCGGGTCTCACCCACATCGCTGGTTCCGGGTCGCAGCCAAGTCGGTCTCCCTTTTTGCCACGTAGTTTTCATTTCACGAGAGCAATGCATTGTGCCTCTGCTCAGGGCCCGGATCCGAGGATCCACCGAGTTGGGCGGATACCTGACCGGATCCTTGACCGTGGGGCCCACTTTCATCTGTTTTTCTTACATCCACGCCGTCCATCCGTTTTGAAATATCATTTTAGAGCATGATACCAAAGATGAAGAATATATACATCTCAATAAATCATCCAGTTTTATGGCAAGGAAAAAATCACTACATGCCACGGTGGGCCCCACCGAACAACGTAATTACCAACGGTATGTCTTCTGCACATTGGGAGGAGGTGTACAGTAAATTCAGGTGGTGCGTCAACCTACCATATTAAAGGAAAATGAAATTTCATCCGCCGGACGACCGAATTAGTTACTCCGCATGCATTGCGTGCAGCTCTCCTGCCTTTAACTAGTTTAAAAGTTAAGCAATTAAGACAGCCTAATCGCACACGCGTGTGCAATCAAGCTCATGTACACCCACACATGTGCCAGCATGGAATGATGGATCCGAGATCCAATCCATCCATCAGAAAGGAACCACTGTATTGATTCCCTAGACCAAGAATCAGATCCATCCACTGGTCATGTGGGCCACAGCTTCTAACACAAATGTACGGCTCTGAAAAACTTAGCTGAATTTTTTGAAACTATTTGGGCCCACATGCTCAATGGACCAGATTTATTTTTTAGAAACCATGTAGGCCGTCGGTCAGTTTGTACGGTTAGGGCCATACTCAGGGATCCAGATCATTAACGTACAAGTGGGCCTAAAAAATCTCTAGAAGATCATAGCCATTGAATGTAGACCGTTGCTGTTTTTAGCCTTTTCTTCACTAATCCTTTTGCAGACTACCCATCAGAGGGCTAGGATTTCCCCATCGTGGCACTTTTTGGGCCATGGTCCATCCACGATTGAGGCCATCAGATTAACCATCCAGATCACCAGCCCATGGGCCCTATCTGTACAGAAAGCGGACTCGAGCATATTTGCGCAGCATACTCGGGTTTCTGTTCTGACAAGTGGGGCCCACGTTTCGTATATCCATACCATTGGTGTAGCGTGTCCTATCGTGGATGGACCATCCACCTAAAATCTCCCAGGTTGGAAGATGGTGCACATCCATATCAGGACCCTCTTTAGTTGAATGTGGACCAGGCATAGGACACAAAGTCCAACGGCGAGGATTATTCTATTAAATAGATTTTTTTACTCCATCGACTACAAAAACACCAATTTGAACGGTCTGGATTAGTGAACCATGGACCCCACTTATCAGAAGTAAAAAAAACCCGAGTACACTGCAAACCCGAGCACGTTCTCGGAGTAGGGCTAAAATGGGAAATATTTATTCTTTCTCTAAACACATTCAAGGAATTAGAATTAGCATTTGGGCTTTCCTCCAAGCAATCTTTAGATTCTCATCACTATTCATTTAAAACTTTCATACTCCTACTACAGTGTGCTTTTGCCACTACAAGTAGTTGAAAGGACAATCAGGACCGTACAAATAAAAGCCCAATTATCGATAGGACAAGCAGGATAGTTATGCTGATCGGACAATCCTAACCATCCCAACTCGTGTCCATCAACTGGATGATCAGTGGTCCAAATTCAACAGCCGAACTCATAAGTTGGACGAGCTGCTACAACCTAATTAAGTTGTGGCAAATGCATATTGTAGGCTCTTGCCATAAAAGGGCAGAAACTAAAAGAAATGGTTAAGTATCCAAGGAAAGAACCAAGATACAAAAGAGAGAAGGAATGAGAAAAAAAAAAAGGAAAAAAGAAGAAGGTTGGAAGTGAGCGACAAGGGAGTGGCAACCATAGATATTTTTCTTGCATGTCTATCAACAAAGTCAAAATTCCTATAAAATTACATGCACATGTAAGATTTATAAATGGTTGAATGACAATTTCCAACTTCATCTTGGGCCCGTTTGTTTCGCCAATTACTTGAAAATGTCTCATTATTATGATTTACCACTACCAAACCAAACGCTAGAATCAGTAAAATGTGGATGTACTCAGGAATCTGGTAAAGGAATTTTACTAGTATCAAACCAAACACTAGAATCAGTAAAATATGGATGTATTCTGGAGTCTGGTAAAGGAATTTTACCATTACCAAACCAAACACTATATTCAGTAAGATGCGGATGTATTCAGGAGTTTGGTAAATGAATTTTACCACTATCAAACCAAACACTAGAATCAGTAAAATATGGATGTGTTCGGGAGTCTGGTAAAGGAATTTTACCACTACCAAACCAACGAGGATAAGCATATAGCCGTGGACAATATAGTTAAGAAGATCATGACAATGCATGCATGTGGATTACAAAAAAAAAAAAAAAACAACTGGAAGAGTCCAATGGCGAGTACAAGGAAAGTGGACGTGATCTAAAGTATTTGCCCGAGGTGATGGTTCACCAAGGAAAGCATTTTTCCATGGGAATGTACAATAAGCTGAACAACAAGACGATCAGGTCATTCCAGATCACTTATGAAGATCAATGATAATGCATATGTTGTTGATTTCCTTGAGGACTAGATGATATTGTGAACATCATTTCATATTTGTTAGTATCATGCACCAGAGATCAGTCGCAACCACCAGTTAACTTGAGGGCTTCAAATAAGGGGACTGATGTATAATAGGTGGTGGATGATATTATGGACAACAAAGATCAAAAGGAATCGGGCCAGAAGACTCTAGGGCAAAAATGACCTAAACGCCCACTATAGCTTCCAACAACCATAACTTTGCTACCAGTCATCTGTTTCGCACGTATACTATACGTTTGGAAAGCTATTGATAAGCTCTAGGCCTTGCCAACCACATAAGGTTCATTGGCCCCAAAACAGCTTCAAAGAATCCAATCATTTTAAGAATCTTATTAGGGCTTTAGTTAGAACTTACTATTTTTAGTAAAGCTCCATCCTTGCTTTTTAGGATTTTAAGGGTCCGGTTGTGGTAGTCCTTGCTTTAGTCATCTATGAGTTGTTTATGAGTTTTCATAGGACTAATATCTTTCTAGTATTTTTAGTAATTTAACTATTTTGGAGAAGTGTCCAATTTTGAGTTAAATTACAGTCTAGGGTTTATTTTCTTATATAAGCACATGAGATATGTTGAAGCAATAATTTTCATAATAAAATCAATTTATTTATCTTTTTTAGAGACCTCTTTCCTTGTGGATTCAAGGGTTATGCTTGAGAAGAAGTTCATCTCCTCTTATATCCACGCAGCTGCCGCGTTAGGATTCCAACCCAATTTTCATCCACCTACCATAGCAAAGTAAAACATGTTTTAACACTCAGATAAGAACAATGAGACTCGTCCAGTATGACATGGATTCAACACTCCCTAAACCACCCCCCCCCAAAAAAAAAAAAACTTGAGTGACCTGGTTATTGCCACCTCACACACATGTTCACATGCGGCATGTGTTAAACAATCCAAACCATTCATCAAACTCAGCATCACAGAACATCTTATTTTGTTGAAATTTCAGGTCCATGAGCGGGCCACATGCTTAAGCTCAAACCATCTATTGGACATTGTTGTCCACACCTCATCATCATCTAAGCCTTACCCAACTAACCGGGGTTGGATACATGAATCCTTTTATGCCATTCCACTATCAAGGGCCATAACTTCAAGTAGACCATAGGTCATCAAGTCTTTACTCACTAAGTCCTTTTGGCCTTCCCCTAGCCCTTTTAGAGCTTCAACTTGTACGAATGAACAAACTGCTAACCAGCACAGTTCTTGGTCTCCATTACACATGACCAAACCATCTAAGTCTACTTTCCTCATCTTATTACCTATTGGTGTTATTCTTAAATTCTCTCTAATACATTCATTTTTAATTCTATCCTTCATTATCTTACCACTCATCCTTCTCAACATCCTCATTTCAGCTACATTCATCCTTTGGACATGTTCCTTGACTGTGCAACATTCTGTCCCATAAGCATGGCTGGTCCTGTAACCATCTTGTAAAATTTTCCTTTCAGTTTGTGGTACACAATGAACACATAAAAACTCTAGAGGCACATCTCAATTTCTTCCACCCCGCTTGAATTATATGCGAAACATCTTTCTCAATCTCTACACTCTCATGAATTATCGACCAAAGATATTGAAACTTCTTGGTCAACAATTTTTACTAATTCCTCGTTCCCATTCCTATTACCTCTAAAATTGCATTCCAAATACTCTGTTTTAGTCCGACTAATTTTAAATCTTTCGGATTCTAAAGCACCTCCCCATAAATCTAGCTGTGTTGACGCCCTCCCTCATTTTGTTGATCAAAGCAATACCATCTACAAACAACATACAATTGATGGAAGGAAAAAAACGCATAAAACTCATTCACATTGACACCGAAACACACCCTAAGAAGATTAAATTATCAGAAACTTGCATCATGGTCCTCCAAAATTTCCAATATTACATGAAAATACAACTAACGGTAAGCGAACTGGCTACAGAATGCTGACCATTATTGACCCTCTTTGAGTCTGAGAGAAATGGACACTTACTGGAAACTGGTTTGTACAAGTGGGGCCCAAAGAATTCATTTAACCGATTTGGAATCTCGATCCTAGCATGGTCACTGAATGCTACCCTAGAGTGACTTGCCGCACTGGCTCACCTGTAACCAGCTCATTCCATGATTCCCGTCTCCATGAGAAATCCCATGTTGAAAACAATTGTTGGACTGCCAAGGTCTAAAGAGTTTTCCTTTCAACAATCTACAGCTCATAGCCAAGATAATGTGTTTGGCATTAGAATTTCATGTTTAGGTAAAGCTATAAGCCTCCACTAGAAAACATGAGTCCGATGATAATAGCATGAACATACCTTGCAACCTGCTTAGATCATAATTCGAACAAGATTCAAAAGTCCCAGTTGAATGATGTTAGACTTCGTCAGGTGACCCTTTTCTCTTCAAGCTAGGCACTGACATATAACACAAAACCCTATTGGAAATTGAATAAACAGTTCGAATTTTCATGTGGAATCTCAATCAAGTGCGTTGAGTGACCCTTCTCAAGCAACACAAAATCTCTACTATATTTAATGAGAATTAGCATGGGCAAAAAATTACACGAAATTAGTCATTCAAAAAAATTAAACCAGGTAATATGAAAGAACATAGAATTTTAAATAATTGAAAGGCCATTTAGGTAATTTTGGATGAAGCTGTATCAGGGTCCTCACACCACTAAAAGAGTCCTACTTTTTGCTTCTGCTCCCCTCTCCCATGAGTTGCAAGCCAATTCCTCTCTCTCCAGTTTTACTAGTATTCAAATAGACATGCACATGAGCTAGTATGCAAAACCAAAAACTAAAAAACTAAAAAACAAAAAAAAAAAAAAAAAAGAAATGCATGCACAGACAAGGACATAGATGACACAAATGTATCAAAACTGAAACAAGCTATTAACGAAAATAAGAAAATGAACCCGACTCGCATAAACACAACTCACCTGTAAAGTTATTCACCATATGCCATAGTTTTAAATATCGTCTGATATGACTCAATATCGTCCAAGTTGTATCAGTTCAGTCCCAAATTATGCAAGTCACCACACCAAATCACCAATATGGATCCGAAACAGGACTGAATCAGACCGAGTCAGGGTGAGTCATACTGGTTTCGTACCCCAGGCGAGTCGCACCCTGAAACCTGTACTTAAATTCACCATGCCATATACACAACAATCTCCTCTAAAACTAGCTGTAAGGAACATGTTAGGAGTTGGGACTAAGAACCAGATCAGAAATCAATTTCATGCACAAGATACATATTAAGAAGATAAAATCCAACTTACTTGATGGTATTGGTAATAGTATAACTCCCAATTCTAATGGAGTAGTAGTTTCTAGAAAGTCACAGTAAAAGAATGGTTATTCTAATCAGCTCCAATTTGCTTCTTGCAACTACATTGAACCACGACCCCTCTCAGCTTGTTGGTTACCGAGGGATGCACGAAGAAACGAGCGGATTGCTTTTAAACCTGCAATAGAAAGAAGAAAGTAACTAACTAACAAACTGCAATTACAATGTCACATATATTTTCTTGAGACTGCTGTTCTCAACATTGTAAAGCAGCTTACCACAAATCAGAACATCCAAGAGAAGTAATCGCAGTTTCATTAAGAGCCTTTTCAAGAAACAGCTGAAGCTGAAATCTCCCATATGTATGGTTGTCATCTGAACAAGGAAACATTGTACTTAACAGTTCCCATGTCGAATCAGTCGATCTGTCTTTGCATCTGATGACTGTCTCAAGACTCTCAACAGTGGACTACATTTTTTCATTGAAAACCATCAGCAACATGTCCCACTTCCATTAGGGAGTAGGATTGCAAGGGCTGAGGGACATTGGAAGAGTCTACCAGAGCATGCTATCGAATACTAACAGTCTTTCAAGGATATTCGAGGAAAGAGGAATTAAATGATCCTCCATGAATAGCATACTATGGTTTTTAGTTTGTATAAGAGGGGGCTTTGGTTCAATAATCCAAGCCACTGACCTATTGGAACCCACCAAGGATCAACCATGCCCCAAAAATATTCTCAATTGGTGAATCATGACCTTCCAGTTTGTGTCTTTGAATAGACAAGAAGACAAATACACCATTCAACTGGAAAAGGCAGAAAATTCCGATCTGGGAGATTTTTGGGGCAAAATCCATCCATGGCGATTGACATTTGGCATTAGACGGACAGTTGGACAACTGAAACATGGACTCCACGTATACAAATTAAAAACGCAAGTATAGTAGGCATATCTGCAGATCAAGGAACATATAATTACTCTTGAGAAGAATGCTAACAACCGACTCCTTCAATAATTGAAAACCCCAAAAGTCATCATTATAACTTCGTCTCGGCTACTTGCGGTCATCTGCATCTATCCCGTTTCACCAATCTCCAAAATAAGAATTATCATGATTGTTTTGCAAATTTTTATGAGCATCAACCATGATTTTTAAACTGGTTTTTCCAATCATGTTCATTCACCAAAGATACAGGAAAGATACAGGGTCATATCACCCTGTATCGCCCCTGCTCAGGCCCATATCAGCGTGATACACTTGTATCGCCCATGGACACTACTGGTATATATCAGGTGATACAAAACGGTATTGGGTGATATGTCAAACCATGCCATAACCCTCCTTGACATTCATAGGCGAATCCATATGGATCTGTAAACCCCAAAGTAACAAAACATTACAATTAAAACAGAAAAAACACTAACAATTGAACCTTTTCAACCAATCAATGCTTTCCCGTTCAAATTGATGAATGTACAAAAAGCGGACCAAAACAGCACCTGTAATTCGTGCATGGAACTTCTTTATTCGTAAATGCCGAGAGAGTGTACATTGTTAGCTGCAAATAGCAGAGGTGACAAAAAGACTAACTGTATGATTGCATTGGGATTAGAGAGAAAAAAATTGTGTTGCAAGCTTGCAATTGATGTATGAACATTGATCAGTGTAACACTACTTGTACATGGGAACCCTACCCCATTATCCAACATCTAACTCTACAAGAAACCCAGCACATCACTGTTCAAGCTTTCATCTTCCATTATCGAGCAGTCATCCACATCATGTCCAAATTGCCCACAGCAAGGTACAGGGCAGCGCCTCCGTTTCCTAGAAATCTCAACCACATCTCTCATTCTTCTTTGTTTCAGCTTTCCTAAAGCAACAGCTTCATGATTCACAGACGCAAAGCTCTGAACAAAAACATCGGAATCCTCCACCTCCGGTAGAATCAGCGAGTCGGTGGGACTACCATATGCAATATCGATCGTTCCATGCACGGACCTAGGGAATTCCTTGATCCGAGATAACACCATAGCAATTTGCTCAGAAGAAAAATCAAGCCGTTCTTCTGACTCAACCGATTCTGTAATAAGAGAAGAAACCATGGATTCCAGTAGTTGAACTCGATCGGCATGTTCCCTCAGAGAAGCCCGAAAGAGCTTTGTGGGAGATGAAGTGACCCCACGCCAACGGATGGGTAGATATTGGTCCGGAATGTGAAAGCAGTTATTTGTTGAGAGGACACGAAGAACATGCCGACAAAGGATACCTGAAAACTCGAACTGATGGCAGCTACAGCTAATGAGCTCTTCTTGAGGGACCCAAATCACTTTGCACCCTCCATCCATCTGTGTATGATGTCTCACAAGAAAACAACCATCTTGCAGCTGAAATGATGCATATTGTGGAGCTAACACAAGCTCTTCTTGGAGCTTACAAAATGCATGAGGTGTAAGAATGGTTGCTGCATGCGATTCAATTGGTGAACCCGTTTTAAGACCGACTTTGCGAAGCTTCTGTTGCATCTTTTGTTTCACTCCCGCTTGATCTCTAAATTCGACCACAACAGCCACCTGTGAAGAGAATGTTGAAACAAGGTAAGGCTGTGAAGCTAAAATGATGTATAAAAGATATAATGTTCAATCAAGCAATAAGTAGTACATGTGGGGCTCACTTTTTGGTGATGCAAATCATACACATGGTAGGCTACCCTAAAAAATTACCCCACCAGATGGTTGTAAACATCCTATTGAACCCCCAATAAATGTGGACAATTGGTTGTAAGTCCATCTGCAACAGATGGCTAGGATAATCTGATAGGGGAGATACATGGAATAGCCCATCCCACGGCAGACAGGGCCAACAACATCAACAGATAAGGTTACCAAAAGTTGTGCCCACCTGTACAATTGTGGGTATGAATGAAAAGGGGGAAATAACTATTCACAAACGAGCATATCATCATATAGAGGCGAAGCTTCCTATTCATTTCGTGAAGGGAAGTTCCCTATGGGATCAGTTTGTAGATTTGGAGCCATGATTGTTCTATCCAAACCGTTGATCTGATGGCCCCCATCATGAATGGACCATTCGAAAAAGATCCTCTCAATTGGTCAACTCTAACCTTCCTGTTAATGGCATGCAAAATACATGATTAAAAAGAAATGCATGAACAAGCATCATTCAATGGAGGAAAGACCAAAGATTCAATTTTTAGGATATTCCAATTTGGATTTTTTTTTTTTTAGGAATAGTCCATCCATGAAGTGGGCCATTAGATCGATGGCTTGGATGGACCAACCATGGGCCCCAAATCTACAAACTGAGTTTCACATATGGATCTTCCCTATGCAAAACAAAGAGGAAACGCAGTCTCCATCGTATAATACCCCAAAATAATTAGAAAAGAATAGGGTGCCATACTTGCTCTACAAAATGATCAAGATGTGATTGTGCACTCAAAAATCGTTGGATGAAGGTATTTATGGACTCTGATTGGAGAGTAGTATTAATTCCCGAGAAGAAGTTGCATCTCAAGTATGGTAGCGCCCAAAATGTCCGTAATGCATATAAACTAAGAATATGCTTATTCATATGGAGTCCATATGTGTTAACCATCTCCTTCCATCCTACTTCAAAGTCCTCAACTGTCTCCATGCTATAGAGCTGATGGAACTCGGCCATCCACTTATCGTATTGCGACCCAAGAAGTACTGAAAACCAATTGCCGAACTTTGCAACGATGTGCCAAATGCAAAAAGCATGTTTGGTGGTTGGCATTTCAGCAACAATGGCCTCCTTAAGCCAAATATTTTGGTCGGTCAAGATTGTTTGTGGAGCTTTTCCTTTCATGAAGCCCAAAAATGTCTGTTGTAAAAAGAAAACAACATCAGTTCAATGAAATCTTGTTCTCAGTGTACACAGCAAACATGTATGGTGATCAGGAACATTGATCTGCTGGGTCCAAAACATGATTGGACCATAGATTAAGATTCATAGTGATTGGAAAACCCAGACCATCGGATCAATGTGTGTTTTGCCTGTTGAATGTGGACCTCTGGTCTTTTATTTGTTGTTTTATTTAACCAACCCATTTTCAGGCCACTGACTGGATGTTTACTGCAGTCCAGTTGCCTTGCTATTTGGGCAATGGCCCGTGAAATGATCCAACAAATCAACAGTCCTGATGACCTCAGGCAAACCAATTAGTACAATGCAGATGTTTTGGTTTGCACTAATGGAACTCCACTAAGCAAACGTGTGGTAGCATTCTTCATGCTACGAATAACAAATCACAAGCCTATTACCTTCAACGCCCATGAGAAGGAATGCATATTTTCATCCTGTAGAAGCACGCAGCCAAAGAAACAATTCATGCCATGATTATCCACTCCAATCCAGATTCCGAGCAGCATGTCATAGGCATCCAAACGGTGTGTCGTGTCAAAAACCACTGCATCTCCAAATGCCTCATATGATCTAACTGATGAAGCATATGACCAAGCGATATGCTCCAATCTGTTGTGTGAGTCTATTTTAAAATCATACTTGAAGTTGGGGTCTTCATCCTTTATAGTCTTGCACATTGTGAGAAAGTCAATGACATCATCATCCCGATCCACATTTCTAAAAGACTGCAATAAGTTTCTCACATCAATTTCTGTAAATGGTAAGCATCCTAGTTTCACACCTTTCTCTAGTTCCATTAGCCTTAGCATTTGCCGCACTGACATCCCAGCTTTGGCGAACATGCAAATGCGGCTTTTGTCATCTGCCGATATGGTACAATAAGCAGGAAGGAGGTGAACTTCATTCGATTTCAAGAGTTCATGATTGTGGGTGTTGCTGAAGCCTGTAATACGCCATTCAGCAACGTCAAAATCTGCCCTTTTGACGATTCGCATGTATGCCGGACACCCACAACGTGAAGATTTCCGATTTCTATGTAGTTTGCTTTCATCGGATGGCTTCAGCTGTGGAAAGCCGCCACGATGGCAGGTAAAATCCCTTCTGGTGATTCCCCTGCCAACACCATCTTTTCCTCTAGTACGATGGCGTCTAATAGAGAAACCGCATTGCTTAGCAAAACTGCAATAAAATTCATAAGCGGCATCTTGAGAAACAAACCTTTGGCCAATAAAAGGAACAAGATTTACAGAAGTCTGCCGCGATAAAATTGTTTCCTCAGGTGTTTCCTCTACAGTGCCAATATCATCTGGTGACAGATCTGTACCCGTATCAGAAGCTTCCATCACTAGCCCTGATTTTTTGGATATTCTTTCCATTATATACAAATGTGACCGTAAATATAATGCCTGCATGCAACATTGCAGGTATTAAAATACCAAAATAGAATGTCAAGCCTACAATCATATCAAGTTATTAAAGAAAAAAAATGTCATGAACAGCAGAAGGCATTTATCCTCATCATTTACAGATATATTACGAATATGGAAAAAGAAAAAAAAAAAAAAAAAAAAAAAGGTTTTCCAATTCCACTTGCATAGATCTCAGATCTTCTGCACACAGCAACTTTTCATCCATCACATGGGTCAATCAGGCTCCTCAACCCATTAGTCATGCCATTCTTTAGCAAACAAATGGAAGGCTAAAAACACTTTGGTCAAGTTTTATACATTGTGGCTTTTAAAAATTAGATTCCCTAACGTGCCGCGTCCATACAATGTTTAACTAAGAAAATATTACATGTAAATCATCATCTACCTTTCATTTAAAAAAAAAAAAAAAAGAAGTAAAGTCAATCATCATCATTCCATCATCTTCATAGCCCTTATTATTATGAGTCCTCTTTTGCCAATAATTCCTATCCACCAAGGCTCTATCCTCAATAATTAAACAAGCCTTCACATCACGCATCCTATTAAAATATTTATTTTAATATCACAGTGAAATTATTGTATTTTAATAGCATATTGAATTCCAATCTCAAATTGGTGGAACAGGAGCTAGGACAAAGCTCTGATAACAAACAGCGATTGAAATCATTTATACGTAAAAATTCCAAAAAAGGAATGATCCAGTGGTACCGCTACCACAATAGCTCGTGGTGGTACCAGGATGTTGTGGGGCCCACAAAATGTATTCACGACCCATTCATCAGATGTGTCACCTCCTGTTACCACCAGGGCCCAAAAATCAAGCCAATCGATGAATCAGGTCAGACACAGCACAGTGAACACTTTGAGAGGGTACAGCCACCCTTGATTTGAGTGGGAGCTCACAATGTTTTTATGTGGAATCAGGCCATTCAGACCCTTCTCGGACATGGATGAAGGTTTGGACCGAAAATCAGGTGGTTTTCAACTCATGTGGGCCTAGTGAAAATCAAGGGTGGGCATCCCCTACCAACTGTTTCACTGCTCTGTGGCCCACATACAGGTAACATGAGGTGACACATCTAATGGGTGGGTTGGATGCTGTGCATGCATAGTGTGGCCCCCACACCAGCCTGGTACCACCATAAGATATGATGATACCGGTGCCACTGGAGTGCACCGTTACAAAATTAAATAGCAAAAATAGTAAACCTAAAAATCGACTATTTGCATTTAAAAAAGTATTGCAAGGATGAAAGATTAAACATAAAAATAGCTATTCATATCAGCTGTCTAGGAATGTCAGATACGACACCTGTTGACGAGGCAAAATTTCAAAAAAAAAAAAAAAAAAAGGGGGGCAATCCTGATTACATGGTGCAGCCCAACTCATAGACTGGCTGAATGTTCCACACCCTGCCGGCTTGGCACATGTGGAAGCATGTACATGGGCTGGAACCAACAGTCTTTTGGAATTAGCAAACCTCCAAAGACAAATGCAATGAAATAGGAATGTTACAAAAACAAACAGTATGAGTCCAGTGTTGAGGCTGAGAAATCAATCATCGCAACAACCACTGATATGGTTTTACAGTTTCACTACTCACCCATGCACTAGCATGCATATTTCCTCCCTTATTCGGTAATAGTTTTGATGAGATAAGTTGTAACAAATTCATCTTTGCCACCGCAGCATAAAGGACAAAGGCTCTTTTCTCATCTTTATCAGCTGGGAAATTCATTACTAACAAAAAACTGTAGCTTCCAAAGAAAAGTAGCAGATAAAACCAATATCCCCAAATATTGGAGCTTCCAGAGAGGCCCAATTACTGTTTCGTGCCGTAGAAAATCAAAGCAGGAGATTCAACTTTACTTTCAAAAACGAACTTCAGACATGAAAATGGTTTAACTGTTTAGGTCAAAGTAATAGCCTTTAGTAGTTGGGTGCGCTCCAGCGGTACTGGTATGACCATAAGCTTATGGTACCGGGCAAAGCAAATGTGAAGCCACATGATGTATTCGCTCCATCCAACCCGTCCATCAGATAGGTCATCTCAGAAACCTGCGACAAAAAACCTCAGCCCGATCCAAAACTAAAGTGGGCCACAACAAAAAGAACGAGGTGGGATGGAACACCCACCCTTGAATTTCAAATGGGCCCACCAAGTCTCGAAACAGAGTGAATTTTGGTCTGACCCTTCATCTGGACTGGATGAAGGGTCTTAAGTCTTAATGGCCTTGATTATATATATATACACACAACACATTGGGCCATCCATGCCAACCAAGAGTGGGCGTTCTTCTCAATATATTCCATTTACTGTGGCCCACTTGAGTTTGGGATCGGGCTGATTTTTGGGATCTGGGGGTTTTTTGAGTTGATGCATTTTATGAACATGTTGGATTCCATGAACACATGCCTTATGTGTGCCAAGAACCACCGTAAGCCTATGATGATATCAACAATGTTTTAAGTATCGATGATATCGGCCTATATATCCCACGATATATCTTGTATCCCACATGTGCGATACGAAATGCACAAGTAGTGCGATATATTCCACATGTTCCATTGGGTGAACATTTTCGATGCTTTTTTTGTCTTATGTAAATCATGTTAAATCAGTGTCAAATTGTTAATTTTTCATGTTTTGCATGAAAAATCATGGATTGAGAGTTTCGATTTTGAGATTTTAAGGAGATGGGCTGAGTTGTGGAAAATTGAAAAAAAAAATCAAAATTTCTCAATTTCTCACATATCAATTGCAATCTGTGTCCAAATATAAAATAAAACATGTATGTAACCTGATCTAGTGCTTCTTCTTTTGATTTTGAATGTATTGTTTGTGTTTCCACACATCTTCTTACATTTATAAATTAAATGAATAAACTTTGAATATACTTGCATCAATTCAATTACACAGCGTATAGATTAGGATCTCATACAAAGAAAACCTATTATGTGCACTTGTTTGTTATAATGTTTTGATTTATAAGTGTGTATTGATGTCTTATTTTTAACAATCGTCAAAGTTTCATTGAAAAATCCGACCAATTTCCCAATGTTTCCCTATGTTTCCAACAACAACAATTCATTACGCGACACAACCGATATATCCCATGGGATAACCAATACGCATCCGAATCTCAAGAGTGTGATATGTAATGCGATACCGATATTTCGAACACTAGATATCAGTACCACTGGAGTGTGCCCCTTAGTAGTTTCTAACCAGTCACCAACTTGTTTACCTTTAAATAAATAAATAAATAAATAAAGATATACAAAATTAGAAGCAAAAACACAACCTTGGAAAAACATTGTCTACAACAATGACAATAAATTAAAAAATTGTTCTACACCCACACAGATGATGATGATGACGACAAAACAATCACATAAAAAGAATAAACATCTCTTTTTCTTCCCATCATAAAGTTTTCATTATAGTAGGCAACAAAGGAACATCCAAATCACACTCTAAAATTTTCATTTGGAAAAATGAGAGAAGTAAATATTTTATTAGAATATCCTAAACTGGAGATATACCTATTAATCACAAAAATGTTACAATGTAAAGATATGAATGTGTGTTGCCCCACGGGTCCCATCCCCACCAATTCCAATATTTTCCAACCTGAAGCATGTAGGGGAACTATCAAATACCCACATGAATGGAAGAATTCGGTAGTATTACCTCAAATCCATCACTATCATAATGCTGTCTTCTATCTGGACTTGATAAAAGATTATATGAATAAGCAACCTCTTTAAAACTTTCTGAAGCTTCATGGTTGCCAACATTTTTGTCAGGGTGGTACCTGTTAAACATTTCACAAAAAGGTTAACAACAAAGCATCAACTTTACAATCATGATTTTTAAGTCAGGAAACAAAAATAACAAACTGGAACTAGCAAAATCTATTGGGGAAAATAGTTGAAGTAACACTTTGAACAATATGAAGTTAATATCACAGAATATAATAGATATAAAAGGCAAACAAACTTTACATTCTCTACAAACCAATTCCAAGTGTTTTTTTTTTTTGGGAGAAAATGACCATATACAAAACAATAAAAAGGAAAGATACAAAGGCAAAAGCCTAAAGCAGAAGGTGACCCTATCATCAATCTGCCTCCAACCAAGCCCTGAGCAAAAAAAGCAAAGTAAAAGAAAAAAACGGCATAGCCCAAACACCCAGGACCAAAAATCCAAAAAGCTTAGGCATCCAAAACAATGTAATATCCTTCACTCCGCAATGCAGCTAGAGAAGTTCCATTAAATTCCAGCAATGAAAGGGCCAATCCAAATGCCATCGATGTGATCGAGTGCTTGAGAGAGCCTCAAGCGAAGAAGCTTTGCCATAAGAAATTCTAGCATCTCTCTACATGCCCCATGAAACCCTGAAGGAAAGATCAACCAGATTAATCTTCCACAAATTGAAAAAAAATCACCCGACCAACCAGCAATGACAGCAACAACTGATGTATTACTAGCTCACTCAACCTTGAACACATCAAAGAAATTATCCCATATGGCCCCTGCAGGGACAGAAAAAATTATCCACCAATTTGTCAGCTTGTGTACACATAAAGCACAAATTAGGCATTAATGCATCACCAAATTCCTCTTCTTGAGATTGTCAACAGTTAAGATTTTATTCGTTGTGGCTATCCACAAAAAAGTTTGGACCTTGTGAGGAATAGAAGTAGGGGTGGCAATGGGCTGGGCTAGAGCCGGGCCAAGGTTGAGCATAGTTCTGTAAGCCCTGGCCCTAATCGAGCTAAGAGGCCTTGGCCTTGATCCTAACCCTGCAAGGCCAGCCCTGTAAGGAAAAAGATTTAAATAATAAAAGGCTTGAAATAGGCTAATCGATTTTTCCCCCTGGGTATCCTCCTACAACGAGTGTTTTTAAACTATAACATAGATCATTGATCAGTAAGCTGGGCTCAAACCCAAGATCTCAATGTTGAAACATGCCCTGTCTACCATCGAGCTGCAGCTATAAAAACTCACAATTGTCTGACTTGGGTAGGATCCTCCAACAGGATATTATTAGCAGAAATTTAATGAATATGGTTCTTCCTTCGTCTCCCATTTGTTATCATGTGAAAGAAGAGAGTGGTCTTGTCCTCCTCCATGAACTACGGAGCTTTGGATTTTTGCCTTCAACCCACTTTTCCTCTTCTCAAAATGACTTGGTATTCAGCTTTAAGAGTTTCCCTCTACTCAGCCCTATCTTCATCTAGCCGCCTTTCCTCTTCCTCTCTATCGATGTAGTTGATGTTGCTGAACAACTCATCTTTCCTCAGCCTATCTAACCCAAAGGTAGCTTTGTTCCATTCTTTCAGCCTAGATTTAACATACTCCTTCGGGATCCTACGACCAACCCACCCTTCAACACTACATTTAGCCCACCATTTTGACACCAGATCAAAAAGGCCTTCGTGATCCAACCACCAATTATGAAATCAAAATGGCATGGGACCAAGTGAGACACCAATAGACTCAAGGAAAATCAGACATGATCCAAAGCTGGTCTCACCAATACAGAATTGCGTTAACTCAGGAAAACGACCCTCCTAGTTGAACGAGATTTAAAATAATTATTATTATTAAAAAAAAAAATTAATTAAAAAAAAAACAACAACTAATTTGCACATCACCAGTCTTTCTTGGTTGTTTGACAAAGTAAAGATCAATTAGATCATTGAGTGCAACAAACTCTGCAAATTTCAAGTCATGACTCATAAATTCTACTTCCCTCCAATTTTTCAAACCCAAAGTGGATGATGTTAATGTTGTAGTTTTCTATATAAAGGTAGTAAAGAAAGAGAAATAAGGGAGATTGTTATAATATATTTAATACTAATGTCTGCCAAATGACATCAGGCGATGGGCTACATGACCAAACATAAAGCAAGGTGGGCCGTAGAGTTATACAACCCTCATTACCACCACCTAGTGGCGTTGTACAACCATACGACCCACACCCATCATCATTAACACTCCCCTCAAGAGGGAGCGTAGATATCATCCATGCCCAACTTGTCCTGAATACTCAACAATTAACTTCTTCCAAGAGCCTTGATGAAATTGTCCTGCAACTTGATTGCTACTAAACAATTGACTCTCTTTTTTCCCCTTTCAAAAAAAAAAAAAAGATACACAAAAGATACATCTTTGGAGGACACCTTCTCACGAATAAACTAATTGTCCACTTCAATGTGTTTGGACTTTGGTCCTCCTATAGAAGACCGCGTTACTAGCAATGCATGAAGCAGCCTAATTATCACAATGTAAGGGAATGGGACTTTCAACTTAGAAAAAGAAAAAAAAAAAATCTCATGAAGTAACATTTTGAGCCACATTAGCACGTAAGTCATATGAGCTATAGCTCTATACTCAGCCTCTACACTTGATCTCTCCACCACATTATGCTTTTTGCTCTTCCAAGTTACAAAATTACCACCAGCATATGCACAATAACCTGTAATCGAGCGTCTATCAGCAAGGGAGGCACCCAATTTGCATCCAAGTACCCCTAGACACGAATATGCCCAAATCTCGTATAATTTATTCCACAGCCAGGAAATCACTTCAAATACCTTAGTATACTAGTACAGTAGTACTGCATGGCAATGAGAAGCTCTAGGAACCTGCATGCCTACAACAAATGTTATGTCAGCACAGGTGACTGTGAGATAAATAATCTTGCCAACCAGACCACAAAACCAGCCTAGATCATCAAACAAGTCTCCTTGATCAACAGCCAGCTTTTGGTTAGGGTTCACAGGAGTATCAACAGGTTTGGCCCCAAGCATACCAGTTTCTGATAGTAAATCTGTAACATAGTTCCATTGGGAAAGATTAATTCCCGCCTTGGACCTAGCCACTTCGATCCTCAAAAAGTACCATCGCTTTTCCAAATCCTTGGTCTTGAAATGACACTTGAGAACCACCATCACAGCCTATAATCACAATGTCATCGATATACACAACCAATGTAATCTCACATGCACCCTCACCTTTCTCAACAAAAAATGATTGATGGGCTTGGCTCCATACTAGCCCAAACTCTGACACCACTCAGCTAAATTTCTTGGACCATGCCCGAGGAGACTGTTTCAACCCGTAAGTTGACTTTTTTAATCCTTCACGGTATATTTGACTTCCTCTAAGCGACGTATCCAAGAGATTGCTCCATGTACACCTCCTCATTCAAATCCCCATTCAAGAACACATTTTTAACATCTAATTGAAGTAGAGCTAGTTCAGTTTTGCAGCAATAAAGAGAATAAACTCGAATGCACGGAGAAAATGTTCCAGAGTAGTCCACACTAGATGTTTGTGTGAATCCTTTGGCGACAATATGTGCCTTTAAAGGATCAACCGATCCATCTGGAAGATACTTAACGGTGTTAACCTATTTAGACCCCACAGCTCACCAATGGGCAATGATGCCAAGTCCCATGTCCCATTAGAGTGTAGGGCTTGCATCTCTTCATCCATAGCTTCCTTTCAACTAATATCACTGAAAGGAATGAGGAAAAGAAATAGATGACAACGAGCACACAAATCACAGGATGGTAGGAGAAATGATTTAGACCCAAAAAAAAAAAAAACTGAGATAGGATGTAGAGTGCTAGACCAAGTACTTTGGCATAATGGATAGACCATCGGAGGTAGTAGGGTGCAATGAATTTTTGGACGTGGAAGATGACGACTAAGAAGCTTGAGAGACAGCACAACACCACCCTTCTTCTGTCTAGTGTATTCCCGAAGTGGGTAGTAGGGGGAAGTGGATTTGTGGACATGGAAGATGATGGTTGAGAAGATGAGGGACAAGTGACACAATGCCCCCCTTCTTCTATATAGTTCATACTTGAAGTGATCGAGTGGTCGATTGATCAATAGAGAGTGATGGATCTGGAACAAGTAAAACAACTTGAGGTGGTATAGGCATGTCCACAGACTTCTGATGCTCAAATGGAAAGAACGAGAGAGAGAGAGAGAGAGAGAGAGAGAGAGAGAGAGAGAGAGAGAGAGAGAGAGAGTAGACTTGTATCCACGCTGAGACCTAGAATACCCAAAAGATACGTTTCAAAGTGCAAGGATCTAACTTGTCAAACCCGGGTCCCAATCGATGGATAAAATATGTACACCCAAAAACCCTTGGACAAAGAAAGAATAAGTGACCTTTGGACGGACTCAAATTTTGACATGGAACATTTCCCTTTAACACAAAATAGGGCATATGAGTGATGAGAAAACATGTGGTTAGTATAGCATCTCCCAAAAAATACTTTTTTTAAAAAAAATTAACTAAAATAAGGGAAAGAAAGAGAAACAAAAAAAGAAGAGGTGGTTGCTGAGAAGGCAGGCCCTTAAGAAGAAAGAAAAGAAAGATCTACATTAGTCCCATCCCTTTGAGACACCCAATTCGCTATGAAACATTTAACTTGAGAGGAAATTAAGTGGGAAGGATTCGCCTCATTCTGAAAGCACCGCTTGTTTCTTTCAATCCAGATCGCCCACCACACCGCCAAAATGCACGCCCGCCAAATTCTTGATTTGATTTTGCCTATACGAACCCCGTGCCAAGCTTTCAGAAGCATGTCCGCATCCTTTGGAAAACACCAACTAATCTTGAAACTATTTAGGATGGCAATCCAGAAAGAATAGGCGAAGGAGCAGTGAATGAACAGATGATTAACCGATTTCGCTGAGGACATACAGCATAAACAAATGTTTGGGAGAATCATTCCTTTCTTTATAAGATTCTCCAACGTGAGAATTCGATTGTACACTGCCAGCCAACCGAAGACCTGCAGCTTTGGGGGAACATCATATTTCCAAATGAAGTGGAAATGGAGAGAGGGGATAGGAGCTTCATAAGCTGATAGAATCGAATAAAATGATTTCACCATGAATACTGCAGACTTATTAGCTTTCTAGTTGATGCTATCTTTGCTGGCCTGATTGGGATAAGCATCAAGGATGAACTGCAGCATTTCCACAAACTAGAGATGAACACAAACCGAGCTAGCTTGGTTAACTCACTCGGTTCAGCTTGGATAAGCTCGACTCAAAGCTAGGTTCGGGCTGAGCCGAGCTGATTTTTTTAGCTCGAAGTTGGGTGAGCTGATTTTTTTAGCTCGAAAGGATTTCGAGCCGAGCTTGAGCTCGCCTGAGTTCAAATCAACTCGACTCTAAGCTCCGCCTGAACTTGACTCAGTTCGGCTCGAGTTATAACTTAATTATATAATTTTCGAGCCGAGCTTGAGCTGGCCTGAGTTCGACTTGACTCTAAGCTCTGCTTGAACTTGACTCAGTTCGGCTTGAGTTATAACTTAATTATATAATACTATATATATATATATAACTTAATTAATATATTATATATAATACAAAAAAGGGCCCACCTGTATAAAAACTAGAAAGAAAACGCTCCACTCAAAAGCTTGAACTCAAACTCGGCTCGGAAGCTTGAGCTCAAGCTTGAACTTGGTTCAAACTAGGCTCAAGCTGCTGACCGAACCGAGCCGAGCTGCCAGTCAAGCTCGAAGATCAAGTTGAGCCGAACTCAAGCTGGGATAGGTTGTTGCCTTGTTGGCTTAACCGAGCCAAGCTGTGCCAAGCTCAACTCGGTTCGTCTCGTGTACTGCTCTGAGTGTGACTACAAGATGTTTGATGTACGATTACATGCTTTTGTAAAAATGACTGAAAATCATTTGAAATGTATTTACCCTCATTATCAGAATGCACAATTGTATGTTTGTTTTGAATTGATTTCTAATCTCAGCACAATATGAATGAACCATGGAAAAAAGCTTATGTTGTATCATTCTGTAAATATAGCCCAGTTGTAGAAAAATCATCCACAAATGTGACACGATACTTATACCATGATAGTGCATCTTTGACACCATTGACAATGGAAATAGACCCAAAGGTTGTCAAGGTTGAAACTGCGGAAGCTGACCTTTGGTTAGGAGAGGGCTCACCCAACATCGAAAGGGACAAGCAACTGTTTTTGACGAACAAGAGTCAATCATTTGAACTCATTTGACAAGCTCTTTGTGAAAGATTAGTTATTGAAGTGGGAACTAGAAGGGTGCTTGTAGCAACATTAAGGACAAGGTTGTTTTATGGGAGATGGAAGTTATGATCCCCAAATTCTTTATTTCTATTTTTAGATTTGAAATTTACTGCTTCAGGATTTCTTTAGGAAGTGAGATGTCTTATATGTAAGGAGACCTTTTGAAAGGGAAAAATGTTATTTAAATTTAAGATAGATATCAGGATATTTGATTAGATTTATCTACTATTATAGCATCAAAGTTTCTTATTAAAAAAAAATAAAATAAAAATAAAAACTGCAATGAGGGCTAGACGATGAGAATGAAATCCATTTCAATCTCACAAGGAGGTTTGCCCATCTAACTAGCAAAGCCATATCAATAAATATTTACATCTTATTTTTATTATTTAAGGTTCATATCATGTAATGACATCTTATTTAAATCTTGGTGTGGATGTGGGTGTGGACGGGTGAGTGTCTGAATGGGAGAAGATAGAGGCCATGCTGGTGTGTGTTCGCAACCATATGTTAAATGGTAGCAACTCATCCACATTACGCTTGCGTTCTTCCAGACCACCCAAACCATGAGCCCTGTTAACACACTGAGCTGACGATCCAAACCATCTGACTTTGCAACTGAATTGAGAACACTAACCATTTTAACCGTGCATTTGGTTCCACCAATTTGACAGTTAGGATCATTCAATCAGCACAATTTTCATCCTAAACCCCATCCATAACAGCGCCAACAATCTGGACGGCATGGATTCACTTTATATAAGCCTCACCCATGGCACATGAATTGCCACCAGATAACAAATGGTACCAAACACACACTTCAGTCAGACCATAAGCACAAATCATTTCAAGGAAAAGGAATAACTAACTCAAACTACCAACTCATATACACCATAACAACTGTGTATACACATCCCAATAACCATTTGGATGAGAGGGACTTACTTTAGAGCTAACTTCCTGTAAGCTGTCTTGATCTCCAGGTCCGTCGAAACCCTAGAAACCCCCAACACCTCATATGGGTCCCGCCGAGGAGCGGGCCGAGACGGATTCTCCATCTCCTACGACCTCACTGTCCGATACAACCGACTGATCTCAATCACATCCGATCATATCTCAAATTCGACCTAACTCAATCAAATCGGATGAAAATGAGTCCTGGAAAAGGAAAGAACCCCATATCAGTTGAAAAAACCTAAATTCAAATGAAATTCAATCGTAGGAATGAGACATTTTCCTAAATTCAAATGAATTTCAATCGCAGGAATGCGAATTTTACCATTTTGAAGGGAAGATGGTAGATCTTTGGAGGGTGAAAGCTGGAAAAAAATCTATAATGGGAGGAGAGAGGGAGGAGTAACGCGCATGGAGAGCGGCGGTCTATTAACGATACAGGCTAACGTGCACCGACGGGATGCACGGGGTTATCGAGCGCACGCGATGTGAGCCGTTGGATACGACGGTTGCTGTCATTCTGCCGTTGTTATGGTTTTTCGCCTGGGGCGTGATTTCAGAACCTGCTTTTTCGCGCACGGGATGATCTGCGCTCCCTGCGCACTCCGGATCAAACGGCGCACGCTACAAAGGAGGGGTTCTCACGGTGGCGTAAGTTAGACGAACCCTAATTGAAGGAAAACCGTTTCGACATTAATCGGCGCATGCTCTCCGTTAAGGTTTCTAACGTGCGCAGGAGCGGACGTTACCCGATCAGGTGGGACGGTTTGTTTTGGAGAGCGGATCCGCTGCCTCAAATAGCGTGCCATAGAAACAGACACACGTATGTGATGATCTGAACCATGAATCCTGCAGAATCAGCCGTTGATTGTACCCTGATCAAAAAGTTTGTTTGTATTCTAAATGAATGTGAGCCGTTGCTGACCTTTATCTTTTATGTTTGTTTGTATGCCACCAGTTCAAGGGCCAGGATCATCCAGTAATTGTAATTTTTGAACCAAATGAGTGGTTTTGATCTCACCCATGTATGCAACTTGTACGGATGCAAGAGGCACCAGGTCTCTACACCACATGTTCTAGGAAGAGCGTGCAACGCCTGATGTCTGTGGGCCCACCATGATGTTTTTGTTACATCCACTCATCCATCAGTTGAGAAACACTGCTTTAGGACTTCTGGAAAGTAATCTGTCCCATCCAATACTTAGATGGGCCACACCATGTGGATGGTGAAGCCCACCATAGAAATCTTTTTGGGCCCACTTTTACATTCCATCCAACCCGATCATCAGGTGAGATGCACCAGGATGAAGTTATCTCCCGAACTCATCTGGTGTCGTCTATGAACTTACATTTGAATTTCATTAAATTTAAATCACAATTACACTGAATCAAAATAATTTAAATCTTTAATTATATTTGATAGCTTGTAATTGCAATGTATTGAAATATAAAAATGAAAATGAATGGAAATACCATAATATATTTGCCATAATTTAAATTTGCATATTAAATCAACTTTACTAACCCTAAATTAGTATATCGTAATAAGTTAATTGAAATATATATTTTTTAGCAAAAAATGATGAAATTATCAATCTCAAGTTGGCCATAAGTATTAGGGCCTGTTTAGTGCGTGGATTCAGAACCCCCTGGATTTGAAACCCCTGGGATTAGAAATCCTTATATTGTGTTTGGCACCCTGATAGGGAATCAATGGTAATCCAAAAGTAGTTATGCATGATATATTTATATGGGCTTGAATTTAATTACTAAATCAACTTAAATATCTCTAATTAGTAAATATATCTAATGTTTAACACGATAGTTGGCCCGCCAAGATATGTGTTTTGCCTGAAAATGATGAGATTACAAGTTTTGAATGGGCATCAAGTACAAAATCATATCTGAGTGACTAACCAACTATTTTTAACAGTTGATTTACATGGAAAATATTTGGACAATGTTGATCATTATATTAAAGTAATTATAGTGATGCAACTGATTATCTAATTATTTTGGGACATCATTAGTAAGCCATGTGCCCAATAGAATGATAGTCCGGTGACATACATGTTACGCATGCGACTCTTGAAAGGATTTTAAATTTAATCCAAGCCTTCACCGTGGATTCCAAACCCTAGGGATTTGAAATCCTCTTTGAGGGGATTTAAAACCGCCATTTATTTTATGATGCCAAACAACCTGAGGATTTGAAATCCCCCCAAATCCATGTTACCTAATGGCCACTTAGGTTCATAAATGATTAACTTGCTTACATTTATAAAAAGGTAAGATTTTAGAATATACAGTAAGATTTTAGCATTTGTTTTCAAATCAATCTATGCTAATAAATGACTTTTGAAAGTGGAATACACTCAAATACATTCAAACTAGTCATGTACTTACTACTAGGATTACACCTATAATAGCCTACTTTTTCAACTTTAATGAGTCATGGTCCATTTAAAGTATAACTCAAAGGACATTGTCTATAAGGTATGTGGTTGGTGGGAGCTCAAAAGGTACCTTTTTTTTTCAACCATCTATGGAGTGCCTATTGTGTAATAGGCCACTGTCTGGCTTTTTGTGTTTTGGGGAATGCATGTATGAGAGGTGGATTGGTTGGTGACTTGCATCGATGTGACCCAACATGATAAGATTTGATTTGGGTAATGTACTAATGTTTGAAATGGGCTCGGTTGAGTATGCGCTGGGCCAGTAATTTTCAAACATGTTTTCCACACATGAGTTATATATGACAATCAACTGAACAACTTTCCAGTATGCTTTTGGATGGTTATCATTGTCGGCAATACTATCCAATCAAATTCTACCATTCCTTATTTTGATGTTTTTTTTAATGGGCCACGTGTATTTTCAATATTATAAGAAATGGACATGGATTGCTTAAAATAAGATAGATCATATTAAGAGATTTGCTATAAAAAAAAAATGAGGTAGATCTAAACTCAAATGTGATGCACGATAGAAAAGGTACCAAAGAAAATAACTACCATTGATTCCATCCAAGTCTGCCGTCATGTTTATATGTCATCCATACAGCTCACAAGGTCATTCTTACTTAAGATGAACTGAAAATACAAAAATATTAGCCTGATTCAAAACCTATGCCGCCCACAAATGTTTCAATGGTGGATGCTCAATCCCCACTGTTTCCTGTTTCCTGTGGGTGAGCCACTTTGGTTTTGGATCTACCTCATTTTTTAAGACATGTCATAGCATGATTTAGCAATGGATGGACGGTTAGATTTCTCACAATCATCACCGAGGGCCCCACCTAACTTCCCCAACTTCATGCAAAACACTCTGGCGGGCAATCCACGTCCCAATAATAAAAGGTATTGGAATGCTGGCCTAAAAATGAACCGTCCAAAAAATGGAAAAAACAATATGTAGTTAGAATAGTCCGATCTATGCTAATTTTGGCCTGTGACCTATCCACATGATGGCCCACTGAATCAACAGTCCTGATCATTAGAATTTTCTTACACTTGTACTGAGCACAGAACTTTTATGCACCGTTCTGCATGCTCGCGTCGCGTGCCTCTTTCACCTTTTTTACAGATCAGGTACATAGATTACAAGATGGAAGGCCCGCATCTTTCAACGGCATATACTTCTTTTCATGTACGACAAGTGGACCAATGATTCAGTAATCCAGACCATTGATCTGTTGAATCCAACCTTGGATGGAAAATAACCGAAAAGCCATTTAATTTTGGAATATCACAGTGACCACTTCTAGGATATTTTCATTTGAACTTGGACGGTTGCTGTATTTCTAATCTTAACCATCTGTATCCTTGGCCACCAAACTAAAGGTTGATATCCTCGTATCAAAGAGATTGTTAAGGCACAATCCATACACGGTGGACAAAAACAAATGATCTGGAATACCGATTCACTGGCCCACCCAGAGGGGATGGCGATGCCCACCATTCAATCATCTTGGACCCTCCAAAAATTCGGATCAGGACATCGTTTATCCACCGTTCATCATGGTGGGAATCACCTTGTGAACGGATTGCATGGCATATAACCAGTAAGGTTACAATGGTAGACGATTCCTCACTATTTCCTGTGCGGAGTGACCCACTTAAGTTATGGTTACGCCTGATTTTTGGAATTACATCCTAACATTAGTTGGCACTGGTGATGAACAGGTTGGATCTAATATAAACATCTATGTGGGCCCCACATGGCTTTTTTTTTTTTTTTCATGACCTTGTAGTTGGAAATCCAAGGAAGCCAATTGGCCAACGGTGGGACCCACTTGTGAAAAATGCTCCCAATTTTTTATTTTATTTTTATCAGCAGGTACCTGATGATGGGACCCATGAAGAGTGGACCCACTGTTTTCAATGTTTGATTTTCCAGCTCAAGTGTAATTACATGGATAATAATTATTTACCAAGTGATTACCACATCTTCTCCGCAGAGGTGACAACTTACTTTTTAACTTTTTAATAGGAAAATTTATAACAACAATGTGGGGCTCATCGTGATATATGTTACTCATCCACACTGCTCATTTGTTATGCCAGCCGAATTTATGGTGTGAACAAAAAAATGAGGCAGATCCAAAGGCCAAGTGGACCATACCATAGGAAACAATGTGAATCGAATGCCTACCATTAAAAACTTTTTGAAGCCTTTAAAAGTTTTGGATCAAGCTGATATTTGTGTTTTCCCCTTATCCACGTTTGTGTGACCCTATGACCGGGTTAGATGATGAAAAAACCTCATTGTTAGCCCAGTGAAGAAAATAACTTTCAATGGTGGACGAATTAAGGCAAACAGTCCCTTAGTAGCTTTTACCGCCGCAACCGATTCTTCCATACACGCGTCTACCCAATCAGTTTTAGCCATTGAATTCAGCTTATTTTCAACCAGCCATTTGATGGCGACCGATGGATGGTCAAGATTGCACAAACATTGTGATTTTGGGACCACAATCCATTGACAATAGGTCCAATGGTGTCGATTAATGTATATGTATGCCACACGTGCGGTATAAAATTTTCGCACAATGGCAACTTAGTAATTAGTTAAGATGATAAGGCCAATCATGTGAGCTCGGTGGGATATTTGTGGGCAACCTGCCAACGCCCAGAAAGTGTGTGAGATCTGAACCATCCATCAGGTACGGCCCACTAGACCATGCCACGTCGAAAAATCTTACTGGCATAATCTGTAAGCCGGCTACATTTGAATGAGAAAACTGTTAGATTGAATGTACGTGTGTCTAGTATCCTCAAAGTTATCCGTATGCGATGAATGGCCTGGATTTCAGATGCACATACAATGAAGTAGCTGCACATACAATGCCATTGTGCACATTTGGGGAGATTCGAGGCTTGTTCGAATTGAGTAATCTCTATCTCTTGTAATTTTCTGCTTTTATAGTCCATTATTATTGCTCTATGCTGTAGTTTTTTCCCATAAAAGTTTTTTCCACGTTATATTTGGAGTGTTTCTGATTGGACTTGACTATGTGAATGGAATACTTTGCTTGATTTATCTCTTAATGCTTTTGCTGTTCCCCAACAAGTGATATCAGAGCATAACATTGGGACACAGTTTGAATAAGAAAACATAATATTAATGGCTTATAATCCTAAATTTGATGTTGAGAAAAATAATTTTGAATTGTGGAAGGTCAAGATGACCGGCCTCTTAGTTTAGCAAGGATTGGATGATGCACTTCTTGAGAAGTGACCACAATGACAAATTAAGAATGAAACAAGATAGATAATAAAGCAAGAACTTCTATCTAATTGTGCCTAATGGATAAGGTCCTCTACAATATCATGAGAAAGAATATTATAGCAATTGTATATGGGTGAAATTAGAGGACATCTTCGTGAAGAAATCTCATAAGAAGCACCTATATTTGAAGCTTCAGTTATTCAATCTAAAGATGACAGAGGGGGGTTGATGTTGAGGTCCACATTAGTAACTTTAAAAAGTTAATTTGCAAAATGTTAGATGTAAAGGAAACTATGAAAGATGAGGATCAAACATGTATCCTATTAAATTCTCTCCCAACTTCGTATGGGTTATTCAAGGACTCATTGTGCACCGATAGATTGACCATTGGTATCAATACAGTTATCTCTGCCCTTCATTCGAAGGAGATGAGAAAGAAAAATGGTGATATGGGTGCCTCTATTGATGCATTAGTTATGAAGGGACAAAATTCTGAGCAGGACAATAGATCTCCTTGATCGAGGTCCAAATCCAAGGGCTAGTGCAAAGGTAAATTGAAGTGTTAGAACTATAGGATATCAGTGCAAAAGAAAGAGGATTGTCAAAATTCTAAGGCAATAAAAGAGAATTCAGAGGCTTCTTCTAGGAAGGTCAATATTGCCGAGTCTGATGAAGGTACGAGTGGTTATGATGTGTTGTTAGTGTCTATGGTCGAACACTTATATGATGATCGTAAGGATAAATGGATTTTGGATACCGGGGCATCATATCAAATGACCTCTCATCAGAGTTGATTCACTAGTTACAGATAGTTGATGGTGGCCAGGTATTTATAGGCAATGATAATGCTTTTAATGTGGTGGGTGTTGAATCCGTACACATAAAGATATATGATGGCATTGAACGTACCTTAACCGAGGTGAGACACGTTCCTAAAATAAGGAAGAGCTTGATATCTCTGGGAGCACTCGAGGTGCTTTGGTGCAGATTCATCGGATTTAATCGTGTCCCTAAAGTTTCAAAGGGGACACTCATAATCATAAAGGCACAGCAGAACATAAATCTTTACAAGTTGATTAGGAACACTTCATCAGCTGGAGTTGCATTATTTATAGTGGATTCCATGTCTGAACGTATGTGGCATGCATGCTTGGGGCAACATGAGTGAGCGAGATATGAAGGTACTTTTTGACCATTGTTTAATTCAAGTCTTTAAAAGTATTGATTTTAATATATGCGAGCATTATATATATGGTAAACATTCAAGGTTATCTTTTAAGTTTGGTAAACATGTGCTCTTAATTATGTGCATTCTGTAGTGGATTCCACGTCTGTACGTATGTGGTATGCACGCTTGGGCAACATAAGCGAGCGAGATATAAAAGGTACTTTCTGACCATTGTTTAATTCTTCTCTTTAAAAGTATTGATTTTAATATTTGCAAGCATCGTATATATGGTAATCATTCAAGGTGATCTTTTAAGTCAGGTAAACACGTATGTAAGGGTATTCTTGATTATGTGCATTCTGATGTATGGGGGCCGTCGCTCGTGATTTATAGTAGAAGGTCGTCATGGTTTGTCACATTCATTGATGACTACTATAGGAAAGTAAGGGTTTATTTTATGAAAAATAAATTCGATATTTTCACTAACTTCAAGCAATGAAAGGCGATGGTCGAAAAAAAGACACTGTGAAAGGTAAATGTATTGAGGACAAATTATAGTGGGGAATTCACTTATGGAGATTTCAATCGGTATTGCAAAGATGAAAGGATTGTGAGGCACAACACAATGCTCCACACACCAAAGCAAAACAGTATGGCCAAACGGATAAATCAGACTCTCTTGGAGAGGACCCAATGCATGGTTAATAATGCTTGGTTGGGTAAAGAATTATGAACTAAGGCCGTTAACACGCTTGTTACTTAGTGAATCGGTCCCTTTCTACAGTCATTGAATGTAAAATTTCAAAGGAAGTGTGGAGTGGTCAACAGGTAAACTACTCGGGACTGCGAGTATTTGGTTGTGACACTTACCCTCATGTACCGTCAATTAAGAGAGATAAGCTGGATTAAGGGGCCAAGAAATACATAATTGTCAGCTATGGTGGTGGTGTAAAGGGGTACAGGCAGTATGACCGGGTCACATGGAAAATCATCATTAGTTGTAATGTCAAATTCGACGAAGGATTTTCGTTCCGTAATGATGAACATAAGGAACCATAAAAGTTAGTTGTGGATGTTCAATTAGAAAAAGATGAGACACATGCTGAGACAGAGATGCAGACAAAGGTATATGAGTTGGTGGAGCAACCACCTGTGAGAAGGAATCTACCAAGGGATTGCAGGTTACCGGCAAAATACAAGGATGACTCAAATATTGTATTTTCTCTCATTATAGATAAAGAAAATCTGTCTACTCTTTAGGAGGCATTTGATGAGCTAGATGCTAAAAAGTGAAAAGTTACAATGGATGATAAATGGACTTTGTGTACAAGAACGAGACATGGGAGCTGGTGAAGCTTCCCATCAGTCGAAAAACGATCGAGTGCAAGTGCATCTTAAAGAAGAAATATGATAGGTACAAGGCAATGTTAGTAATGAAGAGATATGCTCAAAGAGAAGGTGTAAGGCCCGTATCCTAGACCGCACCATTTCTTAGACTCTCGCGATTTTTCCTGTCGAATTCTGGCAACCTTCGACCTGTAGACGGCATATGCGCACGACCCTAAGTCGCATCCCGAAGATCTGAGTCCACTCAACGCGAATTTTGTACCCTAACAACCGTGTCATCGCCGCGATTTCAACGCCACGTCTTGCGCACCAATACGATGCCCAAGCTAAGAGTAGTGGGCTCATGTATATTTCGAGGAAACGTTGCGCATTGTAAATCCCGAGAGAATCTCTACCCAATCTATCATATCAATGAATCAAGTATAAGTCAAGTACAACCCATACCTAGCCCATCCCTATCTTATCAACAAGGCATGACACTCATCCCTCTCTCACCCAAAAGTCAACACAACTCATACCTCTCATGTCATTCTTCTTACACACTCATCATTCTCTCCTTACATCTCCCATCTTTCACTCATTCCAGTCTCTACCATTTTTCCTAGCAATCAAGAGAGAAAAAGACTAAGGAGAGAAAAGAAAAAGAACCCAAGTGTGTGACCCACTTCCTACCTCAAATCTCCTACCACAACCCTTCAATCTTCATCATCCTCCATCAAATAAAAAGCCAAGGAGCTTAGCATTTCGAGGAACCAAGAAGAAGTGAAATTGGTGGGTGTTTATAGGACTAGATTTGTGATTTTGATGATGGGCCAAGTCGAGCCTACCGATTTATGGTATGGATCTCGCTTTAGACCCTAGGTGTGGCCAATGACCCACCATGATTCATATGTTCATCCCATGATGGGGCCATTCTCCATGGACCCCATCTTGATATTTATTTTTTTTTTATTGTAAGAAGGTCATTTAGACCTTGCATTTGTTGGTGGGAAAGGGATTTCCACCATTGATTTTTATTTGTGGGCCGACAATGATTGGGACCCATTTGATGTATGTATTGTATTTCTAAGGGTGGGCTCATAGTGGCGAAGCCTCTCTCTCTCTCTCTCTCTCTCTCTCTCTCTCTCTCTCTTCCATGTTTTGTTGGCCCACTTGATGAGCATGTGCGATGAATCTGGACCGTCCAACAGTAAAGACGCCTTTGCTGTCCAAGTTGCTGGACGTCCAGCGATCACACCGGACTTGATGAAGCGAAAAACCCAAATATCAACTGGATCCCAACCTTGTAACCACCCATGTGGACCCCACCCTTCCGTGGACCCACCATGATGCGTACGTGCAGCACCCACGCTGTCCGTCCAGGGTAGCGACCCATCACGATGTAATTCATCCAGACCGTCCAGTAGATGGGATGGTGGGACCCCACCTTGATGCATGTGTCATATCCCCACCGTCCATTTATGGACGGTGGAAACCCACCTGGTGTGTGCTGTTCACACATGGGCACCACGTGATGTATGTGCTTTATCCACACCGTGCATCTATGTGGCCCACCTTGATGTATTTGCACCGTCCAGCTAGGACGGTGGGACCCACCTGACTGTCCGTGGTGTGGACAGGCCCGTCGTCCAATGGACAGGCCCAACAGTGATGTATGTATTATATCTACACCATCCATCTGTGTGGCCCACCAGCAGTATGTGGGGCCCACCTGTTGTACGCTCAGGGTCCACTTGCTGACGTGAGGCCTAGCTATGATGTAAGGCCCATGTGGTGAGGCCCATTTCAATATGTAAGGCCTTTATGCGAGGCCCATTGTGATTGTACAAGGCCCATTGTGATTGTATGGGGCCCACTTTTATGTATGTGTTGCATACACTATCCACCCATTCTTCCTTGGCTATGGGCTGCCTTGTGAGGCCCACCATGATGTGTGTGTTGTACACACACTACCCACCCACCCTCTAGATAGTATAAGGGTCGTGGGCCCCATTGTTAGTCAAACCCAAGTCCTAAATGGGCCGCACCTTAGGAGCAATAGTGGTTAAAGGACCATCGGACCCATTGTGAGCCCACTCCCCATCTTCCTTATTAGGCTTTCCCAAACCATTGGGCCCCCATTAATAATTATATTACCCACCTTCCTTTATTGGACTAACCCAAACCGCTAGGCCCCCATTGATGCTAGTGGCTTCCACCACATAGGATTACCCAACCGTAAAGCCCATCTTGTGTGCTTACCGGGCCTCCATAGGGAAGCCTAGTTATAGTATGATAGAGAGGGTGAGGAAGCTTACTCGTTATTCATAGTTTCACCCTCTTATGTCACCTTGATTGTATACCCATTAGACTCACCCCCATGAGGCCCACTCTTGATGTAAGTATGTCATCAAGGTCATTCGTGGTTTGTATGAGACTACATCATCACCCCATACCGTAGATGGAAGAATATGTGGTATCAGATTTTGTATATCCACCGTTGAACCTTACCTTGATATATGGACCAGATCCGCCGTCCTTCCCTGGATCCCACCAGGCGTTCAGACCGATTTATTGCCTCCTATGTTTGATAATATGCTAGCATATTTAGCCTAGTAGGACACACTGAGATGTTTATGGGACTCCCGGTGAGACGGAGTTGCCCCACATAATCGCGCGGTACTCGCAGGTTTGATGCATGACTGGATGGTAGAACTCATGCATCTCGTGACATGATCATTGTACGCCCTAGCGACATCAGGGTTGTGACCTCCACAGGCATATCGTGGATGGTCGGATTGGATACCGAAAATATTGATTCTAGCACTGTGGGCACATAGGATGTTCATGAGTGAGTCTCAGAACCTTTTTGGTACTAGGAGATGCTCCAACGTCTAGACCGAGTGGATACATGAGTGTACGAGTGCCGAATACCAGTAGGCCGTGTCTCCCACTATGTCGTGGTCTGTTGGAAAGGGGTGTGGCCTTATCTGCCCGAGTAAGGGGGTTGTAAGCTAGGTTGAGTTTGACCAGCTCGTAAATAGGTCCGCTACCAACGAGCCAGGTAGGTATTGACAGACTACTGGTCAGCGGGTAGTAAGGTCTCTTCCACTAGCTGGGCTATGCGACTAGGGAGGCGGTAGTCAGTGTGGAGTGTATTAGACCCCGGTGATATCCCAAAGGGGAACTGTACTGACATATGCACTTGGTATGAGGAATGGCATGTTTGCATTGCATCTTGCATATGATATTTGGCTACGTAAGCCTTGCATCGCATAGCCTTGGTATGGTTGATAGCATTCATGGACTTGTCAGCATTTCCGCTTACTCTGATATTGTATGCTTGGTACATGCATTGCGCACGCATGCACACACTCTCTAAGTTTTTCGTAAGCTTATATATGACCGTTGCATGTAAATGACGTTAGATCGCAACAATGCTGAGGCATGAGCGCGTGACAGATCATCTTGGAGCTTTTATCTATCTTTGTATTTCCCTTTCTGCATTGTAGTGGATATGTGGTGATGTTGTTTTGTGACTTGGTTATGCTTCTTTAAAAAAAATCAAACTGAAAATCCTCCTTGTAGGATTCCAGGATCAGAATCTGGCAAATGGGTGTCGGGAACCGAGAATGGGGTACTACGAAGGCTGTTGGCACCAGATTCAGCGATCAGGAATTCTGTGAGCCCGGTTACCGAGTTTAGGGCATGACAGAAGGTATCAACTTCATGGAGATATTCGCGTCAGTGGTAAAGCAAGTATTTATCAGATTTGTGTTGGCATTGGTTGCCTAATACGATCTCAAGTTAGAGCAGATGGATGTGAAGACTGCCTTCCTGCATGGGGAATTGGAAAGAGCATATTTACACGAAGTAATCAAAATGTTACGAAATACAAGGGGCAAGGAACAGAGTTTACAGGTTAAAGATGTTGTTTTATGGCCTGAAACTGTTGCCTAGGCAGTAGTATAAAAAGCTTGATTCTTTCGCGGTGAGTCAGAAATTTTATTATGAGTGAATATGATCACTATGTCTATTTTAAGACACTGAGTGATAAGAAGTTTATCATCTTAGTTTTATACGTCGGCGACATGTTGGTCACCAATCATAGTATGTTTGAGATTGACTTACTTGAGATGAAAGATTTGGGAGTTGTAAAGAGGGTTCTCGTTATTGATATACATAAAGACAGAAAGAAGAATAAGATATGGTTATCTTAGGCCGAGTACCTTGAGATTGTATAAATGAAGTATGGGATGGACAAGGCAAAGCCGGTCAACGTTCCTCATGCAACTCATTTTAGGTTTTTTTTGAAACAGTGTCTTAAAATAAATGAAGAAAATAGGTTATGTCTTGTGTGCTTATTTGAGTGCAGTTGGCAGCTTGATGTATGCCATGGTCTGTACGATACCGAATATTTCATATACAGTGAGTGTTGTTAGTAAATACATATCTAACCCCGTCAAGCAATATTGGGAAATGGTGAAATGACTACTTTGATAATGCAAGACTACATCTTATCTTTTGAGAAAACAAGGGTTAAGTTAGTAGGCTATGTGGATTCTGATTACGCGGGTAGTGGAGACAATAGAAGGTTAACTTTCGGTTACTCGTTTGTGATAACGGGTGGAGCGATCAGTTGGATGTCAGAGCTTCAGTCTATGATAGCTCTTTCCACAACTGAAGCTGAGTATATGGAAATAACTGAGGTATTCGAGGAAGGTGTTTGGTTGAGGGGGATGATAAGTCAGTTGGGGCTTCAGCAAGAGGCCGTGTCAGTTAATTGTGATAGCGAAAGTACGATCAATTTGGATAAAAACTATGTTTATCACTCACATACTAAACATATTGATGTACATCACTATTTTATCCGACAGATACTTGAGGAAAGAGGCGTGACTCTAAAGAAAATTCATACGTGCATGAATTTGGCTGGCATGCTCACTAAGGTGGTTCCCACATAAAAGTTTAAATTATGTACTTCTATGGGCTTGATGAAGGCGTAAAAGAAAATGGACTGTGCATGAGAAGCAATGGTGGAGCTATGATGTAAAGAGAAATTAGAGATGAGGAAAAGAAGCTATGAATAATGAAGATTGAAGACATAATGGATATGTTTTTTATATCTTAAATCTTTCAGCAACAGGGTCTATCGACAAACCATTTAATTCCATCGACATCTGTTCAATTTCATCGACGGCTGCTCGATGCCATAGAGAAAATTAAAAAATCTCATGTTGGTTGTTGGACATTTTTTGGTGTCCTACTTGATGCCATCAAAGGGGTTCGATGCCATCAAAGATGACATCGAAAAAATTTGAAAAATTCATGTTTTGTTGCTAGAACGTTTTAGTAATATACTTGATGACATCGAGGGTATTCGATGCCATCGATAAAATGTCGATGCCATTAAAGGTTCCATCAAGCGTGCACACAAAATTGTGTAGGTGTGGGATTTTTTTTTTTTTTTATTTTTAATTTCGATTGTGATTCTCATAGAGACTATATATATGGGTGTAATAATAATTTAGGAATATCAAGAGGTCTTTCTAATTCATTCTAGGGTTTCAAGAGCATAGCATGGGGCGATTCGAGGCTTGTTCGAATCGGGTAATCTCTCTCTTGTAATTTTCTACTTTCATAGTGCATTACTGTTACTTTGTGCTATGGTTTTTTCCTGCAAGAGTTTTTTCCACGTTAAATTCAGAATGTTTGTGATTAGACTTGATTGGGCGATTGGAATACTTTGCTTGATTCATCTCTGTGTGCTTTTGCTGTTCCTCAACAGCCAATCGGCCAACGGATCTTAACTATTATTATGTTTCGATCAGTCAAATGTTTTTGTTACACCAAATGGTCGGTGGATTCTGACCATCACCCAATCAGTCGATGGATTTCAAACATCGTGATGGTTATAAGAAATAATTACTTTCGTCATTTTGAGTTAAGTCGCATCCATTCTTAAATGATTTGATTATTACGAACAATTTTGGATGTATCTTTAAGAAATGCCTTTTTACGAAAACGCATGGCCTTTCATTCTCTATAAAAACCCTTATTAATTGAGGATTAAAATATATGACATTTTTCCTCTCTATTGTTTTTCTCTAAACAACAAATGAGTTTCTCTATTTTCTTAATACACAAAATTTGCCATAATTGTAAACTGTGTATCGAGTTTTTGTTGTGCTTTCTTCGTGATTGCTACACGTAGAAACACCAAGGTTTGTCGTATCTTGAAAGAGGTTCACTAGAAACTTGATATCAATCTCATATCGATGAGAAGGAGCAAATAATGCTTTAAGGAAATCATTTTTGATATATGCTTCAAACTTGAGAATCATTGCTAACAAAAACTCCGCTAAGACACACCTTCACATGGAGCAATGTACGTTCAGGAATACAACTCACATATTCACATGTTGTGGCCATTTTAAAATTTTGAATGTTTTGATTTTCTATGCCCCTTAACCCTTCTGCGGCACACTTGATGAATGGGTTTGATGACATATAAATAAGGGATTTTTTCCTATGGAGACCTGAGATCTGCTTAGGGTAGGCAAAATAGCACATCTTTTTCAAAATTTCTTTTTCTAAACTTAAAAGTGCATTTTTTTTTTTTAACGAAAATGTCTCTTGAATTTCTTTTTCACACCTTCCTTTATCATTACTCTCTGCTACCTTTTCTTCTACTACTACAATTCGGCAAAAAAAAAAAAAAAAAAAAAACTTTTTTTGACAATATTTCATGCTTTCCAACTACTCTCTTAGACAAAAACTTCCACCTTAGAAAAATAGGTTTGAGCTTGTTTGGAAAGAAGAGGAGAGAAAATGAAATAAAAAGAATACTACAAAAAATAATAATAATAATAATAAATCCACTTCTAAAATATGGGTTTTCTTCTTTCCTCAAAAGATTCAATTTAGATGGAGTCTTTTGCCAAGAAATGGATTGAAGGAAAGAAGAGAGTAAAAACTCCACTTATAGAAATGAAAACGAACATAAAATGAACTTTGGGCCTACTTTTAAAAGGCCACGTATTGTCCAAATGAGATGATTCGAATCTTATTTGAAAGGTCAACGGACTATCTTTCCAACAAGCTTAAAATCGCCTCGATCTGACTTTTAATGAGTGAGTTATAAATGTTTTTATATGATCGCGTAATACTGAAAATGAACATGAACGTTATCATGAAATTTAGGCCCACTTTTAAAAGGTTAAATGGTGTGCAAATGAAATGATTCAGTCCCATTTGAAGGCCCACTTTTAAAAGGTCAAATGGTGTGCAAATGAAATGATTCAGTCCCATTTGAAAGCTCTTCAAATTATCTTTCTAATAAGTCTAAAATAGCCTAAATTCAACCTATATAAGGGAGTTAATGAGTATTTTTGTAGGATCACGTGGTACTAGAATAACCACAATCTATGCAAAGTTACAACAACAATCCACGTTGTGTTAGAACGATGATTCATGCTGTGTTACAACCACAATCACTGCAGTATTAAAACCACAATCCATGTATGATAGATGATCGATATTGAAGGTGGAGTCCACATGATGGACAATCCACATCAAAGGTGGGCTCTTCATGATGAGTGGAGGATATTAAAAGTGAGCCCTACGTGAGGGACAATACCATTGGTGGTGGTCTCGGTATGATGGATAACCCACATCAAGGTAGGCCCTACAAAATGGATGGTCTACATCAAAGGTCAACACCTAATGAGCAATGGCCCACATCCTAGGTGGCCTCACTTGATGGATAACCCACATCGAAGGTGGGGGCCACACAATGGACGGTTCACATCAAAGGTATGCTCGGCATGATAGGTGGTGGATATTAAATGTGGGCCCCACATGAGGGATAATAACCTTGATGGTGGGCCCCACCTCATTACGAGTAATCCATTATATGGGCCCTACCTTAATGCCAGTCATCCATCATGTGGGCCCATCATTAGTGTTATTATTTAAATACTGACGAGCCCTTATTTCGAAAAACATGACCCAAACATAAAAGGCAAGCCATGAGAAATTCAGTTCTGATGTTTGATATTTCAAATTGTCCATACGTAAAAGGAGATAAGCCATCACAATTTTGCACATGTCTCTGATAAGATAGTAAATGCAAAAGGAATTCTACCTAAAAAATCTATCCAAAAAAGACTGACTTAATTTGTGGGCCCCACCGTAATGTATGCGACTTATTCACGTCATCAATCCATTTTCGATGACATTTTAAGCACGAACCAAAAAATGAGGGAGATTCAAAGCTTGGGTAGCCCACGTCATAGGAAACAATGATCCAAAAGATGTCCACCATTAAAAGTTATTTTATTCTTAGCACCTAGATTAATATTTGTTCATCATCAACTCTACTCATAATGTAACAAAGACATGATAAAGAGTCCTGGTCTACAAAAAAATTTCCAATGGTAGGCATTCCAATTCCACGCTCCGGTGTAGTCCACTTGAGCTTTTGATCTACCTCATTTTTTGCCTCATGTCTTAAAAGGAGGTTGTGGAAGGGATGAATAGTGTGATTAGTCACATACATCATGTTACGTATAAGAGATAGCAACAAGTATATGAAAACTATAAAAGAGTAAATAGAAGTAAATAACAATGATCCATTTTGATATTGAAAAAATCAAACACTCATCTAGGGATTTCAAAATATATAAAAAGCTAGGCCAACTCCACATTTTAGCAATGAGTCTTTGCTCTTGCTCCGGTGGTCAACTTTCACGAGTTTCAACACCTGGACAAGGATTCGAGTACCCACAGGCGGTGAAATCCCACTAAAGCGCGAGTGTGTGGCGGTGTTAAAAACATAAATTAAAAAAATAAAAAAGAAAAATAAAAAACATTTTGGTATATTTATGTTAGATTACCTTCAATTACAGTCAATTTCAGAGTACCAAACGGTGTGTGACGGTGTGTAACATTAGGGGAAGGATGGAATGGAAGGGTTGGATGGCACAAACACACCACAATGGGCCCCACGCACTTCAAACGTATCCATACCATGATACTCCATAGGAAAATTGAGGGCATTTCCGTAGTATTTTTTTTTTTTTTTTTCTTTAAAGGAAAATGTGGGGCCTACTGTCAAACCGGCACTGATTGAATGGCACCAGGAATCAAATCGCCCAGAAAACGAAGAATCGGCTGATAGAAATCAATTCCCCCCAAAAGAAGAAAACCTTCCCCCAAAACACCCAAACGAACAAACAAAGGGACATACAAATCCATCAACCTTCCTCTCCCAGAAATGCCCCTGGTTCTCCCACAAGCGATTTGCAGCAGGAAAGAAAAAAACAAAAAGAAATTTTTTTATAAAAAAATCAGTGATGGGTATTTCCGTCAATTTCTCTCTATTTCAGTGGCCACTGACGAAATTGGAGCAAATGTTCTTCACCCAACGGAATCCCTTACGGAAAGAGGCCTTAACCTGCCCTCCCAGAGCATACGACTTGTAACCCGCGACTCGTTTTCTCCGCTGCAGCTCACGATCGTTGATGGCCGAGGACGAAGGCGACTTGGATGTCGAAGGCATGTGGTAAATCGTCCTCGGCCTGCTAGAGCACCATTCGGAGGGAGGATCGGGCGAGCGTGTGGATTTTTGGTAGGCCTGCCCAAAGGCACTGTCGTTCTGCATCTCCGGCTTCCGTTCCCCTCCTCCACAGGTCCGGAAGCTGTTGCGGGAATCGGCCATGGAAGGAAAGGTAGAGAAGAGAGAGAAATGGTAGTCGTTTTGGGATTTTCGAGAGAAAAGATCGGAGGGAGTTGAGGTGGAGAGCTCTTGCATTTTCGCTGTTTGGATGGATGGACGAGAGACAGAGAGAGATGGGTCGAGCTCGAGCTTCTCGCTCCGGATTTTCTGCATTTTTTAAAGATGGGAGTTTCCGGAGCCTGTGCAAGAAAAAGGTACGTGGGGCCTACCGTCATGCATGTGACATCCAATCCGTCCATTTGCGCCAGCTCATTTTCAGACGTGAAGCTGAAAATAAGGGCCATAGTGATTTATTTATTATATCCACACCGTTCATCCATTTTTGGAGATCATTTTAGAGAATTATCCAAAAAAATGAATCACATCCAAAGATCAACTGGACCACACTACAAATAGCAGAGGATCCATTTTTGGAGATCATTTTAGAGAATTATCCAAAAAAATGAATCACATCCAAAGATCAACTGGACCACACTACAAATAGCAGAGGGGATAATGATTTTCACCGTTTAAAAATTAGTAGGGCCCAGAATAACGTTTATTTTATCTGTTAATAAGGTCACAAAGACCTGGACGAAGAGGAAAAACAAATTTCATGTTGATACAAAACTTCTGTAACCCCTAAAAGGGTTCCAATGATAGAAGTTCAATCCCCCACTGCTTTTTATAGTGTGGTCCACTTGATTGTTAGATATGTCTTATTTTTCATCTCAAGACTTACTACTAGCTCGCCAAATGAATGGACCGTTTGGATATCATATATACCTCATGATGAGACCCATGGAACTTGCTGACGTCAATACAAAAGTTATTTAGCTGGTGTGTGGTACATCAGCCAATCGATGGGGAGCGAATTAGGTGAGACCCCGGATCCACCGAGGTGGGTGGGACCCTGACTGCGGGGCTCACAGTGATGTATGTGCCTTAAATCCACACCGTCCAACCATTTTAGGGCAGGATCGTAGGTGGACCACACCACAGGAAACAGCTATGATTGAATCCCCACTATTTAAAACTTCATAGATTCCACGGAACGTTTATTTGCTATCCAACTTGTTGATAACGTCACAAACTCCCAGATGAAGATACCCCACAGATATCATCTTGATCCTTCTTTTTTTTAGCCCGTAAGAAGTTTTTAATTGTTAATCACCACTGTTTAATCTAATATATGTATGATCCATCTTGGATTTGGAACTGCTTCATTTACCGAATCATGCCTGGAAATGAAATTCCCATACGGATGGACGGCATGTATGTAGTCACGTAGATCAATCAGGGTCCCAACCACGGTGGATCCCGTCCCATTAAATCCGCACGACATGAAGACGTGACTTTCCTGTAACCCCTGGGGAGCGGATTATGTGAGACCCGGTATCCACCAAGGTGCGTGGGAACCCTAATTGTGTAGCCCACCTTGATGTATGTGACCACCTTGGGACCCTAACTAGAGGTGTACATGAGTCGGGCTTGGCACAGCTCCACTCGACTCGGCCATTAGTTGACCTCAGCTTGAATTTGGCTCAACTCAGTCCTCAAGCTAGACTGACTAACTCGACTCAGTTCGATTAGCAGTTCAGGCCAGTTTGACCCGAGTTCGAGTTAAGATCGAGCTGAGTTCGCTTGTGTAGCATTTTCACAAATATATGGATTGTACCTTCAAATTCTCACTATATGTAAAATACCAGCAGTACTTTTACAGATATTTCATCAAACACCTTGTAGGCAACATCAAAATCAAGAAAAAAAGATATTTGTTTGATGAAACATACATTCCTTGCCACCAGTTGATGATTCGTTGAGTCATTTTGTCAAACACTTGGTGAGCAACATTAATATAAAAGCAACCAAGTCACTGAACCGGTTCGATCCGAGTTCGATTCAAGTTGGGTTTGATCCAAGTCGAGTTAAACTCGGGCAAGCTCGAACTCGGTATGAAATTTTTTCGAGTTAAAAAAAATCAACTCGACTCAGCTCGAACGCAGTTTCGAATCGAGTTGAATCGAGCTTTTTCGAGTCGAGTTGAGCAAGCTAACCGTGCTAACTCGATTCATGTACAATCCTACCCCTGACCGTGGGGCCCACCTTAATGTATGTAACTACATTTACACTATACATGTATTGAAAACACATTTTAGGTCAGATGAACTACAATATAGGAAAGCTTCTTATGTACCATCAATGTTTTCGACTCAAGATGATACATGTGTCATTTGATGTTTAAATGATTCATTTTATATGTTAGTTTACTAGTTACAAATATTAATTCAATTTAACCAACCCAACCTTATTTTATCTAACTTAATTTAAATATCATTGAAATTGAATAATGAATATAGTTGGTCGAGTTTAAATAGGCTTTGGTGGTCTATCCTTAACTGGGAGTGCAAATAGATTGGGTTGTGTTGAGTTGAATGGGTTCCTAAAAATGACTCATTTAAGAAAGGGTCAGAATAGTTGACCCGTTAATTTAATGGGTTAGGCCTAAGTCCTCTTGGACCACATCCGACTTATTCATCACATGAGTCGAAATTCGATTAGGTTTAATGTGGGTTCGGATCAGCATAAAATTTATAGTTGAATTTTCATACAAATAATGTTCCAACCCATTTAATTAATAACGGTTATCAATTTTGATGATAATAAATAAAATGACGAACTATGTAAATTAATCAATAATTTCATGTGGTTAAGGTAATTTCACTTGTATGATTTTTAGTATATTCTCTATCTCGCATAGTTTCAATCGTCACAATTAATAAATGATGTAACTACATTTTAGAAAATAGGTGGTGAACCGTTGTTGTGTAGCCCAAAAGAAAATGAGAAACTGTACATTTGTAATAACTACTTTATTTATTTTATTTTATTTTTTATTTTTACACACCCCCACACTCACACCCCAGTGGGGTTTCACCACCTATGGGTACTCAACCCTTGACTAGGTGTTGAAACTCCAGAGAGTCTACCACCGGAGCAAGAGTAACGACCCTATTTTACCCATTTGAAAACTGAGACCAAGTTGAATCAGTTCAATATGATTTTGAGAGGACCTAGACCTTACCCCATTTAGTAATTTTGGATGAACTTTTGTACCCAGGCCTATTCATGGGTTTAAATTTTAAACTTTGACCTAATAATTTTTTGATTAAGTCCAATGATCCCATCCAGTCAACGTAAACCATTAAGGCCCTGGCTCTTAACATTGAGTTTGCCTTGGGTTGACCCTCAACGCAAGTCAACCGACCTAACTTGTCCGAGTTGCACCTCTAGCCACACAATAGGAAATAGCGAGGATGGAAGCTTCCACCATTGAAATATTCTTAGAGCCTATATATATATATATATATATATATATATATATATATATATATATATATATGAAAAAGGTACTATGCGCTCGAGCTGATGGGAACGTCTCATGAGGTCGAGCTAGTGTGGGCCCCCATCACGAAGTGGAGGAGATCGGGGCCTGTGATGCGTTTGAACATCTACCCCATATGGTGATGCACCATTCCATCGTGGGCCTAGATCTCAAAAAATCAAGACAATTTGTGACTTGTGTGGGCCACACCACATACAGAAGTGGAGAGGGGCCGTGCACCATTAAAACATTCATGGGATGTTTTTTGAGCCCACCGAGATGTGGTTTGCAAATCCAGCCCATCCATTATGTGTGTCCCACTTGGATGAGGTTTCAGACCAAGTTTCAGCAGCATTCAAAACTCAAGTGGGCCCCACAAGTGCTTCATATTGTTGTCTGTAAATAGCCATATTATTATTATTTATATGTTTTTGGCATGTCTTCACATGATTTTAGATAGTATGGCCCACCTAAGTTCCGTATACGATTGATTTTTGGGATATCCCACATAGCTCGACCTCACGGGAGCTTATTGTGAGCTCGAGCGCATAGTACCTAAACAAACACACACACACACACACACACACATATATACACACCCACGCACACCGTAGTGGGATTTCCCCACCTATCGGTATCGAACCCAAGGCCTTGTGTTAAAACTCAAAGTCTACGACTAAGGTAAGGACTCGAACCCAGCCCACTATAAGTGTTGCATGCCATCCAACCACTAATAAGGTTATTTCCATTGGGATGAACAAACAACAAAAACCAACCTGCTCCAAAACTGTTACGGCCTCGTGTGTTGAGTTAGTGACTCATGTATAGAGGCTATATCCTAGTGGGATACGTAGCCCCTCTCCAAATTGCATAGGGCACTCTCATGTGGTCTTTATAAAGAGGACTATATATACACGTACCAGTTCGTACGTACTACGTACAAACTTTTTTGAGAACCCATCATACGTGATGGGAATCCAAAAACCATTCTGAAGCAGCACCCCCCGGGCCCAACTGTATCTTTTATTTGAAGGCCCAAGTTTATAGTTGAGTCACCCTTGTGATAGATGGAATTTTAGACTCATGTATATGTGGTGGCGGTGAAATTCATGCTTGGACTACCAAAAATGAGGTCCATGTGATTCCATCACATGGACCGTTAACACCTGCCATGACAAATGTGCATATGGCACATTTCTGGGGAGCATGATTCTCTCTCTCTCTCTCTCTCTCTCTCTCTCTATATATATATATATATATATATAAAGTATTATATTTATCTTTTAAGGTATTTTTTAGCGTGGGATCTTTTATATAAATAGGCAATAAATAGTCTTCTATTTGTGTTTGTCATGTTTTAGTGAAAAATAAAGCTATATATTGTTGTCCTGTAAATAGCCATATTATTGAATTATGTAAATCCATATACCTCGTATTGCTTATTTTTTATTTAGTACTTTCCCTTTTATTTGACCATTTTCTTTTGTGGTTTTGACTTGACCTGCATAAATCGCATTCGGGTATTTTCTGCAACCCCATGAAGGTTTTATGGTGATTGTTACTGTCTTCATTGTTTCCTATGACATGATTCGGTTGAGTTTTAGATCTACCTCATTTTTAGGGTAATGTTCTAACACGAGTCGATGAAACTTATGAATAGGACTTGACATGAAAAGTTAGCTCTAGAAAGTTGCTTGCTGATTTGAAAAAGCTGAGTTCGAACCGAGTCGAGCTTGAAATATTTTCAAACTGAGTTCAAGCTTGCCTGCGCTCGACTTGACTCAGATCAAACCCTAACTCAAATCGAACTCGGATCGAACTAGTTCGGTGATCGGTTACTTTGATATTAATGTTACTCATCAAGTGTTTGATGAAATGACCCAACGAAATGTCGACCGGCGGCAATGAATGTATGTATGTGAAATAAATATCCATTTTTTTTGATTTCGATGTTGCCTACAAGGTGTTTGATGAAATACTTGTAAAATTACTGCAACTGTTTTACAAACAATGAGAATTTGAAGGTGCAATTCATGTGTTTGTGAAAATGCCGCAAAGGCAACTCGGCTCAATCTTGGCTCAAACTCGACATTGTTTGGGAAGTGGCTCCAATCAACTGATCGAATTGAGTTGAGAAATAGCATGGGAATGATCATGCAGGCTCGAGGACCATCGACCTAATGGAGTTGATTTCAAGTTGGGGTCAACTAGTGGCTGAGTTGAATCGAGCTGTGCCAAGCTCGACTCGTGTACACCTCTAATTATGAACCAAGTGGATGCCACGTGGACATCATTGTGGCCCTGCAGCATGAAAATAGCTTCATATATGGAGGTTAGAGGACTACCCATAGTTATATGAATCTCAATTCAACCTATTTGAGTTTAAATTCGTAGTTCATTACTTGTAAAAATTACTCAATTTGTTGGGTAGGCTTACATAGTTTGTTTCTTAATTGGCCAAATTCCCAGTCTTGGTTAACCGTAGTTCAATATACCACACTATACTTGAGGTCACTTAAGAAACCAAAGAATAACCAACCAAAACCTCAATTCACAACCGTTGGATAGGCCTTCTATTGGGGTGTATAACTTTCATTGTGGGGTCACTTAATGAACGGGTGAGATGCCATGTGCACACCTCGGTGGGGTCCACTTTGGTATTTGTGAGGAATCCATCCCATCCATCTGTTTTACAAGATCATTTTAGGATAAGCGACCAAAAATGAGGTAGATTTAAAACTCAAGTGGGCCACACAAGAGAAAACAATGGAGATTGAGTGACCACCATTGAAACATTCATATGGTCGCCAAAGTTTTGTATCACAATAAAGTTTTCTATGTTGTTAGTTCATCCCGGTAGGAATGAACTTATCAATGGTTGGGATGACATATAAACATCAAGGTGGAGCTCGAGAAGGTTTCAACGGTAGGAAATTCTTTCCCCACTCTTTCCTCTTGTATGACCCACTTGAGTTTTGGATCTGCTTGACTTTTGGTAGCATGTCCTAAAATGATTTCATAAAATGGAAGGGCGGGGTCGATTATTCACAAACATCAAGGTGAGCCCCACCTTACTTCTCACCGTAATTTTCAAACACGATTTTTGAGATTAGTAGTTATTTTCCATATACAACCAAACACTACATGAATCAAAATATGTATTTAAGCCCTTCATCGTACATGATCCAAACACCAAAGTGAATAACTCACTACCATGGTATTAAGAAACAATCCACCTCCCAATGCATTTATTGCAAAAAAGCAATTACATCCAACTTAATACCATCTAATTCCATGCGTCAAGCACCCCCTAGGAGCTTTGCCAACCCACGACGCAATGCAGTGCAGTAGACGTGTAAAATATCCAAGCCATCCATCAGGTGGACCTCACCGTGTAGATGTTATTGCCCGACTAGTGGGCTAATCTAATTCTTGGGATATGAAATCTACAGTATTACCCTTGTGATGGATGGCTTAGATACTGCACTTATTCGCCACGCTGGCATATGTGGCATTAGCTGACTTATACATGGGCTTAGACTACCAAAATGATTAGATCCGCATAAATTCACTGAAAAAACTCCCCGATTGGGGTAGTGCTGATGAGATAGCCGCAATTTCATATAAACCTGTGATAGACGGATGAGAGATCATGACTGTCTATTTCGTGGACCCTAATATAGATGATGGACAGTTCAAAAACCATATCATCGGATGATCTGAGCCATCAATTTTCCTTAGTTTTTCTCCCTGAATGTCAGTGTTTAACTACATTTGCTTTCTACCGCCCGTTATAAGGCTAGGATTGGACAAACTACCTGCTTTTTGAATCATTGTCCATCCACGTTGGGGTTGAGATGGTCGACGGTCTCGATTCAAAATCCAATAGCCACGTGTAAGCGATTGCGTTAAGATAGAAACGTGTCTATCATGTCCAAACCATCTAGGGAATTCCATTGACAATAGGGTCCACCATAACAATGCCCTAATCACCTAGAATGTAGGTGCGTGGCGTATGTTTGGATGATCGAAACCGTCAGCTGGATTGAGCAAACCATGGATGTGGAAATGTCCCGGAAATCTCCAAGATTGTAATATCCAGCCCGTTGGTATTTGACTATCCATCTGTTGTATGTGGACCGTCGCTGTATTTTTATTCTCGAGAATGATCACCGAACCCTTGAAACAGATAGAAGACGGATATCAAAGGCTAGGATCTTCCAAGGGCTTGGATTTTCAACAGAGTGTGAAAACCTCTGTACAGTAGAGAAAGTCATGGTTGATTAATAAGTCAGAAAGTAGCATCAAATCCGTTCATCAGGTGAGGCCCACTAGGATACAAATTTTATTATGTACGGTGAAAATGAGATGATCAAACTGATGAATGGATTGGATTACATACATACATCATGATGTATGCCATAGATCTCTGATGTTGCATGCGTTTTCTACAAAGGCTGTTGGAGAGGGATTCCGAAACCGCTTCTAATGAGTAGATTCGGACAAAATTCACAGTTACAACCGACCGATCTCTCCGCAGAATTCATTTTACCTCCGTCGCGACTGAGAATCCAGCGTTTGTCGCCATTGACTGGGGTCCACATGCTAAGTTTTCCAATGATCAGAACCGTCCACGTTTTTTAACTCTACGTTATAAATGCCCCCTTAAGAAAAATATGCGAAAGAATGGCTTTGATCAAATCCCAAAATCACTGAAGCCTGATTATGGGAAATAGCTTATTTAATGTAGTAACGAGAATATGGACGGTTCAAATAATCGAACCACCCAGAATGTGGCCCCAGTGGGTGCGGACACAAGCTGAATCCTGAGTCGCCGTAGAGCAAAACGAACTGCCCTGTAAATTGGGGAACGGATTAGGTGTTACCCGACCATGGGCCCACCTAGATGTGCGTATTGTATATCCACGCCGTCCATCAGTTTTTTCAGGTCATTTTTAAGAATGGAACAAAAAACGAAGCAAATCCAAATCTCAAGTGGACCATTCAGTAGGGATTTATTTCCCATCATTAAAATCTTCTCTGGGACCACACAAATTTTAGATGAAGCTGATATTTGTATTTTCCCTTCATCCGTGTCCGTGCGACCTTATCAACAGGTTGGATGGAAAATAAAAATTCCAGTGGGCCCTAGGATTTTTCAATTGTGGGCGCTCATTGACCACTTTTTCCTGTGGTGTGGTCCACTTGAGATTTCTAACTAGTTCACTTTTTTTATATCAAGCTCTAAAATGATCTGGAAAAACTGATGGACGGGGTGGATGTACAACATATCAATGTGGGCCCCACTCTCAGGGTAATAACCTTTACGAATGATTGGCTACCATTGAATTCGCCATTCCGCACATGCCAAGGAAACATGCAAGCATGCATGCACGTGTTCAAACTCTGTCTGCATGCATGCATGCACACGAACGCATTAAAAATGGGACCACACATTCTACAAGATTTCAGCCAAATCACCACCGTCTATTTATTAAAATCCTTACAAAGAAATCTTCAATAATCATACAAGCCAAAATATATATCTTAGATCAGGACATCATCTAAGACACAAAATCAAAGAAAATAAAATTACCAAAAATGCCCATGGAACAGTTTATTGATAGGACTCCCCCAGCGCACGTTAAACTCAACCAATATTCCTCTTGTTTGCATGAAAACCCCCTCTACGTGCCTTCATTAAAAGAAGACCTACAAATACAAATAAGAAAAAAAAAAAAAAAATCATTTCAAAAATAATAAATTACTCAAATATCCCTCGTTTTCTTCATTTATTTGTTGGATAGAGTATAATATATATTTAAAAAAAACGACGTGCCTACATGCACGAACCATCTCTAAAATGCGCCTCTGGTGTTGAGCCTCTCAATCTTCAACCCCATTGTACATCCTATTGTAACGGTCCATGGATTCAATGCGCTGTAGCCTCATCTGCTCGTAGAACTTGGCTATGAACTCCTCAGCCTGCATGTCGATTGCATTTGGGCCACTGGGCTCGTCACCATGATCCTCACCGTTGATCTCATCATCATTGTCAATGACAATGACGTGGCCTAGATTGCTCCCTCCATTCTCATCATGGTCGAGCTCCTTTAGGTCCTCCGCCGATGTGTACCGGCTACTCATGCCGTCTTCGAAGACGCGCGGCATGAAGTCTGGTGAGGGTGGAGGGAGCTGGGGCACATCATGGAATGAGTTTGTAGCGGGCCCCATGGTGATGAGCGGCAATGGTGGGGAGTTCTGTAGGCTGTGGTGGTGTAGCGGGCGCATCCCCCACACTAGCCTCTTCCAGAAGCTCTTCTCCACCACATTTACATTAGCAGGCGCTGATTTGTGGTTAGATCGGCGCCTGATCATGTAAAGTGCAACCCGCGCCAGATGGAACGGGCCACGCTTTCTAGAAGAAAGAGGGTGGAGGGCCTCTTTCTTCTGGCCATCCTTCTCCATTGAAAGGGATGGAAGGAGGGAAGAAGAGCCCTTTAAGAGAGATATTTAAAAGGGAGGGAGCCTACATTATCTCTGATTTGTAGGGAAATCTACAAAAATAGCATTGGCTTTGGCTGGAAAGCACATCAATGCCATTGGAGCTTAATGAACGGTTGAAAATGAAGGGAGATTATAGGGTATAGATCCGTTAGAGTAGGAATTTTATAGAGAATGGATGGGATACATTCATCAATCTGAATCGACCAGTTGGTGGGCCTTATTATAGAATGGTCGATGTTTTGAAAATCTTACCCTTGGGAAGACCATAACCCATTTCTTAATTTTGGCCATTAATCACTTTTATTTTTCACTGTCTATTTGAAGGCTACTGTTTTGATGGTTAGGATCATCTGATCTATGTGTATCTTGAATCAATTTCCATCCATAGTGGGTGCCATTAGATGAACGGTTCTGATTGAAAGATAACATTGCCACTTGTCATGTATACATATGGCTTTACCACATTTCGTTTCTTCTAGCGACTCATGAGTTTACCATCGGGCTCATTGCATGTTAGGTTTAGGATCCAATGTGAGTCTGAATCGTCTGATGATGTTATAACCGTACAGATATTTGATTGGTGAAGTTTGTGAGTGATCAGGATCGTTCATTTAGTAGATGGCTTCTTGGATGGACCATGTGCTGAAAATCCTGCTGATTGGAAATTCCATGTACATTTACAGTGAAGAAAATGTTAGATTTAGAAGAAAGCAGTCCAGAAAAAGAAAACTAGATCGAATGGTTATAAATAGCCGATCTCTGATATTTCCTCCATTGGCCCATTCCCGAGGTGTCCTGATAATTGGTTGGTTCAGATGGAACAAGAATCGTCTGATCTCATCATTTTAACTGTCCATACAATCTACTAAATGGTACTGGACGCACAATTCTGCATGTTGAGCTCCATTGTGGTTCCATTCTAATCCCATGCATATGCGATATATCACAGCTTAGTGCATCAAGGAGCTCTAACATGTAATTGATGTTCATGATCTTTTAATCTGCGCCGTCCATTTTGTCGGATTTCACTAAAATTATGACAATTGGATGTTCTTGCCTATATGATATTAATTGAACGGATCAACAGACGTTAACGACCACACACGCCGGTTAACCAAAACCATCCAATCACAATAGATCAATTCGAACTGCTCAGATCATGTTATCATCATGGTTGTTGGGCTGGGGCCCACCCAAAAGGGCATCAAAAGGTGAACGAGTATTGCATACTCTGTGACTTTATTATTATTAGGTTGGATGACAAATAAATATCGCTGTGGGCCCTAGGAAGATTTCAACGGTGGACATCATTATCCATTTTGGTATCGTGCCCTAAAATGAGCTGATAAAACGGATGAACGGCATGGATAAGACATATGCATCCGGTGGGCCGCACAGGGTATAGCGTATAGAGTATAAAATAACTCCACGAGAAAAGAATGGGAGCGGATTAAGTGAGACCCACCCAAGACGGTGCTTCCCTTACCGTGGGGCCCACCTTGATGTATGTATTCTGTATCCACGTCGTCCATCCATTTTTTTCAGATAATTTTAGGGCATTATCCCAAAAATGAAGGAGATCTAATGATCAGGTGGACCATTCCATAGAAAACAGTGGTTATTAAGCGTCCTACGATTAAAAACTTCTTAGGGTGAACGTTAATGTCTCCCTAGTGTTTACTTACCATAAGGTACACGTAATCCTGGATGAAAGGAAAAAAACAACTACCAGCTTAATCCAAAACTTTTGTATACCATTAATGGTCAATCAACACTGTTTCTTATGGTATGGCCCATCTGATAACTGGATCTAATTCATTTTTTGTACGATACCCTAAAATAATATTTAAAAACGTATGGACGGTGTGGATGCAGAATAAATATATAAGGGTGGGCCCCACTGTAAGGGACGCACTGTGTTTTGTCAGTCCCAGGTCTCACCTAATCCCCGCCCGAAAAGAATCGGCCAGGGGCCGGGTGGTCATTTCAAATAACGTGTCGTTGCACGGTGGCAGATTCGTAATTTTGTGAAATATATGGGCAAACTGATTTGGAGTGCGTGTCGAAATAGAGCTGTAGCCGGCGGAGGAATCGGAGCGTTGGATGGAAGGCTATGGTTGGATCAACGGTTTTTGTTGCGGAGTTCTCTGACGAAGAGGAATGGGTCTTCTTCGCTTCTCCCACGTTATTACAACTAACATACCTTCATGAAAATTGCATGATCTTCCCAGGTGGGCCCACCTCTACTCCCTCATTTTCTGTTGTCGTTAGATGCATGTATGATAAGATACGGACGCGGATTCGGTGGAAACGGGGAATCAACGATCCGTGACTGTGGGGCCCACTGTGGTGTATGTGTTTTACATCCACGCCGTCCATCTGTCTTTCCAGCTCATTTTAGGGAAGCCCAATAACGAAGAAGATCCAGATATCTGTTGGATCACACCACTGAAAACTGTGGTGATTGAACGCCCACCATTAAAAGCTTCTTAGGGCACAGCGTAATGTTTATCTGCCATCCAACCCATTGATAAGGTCACATAGACCTGGATGAAGGAAAAAAAAAAACAGATATGAGCTTGATACAGAACTTTTGTGGCCCCCAAGAAGTTTTCACTGGTAGACTCTCGGTCTTCACTGTTTCCTGTGGTGTGGTCCACCTGAGATTTGGATCAGCTTAAATTTTTGTGCTTTGCTCTAAAATGAGCTGGAAAAACGGATGTACTGCATGGATATAAAATATATACATCAAGATGGGCCCCAAAGTCATGAATCCACCGAAACCGATTTTTATAGGAGCTTGTTTTGCTTCAGCTGCGACTCAAGACTCAGCACGTGTGGCAGCCCACTGGGGCCCACATGTTGAAAGGTCCAACGAATCGTGACCATCCATGTTATGGGGTATGGGCCATCACATGGAACTTATATTGAACGGATGATTGTGACCATCCGTGTCTAGCTCGACTCTAAAAAGCAAAAGCTACGATCATCAGCGGTGCATTATCACAGGCCATAGCTTATTTATGATAGCAACGAGTAAATCGGTGGGAGCGATTTAGGTGTTAAAGTGAGTCTTTGACCGTGGGGCTCACCTTGATGTATTTGTTGGAAGAGGATGGCGTCCAACTCTCGCTCGATCCTAGCAACGTCTGAAAAGATTTGCATGGAGTCTTACTGTGATGTATCTGTTTATCAATGTGGTCCATCTCTTTTCTTAGCTCATGAAAGGTATGTGACAAAAAATGAGGTTGATCCAATACCCACACCAAATAGTAATCTTGAGTTGCATTGAATGAAAATTGCATTAAATGCAAGAGCCATCTCTATTTTGATTGGCTAGAGAGTTGGATCAGTCTCACTTTTTGGGCCATGCCTTAACATGATATGAAAACAAGAACCCTTCCCCCTTTCTATCTCATTTTTGAGGGCATGGTCCGAAGAATGAAGCAGAACTAAATTTCAAATGGGACCCTCCACATGAAACAAATCAACAATGGTCAGTGAATGGCCATCATTAAAGAATTCTTAGGACCACCCTAATGTTTATTTGCCATGCAACCTGTATATAAGGTCACACAAGCATGAATGAAGGGAAAATTATAATAAACTTTTGTTGCCCGTGGCACATGAATTTAGAGAGTTTAGGTATGATTACCTATTGGTGGACCCACATGAGTGTTGAGTCCGCTTGATTTTTGAAATCAAAGGGGTAAAAAAGAAACGTCGTACTTGATAGATGAGGTGGATCACATGCGAGAAAAAGTCGTTTCCCTCGCAATAGTGGTACGCACGCTCACGACGTACCTACACGAGTCACCCATCCGTTTTCGTTACTGGAATTAGCATCTTTACAAAATCGTACATTTCACAGAAAAGTACACGTGGGTCGGAAGGGAAGCGGATTGGCTAGTGTACCTAGCACCAGCTATATTGGTGCTGTATGTACTGTATTGCGAAGACGATCACCGACGCTCTTTGAGTTCCGAGTTGTACGAACGTCCAATTTTTATTTTTAGAGGTTATTTTAGAGCATTATCCAAAGAACCAATCATATCCAACGATCATCTGGACCACACCATAAATATCAGCGGAGATAATGATTTTCACCATGAAAAAATTAATAGGGCCCACCATAATGATATATTTTCTACCAAATCTGTTCATATGTTTTCAAAGACTTGAATTAAGAGGAAAAACACATTTTATATTGATTCAAAACTTATGTGACTCCAAAAAGGGTTTCAATGGTGGACTTTCAATCCCCACTGCTTTTTGCAGTGTGGTCCACTTGATTGTTAGATCTATCTTATTTTTCATCTCAAGCCTTAAGACGACGTTAAATGGACGGATGGTTTGGATATAACACATACCTCATGATTAGATCTCTTGAGCTTGACTCTCAACAAGCTATATAGCGGGTGTGAGTTGTACAAGAAACAGTTTGGAACGTGGATGAAAGCTAGTGTACCACACACCACCTATATAGCTGGTGTAGATACGTGTTGCACACAATGATGTATTTATTATATCATTCAATCGAGATGAAAGCTTCATTGTTGATGTATTTATTTTTAGAACATTATACATTTTTCGAAAATTTTAGAAATTATAATAATAATAATCATATCCAAAGCTTAAATAGATCACACCAAAAATAGCAGTGAGGATGATGATTTTAACCATTTAAAAATGCCTATGGCCAACTATACATTTATTTTTCATCCAATCAATTAATAAAGTCAAAAGTATGTCGATGAAGAGGAGAAACTATTTTCATATTGATACGAAACTTACACGACCCCAAAAGGGTTTCAATGGTAGACGTTCAATCCTCCACTGATTTTTGTAGTGTGGTGCACTTGATCTTTATATCTGTCTTATTTTTCGTGTCAAGACTTAAGATGATCTCACGGAATGGATGGACGGTTTGGATGTAATACATACCTCATGATGGGACCCACATAAGTGTACCACACACCAGCTATATAGCTTCTATATTGACGCTAGCAAGTTTTGTGGGTTTCATAATGAGGTATGTGTTATATCCAAACCGTTCATCTATTTTTCGAGCTTGTCTTAAGGCTTGAGGTGAAAAATAAGATAGTTCTAACTATCAAGTGGGCCACACTAAAAAAAGCAGTAGGGGATTAAACGTATACCTAGGGGTGTACACGGGTTGGGGACGAGCTCAACCCACCGGCTCGCTCAATGCCCACACCGCCAGGCTCGCTCAATCACCGGCCCAACATCTCCAGCCCGAACTCGACCCGACAACAATCGAGCGAGTTTGGGCGAATCAGATATTCAAATAAACTTATTTATTCATGGGTTTCGTGTGTTTGACAGTTCTTAAAAAGCGAAGTACACAAATTTCAACTGAATTTTAGGTGCCTGCGTAGCATCCACCACTCTGTACAGAGTATCAAAGTTCTCATTTTTAAAGCTTCATGTCACACATCGACCATCAAGACACCTTTTTCGTAGGGGAGTTATTTGATGCTCTGGCAAAGGATAACACTCTATACAAAGGCACTCAAAAAGTGTAAACGTAACGTGCTTTAATTAAAATCAAATCAACCAAATTATGAAACTCATCCTCTAATATCCAGGCTCAAAATCAGATGGTTTAAATAATCCCAACCTCTGATTCGTGGACAGATGCCTATAAAGAAGTACAATTGGACATTTTAATTTTTAACAGTCCAATAAATGCTTACAAATCCAATAATCTGAAAATAAAGAAAAGTTGTAACTTTTTATACTAGGAAATCTAAACTAAATTCCATAATTTGAACGGTTTGATTTTAATTATTTATGTGGAAAGTATGTAATTCTAATTGCCTATGTATCATACATCACACTCCACTAGAGTATCGTAGTTTTTCTCTTTTCACAATTACACACAAAGGGCCTAGCCTCATTGTCAGTACAGGCCGGGTCGGATTTCGGACTGAGTCAAGCCGAACTGGGACCTATCTGAACTCGGCCCAAACTCAGTTTCGAGCTGAGAAAATTGGCCCGTCCTAACCTAAACTCAGTTTCGGGTCGGGCCGAGTCGAGCTTTTTCGAGCTGAGTCGAGTGAGCTAACCGGGCTAGCCCGGTTTGTGTACACCCCTACGTATACCATTGAAACCCTTTTAGGGGTCACAGAAGTTTTGGATCAATATGAAATTTGTTTTTTCTCTTCATACAGGTCTTTGTTACCTTATGAACAGATTGGATGGAAAATAAACGTTATGGTGGGCCCTACGAATTTTTTAACAGTGAAAATCATTATCCCCGCTGATATTTGTGGTGTGGTTCATTTGATCTTTGGACATGATTAGTTTTTTTGTATAATGCTCTAAAATGATCTCGAAAGTTGTATGAACGGTGCGGATATAATAAATACATCACTGTGGGGCCCATGTTACTTTGATCTCCTTTGAACCGTTCGTACAAGTCGGAGCTCGAGGAGCGTCAGTCGCTCGTCTTCGCACGAACACGTACCTACAGCAGCTATATAGCTGGTGTGTGGTACACCAGCCAATCCGCTTCCATGTGGGTCCTACCTCTTGAACGGTTCTGATCATCCAAACGTTGGATCCAACTGGCGGACTAGGAATCCACTTCAGTACTCTTCGCACTACCAGACCGTGCCTATATAAAAACCAAGCCGCTCCGGACCTTTCCGTTGGTAGAATTCAAACATTTGAATTTTGAACATCTCAAAGTGCCGTTGGGAGCTGTGACTGAGAGAGAGATGGCTGCGACTGCGAGCAGCAAGGTTTCTGTATTTTCATGGGCAGATGAGGTAGAAAAGGAAGAAGAAGAAGCTCAAGCACAGCTTCTCCAGCCTCAGAAACCCAACCCCTTTGGTTTTGCAAGGCCTAGAGAAATCGTCCTCGAAGAGAAAGGGATCGACTGGCGGCAGCTCGACGAACAGCTCCAATCTTCTAATCTCAGGTTCACCTTCGATTCCTCAACCTTCCCTTCTGAAATCCCTCTGATTCTCACTTTACTTCCTGGCCTCGATTTAGATCGTATTTTGCGATTCTGAGAAATTTCTGATTTGGGTTTTTCTCAACAAGTATTATCTAATGCTTGGATCGAATTAGCAACATTTTCTTCTATTTCAGGCCAGCGTTCGATACTGGTGGGCCCTACCTCCCAGCAATCCAGACAGTTCATCCTTAGGTCCTGTCCTGACCAAAACTTGCCTGTTTTGAGCATTCCCAGACATCTGATTGGTGGACCTCTGTTGCACATGGACCTTCAGATATATGTTGTTTTTCACCAATCAATTTACAGCATCCAGATCTATGGTGGGGCCCACCAGCAAGGGAACAGCCCGTTTAAACTTGCCTGGAACCGGCCCACCCGCCTGAAAATTAGGCCCACTTGAGTCCTCTTTTTTGGTTGAAATAAACTGACAGCTCAAAAGAAATCAGCTATTGTTGATCAGAAATGGGCCACAATGTATACAATAAACATTCAAGTGATGGTTAAACCGATTTCCTTTTCTAGCCATCCATTAAAAAATAATAATAAATACTACAACCCACCCGAGTGATCGCTTTACAATCAATCCAACATGAGCAATCGATAGCAAAAATATTACATAAAGAGTTTAGTATCTTTGTTAGATTGTGAAAATCGGCCTCTTTTCTTAAAAACAAATCATATTGATAGAAGTAGCATGCTTTAATCTAAGTAAAAACAACATGGTTATTTGTGATAAGATAACTTTTAGTATGTGGAAGAACTTAGAGGTATCGCATCGGGGTCATTTGGCAATCTAGTATTTGAAAATTACTAAAGAATCCAATTGAAAATTCATTGGTTGGCTGTGTTTAATAACCTAGAATTAGAATTCAATCCCCAAAAATTTGCAAGCCAGCTTTTCAGAATAGTTTGGATCCATTACAAAACTTTGTAGGTTAAGCTTATCCTATATAGCCAATACTCTACCATTGGATTTCCAGTGTACAGAGAAATTAATATATATAAGGGTCCAGAAAAATAACAAAAGGTGAAAAGACAACGAATGGTATTGGCGTCGAAGTTGAGTGTAAACACATTTCTTGAATTCTTTTCTACTTTGGGTTTGAGTTTGAATCCATAAGATAAGCTTATCCTCCAAAGGGGGTAGTTTAGTCCAAAAACAAGCATTAGCTACTTGCAGTTGCAAGTAGGAATCTTATTTTGGTATTTTGTAGTAGTATGTTTAGTCCAAAAATAAGATTAGCTACTTGTAGTTGCAAGTAGGAATCTTATTTTGGTATTTTGTACTAGTATTAAAACATACCTCATCAGTTTAAATTTTACTGATGTAGTATGATACTCATGTTGGGAAACCACACACATTTCCCTTCTGTGTGCAAATTAATAGGATTGACAATATAAGAGATTTAAAGGATGGTAATCACTTCTAACACAAGCAAGTAAATCATCAAACATGTGGATGTAAGAGACAAATTTTTTAGGTGGAAAATCCTTCGATGTGAATAAAAAAACTACGGGACTTAGTTCGACACAAATCCACTATAATAAAAATAATGGAAGTGCAATCATTAAGAGACCAATCTCTCTTGGATATGCAAATACATCACCCAAAGGTGGATTACAAACAATAATGTAAGAAAAGAGTTTCTCACCAACTAGGGATAGTAGAAAACCCCTACCACAATCCTTGAAGAAGACAATCAAAGAAATCGGTGTTGTGGATGGACCCTCACGAGCCCGGATGCAAAGATTTTGATAGTAGAAGGCTCTTGATCTTCTCCTTCTACAAAACCTCCTGTTTTTCTTCTCTTTCTCCTCTTTTTCTCTAAAAAAGAAAAATCCCTTTGTTGCTAGATTAGCAAAAGAGCTCATTTCTTTCTTTTTAGTTTGTTTGGCTAAAAGATCAAAATATTTCCATACATGTGGCAAAATAAATTACTTAAGCCCACTTAAGTGGGTCCCACCTCCACATGAGGAGGGACCCCCCAACACTTTGCAATCCATATTGTTGAAATAATGCGTTATAGTAATAATGGTCACATAAGTATAATTTTAAAAACCTAGGAGGTATTTGTTATTTATTTAAAAGTTTTAGCTATCAATATGCGTTGATCTTTTACTTTTAGCCCACTGCAACTTTCAATGTATCTAATTTAAAAATGTATGGATAATATATTGAATTGCACCTGATTAAGAAAATGGATTTTATATACGTGTTGTGGCCCATGACAACGTGATTCCGTAGAATTTTTTAGCTATGGGCACCAACATGTTGGTTTGAACTACTTAGATTAACATATGCTATGTGGACTAACTTAACTACATATGTATGGTTCTACGATAAACTAAAATGTATTTGTTAGGGTCCCTCCTCATGTGGAGGTGGGACTACATGTGTGAGCTTAAGTAGTCTTTTTTAGATCACATGTGTGGGAGTATTTTGATCTTTTGGCCAAGCAAAGTAAAAGGAGATAGAATGGGCTTTTTGCCTAAAGAGAGTTCTAGTAACATCTGGGGTTTTTCTTTCTTAGAGAAAAAGAGGAGAAAGAAGAAGAAAATGAGAATTTTGTAGGGGAAGAAGATCAAGAGCCTTCTACCACCGAAATCTTCGCATCCGGGTTCACGAAGGTCCATCCACATCTCCGGTTCCTTCAATTGTCTTCTTCAAGGGTTGTGTTAGAGGTTTTCTACAATCCCTAATCAATGAAAAATTCCTTCTTACATTGTTGGCTATAATCCACCTTTGTGTGATGTAGTTTGGGTATCCAAGAGAGATCTCTTGATGATTGTACTTCCATTATTTCTATTATAGTGGATTTGTGTTGGACTAGGTCCCCTGGTTTTTCCTTTCACATCGGAAGGTTTTCCACATAAAAAATCTCGATGTCTCTTGCATTCTATATGGTTGATGATTTGCTTGCTTGTGTTGGAAGTAATTATTATCCTTTAAATCTTTTATATTGTTAATCCTAATGATTTGCACATAGAAGGGAATGGTGTGTAGTTTCTCAAAGATAATGATGACAACTTTGGTTGTTAAGAAGAACTATTGTGTATGGCATAAACAACACAAAATCTATATGGGGCAAACATATTGTGTATATAAATTTACTCCGTTCATTAGGTACAAATCATCATAATATCCGTACATGTATGAATTAGATCCATCAAAAGTAAAAGATCAACGCATATTAATGGTTAACACTTTTAAATTAAAAAATAGAACATCGATTTTTTTAAATCATTCTTATGCGACCCATTTTCATGGTAATGGAATAAAAAGATCATATTACACTGGTAAAATTTAAAATGAGAAGTACAATATTTTAATACAAATGCAAACTACCAAAATGAGATTCCACTTGCAGTTGCAAATAACTGATTCCTTTTATGAATGAATTTGCACCCTTTGTTGGATAAGATTATCCTTCAAAGCCTTTTAGTGGATTTGGGCTCAATCCCAAAGTAGAAAAGAGTTTCGAGAAATGTGTTGTTCGATACCAATGCTACTCGTTGTCTTCTCACATTTTGTTATTCTCTCAGATGAAAATGCCATCTACCTACATGGTCCTCTCTCTCATATACTAGAAATCCAACGGTAGAGTAGGGCTTATGTAGGTTCAACAAAGTTTTATAATGGATCCAGGCTCTTCTAAAAAGCTTACTTGCAAATATCTTGTGATTGAATTCCAATTCCATGTTGCTAAAAAAGACTAACAGAATGAATTTTCAATTGGATTGTTAAGTAATTTTCAAATACCGGATTGCCAAACGATCCTAATACAATACCTCTAAGGTCTTCCACATACTATGAGTCAACCACGATTACATTATCACAAATAAATCATGTCATTTAGTATTAAATATAGAACTTCAAGTTAAAGCATGCTACTTCTATCAATACGATTTGTTCATAAGAAATGAGGCTGAATTCCATAATTAAACAAAGATATGAAAACTCCGCATGTGATACTAATGTTGTTGATTGTTCTTGTTTATATGATATTTGCTGTTTGTATTGTCCTTGTTTTCTTGGTATTTTTGTTTGATTGATTGTAAAGTGATTACAACGGTCTTTTTCCATGCAACTCTATGTCAAATGTATGATATTCTTATTAAGGATTTTTTTTCCCCTCTAGGAAGGAGAAGCAGCTAAAGGAAAGCGTGCTGGCAGCAACCCAATCAAGCAATGGGCAGGAGCGGTTTCCTGCGAGGAGTAGAAGCCTTGAACGGAGCACAACAACATGGGTCCAAAATGTGAGAGATGCTTCTCATCAGAGGACACCCCCATCAGTTTATCTAAACCAGCAGGAACAGAAAATTGGTTCGTTGGTTCCTCCGCTGCGGTACCCGCCTAGAAATGTAATGGGTCTGATGGAGGAGATGCGAAGGTCTCATTGCCCTGATAGATTGGAAGGGTGGCAGCATCTTCGGCAGCTTGAATTGGAGAGGGGAAGAGAGAACATGAACTATCAGCACATGGGAAGGTATTTTGGTGTTGAGGAATTGATGATTCCGTCAATGGAGAACATGAGATCTGAATGTAGAAGAGATTATGTTGGGAATAGATTAAGTGGCTCACCAGCAGAACCACGAGGGAATGGAAGGAGAGTTGTTCCCAATTGGGAACTGGAGAGGGCAGGTTTTGTAGCTAGGTTTGACGGATGGATTGGAAGTGCCATCAAGGATGGCAATTTGGAGGACGTCATCAGCCCATTTGGAAGAAAGAGTCGCCACAATTCAAACATGGAGAGATCCGGTTTCAGAGAGAGTTTTGATGGAGAGATGAGAAGGGCCAGCACCATCAAGGATGGCAACTCGGAGGAAACCAATGATGGACTCGGAAGAAGGGGGCACTCCAATAACATGGAAATAGCTGGTTTCAGAGGACATTTTGATGGAGGAGAAAGATATGCAATCAAGGATAACAACTGGGAGAACATCAATGATGGATTTGGAAGAAGGGGCCACTCGAATTCGAAAATGGAGAAGGTTGGTTTTGGAGGGAATTATCGGGCGGGAGTAGGAAGGTTAGCTATTGAAGAGTCTGAATGGGAGAACATGGAAAGAGATTGTGGGAGAAGGAACATTGGTGTGGAGGAGATGGAGGGAAGAGTCCTATGTAATTTGAACACAGAGAGGAGAGATTTTGGAGAGAATTACAGGAAGAGAGGAATGGCATCTGGAGAGAATTACAGGAAGAGAGGAATGGCATCAGCAGCCAGGATCAGTCATTACCATCAGAGAAGGAGAAGATAGATGATAGATCTAACCATGTTTTTGCTGAAGAGAGATTGTTGTAAGAAAGCCATTCTATTTTGCTGTTGCCCTGAAATGCAACTGATGTTGTTTTTTGAATGTTAGAAGCTAAGAAAATACCTCAAACAACCATTCTTATTTAGAAAGTTGTTTGGCTCATCTTAATTCTCTGTTTGATTTTGATTTAGGGTGCGTTTGGTGCGTTTGGTTGCACCTAATTTCATCGAATGTATAATTTGGTGCAACCAAAGACACCCTTTGTGAAAGCCAACAGATTCATAAAAACCATCAGGACATGGAGTCCCCCATGGATTGAACATGGCCCAAGCACCACCCTAAGGAGATGATCATACCATCCCTAATGGAAGAGATGACTTGAGGTCATGATCCCTATTCAAATGGGTGTGTACTAACAAGGTCCAAATTACAACTGGTTATGTTCTCACCATAGACCATCCATTTCGTATGTGACTAATTGTGTGGCTGTGATAATCCAACCATAGTTGTTTTTGGGTCATGTGCAATCGATGATGGACTCATCCAACAGTTTTTGTTGACATAGGCGGGTCCACTTGGGCCCCACATGGGAATCATCTCCGTGTACTACAATGAATGTTGATGACAAGGTAGAAGTAGAACTACAGGATCAAGAGCCTAATACTCTAATAATCCCTTTATCTGATGAATGTCCTAGCATGTCATTTCCATGGATGGTTCTGCAAATTCTTAGAATGAGGTCACCCCCCCAACCAAAAATGTTTTAGGGGGTGTTTGGGAATATTGAAAGTAATGGAAATGTAATTGGTTTCCCTGCAAAACCTCAGAAATAGGTCATTCCCCCAACCAAAAAATGTTTTAAGGGGTGTTTGGGAATATTGAAAGTCCTAGAACTGTAATTGATTTCCATGCAAAACCAATTTTTCTCCAAGGGAGGATTGTGGACCGTCATTTCACCCAAAATAGATGTTAAAACAATTTCTGAGGTAGAGATAACACACAAGGTGACCATACCTAGAATCAATGCCAAATTGGAACCCAAAACAAGCAACGGAAGGGAAAGAAAGAAGATACCTTAACCAAACACCCCATCCTGTACGGATGAAAATCCCTGTCATACAAAATCCAAACGGTTTAGGATTCCCATCCCATCCAGACGGACCCTTAGCTACAAAAGTAGACCAAACCACACATGCTTTAAACCCAAATCGAAGTTACACTGTATTAGCTTATTGGATAAACAAAGTACAAAATCGCGCCTCTCTCTCTCTCTCTCTCTCTCTCTCTCTCTCTCTCTCTCTCTCTCTCTATATTATTGACAACATCCTATAATTTAGTCACATTACTCGTACATCACACCTTCGCCGCTTGTCACCTCACCAATGCGGTAAGCTGAATATCCTCCATGTGTGTCCTCGAGTATTCTAACTGATGCCTCAGGACTTGCTACGAGAACCATCCCAATACCCATATTGAATGTTCTCCTCATCTCAGCATCTTCAATTCTTCCGGCCTGCAGATATGAAAACCATCATTTTAGTTTTGCAAGATGCATGCACATGAGATGACCCGTCCATCTCTACTTTTATTGGGTGGGTAAACTGAGATGTGACCTCAACATTCGGGCCTATACACAACATACGGACATAACGTCCGATTTGGGAAAAATAAAAATAAAAGGCCCATAACAGACCTATACAGGGCCATAACAGGCCGACATATTTTTTCCTTTGAAAAAAATCAACCATTACAGGGTCATAACAGGCCCTTAGGCATTAGCTCAAGGTTATATGCATACTGGGGTTTCAAGCCAAGTTCATTTCTTACCTCTTGAATCCATTTGAAAACGGCCGGGATTTCCCAAGAGTCTTTATAGATAGTAGCTCCAAGGCCCTTCGGAAAGACGCGGGGTATATTGTCAGTGAAACCACCACCTGTGATGTGAGCAATCCCTTTGACGCCTCCCTTGCTAATAATGTCAAGCATCTGTTTTGGTAATGAAGGTAAGATGCTAGAAATTGCTGAAGCTCTAAATATTCACAAAAAATCAGAGAAGGGTTACACAGTTGGGCAGAGCTAGCAAAGCCAGGGCCAGGTTTGGGCAGAGCAAGAAGCCTATGAGTTGGACCCTGGCCAGAGTTTTAGGCCCAATAACATAGTGGGCTGGACCTAGACTTGCATTTGCCTATACATGGATTCAAGTGGCGGTTTCAGAGTGCGAATCGCCTGGGGACTGAAACTGGTATGATTCGCCCTAACTTGGTCTGTCTCAGTCCTGTAGCGGTGGGGCAACTTATTTCATCTTGGACTGAAACCAGGCTGAAACAGATTGGACAATTTTTTGAACGATGCTAAGATGCCCATGCTAGACCAACTTATCTAACACTGGTGTACTAAGTATTTTTGATAGGCAAGTCTGGCCCGAGCATGCTTAAGCCCACCCGGGCTGGACCGACCTCACCTGGTTGCAACCCCAATTGAGAGAAAAAAAGTACTTGACCTGTTTGACATATATGATGGTTGGAGCCATTAGAGCTTCGCCTAACGTGATTGGTTTGTTGCTGCCTCCAGGAAGTTGGTCCTTCAAAGAAAGGCCGCTTTTAGACAAGACCCTGTGCAGAAATTACAAAATATTTGGTAAAAATAAATGTAATTCAGAAAGAAAGCTAACATTCTGAGTCTCTGACAGTTACTCATAATAGTGAGAATGATCGTAAGACCCGATATTAAGAGCTTGCTTGACTGTATCCCAGAATGAGGAATCAAATGGGAGCCATCCCACTGTTTTTTTTTTTTTTTTTTCCTTTTAGTTGAGCCATTTGGCACACATCCCAAAAATGCATGTTATGTCTCAATGCTCCTATCCACAAAATGCACCCCTATTGCATAATGCCTGTTAGCATCCCATTATCACTCAGGGCAGTGGACGCACACTGCCACCTGCATCTGGCAGACATCTGAAACAAGTCGTAGATGAATTGCTTCTGTCACGGGTTATAAGATGAAGTACCAAAATGTTCTCATTCCAAGAATTTTATTAAAGAAAAGAATAACCTTCTAACAAGGGAGAACCCATTAGAATGAACCCCACTCGATGGAAGACCAATGAGAACATCTCCAGCTACAATGTTTTTCCCGTCAATGACCGAGTCCTTTTTTACAATGCCAACTGCAAAACCACTGAGGTCATATTCTCCATCTTCATAGAAATCTGGCATTTCTGCAGTCTGCAAAAGCAAAAATTAATATGTAATTATGACATTCTGCTTGAGAATATTCTGTTGAAGTACAAACCATTCTCTTTGTTCCACAAAAACAGGCAGCTATAAATTGATAAGAAAAAGGAATATTGAAAAACTTGTTGAGTTAGAAGAAAACTAGGTTGACCCTGTGAGTAGTTGAAGAAACAGAGAACTGAAGATTTGAAGAAATTGGCACTCCACAAGGGCCATCTCAGAGTCTACTCACCCATGTTTCATGCTCACAACAAAGAAACACAGTTCACATCCATGCACCATTTGAGGATGCCAAAACCAGATCCATCATCAAAACTTAATAATTTAGAGCCTGTTTGGATAGAGAGAAGCCAAAACATGGGCATGGAAAACCCATGTGGAAACCTCAACGGGTGGAAAACTACAAAATCCAACAATAATGCCATTATTTGGTTTGGAGTGTAGTGTTCCATGTAAATGTTAAAAAGTCAATGGTCAAAGGGCCAGAATTGTCTCTCGTAACCTTGAAAATCGACGTTTAACAGGTTTGTTTGGGTGAAATTGATTTTCAGATTTTTATTTATTTATTTATTTTTATTTTTTTTGTGGAGTAAAACCTTGGAAATGGAAATCAATTTCCATGCTTCTTCTTCACAAACAGTGGAAAAGTCAGATTCCATGGAAATTTAATTTATGTCCAGAGCATTCAACTAATCTAAACACCTGCAGTTAAATCAGTTTCATTCTTTGGCAAAAAATTCAATCAAGATGTCTAACTCATAAGAAAATAAAAAGAAGGTATCAGGCCTACTCACCAATTATCAACTCCAGTTGGACCAATTCATCGTTAGTAATGTGATTGCCTAAAATGTTATAATATTTTCTATTAAAATTGGCAGATTCTACAAGATGTCTGCCGCCAGTGCATGGGAAGCTGAGTTTCAAGGTTTCAGCTTATTAGAACGAAGCAAAAAGAGACTAACATGTTTAGAAAAGATACTGTGAACACAATTATCAAGTGCAAGCATTATATAACAGCAGTAATTGTCATTTAAAAGCAGAAAAAGAGCAAGCATCTTGATAAAATTTGAATACCTCCCCTCCTAAGAGAGCGCAATCAGACTGTTGGCATCCATCAACGATCCCTTTTATCACCTAAATAACCAAAGAAAGAAAATCATCAATTGCATTCCATCATGTATTGGGTGTTTGAAATTATAGTTTTGGAACTCACTGACTTGACCTGAAACCTGGCCGAGTCAACTCGGCAAGATTTCGAGCCAATTCGCAGGTAAACTCGGTACTGGGAGCAGCTCGGCTATATTTCTGGAGCCGAGTCACCAGTAAACTTGGTACTGGGAGCGACTCGGCCTCAACTTGTCATGATGAGTCAGTTTATGAAGGACGGGGTTTATAAAAAAAATTAACAAGAAACAAGAATTGAAACCCCATCCTCTCGCAAGAGAGGCACTCCTAACTAATAGGGCACATCAAAGGTTGCTCTCATATATTACATTTTATATTACTTATATCATATGTACTTTTTCATTAACTTCTCTAATAATTTTAATTTATAATAATAAAATATTGAGTCAGGTCGAGTATTCGAGTCAACATGACCTGGCTGCACATCAAGTCGAGATGAGTTTTGGGGCTTTTGAACTATGTTAGGTAACAAGATTGAAAGAAGATGGTTGGAGTTGGATAAGAACAGCATCCACAGACTCTGACCATGAAGAAGAAGAACAACAAACAGATATACCTTCTCAGCAAGATCCACATCAAGATGACTTGTAGCAAAGTAATCAAGGAAGAATAGTGGTTTCGCTCCGGAAGTAACGATGTCATTCACACTCATAGCTACCTGAAAAGATGCACTATTAAGTCTTATTTAATGCTAAAATCGATTAATTTTGGTATATAAGACCGTCCATATTATACCAGATCAATCCCAATAGTCTCATGGATCCCAGTCTCAAAAGCAAGCTTGAGTTTGGTACCCACACCATCTGTACCTGCAACAAGGTACGAATCCCCTGTTCACAGAAATTGGAGCACTTTATTAACAATCTGTCACTAACAAACAGTAATCAACATAGATGCAGAAGCCTTTTCTGAAAACTAATATCAATTATCGAATGAAGTTAGAGAAGACAATTGAAAGCACAGATCCTCTCAATAATGGTTAAAAAATATTGGTGAAATGGAAAAGAGTGCTAATTTTACACTTAGGAAACTTAACTAGATCAGTTTGTTACATGGTAATTACACGTTGCAGTAAAAAGTACCATTTTAATTGTCTATCCACCCATAGAAGAGTCAATTGTTACAGAAGAAACTTCTAAATAAACATCTCTTCAAACAACTGATGCTCTTCCTAGGAGGTCATCCTACATGGGAACCATCAAGTGCTTCACCTTTTTGTAAAAAGATAAAAATTTATTGGCACAAAGACATTTTAGTAAGGGTGCACTTGATTGCACCAAATATCAAGAAATCTCATGATTAATCAGTCTAATCTATCTAGTGCAGTATCATAAGATTTCCTGATATATGCTGCAACCAAACACAATCAGTCCAATCTATCTAGTGCAATATTATAAGATTTCATGATATATGCTGCAACCAAACATGCCCTAAAAATTGAGAAAGGCAGCAACTATCTGTTATGGCATTGGATAGCCAATACCAATTACAAGTGTCTAGATACACCTTCCATAGCTTCCACATCTGCTAAGGAGTTCACTTCCTAACAGTCTTACCTAGACACTTCTACTTTCTAGGATTTTACCATGCTGACACATGGGAACACACACTTCTACTTTCTAGGATTTTACCATGCCAACACCTGGGGACACTTGGAAACTCCTGGACATGACACAATACTTCAAGATTTGTACAGACAACGTATCCTAGGAAGTCATCGTAAAGTGCCGTGTTGGAAACTTTAAGAATTCGTGTCGCCTTCTTCGATTTGTTTTTTGTTATTAAATTTCTTTGTCAAGCCAAAGATCTCTCACTCGTCCTTGCGCCTACCTCCAATCTCTTGTTCTTGAAGGAACTTCCTTGTGCTTGAGCCTGCCACCATGCTCTTGTTCCTGTCTCCATTCTCTTGCTCCTGCCTCCATTCTCTGTCCCTTACGTCTGTAAGGACATCCTCTCTCTCCCTCTAGATTCCAATCCATTTTCCATTACATGTACCATAACCCATATAAGAAAAAGAACAACCTTAGTTATTTCTTTTTGTTCTTTTGTTTGGGTTGTAATATTTTAACAGAATGGGTGATGTTCATAGAAACTATTATTTCTTGAGATGATTCTCCCATGATCTTTGATGTTATGTTATCAGTTATTTGTTAGTTTAAACTACTAGCATTTTGTTTCTATTGGAACTATGAGAATATTCTTTCCAATAGCCTTCGTCTTTAATGTTTCCATTGTTGTATTTATTTAATGAAATATTATTTATTCAATCATTTAATGACAACTTTTGATATCTTGGGTTGATAATTCATGAGAGTAGAGAGATTGAGAAGGATGTTGCCCATAGAATTCATGAGGGGTGGAAGAAATGGAGATGTGCATCTGGAGGTTTATGTAATCGTCGTTTATCGCTCAAACTGAAAGGGAAACGTTAAAGGATAGGTATAAGACCAGACATGCTTCATGGGACAGAATGTTGGATAGTTAAAGAACAACATGTTCATAGGATGAGTGTCGTTGAAATGAGGATGTTGTGATGGATACGTGGCAAGACAAGGACAGAATTAAAAATAAATGCATTCGAGGGAACTTAGGAGTAGCACCAATTGATAATAAGATGAGGGAATGTAGACTTAAATGGCTTGGCCATGTTTTGCAATGGAAACCAAGAACTGAGCTGCTTAGAATGACTGAGTTAGTACGTTGAAGGCTCTACAAGGGCAAGGGAAAGGCCCAAAAGGGTGTGGGTGGAGACAGTAAAAAAAGACTTGATGAACTATGGTCTAATTGAAGTTATGGCTCCTAATGAAATGGAATGGCGGAAAAGGATTCATGTAGCTGACCCCAATTAGTTGGGATAAGGCTTAGATGATGATGATGATGATTTTTTTTTTTACAAAAGTGCCCCCGTACCTCGATTTTTTAAGTTTGTTGTGCTAGAAACTTTAGGGCATTTTGGCACTTGGCACTGGTGCCGTGTGTCTAGGTAACATTAATTCCCTACGAATATTCTTACATGGGTTGGCAAAGCAGCTGCATGAACTTAATCCCATTCACAGTAAAAAAGTGTTACTGCCTTCGAATCCCAAGATGCCAAAAGTTAAGGACATACTTAGATGCCTCCAAACAACAATTGGTTTGAAATTTGGCATAATAGATGTTCAAGCATTCTGTTTTGTGTTTTGAGTGTGATGAAAATAGGAAACCAAATTAGGCGGGTTAGTATCATTAGCCTTTCCAGACCAAAATCAATATCGGTGATCATGTCAATGAGGGGTAGAAATGGAAGAAAACAGAAACCCATATCTAATGTTGTCAAATCGCATATGCGATCACATGCAATCTCACAATTGCATATGCCATGGCAAATTTTTTTTTTAAATAATAAAAAATTGAAAAAAGGAAAAAAATTGAAAAAAATCTTTTAAAAATAGGAAAAACTTGCGTAATTAGTACACATGATTGTATTGGGTTATTTTACTTATTTCATTATAGTTTGAGTGTTCCATTATGTTATATATTTAATTACTTATATTATATTATATAAATTTTAACAAAACAATCAACAAGCTACATTAAAAGAGAATTAATTATTAAAAAAACTTCGAACAAAGAAATTTTATTGATAAATGGATAACTTGAAACAACTTACAAATTAATTTACAAAAAGTAAGCACAACTTTTAAAATACAAAAAATAAACATATTTGAAATAATTGTAGAGAGATTAGAGTAAGAGGGAAAGAGGTGTAAGAGATATAGAGCTTTGGAGTAGAGAATGGTGAAAATGGGGGGATATAAGCAGTGTTCGAAATATCGATACTATCGGCCGATATATCGGCCGATATTATCGTTATCGGCCCCCAACGAGACGATACCCGAGCGATAACGCCGGGAAGATACCAAAAATGCAAAAATTAGATATCGCACGATATATATCGTGCAATATGGCATAAAGATATCACACAATATCGCCATGCGTATAAGTGGAGAATAAAAAAAATTTGAATTAGAAAAAAAAAAAAAAAAAAAAAAAAGGAGAAATTGGAGAGTACCAGCGAAGATTGGTGATCGGAGGTGGGCCATCCACCTATGAATATCTGTGGGGATTTTCGGAGATCCCGGCGAGAAATCCAGATTGAGAACCCCTTCCCAAACGAGAATCGTCGCCTTCCCGATCGTCGGAATCTCAAGCATGCGTGAAGGAGAGGGAAAACGAAGAAGAAGGGCGCGGACATGGGTGAAAATGGGTTTCGATCGTGCGGTAGGCTACGAGTACGCTTTTATTGTACTCGAGAAACTCAAGGAGAGTTGGGCCAACCTTTAATGTATGTAGTCTATCCATGCCGTCCATCCGTTATCCCATCTAATTTAAGGGGTTGATCCCTAAATTTAAGAAGTTTAAGGGCCCAACTTAAAGGAGTCACTCTTTCCCTTGTTTTCTATGGTGGGGTCCACTAAGCTCTGGATCGACCCATTTTTTGGCTCATGCCATAAAATGATCTCTTCAAATGTATAGACTTGTGGATACAAAAATACATCTTGGTGGGACCCACGTAAGTTGGTCACGTGAATTGGAGGCCATGTCACAGTAAGTGCAGATTGGATACTCTCACCGACACCAACCATGGATGGTGGTCGGTGCTGCACTGTGGGCCCCACAAGAATGTATGTATTTCATCCATTCGTTCATCATTTTTAAAGATCATTTTATGGTTTTATTGAAAAACTAGGGGATATAAATCTCGTGGACCACACCACAGAAAACAATATTGATTGGATATCCATCATTTAAATCCTCCTAAGGCCCATTGTATCTTGTTTATTTGACATCAAATGTTGAATAGGTTAGATGAAGGAAAAAGCAAATATCAACAAGATCCAATACTTTTATGGACCCCAGGGGCCAGCTTTAATGGTCAACGTTCATTCCATACTATTACCATCCGTAATGTGGCCCAGCTTGATATTTGAATATATCTAGGTTTTTTTTACATAATACCATAAATGATATATAAAAATAGATGGAAACTTTGGATGAAACATATAATCATGTTAGACCATCACCATTGGATGGGTGGAGTAGCCAATCCGGAGCTCACGATGACAGGGGATACGTATTCATGGCTGCAGAGAGTAAACTCGTTGGGCCACCGTGATTGCAAGTGGTTTATCCACGGGTCCATCGTTTTTATTGATCATTTTAGGTGTTCAAACCAACAAATTGAACCATATCCACAACTCAAGTGGACCATACCATTGAAATAGTGGAATAATAATCACACCGTTGAATTTGTTTGTTTTATCCAACCGTTATATTTATTCTTTCCCTTCATGTGGGTTTTGATGAAATCAACATATTGGATGTAAATAACGATCTGGATATAAGTTGGGCCTTAGGAGGATTTTAATGGTGGATATCCAATCATTATTGTTTTCTTGGTGTGGTCCACATGAGATCATATCCCTATAATTTTTATCAAGCACTAAAATGATCCGTAAAAATGGATGAACGGAATGGATGAAACAAATACACAACTGAGATGAAGGGTGAAATCACGAATATTAACTTGATTCCAAAACTTTTATGGCCCTTACAAATATTTCTCTTGTGGATGTTCAATCCTCACGTTTTACCCATTTGAAAATTGGATCTGTTCATTTTTGGCTCTTTGTTCTAAAATGATCTCAAAAAATGGATGGATGGAGTGAGGTGGATACTCTCAAAACATCACGTTGGGCCCACTTAAGACGGTAGCGTTGAACTTCTTGCAAATGATTGCCAAGTTTGCGAGAAAGTCAGTCGTCAAGCCAAACGGCTACTAAAGTGACGACACCAAGTTCCTATGGGGCCCACTATGATGTATGTGTTGTATCTACACTGTCCATCCCCATTTTAGATCATTTTAGCATGAGACAAAGAATGGGTAGATCCAAATTTGGAGTGGACCCCACCAAAGAAAACAAGTAGAGAGGGGTGCCCACCATTAAACCCCGATCGTGGGTCTAACTTGTGATGTTTATCTCGAGATCCAATTTGTTTAAGACAGGACATGAAAAAGGGGGCTTGATCAAAGACTTTTGTGGCCCTTAGAAATTTTTAATGGTGGGCGTCACTCTCTCCACTATTTTCTTTAGTGGGGTCCACTCAAGCTTTGGATCTGACTCATTCTTTTTCTCATGGCCTAAAATGATATCTTCAAATGGATGGACAGTGTGGATACAACACATACATCATGGTGGGCCCTTGAACTTGGTGATGTCACTTCATGTCTCCATCAATCATAAGTATATTTCTCAAATTTTACTTCTTTCGGTGGAAACTGAATTCTCTGTGATTTTTCAATAACTTGGTTGTGTTTTAATACATAGTGATATATTTATAAATATCATGCATCCAGATTTAAATATAGTTGCATTAGTTGGTTAAACATCGTATAGCTTAGGACCCTATACGAAAGGAAACTTATTATGTGTATACCGTTTTTTTTTGAGATGTTATGATTTAAAAGTATGTATTAAGGGGTTTTTTTAACAATCCCCAAAGTTTCATTAAAAATTCAACCATTTTCCCAATGTTTCTCCATGTTTCCCAAAAAGTGCGATAAACTATGCGATACAAACGATATATCCCGTGCGATAACCGATACGTATCTGTATCTCAAGGGTGCGATACATTGTGCGATACCGATATTTCGAACACTGGATATAAGTGGCTATTTCTAGGCAAAAGTTCTCCAAATTGAAAAATAATAATAATAATAAATAAATAAAATTGGTTCCACTCTGGCTATTGGGAAATATGTGATCGCATATGTAGCATGCGATCGCATACTCGCAGTATGCAATCACTACTCGCATATGCAATTGCATATTGGTCGCATATTGGTCGCATATAAAAGTATGCCATGGCATACTTGCCACGATCGCATATGCCATCATGGCATATGTGATTCGATCGACGATATGCGCATATGCGATCGCATTGGACAACAATGCCCATATCCCAACTAATGTAGTTTCAATTTCCACAGCGCCCCAAATTCACAGGGGCAAGGATAACCATCCACCTCCCGAATATCCTAACCATTTGCAATTCTGGATGGATACATACATCCAACTGCACCTTCCCAAATTAAAACACTCTCTTCCCAAAAATCAAGTCATGTTACACAAGAATTTCCAAGCTCAATACCAAATTGAAGCTTCGATTTATTTGGAGAGTCCATTTTAAAAAGTTTCGCACCAACTTCCCCATTTTCAGGTCATCTAGTGCATTTGCTACTATTCAAGGAGAGGATTCAAGTAGTTATGTTAAAAAAAACATTCAAACATGTCGATTATCCATAGAATTAAAAGATTTCCTCAAATGGGTATGTTTTGAAAATATCCAAACACAACAATTACCACATGAATAAAGAGATTCCCTCAAATAGTCATGTTCTTGAACGTTCAAGTATCAAAATTTCCATCTAACCATATAACAACGCAAACATGTTTCCCTAATTTCCTTCACAAAATTTCCCCGTAAAGCTTGTAAGATACATAATCTGCATCTTTGCACAGCACATGCAAGTTTTAGGTTCTGGCAATTGGAGCCCATGTCACAGTAGTGCAGACCATCAGCCCATTGCACCCCACCATGGATGGGTGATGATCCCAATCGCCAATATCATGACTTTTTTCATTTGAATGTAGGCCAGTGCATGTTTCTATTTCTAATCTTCTATTCTTCAGACCACTAGCCGAAAGGCTAAGGTTTTCCCATTGAAAAGAGTTCCAGAGAATAGTCCATCCATTGTGGGATGCAACAGACCAACGGCCTACATTACCCAAGCATGGGCCCCACTTGTCAGAACTGGAAACTAGAGTATAATGTGCAATATAGTTCCAGAGTACAAAATAGCTTGAAATTCAACTTCAAAATTAATAACTCGAAAATAGAAATAGTAATGGAGGGAGAGAGAGAGAGAGAACCCAAAGGGAAAAGCCCTCCAAACCCTCCGATCCCAGGGGCCATCTTGGCAATCCTGCGAACGAGCTCGGACCCAGCATCGATATCAACACCGGCATCCTTGTAAGTGAGACCCCCAACAGCTTCGATCTTAGAACACGAGATTTCTGAGGTTGTTCGGATTCTTCTATTGGAAGAAGAAGAGAGGGATAAAAGGTGGAGTCCTTTGGGGAAGCTATGAAATAGGGTGTTGGGTTTGAGGAGAAGGGGTTTTACAGGGATGGGTTTGTGAGAAACAACAGGAGCTACGATGCCAGTGAAGAGCTCTGCGCTCGACCCCAAGCTCGTATTCATGGCGGGCAGAGAAAGGGAAAGCGAAAAGCGATAATACAGAGAGAACAAAGAGGGAGTCCGTCGTATTGTGTTTATGGGTAAGACTCGTGTGTTAGTTTACCACCATTTTAAAAAAAATTGGTGGCTTCTCCACCGTACACACGGCACAGTTTTACTGTAATCTAGACCGTAAATTTCGTTTAAGAAATTGTTGATAAATCACAAACCGAAAATTGGACCAGATATTGTAATAATAATCATCTGATCTTTTCATTTGAATTTGTATTATTCTCTATTCTATTTATAACCGTTATATGGATTGTTAGTATTGCTTGATAAATGTGATTTTAGAGATATGATCCATCCAATATGGGACTCATAAATTTAACGGTCTGGATATAAGTTCCGCTAATTGGGAGGCTGAGTCAACACCATTCTCAAAATAGTGCTTAACCAATATAAGACTCGCAATGTATAGATTGGATACGCGGCTCGAGGAGGGAATTCTAAATACTGACACACACAAGCTGGCACGGCGCCATGACACTTCAATCCAACCCGTTGATTACACTGTAATGTTTATTTGACATCCAACCCGTTGATTAGGTTCTACAGACTCATATGAAGGGTCAAAAACAAATTTCATCTTGATCCAAAACTTGCATGGCCCTTGAAAAGTTTTCAATAGTGGGTGTTCAATCAACACTGTTTCCTACGATGTGGTCCACTTAAGATTTGGATCTACCTAATTTTTAAGCTCATATTTTTAATATGAGAAAATAGTTGGACGGCATGGATGAAACATACACATTAATGTGGGCCCACCGAACACTGACCACTAGCGTTGGCTAGTGTCGCATGGATTATGTGCGGGGCCATTGCCAAGTTGCCAGAAAGTCACTACCGTTTTTCTGGAAACGGATTGGCTACTCCCTGACGCCAGCCCCGGGGCTGGTGGTCGGTACTCTGTGGGCCTCACCATGATGTATGTGTTTCATCCGTTTTGTTCATTCATTTTTAAAGATCATTTTAGGGATTGATCCCAAAAATGAGAGATATATAAACCTCAGGTGGACCACACCACGTGAAAACAATAGTGATTGGATATCCACCATTAATATCCTCCTAAGGGCTAATGTACTGTTTATTTGACATCCAATCTGTTGATTAGGTCATACAGGGCCAGATGAAGGAAAACAACAAAAATCAGCTTGATCCAAAACTTTTATTGCCTCCAAAATGTTTTTAATGGTCGACGCTCATTAAACACTGTTTCCTGTAATGTGGTCCAATTGAGATTGGTATATATCTCATTTTTGGTCTCATACCTTAAAATGATCTGTGAAAGTAGATGGACGGCATGGATGAAACAAATAAATCATGGTGGGCCCATAGAGCACCGACCATTAGCCATTGGCTGGTGTCTGGGGAGTAGCCAATCCGTTTGGACGAGGATTTCCTGCGAAAGCCTTTCGCAGGAAGTTCCTGCGCTGAAACTGAGATGGAGCCCACCGTGATGTTTGTAAGGAATCCACTCCGTCCATCCATTTTCTGAGCTTATTTTTGGTTATTGAACCAAAATTAATCAGGACTCAAGACTGAAGTGGGCTGCACTAAAAGAGAAGGTGGTTAGGAAAATTTCTACCGTTGAAACCTTCCTGGGGTCGACAGTGATGTTTACATGCCATCTACACCGCTCATAATCTCATTCCTACTGGGATTAACTGAAAACACAAAAATTAACATGATTCAAAACTTTTATGGCCCTACGAATATTTCAACCATGGATGTTCAATTCTCACGTCATTGGCCCACTTAAGCAATAGATCCGGTTCATTTGTTTTCTATTATTTTAAAATTAACACAAAAAACGGATAAACAGGGTAGATTTCTCGTAAACATCACAGTGGGCTCCAACTGGGTTCCCAGCGCAGGAACTTCCTGCCAAACGCTTTCGCTGGAAATCCGCGTCCAATCCGTTTCCCGTCTTTTTAACTCATTTTATGACATGCGATGGAAAAATAAAAAAGAAAAAAGAAAAAGGGTGAATCCAAAACTTAAACGGGACACACAAGGGAAAAAATGGAATTAGTTATCATCATTGAAATATTTATATGACCGTGAAAGTTTTGTATTCGTTTAAGTTCTTGTTATTTTCATTTCATCCCAATGAAAATTATCTTATAAATGGTTTGGATGGAATAAATATTTTCATTTCATCTCAATGAAAATTATCTTAAAAATAAGTTTTGGATCCTCTCATTTTTGGCCGAATGTCCTAAAATGAGTTCGAAAAATGAATGAACGTGTTTGATTTCTAACAAACATCACAATGGGCCCCACCCAGAATCCCTGCACAAGAACTTCCTAAGAAAAGCTTTGGCAGGATATCCGCATCTAAAGGTCGTATTATACTAATTGGCTTTTGAATCCGTACAATCCAAACCGTTGACATCGTGGGCCTAACTTTTGCTGGAAAGCCAATAATGGGGAAAGATTGAAATATCCCAAACACTTTAACTAGGGCCGCAACTTGGGTTCAGGTCAACCTGAACCAACTGACCCAGCCCAAGTTCAGTATAGGTTAGGTCGGGTAGTTAAGGTTCTCGATTTGGGTGGGTCTACTTGACAAGAGTTTTAAAATAAAATAACGGGTTCAGGTACCTATTGTGATAAAGTCCTATAATGTAAGTATCTAAGTATATGTTGGGTGGGATGGCATGTGTAAAAATAAAAGATAAACTTTTAAAATAATGTTTGGGTTGAAAAATGCGAACTTATCTGAATTCAGGTTGAGTAAGAGTTGAGGAAATATGAGTTGGGTTAGAGCCAATGGCCAATAATGAAGTGTATTAGGTTGGGTTGGGGTCCAATATAGAGAGGACTGCAAGCTAGTTTTGGGTTCAGCGGCTCGGCTGGAAATTTGGGTTGAGCTATAGGTTGTAGAATAGGTCTTAGGTTGGGTTGGGCTAACCCTCACCCTCAACCTGACGCAACTCACCCAAGTTGCACCCCTAGTTTTTAACTTCTTTTTGGGTGACACTTAGAGTGATACATGAACCGAGTTAGCTCGGTTAACTTGCTCGGCTCAATTCAAAAAAGCTTGATTCGACTTGGTTTGGAATTGAGTTCGAGCCGAGTTGAGCTGATTTTTGGAGCTCGAAAAAATTATGAGCTGAGTTTGAGCTCAAGTTAATTCGGATTGAACCTTATCTCGATTGGAACTCAGATCGAACTAGTTTGATGACTCGGTTATTTTGATATTGATGTTGTTCATCAAGTGTTTGTGAAATGACACAACAAAGTATTGTTTCGAGTGAATACATTCTTTGTGGGAGGTGGCAAGGTATGGGTATGAAACAAATCACTATATATATATATATATATATATAACTAACCTTAGATCTTGATTTTGATGTTGCCTATGAGTGTTTGATGAAATACATAAATTACTATTCCCATTTTGTAAACCGTGAAAAATTAAAGGTGCACTTTATGTATTTGAGAAAATGTCGCATAAGCTTGAACTAGTTCAAGTTGTTGATCGAACCGAGCAGAGCTGGCTAGTCAGGCTCAAGGATCGAGCCAGGCTTAGTTCGAACTAGGGTCAGCTAGTGGCTGAGTCGAGTCGAGCTGGTTCGACTCGTGTATAGCTCTAGTGACACTACCGTTGGAAGGTTAGGACTCTTCAAACTTTGCTACATGGGCTTTTAACATTGGGGCCAATAACATCAACTATTTTGATTGCTGAAAAGTGGCCCCACTTACATCGTGCGTACAATATTTACGGTAATTCTGCACATCAGGGAAAATTATTTTATCAGGTTGCAAAAGGGCTGAACTGCTCCCGGCCCGACCCAAATTGCCGCTTTTGGGTTGGTTTGGCCTAGGGCTGTCAATGGGCCAGTCCAAGGTCCATCCATGCATGGTCGGCATAGTAAATCCTGGCCCCGAGCCTTGGCAGGCCAAAACAAACAGTTACTAACTAGGCCCATGATGATTATGGATGGTCTGATCTGCGTCTACCGTAAGCCTGAATTTGGCAGGCCCTATTTTTGGACGGAGATTGCCTATTGCGAGTTGCTATTGGTCGGTTCTATGGGACCAAGTTTTATAATATATATATATATATATATATATATATATATATATATATATATAAAGAGAGAGAGAGTTATGCTCCCTTGCACACCAATGCACGATCAAAGCACCTTTGCGCACTTGCCATCATAGTGTCTAATCTGAATAGTCCATGTGATGCGGAATCCCATGAAATCCCATGTGACAAATTTTCACCCTAATCTAAAATTCTGGTGGGCCATAGCAAAGAGAAATGCAAATCAAGGGAGGAATCTGTTTTCATATTTTATGGCCCATCAAAGTTTTAGATCAAAATAAAACTTGTGCTCGGGAGGTTTCACGAGGTGTTGCTTCACATGAACGGTTCAGATTTGGATCCACTTCACGCATGATAAGTTCTCAAAAAAGTTGGTACGTAGTACGTAGAAACTGGTTCGCAGGTGAGCATTTCATATATATATATATATATATATATATATATATATATATATATATATATATATATATATATATATATATATACACATAGGAAAACGCTCACCTGCAAATCTGGATTCATGAACCTGATGTATGGTACATCGAACTTTTTGAGAACCCATCATACGTGATGAATCTCAACTACTGGAGAACGGTCCACATGAAGCGAGAACCTCATGAAACCCCATAGTATGAATTTTTACTTTGATCCGAAACTTTGGTGATGAGAAAATGTAAACGGTTTCTTTCCTTGATTTGAATTTCTCTTTGCTATGGACGGTATGGATAAAGTTTTAGATAAAAGTAAAACTTGGTCTTGGGGGTTTCACTAGGTGTTGCTTCACATCAACGGTTGGATTCTGCGAGATTCATCACGTATGATGGGTTCTCAAAAAAGTTCGTACGTACTACGTATATAATATGGTTATATATATATAGTGAGTGCTTATATCTATATATATATGTGTGTGTGTTTGTTTTCTATCAATGCTGGCTATCAATTTTTCTTGATTGAATGCTCACCTTTAAAATTTTATTAGGGACCGCAAAAGCTTTGGATCAAGCTGATATTTCTTCTTTCCATCCACGTCTCTGTGACTTTAATCAATGGGTTGGATGGCAAATACACTGTAGCTTTAGAAAGTTTTTAATGATAGACTTCAATCATTCCTTATATTTGAATTGCTTCGCTTTGCTTTTTTTTTTGTTACGAACGCACTCACACCACATCAGGATTTCATGCAGGCAGTGAAATCTATAACCGCATGTTGAAACTCTTGTGAGTCTACCACCAAAACATGAGTAAAATGACGTAAATAATTAGATGGATCAAGTATATAAAACACATACATTATGATGGGGCCCACATAGCACCGGCTAGTAGCCACCTCTCTACTGGTAACGTCAGTAAACAACCCACGTCGCTTATTTTCCGCGATATGTGGGCTGTTCATTAATGGGCCCATCATGCATGATATATGACAAAGATGCCCTTGAAACACCATACGACTGGCCAGGTAAAGCTGAGAGACTCTATATACAGCCGAGCCCAGCTTGTTATTAAACGGGCTTAAAGTTTAGGCTGGGTCCGGCACTCGGGCCTACTATTCTAGCCTGAGCCCAACCGAAAGTGAGCCATTTCCAAGAGCCAGACGGGACAGATTATTGACGGCCCTAGTTCAGCGTAAACCCAAAAGGTGGGCCACCCGAATCCAAACCAGACCCAGACTTTTTAACATTGATGGGCTAAGTATTTGGACGGTGGGCCCGCCCTGACCTAGGCCTGGATGCATGTTCTCAGTTCATGGATTGGACATGTATATGGTTCAGGCCGTCTAGGTCCATTGGCCATTAGGTGTGGCCTCACCCAAGAAGGTGCAGCCGTTACTGTGGGGCCCACCTTGATGAATGTATTCTATGTCCACACCAATGGTTGATCCGTTTTGGCAGATCATTTAGGGCATGAGCCCAAAAATGAAGCAGATCCAGCTCTTTGGTAGACCATAGTAAAAAAATGGTGATTGACCATTAACAACTTATAGTGGTCCACAAAAGTTTTGGATGAAGTTGATATATTTTTTTTTTCCCTTCATGTGACCTTTTCAACAGTTTGGATGGCAAATAAACATTATTGAAATGTTACGGTGGGCCCTTGGAAGTTTTTAATGGTGGGACATTCAATCATCACTGTTTCCCGTAGTAAGCTCCATCAGAGATTTGGATGTACTTCATTTTTGGGCTCATGCCCTAAAATGATCCAGCAAAACAGGATGGACAACGTGGATATAGAATACATCCATCAAGGTGGGCCCCATGGTAAGGGCCGCACCTAATCTGCTCCCTGCAAACAAATGTGTTAGAATTTCCAAAATACAGCAGAATACAAAAAATTTGAAAACCCAAAATTTAAAATTTCTAATTATAAAGATGTATGTTCACATATTGTCAAGTTTCTAAAGAAGAAAAACCTAAAACCAATGGTTAGGATTTTCCCAATCAAAATTCCATCCAATGAACTGATCTTTTGCCCATATGGTATTCCAACCTAGGAATTCTCTTCAGATCAGTCCTAGATGAAGGATAGGTAAAAGCCCACATGCCAGCCCTTGAAGGAGGGCCGAAGGAGATGCACATTGTCCTTGTTGTGACCTAAGTAATCAACGGATTAGATTATTGATTGGACCTATTTTGTGTGAACAATCTTGATCGTCCATATTAAAGGCCATTGATCAATGTTTAATATTTGTTGGATTGGTACCATGCTTGTAGGGTAACCCATGAAACATGGGTTGGACCTAATGAACAATATAGATCAATGAATTAGATTGAATTAGTCTGTGAAAGTGGACCAATATGCAAGCATTGGAGCATTTCTCACCTTTAAAATTCCCTCATGAAAGTTCTTCAATTAGGGTTTATCATGGGTTTGTGCTTTGAGACAAAGGCAACATGTTTTGGGAATATGGGGTGGCTTAGGATAGGTTGTGGTCTAACCCCATTGATTTTATGATAACTAGGTAGCTACAATAACTCATTGGGAAGAAATTTTTCATTGGGTGGTGGGTCCTGAATTTTTCATAGAACCAATCTAGAATGGGCCAATGCTTTCAAGGGCCATAATCTAGTGGAGGACTAGTTAGTCTCTTATTTTCTTTTTGAGAACTGACCACCTACTAGCGCTTGCATCGCCATTTATGGTAGAGTGCTTTTCTAGCCACAAGATGTATTAAAATAAATATGTTCGTATCTCTATCTTTGGAGTATTTATTTTTTAAATCAGTAGGTGAGAGCACACTACCTAAAATTTATTAAATAAAAAAGAGAAAGTACAAAATGAAGAGATTACCAAACATAAATTACTTAGGGGCGTTTGGATATTAAGTTGCTTAAGATAAGCTACTTATTCCACAAGTATCTAAACTTAGTTTCTACTTATTAAGAAGACAAGTATGCTGGGCAAACAACGTACTTATTGGCTTTTCCTCTCTTTAGTCTCTCTTGATATGTCTCTTCAACAACTTATAAAAAGTAAAAAAGCTAAAAAAGTTAATTGAAGTAGTTATGTGCTTTTAAGTAAAAAAGTCATTTATAACTAATGATAAACCAAACTTACTTATCTGAAATAAGTCACTTATCTACTGCTATAAGTAGAAAAAGTAAATTATTTTTCGGTGTCCAAATGGGCCCTTAGCAAGTCAATAGACCCAAATACAAGGAAGATCGACACCATCGCAAAAGAAAGCTAACTTGGCTGATCCGCTCGTTGGGTAGGCCACACCAGTATACAAAATCAAACCAGTGGTTGTACATTGATTTTGAAGTTGTGTCTTGCTGGATGAGTGGATCGGACTGGTTTCATGCCGAGTGCTCATAATGGTGTGGTCTACCATTTTCAAGGATAGGATATTCTACACCTGGACGTGTGGCAGTGATGGTACAGGGAAATTATACAGTGATAACGAAAGGGTTGTCAATGGACTGGGTTGGCCTGTTGGGTTTTCGGGCCTGATCCATCTTAAGTTGGAGTTAGACTGGAGTATCAAACTTGTGGGTCGAGATCAAGCTTAAAATTCAAGCCTACTTCTCGTTAGGGCCTGTTTGAATGCCTGTAAATTAGGTAAGTGGGAAGTGACTTATACGTGGTATTTGAGAGAGAAAATTCACATACGAGTAACTTACAGTCTGTAAGTCACAAGCAAATCTACCAAAAAACTACATAGGGTTGAGGTGAGAAGTCACTTCCTCATAAGTGACTTTCACCTGTTAGTAATTTACAGGTAAGTCACTTACAACTTAAAATCACTTACAAGCATCCAAACAGGCCCTTAGGTTAGATTTGGACTGATGTGTCTCTTTCCAACATAAGAAACACTTAGGGGTCATTTGGCACCATGGATTTAGGAGGATTTCAAATCCTTTAGCACCATCAAATAATTGGAGGTTTCAAATCCCCTTAAAGAGGCTTGAAATCCAAGATGAAAGATTGGATTACATCTAAAATCCTTCCAAGAATTGTATGTGTAACATGTGCGTTATTGGGCTATTAATTTATTAGGCACATGGCTCATTAACGATATCCCACAGCAATCATATTATCAATTGCATCACAATAATCTATGTTGTCCAAACATTGTTCATGTAAATCAACAATTAAAAATCATTGTTAATCACTCGGATGTGATCTTAATGCTCATGGCTCATCGGAGACTTAAAATTTTATCATTTCCAGGCAAAGTATATATTTCGACAGGCTTATTATAACCATTGTGTCAAACATTACATACATATACTAATTAAAGATATTAAAATTAATTTAGTAACTAAATTCAAACCCTTACATATATTATACATAGCTACTTTTGAAATACCGGGGATTCTGAATACAGGATGACAAACACAACAAAAGGATTTCAAATCTAAGGGTTCCGAATCCAGGGGTTCCAAAGCCACTCTCCCAGACAGCCCTTAAGCTTGGGCTTTGTATAAACATTTCGGGCGGATTGGGGCTGAACTATGTCGACCCGTCATGAGCCCAGACAAAGCCGGGCCTATGTTGAACAATGCCTGCTTATATGGAGCTTGCCCGGGCCCTACCCGGCCCGTTTACATACCTTAGAAAACGGGTCTGTCTAATTACTCCTCACATGCGATTAGGAACCTTTGACTTTTGGGGTACCTGCCTTCTCATACCATAAATCAAAGCTAAATGCACTCAACTCACACGTGCAAGATCAGGGCCACTCACCCACCGTTTAGTTACCACACCTTAAAAAAATAATGTTGATATTGTCATTCAATGGGCCAATGTGTACAAATTAAATAAACTGTGGTGAGAAATCAACCAACGGTGCAAATTCAATGTACCCATGTGGCCCAACAGATGAGAAGATCTAAGACATGGGATCTGTACCGTGAGGTCACCTGATGAGTGGTTCTGATCTTCCACTCGTGTTTTAGTTACTGCGTGTGAAGCGCACTTTGAAGTTAGCACACTGCATACCTCCATGGTGGGTGAGTATTGACTAGCGGCGTACTCGTACCAGACCTTTGGTACCATTGGATCCTCGGTCCCAGGATGCTTACAGTAGTGTACTCGGTTTTCAGTTAGTATACTGGGGCTAATGATCTAGTCATCCAGGCCATTGTTTTCTGTTGTGACCCACTGTATCCAAAATGGCTATCTTATCGTGTACACGTGTCACTTGCAAATAGATGGTTAAGATGAGATGGTAATTAAAGGTCCACCGTCCAAAGAAAAGACGTCCATGAATGGCTAGGATCTTCCAATTAAGGAGATGTTTTGGGATATGAACAATTCGCAAAAGGTTCCATCAAAGTAACGGCCTTGATCACTAAACCAGGGGCTCCACTTGTGTGAAATGGAACCCGAGTATGTTGTGTATATCCACGGCCGGGAATCATTTGATTCATAGCTTGATCTATTACGAGTCAACCGAGTCATGTGCTACTCACGTGCCGGATAATAAGGGACAGGTTTGTCCACGTGGATCGGACCGTTTCCTCCGTTGCAGAATGAGCTTATCCAACAACCCCATGTGTGCTGCTCACCATCATTTAAGAACACATCCAGTCTGTTCATAAGGTGTGCTAATTCAAATACATCCCGTGTCCAGAAAATCAGACTGATTGAAAACTCTGGTGGGTTACACCCAGGAAGAGTTGGGATGGAAACGCTCACCGTTGAAAACTTTCAGATTGTGTGGGGCCATCATATTTTGTATATGTCATCCAATCCATTCATAAGATGTGATTGATGGGGACATTACACGCACACGCACGCCCCCCCTCTTACGTACGTACACAAGAGGGAGAACGACCCCACCATCGATCTGGATCAATGACGATATCCAGAGAGGGCATCGTGGCTAGAGGACTGCGTTTTGGTTCGTTGGAGTGGACCCGATAGTCATGTGAATCCCACCATGGGTTCTCGTGATTGTGGCCCACTATTTTAATTAATCTAGTACTTTGGGTTTTGTTTATTATTGCTATTAGGAGTATCATAGACGGTTTAGATTGCTTTGATTAGTTGTTATTTTTTATAACTTCGTCACCAAGTAATAGGTTGCGCACATAGCGCGAGTTTTAGGGTATAAGGTTTTATTATAAATAAACACCCTTTATAGTCTTTTTTATTCATTAAAGATTAATAAAATTTCTGCGTTTTTCTGCTCCTCTAAATTTCTGAGTTGCGCATATTTAATTGGGTGTGAAACTCTCCCGGTACTCGAAGGGTTAACTACTGTGGCGCGAAGCCACACCTATCCCGATTCGCCCCCATCTTCTTCCATTCATATTTATCTTCTCCTATAATCATCTACGCGTCAAATCCATCATCTATCGCAGTCGTTTTTCTCTCTACAGCGGATTTCCAGAATCTGACCCTTCAAGAGGGCTGAAATTTCGGCGGAGCACCACGCACAAATCGTGCATCGGATCGAGCTGAAATTTGTGAATTTTGGAGTCCACTTCTGACCGACCAGGGCCAAGCTGACATTTTTTTAAATAGTGGGCCCCACACACGTGTAGTCGGGATCACACGCACGTGCGTTTGAGCCATTGCTGCTGTCCACATGTGCGGTGCTTCTATGGTTCATCTCTCTCCTCTTTCACCCAAAATCTATAAACATAACCCTAAATTATTCAAATCCCCAATTTTATACCCTTTCTTTAACCTTAGGGTTCACCGAATTGAAATTTCTGAATCCCTTGGATTGAGAGAATTATTTTTGTGCATGTGTGAATGAATTTACCTTCCTTTGATTCTTGTTTGGTCTATAATTTTGATTGATCCGGCCCTAGCATGTGTAGGCTTGGATTCGCAGATTCCCCTTGATTGAGTGTTTGAACTTTTGTGCGGGATGTGGAATTTTGTGTAATTGTTTTTGAATTAATATGATCTAAAGCCTGAAAATCTTGCACATCATACTTGAATTTCATGTCCTGCATCAGTGACCTACCGTAATAGATGGATATCTGAAACTACAGGCCATTCTAATAGTGGGCTCATGCACGTATCTGTCAAATGTCCTAAAGTAATGGACCCTGGTGGATATTCACATGTGCATTTTAATATAGTTTGGGGAGTTATTTGATAGTGAGGCAGAGTGAGATGATTCATACTCGGGCGCTTATAAACTCTGCACGAGGAGCACATCAAATCAAACTAAACCGTCCAATCATGCGTCCTCATGTAGATGGATCATCTACAAAAGATTAAATTGATTGAATGATCCTAGACTCTTATTAGTGGACCTTGGTTTGTTCAAATCAGACCATTAACTACTTTTCTTTTCATCCATCCAATTACTATTAATTGGAAGAGTATCATAACTAATACCCTTTTAACACCTAAATTCCTCATATATTAGATCTATTGTAAATGGGAGAAAGCTTATTGTTGAGAGAGTTAACACGCTCTCATTGAGCATGAGTTGGAGAGAGAGTGTATGAGTAAGGGAGAGTGCATGAGAGAGGTTTTCTCATCTTCATTCATCTCCACAACACATGCACGTGTTATCTGGTTAGTATGGATATGTGCATGTTGATGTCCTACCCATACTCTCCTACCATCCAGGAAGGATCAGGGAAAGATATCTTAATTCGGAGGAGCCACATGAACAAATTGAGAATTTTATACATTGTGATCTTATTGCATTGAGGCATAATTTAGACGGTTCATCATAAGTTTAAATGTTTAATTGGACATATTAGATTATCATATATGGAAGATACTATTGTTTATACATGTTTTGATGCATCAATACTAACCAACAAAATGCCGCCCTGTGTTGGTACTATGCACTAAATGATAAATAAAATCTTACTCGTGTACTAAGGATATCTTTTCCCCACATCCTTTGGAAGCATATTACTTGTCAAAGCAGAATGACACAAAGCCGTATTCACGAATGCAGAAAAGGCACTATGATAAATGATAAATAGTCCTAACACAAGTGACACGTGTGGTTGAGGCAACATGCTTAACGAGTTTATAAAGATCCAGTGAGATAAGGATCTTATCACAAATCCAGACATGCTCAGCAAGACTGTCTCACGCAATCCTACCAAAATGGGAGATTCTCTAAAAAAATGATCGGTGCTCTCATGGCGATTACAAAAGTTCGAGAAAAGTATATCTCTTAGAGCAGATGGAAACTAAAGACACTGAAATGAATTTAGGTCCAATGAAACAAATCTCGTAAAATTCATAAATCTTTGCAGCCACGCTGGTAAGAGATTTGAAATTTTTTTCTGATCCATGGAGATATCTGTAGCCAGGTTAGGATGATCAAAAAATAATTGTATCGTAATTATCAAGAATCTTGGATCAACGAGGAAACCCAACGAGGGTTTTACCGCCTTGCAAAGGTATAAAAGTAACGATTAACAAAGAGCTCGAAGCACATGCTAAACACAATCAATTTACGCAACCCAATGCTACTTATCTTAATTTCTAGTTCCTTTCTATTTGTCCAACCACGCTACTGAACATTCAAAGTTTGTGTTCGCTTTAGATTAATATTGTCCAATATCATCGCTGCAGTACACATAGGAGTAGTATAAATATCCACGACCTACCATCATCGGATCCCCGATCAAACGATTCCTAACTTGGAAGATCACACCTCGGTCACATCCTACTGATCAATTCACTTCGATTGTTTGTCCACACGGGTAATTGCAAGTATTTATCTTTTGTTTATTTCTCTGCTTATTTGGTTATCTGTTAATTATACCGAGTCTTAAATACATATGAATAAAATCAACATTTTTAGTCTTTGTTTTAAATCTTTTGATCAATTATTGTTCTGTTTAGAAATAGAAGAGTTGTTGTCAGTGGTAGAAAAAAATCATTAATGCAAGGCAAAACAAATGAATTCAGAAAGACTAACTCGTACTCTTTTAAAATTTCATGATCATTATAACTATTAGTGGCTGAGAAGGCAACCAATCCCTTGGATTATGTCTATCTCAACGCGAGGGACCTACGTTCAATTAAACTTGAGTTGAGTATAACTTTGGCATGCCCACACTATCTTAATCTATATGTTAATTGAATATATGTTTTCATTAACACTACTGTGGCTTCATGATTTTATTATGCAACACCTGGGATAAACTAAAAGATGTATTTTTGAAAGACCGTTTAAATTATACTACATTTTTGTTAAAAATTCAACTACGCTCTTTTCTCTAGTTCTTTGAAAATGACAATTTTCAAGTGTGAGTAAAAAAATAAAAAATAAAAATGATATTTTTCAAGAAATGAAAGAAAAATGAAATTCATAAAAAAATAATAATAATAATGATAACAAAAACATTACTCTCATGAAAATGACATTTCCTCGATTTATACTTCAACAAAATCAAATAAGCATTATATATATATATATATATATATATATATATATATATATATATACTTGCAAACTTTAAATTTATTTGTTAAGTTGCAATAAATGATTTTATTTTGGCCAGATTTTCCAAAAAAAAAACCTCAAAATTTGAGCCCTCCTAGTTTTTTTTCAGGCAAGAAATTGCCGAGAATAAGATTTGTCACCCAAGGACTTTGCACACTTAGCAGATATGATAGTTCATGCGCATGGCTCAGAAATCAGAGTATTCTGCATACACATAACTCAAATTAGACGGTCCAGATTGTTAGATCCACTTTTGATGGACCATATATAATCCAAAAAACCAGATTGATTGAAAGATCCAAACCTCTGGTCATTAGCTATCTACTTGTTGAATTGGACCTTTAACCATTTTTCATCTTAAACACTCATTAATTAGACTTTCCCTCATCCATAGTGGTGGGACTCTCTATTTGGACGATTGAATTTAAGTAAAGATATATGTCACCTCTACAATTTATTTGTAGCTGCATATGAACTATCACTCTCTCCAGAGTACCGAATTTTGTTTTCTCCTCCATGCACTCAATAGTCTCAACGTGATTGGACGTTTTCCAATTAAGGAGGGATGCTGAATTGGACGGTGATCGGTGCCTCGTCCTTATAAGGTGAATCACGTGCCCTTGAAAATTTCAAATTAAACGTCTGCACATTTTTCTCATGGACGCGGATTAGCTACTGACGGCTTGAGTAGCGAGACAGGCTACTTAAGTGACGTCACCAAGTTCTGTGGGCCCACCATGATGTATGTGTTGTATCTACACCGTCCATCCATTTGGAGAGATCATTTTAGGGCATGAGCCAAAGAATGATTCAGTTCCAAATCTGGAGTGGACCCACCACAGAAAACAGTGGGGAGAGTGAAGCTCACTGTTAAACCTTCCTAAGGTCCACCGTGATGTTTATTTGAGATCCAACCTGTTAATAAGTTAACACAGACATTAAAGAAGGGAAAACACAAATATCATCTTGATATCTTGATCGTAGAAGTTTCTAATGGTGAGTGTCACTCTATCCACTGTCTTTTGTGGTGGGGTCCACTTGAGCTTTGGATATGACTCATTCTTTCGTTCATGACTTAAAATTATCTCTCCAAACGGATGGACGGTGTGGATATGAAACATACATCATGGTGGGACCCATAGAACTTGGTGACGTCACTTCGGTAGCCAGTCTCGCTACTCAACCTGTGAGTAGCTAATCCGCGTCCGTGAGACACTGTGCACCCCAAGCGTCGGTGCGCGCTTCTGTTTTTCCACCATCCAATAATAGCTTCTGGAATCTTCATGGACATTACAAAATAGGCATTTGAAAGCTTGCATTTTGAAATGCTGACGGCTGAAAACCGTCTTTTGATTGTGGACGACCGTGAGCACCGACTTTTCACGGGCAATGGGCGCATTGAAGGCTGTAAAAAAAATTGATTATTTTATCTATTTTTCTGAAAAATTGCATAGGCTTTGTGCCTCAGGAACACCAGGAGTTTGAGGGTGCATGTATCTTGTTGGCACGCGTGATTGCACACATGCGAAGTGGACAACAACCCCGTTTGTCCAGTCGATGAAAATTTCATGTTTTCTACTTGGTCTTATCTTCAGGTCGTTGTCAACAGGGGTATCCACGGGCAGGCGCGGTGGGGCCAACCTCAATTTATATGTTTTATATCTAAGTTGTGTATGCATTTTGCCATGATTATTGTATGGCATTAGCCAAAAAATGAAGCTGCAGATCCAACGGTCAAGTAGTCGACCACACCAGAAGAAACAGTATTTTGCCATGATTATTTTATGGAATTAGCTAAAAAATGAAGCAGATCCAGAGCACAAGTGGACCGTACCACATGGACCAGTAGCTAGGGATAAGGACACTAGCTATTGAAACCTTCCTAAAGCCACTGTGATATTTACAATCCTATCTGTTCACATGGCCACATAGATTGTGAGCTTCATCCAAGACTTTTGTGGCTCTTAAGAAGTTTTTAATAGTCAGCATTCAATCATTACTGTTTCTATAGTGTGGTTCACTTGAGCTTTGAATCTGCTTCATTTCTGAGTTCATGGACTACAATGAGCTGAAAAATGGATGAAATCCAGGGATAAAAGACATACATCATGGTGGGCCTCAAAGCGGTGGCAGGGTCACCAAGCAATCTGCTTCCTCGCATGGCTACATGGGGTCAGGATTTTGTGAGGCCCACCATGATTTATGTATTTTATTTGGGTTAAGGATTTTGTGGGGACCACTATGATTTATGTATTTTATCGGGGGTAAGGATTTTGTGGGACCCACCTATTTTATCTGCATCATCCATCCATTTTATTTGGTAATTTTTAGGGCATGATTTCAAAATTGAAGTAGGTCCAATGCTCAACCCCGTACTAGAAGAAACAGCAGGGATTGATTGGCTACCGTTGAGAACTTCTCAGGGCTAATAAAGTTTTGAATGAAGCTGACATTTGTAGTTTTCCCTTTCCTGGCTTGTGTGACTTTATGAATAGGAAGGATGACAAATAAAAGGTTTCAACGGTGGACATTATTATGATCCATGCTGTTTCCTATGGTGCAGTCCACTTGAGCATTGAATGTAATTAAATTTTGGGCTCATGATCTAAAATGAGCTGAAAATTGGCTGACCGGTGTGGATACAACACATACATCATTATGGCCCACAGAGTTCTTAACACCCCATGACTATGAGAGGTTGGTTCACCACCCAATCGGCATCCTATAAATATGGCTACCAAAGCCGACTGCCTGGAAGCTACTTAGCTGCCACCAAAGTAGAGAAGTAGGTGGTACTCTGATCGTGGGGCCTACCTCAATTTATGCTAGGGTCCACCGGCCATCCAACCTGTTGATAAGGTTACACATAAAACACAAATATCAATTTGATACAAAACTTTTGTGGCCCACTAAAAGTTTTTAAGATTAATGACCACTGTTTCTTGTAGTGTACTCCATCGGAGATTTGGATCTGTTTCATTTTTTTGGCTCATACTCTACAATGAGCTAGCAAAATAGGATGGACAACATAAATATACAACAAATACATTGAGCTGGGATCCATGTTCAGGGTCCTGCCCACATCGCAGCTAGGGTTGTAGACGAGCCAAACTAGCTCAAAAAGCTCACTCGACTAAGTTCGAACAACGACTCGAGGCGAGCCAAGCTGCATACGACCCAACTCGTTTTGAAAACGAGCCGAGTTCGGTCATAGTGGATCTTAACTCGACTCGACTCAAACTCAGCTCAGCTCGAAACTCGAGCTCAACTCGACTCAAATATATATTATATTATATATATAATACATTATATATATATATAATAAAACTTAAACCTTACCCTACCCTATCCGTCCATCCCCTTCTTACCATTTTCCTTCCTTACCCAACCCGTGCACGCCCGAGCTCCTCTCTCCCTCTCTTGTGCCTGAGCTCCACAATCCCCCCATCTCTCTCTCTCTCTCTCTCTCTCTCTCTCTCTCTCTCTCTCTCAGTACCAACAATAAGATACCTCTATAGCTTTATCTAATATTGTGTGTGTGTGTATAATTGAATATTTAATTTAGGAGTTGGGTCGGGTGTGGTTTGGGTTAGTTGGGTCAGGCGATTAGGTTGAGTCGGGTGTCGATTGGGTCGGGTCGATGGGTTGAGTCGAGTGTGAGTTGGTTGCTGGGTTGGGTAGGGTTGGAAGCAGGCTCGACTCAACTCGATATAAACTCTGCTCGACTCGATCCATGAGCTCGCCTCGAGCTTGACTCGAAAGGTTTGGCAAATAAGCCAAGCCAGTGATAAGTTTGAAACTGAGCTTGGGCTCAAAGAGAGCACGAACGAGTCAAGCTAAGCTTGGCCACCCCGACTCAACTCAGCTCGATGTATAGCCCTAATCGCAGCTATTTTTTGAGTACCCACATATCAAGCACCGTTAAACACATGACTCCCAATATGTACATATTTCAGGGAAGTGGATTAGGTGAGACTCTGGCCTCACGCAAGACAGTGTGGCCCTTACCATGGGCCCACCTTCATGTATGTATTATGTATCCACTCCTTCCATCAGTTTTTCCCGATCATTTTAAGACATGACACAAAAATAAAGCAGATCCAATTATCAGGTGGTCCATACATAGGAAATAGTGGTGATTGAACCATATCATTAAAAACTTCTTACGCCCACTTTAATGTTTCTGTATTATTTATTTGTCATCTATCTGTTGATAAGGTTACATAAGCCGGATAAAGGGAAAACAAATACCATCTTGATCCATGTAACATCCTAGATTTTCACTGTTTTGGATTTCTAAAAATCCTTAAAATTTCTTTTTTAATTAACTTATTATATCACTTAAAGACCATTAGCATTCACTATTAGTTTATACCGGGGTGGACCAGTCTAGTTATGATGAGACAAAGTGCGGCCCGCCAAGCCAGATGATCTGTTTACACTTAACAACAGTCCGTGTGGGCCACCCAGCGACCGAGGAAGGTCAGAAAAATCTAAAAATTTAGGGAACTGAAGATCTCACTGGGCTTGTGGTCCATCGCGGACTGTGGACCCATTGAACACCCATAACTGAGATTTGACACTTGTCAAATGCACCCCACCAATGCCAGAATTGGAATCTGGCACTTGCAAATGAAACCGAGATACCAGGCTTTCCAACCGTCGGATTTCTTCCAAATTTATGAAGAAGGTCTAATGTATTTTACTACACCCGTCCACGAAATCTGGGACCCGATCGTGGCCCGGTAACCGTTGATCGCAGATCTGATCCGTACGACCCAACCCCATATCCGATCGTTTTCAAATTTTGCATGGCCCTTCATCGGGCCATGGACCACTTATCCTATAATTTTCATGGCCAGGGGGCCACCAGAACTGCCCCAATCACCAATATGGGCCCCCACAGGGCCATTTAACAATCAGAACCGTTTGATCAAACCACATAATCGTTCATCCATTTGTTCCTAAACATTGTATGACCCTTCATCAGGCCGTGAAGCCCTTGTCCTATAAATTTCGTGACCAGAGACCCATCAGAGCAACCCCGTTACTCTTTTAGCCTAAGACCGATGGTTTAGAGTAAGCACGACCAAATCTCCACCTTCACTAGTTATAAATAGGCCACACTATGAACATAGTTAATCTAAATACTAATCATTGCCCACGAGAAATCTCACTACCAAATTCATTCCAGAAATGCCCCGATTTTCCAAACAAGCTCTAGACCGCTCGTTGGTGGGCCACTAGTCCCAAAATTATAGAGTAATGTTCGTCTTGTTGGGCTCGACGTCCATCGCGGGAGTCGGACCTGGGTAGTGCCCAGAACCGCTCAACTTGAACCAAAGGACGAGTACATGAGAAGTGCAAATACCCCAAGGAAAGGAGCTGGAACTTAAGTGAATTGGGTCATCCACTCTTATGCCAAGTTGAGAATTTCGGACCGTCGGTTTACGACCAAACTTTACCAATGGATTAATAATATTTCCCTGCTCATATCCATATAGCCGCGGCCCCGATCGACTATCGGTGACCGTTAAACAGACTTATAATCATATCCATTGATTGACACATCCAAATGGCGGGCCGATCATATCCATACGTAGATCATCATTAGGGCTAACTATCCTACGGTGTAAATCAATGTGTACACCCCATAGTGGGCCGTAGAGCTTAGAAAGACCCTCCCATAGGTCTAGTATAGTAAAAACCCAATACTTGGGGTCATTTCCACCAAATCTGGCATTATAAAAGGGCCTCATTTGGTCACCCCTTCTCCCCATACGATTTTGCCCTAGAGAAGGAAAGAGAGAAGAGAGAAAAGGGAGAAGAGAAAGAGAAGAAAGGAGAAGAAAGAGAGAGGGAAGAAGTGCAAGGTGGACCTTAGATCGTGGTGGGGCCCAAGGAGATCATCCCTTCCGACTCCCTACCTCATCTCCAAGAGGAAACCCTACATTACAACCACAAAAATCGTTCGTCAATCATTTAAGTAAGGTTCCTCCTCCCTTTGCCTTTGAACCCTTGTGAGGAAGGGATTTTTTGCATGGATTTCTCACATGTATGAGCTTGCTTTAGGAATTCCGACCAACCGGCCCCCAAATCGACATTCCTAGGTCATTTTCAAGTCTCCAATGAATCCTAAGGTACGGACTATTGTTCTTAGGTGACCTAGCACCAATTGTAGTACTAGCTTAATGATTTTGAATGCTTGGTTGGTATATTTGAAAGTCTAGAGAACCCCTACGAATTGTAGGTTCTTGAAATTGTATGGATATGCATGATGGTTCTTCATGATGTTATTTGTTGCTCACATGATTTCGTGTATGGATGATAACATGCTTATGCCTCGTCATTTCTTCCAGATATTATTGATTCATGGGGTATATGATTTCATTTCTCTTGTGCATATGGCCTGTTAGGATAGAGAAAGTGCTTAACCTCCTCACACACACACACAATACACATGCACTTTAATTCATGAATGCTTGCTAGGAATATTTGATTCATTTGACTCAAATGCATGAGATGCGATGTTGATATACTAGTTGATAGCTAGTTAGGATCACCCTCACACCTTTGGGTTGGTCTGGAACATGACAAAAGACGGTAGTCCCATCAGTAGGGCTATGTTAGGGCTAGACCCGTGAATTTGAGCGGGTGTGTTCGGGTGGCTGTAGTTCGACTACATGGGTCTCTTGTGCCCGAGGTCACTCGTCTCACGCTCGCCTGATTTGTACGGTTTAGCTTACGGCCTGACCAACCCTGTTTGTTAACCCTGGGTGCTCACCTATGTATGGAACCTGAACCACCCTGCAACCATTGTAGCCCATTGATAATCCACTTGAAACTGGTCCACAGCCTCGTGAGCCGGGCATGGTGGAATGGGACATTGTGTTTGAGCTGTCGGCTTACGCTGGAGTATCCTTGTAGTGACCGCGAGCGATTCCTTCCTTTCGGCATTCCTCATGTGCTTGGAGTCAGGGATGAGGACCCCGACGAGATCACGGACCGCGGGGACTCGGCCTCATGCGTTGATGGGGCCTTGACCTCGCAACTAGCTTAGGGCATTGATACGTAGGATGAATCAGATTTCCCAACCTGCTGGATTAATGGACTTAACCAATAACTCGGCTAACACGTTCGCATTGCATCGCATAGTTAAGGTGGCGACTCGGCAGTCGAGGTCGCTTTGAGGGAGTGTTTGCATATGCGATCGTTAGATGGAGTCGCTCGAGGTAGCGTTGTGGCGAGGGCATGCATCATATCATCCCGCACCATGCATCTAAATAAGAGTTGCTAGGTGTTGATGATTGTCTGTTTTTCATTAAGTTCATATTATAATTAATGCCTGTTAAAACTTGAGACCAATAGTTCACACTGAGTTGATCACTCACTCCCACTCTGGGACGGTGTTTTAAAACACCAACCAGACTCTCTCATAGATGCAAGGGATGCAGAGCAGATGGAGCGTGGCGATGCTACTCTCGACGAGGAGGAGCTGTCATACTTCCAGCTGATGGACAACTCTCAGTCAGCTGGAGAGGTGGGATCAGATCGCTGAGCGTGGGCTCGACTCTATCCTTTTGGATCCACTATTTCTTTGCGATTTTGTTGGGCGACGCCTTGGGCGGCCCGTATACATTCTTTTGGACCTGTTCATATATACATATATATCTTCTTCTTTTCAGTAGACTTGTGTGATTGTGTTTCATGCTCCAGGATATTCCAAATTGCGCATTTAAGCTTGATTAACCATGAAACCATAAAATGTATGGTAGGTGACACTCAGGAACTCGGGAGTCGAGCGTATGCATGACCACCGATTTTTCGGGGCGTTACAATCCAGAACTTTTGTGACCCATTAATGTTCAATCACTGCTGTTTTTTGTATTATGGTCCGCTTGATAATTGGATGTGCTTCTTTTTGGTATAAAGCCCTAAAATGACTTGGAAAAACAGATAGACGGTGTGGATAACAACGGGTCGCACTGTCTTTAATGAGACTGGGTCTCACCTAATTTGCTCCCATATATGCTTGGCTCTGTGGGGGCGCACCGTGATATATGTGTTTTGCCTAATTATTTAAGGGCATGTTTGGCCGGACCGATCCCATGAGATTTGGTGGGATGGAATGGTTTTTAAGGTAATGATGGTGGTGTCAGTGTTTGTCTACTGATCCCATGGGTTTGGGATAGCCCATGGGATATCCAGCAGGGTGTTTGGATGGTCACAAATGAATGAGTTTGCATCTCCATTGCTTCTCATGGTGTGCCCCATTCACTGTTTTATAGCTACCTCAAAATAACTTCATGGCATTTAGTAGGCAGGTGAAAATGATGGACGGAGTAGATATCTCATTGATATCTTGGTGGGCCCTACACAGCGGTGAAAACCTTTGTCTCGAGATCGGTGGTATCCAGGCACTGCGTTCGAGATGGGGTAGGATGGTTTTTATCCCGCCGTTTCAAACAGAGAATGGGATGGGACGTAAGCAGTATAACCCACGTAAGAGGTGGATAACCCATATCCAGCGTCTAGCCAAGCACGCCCTAAGAGTATCGACCATAAAAATGAGGATTGAATGCTCAACATTAAAAACTTCTTGAAATCTATAAAAGTTTTGATTAAGTTGATATTTGTGTTTTCCTTTAATCTAGGTGTACGTGTCATTTATGAACAAGTTGGATAGCAAATAAACATACAGGCGCCCCGAATAAGGTTTCAACTGTGGGCATTGTTATCATCGCTACTCCCTGTGGTGTGGTCCACTTGAGCCTTGGATCTGTCTATTTTTGAGATCATAAACTAAAATGATTCAGAAAAATGGACGAACACCGTTGGATAAAACCCATAAATCAAGGTGGCCAATACAGCATTACAGAATCCAATTCCTGCGCATCTTGTGTATGCGTTGTAATCTGAACCGTCCAATGGAGAGGCAACTTCTTAGGTAGTCTATAGACACAGCCTAACAGTGCAACCGCTCTAATGATCCTAAGGGCCCGTTTGGCCGGTTGGATTGGAAGGGATTAGATGGTAGTGCGATTTGTGAAGAGGAATGGCCGGGCGTGACAGTGTAAGGTGTCGTCCAATGGATCTTCAGACAATCCACCGACAACACCATCATTACCTTTAAATCCCATCCAATCCATCCTAATCCGCTCAAATTAGCCTGCGACGTGTTTGGTTTGTGGGTAGGATCGGAAGCTTTAATCTTCGGATTAGCCCGGCGTGCCAAACGGACTGGATGTATCAATCCAGGGATATAGCAATCCATGGATCTCACGACAATCCGCTGACAACACCATCATTACCTAGAAATCCAAGTCATCCACCCTAATACCGTTCACTCCCTTCCAATCCACCTGGCCAAACGGGCCCTAACCATCTAAAAAAACGGTTATTTTTAAATGGCCGATCTGGACCTAAAAAATAAGTCTATTCATTGCAAAAAAGAGGAATGATCACGTATGCTTCAGCGCATTGTAATTACTGTATGTTAGAGCTGTGTGGGGCCCACTGTGATATATGAGTGCCATCTACTCCGTTCATTAGATGTGCTCCTCAATGTTAGCCTAGATCCTAAATCCAGATAATTGGACAGGAAGATGTGCAGCATAGAAACCTCCAGATGGAATGTGGGGTCCACCATGTCGTGTATGTGTCATCCGATCTAGTCATCAGGTGCTTCCTAACAGGAAACTACGAAAATCAAAACATTCCAAAATTTAGCTGGGCAACAACAAGTGAATAAACAGGCTAGAGGCGTGGTTTCACATTGCTCCTTGTGGTGTGTCCCACCTGAGCTTTTGACGGGATGATTGTTGTTTTTTCTAGTTCGCATGAGAAGTCTCACCAGATGCACGGTTTAGATTCTAAAAAAATATCACAGGTGGGCCCCACACAGCTCAAACGTACGGTAACATCATGTGGTCAAGGACGCGATCGACCAAGTGCCACCCGGGAACCAGCAACGTGGTTGGGACCCTGATCGTGGGTCCACATCGATGTATGCATTGTATATTCACACCGTTCATCCGTTTTGCAGGCTTATTTTAGTGCATGGTCTAAAAACGAAGCACATACAAATCTCAGGTGGACCACACCACAAGAAACATTGCAATGACCATTGAAAACCTTTTTGTTGGCTACAAAAGTTTTGGATCAAGCTGATGTTTGTGTTTTCCCTTCATCCAGGCCTTTGTGACCTTATCAACAGGTTGGATGTCAAATAAACATTAATGGACCTAGAAAGCTTTTAATGGTTAGCATTTAATGACCACTATTTCATGTGCTATGGTCCACCTACTATTTTTATCTGCTTCATTTCTGGGATCATGCATTAAAATAATCCTGCCAAACGGATGAACCGCGTAGTATGCAATTCATACATCGAGGTGGGCCCCAAGGTCAGGGTCCCACCCACATGGCTGGTTCCGGGATCGCAGCTAAGTCACATCTTCTGGTCAAACGGCACGTGAGTCTGCGACCATTCCCCTAATCAAAATGGTGTAATTTTCACGGAACATCTAAGAGGTGTCCCACTTATTAAAGGGTCCTGCTTTGCATGTGGTGGCCCATCTCAGTGGCAGGACATCAATCAAACGGTTTCGATCCATAGACACATCACACATGCATCGGGTTGTAGCCTTGTAGGAACATCACACGCTTTGGCAGTACAATGCATCATGCTATTATTCTTTAAACGAATCAGGACCATCCATTCTATACAGATCCTCTTGAATGGGGTCACAGCCCAAACAATCACACTAGTTCGATTGTCGTACAGGAACTACTTCTGAATGCTTGACACGTGTCAACATCACTTGAATTGAGTCGTATACAAGACATGAACCGTGCATGGACTGTTTATACGATGGATGAGCACGAAGGCTAGTGAACTTTAACATAGTTCACCCACATGTGCATGTTAGCAAAAACCCATGTCTCTATTGTACCTTGTACGTTCGTGACGTAAGCGGATTGGCTGGTGTACCACACACCACCGATATTGCTGATGTGTTGGAATCACCAAGTTCTGTGAATCCCATGATGAGGTATGTGTTATATCCAAACTGTCCGTCCATTTGGAGAGCTTGTCCTAACGCTTGGGCCAAAAATTAAGGCAGATACAATTATCAAGTGGACCACACTGCAAAACGTAGTGGGGGATTGAACGTATACCATTGAAACCATTTAGGGGGTCACAGAAGTTTTGGATCAATATGATATTTGTTTTTCCTATTCATCCAGGTATTTTTGACCTTATGAACAGATTGGATGGAAAATAAACGTTTTAACCTTGAGAATCATCGTTCCACTGCTATTTGTGGTGTGGTCCACTTAAACTTTGGATATGACTCATTTTTGTCGTAATGAAATAAAATGATCTCCCCATATGGATGAACGGGGTGGATATAATAAATACATCATTATATGGCCCATGTAACTTTGATCTCCTTTGAACCGTCCGCACAACTTGGAGCTCGAGGAGGGAAACGGATTGGCTACTCTACCTGCCACCTGCCCGGTGGCTGGTGGCCGGTTCTATGTGGGTCCCACCATGAAGTATGTGTTTCATCCACTCCTTTTATCTATTTTTACATATCATTTTAGGGCTTGATGCCAAAATTGAGAGGGATATAAATCTCAGGACCACACCGTAGGAAAACAATAGTGATTGGATATCCACCATTAAAATCCTCCTAAGTGCCACTGTACTATTTATTTGAAATCCAATTAGTTGATTAGGTCATACATACCCAAATGAAGGGAAAAAACAAATATCAGATTGATCCAAAACTTTTGTGGCCCCCAAAATGTTTTTAATGGTCTACGTTCATTCAACACGATATCATTTTTGGTTCAACACTAGAAAAATATTTCATGGATTTAATATGGTAAGGCCCACAGAGCACTTGGGATTATGATAGCCAATCCGTTTCCCGGAGGAGTGTCCTTGGACGCGGATGTCTCATACCATAAAATGATTTAGAAAAATAGATAGGACATGAGGCCAAAAATGATCCGTATCCAAGAAGGCTGAAAAGGAGATAACACGTCCACAGTTGAAATATCGTGGGCTAACAGAAGTTTTGAATCATTCTAATATTTGTGTTTTCATTTCATCCCAGTAGGAATGACATTATTAACGGTATGGACATGTAAACATCACTGTCGAACCCAGGACCGACCTTTTCCCAAGCCATTGGCTAACAAAATGGATGGACGGGGAAGTAGCCAATCCGTTCCCAGGAGGAAGCAGGAAATCCGCGTCATCGCTCGTCTTCGCATGACACGTACCCACACCAGCCAATCCACTTCCATTCGTGACTCACCATTTCAGATTTCGGGTCCAGTTACGAATTGGGCCGGGTATGGATCAACAAATCCAGTTCAGATTAGACACCAAGATCAACGGTCGATTAACTAACGATAGCAATGATCAGTGTCCCCAATCACAAAGAGGCCGTTAGATGATCAGAAAAATGATACCAAAGATCATGGTCTGGTTTAAGTGGACAAACGTGCAAATTGGAATTAAATCTTAATTTCAATTTTGGTGGGCCCCATTCAAATTGGAATTAAATCTGAATCTAGATTTTAGTGGGCCCCATGATCTTCATATTAAGTTAAGCATGTCTTTAATCGTAAATAGCAAGCAAAATGATGAAGGTAGCATCATTCTAAATACCACCATTTTATGGATAAATATTCATTAAATGGAAATAGAAAAAGCATACGTGAAGACATGTTTTATATAAAGTGGAGAGAATGGCCCACCCCAAAAAATCATAATTAAGGCTTGATCTTGATTTTAATTGGAATGTCATTCTCAAGGTAGACATGACTAAAGCAGAAGATATAATTGATTGAGTTTTAGTTTAGAAGGGTTCTTCATTAATTTTAACTAACTTGAAAGATGAGTTATCTTTGATTATTAAGGGTGAGGTTTTTAGGTTCTTATGACGCGTCATCTTCCGGAGGTGTTTGTCAAGATGAATCAATATTTGTTCGAAACAAACTTTTAAACTCAATACAATTAATAGAAAAAAGTAAGAAACAAAACTAAGAAATAAGAAGTATAAATATTTATGTAGATGATATATCAATTTTACGTTATAATAATACAAAGCTTTATTCTTACTAAATCAAAGTAAATAAAAATTTATGTAGATGATATATCAATTTTACGTTATAATAATACAAAGCTTTATTCTTACTAAATCAAAGTAAATAAAAATACAAGACTTATATATTTTATACTGTATGAGAACTTTATATCAAGGAATACTAGGGCAGATGATAAAATGGAATGCCTCTATTTACCCCTGATCTCCTTTATATAGTCTATATGGCAAAAGGAAGCAGAGTAAAAGGCTAAGAGAAATAAAGATTCACCTAACCGTACGTACATACAAACAAAGCTTCACCTGGCCATACATATGTATGTATGTACGTATATATGAGAGAGAGAGAGAGAGAGAGAGAGAGATCACTTAATCATAGATTGACAAAGGAGAAAAAGAAGAGATGAGTTATCCACCACAACAACACCATTCACTCTAACAAAAGAGGCATTGAGCGCTATAATTTCTTAGTTACAGATGGAAGGCAAGTTTGACAATTAACGCCACTGCGGTATCATAAAAATATGCCAATAATATTATTTTGTGAGATTTTCAAAATATTATGATAAAATGACAAGATTTTCCCTATATTAACATGAAAAATAAAGTAGAAAATTTAAGGAACTTGTTATCTAAATATATACTTAGAATATAAATTTACTATTATAAAATTCTTTTAGGATACATATTTTACCAAATACTGTATGGACGATTATAAATTATATGAAGCACCTTTTGAGAGATAAAATCACAAAAATACTTTCATCTAATTTTTCTTTAAAAAATACTAAAAGTTGAGGCTGGTGGGGCATACTTGGTATGTGTATAACATGAAAATCATCCAATGTATGTACCTTACCACATTAATAATATGAAAAAAAATAAGTTGATAAAATCATTTGATGTGATACACTTGAATTTGAATATTTTGAGTAGAATATATTATTTTTAATTAATTGGTCATGGGATTTACTATATTTTTTGTTTTGTCTAATAATCATGTTGATGTGCGCCTATTGAACTAATTGGATGTCAAACACATACCATGTAGGCCCTACAATTCCCCATCCTCCACTCTGTAAAGAAAAAGTAAAAGATAATAATAGCATAATTTCTCTTCTAAAAAGCATTACCCACTAATATCGGTTCCACAGAATACTTTCATAAAATCCAAATTTAAGAAAATTTGCTGTAAAAATCCATTTACAATAAATAATTTTAAATATTTTATTTTGGCAAGAATTTTCCAACAAAGCCTTTAAAGAAAATCACAAGTTGAAAATCTCCTTATAAAATTATGAGCTGAGAAAACCCCAAGAAAGTAATGTGTTACTATGTTGGAGGGTAAGATGGATCATTTTTATTAGAGGCGTGATCCATACATTCAACTCAAGCTGTTTTATGACTGAGCTGGGCCCTATAAAATTTTAAGTAGGCCACCTTTGTTTAGGATCCTAGGACATTTTTAGACTTCCAGCATTCAATAGACAGATTGGATGGTGTGAATACATCACGTGGCACACGTATGCTTGGTACCATCACGAGCGTACGGTGGTACCGAGAGCACACCCTTTTTATTAATGCAGGGATGTATTGTAATCTCTCAGTTGTGATGGACCCTAACTTACTCTTCACCCTTTATAGGTTGCCCACGTATCGTGACGTCTAGGATTGTTCGATTTGAGATTTTTTTAAAATAAATGAACCATTGAAACTGAGGCTCATACTATCAACGGTTTGGATCATTGAACCATGGACCCCACTTGCAAAATCTAAGATGGAAGATCATGTATAATCGCTTAAACCGAACGTTGTACCATATCGAGCCCAACTCGTTAAAGAGAGGCTTGTAATGGACCTTCACCAACTCACATGGTTCTAAAATAAACCCAAAGAGCTACACGCATCCCTCTTTTCTGACTTTCAACTTCAGGTGGGCCCCTGTGTAATTTCAAATGAGAAACAATGCCGTGCTCTGAGGGATTATGGTAGAACATACACATTCTCTCATCTAAATTACATGTAACACATATTTATGTCAATCTAGACCGTTCAAACCATGGGAGGAAACTTTATCCAGGTAATTATCAACTTTCAGTGATGTAACAGGCCTTTACATCCTAAGCAAAAAATCGGACAGTCTGAAAGAAAAGACGGTCGATGGAAAATAAAACGGTTAGAATCTTATATTTAGTATTATTTCTATTCAAGCATAACTAATACCCGGGTCTATACGGTTTTTACAATGTGGATAATGTATATTAATGCCATGTGGATTGTGAGTGTATATGATCCACTAAAGTCCGCCAGAGCACAGTGTAATTGTTTGCTATTTGAAATGGACGCGAATTTCTGCGGCAGTTGTTGCAGGGAGTCCAGTCAGAAAAATATTTGTGGGGCCCATCATGATGTTCATATAAAATCCACTCCGTCCATCATTCAATAAAATTTATTTTATTTTAAGATAAAAAAATATAATTCCTATCCAAGCTCAAGTGGTCCACACCAGAGGGAAACGTGGGGATGATGACACCCATCACTGAAACTTTCATTAGGCCCACCGTAATGTATATATTCCATCCAACCCGTTCATAATGTGATTACCACCATGATGAAAGTAAAAAAACCAAATATCAGACTCATCCAAAACTCTGGTGGGCCCGAATAATGCTTCTTTAGTAGGATTTCCCATCTCACTTCTCCCATGGTGTGGACAAAATTTTTGTCGGAAATAATTTTTTTTCAGACATTAAAAATATATCTAAAAACGATGAACGGAATGGATTTTGAATAAACATCATGGCGAGTCCCACATATATTTTGTTGCACGGGCTGTATACAACACTAGTTGTAGGGAATTCGGGTCTATTTGAAATCTTCCAGTCTCTCTCTCAAGGAGACGTTAACTTATTTTTGTCCCTTTCTCGTGGTCTTGTCATCCTTATTTTAAAGTTCGCTGTCTCCCATTTATTACTCTCAAAGCTCTCTCTCTCTCTCTCCAAACCCTATCCCCAAATTCACAAGCATTTGAGGAAGATCGGATCTTTTCAGGGAGAAATTTCATGTAAGCTCTTGTTTCTGTCTTCTTCATTTTCTTCTGCTTCTTCCTCTGTTTTGAAAAATTAGGGTTTTGAAGGATTTGGGTTCTTTTTTTTTTTCGAATGGGGCTATTGGACTTATTGTTTTAATTGGATTTGATTGATTTTGAGTTGATCGCAGTTAGATTTTGGATGCGGTCTTCATAATTCCTTTTAATGAAATCATGGGGTCTTTTAAGACTCTGGAAATGCGCAATGCTTTGCCCTAACTAACAGCTGATTTAGTTTAGTCAGCATCACAGAAATGTGTGGCCCACCTCTCAGTAATCTGGACCATTAATCTGATCGGTGAATTAGGAAAACACCCTTTTGAGCTATGCATGGACGTATAAATGTAGTGAACCGGCAAATGCCCATATGCAGTAGGAATAGGTCCAGTGTTTGGATGGCTGGTGATTTCTCGATGGCAGATGTGCGGCCCATCTCCCAGTGATCTGGATTATTCATCTGATTAGTGAATGGCTATGCTCAGGAAAATGCCCTATGCATCCAATAATTGTCCTGCAAATGGATGGTTGAAATTAAAATGTAGTGAACCTCCCATCCCTTTGTGTGAATCACAAGGTGATTGTTCTGGATCACTAAAAAGGTGGGCCCAACTGTAGAGAATGCCACTTGGAATGAGAAAACCTGTAATTTTGGGCTGAGCTTTGGGTGATACCTCTTGAACAATATGGGAACTTTGATCTGTAGTTTTTGGCATTTTGAGAAGTGATCTTGATGATTTTTCAGCTGATTTTGAACAACTTCTTTGAAGAAAGGGGATTCTGTATGTTGGTTAGTGTATGGTTTTTCTCAATCCTGTTTTGATGAACTTGCAGAAAGATTCTTGGTAGCTGGAACAAAAAATCATGGTGATGTTGCTTTCATCCTAGTGTTGAACCTGATCTGGATCTAAGAAAATGGGGGCAGAGAAGCAAAGTTCCAAGGGTAGAGGAGGCTTCTTTCATCTGTTTGATTGGAATGGGAAGTCTCGGAAAAAGCTGTTCTCGAATGAGTTCAATTTACCAGGTACATTCATCTGTCCAATTTTGGTTTTGAAGATTTAGGATTTGTGATTCTGTATTTTCCTTTCCTATTTACAATTCTTATATTAGGTAACTTTGATTACACCAAATATCATGAAATTTCATTATACTTCATGATTAATCGGTCTAATTTGGTGCAAAATATCATGAAATTTCATTATACTTCATTATTAATCGGTCTAATTTGGTGCAAAATATCATGAAATTTCATGATTTTTGGAGCAACCAAACACATCCTTACCATGTGCTATGTTAAGAGTGACCTGAAAATTTCACCCTTTTTTTTTTTTTTTTTGTGGGGTCCCTTTTCATTTTCTTTTGCGGGTTTCTGATTGTCTCATTTAATTGTCTGCTTAGATCCCTTGATTTGATTTGTTTTCATTACATGATCTCTTTCTTCTGGGTTTTTTTCAGAAGGTACGAAACAAGGAAAGAGAAGCGAAGAGAATTTACCAATGACAAGGCTTCGTTTGGTGAGTCAATTATTTGGGTTCGTCATTTTTCTGCTTCTTGATCTGATTACGTGATTAAAGCCGTGATCTCTACCTTATCTTTTGCCTGCTTATTTATTTATTCTAGGTCGAGGAGGATGAGATTGGAAGAGTTGTAAGTGCAAAGGGAAGTAGCGATTTTAGTTGCGCATCCTCATCGACAGATGACGAAGGAACTGGCATTAAGCCTCTTGGTGTGGTCGCCAGGCTCATGGGCTTGGATTCCTTGCCTGTTTCTTGCATTACAGAGCCCAGTTCAACCCCATTTTTTGAACCGCGATCTCTTCAGGATGCTCATTACGACAGGAAAACCCCAGATCTCCATGGTGAATATCAAAATGCAAGTTCTAAAAACCAAACCAGCAGAGTCAATGGATTTTCTAGGAAAGAATCAAGGCCGCAAAAGTTGCCAAGCAGTCCTATTGAGAGGTTCCAAACTGAAACATTGCCTCTGAAATCAGGCAAATCCTATCCAGTTACCCACCATAAACTTCTGTCTCCGATCAAGAACCCTGGCTTCATGTCGGCCAAGAATGCAACTGATATAATGGAGGCAGCTGCAAAGATCATAGAGCCTGGGCTTCAGGCCAGTGCCAAAGGAAAACTTCCATCAGTTGGGTCAGCTTCGGTTCCCATTAAAATTCGGGATCTGAAGGAGAATGTGCGAGCATCCCAGAGAACATCCAGGCTTCCAGAAGTACCTAGGAGACCTATTGAGTCTAATGCTATTAAACATCTCAAAGGGCAGTCTTTGAACAAGAGTTGGAATGGTCCGGAAGACGCTCCAAATTTTAAAGTTTCTCCAGACATGGAAGAAAGTCACTCTATTGGTGCAAGGAAGAAGGGAAAATCAGTCTCTCTTGCCATCCAAGCTAAGGTTAATGTTCAGAGAAGGGAGGGCGTGAACTCAAGTAGTAGGAGTTCCTTGGTCCTGAAGGAAGACGATAGACATAAATCGATCCAGCCATTCAAGAGCAATCAAGATACTGTAAAGAATAATAAAAAGAAATATCCTACAGGGCAGAAGAATTCTTCAGGTGTGCTCAGGCAGAATAACCAGAAACAGAACTATACAATAAATAAAAACAAGTTGCCTTCAAAGCCTTCAGTTTCAAATCAGCAGGGAAGAAAATTTATGACTGGGGATGCTTCTTCTGGACAGAGTATATCCTTCAATAAGGTTTCAGCAAACCGCAGAGATGGAAACAAGAAGGAAGCCTCAGCAATAACTGATCTTGAAAAGGATGCACCAGCATCACGAACAAAGAATTTTCCACGAAAGAAACGAGCTATTGGTGATAGTGGGTTTGTTGATACTGTTTCAGTGGATAGAGATGAGAAGAAACTTGTACAACCCGATGTTGCAATTAGTGAGCATCTGGATTGGGCGGAAGATAATGGAGGAAATGGCATGGATGTTGTTTCTTTCACGTTCACCTCTCCCATGATAAAACCCATGTCTGGATCTTGGTCCAAAAGTCAGATGGTGGAGAGACCAGACAGACCAAACACCTGTCATGTAGATTCTACCGATGGAAATAAAAATAAAAGAGTATCATCATCTCTTGGATTGAATGTGATAGGTGGTGATGCTTTGAGCATTCTTTTGGAACAGAAGCTGAGAGAATTAACATCTGGAATTGAGTCATCCTATTCTAATTCGGTCAAAACTAGCACAGGTACTGCTTCATCATCCATTCTGCAAGACGTAGTATCTTCTCTTAATGCTTTAAGTATCTTGCCGGAGGAACGAGACTCCCAAAGAGGGCCGAAGAAAGATAAATTGGATGGCGGGTCCACTTCTGGCTGCTCTTCAACTAATGGTCAGGTGTTCAAAATGAACCACGAGTTGCAGGTAATGTATTATACGGCTATACTTTTGATTTCATGATACGGTTTTCTTGTTCCAAACTTCAAACTCATGGTTGTGTTGTGTGGTCGATACTAGTAAAGGGTTTTACACCTGCTCAAATAAGCACTACAACACAGAAGCTTTTAGTTAATTAAACTTCAACAGAAACCCTTATGATTAAACATGGCTGAGAGTTAAACCTTTCTTAGGTAATTTGGTTTTGCCGAAGAGAGAGTTGTAGGATCCTCTACCTGAGAATATGCTGTGTACCCGGAATTTCAGCTTTTATGATGGGGGCCATGGTTCAAAGGTGGTCGATTGAAGACCTTTTGGGTGACTGGAGGGGAATTCAGCGGGCCCTGAAATCCTCTGGACTCTTGTGGTCTTTGCTTTAGTTTGTGGGGATTTTTTGGTCTTGCTTCAGTCTGTTTTGCTTTTCTGGGTATCTCTGTTTTATTTGGTTTCGTCTTGTGGCTTACTGTAGCTCTGAGTTTGGAAGGTGACGAGAGAGTTACTTCCTAAGCTCTCCTTTGTTCCTTTTGGCAAAAAAAGGGCCCATAGTTCAGTAACCGAAACCATTGGTCTGTTGGGCCCGACCATGGATGGATCTGAGCTCTCGATTTATGGCTTGCAAATTATAGCTCAGTCGAGAAATACAGCGACTGTCCACATTAAACTGGAAATGACTGTCCACGTTAAACTGGAAACGGCCCAAGATTATGGCTAGTATTTTCTCTCTGGGGTTTATGGTCCATCCATGCCGGGAGATCAATGGACCAGAATGCTAAACCACAGACTCCACTTGTGCAAACTGAAAACCCAAGTATACCATGCATCTCCTCGAGCGAGGATCCTATTTCCTCTTTGCTGAATAATGGTTTCATCTTTGGCCTTATTTTCACATGAAATGTCTTCTTCTTCTTTTTTTTTTTTTTTTTTTGGGGGGGGGGGGGGGGGGGTTTGTGTGTGTTAAATTGTCAACATTTGTTTTGTTTTCTAGCTGAGCTACTACTGCCAAAATAGATTTACTTCCACAGTCAAAGGAACAACTTCCTGTAGAACTTGTTTTGAATACCGCTAACATCAAATGCAACTTCTATCATTTTCAGGGTCTGGATGGTGTAATGGAGTATAGTAGCAGCATCGAAGCCCAGAAGGAACTTGACTATCAACATCCTAGTCCACTTTCGATTCTTGAAGCCTCTTTCTCGAATGAAAGTTGCAACTCTTCAGAGAGTCTAGATGGCTCCAATGGTAAAAAAGAGTAAATCAGAAACTTCCCTATTATTTTGAAAATCGATCTCTGATCAAATAATGACCAAACACCCACCTTCTGTTCCCAGGCAGCAAGACACATTCATCCATTCAATCTCAAGAAACTGTCGGTTCTAATTCTTCAATGAAAACCTCGTCAGAGGAAGCCGAGCTGGAGCTATCTGATTCGGCATCTTCTGCATTCATGGGAGCCATAGATCAAGAACATATGAGAACAGCTGAACAGGAGGTGGAATATGTGAAGGAGATACTTTGCAGTGCTGAGTTGATGTTCAAGGACTTGCCATTGGGCCATACTCATGGCATCATCAATTCCCATCTCTTCGACAGGTTGGAAAATCAGAAAGCTGGATCAAGAAGTGAGGGAGAGGACGAGGGCGGTAGGTTAAGGCAGAAGGAGCTGTTTGATTGTGTCAGTGAGTGTGTGGATTTAAAATTCAGCCGTTACATCAGCAGGGGCTACAAAGCATGGTTGAAAGGGGCCGTAGTAGTAAGAATGGAGGATTTGTCAGAAGAGATATATAAGGAGATTTTGGGGTGGAGAAATATGAGAGAACAGATGGCAGATGAGCTTATAGAGAAGGACATGAGCAGTCACTCAGGGATGTGGCTTGATTTTGAAACAGAAGCATTCGAAGTAGGTATGGAAATTGAGAGGCGCATATTATCCTCGTTGGTCGCCGAAGTGGTTGCTGATATGTTGGTGTAGAGAGCTCGTTCGGTATACATACATTTCGTTTCCCTCTTGTAAGTTCTCTCTCTCTCTCTCTCTCTCTCTCTCTCTCTCTCTCTCTCTCTCTCTCTCTCTCCACATATCTTTCATTCACGGGATTGTATTTTTATTGCCTTGTTCTTCAAATTACTTCATTTTTTTTTTCTGGAGTTGTGCTTATATTTCACTTTTGAGTTCGGTGATGCCGAACCAAAATCATATCATGAAGATGCATGATATCATTCTTCATGTTGTTTTGTTCAAAATCTCGTTTTCACCTCTCACATGATGTGAGCGATGCCAAGTCCTTTAACAAGTCTTTATTGAGATCAACACTATATGTTTGTTGCAGATAGAATGAATATCATTGTCAAAATGGCCACAGTAAGATAGCGAATACAACAGCAGTGATTTCCGCAAATCATTTGAGCTTTTGGATCATATTGGTCAGATCTTCTGTACTGATTATGATGGACTTCATGCAGTTGCTTCTCTTCGGGTGTGTTTGGGTGCTCAATTGGGAATGAACTGCAGTCACAAATAAAGAGGAAATGACCAATGTAGGGCTAGTCCCATTCAATTCATAACAAGGAATTTTTTTCTGTTGAGATCATTGCGGGTCCAACTTGTAACACATGGAATTTCGATTAGCAGTTTGATTGTGAATTGTGGTTATGAATTATGATGGTGCCACCATTATTTTGGTCATTCCTTGTACTGAATTGATTTCTTCCAATCAACTCAATTGAGCATCCAAACACAGTTTGAGCGGCCAAGCTCAAACACCATTCAGCAAAGCTGATTTGAATTTCTTCTTTATACACTCTCATAATCAACTCCTCATTGATCTTCTCAGGACTCATCTTTGCTCTCTTATGCAGCAAATGATCATGACTCGTAATCAGAGTCGGAAGTTTGAGCTGTGTTTGGACGCACAAGTGAATTGAATTTTGAACATTCAGTTCAATCAAGACGAAATAACAAAAGGTAATGGTGCTTTCCAGCATTCATAGTAAGAAGTTAGGGCTGTAACTCGACCAGCCTGAGTTTGAGTTGGGATTTCAGGGTCCTTGGGTTAGGGTTGGGTTTGGTTTGAGCAAATTCAGGTTGGGAATTATCACATGTATTTAGGTCGGGTTGAGTCTAGGGTTTGAGTATAGAAGAATTTGGGTTGGGGTTGGGAACCTTGGGTTGGAATTCCATTTGGGCCGGGTTGCGTGTTGGGTCCTTTTAAGGTCCGGTCAGGCTAGGGTTCACCGTCAACCCGACTCAACTGCTTAAGTTGCACCATTAAAGGAAGTCGCCCCAATTTGCCGTTACATTTTTCTCAAGTCGAACTTGAAAATCAAGTAATAGCAATTGGAGGCCAATGATCGCAATTCAATTCAGTAGTGCATCCAAACATGCCCTTGGAGTCTAGGATTTTGATCTGGAAATCATGTAGCTGAGACGATTCCGTTCATGTCTCATTCATCGTTTTGAAGAACTGTGATATTTGTGATCTGTTTTCCTTCAGAAGAACAGATGAGTCCATTCATCGTTTTGAATATACAACATTCATAATGTTTTTATATCCATTTTCCTCATCCATGTGGACATCCCAGTGATTGGACGGTTTGATTCTTGGGCTAAGACAGTTGCAGTGGGGCCCACCTGATGCGCACACGTCAATTTGGGAAGGGACCCTCAATATTACAGTCCGAGAGAAATTACATTGTTCCCAACATGTACGAACTGCCAAGATGGCATGTTTCCAATCCCAGTCATTCATCCGTTGGGGCCCATCTGGTCATTACATGTTCATCACATGCAAGAAAAATTGTTCCGCTTCAAAATAGCATCGACAGCCATTCAATGGCCACCGAAGGGTGTGCTGGGCCTCTCCACATTCACACGTGCCAACCTCGGAAGTGTGTAGAACATCTCCACCATGTGTTTGATGACCCCTTGGCAAAGATGAACTTATGCAAACACTTTCATGGCAAAGATGGATCAGAGAAGGCCCGATCTGAGGCAGAAATGATCCGGACCATCAGAACCTTAAATCAGTCATATCTCACAATCATATATGATTTTGGGGTAGGAGCACCTACTTAAGCCAACCAACCCCCTCTTAGGCCGGTTTGCCCGCGCTGGATTTGTGAGATTCCATCATATCAACGGTCAAGTTGTGCTCAACATGAAAATAACTTAGAAAAGTTAAGAGAATAACGTGAAAGTTAAGAGAGTAACGTGGTTAGGCCTAATTGGACACTTACTATATTTTACCGAACACCATAAAGTTTAATAGGAATAGAGGTTATATATATATATATATATATATATATATATATGTGTGTGTGTGTGTGCCTGTGCCTTGTAGCGCTCCCATGTTGAGCTGTGTGGGCCCCACCATGATGTATGTCGAACATCAACACTCTGCATTTGATGGTCCCCTTTGGGATATCCCAAAAATCAGCCATGTATGGAACTCAGGTGGGCCATACCATCTAAACTCATGTGAAGACATGCCTAAAACATATAAAAGCACTTGGTGAGGCCCACATGAAATTTGGATACATCTGAAACTTGGTCTGACCCCTCATCCAAGTGGGACACACATAATGGATGGGCTGGATTTGTGAACCACATCTCGGTGGGCCCAAAAAATAATTATGAATGTTTTAATGGAGGGTAACCCCTCTCGACTTTTGTATGTGGTGTGGCCCACACAAGTAACAAATTGACTTGATTTTTAAGACCTAGGCCCACTATGAAATGGTGCATCTGACTGATGGGGTTAGATGTTCAACATACATCATGGTGGGGCCCACACAGCTCGACCTCATGGCGAGTTCATGGGAACTCGACCGTATAGAACCTTTTCCCTATATAACTGTTTATAGTAAGTCATGTTTTTAGGGTGTTTAAGTTGGAGCGTGAGTCTAAAATTCCCCCTTAGATTTGATATCCTTCTTTAAATAATCGTAATTTCATCAATCAAATTATTTCGAGTTTATTGGAAATTATTCATGCATCTATGGCAGATTCAAGGAAGCTCCGTGAAGGGTCGAGAGAGCTCTATAGATTCCGAGTAATTATCCCCAAGGAAGATAGTAATTGACCTCATCATGCCCCTCCTTGAGCTATGAACATATGCAAAAAATCAGGACAGTCCACTTTTTATTTTTTACACATGCACACATTACATACCCCCACACACTCACGCCGTACTGGGATTTCACAACCTATGGATACTCAGAACCCTTGACCGGGTGTTGAAACTCCTGAGAGTCTACCATCAGAGCAAGAGTAAGGATCCGATCAGGACAGTCCACTTAGCAGGGAAGCCATTTGAGTACGTTGAATGATCCATTTTTTAGGATAATGGGTGGCCCATCTAATCAGTGGCCATCTTCAGATGTCATAAATGCTTGTAATCATATGAGCTTCTAGATGTATATGGGCCATCAGCCCGGCCTAAGTGGGCTTGGACCTGTTAGAGAGACCTGCAGGCCATTGTTCGGCCTGGAATTCAGGCCAGCCTGATCAATTTTGGGGCTAGGCTTGGGCCATTTTAGCCCGACACAGCACGGTCTGCTTTATATGTGCACGTGTTGCATGGGATAAGTATACCTTTCCAATGATCGGTTATTCAACATGTGCATCTTGCATGTAGACCGTTGGTTCATTTTTCTTTGTGCATGTGGCCCTCTTGATCAACGGCTGGGAAATTGGGATTTGATCAAGTTTTCGGTGGGGCCCAAGCCCAATCAATATTTTGGGGATGGGGCTTCAGCCTTCAGCCCTGCTGCTGGGCTCGGATCTAGAAACGAGCTGGGCCTGGCATACTGGGATACCAAACGGGCGCGGATTAGCTACTGACAGGTTGAGTAGCGAGACTCGCTACTGTAGTGACGTCACCAAGTTCTGTGGGGCCCACCATGATGTATGTGTTGTATCCACACCGTCCATACATTTGGAGAGATCATTTTAGGGTATGATCCAAAGAACGAGGCAGATTTAAGGCTGTAGTGGACCCCACCACAGAAAACAGAGAGGAGAGTAACGGCCACCATTGAAACCTTCCTAAGGTCCACCATGATGTTTATTTGAGATCCAAACTGTTCATATGTTAACTCAGGCATGAAAGAATGGAAAACACAAATATCAGGTTGATCGAAAACATTCGTGGCCCTTAGAACTTTTTAACGGTGGATGTCACTCTCCCCACTGTTTTCTGTGGTCGGGTCCACTCAAGATTTGGATCTGACTCATTCTTTGGATCATGCCCTAATATGATCTCTCCAACTGGATGAACGGTGTGGATACAAAACATACATCATGGTGGGGCCCACAGAACTTGGTGACGTCACTTCAGTAGCGAGACTAGCTACTCAACCTGTCAGTAGCTAATCCGCGTCCGATACCAAACCCCTTAATCTTCACACGTGTGGGCGAGGAACGCACGTGTGCACGGTTCTATTCCTTTCTCTTGCGAAGCTAGAGGCTGCGTCGTAAATACTGGTTAACAAATGGTTATTATAGTAAATTTCATTTCAGATTCTTCTATTTAAATTTTAACATTGGTGAGTCTGACCATTGCTTTCTTCGGTAACGCTGCGGAAAAGCTCGGATCATATGCAGTAGACATTGGGAAACGAGCCGAGCACGTTCCCCGCACGACGTGTGAGATCACATCACCGTACCGCACGTGCCGTCCTACCTTCCCTTTTACAATCGCTAGTTTGATACTCTGCTAGAGTGTCATCCTTGATAATCAAGCACTCTGAAAAGTTTTTAATTCGCATGCGTTAACTTAAAAGTAAACCGTACATTTTCCGGAGCCTGCAATGAGCAGTTGCTAAGGTTAGAATCAGATTGATTAAATAAAAATAACCTCAAATTGTTACAGATTTTTTTTAATTATTGTTTTGGACAACGTATTTAAATTTTTACTTGGAACACTAGGGTAGGTTAACACATGTTTGGCTCGAAATTCAGTCATTGATACGTGTGTACAGTTTTGGGTGCTATTCAAATCAAATGCCTCTGACCTCGAGTATTGAGAAAGACTAAGAGAGAAAGTTTAGCAGTCGGGCCATTTATTCAACCATATATAAAGAATAAGTGATTTACGAAAGAGGAAAATCATTATTCTAATAAGTTCTTTTTTACTTTTAGATTAAATAAATTTTTTTCTCACCATAATAGTTGTTATGAGAAGATCCGAGATCCTCATAATTTCGAGACCCTGCGGCATGTTGATCCGATCGGAGGAATAACCGCCCGCTCAGCTCAGACAAAGGTCGATGAGGGCCTGTGTCTTCTGCCAGTCGGAAACCTTACCTACTAAAAGGTCAAGGTCCGAGTCGACTCTGTACTCTGAGACGGAGGTTGATGTCGGAAACCTTACTTACTGAAAGGTCAAGGTCCGAGTCGACTCTGTACTCCGAGACGGAGGTTGAAGTGGACACCCCTTGAGCTGACTTAGAAACTACCATAAGAGGACAAGGCCGGTAATGTCGCTCGTAGATATACACGATGTGTACCATATATTACGTGATCCTTGGATTGCGCACAGTATCTCCACGATTTGAAAATGTCCCTGAGTGAGGGAATCGTGCCGTGATTAACGGACGCAGATCATCATGCAGTCAGGTATAAATACACGAAGACTCCATTGCTACAAGTACGCAATATCTCGTACTCTCCCTCTACAATTCAACTTAGACCCCGATTCCCTTGACCTAACTTTGGCATCGGAGGGTCCCCCGGCTTAGCCAGGGTCTTCTTTGTTCACCCTTTGTGCAGGGCCAGGGTCCATTCGAGGAGCATCACACGGAGTGGAGGGTGGTCTAGATTTTGTCATCAACATTTTTTGGGCTTAGCAAGGGTCTTCTTTGTTCACCCTTTATGCAGGGCCAGGGTCCATTCGAGGAGCATCACATGGAGTGGAGGGTGGTCCAGATTTTGTCATCAATATTTTTTGGCGTCGTCTGTGGGAACTTATACAAAAAGTCAGGTTTCTATTCCCGAGTATAATGGCTAGAGGAAAGAAGAAAGCAGTAGCTACAAAACCAGAGCTGAATGAACAAACTCACTCCTCCTCACTACTCCACGCAGAGTCAGCCCCGGGGCCTTCCCAGCGTTCTCGCAATCGGGCGAGTAAGTATCGCGCCATGTAAGGCGAGATACAAGCCTTATGGGATGAAGTGAACAGAATGAAGCAGCAACAGGAGCCGCGTTTGCCCCCGGTTCAAGAAAACCCAAGTCTCGAGCCAGTCGGCCCGGCTATGGAAACTCACTCCGCGCCAAGGAGTATGAGGCACGAGGCACCTCAGCATCCTCAGGTGCTCATATTGAGTCAACATCCTCTTCTGACCCAAATCCGACCCTCGGCTCGGAACACCACAACGCGAGCTCCGACTAATGCGTCGGTTACTTCAGCCCTGACACCAACGGACCTCTGTCACCGGCTGGAACGAAGGAGGGGGAGGAGAAGTCCAGAGAGAGAACGCCTAAGAAATTGCGGCAGAAAATAAAGACCTATGGGAGAAGCGGTTCGAGGAGCTCAACAACAAGTTCTTAGCTTTGGAGAAAAAGCAGCAACCGACGTTAGTTCCCGCTGCCGTCCAGGCAATGATGGAAGAAACTGAACCTCCCTTCACCTCGAAAATCATGAGTGAGGTTATGCCTCAGAGGTTCCGGATACCTCCCGTTATTCAATATTCTAGGTCCATGGACCCGTCCGAACACATGGAAGCCTACCGCTCCTGAATGCAGATCCAGACAGCGACGGATACAATGATGTGCCGAGGGTTCTCGATTACACTAACGAGGTCCGCTCGGAGTTGGTACCGGCAACTCAAACCGAACTCCGTCAGCTCCTTCGCGGAGTTGAGCCGACTATTCCTTACCCAGTTCATCAGCAGTAAAAGAAGTCGAAAGCCCAACACTCACTTGCTTACTATCAAGCAAGGGTCGAAGAAGTCGCTAAAGGATTACATCCCTCCCTTAAACGAGGAAGCGTTACTGGTGGAAGACTATGATGATAAAATGGCCCTCGCCGCTATGTTCAGTGGCTTGAAAGAAGGAAAGTTCACCTTCTCCATTGGAAAGAATCCACCAAAGACACTGGCTGAACTTGTGGCCAGAGCTCAGAAGTATACCAATGCGGAGGAATTCACCAATGCCCGTAAAAGTGTCCAAGTGACCGAGCCAAATGTTAAAGGGAAGAGGCCTAGGAACGAGGAATCACAGATGTCTAACAAAGGGAACAATGAACGCACCTTTAGCGATCGTCATCCAAGCAGGAGACCAGAGGAAAAATTCCGCTCATACACCCCCCTTAACACATCTGCCGAACAGATTCTACTAGACATCCGAGGAGAGAAGCTGCTGAATTAGCCTGTCCGCATGAGGGTCGACCCAGATCATCGAGATAAGCACAAGTACTGTCGCTTTCACCGAGATCACGGTCACAATACTGATGACTGTGTAGACCTTAAGGACGAAATCGAAGCCCTTATTCGAAAAGGACACCTGCGTCGATACACAAAAGAAGGAAAAGCCGCTCGGAGAGGAGAAAAGGAACGCGAGCAGCCAAATAACTCCATGAAGGAACCCGCTGAGATCCGCACTATCTTCGGGGGCTCTTCTGGCGGGGGAGATTCAAATAGGGCGCGAAAAGCTCACTCCCGGAAGCCTGAACTGGAACACTGCGTTCATTTAACCGAGCGGCCCAGTAAGGAACTTCGGGTCAGCCCGTGCAATCTAACCTTCACGGAAGAATATGCGCGTGGGATTCAGCACCCGCATGACGATGTTCTAGTGGTCACCATGACTATTGCGAATCATAAAGTATACCGCATTTTGGTTGACACCGGGAGCTTGGCCGATGTGATCTACTCAGAAGCTTTTGAAAGAATGGGGATTCCACGGTCTAATCTCAGACCTGTGAAGACCCCCCTGCACAGCTTTGCTGGGGAAAGAGTGATTTTCAAAGGAGCCATTTCCCTCCCCGTGACTGCGGGAGAAGGACATCATCAAGTCACACTCATAGTAGACTTCTTAGTTGTCAATGTGCCTTCTGTGCACAACGTTATCTTGGGTAGACCCTCTCTCAATGTAATGAGAGCAGTTGTTTCTACCTACCACCTGATGATGAAATTCCTCGCCGAAGGCGGGATAGGTTACCTCTGAGGCGATCAGCGAGAAGCTTGGAGATGTTATGTAATCGCAGTGAAGAATGGGTCGATTAAGCAGGCGTTCGCCGTCAATGTCCTAGATCCCCGATGACCTGCGGCAGGCTCATTTGTAGAAGATCTGGAGAAAGTGCCGCTTGATGAGGCCGATCTGAGCAGAACTGTTCAGATCGGAACATCATTGAGTCCAGAGCAACGGACTGAAATTTTGGCATTTCTGTGACAACACAGTATCTTTGCATGGTCCCATCAAGATATGCCCAGAATTTCTCAAGAAATCATGGTCTACAGACTGAATGTGGATCCAGATCATAAACCGTCAAGCAGAAAAGAAGATCATTCGATGCTGAGCGATGCAAAGCAATTGCTGACGAGGTCTCCGTTTTGCTCGACGCAGGATTTATAGAAGAAGTGCATTATCCCGATTGGATCTCAAACGTGGTCCTTGTGAAGAAAGCCAATGGGAAATGACGGGTGTGCGTGGACTATTCAGACTTAAACAAGTCTTGTCCAAAAGATAGCTTCCCACTGCCTCGGATCGACCAACTGGTGGACAGCACGGCAGGCCATGAATTACTCTCTTTCCTGGACGTATATTTCCGGTATAATCAGATCGCGATGCACCCCCAAGACAGGCAGAAGACTACCTTCATCACGAACAAGGGACTCTACTGTTACCGGGTCATGTCATTTGGCCTGAAAAATGCTGGGGCTACATATCAAAGGTTAGTGAATAAGATGTTCTCCAAACAGATCAGACGCACCATGGAAGTATATGTCGACGACATGTTGATAAAAAGCATCAAAGCATCCGATCACCTGACGAATCTCGGAAAAACGTTCGCCGTCCTTCGAGAATACCAGATGAAGCTAAATCCAACGAAGTGTGCCTTCGGAGTCGGCTCAGGAAAATTCCTCGGTTTTCAAGTAAGAGAGGAATCGAAGCAAATCCTAAAAAGATAAAAACACTCCTTAACATAAGTTCGCCTCGAACCATCAATGATATACAATGCCTGATGGGTCAAGTCGTAGCGCTCGGACGTTTCATTTCCAGAGCGACAGATAAGTGCCTCCCCTTCTTCCAGCAGTTGAAGGGTCATAAGAAGGCAGAGTGGACGCTAGAGTGCAAGCAAGCCTTCCAGCAGTTGAAACAGCACTTGAGTTCACCCCCTCTACTATCCAAACCTGAAGAAGGCGAGCCCATATTCCTCTACCTCGCAGTCTTAGCCTCGGTCGTCAGCTCGGCTCTGATTAGGGAAGTCGGAGGCAAGCAACACCCCGTTTATTATGTGAGTAAAGCCTTGGTGCCGGCAGAAACGAGATACTCACCCCTGGAAAAGCTAGCGCTCAGCCTCGTTGTTTCAGCTCGGAGGTTGTGCTTGTACTTCCAAGCTCACTATGTAATTGTGCTAACAGATTCCCCTCTCAGGCAAGTTCTCCAGAGGCCCGAAGTGTCAGGTCGAGTGACTAAGTGGGTCATTGAGCTTGGTGAGTTCGATATTCAGTTTCGCCCGAGGACGGCAATCAAAGGACAGGCCATGACTGACTTCATCGCCGAATTCACTTTGAGCACCGAAGAGATCGGTGCCAAAGTCGAAGCAAGTTCACCCACTCCTCTGAGCGATCAAAAAACAGTATCAGATCCAAGATGGGTTCTCTATGTGGACGGGTCATCCAATGGCAAAGGGGTCGGGGTCGGGATTGTCTTAATCGCACCCGACTCCACGACCGTTCAATACGCTATCAAGTTGGGATTCAGAGCCTCAAACAACGAGGCAGAATATGAAGCTTTGATAGCCGAATTCAGATTGGCAACAAGTCTGGGTGTCTAGTCTCTTCAAATCCGTTGTGATTCCCAGCTAGTGGTAAATCACATCTCTGCCGAGTTCGAGGCTAAGGAAACAATGATGATGGCTTACCTTGATAAGGCGAGGAAATTAATAAAAAAATTTCAGAATTGCACGATCCGTCAAATCCCAAGGGTAAAAAATTCATGGGTCGATGCCCTAGCGAGGCTCGCCTCAGCCACGGAGGGGAAGATCCCACGAATTATCCCCGTCGAATTCATAAAACAACCAAGCATCAGCAAGGATGAGAAAGAAGTCAATCCAGTTCAAGCAAGTCTGAGCTGGATGGACCGGATCTTCAAGTATCTCACGACAGGCGAGATCCCTTCTGATAAAGTGGAAGCCAGGCGGCTCAGAGTCCAAGCAGCCCGATATATCATCCTGGATGATATCTTGTACAAAAAAGGACATTCTCAGCCCTACCTCAGGTGTCTCCGGGCCGATGAGGCGGAATATGTCATACGAGAGATTCACGAAGGAATCTGTGGAATCATTCCGGCAGTCGAGCCTTGGCTCTGAAGATACTTTGACAAGGGTACTTTTGGCCAACTATCAAGGGAGATTCCAAAGATTACGTTCGAAAATGCGATAAATGTCAGCGCTTTGCGGCCATGTTGAGGCAACTTGCTGAAGAGATGGTCCCCATGAGCAACCCCTGGCCGTTCGCACAGTGGGGAATCGCCATTATCGGTCCCCTGCCCATAGGAAAGGGACAAGTCAAGTTCGCAATTGTCGCTGTCGACTACTTTACCAAATGGGCCGAGGCCGAGCTCGTCGCCAAAATCACCAAGCAGAAGGTGATCGACTTCGTCTGGAAAAACATCATCTGCCAATTCGGGATTTCACGAACCATCATGTCAGATAATGGCCGACAGTTCGATAACGACAAATTTTGAAGCATGTGTCAAGGATTCGACGTCACGAATGCGTATTCTTCTCCTCGACATCTCCAGTCGAACGGACAAGTAGAGACAGTCAACAAGGTCATCAAGGATTATCTCAAGACAAAACTGGAAAAAGCAAAAGGCAATTGGGCAGAAGAACTTCCGTTTGTTCTCTGGGCCTATAGGACCACGGCTCAATCCTCAACAGGGGAAACTCCATTCTCGCTCTCTTATGATTCAGAGGCGATGGTGCCCGTGGAGATTGGTCTTCCTACGGCCCGGGTCAGGAGCTTCCAAGAAAAATAGAATTTCGAGCAGATTGCCACAAACTTGGATTTGCTCGAAGAAGTTAGAGATATCTTGAAGCTCCAAGTCGTTGCCCGGCATCAACAAGTGGCACGGTTCTACAATTCAAAAGTCAAGACAAGAAAATTCCGACCAGGGGACTTAGTCCTTCACCGAGTATTTCAAAATACCACTGAGCCGGGGGCTGGCACACTCAGACCAAACTGGGAAGGACCTTATCGGGTCGTCCGGTCAACCAAACCAAGTTCCTACCACCTAAAAGACCTCGAAGGTCGTCAGCTCCCCCATCTCTAGAATGCCAAGCATCTAAAAGTTTATTATCCATGATAAACTAACCTTAAGACTCTCAATAAATGTACTCCTCCGGACGACGGGCCTTTAAAGCCCTCACCGAAATGTACACCTTCGAGCGACAAGTCTTTAAGGCTCTTAATAAAATTCGCCTCTTCTCATCTACATGAACGGATTCTCGACTAAGGAAAATTTGCCTCTCATATGCAGGAGCGGACTTAATGGATTAATCCCTTAAAAAGGGGTCAATACGATATCCCACAAAAATTCTACACGGTATCCCCTAAGCTAGGGGAAAAGCCTAAGCGCTCACCCGACTCCCCTAACATAGGGGTTGGCTCGCGAATTAACAGGTAAAGCAGAAGGGTCTCGCCAATTGTGGGATGAGCTGACCCCCTAGAGGCCCAGACTCAATAAACGAGCCATAATAGCTCAACAGACTGAGATAGTGTTAGGAAACACCAGCACGCCAAAAGGTAAGGTCAGCTCAGACTACGCTGCAAATAAAATTAACCTCTCATTTTGACAATCAAGTAGTCTACAGAGTATTCAAAAAGAAATCAGCTACGGATTACCATATATAAAAAAAAAGAGAAAATATATCATCATCCATACGCCCTCTGGAGGGTCAAAAATCATCATCCATGGACCTTCATTGGAAGGTAAAAAACAACCAAAAAGAAGAGTTCCAACCAGTTTAAGTTCCAATCAGTTCAAAATAAAAAAGTAAAGGTAGTCTGAACTATGCGGGTGGCGGGGGAGCTTGAACATCAGGGGCAGGATCCGGTCGGACTTCGTTTACAGGCGACTCTTCAGCTTCTCCAAGTAGTATTGAGTCGAGGTTAAGGTTCGGGTATAAACCCAGGATCGCCTCAATGCAATCATCGTAACAACGGCCATAGAACTTGGTGGCCTCAGCATCCCTCTCCTTTAAAACTTTGAAGGCTTCTACTGCTGCAACCACCGCCTCGGCCAAAGAAGCTGCACCCTCGGCCTATTGAATTTCTTTCGCCCGAACAATAGCTTGGGCCTGCTCTTCCGCTGCTTCGACCTTGGCTCGATCAAGGGCTTCCCCTAGTCGAGCATTCTCCTGAGCCAGCGAGTCCTCGTGAGCCCTAGCCCGGGTCAGCTCGGCAGTCGTAGCATCACATCGAGCTGTTAAGTCCTCTACCGCCCCTTGCAATCGCAGCTCCCTAGCTCCAAGTTCAACAACAGTCTCCTGTAGCTGAAGCTCCTTGGCCTTACCATCTTTAACTCGCCAATGCAGCTTGCCCTGCTCCAGTCGGAAGGATGCCGCCTCATCCCGTAAGGCTCCCACCTCAGCTCAGAGCACCTCCACAGCGTTTATCTTTCGGCGCTCACGCACTCTCTCAGGCTAGGAGAATCCTCAGAACAAACTGAATAACGACAAAAAAAAAAGGAAAAAAAGAAGGCGCGCGTAAGATCGAAGGGCAAGGAAACTGAAGAATACCTTGTAAAAGACTGTAGCCAGGTCACTTAGAAAAAAGTCATCCGGCTTGGAAAGGAGATTGGCATTCTCTTCTTCCGGAGCATGCTTGGCCACCCAATGAGCCAAGCACTACATATGGAAGCCTTGCTCATACCGTGTGTCGCTGGTCCCCACGTGCGTCGAGCCTCCCTCCTCTGCGGCCCCAGTCCGACTACCGGCCGAGGCCTAAGCCTCAGCCCCAAGATCATTCCCGACCTCAGGAGGAGTAATCATGACATCTGCCATCTGAACAGCCTCCTCCCGCTCGGATGATGAAAGGATAGCAATGCAGGGGGCTAGTGGGTGAGTCCCCCCGACAGGAGCAGCAGCATGGGGCGAAAAGGAAGTAATGACCCCGAAGCGGGAACAACGATTGCTGGGACTGGAATCACAGTAGGCACCGTAATCAGAGCTATTGCGACCGAAACTGCGGCCGTAGTTGCAGTCGTAGCCGCAGTCGTAATCGGAGTCATAGCCGCATCACCAAGACGTGAAGAACCTTCTCCGTGAGGAGTTGCTTGTCTCCTCCAAGCAGTGGTCTTCGTCCGGGGAACGGGCCTTAGCAGTTCCTCTGTTGTCAGGGCCACCCTCCTCTTCCGAGAACCTGACGCTTCGGCCATACCTACAAAAACGACGGGTTAGCAACTTAACTGGTAAGTCTCGTTCCGTCAAAATGAACAGAAGGAACACTCACTGAAAGAAGTCGGGAGAGGCGAGGACTTGCACAGCCCAGACCACTGAAGATTCTCGGCGGTAATAAGGTCTGACCAGGATCGAAGCTCTCCCAATCGCACCTTCACCTTGGCGATCTGATTCTTTTGGGCCGAATTGAGGAGGGGCGTGCCTCTCGGGAAGTTTGTCAAGGGCAGGTTTCAGTCCGACCAACAAGAGAAGGAAATACAAGGATGAAAGAAATTAACTAAGTCCAACCTGGTTTCAAAAATTGGGTTGGAACTCGAGTCGTCAAAGTTCCGACTTCAGCCACAGGTGCCTCCCATTCGCCCGTAACCCAGAACCATTTGTTCTTCTAGTCTTTGTTGAGGATAGGAGATTCAAAACCAGCCCTGACCCCTTGCCGCCTCGGGTCGCGAAGTAATACCATGGTTCGTTGCTGTCGTGCTTAACCAGGTATAAACTCATCAGTTCTTCCGGGGTCAGCTCCAAATTCTCGACTTGCCGCCAGATAATATAGGCAGAGACGAGCACCCTCTAAGCGTTGGGGGCTAGTTGCCCGGGAGCCAATCCAAGGTGGGCAGTCATGGATCGGACAAAGGGGTGCAGGGGAAGTCGAATCTCACATTGCAGCGCACAAAGGAAAATAACAACTTCTCCTTCAGCTAGCGTGTCAGTGTTGTCAAGGGCCCTAGGGGCTCTGATCGGGATGGAGTCCGGGATTTGAAACTCCGAATGGATCCACTCTATTTGAGACTCCGACAGTATGGAGCATCCTGGGACTACTTCCGAAGTTCGCCTACTCACTGGCATCTCAGCAGCCTCGGTGGTCATCCGGAGGACCCGAGCGAATTTCCTCCTGCCAACTTTGCAAGTCCCAGCCCCAATCTCCTTTTATTTTCGGGGCAGCGGGTACAAGGGCACAACCTTATAGGGCCCTTCAGAGGCCCTTCTCCCGTTACCGGAACTCTCTGACCCGGAGCCGTCATCATAGCCCCGCACGGTCTCCAGGTCGGACGACGACATCTCAAGAAAAAAGAAAAGGAAGAAATACGAAGAGGCCCGAGAAGACTCACCCGACGGTCACCGGAAATCGCTTCTGCCGAAAATGCTCGACTGGTTGGAATCGCCTAATGGAAATCCTGAATAGCCGGAATCGCCTTCGGCGGAAATCACCTCCTCCAGTATCAGCTTAAACACAGCCAACAAAAATGGATCGAAATCTTCAAATGAGGGTTTATATAAACCTCACTGAATCTCTGCATTAATGGCTAGCAATGATGGCTGCTGTCGAATCGTCGTGAGCCAACCTCAGAATTGACGTGGCCCTAACCCATTGGCTCAAACTTTGTCGGGCAGTACACCTCTGACACTAAGCGGTGAGCTTTGGATAAACGAAACGACGCCCAAATAAGAAAAGGTTCCGTCTGAGGCACTACTCCGGGTGCACGTGGCAACAGCTTATAAGCGGACGATGATTCGAAATCTTAACCATCGCCATGTGTCCACCTCGAGACCCCTTTTTTGAAATATAATGACTGGCAAGCCTGTAAGCACCGGCGGATGGGGCGTTTTATCTTCCGTATATTTACTTTCCGCGCCCTTGGCAGTACTCAAAGAGTAGGGGGCTTCTGTTATGGGAAGATCCGAGCTCCTCATAATTTCGAGGCCCTGCAGCATGTTAATCCGATCGGAGGAATAATCACCCGCTCAACTCAGACAAAGGTCGATGAGGGCCTATGTCTTCTGCCAATCGGAAACCTTACCTACTAAAAGGTCAAGGTCCGAGTCGACTCTGTACTCCGAGACGGAGGTTGATGTCGAAAACCTTACCTACTGAAAGGTCAAGGTCTGAGCCGACTCTGTACTCCGAGACAAAGGTTGATGTCGGAAACCTTGCCTACTGAAAGACATGAGCCAACTCCGTACTTCGAGGCGGAGGTCGAGGTAAACACCCCTCGAGTTGAACTTAGAAACTACCATAAGAGGACAAGGTCGGTAATGTCGCTCGCAGATACGCACGATGTGCACCATATATTACGTGATCCTTGGATTGCGCACAGTATCTCCACGATCTGAAAATCTCCCTGAGTGAGGGAATCGTGCCGTGATTAACAGACGCAGATCATCATACAGTCAGGTATAAATACACGAAGACTCCATTGCTACAGGTACGCAATATCTCGCACTTTCCCTCTACAATTTAACTTAGACCTCGATTCCCTTAACCTGGCTTAGGCATCGGAGGGTCCCCTGGCTTAGCCAGAGTCTTCTTTGTTCACCCTTTGTGCAGTGCCAGGGTCCATTCAAGGAGCATCACACAGAGTGGAGGGTGGTCCAGATTTTGTCATCAACATTTTTTGGGCTTAGCAAGGGTCTTCTTTGTTCACCCTTTGTGCAGGGCCAGGGTCCATTCGAGGAGCATCAGACGGAGTGAAGGGTGGTCTAGATTTTGTCATCAACAGATTTTGTCATCAACAATAGTAGTAATTAACTGATTACTAATTTTACATAAAAATGTTCAAAATAAATATAAAAAAGAAGTCATATTTATTAAAGGTAAACACTTACAAAGTTAAGTAGAAATTCTTGGGGGTTCTAGTGACTGTGGCATAAATAGCAACCTTAGTTTAATGCCTTGGACGTAAATAAAAGGAATTATACTACAAACGAAGTTAAAGTCAGTCCAACGTAACAACATAGACAAACTACATTATACTACTTTAAGTTGGATCTAGTCTAATGTAGTAGCATAAGCAAATTGGATTACACTAAGAGCTAACTTAAGTTAGGAAATAAGCTAAGATAAGCAACATTATTCTATATAATTGTGTTGTGTTAGAGTGGCGACGGCTCAGACCTCTTCGATCTTTTTCTTATTTATAGAATTTTTATATAGTTATTGAGAGAGATCTTCGTAACCATGTAAATGAGGTGCCTTGGTGACCCTGATCCTTGACTCAAAACAACACTTGAACATTTAGATGATCTTGGCGTAATAGGTAAACCTCATTGATAATCTCTTAGTTTTAGGAACCTATTGGAATATGATAAGTAAGGCTAAAAGAGGAGCAAAGTTGTTGTGAAAATATATGCCCAAAACAATAGACTTCGAGTGGTACTCGATCCCATCGAGCAAACCTCGAGGGGTCTCCGATAGCATTAAAGATCCTCTCAATGGCATCGAAGGAAAGTCAGATATATCTAGTAAGAAATTCACATTTTATCTAATTTTATTGATGGCATTGAGGTCTCATTCGATAGCATCAAAAGATAACTCAGATGTGTCTAGCAAGAAATATCATATTATCTTATTTACTTAATGGCATCGAAGGTCACCTTGATAATATCTAAGACCTTTTTTATGGCATTGACAGAGCTGTTATCTGTCCGTTTTTTAACCGTTGGAACTCGAACTTCTAATAAAGGACATTCGGTTCTTGAGCATATGGATGAGTTTTTGGTACAATAAAAGCTTAGGTGATTCCTTAATCATATTCCCTATCCCAAGCCTCAAAACCAAAGTGTTCTGAGTCATCTTCCTTAAATTTAACACTCTAATAAGGATTCCAACCTCTACTTTAAAGATGTGCTTGAACTTCACCATTTTCTAGATATTAGACTCAACCTATATATGCATACCATTGTCTAAATCTTTTGAAAGACTTATCTAGGTGAATCCCCTAAGAAATACAACTTCCCGTTAGTTGTAAGAGATTTAACCAACCTCCGATCACCTTACATCGGTATAATGATCGGGAGAGCAAATGGGAGCTGATTAAAGCACGAGAGAGGAGAGCATCGATCAAGCAACCCAAAATGACGCTATAAAATGGACTCAATCCGACAAATAAGTTGTCAAGTGTAAGAGTATATATATTCTCTTTCCTTATTTAGGATTGAGGGGTAAGAGTTTGTGACCTTCCTTTCTAATACCATTTCAAATAACTACTAGTTCTAAAAGCTTGAGCCGTTGGAGGATGGTGTATCAATGTACGTTAAGGAATTTAACAATATAAATATTTGACATTTGTGTTGTCACCCTTTGTCGGGATCATGCACATGTGTTCCACCCCCTTGCATTAAGGGCTCTTCATTGTATATTCATGAATCATGAGCGATATTAGCATAATCTACAATAAGTTTTATCCAGTCCACAAAACACCTAAACTTTATGGTGCTTGTTAGGATGAGTATCTAGTGCAATGTGTGGTCTTGGCATGTTAGTGGTTTTCTAGAGATCAATGACATACTTTCTTTATAAAATAAAAATGTCATAGTGAAATAAGTAATTTTAGTTCTAATATAATAACATAGTGGTTTAGGGTCTTTTATTTCAAATTGACTAACTACAATGTCTTAAGAGATCAGATATCATAGAAACCGTTGTCGATCACCATAATGTTGTGTACATAAACAACAATGATAGTTAAGGAAGCCCCATGCTTCTTAACAAAGACGAAATAATCAAAAGTGCATCTTCGAAACCCAATTTGAAGCACAATAGTACTTAAGTGAACAAACCAAGCGGGGGGGGGGGAATTGTTTGAGATGGTATGTAGCCTTTTTTAGTCTACACACCTAACTCAAGAGGCTGAAATCTTATAGGTAAGCGCATGCATATTTTCTCTTGTAAGTCTTTGTGTAAGGAGATATTCTTGATATCAAGTTGATGAAAATGTTACTTTAAATGTGAGGCAACGGATAAAAGAATACAAATGAAGGTGGAATTAGAAATAAGAGGAACTAACTCTCGGATCCCTTGTCTGTCAAGAGAAGTCATTTCATCAAGCATTGTTGCATTTGATCATGAATCTCTTAGGGCTCCTGCAAATGTGAAAGAAATAGAAACAAATGAAATTGCATGAAGGAATGCACGAAAGAACGATAAGATGCATACATAAGAGACATGATTCTCAATTAGGAGAGCAATACTACACTCAATACAATATTGAATTGAAGGTATAATAGTATGTTTACCTTTTCGAACTGCAACAGAAAGATCATTAGTAGGAAGATTCTCAGTGTCTACGGTCGACGGGTGAGATGAGGCGGGATAATGTCTCAGTGGTTTTCTACTCGATTGTGAGAGTGCCATTTAAAATTGGAAGGGGAAGAGACAATAAAAACATGGGATCTAAAATAAAAAGCTTCCTAAAAAATAATTGTATATGTGACATCGACTTCATTCATTTCTTTTAATTTTGTTCATGAGTAGTAATATATACTTCATTTGACTAGTGTTATTTCAGTTGTTATATGTATTACTTTAATAAAGTTACTTAATAATTAGATATTTTATTTATATTAGTTTAATAACTACAAGTATTAACCTTATCTAACTTAACTCAAATTTCGATAAGGTTGAGTATTCCTTACCTTGGGTTGGGTTGGATTGGACAACTTGGGCTAGATCTAGGATTGGATCAGCCTTGGTTAATTATCTTAAGGTTGGGCTGGGCTTGGTTTACTTTAAGCTGACCCACACCACTTGCACACTTAAGTGTCGTTTAAATAGGTGCCTTTCAATTTTGAAGTGGGAAATGATTTGTAGGTATAAATCAATTCCAACCATTCCTGTTTGACTAAACGATTTAAAGGTAAAAGATTGTCTGTGTTTAGATAACATATTATATCCTATAACTAAATATTTACACCCGATATAGTCTGAAGAGCTAAATTATTAAGAAATATTAAATGACACATGAGAGCTTCATTTAAAACAGATCATTGGATTGGGCTTATCTTAATAGAGTTAAGATTGATCCTCACATTAAACAAGTATTACATGAGCTATAGAAGTGGGCCCATGGATTCAAATTGTAACACCCCAAACTTTTCAATACCCAAGTATTAAAAGTTCTCGAGTGTTACCACGAAATTTAATATAATACGTATATGAGTATGATACAAATTTAATTATCCAAACCTTACATCTATTCCCTGACACGAATCTAACAATTGAAAATGATCTCCATTCGTAGATCTAACAATCTGATCGTTGAATTACGTGACACAACTTGATCATGGAGCGACTATTTACGACATCCAATCCCGGAAGTAATGTGACACTACATTTGCGAATTACACATCGATTTGTGGACCACTACCCAAACACTTATGGAATTACGTGACGACCAAGAGGGTCCTACCCAGAGCGCATCACGGCCATGATAGAATATTTGAATTACTAGTTGTGATACATCTTACACATTACTTGCACTTATAGAGAGATAGATTGAATTATGAGAGTTTTGAAATATCAAGACACATGCTTAAGCCTTATAAATAAATAATACAAGACCAATATAATAAAGAGAAGAATAACAATGGTCAACTCAACAAAGATAAAAGTGGTAAATGGACAACATAACAAAGAGAAGAGCGAAAATGGTCAACTCAATAAAAAAAGAGTAGCACAAAGAAGAGTAACTCAATAGAAAGACAAGTGACAATGGCCAACTCAATAATAAGGAGAGTGGTAATGACCAACTCAATAACTTGATAAAGGCAAGGGCAAGGCTTCTATACATGGCCTCACATAAATTTATAAAGATCTCATGTAAACAACGCTATACTACAATCTCAAAGGGCAAATAATTAATGGTAAAACATATAATTGTAGGAAGAATTTAAAGTAACTCGAAGGCATGTTAAAGGCAAGATAGAAATAACATAAAGGTATGTAAAGGCAAGATGAAACAACGGGATAACATGTAAGGGCAATGAAAATATAATAACTTAAATTAACGTAAGCCTAAAGGATAAAACCCTCACCTTGGTTGTTTGACTGTCCTCTAAGGTTAGTGTCTGGGCAACTTAGTTTCACCTATTTTGCATTACGTTAAAGTGGTTGTTAGAGGTTCCATACTAAGAAATTTCTATGTTTCTAGAACTTGACAAGTCCTCCTACCAAGTCAACTCGGCCATGACTCGAATTCGTCTCTCTTATTTCTTCTTCTTCTTTTTCTCTTTCTCTCTTCCTTTTCTTTTCTTTTCTTTTCATTTCTTTCTTCCTTCCTTCTTTCTCCTTCTCCTTCTCTTTCTCTTTCTCTTTCTCTCTCCTTTCTTTTGTTCTCCTTTCTTTTCCTTTCCTTTTCCTTTCTCTTTTCTTTCCTTCCTCTTTCTTTCTTTCTTTCTTTTTCTCCTCTTGTTTCTTTCTTCTCCCGTGATGCGTGTGGCTGACTTGAGTTCTCTCTTTCTTTCTCATGATCTTCTCCTCTCTTTCTTTATTTCTTGGTGTGCTGAGTGGTGCCGCACACTAGGCTTTTTATAACATGTCCAGACTTCTATATTCTTCTTACGTAATCCAAGTGCGTAAACGTAGTGGCGTGGTTTGTTCGGGTGTGGTGTGTAGAAACGGGTATAGCAGCTTGTCGGTGGTCTCTTCTTGCTTCGATCTTCATCGAATTTTTCTTCTTTTTAAGTTGGTTGGCCCACTAGGGACCAGACGATTTGTGTTGTGTGGCTTGGATCCCTGATCGGGCTGTTCCCATTTGTAACACCCTGAAAATTGGGGGTCATGCATACGTTTGACTCCCAAGTTCCCGATTATTACTTATAATTAATTTTATTGTTTTATGATGAATCAGGTTTAAATACGCAGTATGGAATTACTTGAAACATGAATCACAATTCACAGCTAGTCTACTGTAATGAAAAAGGTTAAATGTTTACAAGTCCAAAAATTATAACTATGGGTCGCACAAGGCGTTGCCCAACAAAAGTACAAAAAATGGTTTGTCCAAAAGAATGATTTGCCAAGTCCCCTACTTAGCGATCTAAGTCCGCCCGCAAAACTAAGGCAAGCTGCCCATCAACTGAAAATAGGACAACTCGTCCTCCACATCCAGACTCGCACCGCCATGCTCCTCGTACTCTGTGTCACTTGCATCTACTGAAAAGTCTGGTTGGTATTTTAAAATACCATCTCAGAGTAGTAGTGAGTGATCAATTCAGTGGGTGCTATTAGTCTTAAGTTACACAAATATCAATTATATTATGAATTTAACGAAAGGCAATACATTCATAAAATCCTAACTAGCCTTGTTAATGTATGTGCATATATTATGATATGATGCATGCCATCGCAACAACACTCCCTCGAGCGACTCTATGTAACGATTGTGTATGACCAACCACCCTTATTGCGACCTCAACTGTCGAGTCGCCAACCTAACTAATGCGATGCGGTCATGATTGTGTTAGCCGGATTTTTAATTAAGTTCATTCAAACAACAGATTTGAGAAACTAGTACACCCCGTGATGTCAATGCCCTAAACTGGTTGCGAGGCCAAGGCCCCTCAACATGTGAGGCCAAGACCTCGCGATCCTTGATCCCGTTGAATTTCTCCATCCCTGACTTTGAGTACATGGGGGTGATGAAATGTGGGATCGCCTGCGGTCACTACGAGGAGGCTCGTCACCCAGCGTAGGCCGACAGCTCGGACACAGTATCCCATTCCACCATGCACGGCTTTCGAGTCAATGGTTCGATTTCAATTGGTTATCAATGGGCTCCAATGGTTGAAGGGTATTTCATGTTCCATACAAGCGTGAGCAGGCAGGGTTAACAAACGTGGTTGGTTAGTGAGTAGACTAGACGGCATGAGTATAGGCGAGCATGTGACAGACGACATCGGGTACAAGCGACCCATGTAATCTAACTATTCTCGCCCATACGCACCCGCCTAATTTCATGGGTTAGTCTCAAGGTAGTCCTACCAACGGGACCACCTTCTCTCACCTCAATTTCTTGACCAACCCAGGGATTCAATGGTATTTAATAGCACTTCAATAATTAGGAATTATCATCTTATACAAATGGTGTCGTGTAATCATGCATTAAACATATAAATTTAGAATTTGATATAAATGTAACTGCTAACAACACTACGAAATAAATGTGCATGTGTGTTGTGTGGGTTAGTGAGGAAACAAGAATCTCATATATCTCATAACACAAAAATATACAAGGGTTAATGCATCACACATTCTATAAAGAAAACGTTGTACAAGAATCAATCAAGACATGAACATGCAATCATCAAATACATACCCAATCATGTGAGAGACAACAAACATTCCATGTTGATTGAGAAGATCAAAGGTGAGGTCTTTCCTAGGTTTTCTCTAGATTATCCAATACATCACCCAATCAAGCATAATCATTAGATTCATACTAAAATTGGTGCTAGGCCACCTAAGAATAATAGTCCGCACCTATGGATCGTTGAGTTATTGAGAAACGACCTAGGAGTGCTCGGATTTGAGGTCGATTGGCCGGAATCCCTAAGGCAAATCATTCGCATGTTAGAACTTCATGTAAATCCCTTCTCAACATAAAAGGTTTCAAGAAAAGATGAGGGATTACCTACCTAATCGGAGGAGAGGCATTCTTATGGTTGTGGGTGAGGGATTTGTTGAAGAAGAGATGAGGAGTTGCAAGAATCAAACTCCTTTAGGCCCCACTTGAGCTATGGTCACCTTCACTCTTCTTCACTCTCTCTTCCTCTCTCTCTCTCTTCTCCTTTCTCGTCTTTTTCTTCTCCCCTTCTCCCCTTTTTTTTTCTCTTGCTCTAGAGCATGAAATTGTATGAGAGGAGGGGGTGCCCAAATAAGGCTTTTATATAGTGCCAAATTTGGTGTAAATGGCTCTAAGGGTTGGGTTTTTACTATACTAGTCTTAGGGAAGTGTTTTTCTACTATTTGGGGGCCACTACGGGGCGTAGGAGTTGACACCCACTGTTGGATAGTTGGCCCTAATGATGATCTACGTATAGATATGATCGGCCCGCCATTTGGATGTGCGATTGACAGATATGATTAGAAGTATGTTCAATAGTCACCGATAGTCGATCGGGGCCGCGGCTATACGGATACGAGTGGAGAAATATCCTTACTTCACGTGTGAAGTTTGGTCATAAACTGACGGTCCAAAATTGTAACGCCTCGAAAATATCGAGTGTAACTCAACACGAGTTCCAACGCATCACTTATGCAACATGTTTAATGATATTTGAATGTTGTCGTGTTAGAGCAAGAAACATGAATGAGATTATACCAAAGGTAATTCATACCCAGATCAATCGTATCGGAAGACCGAACTTTGTATATATATATATGTAAGGAAACAAAATAAACGATTCATTCTCCAGAGTATGAATCCTTTCACAATATACATGTCTATGCGTTTATAAACAAAATGGTAAATCCCATCGGTCCCCGTGACTAGTCGCCAAGAACCGCATATACGAGAACTCCTCCCGTCCTCGTCATAATCGGCTCGCCTCCAGAATTAGTCGGACGCCTAAACTCGAGACGGCAGTCCGGTTGGTGTGCGCAACACCGTCCCGTAACGTGGGAGTGAGTAGCTAACTCGGATGGAACGATAAGGCATGAGTTATCATGTTATCAATACGATCAGCAAGAATGATAAAGCAAGATCAAACACTCCTAGTTACTCGATTTGCAAGTATGAACTATGATGGATGCCCGCCGACATACTCCCTCATGCGACACCATCTCACGTCATGCATGCTTACATGCTCCACATCTTTCGAGCACATGCGATGCATGATGAGTATGATTCGAAGTTTTTAATTAGTCCATTTCAATTGAGATTAAGGTACCTCTTATATCATTTCCAAACATGATTAGGGTTCTGGATTAATCGACGATGTTCATAGTGTGCACCACTCCCCATCACCCCTTAAACGATTCAACTATAGCACTATGTAAAAGCCTAGAGATATATCGCGGCGTAAGGCACGCCGCAACTTGTAATATGCTCGCGGTCACTATCGCTGTGGCTGCTACGAACAAAGGTTGCACCACTCCCCATCACCTTATCAATGTAGGCCGCAATACGCGAATATAGTGTCTCATACCACCATAATCGGCTCACGAGTTGAGTTGCTCCTTGGTCACACTGGGAGGCACGTAGCCCCGGCGTAAATGTGAGGCCGACGCCTCGACCACGGTGTCCCATACCACCATGCCCGGCTCATGAGTCTTAGCGGATCGAGGTACCATGGTTAACGGGATTCGGTAAGTTTGGTACCCAGGTTCAAGCATTAGCGACCAAACATGGTGAACATACAAAGACACACGGTTTACTTGACGTGTTCGGCTTATCGAGCGCACAACAAGTTGGGCGATATGAAGCGCAGAAGCACCTCGTGTTAGACCACTATCGCCAACCGAAGTACGACACGGGTTCGCCAACACATCATGCGTGGCGGGACGAATCCCAACCACAACTTCAAGTCGTCTGGGATGCCTGGACTATGGACATAGTCCCAAGCTTCAATCAAGTCCTAACTATAACACATGAAATACGGCATGATAGCATGGTAATTCAAGAACACTAGCAACCATAATATAAAGCATATCATGAAGCATGTTACTAAACAAGTCACAAAGCATGTTCAAAGCATGTTATAAAGCATTTTGCAAATAGGGATAGAAATACTTATATTTCATAGGTGAGTGGTTAGAGTGAACAACCACATGGAGGATGTCATAGGTGACTCTAAGGTAGCTAAGAATCCCATCTCAGCACCTACTTAAGGTTCTAACACTTAGACACTTACACTCCAAGTGGTTTCACCAACACTTGGAATGCACTATATCAACATACATGACGTATGCTAGGAAATGTGTACTAGGATTTTCCCTTTACCAAACTAGTATTTTATACATATACATCATATTCATACAGAATTAAACATGGCAATCACAGAGCAAATTTTATACGTATAGGTACTTCCTCGTATACCCAACATACATAGTGTTTACAAAGGAACATAGAGTGCGGCGATTCTTTCGCCAAACTAGTAATTTAATCATGTATTGTATAATCATACATTAAATAAATATGTCAAACATTATTCCAAAAGAAATACGTATACGGTATTTCTAAAAAATACGTAATTTCAACATAAGTCGCATTTACAAGTGAACATATATTTTGGCGGTTCTTTTTCGCCAAACTAGTATTTTATTCAGATATTATATAATCATACATTAAATAAACATGTCAAGCATTTATCCAAAAAAATACGTATACAAGATTTCTATGTATACCTAGAATATGTGAAATTCCATATTTCACAACGTTAATCGAAACAGAAACGGAAAGCACTTTGTACATGTGCAATTGCAAGCAGATCATGAATCTACCATTATTCGACATTGAAAGCGTTGAAAACCGTAACTTATACACTTAAAGTCCTCACCTTTGCCTTTGGAAACGAAATAAATCAAGCAAGGGTAGTAGAACTTCTCACGGAGATTTCTAGCCTAAAGAGCGGAATCTGGTTAGTGGTACACATCCCACATCGATCCCACTTCAAATCAGACCTAGGGTTAGGGTTTCTTACCTTCAAATGAGACGGAATACGCCGGAAAAACACCTGGAATGAAGCGGTGTAGGCCGTGTAAAGGTCCAAAGCAGGAAGAGGGAAATCGGCAACAATCTCCAAGTCTTTTCTCTCTTTTTCTCTCTCCCTCTAGGGTTTTCTCCAAAATTCGTATGGTGTGAGAGGGGCTGTTCTAAGCTCCTTTTATAGCCACAAACATTACGAAATGTTCAAGGGGTACCGCTAATATAGGATTTTCGCCGCTTTTCCAATGCAAAAGGGAAGTTCTGGTAGCCCTCCTTGAACCAAACGTCGACTTAAGCTCACCATCGATGGATCTACTGGGATTACGTTTTTGACTCGTTCGGATACCCGGATCGTACGTGGCGGACCACTTTCGATTCGACGGTCAAACCTTATGATCGAAATTCCAAGTACATGTAAATGTTCTGAAATTTTTTTCTTAATCCGAGGGTGTAATTTGGTCGATTCGACGGTCGGGTTGCTATATCTTGACGCGTCAACGAACGATCGGATCACTATTCCAGATATTTATTTTGGCATGGGAATAGTGTTTTTCACACTCCCTCGCTCGAATCGAAACGAATGGCCATGGAACATCGGATGGAGCGATTTTTGAGATGATTGATAAGCCCAGTGGGGCGGTCCTAGTTCTTAGCCGGGTTAATCGGACTCGATGTGCGATCTGACCTAATGAAGTTTGTTTAATTCGAGAAAGACGGAAATGAGTTTGGTTCTAAACTTTAGGGTAACCTGCGTCAATGATTCGCAAGTTTTGGGTCTTGATCATATTAAAGCGATCCTAACGGATTTCATGGCTAATTGAGTTTAGTACTTAGTTAACTTTGTTAAATTTCTAAAGGATTTAATCCTACGTGATTTCTGGTCGAGGTGGTACTCGACCCAATGTACGAAAATTTTTAGGTCGTTACAAAAATCCTCAACTTTGCATAAGAGTGGACGACCTAATTCACTTAAGTTTCAGCCTCTTCCTTTAAGGTATTCGCACTTTTCATACACTCGTCCTTTGGCTCAAGTTAAGCAGTTCCGGACGGCACCCAGGTCCGACTCTCGCGATGGACGTCAAGCCTAGTAAGACGGACATTATTCTGTAGTTTTGGAATTAGTAGCCCACTAACAAGCAGTTTAGAGCTTGTTCGGAAAATCGGAGCATTTCTGGAATGAATTAGATATTGAGATTTCTCTTGGGCAATGATTAAGGTTTGGATTAACGATGTTCATAGTGTGACCTATTTATAACTAGTGAAAGTGGAAATTTGGTCATGATTACTCTAAACTGTCGGTTTTAGGCTAAAAGAGTAACAGGGTTGATTTGGTCTATTAGTCAAGGTCCGGGCCTTATCTGACTCGGCTTCGGTTAGATCTTTAATTTAGTCGTGATTGTCTTGATTAGTTAGCGATGGGTCGGTTAGATTTGGGTCCTATGTGAGTAAATCATGGGGCTACACCTGATGTTCAAGTGATCGGGCGGATTCGTGGGCTTCATACGGTTGATTAATCGGACTTGTGCGGTTCTTTACTGGTACCACCCCTATATAAACTAACATTGAGTGCTAATGGTCATTAAGTGACATTATAAGTTAATTAATAGAAAATTTTTCAAGGATTTTTGAAAATCTAAAACAGTGAAAATCCAGGACGTTACACTGTTAGTGGAAGATGGGTTCTAGTTTTAATGGCGGGTCTGTCCCGACTCATTTTTCTCTAAATTAGGCATCTCCATGCTGGTCAGTTTGGCTGTCCAAAGCTTACTGGCCTATCTGATCGATGGTGGATGTGAGGCCACAAGATCTTCTGCGAAAGAAGAATCTTCCGCACCGCACGATATGGAGAGCGTGAAAGCTGGCGATATCGCGAGGTGGAGGTGCATTCTTTCTCCACCTTCTTTCCTTATCTGAGTCGAATACGGAGCTCCTTGTTGACGTGCAAACGAAACCTTTACGCTTGCGAATGGAAGTTTCCTATCTTGGTGGTTTGGGCCGCACGATCTGAGTTGCGGAGCTACTGGAAGAGACATGGAGCGATCTGAAACCCCTTTCTACTCCTTTTGAATGGTTCAGATCATACTAGTGATGTCGGTTGTAATTTCCTCATGCGGAAGAGACTTGACTGCACCCTATCTTCTTAGCGTTGTTGTGTTGACATTGCAATGGAGTTCATTCGGTTAAAGGACTCGCGAAATGAATCCACAAGTTTGGTCGGTTTCCTCATCCAGACCAGACGAACAGTCCAGATTTTCCATCATGGTCATGATGGGGTCATCAGGTCCATCAAATGGACAGTGTCTGTTTAAATCACATCCTAGTGCGAAAACAGGATTTCCTGTGGAAATCCATGGGTCAAACAAGGTTTGACCGTGTTTAGCTGACTGATGCATTGGGGTGTAACGCCCCCTGTGTACACGCATTAACTTGTGGGGCCCACATGGATATGGTGACAAATCAGCCCCATCCATTCGCTTTTCCATCTCATTTAAGGGGTCGAGTCCAAAATTGAAGCATATCCAAAGATCAGGTGGGCTCCAAAATCAATAGTTAATGGTTGATCTATCTATTAGGTTATTTTTTATAATGATCCAAGTGCTGAAATCCGATGTGTACGGTTAATTTAGGATTCCTAGGCATGGTATAAAATTTCATGTTAATCGAATACAGGGTCTAGGCTAATGGCATTTTCGTTATTATCACTAAACTAAGAGTTCTGTAAAATCTAATAGTTCTACATGGTTATAGGCATGTTTCTAAGTAATTCTAATAAAATGACTTATATCTAAATCATTATGAATAAAAAGTTATTCGCCAATTCATTTAAGGGAAGGTACGCATGTCAAACCACCTGATGGATGGTCTTGTCTTAAGATCAATGATCAGATTGCTGGATTTATGAATGAAGATCATTCCCAATGGTTAGATTCGTGTCAGGGAATAAATGTAAGGTTTGGATAGTTAAATTTGTATCGTACCCATGTACGTATTATGTTAAATTTCATTATAACACTTGAGAACTTTCAATGCTTAGGTATTGAAAAGTTCAGAGTGTTACAATCTACCCTCCTTAAATATAATTTCGCTCCTGAAATTTAGTACTTTTATTATACACGCTATTTCCTATGTCTTTAAGGATTCCATACTTCCTGTGTTCGGGGTAATATGAATAAATGGTTGTAGTGGGTTTTCTCCCGATACACAGATCCTTCGTCTACACAGTACAGAGGATTTACTTGTATCAATTTATAATCCTGTTAAATCTCGATCCTTTGCTTGATCATGACATTAGGATCATTTGAAATTTTCTATGACTTAAAATTTGAGTCAAACTGCGCAAATTTCGCATAAGCATGGTTCCATCAATTCATAATCTCGATTGTTCTAACTGATGGGGAATATCACGAAATCTTATATTCTCGTAAGGGGTAATTCTACGTGGCCCATTAAGCTTTCACTGCGTACTCTGATTATCTGATACACTACTCGAAATTACTTCTATCATCCTCACTGATTCATTATGCTCAAGTGTTTAATGTATCACTTATAAGGTATATGTTTAGGTGTGTGTATAATTGGCTACCTGAAAATCGAGATGCTACACAAATACCCTTTTATGAAGATAAATAACTGAATATAAACAATTAACCATAAATCAAGCTTAAGCCTTAAAAAGGTTTGAAAGGTGGGCGTTAATATCACCACTGCTTCTTGTGGTGTGGTCCACTTCATATTTGACTTGCCTCATTTTTGGAATATACCCTAAAATGATCTCGCAAAATGGATGAACAGCATGGGAGCAAGCATACATCATGGCAGGCCCCACAGATCCCCTACTTGGACCACATCCATCTATATAGGGGTAGGATGCAATCTTCCTCCATCGCTTGTCGCCAACGAAGAAGTAAAATAGAGAGAGAGGAAAAAAAAACTACCCATTGGTGGAGAGAGATCGCTAGAAGCCTCCAAGTTTCTTGGAACGTACAAATCTCATAGGAAAGCGAGGTGAAAGCAAGAACACTTACCACAACAGTGATTGTGGGGGAAGAAAGAGGGATGCTGGAGGAGCTGCGTCCCTTTATAGGAGTTACGTATATCCCTTTATAGCTAAGTTTTGAAATTATAGCATTTAGGCCATAAATGAAAAGGCAGTAAATTAAATTACAGATTTTTACAAATGGGGTCTAAAAGTTGTAAATGATTTATAGCTTGTAAGGCATTTTTCAGCATCCAAACATTACCTTTAAATCATTTACAATTAGCCCCATTTACAGGCATCCAAATGACCCTTTATTAGTGATTGCTTGCCTCCAAGTGCAGAGGTTCGTAAGTAATATCCTGTGAATATAGGGTTGATCCCATAGGGAAATGAATTGCGAGAAGGAGAAAATCAAATGCAAAACAAATTAAATAATAAAAAAAACTGAACTAATGATTTGATTTTGGGAGTTTTGAATGGATGTAATTTAATTAATTTGAAAACAACACCCAAGCTTCAAAGTTCTATACATAAGTTAATGTTCCAAAATCATGATGACTTGGATAACACAACTAGGATCCAAGCACTATGGTCGGCCTAATCGGAAAATAAAACAATTTAAACATTTTAAATAAATGATATAAAAGATTAGAAAATTATGGATTTGCACCATTGATATATATTCTTAAGCGCCAGTGATTTTAAGCATTCAATATCCATGAGATAATGAATCAAAGAAATGTAGCAGGTTGAGAACCTCTCCTATCTAGGAAATCTAATTGATCTAGGGTAAGCCTATCCATCAATGTGGATCTCATATGATAGAAACATGTGAACCTCACATTGGGATAAAAACTAAACCTAAACAATAGATAACATGCATACACCATTCTTCTCATCATTAAAATAATCAATCATCATAACTATGAAAATATTAAACCAATGCACTTCCCTTCTAGCTTGGGCTAGAGGGAACTTAAAAAAACATAGTTAGAGAGAAAGAAAGTAATGAGAAAAAAATTAATGCAAATAGAAAAGATCTAAAAGAAAAAAATAATTTATAAAACTTTAATAAAATTAAAGACTCTCTAAAAACCTTAAATCTTATTCTTGAATGCTTTGAATGATGCTTAGGAATGTCCTAGGAAGCCCTATTTATAAGTGGAGAACTTCAACTTTCGTACAAAGTTGGAAAACTCTATAAACTGTCTCAAATTTACGTAGTTTCCTAAAAGACTTCTCGTTGCACAGTTTGTTAAAATAGACTTCACGCTGTGCAGTTTTTCAAAATAGATTTCAAAGTTTTAGAATACACTTTTTCAGGATGATTTCAAGATTCTTCACTTCAAATCTTCGATTCTCTTCATTCCTCACTTGGTTTTCTTGGATCTTTGGCATGTGAATTCTTCAATTTTGGTCTCATAAGATCCATCACTTGCCTTGTTGATTCTTGAGCATCAAATCCATGCTTTTAGCACCCTTTTTCAATACGAGCTCTTAAATTCACCTTGCAACACATACATGAGTAAAATAGAACATTAAGCTAATTTATGTTCATAAAACCAAGATATAAATGGAAAAAATTATGCAATATTTAAGTCTCAACAATTAGTAACCATACCATTTATTATCTTCAAATTCTTCACGAAAATTGTTATATAGATGAAAGTGCCCTTGAAATGAACCTTGAACGCTGCTACATGTGTCTAGGACATCCTAGCAATGCAATGTGTACCCAACCTTTAGTAACTTCATTAGAAAACTAGGCCTCCACCCATTAGGTTGGGCCCGAGTTTGCGAAGACAAAATTCTAACGGTTCATATTCATAGAGTAGTGCTGGTGAATTAACATGCCCGATATTTTTATAAGGTCATCTACATGATTGGGCCCACTTGAAGGGATATGAATGTGGATAGCCTATAGGCTCACTATCATACATACACACACACGTGTGTGGAGAGAGAGAGAGAGAGAGAGAGAGAGAGAGGGATGAATCCTCACCTGCGCACCTTCTTACACGAGCACCCATGTGCACCTTTGCACACGTGTCATGAGCATAGAATCTAAATGGTCCACATGATGCGGTACCCCTTGAAACCAAACAAGTCCAACTTTCAACTCGATGTAAAACTCGAGTGGGCCATGGCAAAAGAAAATAGTTCCCTCCATTGATTTGCATTCCTCTTTGCCATGGCTAGAGTTTTGGATCAGTTTGCAAATTGGGCCCATAGAGTTTCAAGGGTTACCGCATCACATGGACCATTCAGATTTTGTACCCATGATACATACACCTCACCAGGTCATTATAGGACATGAGTACATGATAGCTCCAAAGCTCAAGTGAACCGCAGTGAAACCATGGGATCATAAGCTGATTTCGATTTGAATATAGCGAAAACACAAAAATCAGCTTGACCCAAAACCAACGGTGGGCATTCAATTCCACTATTTTCTATGGTGTGGTCTACTTGAGCTTTGGAATTCAATTCCACTGTTTTCTATGGCGTGGTCTACTTGAGCTTTGGAATTCAATTCCACTGTTTTCTATGGTGTGGTCTGCTTGAGCTTTGGATCTTCCTCATGTTTTGGTTGATGTTCTAAAATAAGAGAATGAAATGAGTATATATAAAGTTGATGTAGAAATATGGACGTTCTCCTTAGACCACTTGATACTTATAAGAGAAGACATACGAAGACCCTGACTGCTACAGGGGACCCTCCGATGCCAAAGTCAGACAGGTAAACTAGGTCTAGTAGAACGTAGGAATTTTTGGAGTGGTTTGTGCGTAAGATTGATCGTACCTCTCACCATTAGAAATGCTCATATTTATAACTGAAAGGAGGCCGTGGCGTAGAGGGCAATTTCCCTATTTAGTAGGGGAATGTTGTAAAGAGAATCATATCTCGAGCATATCGGGAATATCTTCCGAGATCTTCAGCTAAGATTTCGGGCAAATGCGTATTGCAGTCGTCTCCCGAGATCTTCGGTTGAGATCTCGGGTAGATCTCTTCAGTAAGGCCCGAATAGTCGGAACCAGTAGGAACATGCAGTAGGAGGCCGATGTCAAGAGTCTGATGTGACTGACATAGTTCTTTCGAATGGTAGTTTTCCAACATGGATTCTCCAATGAGCCGTGGTCGAGTTTTCCCTTAGCATTGGGCAAATTATCGATATACCGACCTATCCTTAGGAGTCGTGTCCAAGCACTGAGACCGAGCTCATTTCCTTAGTAGAATGCAGACGAAATCAAGGCTTCCCGAGTGTAGTAGATCGGAGCTTTGCTTCACACTGGGCCACGCTTCGGGGGTTCTTACTAAGAAATGACCCGAGTGACAGCTCAAAAATGTATGTGTAACGTCCCGTCCAACCAGCACAGTATCCTGGGACGTCCACGTCGGATTTACCGCAGGACCATCCATTTAAACTACTCAGGGTGAGGTACCACAAGTTAATTAACCTAGGATTAGCTCATTAGAATAGACCAAACAGGTCATGATAGGACCTGGTGTGGCCCGCCAAGCCTGATGGCTGGTTACACTTAATAATAGCCCGTGTGGGCCACCCAACTATTGAGGAGGGTCGAAAAAATCCGAAAGTCTAGGAAATCATATATCTCACTGGGCTTATGGTCTATCGTGGACTATGAACCCAGTAGACACCTAGAACTGGGATCTGACACTAGCCAAATGCACCCCACCAATGCGAGAATTGGAATCTAGCACTTATAAATGGAACTGGGATACCAGGCGTTCCAGCTGTCAGATTTCTTCCAATTTTGTGTTAAAGGTTTAATATATTTTTCAACGCCCGTTCACCAAATCTGGGACCCGATCATGGCACGGTGACCATTGATCGCTAACTAGACCCGTACGACCAAACCCCATATCCGATCGTTTTCAAATTTTGCGTGGCCCTTCATCGGGCCATGAAGCACCTACCTTATAAATTTCATGGCCAGGGAGCCACCAGAACCACTTCAATCACCGAAATGGGCCCCACAGGGCCACTTAAAGATCGAAAGCGTATGCTCAGACCCCATGTCTGTTAATCCATTTGTTCCCAGATTTTATATGGCCCCTCACCAGGCCATAAGGCACCTACACACCAAGTTCGATGGCTAGAGGGGTGATGGAGCCACCTCAACACCAATATGGAGTTCCATAGGGCTATTTTGAGAATTGGTGGAAGCTTGGGGCCAAATGGCCAAAGTCTAAGAAATAAAACCCTAGCTCTCATAACTCTCTCTCATTTACCACAACTACCAAGAGAAAAAGGGAGAGCAAGAGAGTAAAGGAGAAGAAAGTGTGAGTGAGGGGAGCTTGGGTGGACCTTAAATCAAGGTGTGGCTCAACCCTTCCAACTCCCTATCTCTTCTCAAGGGAGAAACTCTCCACCAAAACCTCAACGATCATCCGTGGGTTGTCTAGGTAAGATCTTTCACCTATTCTTCTTAGAAATCCATGTATTAAGATCTTTCACCCGTTCTTCTTAGAAATCCATGTATTAAGAAGGTGTTGCTTGGATTTCTCACATGCAAGGGCTTCTTTTAAGGATTCCGGCCGATCGACCTCAAAACCCTCTTGCCTAGGACGTTTTCCCGATCTCCAACGATCCATAGGTGCGGACTATTGTTCCTAGGTGACCTAGCACCAATTTTAGTACGAGCTTAATGATTTTGAATGCTTGGATGTTATATTTGAAATTCTAGAGAAATCTTAGGGATTATATGTTTGTTGGAATTGTTTGGATGTGCATGCTTAGCTCTCAAATTTGATGTAGATCTTGCCTTTCACATGATATTATGTATGGATGATAATATGTTAATGTTTGTTTGATTCTTTTCCCTCATATGTGGTGCCTCATTGTGTGTATAATTATTTACACTTGTACTCATGAATTCTCAAGATGGAGGAAGTGTTTAACTTTCTCACACAACCCACACACTCACATGTACCTTGTTTTCGTGATAATAAATTTGCTTACTTGGCAAAAGTTTTCGTTTTGTATGGTTGAGATCTATGAGAATATGATATTGATGTGCTAGTTGATAACATGAGTAGTGAGCAAATGTAAATCCCCTTCACCCTCTTGGGTTGGTCAGGAACCTGACGAGAGATAGTCCCATCGGTAGGACTACACTAGGGATAGACCCGTGGATTGGGCGGGAGTGTTCGGGTGGCTGTAGTTCGACTACATGGGTCCCTTGTGCCCGAGGTCATTCGTCTCACGCTCGCCTGACTCGTGCGGTCTAGCCTACCATCTGACCAACTTTGTTTATCAACCCTGGTTGCTCACCTATGTATGGAACTTGGAACACCTTACAACCATTATGGCCCATTGATACCTAGACTGTAACAGGTCCACAGTCTCGTGAGCCGGGCATAGTGGAATGGGACACTGTGTCCAAGCTGTCGGCCTACGCTGGGGTACCGCGCCTCCCCGTAGTGACCGCGAGCGATCCCTTCCTTTCGGCCCTCCTCATATGCCTAGAGTCAGGGATGAGGAACCCGATGGGATCACGGACCACGGGGTCGCGGCCTCACACGTTGATGGGGCCTTGGCCTCGCAACTAGCTTAGGGCAGTGATACGTAGGGTGAATCAGAATCCCTAATCTGCTGGATGAATGGACTTAACTAATAACTTGGATAATACGATTGCATTGCATCGCATTAGTTAGGGTGGCGACTCGGCAGTCGAGGTCGCTCTGAGGGAGTGCAGTCATACGCGATCGTTAGATGGAGTCGCTTGAGGGAGCGTTGTGGTGAGGGCATACATCATATCATCCTGCATACATGTATTTTAATAAGAGTTGCTAGGTGCTGATGATTGACTGCTTTTCATTAAAATCATACTATAATTGATGCCTGTTATAACTTGAGATTAATAGTTCACACTGAGTTGATCACTCATTCTCACTCTAGGACGGTGTTTTAAAATACCAACCAGACTCTCTCATAGATACAGGGGACGCAGAGCAGATGAAGCATGGTGATGCTACTTTCGAGGAGGAGGACGAGCTATCCTACTTCCAAATGATGGATGGTTTTCCGCCAGCTGGAGAGGCGAGATTGGATCGCTGAGCTGTGGGCTCAGTCTTTTTTTTTTTTGGACATCTTATTCTTTTGCGGCTTTGTTGGGTGGCGCCATGTACCCCTTTTATTCTTTTGGACATGTATATACGTATATGTATGTATTTCTTGCGATATCTTCATTTCAGTAGACTTCTATGGTGATTCTTCATGCTCCAGGAAATTTCAGATTTGCGCAATTAAACCAGATTAAACGCATATTAATGAAAACCGGTCATAAGTGACCCCGGGAACTCAGGAGTTGAGTATATACACGACCCCTGATTTCCAGAGTGTTACAATATGGAACCGTGAAAGAGCTCGGTGTCTGATGGAAGTGGAGATACTTCATCTTCTGATGGTCGATCTTGAAGAATATGTGTGTTTTTCAATAGTAAATTACTGCTTTTTGGTCATTAATGAGCTCCTTGGTCATGTTCGGTGCTACCCGACCTGTGACGAGCATAGATGTCCAAGCTAACCCTATTTCCTTCGTCGGTCCAGTTTTACCCATAACATATAACATATGCATTATAGTGGCCTTCCAAACATTAAGGCCACGTAAGCCTAGCGTGCCTGGGTGCAAAGTCGGTGTGGTTGGCATCTAATTTGATTGAGTAAAAAAAAGAAAGTGGGGACATAAGCACTTTAAAGCATGTTTTAAGCAATATCTTCTTTAGCAGCAGCACGTGGTCCAATTAAACATGATCAAAAGTTACGAAAGGGACGTATCATGTTAGGTGAAACTATCTCCATCCCGGGCCTAGGCTGCCTTCACCTGTCTTTATGAGAAATCTGCCACCATATGCACTCGAAGGGAGTATGTGCCTTACGTAGGCTCCCGGGCACCAATAGTGGAGGAATGGATAAGGTGCGCCCCCCACCTTACCGGACAGTGGACATGGTGCACCCTTGACTGTGAGCCCACCTTGATATATGTTTATCGCATCTACATCGTCCATTCATTTTGCCTGCTCATTTTATATCATGAGCCCAAAAATAAAGTAGATACAAATCTAAGGTGAACCACAATACATGAAACAATGGTAATTGAATGCTCACCGTTAAAAACTTGTTAGGGCCCGCTGTAATATTTATTTGCCATCCAACCTGTTCATAAGATTGAATTGATCTTGATGAAGAGAAAACACAAATATTAGCTTGATCCAAGACTTTTGTGGCCCACTAGCAGTTTTTAATGGTTAACCATCACTGTTTCCTGTAGTGTGGTACACCTGAGATTTGGATCTACTTCATTTTTTGGATCGTGCCTTGAAATGATCTGGAAAAACAGATGGCCAGCGTGGATATATTAAACATACATCAAGGTGGGCCTCCATGGTTAGGATCGCACCGCGTTGGGTGAGGCTAGGTTGCACCTAATCCGCTCCCTAGCAGACGTGGTAGAAAAGCAGCAATTGGGTCATCCAAACAATCCATTCAGTGGCCTTATACCCAACCGTTGAAACCAAAAATGGTCACTGATAGACATTTAGAGATGAGGAAGAAATATTATTAACGGTCGCGATTATTCACGGTCCGATCCAAGTAGGCCCACTCGGTGTATGGTCGATGTTTGTATCTCAACCTGCCACGTGGACGGTGGAGATATTGCTCTACCCTATTCCGCTTCCTTGGAGTCGGTCATTACATTTCTCGAGTTGGTTTTCATTCTGTTGCGATTCAGGATCCATCATCTGTCGTGGCCCACTTGATGAGTGTTCATATGATCCGAACCGTCCATTTTGTGTAATCAATGCTATACGGGCCACTAGAAGAAAATTATGCTTAACAGATGATTGTTACCAGATGAATTTAGTACACTGAAAAATAAATTTTACATGGTCCCGATTCAATTCTTATAATCAAAGGTTAGGATCATTAGTGAAGTGATTGTGGGTTAATAGCTTATTTATGGAAGTAAAAAAGAATATGGACGGTCCAAATCATCCTACCATCATAGAATGTGGGCCGTTGGATGGCAACACACGAAGGATCCTGAGTCGCATATGCAAAACTAACTCTTATCTCTCGACCCTTGCTTCCAATGATCCATACGGTTTATCTGAAAGATCCCAACCATTAGATGTTGTTGCCTAATTCTAAATTATCAGGAGAGAATTCAACAACCAATATTCAACGGTAAGAAAAATAGAATATCAAAGGTTAGGATTTTATAATATGTAGTTTTTTGGCCATCCTTCATCCACGGTAGGGCTCATCAGATGAACCGTTTGGAGCAGTGGACTGGGTCCCCTTGGGGACAGGAGGCGGATTGCCTGCCACTCCGACCGCAGGAAGTTCCTGCGGTCAGAACCTAGGTGGGGCCCACCACGTTGTTTGTGAGAAATCATCCTGTGCGTCCATTTCGCCAGCCCATGCTAAGAGATGAGTCCGAGGCAGATCCAAAATTCAAGTGGGCCACACCACGGAAAAAAGTGGAGATGAAAATGTTCCAATTGAAACCTTCTCGGGATCCACCTTGATGTTTATATGCCATCCAAACCGTTAATAAGGTCAGTGGGATGAACTGAAAACATAAAATATTAGCCACTTATGTGGCCCCATAAATCTTTCAACGGTGAGAGTTCAATCTCTAATGTTTATTATAGTGTGGCTCACTTAAGTTTTGAATCTATCTTATTTTTAGGCTAACCTAATAACATAAGCTGAAAAAACGTAGACGGTGTGGATTTCTAACAAATATAATGGCGGGCCCACCTACGTTGCCACTCTAGGTCGCAGGCAATCTGAATTCCCGGAACAGAAAATGTGACTGTGCGTCAGCAATCGGATTGGCGGTACCTTTTTATTCCTGGAAACGGATTGGCTACTCCCCCTGCCACCATCCGATGGCTGATGGTCGTTGCTCCGTGGGCCCCACCTTGATGTATGTGTTTCATCCATCTCATCCATTTATTTTTATGGATCATTTCATGGTATGAGACAAAAAACGAGGTATGTCACAATCTCAAGTAGACCACATTACAGGAAACATTGTTAAATGAAGGTAGACCATTACAAACTCTTTGGGAGCCATAAAAGTTCTGGATCAAGCTAATATTTGTTTTTTGAGGCGTATAGACGTCAGGTATCACCCTGCAAGTTTACTGGCAGCAAAGGATCTTGAGGCGTACAGACCTCAGGTATCACCCACCAAGTTTACTCGCAGCAAGCAAACCTTAATTTGCAAACTATACCTAGGGTTGTACGGCTAAACCCAAAAAATCAAAATATCCCTCCCTTTTCATGTGCTTATCCTATCAGTAGGGAGGTATTTTATTCTTTTAAGCGGGTGCCGAACCCTAAAGAGTCCATTTGCATATAAAAAGTTTTCACCCAGCGAAAAACCTAAAGGCATCATACGGACTCGCCGTTCGCCCTATTATTTCGGACCTTAATGTGGAAACTAGACCTAGGGTTGTACATGTGCTTACCTACTAGACAAGGGGTATTTTGGTCTTTTAAGCAGCTGCCGAACGGAAACGGATTGGCTACTCCCCCTGACACCAGCCCCGGGGCTGGTGGTCAGCGCTCTGTCGGCCCCACCATGATGTATGTGTTTCATCCATTCTGTTCATCCATTTTTAAACATCATTTTAGGGTACCACACCACATGAAAATAATAGTGATTGGATATCCACCATTAATATCCTCCTAAGGCCCATGGTACTGTTTATTTGACATCCAATCTGTTGATTAGGTCATACAGGCCCAGATGAAGGGAAAAAAATAAATATCAGCTTGATCCAAAACTTTTATGGCCCCCAAAATGTTTTTAATGGTCGACGCTCATTAAACACTGCATTTCCTATTTCAATTGGATTGATATATCTCATTTTTTGTCTCATACCCTGTAAAAATATAATGGCATGGATGAAACACATACATCATGGTGGGCCCCACATAACACGACCATCACCATTGGGTGTCGTGGGAGTAGCCAATCCGTTAAGAACGGACGTGATTGCGTACTACCCCCACCCGGATGTAAATCTGTACGGGCAGGGCTCTGTGGGGCCCAACGTGATGTAAGTATTTTATCCACACAGTTAATCGCTTTTTTCAGATCATTTTAAGCTATTATGCAAAAAATGAAGTTGATACACAAATTCAGTGGACCACATCAAAGGAAGCTACATTGATAATGACACCCACTGTTGAAACCTTTCTAAGGGCCACCGTGATGTTTTTTTTACCACCCAACCTATTAATAAGGTCATGCAAACTTGGATGAATTGAAAACACAAATTTCATCTTGATCCGACACTTCTCCAGCTCCTAGGAAGTTTTTAATGGTGGACGTTTAATCCCCACTTTGTAGTCCACTTAAGCCCTAAAACTACTTAACATTTTAGTTCATGTCTTAAAATAATCATATAAAAATGATTAAAGGTGTGGATAAAATAATTACATCACTTTGGGCCCCACAGAGCCCTGCCTGGACGGATTTACGTCCGGGCGGGGGTAGGACGCAATTAGAGGTGGGCATTTCATACTCGATCCGCTGGATCCAACCCGATCAGACCCGATTCGAACAGTCAAGATCGGGCAGATCGGGTAGAAACTAGATCCGAAATATTTTCGGATCTGTTCCCAGTAGATAGACCATGTTTCGACCAGGACCCTAATCGACCCGATAGATCCGACCCAACAATGCACCCGACCCGACCATATATATATATATATATATATATATATATATATATATATATATATATATAACTTTTACTGCCTAAGAATTGAGGTTCGGCGCCAAAAAATCCCGCCCGAGAGAGAGAGAGAGAGATTTTTTCCCACCCAAGAGGCTCTATTTCTATTTCTATTTCTCTATTTCTATTGAAGAAGAAGGTGAGTGGAGCTTAAATTTATCTACCGAGAGAGATATACAGAGAAAGAAGGAAAGAGAGTAGCAGAGAGAGATACAGAGAAAGAGGGAAAGAGAGTCCCAACTTTGATCCGTGTACGAAGCAGATGGACTCAAGATGCTGTTAGCATATTTTGTGGGTATGATCACAAGGTATGTGTTATATCCAAACCGTTCATCCGGTTGGCGTAGCTCATTTTAAGGCTTGAGACAAAAAAAAAAGACAGATCTAAGCATCAACTGACTACACTGCAAAAACTAAGAGGGAGATTGAACGCTCACCATTGAAACCCTTTTTTAGGGTAACAAGTTTTGGATCAATATGAAATTTATTTTTCCTATCATGTACCAGTAACCTTATGAAATATATTTTTTCGGTACTTGTGACCTTATCAGATTGGATGTAAAATGAACAACTCTGATTTTTTTAACGGTGATGCTATTTATGGTGTGGTCCAGATGATCTTTGGATATCATTCATTTTTTCAATAATGCTCTAAAATGATCTCTAAAAATGGATGAACGGTGTAGATATAGTAAATACCTCACTGTGTGGCCATGTAATCGGATCTCATTTGAACCGTTCGATACAACTCGGAGCTGAGGTCAGCGTCACACAAGACAGCAGTGAATCGCCATTGATGGTCGTGCTGCTCATGGGCCCCACCATGATGTACGTGTTTCATCCATTCCGTTCATCCATTTTTACAGATCATTATAGGGCTTGATAAAAAAATTATAAGGATATAAATCTTAGGTGGGCCACACCACAGAAAAACAATAATGAATGGATATTCACCATTAAAATCCTCCGAAGGCCCACTATACTGTTTATTTGAAATCCAATTGGTTGATTTGGTCATAAAGACCCAGACGAAGGGAAACAATAAATATCAGCTTGATCCAAAACTTTTATGGACGTGAAACGTTTTTAATGGTCAAAATTCATTTGACACTGTTTTCTGTAATGTGGTCCACTGAAGATTGAGATATACTTCATTTTTTTTCTGATATCATAAAATGATATATAAAAATATATGGACGGCTTGGATGACACACATATATCATGGTGGGACCCGTAGAAGACCGACCACTAGCATGTAAAGCTTCTTCAAGAAGCTATCTACCAAGCTTCTCCAAGAAGCTATTGCTGTAGTGTAAGCTTCTTCAAGAAGCTATCTACCAAGCTTCTCCAGGAAGCTAAGTAGCTAACTGTCCGATTTGTTCGTACTGAGTAAATTATGTGGGGCTCATCTTGAACCTCTTTTGGCTTATCCACACCGTTCATTAGTTTTTATCCGAATCTTACTTAATCCGATTCGACTCGGTTTTTTTGACCGAGTCAAACTCGGATCGATTTAAGCCATCAGGAATGCGGGTCTGTTCGAGTTTAATGACCCGGATCCGATCCCTAATTAGATCGGGTTCGGATCTGAACCTACAAATTTCGAACCTGGACGGGTTACACCAAATCCGATCTGACTTGGTCCGATGCCCAGCTCTAGATGCAATCCGCGTCCCTGCTGAACCCTAGGAAGTCCCTTCGCATTCTAAAGGCACTGTACGGACTCGTCCGTTCCTCCAATTATTTCTTGTTTTTTCCCTTCATCTTCATCTGGATACATATGACCTCATCAATAGATTTGGATGTCAAATAAACAGAACAGTAGTCCGTAAGAGGATTTTAACAGTGGATATTCATTTACTACTGTTTTCCTGTGGTGTGGTACACCTGAGATTTATATTCCTCTCATTTTTTAGGCCCATAGAGCAGAGTAGCTAACCCGTTTATGTGGCCAATTAGGATTTGGGACGCCGATTTTACCTACGCTGGTATACTAGGTGGCGCCACCGTGTTGTTCGTGAGAAATCTATCCCGTTCATCCATTTTTCTAGCTCATTTGACGGTATGCATTAAAAAATGATGAGGATCCAAAACTAAAGTGGGCGACACAAGAGGAAACAGTATGAATTCAGTAACCACCGTTGAAATATTTGTATGGCCACAAAAGTTTCGTATCAGGCAAAATATATATTTTTTAATTTCACTTCATCAAGGTGAAATAACCTTATAAACGGCTTGGATGGTATATAAACATCAAGGTGGAGTCCAGGAAAGTTTCAAACGGTAGGAAACAAAACTTTAACTTTTTCTCCAGTTTTTCTCTCCGGTGACGCACTTGAGTTTTGGATCCCCCTAATTTTTTATCGCAAGTCTGACCCCGTAAAACAGATGGACGAGATACGTGAAGGAAATCCGCGTCCGTCCAACTGGTCCTTAGCCTCACCACATGATCTCAGCCATAGGATATGTGCAGAGGTTCCCTGCTGATTTACGGCCAGGATCACCCAACGTGGCAGTCCTGCAAGGCTTTTTAGCCTTTAGGTTGCTGAACAGGAAGTCAACCGGTAGCTATACGTAAGCATGCAGTTCTCTAATATTTTAAAATTGGTGGTGACTCATACACGTGCATACTTTATATTTTTACAGTAATCAAGACCGTCCAAATCGCTGACACGTGTGTGTAGAAGTTTCCATGACAAGACGATACTAACCGTCCAAATTCGAATTGTGAATTCGGACTACTCACGTTTGGCTTTCGAACACCCATTTGATCTCCTCGGAATGGATGGTCGGGATTACTCTATCAGCCTAAATTACGAGGCATGATCTATCGATAATACGGTCCACAATTTGGACGGTCTTCATGAACCTAAACATGTGCGGCACGTATGGAGGACCAGGCACCACCACTCAGAACATTGAGCCGAACTACTACCGGAACCTAGACGGAGAAAATAAGCAGATTGCGTACTGCCCACGCCTAGATGGACTCGGTCAGGCAGAGGCTTTGTGGACCCACCGTGAAGTATGGGTTCTATCCACGCCGTCCATCAAAATTTTCAGATCATTTTTAAGTATGAACCTAACAATTAGGCAGATACAACGCTCAACTGGATCAAGAAGTTGGGATTGAACTTCCATCGTTAAAAAGAGCCGTTGAAGTTTCGATCAAGCTATATTTTTGTTTTCCCTTCATATTGGTCTATTTGATCTGTTCAGAACAGGTTGGATGGAAGATAAACTTCACGGTGGGCCCTGGGAATGTTTCAACGGTGACGTCTTTATGGATGTTGCTTCCTGTGGTGTAGCCCACTTGTGAGTTGGATATATTTCTATTTTATCTCGACGGTCTAAATGGATCTGAAAAAATGGGTGGACGGAGTGGATAAGACCCAAACATCACGATGTGCCTCACAGATCCCCTGACTGGACCGAGTCCCTGCACGCAGGGAAGTACGCAATTCGTTTCAAACATATCCACCGGTTGACTTCTGTGTTAGTTCAGCAACATTTTGAAAATAGTGGTGGCCCATCCTCGTGGCACTGATGTACAGCCATCCAGACATCCAGACCATTCAAATTGTGGATCCTAGTGAATGGAGCGTAAAATTGTACGGGTAAAAAGATCGTAACCGTAAATTTAGTGGCAATCAAATGGACGGTTAAAAGTAAAACATTGAATTTTTCAACATATGCGGTTGACGAGTCACCACCGTCCTTTCAACCCTTCTAGACGAACATATGACTTTAACCCCATATCCTTAGGCCCAGGATCATATCATAAAGTTGATAGTTTCTCGTAACAGCGCCGCCGGAAACTGTCTTTATATGATCCTCGACGGAGGATATGAAGGGTATCCTGGGCTTTTAATTTGAACAAGTAGCGTCTATTATCTACTGATCCTAACTGTTTGAAAGGGAAACTATTCCATATGAGCTACCCCAAAAATATCTCAGGCTAGAAGATCTTATCCATCCAAATTTCTATCCGATTGCAGAATCACAGATTGGACGATCCTAATCGCTCACGTTGGCCTTTTCTTCTTTTGAATGTAAGATGGCAAAGTTCCGTCCTCAAACTTCCATTTTTATGTCACAAAAAGAAAGTGGAACCTGGAACCAAACCTCTCTCACCCATACCCTGTCAAAACGAACTCGTCCGCCGAAGCGGATGGCGTACTGAGTAAACTCTGTGGGGCCCACCGTGATGTATGTGTGTTATCCAAGCCGTCTATCATTTTGACAGATCATTCAAGTGTATAATCCCAAAATTGAAGCATATCCAAATCTCAAGTGGACCACAGCACTGGAAACAGTGGATTAAATGCTTACCGTTGAAAATTTTTTGGGGGTCACAGAAGTATTGGATCAAGATGATATTTGTGTTTTCCCTTCATCCATGTCCTTGTGAACTTATGAACAGGTTGGATGAGAAATAAACATTAATGTGGGCCCTAGGAAGGTTTCAATGGTGGACGTCATTATCCCACTGTTTCCTGTAGTGTGGTCCACTTGAACTTTAGATATGCTTCTATTTTGGGATTATACTCTAAAGTGATCTTGAAAAGAGGATGAACGGCGTGGATAAGACAGATACATCCATGGTGGGCTCCACAGAATTAACGTACTGAGTTACTCAGTACGTAACTCGCTTCCATTTCTGGCCAAATCCGTTCGCCCCTTCTGTCCCACCGCCCGATGATCCAGACCGTTAATCCAGAACGCCTCGCAGCATAAGGATCACTTACAAAACCACCCATAAGAAGTTTCTCTAGAAATCATTCTTCAGGATTAATGAGTGAGATTACTGCCATCTACTCTGGGGACACCCACATGAACGGTTTGGATCCTCACTTGGTGGGCGAGACGACGTGCAGATCGACCGAGCCTTCCTCGGATACGTCCTCCATAGAAACGAACGATATGCAGTATCTACAGTTTATCATTTCTAATGACTGGGACCCTTGATGCTACGATCCAGACCATTGTTTAAAATAAATAAATAAATTCCACCGTGGATTCTGGCTAAAAAAGAAATCCTAAATATCATAAAATCCAGAATGTTTTCTGATAAATATCCATCGGCCTGTAGGTAAAACCTATGGTCTGGATTACCAAAACGTGAGCCCCACTTTTCAAAAATGAAGATACGGGTACACTGCGCAAAGATGTATACGCACGTATCATATATTTCCCCTCATGTGGTCAGCGTCAAATCACCTCTGTTTCCTCTGGTGTGGCCCACTTCAATTTGATTTCTTCTTCATTTTTTGGTGTATTCTATAAAATGACATGAAAAACTAGATGTACGGACTGGATATAAAACATATATCAAGGTGGGCCCCATCACGGTCATTACCTGACCGAAGTAGGTGTTCCACCGACCCTACGGAATCCGCTCCCCACCCCCTCGATCCTTCCATTATTGCGTGTCAAAGCCGCACAACCAGAATTTCTATGGGCAGTTATCTGAGACTCGGGCTGCGTGTGACGCTTGATAAACAGGCACTTAGATATGATCCACGTGTTACATACTCAAATTAGATTTAACCCCGACTAAATTGTGGAACCCACTGTCGCTCTAAGTTACGGTCCAAAATATAAACTTCCTGGACAATCCTAACCGTTGATTAGGAGACACTTGTTCGCTGAAATGAAGATCATTTGATATATTTCATTTTCAACCGTTCAATAAATGTCCACCAATCTGATGGTCAGATAATTAAAAAGGCCTGACACCATGTTACATCGTATCAAAAAATCGTACCGTTTTAATTTGAATTAAATCCAAGTAAATTTTAAGTTCCTGCGTATCATCCATCACACTTGCCTTTTTCTAAAATTCGAATGCCGATTGCCGTCCTACCCCCGCCTGTCTCCAGCTAGGAACGGGCGGGAGCTTCGAGTGGCCACCGTGATGTAATGATTTTATCCGCACCGTCTATCTATTTTTCCATATCATTTTATAAGTCCGATACAAGTCTCAAGTGGACCACACCACATGAAGCAGCGGTGATAATGATTCTCACCGTTGAAACTTTTCAAGAGCCTACTGTGATTTTTTATTTTCCATCCAACCTATTCGTAAAGTTACATGGACATGAGGAGTAGAAAACAAAAACTTGTGTTGAGCCTCAAGAAGTTTTCAACGGTAGGAGTTTAATCCCCATTGTGTAGTCCACATATGTCTTAGATCTGCCTAATTTTTTGGATTTTATCTTTAAATGATAGGAAAAAAATGGATGGACGGTGTGGATAAGATCTATACATTACGGTGGCCACTCAAAGCTCCTGCCCGTTCCCAACTGGAGACGGGCAGGGGCAGGACGCAATCCACGTCCAAATTCCAAAAATTCTATATAATACAGCAAAAGGTCGAACAGTCATTCTCTCTCTCTCTCTCTCTCTCTCTCTCTCTCATGGAGCTCGCGAAAAACCCTAGCAATGGTGGAAACCAGGAGCTTCCATCTCCCGACCTCCAAAACCCTATCCATGGCGACGAGGTCGACAGTTCCTGCTCTACTCCGTACGTCTCTGCACCTTCCAGCCCAGGCCGTGGGGGGCCATCCTTCTTCTTCAGCGCTCCTGCAAGCCCCATGCATTACATCCTCTCATCCTCCGCCTCTCTCTCTCCTCCGCCGCCATCTTCTTCCTCTGGAGATATCACCGTTCATTCCTCGGCTGAATTCGAATTCTCCTCCAGATTGCCTCCCTCAACTGCATCCCCCGTCGGATCCATGATCTCCGCGGACGAGCTGTTCCTGAACGGCCAGATCCGCCCCATGAAGCTCTCGTCTCACCTCCAGCGCCCCCAGATCCTTGCCCCGCTGCTGGACCTTGAAGAAGAAGACGAGGAGAGCAAAGGGTCCGAGCGGTCAGTCGAGAGAGGGCGAGATCTAAGGCTACGGAGCAGGTCCGTACACAGACGGGCTAGATCTATGTCGCCGATGCGGAAAGCGCCGTTCCAATGGCAGGAAGAGGAGGAAGACGGAGAAGATCGAGAGATTGACGGTCCGGATCGAAAGCAGGCAGAGGAGATGGAGGCATCAACAGAATCTACACCGTCCGTTTCAGCCTCGACGTCTCGATCTTCGTCCGGAAGGGGTTCCAAGAGGTGGATTTCATTAAAGGATTTTTTGTATAGAAGCAAAAGCGAAGGGAGAGGGAATGGGAAGGAGAAGTTCTGGCACACGCTATCGTTCTCTCCTTCTTTGAGGGAGAAGAAATCTCCGCCGTCGGAAGCGACAATCGGAGGGGAGAAGGAGAAAGGGAAGTGTCAGTTGCCCCCGAAGAAGGCGGTGGCTGGAAAGGCAACAAATGGGGTGAGGAAGAGGCGGGGCCCAGCACCATCCCCCCACGAGATGTTTTATACTGCAAACAGAGCGCAAGCGGAGGAGATGAAGAAGAAGACATTCTTGCCGTACAGGCAGGGGCTTTTGGGGTGTTTGGGGTTCAATTCCAAGAGCTATGGAGCTTTGAATGGGTTCACCAAAACCCTAAATCCAGTCTCTTCCAGGTAATTTGAATTGGGACTTTACTGTTATCTTGTATAGTTTTTTTTTTTCCTTTCATTGGAAGTATTTTTATTTTTTTTTGTTGTTGGATTTTGTTGTTATGCGATTGATTAGAAATTACGGGTTTTCGCCCCAAGAAATATAATTGTGTTTAATTACCTTTAATTAGTGTGCTGGACCTGACATTTACATCAATCTAGATTGTTGAAATTGCGGACCCGGCCGGGGATGGAGCATGGCCTGAAAATTGAGCTGGTAGAACCATTGGAACCATCTGATCATGCTCATTGGCAATGGGAATTGGAAATTGATGATTATTCGGAGAGATGATATCGCCATCTGGTGCCTATGTTTTGGAAGTTGTAGATTTAGTTTGATGTGATTCCTCTGTGTGCACCCAAGCTGGTTGCCTCTCCAGTCCCACCATCTTATGGGTAACTCCAGAAAAATCTAACAAATTCGGTCATTATTTCATCAGTGATCAAAGTTTCTTTGAAAAGTTCATTTCGGATTTTTTTTAAAAAAAAAAAAGAAAAAGAAAAAGAAGAAGAAAAGAAAATAGACAGTCCTGATCATCGCCTTTGCAAGGATAGGACATGGGTAAAGATATCTGACATCTTAGAATTTTTCCATGTGGTCCATATACAATGGGATCTATCATGTGGTGGGCAGAAGGGATGAGCAGCTTGGGCCCACCCTCCCTAGGCAGGGAGCCTTCTTGACATTCCTCATGTTTAGTTGAGGAATGATCACAAATTGTAATTACCATTCATCGGAGCTGTGTGGGGCCCACCAGCGATGTCTTTGTGGAATCTAGATCATCCGTCTGGTGAGCCTTGACAATTCGCCTTCATCCCAAGAATCATACTGATCTATAACTCATGGGAAGCAATGTACAATCCTGCTTAGAACTCACATATTCAAGTGGTCTGGTCCACCTGAGTTTTGCTGTCCCTTCATCTGGGTGGGGTTCACCTGATGACTAGTTTGGATGGCTTGTATGCAACAAGGTGGACCCCATATTCCATCTGGAAATTTCTACAGTGGGCGTTATGTTTCGGGCTGGATTTTGAAGGAACTTACACATCATGCATGTGATCCTTCCCTTGTTTAGTTTAGGGTAGTTGGAAATTGATGGGAATACTACATCCAATTAATGTGGGTTTGATTGATTTTACATCCATATTTATGTTTTTTGGAGTTGGTTTTTGTTCATTTAAGAACAGCCTCCAGGAAATATGAATGCTCTTTACCTGTATTTTCTTTCATCTTTCCTTAGGTCAGCTCTGTTTGTTACCATGCTTTGATTTGCATACGTTTGGGAGGTAGCTGTTTGTTCTTATATCTTTTACACATGTGAGCTTAGGGCTGCTCATTACAGCTGATGGGGACTTTTTTGTTCGCCAGAATATTTGGAAGCTCCTAGTCCAAAAGCTGTTTGGTAGTTTGAACTAGGAAGGGGTAGATAGGTGAAGTAGGGTGTAACCAGGGCAGTTTGGGAATAAACTGTATAAATAGGGTGGTGAAGTAGGGGTGCAATTAGGGTGGTTTGGGTCTGGTGGGGGGTTCAACCCGAGCCTGATCCGACCTCAGGAGGACCCAACCTGAATTCCAACCCAAGGTGCCCAACCCGAACCCAACCTGAATTCCTTTATACCCAATGCAACCTGACCTAACCTGACCTAAATTTGCTCTACCCTGACCCGACCCGGCTTGCTTGAAATCGGGTTGGCTTTTTCCAACCCAACACGAACTCAGGTTAGGTCTATTAGCTTTGGGTGGAACCTGAACCCAAGTTGCGGCCCTGCTATGAAATTGCAATCTCTAGTTAGGGCATCTTTGAGTGCCACTGATAATGAGTTCTAATGCATTTTTCTCCTGACCGGCATTGACACCTATCGATTGTGTCCCACTTAGGCGTCCAACCAATAGGCCCTGAAATTTTATTAGAATGGATTTACCGTGATGCAGAGTTTGATGAATGGTTCAGATTTTCCAACACATGGAGCAAATGGACACGTGTGTGATAGACGGTCAATCCCCTCCTTAGTTCATTTTTTTTCACTGCCTCATTTTTTAAGAAAAAATAAATAAATAGAGGACAACAGCTTTCCCAACAGATGCCAAGATTTAATGAGAAATGGAATATGGGCTGGAAATGGGGATATTCTTTAAGGCCTTTTTGGTAGAAGCCTAAAAATAACTTCACCTCATTTTAGTTAATTCTAATCATGTATTAGAGGTCTTATGTCTTTTTGCTTGTAAGAATCTGTGGTCGGTATGGGCTTTTAGCACCTCCATAGGATGCCGGTATCTGACCCACATCATCAGGAGAGGAGGGATTTCTTTGGTGAAGGATACTGAATCTGACTGACCTGTATTGCAATGAACAGGTAAGACGGCAAGTCCACCATCTTTTCCACATTATCATCAAGGGACCTTTGCTGACCCACACTGTAAGGAACTTGTAAGGTAATGGATTCACAATCTGACCCACATTCGTCGGTGGGGTGGGACCCACATGGGTGATGACCTTGACCTTTTAGGTTGTTTTAGTGGGCCACTGATCTGCCAAAATTTCGGATGAAATGGAGTGTCCTTTTTGGGAGTTTCTACCTTCAGCACCTTGGGGTCGTTATTTGCTGGAGGAGGAGGTCCCAGCTCTAATTTCTTTTGTTGCTTTCCTTAGATGGGCCTGGTGATGTTGCTTTCATTGCCTTTGCATTGGGACTGTGAGAAGCTGTATTTCCTTGTTTTCTTATCTTTTTTAGCTGTGGATGGAGCTTTGCTCAGCCCACACGCATGTACAGATCAGCTAATGAACACACCACCGGAAATGCCAGCTTGGTAGATGGGTGAAATATCCAAGCCATCCATCAGGTGGACCTCACTGTGTCCATGTGAGGTGGTCCATTTTGTAGGTATGACATGATAATAGAAAAAATTTTCTGTTGCTTTTTTTTTTCACAACCGTACATTTGTTCATTGTAGCCCATGTGACTTGTGGGCCCACCTGTGATTGGGACAGGGAATTTTCAATAGTGGTTCCTGTCTGTTGGATGGTTTGGATGTTGCACCTGTCCACCATGCTAGCATACGTGGTGGTGGGTGTGTTAGCTGACTTGTACACGCGTGTGGGCTCGGCAAGGATTTGGATGGGGATAGGGTTATTATCTTCTATGAGGCGTGCAAGGGGCCTTTGAGATAGGTGGGACATGAAAGAGGTGAGATTGATGTCGACATGGTAATGATGTTTGTTGTTATGATAATGCTCGAGTTGTTGGACCGGAATCCTGGGTACAACAGCTGTTTTACTTGGGTACAACAGCTGTTTTACTCATTAGCTTGAAACACCCAAGCTCTTTGGGCCCTGCACTCTATGGTCATAAATGTGTAAGCCACCCTGTCATCAGTTGTGTTCTGCAATGATAGGTGTTGGACCAAAAATCAGACAGATCTAATAACTCAGGTGGGCCACACTAGAGGGATAAATGGGGATGGGACACCAACCATAGGCTTGTATATAGGGCCATCATGGTCTGCATCTTTCATCAAACCGGTTCAGCAGGTGTGAATAGGGGTGCACATCTATTAGAACTGAGTCGAGCTGGCCTTAGCTCCACTCGGCTCGGCCACTAGCTGACCTCAGCTTGGTCCTCGAGCCTGACTGGCTGGCTCAATTTGGTCAACAGCTTGGGCCAGTTCGAGCTGAGTTCAAGCCAAGATGGAGCCGAGTTCGTCATTGCAGCATTTTCACAAACATCCGGACTGCACCTTCAAAATCCAACGTAATTGAGACCAGCAATGGATTCACAGGCATTTTATCAAACACCTTCTAAGCAATATAAAATTCAAGAAAAAAAGGGTGTTGATTTCATATACATACCTTCTTTGCCACCGGCCATACTTCTTTGAGTCATTTCAGCAACACTTGGTGAGCAACATCAATATCAAAGTAACCGAGTCACCATACTGGTTCAATCCGAGTTTGATTCAAGCTGGGTTTGACCCGAGCCGAGTCAAGCTGGGCCAGCTCGAACTCATTTTCGAGCTCAAAAAATCAGCCAGCTCCAGCCGAGTTGAATCGAGCTTTTTCGAGTCGAGTCCAGCGAGCTAACCGAGCTAGCTCTCTAGCTCGGTTCATGTACACCTCCGGGTGTGAATCACCGTGACCAAGGGAAAACACAAAAATCAACCTGATCCAAAGGTAGACGTTTTGGGTGCAATTAGACACTTCCCATTGGTGTGGCCCATCTAACTTTTCAATCGCTCTGATCCTTGTCATGTACGGTGAAAATAAGGGTTATCATCTGATGGACGGAGTGGATTTCACTTATAAGCTGAGTACGACCGACCCATTTTGCTCGATGGCCCTCCCTTGCCACTTGGGATTTTAGCATGTGTCGCCCAGGCCCGCATGCTGAGATGGTCCATTCATCGGATCCGCTTTCGTTTCCTATCCCTTCGATACAACCGCTTGTTTTTTACAAGCTATATGTAGCATGGATTGCATGGTTAAGATCATCAAACCTAAATGCTACTTTGGAATCACAAGCAATAGAAAATGAGATCTATTGGATAGATGGTTTGAGATTATGATTGAATCTATTTTGTTTATCTACTTAATCTTGATCGTCCATTTTCCATTCTATGGATTGGATGCCCAGGGTCATCCGATTAGCATGATTTTTGGTTTTCTCCCCCTGTTGTATGAAGCGAATAAAGTGGACGGTTCAGATTGATGATTGGACGTCGCACGTGTCATTGAAAAGGTTTGAGGATATTGCTGACGTCTTATGAAGATAGGGACGTTAGCAAAACCTTATCTGTTTATTTACTTTAATGGTGCGTGAAGATCCGACGCCACTAATCAAGTTGACTTGAGTTGCTTTGCGAATCCTTTTCCATCCAATCCTGTTGAGGCGGCCGTCGGTAACTGTGGAGGCGGCCGTCAGTAACAGCGGTGTTGACCTCTGTAGGCCCCACCGTCATCCGTTCCAAAAATTTAATCCTCTCATCAGGTACGTCCCATTATTTTAGATGTAGGGCGGGGGCGGATTAAATGCAGCCCCTACCGTGGCCTACCGTGGCCCACCTTAATGGATCTGCGCCGTCCATCCATTTTGCGAGCTCATTTTATGGCATGAGCCAAAAACTGAATCATATCCAAATATCAGGTGGAGCACATAAGGAAACGGTGGTTGACCCTTTAAATCTTTCAATGGGGCACAAGTTTTGGATCCAGATGATATTTGTTATTTGCAGAGATTAAAGCTATTCCTTCTACATTGTCTTTTTTGCAACGATAATTGAAGGGCTTTCAAAGGTATAGCAAATGTTATCTCGTATTGAGATGAGCAACAGAGGTTATGGTTGTTGGGGATAAAAAGTACGAAGTTCGGAGACTCGGACTTGGTGCCTCGGGTCGCCGAAGGATACGTTGAATCCAAACCAACTAAACCGAGACAAATTAAGTTGGCTCGGACGACAAACCTGCAACCTGGGCATGTGTCAGGCCAATCCACTTAATCGAATCAGAGCCGGCTGAACCGAATGAAGGAAAGACGGCGTAAAACAAAACGTCATCCCGAGTATCTCGGGATGAGATCTCCGATCCCGGAGGTCACGGGATCGGATAGAGACTAGAAACGGGCAAAATTCAATCTCCGCGATACTGGGAGGAGATCCCGCACACGATACTAAGAGGAGAATCCTCACACGATGGGATCCTCTCGCATCTATAAATGAAGGACCTCCATCATCTTGAAAGGTACGCAAAAACTCTCTCCCTGAACCCCTCAACACAATTAAGACCCAGATTCCTAGCCTGACTTTGGCATCGGAGGGTCCCCTGCTCTAGCCAGGGTCTCCTTTGTTTTCTTCTTGTGCAGGTACTTGAAGGTCTAAAGAGGTTCGACCAGATTTTTGCACCAACAGCTTGGCGCCGTCTGTGGGATTCGTACGAAAAGCCATCTCATATTCCTATATTGGGGTTTTATCCTCATGGTGATGACTAGAAGGACGGTCCCAGAGAAGATCTGAATGAAATCGCGATTACGGGGCCAGCAGGCCCAATAGCAGTTCCGGCGGCCCAGAACCCACCTAACAACGTCCAACGAGGGACGACTGGAGCAAATAATAACCAGTGGGCTCGGAATAATGGACGGTTGGACCAGGAGGTTCAAGAAATCCGATCCGATATGAATATGATGAAGCAGATGTTGGAACGAATGTATCAGCAAATGCAACCGCCTCCGCCTCCCCAAGGGGAGACGACACATGTCTCGACTGCGGTGGCCGATCCTCAACCCTCCGCGCCGCAATCGTTCCGGGCGAGTCAACCCCAAGGTATTTCTAAGCCATCTCCGGCGCAGCCGACTAACGCCTCCTTGCCCCCGACCGATCTTCCACTTTGCCAGGTTTTACAGAAACCAGAGGCTTCCGGCCGACTCACGAAGTGGGCAATTGAACTCAGTGAATTCAACATTCAGTACAGACCGAAAGCAGCAATCAAAGGGCAAGCCGTAACTGATTTTATCGCCGAGGTAACGCCGCCAACCGACCTCTCGATCGCTAATATGACCAAGAACGCCGAAGTATCGACCACAGCTTCTTCCTCTACCAGACCCGGCCCTGTTCCCTAGAAACTGTATGTCGACGACTCTTCCAACTCTAAGGCAAGTGGGGCTGGGGTAGTACTGGAAACTCCTGATCATACCTATATGCAATATGCCTTACGACTTGGATTCCAAGCTTCAAACAATACAACCGAATATGAAGCGCTGTTACTCGGCCTCCAACTCGCAGCTAGCATGGGAGTCACGCACCTGAGTGCTTTCAGTGATTCTCAGTTGGTTGTTAATCAAGTTATCGGTGTATATCAAACACGGAAAGACCAATTAAGAGCGTACATGAAAAAAGCGAAAGAGATAATCAGCGGATTTCGACTCTGTATTGTCACTCGGATCCCTCGGACAGAAAACAGCAAAGCCAATCTATTAGCAAAGCTCGCCTCCGCCGATGATGATGACATACCCAAGTCTGTTCCTATTGAATACGTCGCTAGGCCGAGTATTGACGAACCAGTTAGCTCGGTTATCAATGCAATTGACTCGGAACCTTCCTGAATCGACCCAATCATCCAATATCTCGACAAAGGTAAGTTGCCTGAAGATCGTGCCGAGGCTCGACGAATTAAGATACGAGCCTTCCGTTATACCATACTCAACGAAACCCTGTACAAAAAAGGTTACTATGTTCCATTGTTGCGGTGCCTAAAGTCTAGTGAGGCTGACTATGTGTTGCGTGAGATTCACGAAGGAATCTGCGGAAACAATTCTGGAGGGCGATCTCTTGCTCATAAGGTCCTACGTCAGGGATATTATTGGCCAACTATCCAACATGACGCTCGCAGACTCGTTCAAAGATGCGACAAATGTCAGAGGTTCGCGGTGATTCCGAGACAAGCTCCCGAGGCACTGACGCCTATGACTGGTCCTTGGCCCTTTGCACAGTGGGGTATCGACATCATAGGTCCACTCCCTATAGGAAAAGGCTAGAACAAGTTCGCTGTGGTGGTCGTGGATTATTTCACGAAGTGGGCCGAGGCAGAGCCCTTAACTAAAATAACCGAACAAAAGATTATCGACTTTGTGTGGAAAAATATTATCTGCCGGTTCGGAGTACCCCGTACCATTGTTACTGACAATGGAAGGCAATTTGATAATAGGAGCTTTCGCGAGATGTGCGACAACCTCGGGATTAGAAATGTGTATTCTTCGCCCCATCATCCTCAGACGAATGAGCAGGTTGAGGCGGTTAACAAGATTATCAAGCAACATCTCCGGACCAAGCTTGATCGTGCCAAAGGAGCATGGGCCGAAGAACTCCCAAAAATTCTTTGGGCATACGAACTACAGCTCGAACAGCCATAGGAGAAACTCCCTTCTCCCTCGCTTATGGCTCGGAAGCCGTCACTCCCGTTGAGATCGGATTACCTTCGGCTCGAGTCACTACGTTCAACACAGAAGAAAATGAAGAACTCCTAGCATTCGGACTCAACCTTCTGGACGAACAAAGGGAAGTGGCATGGCTGCGCACGGAGGCCCGACAACGACAACTAGCTCGGTTTTACAATACCCGAGTTAAGATCAGGCGGTTTCGAATGGGAGATATGGTTCTCCGAAAAGTATTTTCCAATACAAAGGAATTTGGGTCGGGTACATTAGGACCAAACTGGGAAGGACCCTATATTGTCTCGGGCACCATCCAACCAGGAACGTATCGGCTAGAAGATCTAAATGGACAGTCACTGCCTCATCCTTGGAACGCTGAGCACCTCAAGATTTATTATCCTTAGCTCGATATTCAAAGCTTAAAGACTCCGAACTAAGAAAGATTAAAGTCAAGTCATATGAATAAAACCAAATGCTTTCTTTCATTTATCTACTACATGTTTTTACATCGAGTAAGTTAAAAAAAAAAAAAGAGCCTGGTTACTGTCCCTCGGTGGGAACGGCTCCCGAGGCATTCTCAGATGTACCGGCCTCGTCCCCAACTGTGACGTCGACAGTGGCATCCGGATTCTCGGATTTCGAGGCTCCTCCACCCTCGAGTTCTGACAGATCGAGGTCAGGGAAAGTTTTCTTCATGTCTTTGACACATTCTAAATATCCGCCTTGGAACAGGCGATCCCTCTCGTCCTCGAACTCCGCAGATTCAAGGAAGGCTTGAACGGCTTGGTCCCTGGCCTTCTCGGCCTCCTGGGTCTTCTCGTTGGCTTGTTGGATAAGCCCCGCCGCTTCAAGCTTAGTCCGAGCCAAGGCATCTTCACAAGAAGCATGAACTTCGAGGATCCGCTGGTTCTCTTCTTCAGCCCTGGATAGAAGAGCCAACACCCGAGCAACCTCGGCTTGTGCTTCTCCAAGAGCTCTCCTGGCGAAAGCTGCCTCAGCTTTCGCGTCTTCGGCAGCTTTCCTGGCGAGGGCCGCCTCACCAGTCAGAACACCGACCTGTATCTCGACATTTTCGAGTCGCCCCTCTGCTTCCGTTAAAAGAGCCTCCAGCCTAAGAGTTGAGGATAATTCCTTACAGGCCTTAACCAAGCAGGGAGCGAGTTCAAAAAGCACCCTCGTCGCATGGCCGACGGTTTGCGTCATAGGAGCGTTGTAGAGGCTGACGAACTCTTTCTCGCTCCCATGAGCTAAGGCCCAGGGGACCATCCCCGACACTACCGTCGCAAGGCTGACGGCTCCTCTTGGCTCACCTCCCCTTTGGAGGATGCAGCCCTCGTCTCCTCCCCTCTGGAGGATGCAGCCCTCGTCTCCTCCCCCTGTCTCGGAGCATCCGTCGCAACATGCCCCGACTCGGACGCCGATTGAGGCTCCGCGGCTACAGTCTCCCTTACTTCCGGCCTTTCCTCCGGGTCAGAGAGCACGACGACAATAGGGGCAGAAGAACCTGCAGGTTCCTTCTTCTTCCGCACCACTTTCTGTTTCTTTAACGGCCGAGGCTTTGACAGGAGAACTGATCGCGGGGGAGCCTTTATCTTCAAAACCGCCCTAAGGGGAGGCTGAGCTCCAGTCATTTCCGAGGGGACCGACTCAGGAACAGTCCTAAGATGGGGTCGAGCTTCGGCCAAGTCTGAAAGAAGATGAAGTAGATCAGATAAGGTTCAGAGAACGTATGGAGGCATAACATCAATTACCTGTAACGGCCGAGTCTAAACCTGCAAGATGAAGGCGCTCCGTCTGTAAGAGCACCTTCTAGGACCGATTTGCTGGATCCAACGTTCTCAACTCCTTGATCCGAGCTAAAGCATTGGATCCGAGCTTCTGCCTCTTATTCGGGATATCTGGCAAACATCAGACCGTCAGACTCAAAGCATTACGAAAATAAAAAGGGTAAAAGAGAGATGCCGAGTCACCTGCTTTCTGAAACACCCGAGGAACACGAGCCTCGTAGGACCCGGATTCAGCCGTCTCTCAGCGACCACAGGCCCAAAGCCAACGTCTCTCCAATGTTCGTTGGAAGTGGGAGGGTCAGTTATTAAGGAGCCGCCTCTGCCCCGCCAAGCAGCGAAGACATAAAAGCCGGGATAGTTTGGATTTACGTGTACTTGATACAAGTAGATGAATTCGTCAACTGTTAGCGGAGGCTGTTCCAACTCAGCCCACAATACCGCACATCCGAATAAGTTCCTCCACCCATTCAAAACTATTTGCCCAGGAGCAATCCGAATACGAGATAAAATGCCTCGGACAATGGGCTGAAGGGGCAGACGTAAGCCGCATTGCATCGAGACTTGGTAGATCGCGACCACCTCAGCAGGAGGGTAGTCCGGTAAGTCATTCGGACGGGGGAGATAAGTGATAACCGACTCAGGGATGTGATACCCGATTCAGATCCTATCCAAATCCACCTCGGTCAGAACTGAAGGGACCAGGCCGCTCAGTTCATCCCTCGACTCTTCTCCTTCGGACTCGGCCTGCGCCGACTTATCAACGGGAGCCGACCCAGAGGTTCCATCGGCAATTAACGTTTCATTTTCCTCCTCTTCTTCCTCTTCCAAATCCATTGGAAGATTGGGCCTCCATGGGCGGGTTATCAGGGACGACCTGCTACGAGAAGGACCAACAGAAGCAGGGCGTTCCGCCGGAGCTCCGGTGGTTCTCTCAGAGAGAAAAGCAGCATTCGCATCAACTGCTATCTCCGTCAGTAAGGAAAGCGATTCCGCAACGTCCCAGAAACGTTGCGCTTCGCCTTCATCTTCCGAAGTTTCCTCCCGAGGACTCTGAGAACCTCGCGTCGCCATTATCGATAATTAAAGAAGAGGGAAGGACTCATCGGAGGGAGGAAGGAAAACGAAAATGGTGGAAGGAGCCGCTGACAGTAAAGGAAAGAGGAAGGAAGAAGAGAACCAACTCCAAAGAGAATGAAGAGCGGGAGGAGTAGCAGTAGAGATTTGAAATGCGGGACCCCCCATCCTTTTATAAGATTGCCACGTGGCGGGAGCAATTAATGAGGAAATGATTCGACGCCTGCATTGACTCCCCCGCTGGACACGTGGATCACGCCGACTGACGATGTTAATGCTTTTGCTACGTGTCCAACACTCATTGGCGGGGTGAACGATTTGACGGCTGTCGACGCACGCGATGTCAGGAAGTGAACCGTCTCCCATCAAAGACAACACAAAATGCATTAAATGCCTAATTATTGTCTCGGACTTTGTTGCGAATCGACTTAAAAACTCACTACTTCGTAGTGTCATATGATACACACGGAGTAAGGGGGCTTACTGTTGGGGACAAAAAGTACGAAGTCCGGAGACTCGGACTTGGTGCCTTGGGTCACCGAAGGATACGTTGAATCCGAGGGAAGGTTATAAACCAACTAAACCGAGACAAATTAAGTTGGCTCGGACGACGAACCTGCAACCTGGGCATGTGTCGGGCCGATCCACTTAATCGGATCAGAGCCGGCTAAACCGAATGAAGGAAAGACGGCGTAAAACAAAACGTCATCCCGAGTATCTCGAGATGAGATCTCCGATCCCGAAGGTCACGGGATCGGATAGAGACTAGAAACGGGTAAAATCCAATCTCCGCGATACTGGGATGAGATCCCACACACGATACTAAGAGGAGAATCCTCACACGATGGGATCCTCTCGCATCTATAAATGAAGGACCTCCATCATCTTGAAAGGTACGCAAAAACTCTCTCCCTGAATCCCTCAACACAATTAAGACCTAGATTCCTAGCCTGACTTTGGCATCGGAGGGTCCCCTACTCTAGCTAGGGTCTCTTTTGTTTTCTTCCTGTGCAGGTACTTGAAGGTCTAAAGAGGTTCGACCAGATTTTTGCACCAACAATGGCCATTTTAAATTACTGTCCTAGTTAAGAGCAATAGAGTGCTTAATGGACTCGTGCGCCAATGTGCAAATAATAAATAATATTGAGATTATAAATTATTGTCAACTTAATGTATGATTGTAGGTAGATGCTTCCTAAGACTAGTGTTCGTTTAGATCTCACATGCAGACATAGATAGAAGGGCATTACAACTACTAGTTATGACTAAGTAAGACGGGCATAAAGTGGGGACGGACTGAATTACTCCCAAATGTTAAGGGGTTCCATGCTGATGAGCGATAGAAAAGATAAATATTCTAAAGGACTGGATAAACAACATTGCATTGAATTTTATTTGTTTGATTTTTTATTTTCATGATTGATTTTAGATCATTTTCTTTAATTTTCCTTCACTATTTATGAACTTCTTAGCAATGTCAAAAAATAACTATTGCTTATGTGGCGATATTGTATATTGGCAATTGTAAAGTGACGGTTGCCTTTAGTAGTTCATATTTTGCCTTTGTCGAATGCAGTCTTATTAAGATAGTTGTAGATCGTGCCTTGATGCTGATGTAGTCCTAATGATACCACATTCTTATACATGAGTTATTCAAGCAATACAACTTTTTAACACTCGATCATTAATGAATTGTCATTCATATATTTAGCATACGTCACATTTACATGTCAAATTTGGCACTTCAAGATTTTGCCCAAACACTAAAAAACATTATAATGGGCCTTAAGAAAGTTTTTAACGGTGGTAGTTCAATCACCCATGTTTCCCATGGGTGGGCCACTGAGATTTAGATCTGCTTCATGTTTTTTTGGCTCATACCCTAAAATGACCGGCAAAAACAGATGGATGGCATCTTCAATTTTTTGTCTCATACGCTAAAATGACAGGCAAAAACAGATAGATGGCATCGATATACAATATATAAATCAAGGTGGGGCCCATGATTAGGGCTGCACGTCTTGAGTGATGGCACCGCCGCACCTAATCCGCTACCGAAAAATTGTCTTGATCCATAGCTCGGGTGGGCCACACCAAAGGAAAAGTTGAGAGGTGATGGCTATCGTTAGTCGCCGCGTGGGGTATTGTTTATATGCCATCCAGCCTTTTCGTTGTATAAAGCCCATGGGGTTGAAGGGGACAGGCCAGAACCTAATCCATAGGTGGGCCATACCACGTCATATAGTGGTTATGTCCGTGATTTCACAGTCTCTGATATTGTGGCCCACCTTAGCTTTAGATCCATCTGATCCCAGGAGCATCCCTTTGGACAGGGACGCCTGTGATGTACGGTTTAGATGTCCTACACACATCACCATGGGCTTCACCCGAGTCGTTTGTACGGTGGATTGTGTAGACTTCCTGCAGTTCATGGTGAAGATTATTTCATGACGTAGCAACTGAGATTTCTCGGACAACCGTTCATTGCTTACTATGAGGTCGAGCTGTGTGGTCTCATCATGATGTGTGTCCAACATCTATTCCATCAGTCAGATGCATCATTCCAATGTGGGAGCACAGGCTGTTAGCTTGTTAGTACACCCCACTTCACTGTTAGCTAATGCTGAAACGAGGTATCTTTCACTCAGTCTACCACTTGAGCTATGGATAAGGTGAAAGACCATTGAGTTGAATGTCGAGTTTTTTGAAAGAAGTAAATGGGTCAACGTTGGGTTGGCTTTCGCTTATGCATGGGTCAGTATGGATATGGTAATGAGTTGTGCGTCAGATTTATGCTGAAATTCTTGGCTTGTTTAATAAAAGTTACTTAAAAATCAAGTCAATCTATTACATGGTTGGGCTACACCACATACAACAGTTGATAGGAGTTACCTTCCTTTTAAAACATTCATAATCATTTATTGAGCTCACTGGATGTGGTTAAAAAAAATATAATGGTACTATGAGGTCGAGCTGTGTGGTCTCATTGTGATGTGTGTCCAACATCTATTCCATCAGTCAGATGCATCATTCCAAGGTGGGAGCACAGGCTTAAAAATCAAGTCAATCTATTACATGGCTGGGCCACACCACGTACAACAGTTGATAGGAGTTACCTTCCTATTAAAACATTCATAATTATTTATTGAGCTCACTTGGATGTGGTTAAAAAAATCTACCCCATCCATTGTATGTGTCCCACTTGGATGGGGGATTAGAGCAAGTTTCAGATGCATCCAAAACTCAGGTGGGCCCACCAAGTGCTTTTATATGTTTTAGTCATGTCTACACATTGTTTAGACGGCATGGCCCCCCAAGTTCCATATATAGATTTTTGGGATATCCCATACCTAAAGGGGACCAATCAAATGCACAACGTTGATGTTGGACACACGTCCCAGTGGGGCCCACACAGCTTGACCTATATATATATATATATATATATATATATATATATATATATATATATATATATATATATATATATATATATATATATATATATATAGTTTCGGGCCAAGTTGGGTTGATTAGCCCAATGCAATGATAACCCATATGAGCAGGTTAGCCACTGCTTAAATAGATCACATGTTTAGCCTAGCCCTTCATGACCCACTACCCATTTAGCTTGGCCCAAACCCACCTCAAAAGCAGGCTGGGCTAGTTGAATCGCCCCATCGCCTTCACTACTCTCCAAAACACAAGGTAAGGAGGAAATTTTGTGAAAATTTTCAGACTAAAAATGGGTTCATCTCATTTAGGTTAGTAGGTAGGTGTAACATACAGTTAATGAGTGGGCCCAACGCACGGTGTAGAACAATAATCGGCACCGTTCATGTTCTTTTGTTTATGCTAGGACATCCAGCAAAGAAAATTACTCTTAAGATGAAGATTATAACCATCAATCTATTTAAATGAATTCATATGATTTAAAATAAAATTTCTTTATCCTTTATCTATTTTTTTTTTTATTTTTTGGTACTAACAAAGCTTTACAAAATATTTAAACTAACACCCAGATCCATAGCTCAACTAGCAGACTAAGTAGAGATTCCTCATTTCAACACTTGAGGTCTTGGTATCGATCCCTAGTAGGGTGGACCTAGATCCATAGCCCTAGTGGGGTGGCTAACAGTGGACTAACCATCCCCCCCCCCCAACCCAAAAAAAAAAAAAAAAACTAAGAATGGATAATACACACACATACCCACACACATGTCTAAAAATCAAAGGTTAGCATCATCAATTGGTAGATTATTTCTTGTAAGCCCCACTCGATGGATGGCCTGTATTTCAAATACTTCTATCAAGTTTAAATATAGATAAGTATATGATCACACACAAGATTTATAGTTCAATTGGTAAACTGAGTGAAGATAACCTCATTTCAATACTGATGTCTTTTGTTGCTAAAAAAAGGAGAAGAATAACTTGTCGTGTGTCCACCAACCATATATATAAGACACATTTTAACTCTATATTTTTTTAAATTATTATTAGTTATGAACCGTCCAATATCTATCCCAAAATCTGAACGGCTTAATTTGATTGCATATGCACCGGGTGGGCATCTCATAAGCGCATTCCAATGAATCATTGTAAGGCTTGAGTATCAAAGGGTTTTTTTTTTTTTTCTTTCTTTCTTTCTTTTAATCCAGGAAAAAACTAGTGTGTATAACTTGATGTGTGTCCACCAACCATAAATATAAGATACATTTTAACTTTAAATTGTTATTATTATTATTATTATTATTATTAGTTATGAACTGTCCAATATCTATCCCAAAATCTGAACGGCTTTATTTGATTGCATATGCACCAGGTGGGCATCTCAGAAGCGCATTCTAATGAATCATTGTAAGGCTTGAGTATTAAAGGTTTTTTTTTTTTTTTTCCTTTTTTTTTTTTTTTTTTTTTCTTTCTTTCTTTTAATCCAGGAAAAAAACTAGTGGGTTTAACTTGATGTGTGTCCACCAACCATAAATATAAGACACATTTTAACTTTAATTTTTTATTATTAGTTATGAACCGTCCAATATCTGTCCCAAAATCTGAACAGCTTAATTTGATTGCATATGCACCAGGTGGGCATTTCAGAAGCGCATTCCAATGAATCATCATAAGGCCTATGTATCAAAAGTGTTTTTTTTTTTTTTTTTTAAAGAAATTTTATTTTTATTTTTAATTTTAAAATCTAGAAAAAAAAACTAGTGGGTGTAACTTGATGTGTGTCCACCAACCATAAATATAAGACACATTTTAACTCTAATTTATTATTATTATTATTATTAGTTATGAACCGTCCAATATCTGTCCCAAAATTTGAACGGCTTAATTTGATTGCATATGCACCAGGTGGGCATTTCAGAAGTGCATTCCAATGAATCATCGTAAGGCCTGAGTATCAAAGGTATTTATTATTATTATTATTATAAATCTAGAAAAAAACCAGTGGGTATAACTTGATGTGTGTCCACCAACCATAAATATAAGACATTTTAACTCTAATTTATTATTATTATTATTATTATTATTATTATTAGTTATGAACCATCCAATATCTGTCCCAAAATTTGAACGGTTTAATTTGATCGCATATGTACCAGGTGGGCATTTCAGAAGCGCATTCTAATGAATCATTGTAAGGCTTGAGTATCAAAGTTTTTTATTTTTTATTTTTTATTTTAAGCCAGAAAAAAAAAAAAAAAAAAAACGAGTGGGTATAACTTGATGTGTGTCCACCAACCATAAATATAAGATACATTTTAACTCTAATTTATTATTATTATTATTATTAGTTATGAACCGTCCAATATTTGTCCCAAAATTTGAACGGCTTAATTTGATTGCATATGCACTAGATGGGCATTTCAGAAGTGCATTCCAATGAATCATCCTAAGGCCTGAGTATCAAAGGGTGGTTTTTTTTCCTTCAGAAAAAAACTAGTGGGTGTTTTTTTAACCGTGGGGTCCACCTTAATATATGTGTTGTACATCCACACCGTTCATCAGTTTTTTTTTTTTTTTTTTTTTTCTAGGATCATTTCATGGCATGGCCTAAAAAATAAAGCATATTCAAATCTCTAGTTAACCACATGGTAGGTATTGAATTACCACCATTGAAAACTTATCCCGTGATAGAAAGTTTTGGATCAAGATGATATTTGTGTTTACCCTTTGTATAAGGGTGTGTGACCTTATCAAAATGTTGGATGACAAATAAACACTACAAATGTTGGATGACAAATAAACACTACATTGGGGCCTAGGAAGGTTTTAATGGTAGGCGTTCAATAACCAATGTTTATGTGGTGTGGTCCACATGATATTTAGATCGGCTTCATTTTTAGGACGATGCCTTAAAATTATCTAGAAAAAAAAAAAAAAAAAAAGAAAAAAGAAACAAATGAATGGCGTAGACATACAATACATACATCAATGTGGGCCACGTTGACGGAAACACTCATTAGCGTGCTACCCGTGCAACACCTAATCCGCTCCCGAAGAAAACCGCTTCCTTCAACTTCTTCACAGGAAACGGCGTTCCCACAAATCGTTTTACATGCTTAGACATTTGAGTATCTCTCCAGGGTAGCGGATTGGCTGGTGTACCGCACACCACCGACCTGGCTAGTGTGTACCCGTTTGCTAAGATGAGCGTGACGCTCCTTTGGCCGTACGAATGGTTCAAAGGAGATCAAAGTTACAAGGCCCCACAATGATGTATTTATCATATCTACACCGTTCATTCATTTGGCGAGATCATTTTATAGCATAATATAATAAATGAGTAATATCTAGAGCCCAAGTAACCACACCACACGTAGATGTCGGACAATAATTCTTACCGTTAAAACATTCATAGGGTCCACTGCAACTTTTATTTTCCGTCCAATCTGCTCATAACGTCACACAAACCTGGATGAAGAGAAAAACATATATAATATTAATAATCCGTAGCCCCTAAAATGGTTTCAATGGAAGATTTTCAATCCCCTACTGCCTTTTGCAGTGTGGTCCAATTGATAGTTGGATTTGTCTTAATTTTTGGATGGAGCTGTAAAAAGAGCTCATCAATCTTTTGGACGGTTTGGATATAATACATACCTCATAGTGGAACTCACGTAGCTTGGTGATGTCACCACACAGCCAGGTGCGGTATGTGTGGTACACCGTCCAATCCGCTTCTGGTTCAAGGAGGGACCCCTCGTGGAAGCCGATTTGGTGGTGTATCACACACCAGCTATATAGCTGATGTAGGTATGTGCGTCCATGAACTTCGAGCTCTGAGTTGCACGAACAATTCAAATGAGATAAAAGTTACATGCCCTACAATGATGTATTTATTATATCCATACCAATCATTCATTTTAGAAAATTAATGTATTTATTATATCCATACCAATCATTCATTTTAGAAAATTAAGCAAAATAAATAAATAAATAAAATAAATTCAATCATATCGAAAGCTCAAATGGACCACACTAAAATAGCAGCGTGGATAATGATTTTCATTGTTGAAATATTTGTAGGGCCCACCATAATGTTTATTTTCCATCTAATCTATTAATAAGGTTAAAAATACATGGATGAAGAGGAAAAACAAATTTCATATTGATCTGAAACTTTTGTGACTCCCAAAAGGGTTTCAATCTTAGACGTTCAATCCCCCACTGCTTTTTGCAGTGTGGTCCACTTAGTAGTTAGATTTATCTTATTTTTCTTCTCAAGCCTAAGGACGAGCTCACCAAATGGATGGACGGTTACATACCTTATGATTTGACCCACAGAACTTGCTGACATAAATACACCAACTATATAGCTGGTGTATGGTACACTAGCCCATCTGCTTCCACCCCTCATGTAGATCTATGTGTACATCATAGATTTCAGAGATCTGGTCATTTAATCATGTACGATAATCTCTGAACATGTGATAGATCGAAAATGATGTCGATCAGATCATCAGAAATGTCAAATTGTCATAAGAAAAACATCGATTAGGAAATGAAATCCAACGACCAAAATTCAAACAAAGATTTGTGACCCACTTAATGAGCATATTGCTTGAAATTTCTAATTTAGAATTATCATGGTGCACACTACATGATGAATGACTTGGATCTCTTACAAGTATCCCCTAATATATGGGTCCTCATTGAATTTGGACCACCGCGCTCTATATACGAAAATGTATCGCGACACTTTCACAGGTTGATAGGGGTGTACATCAAGTCGAATCGAGTTGAGCTGACCTCAGCTCGACTCAGCTCAAACACTGGCTGACCTCAGCACGAACTCAGCTCGGCTCGATCCTGACTGGCTAGCTTGGCTTGGTTCCGTCAGCAGCTCGGGCAAGCTCGGGTTGAGTTCGCCATTGAGGCATTTCCACAAACACCTGAACTGCAACTTCAAAATCCTACTGTTTTACAAACAGAGGCAATGATTTTTATCAAAAACCTTCTAAGTAACATAAAAACCAAAAAAAAAAAAAAAAAAAGAAAAAAAAAAGAAAAGAAGAAGAGAAAAAAAGTATTTGTTTCATGTACATACCTTGCTTGTCACCAACCAAACGTTCCTTGCCAACCAGCCAAACCTTCCTTACCATCGGCCACATTTTGTTGATTCATTTTATCAAACAGTTGGTGAGCAACATCAATGGCAAAGTAACCGAACTAGGTTGATCCGAGTTCAATTCGATCTGGATTTGATTTGAGTCGAGTCGAGCTGGGGCCTGCTCGAACTCATTTTCGAGCAAAAAAAACCAGCTCGACTCGGCTCGAACTCAGCTTCGAACCGAGTCGAATTGAGCTTTTTCGAGTCGAGTCGAGCAAGCTAATCGAGGTAGCTCGGTTTGTGTACACCCCTATAGGTTGATAGGGGTGTGGCTTTCAGAAGTGGATTGGTTGGTGTACCACATACCAACTATATAGCTGATGTATTGATGTCAGCAAGTTCTGTGCTCCCATCATGAGATATATGTTATATTCAAGTCGTTCTTCCATTTTACAAGCTCATTGTCAGGCATAAGATAAAAAAGAAGAGAGATCTAACAATCAAGGGGACCATTATGAAAAAAGCAGTGGGGGATTGAAGTCTACCATTGAAACCCTTTTGGGTTCACATAAGTTTTGGATCGATATGAATTTTTTTTATTTTTTTATTTCTCTTCATTCAAGTTTTTGTGACCTTATGAATAGATTGGATGGAAACTAAACATTATAGTGAGTCTTACTAACATTTTTTACGGTGAAAATTATCATCTCCGCTGCTATTTGTAATGTGGTTCATTTTATCTTTGGATATGATTCATTTTTTGGATAGTATTCTAAAATGAGCTCTAAGAATGGATTATCAATCTAGATATAATAAATACATTGTGATAGGGGTCATGTAACATTGATCTCCTTTAAACGGTTTGTACAACTCGGAGCTTGAGGAGCGTAAGCGGGAAGCGGATTGGCTGGTGTACCAAGTATACAACTGTATTGACGTCAGCAAGTTCTTAGTTTCTAATCATGAGGTATGTGTTATATCCAAACCGTTGATCCATTTGACGAGCTCGTTTGAAGGCTTGATACGAAAAATAAGACAGATCTAACTATCAAGTGGACCACATTGCAAAAAGCAATAGGGATTAAACTTCTACCATTGAAACCCATTTTTGGGTTAGGGAAGTTTTGGATAATATGAAATTTATCTTCCCTTTTCATTCCGGTCTTTGTTACCTTATGAATAGATTGGATGGAAAATAAACGTTACGAATTATTTAAAGGTGAAAATCATTATATCCTCTGCTATTCGGGTGTAGTCCAGATGATATTTGGATATGATTTTTTTTTTGGATAACGCTCTAAAATGATATCTAAAATGAACGGTGTAGATCTAATAAATACATCAATGTGGGGGCCATGTAACTTTGATATCCTTTGAACCGTTCGTACAATTCGGAGCTCGAGGAGCGTCAGTGCTCGTCTTCGCGCGACACGGACATACAGCAGCTATATAGCTAGTGGCTGGTACACCAGCCAATCCGCTTTCGCGTCAGCGTTCGTCTTCGCACAACACGTACCTACATCAGCTATACTGCTGATGTGCGTCATGTGGAGCAACCATGATGTATTTGTTACATCGACGCCGTTTATCCGTTTTTCAAGGCTCATTTTAGGGCATGAGATGAAAAATGAAGTATATCCAAAGTTCTAGCGGACGTAACAAATACAGGAATTGAACTTCTACTATTGGAAACTTCTTGGGAGCCACAGAAGTGGATCGGGCTGATATTTGGTTTTTCCCCTTCATTCAGGTGCGATCTTACCAACAGATCAGATGGAGAATAAATAACATGGTGGGCCTTAGGAAAGTTTCAACGTTGGGCGTCTTATCCCCACTGTTTACTACGGTTTAGTCCACTTGAACTCTAGATATGATTCGATTTTGGGCTCCAGTCCTAAAATGATCTGGAAAAACGAATGGACGGGTTGGATGAAATTAATACATCAAGGTGGGCCCCACAGAGTCCTGACCCACGTGGCTATACTTGGTGTTGGGGTCACTAGGCAATCTTCGTCCCTCTCTCTCATTGGAGAAATGCTCCAGTGAGCACTGTAAGTTGTAGTACTTGTAGTTTCACTGGGTAAATTATACTGACCAATCCATTAATCCATACCGTTCATCAGGTCCAATGCACATAAAATCATATACCAACATACAAACATAACACGAATATAACAAATCTTAACCGTTTGATCAGTGACCTTTAATATGGATGGTCAATTTTTTATAACAGAAATAGTTCCAATAAACAATTTGATCCATCTACTTGTCAGGACCCATCATGGATTTCTCATGATCCCAAATAATCAATTTTAATAGGCAATCTCAACCGTGGATTGGAAAAGGGATGGATATGAAAATAAGGCCAAAATCAAGGACGGATTGGATCAAACGATCATTGAAATGAAAATTTTAGTCCATGAAGAGGGTTATGAACATAAACAGTTCAGATTGATCGATTGAAGTGTCCATGTGAACAGATACAACAAGGAGCACCATAAGTACTAGTGCTCACAGAGCACCGGAGCATTTCTCACTATCCTAATACCAAAAGTAGGAAAAATGACGTTTGTACCAAAGCGAGAGGGTAAAAATATCACTTCCCTTTTACAGAATATAGAAAGGCGTTTCTCTCTCTCTCTCTCTCTCTCTCTCTCTCTCTCCATACAAAAACGTTTTTTTTTTTTATTTTTCTTTTTCTTTTTTGTTTTGTTTGAAGAGGAGTAAGAAATGGGATCTGAAGCGAGTTCATCTCCATCAGGAAAACGAAGTAGAGATCCGGAAGATGAAATTTATCTCGACAATCTTCACTCCCACAAACGGTATCTGAGCGAGGTATTTTTCTCTCATTTTCATCTCTCTGTGGATTTTTTGGGCTTTTTTTTTTTTTTTTAGTTTTATTTTAAAATACTTTTGGGGGTGTTTGATTCTTGGGTTTCTATTTTCTTCAGTTGAAGTGATGGATTTTGATGGGGTTTCTTCGAAAAATGGGGATTTGGGGCTGTTGGTTTTTTTTTTTTTTTTTTTTTTTTTTTTTAAAAATTTATTTAAAGATGTATTTTTATGGGATTTTTGTTTTTTGTTTTTTGAATTGGGTTGTGGTTTTTGAGGGATTTTGATTTTTTCCCTTTTTGGCGATGAATTTAATTAATTAATTTGTTTGTTTTACAAATAGGTAGAAATTAATTGGGGTCGTTTGGATGCCTATAAATGGTTTAAGTGGTAAATGATTTACAGGTTTACAGGTAAAAAGGTGGGATTTCATTTACATGCTCTCCATTTACAGCCTAACATCTATATTTTCAAAGATTGGTTCTCCATTTACAGGACCTAGACAATTTACAGGCTATCCAAACACAGACAATCATTTAGGGCCTGTTTGGATGCCTGTAACTTTTTTAAGTTGTAAGTAAGTTACATGTAACTTACTTACAGGTGTAAGTAAGTTACAGGTAATCCTGTTTGGATGTAAGTTGTAACTTAGTTACAAGTAACTTTGTTTTTGTGTTTGGATAACCTGTAACTTTGTTATAAGTAATAAGTTGGATATTCACGCTAGATAGAGTTTGAAATAAAGAATCGTTGAAAAACAGATTGACACATAAAAAAGACTGGGATAAAATTATTCCATTTTATTAAGCCCATATAAATGAATAGTTTGGCCGATTCTTAGGCTAAACTAATCAACAGGTGGACCATAAAAGTGGGCCCATGTTTTCAAAATGCTAGTAATGTGAACAAAAAACTTTTATTGTACAGAGTGGATGTATAACACATCATCAAGGTGGGCCCCATGGTATACTTTTATTGTACTGAGTAAACTCAGTAAACTCATTTAGGCCCACTATAAATGTGTGCGGCTTATCCAATCCATCCATGTGATGTAAAACCCCATGAAACAACCAGGGCCCAACTTTTAATTTGATCCAAAACTTTGGTGGGCCATGAAAAAACTTATAGTTTCCTCCCTTGATTTGCATATCTCTTTTCTATGGCCCACCAGAGTTTTAGGTTAGGTTGAAAATCGGTCCCACGGGGTTTCATGTATGCTGCATCACATGGACCGTTCGGATTAGAGTCCCATGACATGACATGTGTATAAAGTTACACACATGCAGTCTTGTGAGAGAGCATGCCTACACATTAGCAACACCTAAACCACTCCCGTTTTTTTAAGCACAAAAAAAAAAAAAAAAAGAAGAAGAAGAGGGGTTGCGATGAAAACCCTCCGTTTTGGGGAGGAGAGAGGGAGAGCGGTAGTTGCGAGAGAGAGATCGCGAGAGAGAGATCGCGTTAGAGAGAGAGAGAGAGAGAGAGAGAGAGAGAGAGAGAGAGAGAGATTGTAGAGAGGGAAGAAAGAGAGACAGATTGAGCTTAAAAATCCGGACCGTGGGTGCGTTTCTCCCTCTTCCCCTCGTTTTAAAAATCCGACCCTCCGAAGGTAGGTATGCTTCTTCAATGCAGGTGCGATTCTTCCCCAACGTTTTGCATTTCAAAATTTTCAACCGTTACCTCTAACTTAGTTACAGGTAACTTGAAAAACGACTCTTTCTCCTGTAAGATTTTCGGCCCTTTCTCCTGTAACTTAGTTATAGGTTGAGAGAAAGTCACCTGTGACTTTCCTCCCCCAAACACCAACTGTAACTAAGTCACCTGTAACTTAGTTACATTTTAGAGAAGTTACAGGCATCCAAACGACCCCTTACCTGTAAATCATTTACAGCCTAACAGGACAGGCTGTAAATGGTTTACACCTGTAAACCATTTGGGAGCTTGTAAATGGAGGTAAACTGGAAATGGAATGGGAGGTAAATGAATTGAGAGTAAATGGCTTGCTCATTTGTGTTTGGATGGTAGTAAATGAAATGCATTTGAAATCTAAATAGTCTGTTTGGATGGGAGCAAATGGGAGGAATTGGAATGCATTGGAAAATTTCAATATATTCACAGGAACATATGTGATATCCACAATCAGCTTCAATATCCCAAATTATTGTACATATGTGATATTTAAAAGAATGATTGTAATATGCTCATTGAAATATATACTTTAGCCAAAGAATGAGGAAATTTTGAGTTCGGGTGGGCTACAAGCATAAGGATCACAAACAAGCAACTTGCCAACATTTTTTAACCGTCCATTTAGATGGCCAACCTTTGGACGGTTTGGGTTATCCTATTGGTGTGAATTTAGTAATGTGGCTGATAATTGGATTGTTTCGGAGTATCATCAGTGTGCCATGTGTATGGTGGACATGTGCGTAGCGGCACATTTGTTTACTCGTGCACTCTCCAAGGGAGCTCAAAAAGGCATTTCACCTCATTTACTTCCAAATTCTCTCTCACGAAGAGGATTTCATTTACAGGCCCATTTACTCACATTTCATTTCATTTCCATGCATTACTCACATCCAAACACACCTCAAATTCCATTTTCCTTCATTTACTCCCAATTCCCCCATTTACTCCCATCCAAACAGCTCTTATAGGGGCCGTTTGGATGGGAGTAAATGGTGGTAAATAGGTGTAATTGAGAGTAAATGAAGGTAAATGGCATTTGAGGTGTGTTTGGATGGGAGTAAATGCATGTAAATGGAATGAAATGTGAGTAAATGTGCATGTAAATGAAATCCTATCTATGAGAGAGGATTTGGAAGTAAATGGGGTGAAATGCCTTTTTTAGCTCTCTTGGAGAGTCACACATGTAAACAAAGGTGCCATTATGCACATGTCCCTCACACATGTGTCATGCTAATGATACTTCGAAATAATCCAATGATTGACTACATCACTAAAATCACACCAAAAGAATGATCCAAACCGTCCAAAGGATGGCCATATAAATGGACGGTTAAAAAAGTTGGCAAGTTGCTTGTTTGTGATCCTTACATTTGTGGCTTACCTGAGGCTCAAAATTTCCTCATTTTTTGCTAAAGTATATATTTCAATGGGCTTATTACAATCATTCTATTAAATATTGCATATGTACACAGTTAGGATATTAAAGTTGATTTGGGATGTTGAATATATTCTTGCGAATATATTGAAAAATTCAAATGCATTCCAATTCCTCCCATTTACTCTCATCCAAACAGAATATTTGGATTTCAAATGCATTTCATTTACTCCCATCCAAACACAACTATGTAAGCCATTTACTCCCAATTCATTCACCTCCAATTCCATTTCCTATTTACCTCCAATTACAAGCTCCCAAATGAGCCCAAATGAAATGGGGGTAAATGCTGTAAATCATGTAAATGATTTATTGGCAAAAAAGGTTATTCAAACGCAGAGTGTAAATCATTTACAACTTGCCCCATCTACAGGCATCCAAATGACCCCTAAGTTCTGTTGCATCAGGATGGGAAAATAGTTTCATGTGTGCCGAATATTACAAGTTGGGCCTGGGGTTAGCTGATCCAGGCTTTTGAATTTATTGGCCCAATCATGGATGGTGGACTCCCCTGAGCTCTTCCAGATTGAAAGATCCTAGCCATCAAATGTCTAGCTCTTTTTTTATTTTTATTTTTATTTTTTTATTTTTCTCGACTGTTGCTATCATAGGCCATTGATTGAAGGGTTAGGTTCTTTCACATTTTGGGATTTTCCAGGTCATCCCCATCCACATTATGGCCCATCAGTTCAACTGCTTTGATCGCCCAATAATTGCTTCCACTTGTATGAGCTGTTGGTGCTTTGGAATTTTATAATTCTTCTTCTTCTTCTTCTTCTTCTTCTTCTTCTTTATTTTGGGCTGATGAGATTTTTTGGGTTTTTTTCAATTGCAGATAATGGCGTCGAGTTTGAATGGATTGACGGTTGGCGATTCAATGTCTGAAAATCTGATGGAGTCCCCAGCAAGATCAGAAGGCATGAATTATTACCCCAGGTTTGATTTTTCCACCTTCTTACATTTTTTTTTTTTAAATTTAAAAATTAAAATTTAAAATTCCATTTTTTTTTATTGATTTTGGATTTTAATATGATATTGATAAGATTAGGGAATTGTCTTAGTTAAAGCAACAGTGATGAGTTTCAGATGAATCATCATTGGTTTTTTTTTTTTTTTTTGTCCTTTATCTTTGTAATGTTGCTCATAGAAATGAGAAAAGATCACCGACAACCCATTGCATGTGAATTTCACATGCAATCCATCCCAGATGTTAATGTATGACATATGTGGGACATCCGATTGTAGCATAAGGTGGGCCCCGCCATGAATATCGCTTGTCATGAAATTTGGGTTGGTACACTCATCAGGTTGGCTATACCAGATGGAAACAATGCATGGTTTTAGATTAGACCGATTCTAATCCAACTTACATGTGTTGCGCGCCTGATTAGAAAAACTCGACATGTTGGGTTGGGTTGCATTTGAAAGGCACATGTGATGGATTTTAGGTGATCATTCCTTCATGATAAAAATGGAACATTTACAGCCCGTTTGGATGCATCCTCAAAAGGGGTGTTTGACCCCTAAATGTTGTTATCAGCCAAACCTCTTTTCGTGTTGTGTGTTTGGATGCATTTTCGCAAACCCCATATATATGATCCTCATTCGTAGAAATAGGTGATAACTAGGCCAGTTGCCGAAAATTGATTTACGGGAAATTAACTGACAAAGTCAATATGCACTTGCTTTTGCAGACGTTGTTTCCAAACGGGGTCCTTAGGGAGCCCATTAATTTGAATTCTCTTTCATTTTCATTCACTGTCTATCAGGAAGATTTACTTGGATTCATTAACTTCTAAGCAAAACTAGCTTATCGAAGATGATGTAGAAGGAGAGATTTTTTATGAGCTTTGCTATGCTCATGCACGTGTACAGGGCAGCTCATGTACACGCCAGGATACGTGCCTGCATAGCATGTAAGTACAAGATCCCACACTATATAAATGCCCCGAACCAATAATCAGATCTATTGACAAATAAGGTGGTTTACATTTTACGTAACAATTGTAGGCTAGGGTTTTCTAAGCTGACCTCCTATTTCTAACGTTGTGGCCCACCTGATGAGTGGACCAGCCTGATTTTTTCCAAGATCATCAAGGTTGGGCCCACCTGGTGGCCAGCTTGGATATTTTACCTTCCACCATGTGCGTGGTGGTGTGGACTTTTTTTTTTTTTCTAAAGAAAACTAATCAAGAGAAAGGAATTGATATGCGGAGCCATAAAATTGTTAGTAAATATTTCCATAATGGTGGAGAGAACTCTCCCCTTAACTCATAACTTAGTTTTTGTTTTTGTTTTTTCCCCCCCTTCTCATGTTTAAGTTCATTGTCAATGTAATGGCTAGGCACTGTTATCTAAGCAAGTAGAAAATAGGAAAATTACACTTATATTAACTGGAGAAGACTTGATAACCTATGGTCTAACGGAAGCTATGGCCCTTGATAGAGAGGAATGTTGGAAAAGGATTTGCGCAGTCACCCCAATTAGTTGGGATAAGGAATTAGATGATGATGATGATTAACTGACTCTTCAAAATAAAGATGAAGATGATTAAATGAAAATGAAGGTCTGTGACCTTGGGATGTCCTGATATCTAGAATGGTTGGAGAATCTAATGGGAGAGCCTCAAGATGCTAGAGGCGGGGCTGTTTCTCCCAATCTTTGTTCAAGCAAATGGCCAAAGGTATCACCAGTTGCTCGTTCTTTTGTTCTCCTAACCGTAATTAAAAAACTTGAAGAAAAACTGGACTTGAACCAACCAGGTTTCAGCAAGACTTGAAAAACTCAATCTAGTCGCAATTCGGTCATAACTTAAGAGAAACTCTATTCAACTTGAAACTCAGCAAAATTCAAAAAGGAGAGAAACTCTATTTGACTCGAAGAAACTCAGCAAAATTCGAAAATAACTCGATAAACCTCAACCCGATTAGGCGCAATTTCACAATAATTTATATATTATTATTTACATTTTTTTAAATATTAAACAGTGTTTTAAATAGTGAATGGTGTGTAGCACATCGTTTACTTCTCTGAAGCATGAGGCATAAGCTACAGTGTTTAGTGTAAGCCACATGTTACTTCTGAATTTTTAATTAAAGTTGAGCTTGTTGCATAAAAAATTATGATATTTCGCACCAAATTAGACTGACTAATAATGAAATTTCATGATATCTAGTACAGCCAAACACAATATAAAATAATAGGAAAAATAGGGCAGAGATTAACTATAAAGATAAAGAAAGAGCAACTAAACAGGTTTAATTCTGTTACGTCTATTGATTTTAGTAAAATCACTGAAAATATTAACTAATATTTATTGAAAAATAGAAAAATGTAACATGCCATTGAAAATGTAAATTGATTTTTTGTTTTAATGAAAATTAACTTGTAGTGTAAGCTATGTAGCGTGTAGCTAATATAAATTAACATGTAGCATAGGCTACATGCAAGTGCAACTTGAGCTATTTTCGTGAGCTACATAACTCTAAGGTTGAGCTACGCTACATAGCGTAAGCTACGTGCTACATAGCGTAGCTTTTTAAAACACTGATATTAAATAATACTAAAAAAAAACTCAACAAGAAAAAAAACCCATGATAATTTTTGAGTCGACTCAATTGGGTTTCAAGTTGGATTGAGTTTTCGTGTTTTTAAACTATGCTCCTAACTCTGAATGCGAAACCCATTCAAGTGGTAGTGGAGGGGATAAATGATTAAAAGGGAGGGAAAAAGACGAACAAAATAGATTTTTGGAGCATTGCCGTTGAAGCATTTTGATGAAGGCCATCGCATTTTCACACCCCTACTTGATGAGCCATATGCCTTTCTTCACTCTTCCTCGTGGGATCGCTCCTTGAGTTTGTTTCTGCAATGTGCTGAGTGCAGAGCTATGTGAGGGTTTTGGCATGAAAAGGGGACTGACTAAAATCTTGAAATCTAGATGCATCAAAATCTAGATTTGAAGTCTGTTTTCTGCAACAAAATGACATGATTTTTCTAAATATGGTTACAAAATTTCATTTATTTTAGTGTTGTCTAGGGAAGGGCCGGAAGGCCTTCTTTACGGTGCATCTATTTTACAACCCAACACTTTATTAGGAATGATGGGAACAGAAAATGGTTAGTAGCCCACCAGAACCCCAGTCCTCGCCCTTGCCATTGGTGTGAGGCATGGAACCCGCTTGAGAAGTGATGGCACCCTTCATGTTTTTTGTTAGGCCCTCCATTCTATCATCAGTAGAGGTCATCAGAAAGGTGTAAAACCGTACTTCTGGGTACTGCACATGCCACTGAGTTGATTTGGAAGGTTGAGGCGGACGGTGTCACCATGATTAGTGTGTTTTGAAGTTCCCAATTGCATTTGTATGCAAGGAAACACCTGAAGGTTTTAAGACTCGGACAATGACTCGCCTGAGTCTTAACTCAGACTCAGTCGGACCCAAGTCGGTTCAACACCTCTACTCAGAATTTAAATAGGGGGTGACTCGCGACTAAACTCAGGACTGAATGAGTTGATCCGATTGGCTTGTTAACAACCGATGTGGAGGTATTTTGCCCAACGATGTGAGATACTTTGGTTAGGAAGTTCATACCCGGTCGGGCCAAGGCGGTCTCATCAACTTTTATTTTTTTATTTTGTACTTATCTGATTGAAGGGATGAGATCTCATCACACTAACCAATTGTCTTTTTTTGTTTTGTTTTGTTTTGTTTTCTTTCCTTTTTCTTTTGTACCTTTTGGATTGAAGGGACGAGATCTCATCACAGTACTCACCAATGTCTGAAGATTCAGATGATTCTCGATACTGTGACAACCCGCTAAACACTTCCATGGCCCAACCCGACAGCCTCAGTACTTTCATCGGTCCTGTTTCACCTCACAGGCATCAGAGACTGCTTGCCGGGTACTCTTCACCACCGCCTACTCATTCATACCCTTCACTTGGCTGCACTCCAACTTCAACGGCTTGTTCTCAGCCTCGCCAACGCGGTTCAGACTCAGAAGGCCGTTTCCCATCATCGCCCAGTGACATATGCCACTCGGCCGACCTGAGGCGAGCTGCACTCCTGCGTTCAGTGCAGATGAGAGTGCAACCACATGGCCCGCCAGCCTATGAATTGCCATACAGTTCGGAGCAAGAGACCATGCAGAATATAGACCACGCTGAAGATCCTCCCTGCCCATATGTGAAACCTTTAGTTGATGAGAGGGACTACCAGAGATCGGGGCGGGTTCCAAGCATGCTCCTTGACGAGTGTTCCACAATGGGCCTGTCAGAATCTGGGGCCCGCCGTGAAAAATGTTACAGGATGATGAATTTCAATCTTAAAGGGGAGGAATCCGGGGAAGACGTTTTTGGAGGAAATGGGCCGGGAAGAATGAGTCTAGTGTCCTCTAGGAGATCTGTGCTGCGAGGGAGTGCTTCGAAATAACTGAGCAAATGCTTCCTCAAAGATGGCCACGGTTCTTCGCAGGACTGATGTTTGTCAACCAATGCCAAATTTCAAAAAAATGTTTTATGGCCAGAAGAAGAATGCTAATCCCAAACATCCATCGTCAAGTGCCAAACATAAACAGAACACATGCCGGCATGGCCCATTTGCGGGCGCCATCCGTGATGTTAACTGAATGTTCCAAATTTTAATTACAATGCGCATCGTGGGGACCACTTTTTGAACAGCCCGGATCTCACTTAGGATGCATTTTGTCCTTCAGCACTGGAAGATGGGTTTAGCATTCTTCGCATCCTGTATTTTATAAAGGGCCTGCATACCTCGAGCGTTCGTGTGCAATCCTAATGTGTAAAGGTTGTGATTTTGTAGAATTTGGAGTGAAAATATTGTAGATCTCTGTGAAAGCTGGTTGTGGAATCATTTTGAGGACCCCACTGATCAGGTGTACCTATTTGGGTGAAAATGGAAAAGGCCCACCCCACTGATCAGGTGGGCCTAGTTGTCACTTGCTAAACGTTTCCTACAACATTCGTTGGGGTGCTAGTAGGCTAAATGGGCTGGGATGGGCCAGGTCTGATCTGTCCAATCTGAGCCGATGAGCTAAATAACTGGGCTAGGATGGGCTTTGCCCCCAGCGTGAGCATCTAGATTCGATAAGGTGAGCCAGCTGGGAAATCGCATTGGACCAGCCTCTTGGCCCGGTTGCTAAATTCCTGTCGGCTGTAGGGACCGCTGATGTCCGTGTCACATGCACGCCATCCATCGATCCATCAGTTTCGCCAGCTCATGTACAGGAGGCCAAAAGTGGGCCCTTACACAGGGCCCATAGAAATTCTGGAGCTGGCTGATATTTGTGTTTTCTGCTGTATTATTTTGGGCCACACTTTCATGACACGACGATTGATCTTGACGTGCTGTGTGCTTGTTGGATTGTTAAAGACCACATTGTATTTTGATTAAAAATAAAATAAAATAAAGAGCTGTGAATTGATTGTCAAGATGGTCTATGTGCTTGTTGGGTCATTAAAGACCACATCATGCAGTGTTTTGGTTAGAAGACTTTGATGATTGCATTAAATCATGTCATTGTATTTTGATTAAAAAAAATATATATTAAAAAGCTGTGAATCGATTGTCAAGAGGGCAACAGGATGCTTGTCTCTGTCTATTGGCATAAAAGAATCTTTAAGAATCTTTGTGAGAATCTGTCTGGAGAATGGGGAGAGAAATCTTAGTTTTTAGGGGATTGAGGGCAAAACTGGTAATGTATTTCGTCAAGTGGTGGTGACTGATGATGTGCACTGGTTGTTAGAATAAAAGAGCATGACGTATGCGCTGTGTATTAAGGATTGATAAGGTTGTAAAAGACAGTGTTTGGCCCAAAGGAGTTTGTTATTTTGTAGGAGTCGAACATGCTAGGGTGGATAGTGTTAATAACGTGAGATCAAATGGTTCATTTTGTCACAAGGTGTTGAGTTATTTGGACTCCAGTTATTGGTATTCAACAAGCCTCATATTGTAAGAATTGCTCATATGTTGTACTCTTGACTTAGAGGAAGGATTACAATGATGCATTAGGTTCCATCCCTAGATTTAACATTTTAGGCCCATAATCTTGGATCATCTAGTCTACCACCTTATCAATTGGATAAAGTTAAGCATGTTGTTTATGCTTTAAGTGATGGTTTTTTTTTTTTTTTTTTGGGGATCCTTACTCTTGCTCTAGTGGTACACTCTCAGGAGTTTCAACACCTGGTCAATGGTTCGAGTGTCCATAGGTGGTGAAATCCCACTATGGCCTGAGTGTGTGGTCAATGGTTCGAGTGTCCATAGGTGGTGAAATCCCACTATGGCCTGAGTGTTTGGGGGTGTATGCGTGTGTTTAAAAAAGAAAAAAAGAAGAAAAAAAAAAGTGAGCTTTCTTGTTATGTGAGCTTTCTTTCTTTCTTTCTTTCTTTCTTCTTCGGCTTCTTCTTCTTCTTCTATCTTATGTGAGCTTTGAATCTTTCTTTTTATAGTTATTCTCATAATCTCCTCAAATTAATTATATTCCTTTATTCCATTAAGGTCATGGTGTAAATTGTTGGAGTTAGTGCCCTTGAAAACTAATGAGCACTTTGATCAACCAGTCATGTGGATGTGATAGGGTCAATTTTAGCCATTGATATTGATAACTATGGGTCCTCTTGAACTTACATCTTATACCTTATATAAATTTAGGGTTATGTTAATCTTATATTTTGTGGGTTATGTGAAGAGCACGTAGTACATTCTTTGGCCTTGAAAACTTGAGATTTGACACAGTGGTCACTGACTGAGAGAGTTGTATTTCATGGATCTTAGTACCCTAATGAGTCATGATTGGCAAGGATGCTTGGGAGGCATCTCTGAACATCATTGATGAAGATTTATGGGTATCTTGTGTGAGGGGATTGATTTGGGTAAGGATGGAAAGTTTCTATCATCAAGAGTTGACTTGGTGCTAGTTGTACCTTTAGCCCTGAGTGTGCCCTGAATATATGATCTTGCTTTGGATATTTAGACACTTACAAGAGTGGATTAAAATTCAAGTCGATAGTCTAAGGGCCATTAGCATGGCCATTAGCATAGACTCTGATCATGAGATCAAGGACGATGATGCACATTAGTTGACCAATCCTTACACCTAAGGGCGTATGAGGATCTTAGATTTTGACTAGGCGGCTTTGGCCCACTTTACGTGATTTTCTAGAGGTCACTGAAAGTGGGTGGTGTTGGGTATATCCATTACGGTTTATTAATCCTTCCATGAGCCAATAAGAAATTCACTAGGTTTACTATGGGCTTATTTAGTTCTAGATTTGATTAGATCAAAGACTTATCAAATGATATTTTCTTCTTAGCCCAATATTTAGAATGTTTTAATCAGCTTTAAAAAGATTTTGAATCATTAAGGTTTTTTCAAACCGTTAAAATTGTTTTGATCTCACTTAATGATAATATGTGGTTGATTGCTTTATTAGCATGGGATTTGGATCTATGATGGATGGCATAGATAGTGAAAAGATTTAATAATAGGTATGAGTATGTGTGAGATGGATCAACAGACTTCCTTCATAGTAGGGTTCGCCGAAGTTTCTAAGGTGGCAAAGCACTTTACTTTGCACACTCTTGAAACCTAACTCATTTTTTATATTAACTCTATTGGAGAGAAAAATTCTACTGCTGCTGCTACTAGAGAGAGAGAGAGAGAGAGAGAGAGAGAGAGAGAGAGAGAGAGAGAGATCCTTCCCTCTCATCATTCTCCACCATCATCATCACATTCCAGTATTCTCTATAGTCCACGCGTTAACCTTGACTCCCATTATATGTTACACTTTCAAAGGCGACAAGTTTAGCCCTCTACAATGCCCCAAAAATGATCTCGAAAGAAAAAGAATGCAAAATATCCCATCTGCATTTGTAGTGGGAAGTATTATGTATGTGTATGTTTGTATTCGACCTAACATAGACTTTGTGATTGAAATGCTTGGAAGATACATGTCAAATTCAGAAATGGATCATTGGCGGGTGGCAAAGAATGTAATGCAAATTTTTTTTTTTTTTGCTCTCACGTTCACATACAGACCAATTGATAGGCTTGAGCCAACTGGATATACAGACTCAGACTATGCTTGGTGCCTTAACAACATGAAGTCCATATTATGTAAGGTTTTCATGATTACTGATGGTGCTATTTCATATAAGGGCCTGTTTGATTTTTCAGCTCAACTGTAATTACCATGTAAATGGGTAATAATTATTTACCTAGGTAAACCACATCTTTCCCAATGCTGATGTGACAACTTATTTTTTTAACACTTAAATCGAGAAACTTACAAAATCAATGTGGGGCCCATCGTGTTGTTTGTGACTTATCTACACCGCTCATTTGTTATGCTAACTAAATTTAGGGCATAAGCAAAAAAATGAGGAAGATCCAAACCTCAAGTGGACCACAACACAGGAAACAACAGGAATTGAACACCTACCATTAAAATCTTTTTGGGGCCCTCAAAAGTTTTCGATCAAGCTGATATTTGTGTTTTCCCCTTATCCATGTCTATGTGACCCTATGAACAGGTTAGATGATGAAAAAACCTCAAAGTGAGCCCAGTGAAGGAAATAATTTTCAATGGTGGAAGAATTAAGGCCATTGTTTTCTTTTGTGGGCCATTTTAGTGTTGAATCTGCCTCATTTTTCGTTTCATACCCCAAAATATTCTAATAAAATAGATGAACGGTGCAGATATATTATATACATTACGGTGGGGTCCATAGATTTAAGTCAACAATTTTATATCGATTTTCGAGGTGGAATTACTCTGGCATTTTCAAACCAAGTGAAAAAGTAATAATTACTTATTTACCATGATTTGATGGGGTTTTTTCCCCGTCTTCGACCGGTCGTGGGAGGTGCTCGACCGGTCGTGGGAGGTGCTCGACCGGTCGTGGGTTCGAGCCCACGGCACGACTCGAAGTCCGCGAGTTCGTCTTTGTTTTTCTTGTAGCTAGGGACAGTCGTGGAGAGCTACGACCGGTCGTAGGTGGTCTACGACCGGTCGTAGGAGAGCCGGGGCTGGTCGTGGGTTACGCGAGATTGTTCGCGATTTTACTGTAGCTGCGGTTGTGTCCTTTCGCAACCGGGATGCGGAAATGAGTTTCCCAAAACTATAAAAGGGGTTGCCTAGGGTTTTCTAGGTATCGGGAAGATCACAAAATAGCAAGAGGGTTTCTAAAGCTTTGAGGATTTCTTAAAGGGTTTAGGGCTATCAAAGGTGAGAGAGGGAGAAAGAGAGAGGAAGCTTATAGAAGGAGGTTTGCTCGTGGAGGTTCTCTACTTTGCAATCTACATCTCGGCGCTTCTATGTCCTCGTGTCGGTTAGATCTCTCCGTTTTCTCTATTTCTCTTATTGTTTATCCACTCTGCGTGAGTGAAGAAGGTTGTAAACGTTCTACTTTATAGTGGATTGTTGATCGGACGAGGTCCGTGTTTTTACCTCTTTGAGGGTTTTCCACGTAAAAATCTCTTGTGTGGTGTGTGATTGATGCTTTGATTTATTTCATTGCTTTATTATCCATAGTCTGGTTTGTTGGAGGCTAGATCAAGGTTTTGTCTGAGGCCCCAACAAAGTGGTATCGAAGCTAAGTTCATTGAGCAGTAGGATCGGTTTGAATTATGGAAGGTGGCTCAAGGATGATCGGCCTCGATGGTTCTAACTGGACCATATGGAAGGCTAAGATGGAGGACTTGCTTTGTGCGAGGACTATATTCTCCAATCTCGGGCATATCGCCAAAATCGAGGATATGTGATGATGATTGGAAGAAGATGGGCCAGAAAGGCGGTGGGGTTTATTAGACAATGGTTGGATGACTCGTGTTCCACCATGTGTCTCTGAAACCTCATTAAAAGCCTATTTGGAAATTACAAGGGCGTATGAGAGGAAGACGGTAGGTAATAAAATATTTCGATAAGGCGACTTGTAAATCTCAAGTTCAAGGATGGTGGTTACGTGGCAGAGAGCACATGAATGAGGTCGGCAATATAGTGAACCAACTCACCTCTATGAAGATGGTCTGGATGATGAATTGCGGGCTTTACTATTGCTTAGTTCATTGCACGACGGTTGGGAGACATTAGTGGTGTCTCTAAGTAACTCCGCGCCGGACGGAAAGATATCCATGGACAGGTAACCGGTTGTCTCTTCAATGAGGAGACAAGGAGGAAGTCTCGAGGGTCTACACTGCAAGAGGCTCTTGTGACGCGAGAACGGGGAGAGGAAAGAACGGGAAGGGCGGGAAGGCCCGAGATAAATCAAGAGGCAAGTCGAGCAAGAAAAGATGTTGAATCTTTGGAATTGTGGCAAGAAGGGCCACTTTATAAGCATGAATGTCGTAAGAAGAACGACAAGAGAAAGGAAAAGTGAAGGAAGAAGAATCGATTCCACTGCGGTCGCTTCGGATGGCGACATGGTAGTTATTCTTTCTACGGATCACGATGTATGTCTCACGGCTACAGTCGGGGCACCGATCGGGTGATAGACTCGGGAGCTTCTTTTCATGCGACTCCACACGGGGACTCCTTCACAAGCTTCAAGTCGGTGGTATGGGTGTGAAGATGGGAAAATTCTGGCGTATCAAAAATCGTGGGAGTCGGTGATATTTGTGTGAAGACCGATGTGGGTTTTGCACATTGGTTCTCGGGAATGTGAGGCATATCCCGGACCTTCGCCTCAACTTGATGTCGACGGGAAGGCTGGATGATGATGATATGAAAGCCGGTTTCTTTGGTGGGCGATGGAAGCTCATCGGGTTCGTTGATCGTGGCTAGAGGAAAGAAGTGTTGCACCTGTACAAGGCAAGTGTCGGTATGTGCAAGGGTGGAAATTTGAACGCGGCGGAAGATTCGGCTATTGACATGTGGCATGGCGTCTAGGCCACATGAGTGAAAAAAGGGCTTGGCTACTAGCGAGAAGCGACTCCTTCCGAACGTGACGTGTATGCCTCTTAAAACTGTCTTGATTGTTTATCGGGAAACGACATAGAGTTTCATTCATTAAAGCTGCTTCTCATGTTAATAAAGTGCATGCATTAGATTTGGTTTATTCGATGTTTGTGGTCTATGAGGACAAAAACCTTGGGTGGGGCATTGTATTTTGTCACTTTTATAGATGATGCATCTAGGAGGGTTTGGGTTTATGCTTTGAAATCAAGGACGAGGTTTTTGGTGTGTTTAAGTTGTTTTCATGCTATGGTCGAGAGAGAGACAGGTAGATCATTGAAGTGCATCCGCACTGACAATGGTGGTGAATACATTGGCGACTTTCACGAGTACTGCAAGTCCCTGGGTATACGGCATGAACAGACGGTTCCCAAGACCCCCGGCATAATGGTGTAGGTGAGCGAATGAATCGCACCATTGTTGAGAGAATCGGATGCATGTTATCCCATGCGAAGTTGCCCAAGACGTTACGGGGAGAAGCGTGCGCACGGCGGTGTATTTGATAAACGAGGTCTCCATCGGCCCGTTGAATGGAGAAGTACTGAGAAGGTGTGGTGGACGGGATCCATCGTACGGTCATCTCGGGGTGTTTGGATGCGGGACATCCGTTCACGTACCAAAGGACGAGAGGTCCAAGCTCGATATGAAGATCGGGCGGTGTGTGTTCTTAGGGTACGGTGATGAAAAATTCGGTTACGAGGTTATGGGATCCGGCGAGAAGAAGCTCGTCGGGAGCGAGAGATGTGGTTTTCTTTGAAGATCAGTGTATCGAAGACATTGGTAAGCCAGAGAAGAACCAGCCTAGTTCAGGTGAGCTAGAGGACATGGATCCGATTACTCCTCCCGTGGTGCACGATGTGGGGAGAGTGAAGTGCGAGAGGACGAGGAGTTCCTTCGAGAAGATGGACCGGGGGAGCGGCCCCACTTGATCCACTGTTGAGCCACGGGTGAGGAGGTCATCTAGGGACAGACGGTAGTCAAGAGGTACTCACCGCACGAGTACATTATGCTAACCGATGGGGAGAGCCGAGAAGATTATTCTCGAGGCCCTGGCCGACGAGCATGGGGGAGTGGTTGAAAGCTATGCAAGAGGAGATGGAATCCTTGCATAAGAACCACACCTATGATATGGTGAACCGCCAGGGCAAGAAAGCTCGAGCAACAAGTGGGTGTTCGAGAAAGAAGGTTGAGCGAAGAATTCACGGAGACGAGGTTCAAGGCCAGACTTGTGATGAAAGGGTTTGGTCAGAGGAAAGGCATAGACTTCGAGGAGATATTCTCACCAGTGGTGAAGATGACATCCATACGGGTGTTGCTTGGGTTGGCGGCTAGCATGGATCTGGAGATAGAGCGGTTAGATGTTAAAGCGCCTTTCTCCATGGTGACCTGGAAGAAGAGATCTACATGCACCAACCAGAGGGGTTCGAAGTCAAGGGCAAGGAGCATATGGTGTGTAGGCTGAGGAAGAGCTTGTATGGGCTGAAACAAGCTCCACGGCAATGGTATAAGAAGTTCGATTCGTTCATGTTACAGCATGGGTATGACAGAACGGAGTCGGACCACTTGTGTGTTCACGCGCAAGTTCTCAGATGGTGATTTCTTAGTTCTGTTATTATACGTTGATGACATGCTCATCATGGGAAAAGACATCAAGAAGATTGTGGTGAAACAGAGTTGGGCAAGTCTTTTGCGATGAAAGACTTGGGCCGGCTAGACAGATCCTAGGAATGGAGATAACCCCGTGTGTGAAGCAAGGAAGCTTTGGGTCACAAGAGCGGTATATTGAGAAAGTCCCAGAGCGGTTCAATATGAATGCTGTGGCCGGTCAAGTACTCCATTAGATGGTCACCCAGATTGAGCGACAAGCGGTGTCCCAGAGACGAAGGCAGAGGTGGAAGAGATGCGAGAAGATACCCTACGCGTCAGCTGTAGGAAGTTTGATGTATGCTATGGTGTGTACACGCCCAGACATAGCATATACGGTTGGTGTTGTCAGCCGGTACATTGTCAATCCTGGCAAAGAGCATTGGGCAGCAGTGAAATGGATACTACGGTATCTAAGAGGCTCATCCAGGTTGAGCTTATGCTATGGTGACGTAAACCCTGTGTTAGAGGGCTACACGGATGCAGATATGGCGGGTGACATAGACTCGGGAAGTCTACATCGGGGTTCATGTTCACGTTTGCGGGGGAGCGGTTTCTTGGAGAGCAAGCTACAGAAGGTCGTAGCATTGTCAACGACAGAGGCCGAATACATCATGCATCACGAAGCATGTAAAGAGATGCTTTGGATGAAAAGGTTCCTACAGAACTTAGCAAGCGGGAGGAGCACGTGGTCTATTGCGATAGTCGAGTGCTATATACTTGAGCAAGAATCCAAGTCGGCATTCCAAGTCGAAGCACATAGAGATTCGGTATCCTTGGATCGGGATACTTTGGAACAAAAGGTGTTACAACTTGAGAAGGTCCACACGGACGATAATGGGTCGGACATGATGACAAGGCTTTGCTCAAGGGCAAGTTTGAGGTTTGTAGAAACACTGGGCGGCTTGAAGAAGGTGGATCCCTCCGGGTCAAAAGGGGAGATTTGATGGGGTTTTTCCCCGTCTTCGACCGGTCGTGGGAGGTGCTCGGCCGGTCGTGGGAGGTGCTCGGCCGGTCGTGGGTTCGAGCACAGCACGACTCGAAGTCCAGCGAGTTCGTCTTGTTTTCTGTGTAGCTAGGACAGGTCGTGGAGAGCTACGACCGGTCGTAGGTGGTCTACGACCGGTCGTAGGAGAGCCGGGCGGTCGTAGGTTACGCATTGTTCGCGATTTTACGCGAAAGCGGATTTGTGTCCTTTTGGCCCGGGATGCGGAAAGGAGTTTCCCAAAACTATAAAGGGGTTGCCTAGGGTTTTTCTAGGTATCAGGAAGATCACAAAATAGCAAGAGGGTTTCCTAAAGCTTTGCAAGGGATTTGCTAAAGGGTTTAGGGCTATCAAAGGTGAGAGAGAGGGAGAAAGAGAGAGAGGAAGCTTATAGAAGGGAGGTTTGCTCGTGGAGGTTCTCTACTTTGCAATCTACATCTCAGCGCTTCTATGTCCTCGTAATCGGTTAGATCTCTCCGTTTTCTCTATTTCTCTTATTGTTTATCCACTCCTGCGTGAGTGAAGAAGGTTGTAAACGTTCTACTTTATAGTGGATTGTTGATCTGGACGAGGTCCCGTGGTTTTTACCTCTTTGAGGGTTTTCCACGTAAAAATCTCTTGTGTGGTGTGTGATTGATGCTTTGATTTATTTCATTGCTTTATTATCCATAATTCTGGTTTGTTCTGGAGGGCTAGATCCTAAGGTTTTGTGCAAGGCCCCCAACATGATTTACATGTATCATGAAAAATCAAACAAGCCCTAAGAGTATAAAGTAGATACTAACAACTTTATCTAGCATGGAAACAATTTATTGCTTGCTATGAAGCTGCATGATATGCGATATGGTCAAAAAACTTTATCTCAAGGTTTTGGATTATGAATTAGTTCCAAAACTGCTGAGAATATGCTACACTAACATTGCGATAGTGTTCTTTTTTAAAAACAACAAAAGTTCGTCTAAGTTAAAAGCACTTAGATATAAAGAAAGGATTTAGAATCCTAGGTCGGTTGAACATATCAATATAAAGCTGATGCTTGCAGACCTACTGACTAAACGCTTATCTCCCAAGTCATTTAAGGAATTGGTAAATAGTATGTGAGCGGTTAACATTAAATATGTATTTTGTTGGTGAAATATATAAATATGCAAGTTATGTGCACGTTCTAGTTTATTCAATACATTGGATGATTAAGTTTTATGGTATTATGATTTTTGTTCCTTTTATTATTATTTCATATGCATGATTAAAGTAAATGAACAATAGTTTGGTTTTTGAATCATAAGAAATCTCTTGGTAGAGATGATGGGACTGCTTGAAAATTTACATATATAATCACACTTGGCATGAGATTTTCATACCAAGCACCTTACCCATCAAGTTCCATGTTGTTGAGAGTGCTTATATTTCTGATCATGCTTGGTCCCATTCGATAATATTGTGGCGATTACTATATTTCGATATTAGTAGGAACCGGGCTCTTGGACGGATGGTAGACTCCTTGGAGTTTCAACTTCCGTTCCTGGGTTCGAGTCTCCATAGGGGGGTGGAATTCCCCAGGTGTAGGGAGTGAGTGTGTGCGTGTGTGGGGGTGTGTGCGTGAGTGGAGAAAAAAAAAAAAAAAATATTAGTAGTCTCATTGAATATGATTATTTATGAAATTACTCACAATCTATTAAACATATTTAGTAAAGTTTTAAGCTCGTAAAATATACTAAATATACATAATTCATTGCATCTATCATGACTAATCCAAATGAGAGATTATTAGAATCAAATAGGCACACACGACATCGGCTGACCAAGCGATGTATTGGACAGATAGGATTAGTCAAATGAATATTAGATGGGGCTCAAAATTGTGCGGCATGTACAACCTCTATGTGTGTCTCGATCTATAAATTCTTAAAAAATAAATAAATTTAAAAGGGATTAGGGTTTCTCTCTCTTTGGATCACAAAAGAGGCATGGAGTTGATAGAGTCGACAACGATCGTGTCAATGGGTAAGATTCATCACTGACAATCAAACACCCCTATAATCTCGTCATGGGAACAATTTCCTTGTTGGAGACGTGTGAGAAAGAGGAGAAATATCTAGTCGAATGTCTTTTTCCTTGGCAACGCTTGAACTATGGCGTTAATGGCCGACACTATATGTTTTATGGACTAGAATCAAACTTTTGATTCCATGCATGTGATTCTGAAAAGGCAGCCAACAGTCCAACAGATAACAGATTGCCCTCCCTTGTTTTTTCTTTTTAAAAGAAATTAAAGTGGATTTTCCTTTAAGTAGTACAGCGTTTTGTTTTGTTGTTATTTTAAAAAAGCCTTTTGATTTTTAGATATTGTAATCCCTTTAGCATTCGAAGGATTTTATTTTATTTTTCAAACATCATTAACACTTATTTTTTAGCGATGGATTAATAAGTATTTGAAATTTATAAATTAGAAAAGTGTTATGCAATTTGCAAAATCCTTGAAATTGTAGCATTTTGATAAGAAATCCATTACTAGAGGTGTACACGAGTTGAACCTAGTCAAGCTTGGCACAAGTTGACTCGGCTCGGCCACTTGCTAACCCCAGCTTGAACTTGGTTTGCTCGGTCCTCGAGCCTGACTGGTCCGCTCAGCTTAGTTTGATCAGCAGCTCGGGCCAGTTCGAGCTGAGTTCGAGTTAAGATTAAGTCGAGTTCGCCTATGCGGCATTTTCACAAACACATGGTTACCTTCAAAATCTCACTGTATATAAAACAACAACAATAATTTTGCAGGTATTTTATCAAACACCTTGTAAGCAACATAAAAATCAAGAAAAAAAATGGTATTTGTTTCATATGCATACCTTCCTTGCCACCAGCCACACTTCATCGAGTCATTTCATTAAACACTTGGTGAGTAATAGCAATATCAAAATAACCGAGTCACCGAATTGAATTGATTTGAGTTCGATTCGAGTTGGGTTCGATCCGAGTCGAGTTGAGCTCAGGCAAGCTCGAACTCGGTTCGAAATTTTTTCGAGCTAAAAAAATCAACTTGAACTCAGTTTTGAACTGAGTTGAATCGAGCTTTTTTGAGTCGAGTTGAGCGAGCTACCGAGCTAACTCTACTCGTGTACAGCCCTATCCATTAGCGATCATTTTGAGAAATATTAAGGCGATTCATGCAAGTTTGAAGAGGCAATATTTCATGGTATGCTTGAAGCATGCATGTATTATAAGTAATCCAATTCAATATCTTAGCAATCCAGCACTAAAATGGATATTAGTTTTGCTTTGAAAGAAGTCCCTGAGCTTCTTTTACAAAAAATAATAATAACCTTTTGACACCAAAAGGTTGGAAAAAGTAAAAATAAGAAAAAATAAAAATAAAACCTTACTTGTCGCAAGGTTGTCGGTTGGTAGAACCTTTTGTACTGAAAAGCAAATTCATTTTTTCTGAAAAGTTATTAAAGGATAAATCTGTTATTTTCCTTCCCACCCGTGCAATGTGGGCCCCATATTCACATTTTACCAGGTGAGGGGTTCCCAATAATTCCAGTACTTTTGAGAGCTTTTCATGAAAATCCCATTTCTCTTTTTAATTTCCTTTTTACCTTTTCTGGAATATATACATCCCTTGTATAGCTATATATACATTGAAAATTTGGCATTAGATGTAGATTATTTAAAAAGGGGTAGCCAAAAATCTTCTAGTTACATTCTGACACTTAGTTCAATCCAGTGATCTAAACCGTTCATTATTTTCAATACACATTCTGTGGATTACCATGCAAATATTATACCAACCTGACGAATAACAACTGTTTAATAAATGGCCTCTAATATGGATGGTTGTGATTGTTTAGACGAAATGGGTCCAATCAAAAGTGTGATCCATCTATTTGTAATTAGGGTTCATTGTGGAGTTTTATGATATTAAAGAACCACTTTTAATTTGTCAGGCAATCATAACTATCCTATTCATGGCTGGGAAAGGAGATGGTTATTGGAAATAAGGGCAAATAAATGATGGACAGGATCATTTGATCAATGTGATTTTTGCATGGTAGTCAATGGAATATGTTCTAGACTTGATAGACGGTATAGATCAATCAATTAAACTGTCTAAGTAAACCAATGCAACTAAGAATGCTATAACTTACTGTGCTTCAAGAGCATGGAGCATATCTTAGGGATTTTTACTGCAAAATGCACAAGGAATCTATTTTTAACCAAATAGTGATAATTGAAAATGACAGTGAGATGCTTTTTGAGAAATGAAATTATAAGAATAACTCCATTTATTTGTTTTCTTTAATAAAGAATGAACTACAGACTGGTGGGGCCCACGTAGTATGTGTACCCATCAAACCGTATGCACCACACCAAGGCGATAATATTTGGTCAATCAAACCATTAAATGGGCTAAACTTGTATTGAGATATTTTGAATGGTGTACGTTATTCTTTTCGGATTGACCCACCTTATGATTGGATTTTCCATATATATTAGTGTGCATTTGCTAGATGAGTTGGATGTGAGACACATATCATGTGGGCTCTACAACTTTTGATTCTCTACTTTGTTATAAAGAAAAAGCAAAGGCAGGTAATAATGTAATTTTTCCTCTTAAAAAGAACTAATTGGGAATAGTGGTTCTTGGAGGCACTATTTGGTAAAACCCCAATCCTTGTGGAATTTTGTGGTAAAAATTGTTAATAAAGCCACACACATGTAATTATACTATAATTTCACTTATATCCTATGATTCATTTAATTCTAGTTGTACTAAAAAAAATTCATAATACCTAGTTTATAGGGAATTTTACTGAATTTTACAAAATAATACCTCAATAATATGATATTTACATCTGGTACTTTCTAAATTATGTTTTCATTAAGCTACCTCATTAATCAAGTTACTACAATGACAAAAATGCCCACCAATTAATGATGCTGCTTAAGAAGAATTAAATAGGCATATGGAGCTAAATATCATTAATGGGGAGTTATCATAAAAGAAAATTCCTAAAAATGAAAAAAAAAAAATAGAGTTTTCCCGTTTTGCATGGTAGCAGGGATGTGGCTACTGGTGAGTGCTGTGTAGGACCCACTATGATGTATGTGTTTTATCCATGCTATCCATAATCCATCCATTTGTCTATATTATTTTAGGGCATGGGCCCAAAAATGAGACAAATCAAAAACTAAGTGGACCACGCCATAGGAAATAATGGTGATTGAACACCCACTGTTAAAAACTTCCTAGTGCCCACTATAATGCCACCATAATGTTTATTTTCCATCCAACCTGTTGATTAGGTTACATAGTTTTTTCGATGAGACCAGCAAGCAGCTTCTTCATAAGGCACGGGAGCATGGGGGTACCTAGATGAAGGGAAGAAACACATTAAATAATAGCTCGATTGAAAACTTTTATAGCCCACAAGAAGTTTTTAACAGTGGGCATTCATCACCACTTTTTATGCAGTATGGTCCACCTAAGATATGAATCTGACTCAATTTTTGTACTTATATCCTAAAATGATTTATAAAGTAGATAGATGGTATGGATTAAACACATACATCACGGTGGGGCTTACAGAGCACCATATACAATTCAGGTTAAAGGCACCGCTTAGGTGTCTTGGATGTGGGTTGCCTGTGGCCGGTGACGGGGCACACAGAGATGCCTGCCACAAATGCACTCCATCCATCAGTTTTGTAAGACCACAATAGGACAAGAGTTCAAAGTCACCACACGCAACTCTAGGAAGAGAAATAATTAAGAACTTTTAAAAAATAATAATAAATAAAATAAAATTTATAACAGTTTTTACGGCCTCGTAACATGTGTAAATTAATTTCATAAAAATGAGATATTAGTTTATAAAATTTCCTATTAAATATGAAATTCTTAGTGCATAGATGTAATTAGGCAGTTAATAGGTGCGTAAGTGTAATTAGACTATAGATACAGGTGTTTAACTGTAATTTTTCTAATAATTTAACCCTTTGATTATTTGACACTTTTTCATGTGAAGTCTCCTAAACATTTCCATAATAAAAAAGGGGTGAGCTGTTTAAATATGAGAGTTTCTGAATATCCCAAATTGATGGCAAAGCAAATCATATCAACGGTTTGGAATCACCTAAAAAAGGCCTATATATCTAGGATGTTCGTGTATAGATCCTGTTTGGCTTACGCTTTTATGATAGGGGTGGCCCGGTTTCCTTTTGTGGGGCCCACCCAAATGGTTATTCAGTCGTTTTTATTTCAATAAAATTTCAGTTGATGAGCTTCCACCTTATTTACAAAAGAAAAAAGAAAAAGAAAAGAAAAAAGCCCTAAATCCAACGGCTGAAGTTAGCATATATCTTACATCAATACCTTGGAACTGTATTCTACCAAACCTGCATGAGAGAGACCTGCCTGCAACAGCCAGAAGAGTTAGAAGTGTTAGGAAAATCATAAAAGCATGCTTTAGTTGGTTGTGCCTTTCCCATATTTATGTAACAGTTAGGTCCATTTATATATTGGTTCCTAGCATGTATGATGAACTGATAGAATTTGCATTTATTGAACATTCATATCCATTGATTGGTGGCCATCAAAATGACAACAAATGAGAAAATAAATATTAGCCAATGAAAACTATAATATATCAATTTTTTCCATGAGTAAATAATTTTTTATCATGGCCCAATAGGTGAGCCCAATTGATAATTTAACCTACCATGTTACATGTATGCCCAAGGTATTCGCTAGTGGTAACCATAGTCATAATAGTCAACGTTGTTAATATTACGATACGGACCTAAAATCAATATCGGCCCATAAAAGCCTCTCATAAGTCCTTTTTTTTTTTTTCATAACAGCTGTTACGGTCAAATAACATATAACAGCGCATAGCTATATAATTGTTTTTGAATACCTTGTGTAAACCATGCATTGCAATTCATACTAGCTTAATTATTTATTTAAAATTAAAATTTATTTTTTAAGTTTCTATTTTGGCCTAGTTTATATGATAGGCGTGCGGCCCGGTCTTTTTTGTGGGGCCCACCCAAATGGTTGTACAACCCTTTTCACTTATCAATAAAATTTCAGGTTTTAAGGCTGTAGAGAATCTTCACCAGACTTGGGAAAAAAAGAGAGGAAAATCTGCAGAGAATCTTCACATAACTCTTTACCCAAGATTGGTCCCTCCCCCTTTTTCTTTTTCCTCTCTCATGGTTTTAAGACTCGGTGACTCGGACAGGCTAATGCAGTACTGAGTTGAGCCGAGTCACTCTCTATTTTCAATTCTGACTCGCCGTGTGTTGAACGGATGAGGGCCAAATGGAGCATATGTGCAAGATCAGGGCCATTCATCAAGTAGGGTTCTTGTGAGCATGACCTCAAAATCGAAGAAGGGCGAGTTTGGACGCATCATTAGATTGAATTGAAATTGTTAGTGGAAATAACCAAAATGTAATTTCATTTCATGTCCATTGTTGTCAATGGCTAGCTTGATTTATGACTATGTAAATGTAAAACATGGAAATCTTTAGATACTTGAAGATGTAACCAGTAACAGCACAGATGTAAGGCCCAAGTAATAATCAGGTTGGATTCAGGTCCACTGATTCTGATTCAATAATAGATGAGTTGGGTGCTCAACTTAGATATCCTATTGTATGATTTTTTAGTTTTATTCTTTATTTATTTATATTTATAATTTAAAAATACGGTGTTGATATCGACTGTATATGTCCTTATTTAATTGGATGGATCTGGATTAGATCTCAAGCTCGATTAATGATCTAATTAAGTTTAAATCCATTGACTCGAATCGAGTTAGAAATCATCGTCTGTCCGAGTATCTAATTTGGGTGTCTTTCAAATGACCTAATATTTGGTGTTTTTAGTTGTATCCTTTATTTATATTTTTATTTAGAAACCACACAAAAGGTAGGTTTCTAACATCAGCCTGTAACATTTTGAACCCTAACATGCATTTGGATTAGGGCTATCAATTGATGTAGAGTGGGTCACAAACACTTTCTTGGGAAAGATGGACTAGAGAAGGTATGATTGGAGGTGAAAACAATCCCGCAAGACTTTAAATCGGTCATGTCTTGCAAACTGGGATGAGTTTTTCAGCATATTATATATAATTTTGGGTAGGAGAAGCTACTTAAGCCAACCAACCCTGCTATGCCAAGTTGCCCAGGTTGGATTTGTGAGATTCTTTTAAATTGGCAGTCAAAATTGGACACTTACTATTTTTGGCCGAAAACCATGAAGTCTAGTAGGAATGGAGACCATTTATAAATGGTAAATTTATTATTTATAATAAGTCACGGTGTTTGAGTTGGAGTACAAGTCTAGAACTCCATTGTAGTTACGGTTTTTAATCATCAATCAAATTATTTCAAATTTATTAGGAGTCATTCCTACTTTTATCCCTCATGTGTTTGAGGAAGCTCTGTGAGGAGTCTAGAGAACTCCATAGCTTCGGAGTAGTTATTCCCGAGGAAGATGGTGATTGACCTCATCACGTCCTTCCCTGCATCATCAATGGGTGGGTCAGAGGTTTGCTTCATCCCAGATTTTGAGGGCCTGTTTGGATTGCATGAAATTAGTCTATTCATGAATTGAAATTTCATTAAGGAGTTTATTGAAATGGGAGCATTTGGATGCTCAGGATATTTCAATTACTGGGTATTGCAATGCTTGGATATTATAACTGCTAGAGATTATAATTTCTATGTTTGGGCAACTTCCCATATATATTAGGCATTGTGATTCCTATAAATTACAATGCCTGTGTTTACATGGCTTAGAAGTTGAGAATCATGTGTGATGTATTGTTTATTTATTTAAGAAGTGTCCAAGTTAAATGGACAAGTGTGGCCCACTCCATCACCTGATCAGCAACCACTCCCAATGTCAATTGTATATCATGCGATCAAATCAATGAGTGGATTGGATGCTGCTCATGTGAGTAAAATTTGCATGTGTGATCCATAATGGCTGGAGAAATTGAATGGCCCATATTGATTATACTTCTTGTCATTGATCTAGATCGTCCATCGCATGGTTCTCACCTGTGATCGTACATCCTATAAAAAATCACATTTATTGGAAAATTCTAACCGCCCATTTTGTGGTTAGTGCAATGGACACACCTATTTATCATACTAAAAATGGTCTGATAATTAATCTAAACCGCCCATCATATGGTCCCACCCTTTAATGATGATCACTGTAAAAAATTCACTTTTGTCAAATGATCTTAACCATCCATATAACGGTTATGGAAATGGAAGGTCCATATATCATAAGGCAAATACTCTGATTGTTTGATTGTTGATATAGAGTATCCATCATGTGGGTCCCACCCCGGTCACCCATCTCCCTCAAAAATTCACATTTGATGAATCTAACAGTTCATTCAATGCCTAAGGAAATGGATAATCCATATTGATAATAATGGTCCAATCATTTCTATACCCACCCTCATTTGGGTCCACCCTTGATTGCTGGCCTTCCGAGAAAACCAGCTTGGTTGGATGATCCAATTTTCTAATCAATACTAGGGAAATTGATAGTCCACATTGATCATATTACAAATGTGTTTTGTTAATTGATTTTATGATATCCATCATGTGGGTCCAACCCATGAATGGCCATCCTTCTGAAAAATCACTTGATCTATTGATCCTAATCTTCCAATCAAGGCTTAGGAAAATTGATGGTCCATATTGATCTCATCCTAATCTTCCAATCAATGCTTAGGAAAATTGACGGTCCATATTGTTTTCAGGTTATTGATATGTGACATCTATCATCATGTAGGTTCTATTCTTAATTGCTCATCCTTCTGGAAAAATCACTTTGGTTGGATGATCACAACCTCCAATCAGTGTCAACATAAATGAACGGCCCATATTAATCCTACAAAAATGGTCCAATCATCGGTCTAGACCATCCACCATCATTCGGTCCCGCCATTAATTGCTTGTCTCTAAAAAAATCATTTTGGGTGAATGGTATGAATCACGTTTTGTCCCTGATACAATCTCCACCTCGTAAAGATCATCCAGAGAATCTTCACACATAACTAGTTGGACCGTGAGTTTTAGTCCAACTAGCTGGGCATTTAATGAGAAAATTTTTCTCTAATGCTAATTAATGTTGAGAGAGAGAGAGATGGGCGTTTGCTTCACGTTAGCCTTTTAAGAGGTCTTTTAAAAATGATCTCTAACTTGGGTGGGCCCCACCATGGTATTAATGTAAAATCTACCTTGACCATCACATCTGAAAATTAACTCCATCCATGGTTCAAGTGGACCGCATAATTGGAAATAGTGTTTAAAAAAAGCTCACATTTTAAATAATACCTTTCATGAGGCACACTTAAATCAAGTACGGGCCTAATTTTTGAGTTCTATGCCTAGCTTTTGATGTGACATCCAATGGTTGGAATGGATTTCACTTACTCATAATTATGGGTACTGTAAAAATCAAAGGTCAATGTCTCTCCCTCTACTGTTCTATTGGTGTGTCTTACCTAAATCAAAAGTCAGCCTGATATTTTGTCTCCATATATAGAATAAGATCACACATTTGATGGACACATCTGATGTCGTAGTGGATTGCACATGCACATCAAGATATCATGGTAGGCGTAATAAAAATGTAACGTCCTAGAAAAATCCGTACAAAGACTCGAGTACTACCTCAGGCAGAAATCACTCAGGACCAAATCTTTTAGAAATTAAACAAAATTAACCAAGTACTAAACTAGATTAGCTATGAAATTAGCTTGAACCACTTTAAATATGAGTTGCAAAATCCAAAACTTATAGAATCATTAACGCTACATTACCCTGAAATCTAGAATCAATCTCTAAACTTGGTTGCTCTCGGAAGCACCTTGAACTCCGTATTGGACCTGTACCGCACGTCGAAAGTCCAGTGACCGCGAAACTATACGAATATGACCATTTTACTAGGCTTGACAACTATTTTGAAAATTAAATCCTAACAATGTCCAGAAATGCACAATTAGAGCCTTGAGTGAAGTGTGTGAGAAAAGCAAATATTTTTAGAAAATGTACTCGGATTTAAATAAACTAAGTCGTTCGCTTGCAGGCCAATTATAAGGTTTCAGACCATCAGAATCTGATCCAAATACACCATCGGATCAGAGAAAATTTCATACACAGGTTCTTCTACTCATGGCCCTGATCGAGCGACGATGACCGTTGAACTGAAACTGGTCTCCCACGGTCGATCAATAAATCCGATTGGACCAAAACCTTAACCTGACCTAGATCCAATATCAGGGAGCTTAAGTCCGATCGCATGTAGAAAAGGGGCCTCCAGAAGTACTCTGTTGATTGAAATAACCCATATTTGACTATAACCTAAGTATATCTTGGCCCTTGGGCCATTCCCATCAGTTTTGGGCCTAAATAAGGGCCTTAAAACCCTCTCTCCTTTCACATACGATTTTGCAATCCTAGGAGAGAGAAAAAAGTAAAGAGAAGGAAAGAGAGAGTGTGAGAGGAGGTGGGAGATTGTTCCTGGGATCTTTCCCTGCCTCTCCACGTGCTTTACCACCTCGTCTGTATCGCTATTCCGGCGATTTCGAATCCGTTAGTAGGTAATAAATCCTAACCCTAATCTGTTTTAGAGATACAAGTATAGTAAATACTGAGGTAGCTAACCTATTTCATGCTATAGGTTGCCATTGTGCCGTAGAAGAGGAGTTAGTGTTTAAACTGAGTTCGTTAAGAGTCTACTGGCGAAAGGTGCGGGCTATAAACGTTTAGGTTATAATTTTCAAGGCTTTCAATGTCAGTTAATAATCTATGACTGACTTGATTGCTATTACATGCTTAGATATGATGTTTCCCGCGCTTTACACATATATATGAATTATGTTTGAATATAGTGTATTTCATGTGTTTGTGAAAATGTCTGAATGTATATGGAATTTGAATCTGTGCTTGCCATGATTATTAACTATGAATATATGCTTGTTGTGTATGTAACAACTCCTGTGTAAAAAGGGCTTGCCAGGATATATGTTATAACTAGTCTAATACATGTATGTTGAAATGTATAGCCTAAGTGTTTGATAAAATGCCTGAATGAAAAAATGCTCGTTTAAATGTATGTAATGAGGGTGTTGAGATAAGATTCTCAATCCCCTTATCTATGGTTACAGTTTCCTTTATGTAACCTACCTCACTACTATGTGCTTTTTTGAAATGCCTATGTATGCTAACATGTATATTATGTGTTTGTTGAAATGCCCAAATGAGATTTATATTTAATTTTAGTTGTCACATGTTGTTTTTGGTTACTACATGCATATACAATTGCTTGAAGTGTGTTTGGGGCTATGATGTAGTCTAGGCAATCGGTAATGGTTTACAATGGGTGACTGAATTAGTCTCGCCACATCTGATGCGTTCGATGAATCCGAGTCATACGATGATTGTCGACGGTGGTAACATATTGATTAATTCAGCGTACGCTCATACCAGTCGAACTTGTCAAGCAAATCGATTGGCCCAATGTGTATATGTTCACCATGTATGGACGCTACTGCTTGAATCTAAGGTACCAAACTCACTAATGGAAAGCCCATTTAACCTTGGTACCTCGATCAGCTAAGACTCATGAGCCGGACATGGTGGTATGGGACACCGTGGTCAAGCTGTCGGCCTACGCTGGGGCGACAAACCTCCCCGTAGTGTCCAGTGAACAACTCAAACTCGTGAACCGAATACGGTGGAATGAGACACTGTATTCGAGCTGTCGGCCTACACTGATTAAGTGACGAGCCCTTTGTAGTGACCTCGAGTATGAAATAAGCTTACCCCGGTGCAGCCTGGCTGTGGTCCCTAGTCGAGTTGGCGACGAGCCTTCGAAAATAGACTGCCAGTTGTTAGGGCGTCGGTGGTAGTGACCTCGAGTATACTCTAGGACTACGTTGAGGCGACGAGTCTTTCCGTAGCAACTAGAGTATAAACTAGGCCTATACTAATCAGGTGATGAGCCCTTTGTAGTGACCTAGAACCGCAACATCGTATGAGATTTGCTAGGATTGACATCCCTAGAATGGATCATTGTTTGGAAATTGATATAAGGGAGGTACGTTAGCTTCCCAATCCTACTATATGAATAAACCTAAGTAAGAACCTGGCTAATCACGAGCATGCACCATATTATGTGTGCCTTTGGCGTAGTAGGTCAAGCACTGAGGAAGGGTTGTATGCCGCGATCGTGAGATGAAGTCGCTGAGGGAGTGTAGGCGAGGGTATGCATCATTATTTTATATCATTCTTGCATGAACAAGAGTACTTAGGATCTGATTGTTGTATTGCATTATCATTATTGCTTGACTGAATTGATAACATGTTAACCTTTACTTTATAGCTCCGCTGAGTTGATCACTCACTCCCACGTTACGGGACGGTGTTTTGAACACCAACTAGACCTTATTTTGGTTTCAGATAATGGCGATGCTTATGAAGTAGAGCCGAACTTTTATGGTGATGAGGAGGGTTTCTCCTATATGCAGCTATCAGACGGGTTTATGTAAACCATGTTTTGATCGACGGGATTATAGGGATGTTGATTAAACGCCATTACACTTGTTATTTGACACTTTTGGAGTACCCATGTATATTCTTTTTGTTCAATTTTGGAGTATACATATATATATATATATATATATATATATATATATAACACTTTAATACGTCTGAAACTTTTGGAGAACCCATCATGTGAAGAATCTCGCAAATCTAAACATTCTGAAGCAACACCTAGTGAAACCCCCTGGACCAAGTTTTATTTATAAAACTTTTATATATCCATAGCAAAGAAAAATTCAAATCAAGGAAAAAGCTGTTTACATTTTTCACGGTCCACAAAGTTTCGGATCAAAGTAAAAATTCATACTATGAGGTTTGCTTCATTTAACGATTTTGCGAGATTCATCACGTATGAGTATGATATGCACTTTTGGTATAATCCCACTTCATGCTTATTTAATGCGGAGTATGATATATAATCCTACTCATGTTTAATGCATTAATATAGACAACATTCAATCATCATCATCATCTATGTTGCATAAGTGATGCATTTGAACTCGGGAGTGGAGCTTATGCTCGACCCCCAACTTTCAGGGCGTTACAAAAAATAAGGTTAGACATTCCTCTTCCACCGTTAAGCTTCTTCCGGCTTCCTTAAGAGAAAAAAAGAGACATGTTAGGAAAAATATAAAGAGTGGATTAAGTGCAGTCCATTGTTTATGCAATACAGTTTGTCCACGACCATGTCGCCCACTTTCATGTATGTATTGTATATCCATGCGGTCCATTAGTTTTTTCAGCTCATTTTAGAACATTGATCCAAAAATGAAACAATTATAAATCTCGAGTGGTCCACACCAAATAGAAAATAGTGAAAATTGAACTTTTACCATTAAAATTTCCTAAGGCCCAACGTAATTTTTTTACTTTCCACCTAACTTATTGATAATGTCACAAAGACCTTGACGAAGGAAAATAAAAATAAAAATGAATTTCAACTTAATCTAAAACTTTTAGCCCACGAAAAGTTTTTAATGGCTAATCACCACTATTTCTGTGGTGTGGTCCACCTGAAATATGTATCTATTTCGTTTTTCGAATCTTGTTTTAACATAAGATAAAAATATAGATGCAGAATATGGATATACAATACGTTTATCATGGTAGGCCCAGGATGAGGGATGCACAGAATTATATGTGTATAGGATGTACCCAATTTACTCCCACTTTTTTTCGAATAGGCACCTTTTCTCTCGGGGAATACGAAGAAATTTAACGGCAGGAGAGAGCTTACCACGATTTTTGATATGGCCCACCCTATCATGTACGCAAGATCCACTCCAACCATTAGATGTGTAATCTCATTGTAGGTCTAGAGAGAGAATATAATCTAGATTTGTAATTCATGTGAGCCACACCATTGGAATATTTGAGGGAGAGACATCCACCTTTGATTTTTACAGGACGTCAATCATGAGCATGTGAAATCCACTCCAACCATTAGATGCGAAAGTAAAGGCTAGGTGCGGGACTTAAAAATCATATTCATACGTGATTCAAGTGGACCTCGTCGAACAATCATTTTGGAGGGTGAGCTTTTTTAGCATACCGTTTTCAATTTAGCGTTCCATCTGAACTACCAATGGGGTTTATTTTCAGTCCAAAAGTCTAACATGATGTGACACTGGTGATAGTCGGGGTGGATTTTACATTAATAGCACAAAACGTCCCACTCAAGCCAATGATCGTTTTGAAAGCTAACCCCGAACAAAGTCCAATTTCTCTTTCCACTTTAACTAACATTAATTAATTAGAACTAGTTGGACGGTCCAACTAGTTGTGTGTGAGCATTTCTATACACACACACACATTGCATTCTACCATCGAGATCTTGTAGCACGTATAGTTCTTTTACCAGACAATATATTTAGTGTAGTACATTATCTTGTACTTATGAACTATCACTAGAATATTGTTAGGCCATGAAAGCATTGCACTTTTGTAATCAATTTTGGGCCTAGCCATTTCACACTTGTTTTGATTTTCTTTCATCTACTTTGATGCCTTGGGATGAGGCAACATAACTCAAAAAGACTACATTGCCAACAATGAATGAGTATTTCTCGAGGTTGACATATAGCTTCTCTCCATGTAAACCACGTAGCTAATGGTTTTTGGGTGCTCAAGGAGTGGTCGAAACTTCATGAATAATAAGACTTTTACCTTCAATCCAATCATTTGATCAAGCACTTTATGAGCATCTTTGTCATAAATCAACTCATCATCATTACATTCAATGTAGTATTCGTTCACTTCACCTTCATTTGGCCCGGTCATTTCATCAAACGCTTTGTAAGTATCTTCATTATAAATTGGCTCATCATCCTCAAATTCCTTGTGGTCTTTATTCACTTCACATTTATTTGGTCCGATCATTTCATCAAATACTTCAGGGGCATCTTCATCATAAATCAAGCTTGATGTAAGAATTGAATTTACTCTAATACCAAATAATGCCAATCAAACACGCAAGAAAGAGTAGAGAAAAAAAGGAAGATCTTTGATTGAAGAAGGGATATGACAATATACTATAAATGGCTTAAGGATTCACTCGCCTAAAGTTAGGGATTCACTCACCTAAATACAAAATACAAAAGGACTTACTCTCAAATATGATTAAAGGATCTCACAAAAAAGGAAAAAAGACATGCTTTTTCTCCACTTACAAAATCATATTTATGAGAGAGGGATGGTGATTAAATGAGGTGGGTGGGAGAGAGAGGAGTATTGGATGGGGAAAGGCCTAAGGTGACCATTGATATGTTTAAAGCCACACTTAAGTATGATATGGTGCTTCTTGTTGTACTAATGGTTGCATCAGTTCCTCTCCCACATTTCGTGACATATTTACTAATATCTCGTGACATATTCTCTTCTAACCCTCCTTAAGTATGATACGGTGCTTCTTGTTGTACTAATATCTCGTGACATATTTACTGCTTTCTTTCACTTGCTTAGAATTAGTTACAACACATATTCTCTTCTAACCCTCCTTCCCTCCTATCTCTAGCTTGTCTGAGCGTATTCTCCATGACTTGTTGGTTTCTCTGGATCATGCAGCGCCAAAAACTAAAATTGGCTAGACCATTTTGTTGTTTTTCTTTTTTATCTCTTAAGTAAACAGGTGCTAATGAATCACCTTGACGATCTCTTGCTCCCAATCCTAAGTTAGACACCCATCATTTTGATCATTATGTCACTTCCAATACCCCTACTTCTCTAGCTTGTTCGAGTGTATACTTTGTGGTTTGCTAGATTTTCCAAATCTTGCTACACTAGAAACTTGAACTAGTTAAACCATCACGTGCTCTTCTTTTTCACCTCTTAGGGAAATAGGTGTTTGCGGATTTCCTTGATGATCTCTTACTTCTAATCCTAAGTTAGACACCTAACATTTTCATCATTCTTAATCTTGCATTTGTATATTGCATCCTTTCTAACCATTTTCTCTAGTCTATTCGAGCATATGCTGTAGGGCTTGCCAATTTTCTTATATTATGCCACACCAGAAACTCGAATCAATTAGATTATTTTTGCCTTTTCTTTTGATCTCTCTCAGGTAAATGGGTGCAAGTAGATTGACTTGATGATCTCTCACTTCCAATCCTGAGCTAGATGCATTATTTATTTCCTTTTTCTTGCTGTCTCTCTCAGGTAATTGGGTGTTGGCAGATCGCTTTAACGATCTCTCACTCCGAATCATAACTTAGACACTCATCATTCATTTTTTCTTACTGTCATTGTTAAGTAAAAGGGAATTTGCGGATTACCTTCATCGATCTCTCACTCCCAATTCTAAGTTAGGCACCATTCATCTCAATATGTTAAATTCCATAACATAGACACCGCACTGATATGTGAGTTAAGAAGATGCCTAACACATTCCTTCTCCATTGCCAAAGTTCCTTACTTAGAATCTCAGGTTGTAGATCAGGTGTCATTATAAATCAGGAGATTCTCAGATTTTCTAATTTTTAAAGATTCTACAATGTCTAGCTAACTGCAGAAATATGAATTAGTGGCTTGTTGAGGGTTAAATATTGCATATTGGACCCCATTTAGTACTTGGTTTTATGAACATGATAATGCTCAATGTCCTATTTTAATCATATTTATGTTGCAAGGTGAATTTAAGAGCTTAGATTGAAAACAGTGCTAAAAACGTGGAATTAACGCTCAAAAGTCACCAAGGCATGGGATGGATCTTAGGAGGCCAAGATTGAAGAATTCACATGCCAAAGATCCAAGGAAACTAAGTGATGAAGGAAGAGAATTGAAGATTTGAAGTGAAGAAAAGAAATCTTGAAAATTGTTCTGAAAACAGATTCCGGGGCCAGCAGAGTCTAGTTTTAGAAAACTGCTAGAATGGCCTTCGATATATCGAAGACTTGTAGATAATATCGAAGGACATATCTAAAACCCTTCGATTAATCAAGAAATTTTGGATTTCAGGCCAAACTCGCTGGACAATTCTGGACCGATCTTCAATATATCGAGGACTCTTCGATATATTGAAGGACATATCGAAGACACTTTGATATATCGAAGTTGCGTAAATTCGAAGCGGTTTCTAGATTTTTCCAAGTCGGTGTGAAAAGAGGTGCCACAAAACTATAAATAGGAGTCTCCAGGGCACTCCTAGGCATCATCTAGGGTTTGAGGAGTGGAGCAAAAGTGTGGAGAAGCCATCGTCAAGAGTTTTTATTCCCTTTTCCTTAGTTATTTTTATGCTTTTATTAGGAGATTCTAGTTCAATTATGTCTATGGTTGTCTAAACCTATTAGCTATATTGAACTCTCTTTGATTCTAATTTGATTATAAGGAATACTTTTTGTTGTTAATGGTTTATTGTGACTCAAATTACAATAGATCTACGATAGCTTTAAGTATGTTTTCATATTTTGAGATTGTGAATTTAAGAAATCCTGTTGTTCACCATCGTCCCTTGGGCATGGTTGGATGATGGAATCCTCCCTAACTTTCACAATTCTCTTAGATTAATTGCAGGATTGGTAAATCCTGTTGTGGGCCATTGTCTCTTGGGCATGGTTTTGTGATGGAATCACTTCCAGTTCTCACACCTCTCATCCATTGAGAACTAGGTCAAAGGAAGTTCAGATTTGGTTTTACTGAGATATCTTCCAATTGGATAAGATGGGGTTCTGATTCCAGTTGTGTCCTTGAATCAAGCATAGATCTCTCTAATCTCTACAAGTGGATCCTTGGAAACCCTAGTTCCCACCTTTGAATTTTTTAAGTTTTTCATTAAATCTCTCACAATTATTCTCTCAAATATTCTAGATTTAGGTTTTCATCTTCTTCTAGTTCTAATTCTAGTTGCTTTCAGAAAACACATGAGATTAGTCCTTGTGGATTCGACCTCGGTCTCACCGAGATTATTACTACATCGCGACCCTACACTTGGAGTTGTGAACAAGTTTTTGGTGCCGTTGCCGGGGATCAATGGTTGCGTTTTTCTGAGATTAACTAGTTTTGAAATTATTTTAAGATTAAGTTTTTTCTAGTTTATATTTTTAGGATTAGGGTTTTTTGAATTATTTTAGAAACTAACTTTTTTAGAAACTTTCCTTTTTTGTTTTTCTTAGATCTACTTTCTAATTCTAGGTTTAGAAACTTTCCTAATTGTTTTTTTTTTTTTTTGAAAATTAACTTTTTCTCTTTTTAGAAACTTTCTATTTTCTATTTTTAGAAACTTTTTTTTTTTTTAGAAACTTCCCTTTTTAGAAATTAACTCATTTTTCTAATTTTGTTTTTAGAAACTTTCTAATTTTAAAATTTCTGTTTTTAGAAGCTTACTTGTTTTGTTTTGTTTTACTCGATCTTAATTTAAGAACTTCTAACTTAGTAACTTCTTTCTAATTCTCTTTCTTTCTATTTCTAAATTTCTTATTACGGTAGGATTTTTCTTTTATTCTCTTTTAAGATTAGATTCAAAGTTAGGGTTTCACCATGCAAGAGTGGGAGCGTCAGTATGCTGAGATGGATAAGAGATATTGGGAAGGGATATATGATGATTATGATAGGAATCAACCTATGTCTCAAAATTTTTCTGAAACCATCATTGAGAACCGACCAGAATATAATGCTCCACCGGTTGAGAAGTCCTTACGCAATCATATGTGGGAGAACAATTACACCCCACGAATTAAGAAAACAGTACGTGAGTGTTGGGGTTATCATAACTATGAGAGTGAGAATTATTATCACCCATTAGACAAGAAGAAAACAATGAGAGATTATATTATGGGTGATAATATGTATCAACAACCATTAGATTCTCCCACTTATGATCCGTATGACTATGATTAGTGAAAACATCAAAATTAGAAAGATGAACTAACAACATGTTATAGTGATTATTCTCTTGAATCCATTACTGTAAGACCCGTATCCTAGTTCGTACTGTTCCATTGAATCCTACGATCCTTTCCGTCGAAGTCCGATAGTCCGCGACCGATAATTGACGTTGTGCACGACCGTAAGTCGTATCTTATAAATTCATGACGACTTAATCCAAGACTTGTATCATTACGACCGCGCCGTCGCCACGATTCCAACGCCGCGTCTCATGCGCCAATCCGACGCTTAGATCATAAGATGTGAACCGTACATTATAATGATCATGGACCGCACATTGCGGGACCCACCCATCCCATGTGCCACAAATCCCTAGGTAATTATGAGAGTGATGGATGACATCACCCTAGCTATAGCCACCCTACCTTAGCTATAGCCACCCTAGTCTAAGCTATAACCACCCTACCCCCTAGCCTTCTTACAAGTACTTATGACTAGCCACCCTACCCTTAGCCCTCTTACAACCATTTATTCCAAGCCACCCTCTCTTACAAATAATCATGGCCTACCTACGCTACTCTCTCCCTCTCTTTACTACACTCTCTCTCCCTCATTTCTCATTCCCAAGCAAGGAAAAAAAAATCCCACGTCCATGGCATCCCAAGTGTGAGAAAAGTGAGTGTATTGAGAGTGACCCATTCCCATCATAAGATCCATCATCCTAACCATTCAAACCCCATCTTCCACCATCAAAGAGGAGCACAAGGAGATAGGCATTCCAACGGACCAAAGAGATCAACCGGTGGGTGCTCCCATAGGCTAGTTTTCACATTCCTTTATGATGGGCCAAGTGAGGCCTACCGATCAATGGTGTGGATCTCACTTTGGACCCTAAGATGTGGCGGATGACCCATCTTGATTCTCATGATCATTCCATGATGGGGCCATTCTCCATGGACCCCATCATGACATTTATTTTTCATGTATAGATAGGGTCATCTAGACCTTACATTTGGTGGAGAAAGGATCTCCACCGTTGATTTTCGGTTTGATGGGCCCACATATAATGGGACTCACTTGATGTATGTTGTAGATCATGAAAGGGATGGCCCATAGTACCGGGGTCCCTCCATCACTCGGTCTTCCATCTCTCATTCTCTTCATTTCTTTTTCATTATTTTTGATGTGATGATATGGCCATGTGGCCCACTTGGATGGACCCCACCATGAAACATGTTTTAGATCCAAGCCGATTATAGGTGGGGCCCACTTTTATATGTGTTGAACCCACACCATCCGCCATCTGATGGGCCACTTGAGCAGGGCCCACCTCGTGAACCCGTTTGGTGACGACATTTAACGCTCACGGAGAAAACACAAATATTAGCTTGTCTTAAAGCTTTGGAAAGGGGGCCACTTGTATAGGCCCCATCTTGATGTATGTCTTCAATCCACGGTTCATCCTTTTCCCGTATCATTTTAGGCGTTGTAGAAAAATGAGGTCAATCCCGACTCTGACGGACCGTACCTTTGGAAATAGTGATTTTTACCGTTAAAACTCACGTTAATCTTTCTACACGCTGAAAAATGTCCAATAACGGCCTTTTTGGACGAGGTGGATTTGGCTGAAGAGGGCCCCACACGTGAAAAACCTCAAGAAAATGGTTTTTTTTTTTTTTTTTTTTAAAAAGGCGGCGGCGCTGGCATTGCCATCGACACAAAGCCAGCAGAAAGCACATCGCGCTCTCACATAGGCGGGTCGGCGGATGCTAGGGCTCCACGGCCCTCAGCCGTGGGCCCCACCATGATGTATTTATTATATCCACTCCGTCCATTTGGTGGGCCACGTCCTGAAGTGGGTCCGCTACAAATTTCAGGCCCATCCACAACTCAGGTGGCCCACACCATAGGAAACAGTGTGAATGAACGTTTACCGTTGAAACCTCTTTCTGGGTCCACAGAAGTTTCGGACCAAGCTGAAATTTGTTTCTCCCCTTCTTGCAGACCTCCCCGACCTTATGAACGGTTTGGATGGAAGATAACCATTATGGTGGGCCCCATGTGGGACCCACAGTGATGCATGTGTTTCACCGTCCACTATCGTGGACGGTGATTGGTGTGCGCGTGTGTGTGTGCGTGCTGTGTGCGTGCATGCGTGTGGTGTGTGTGTGTGTGTATATATATATATCATATATTATATATATTATATTATATATGTTATATTGTATATATTATATATTATATTGTATTATATAATATATATTTGTTGGTGGGCCTTAGGGATTTTAATGGTGGAAATCATCCTCACCACTTGTATTTTGGTGTAGCCCACCTTGGTGCATATATGAGGCCCAGGTGATCAGGCCCATTATGTCCTGCTTATGGTCCATTGTTGAGGCCCACATTTGATGTATTTATGGCCCGTTGTTGAGGCCCACTTTGATATTTATAAGGCCCATGTGATGGGGCCCATTTAATGTATTTGAGGCCTATGTTACAAGGCCCATTGTGATGTATTCAAAGGGCCGTGGGATATGGCCCATTGCAATGTACATAAGTTCCCTTTGATATGGCCCACTTGATTTACAAAAGGCCCATATGATGCACCCCATTTGATGAATATAAGGCCCATGGGTCGAGGCCCAACAGGATGTCCTTAGGGTCCATTGCAATGAGTGATTCCTCCATAGTGTGTGTAATAATGTTTGATGACAGGTTATGCCTTGGGAGCAATGTTGGTTTGATGTCCACATTGTAAGAATAATGTTGGTTAAATGTCCGCATTATAACTCTCCTTAGGGCCCATTAGTAGGCCCATACTTGTTGATAGTCCACCACTTTATAACATGCTTAGTGCACTTCCATGATTTAACGCATACGCATCATATGTATGCTTGATATGAGAAATGTTTGATCATAGCATAAGCCGTTGGGATGAGACATTTACAGGACTCCTTATGAGACGTAGTGCCCCACATGATTGCGTGGTACGCATGAGATTGCTGCATGATTATACGGTGTGAATCATGCATCTCGCATATGTGTGACTTGATCACTGCACGCCCTAGCGACATCAGGGCCGTGGCTCCACAGGCACATCGTGGATGGCCGTATCAGATACCGAAAATACTTTGTTCTAGCACTGTGGGCACTTAGGATGTCCTTGGGTGAAAGTCCCAGAACCTTTTTGGTACTAGGAGATGCTCCAACGTCTAGACCGAGTGGATACACGAGCACCCGAGTGCCGAATACCAGTAGGCCGCGTCTCCCATGTGTCGTGGTCGGTTGGAAGGGGGTGTGGCTTTATCCGCCTGAGTGAGGGGGCTATAAGCTAGGCTGAGTTTGACCAGCTCGCAAATGTGTCCTCTATCGACGAGCTGGGTAGGTATTGGCAGACTACTGGTCAGGCGGATAGTGTGGTCTCTTCCACTTGCTTGACTGTGCAGCTAGGGAGGAGGCAGTCAGTGTGAGGTGCATTGGACCCCGGTGATATCCAGAGAGGAACTGTACTGATATGTGTACATGATGAGGACTGACATGCTTGTATTGCATCTCGCATATGGCATTCGACTATGTAGGCCTTGCATTGCGTCGGTATGGCCGATAACATTCATGTTTCGCATCGCATGGCCTTGGTATGGCCTATAGCATTCATGCCTTGCATAGCTTTGATATAGCTGGTAGCATTCATGGACTTACTGCATACTTCCGCATTACTCTGATATTGTACACTTGGCGTTTACCTTGCGCACACACTTACACCACCCTCTAAGCTTTTGTAAGCTTATGCACGACCGTTGCGTGCAAGTAGCGTTAGACGAGCCAATCAACCAAGCGAGAGCTGCGTATCAGATCTCTTTTTGGAGCTTTTTGATCACCCTATATTTCCCTTTCTGTATTGTACTTAAAAGTTTTTGATATAGTGGATATGTGGTGATGTTATTTTGTGACTTGGTTATGCTTGTGGTTATACTCCATTACCAAAAAAAAAAAAAAATTCATACTGAAAATCCTCCTTGTAGGATCCCAGGATCGGAATCTGGCGTATGGGCGCTGGGAGCCGAGAATGGGGTACTACGGAGGCTGTCGGCGCTAGATTCGGCGATTAGGAATTTTGTGAGCTCGTTTTCCGAGTTTGGGGCTTGACACTTACCTTTGAGATCCAACCAGAAACGATCTAAGAGGATTCACTTCAGAGTTACATGGACTATCTTGTAGATATTAGAAAAACATTAGAAGCTCTTGATTTGCACATCAATAAGATAGTGGAGGCTCGTTTGTCCCAGCCACAACTCAATTCAGAAACACAATGTGAGGAAAGTGATCCTAACTTGTTTGTGGAGAACTCTGGAATATTAAATGAAGAGTTAGATTGTATTAATGAGCATATGGTTCAATTTCTCGAAGAGTCGATCTCGATGACGGTATCAAGGAATGATCAAGAGATGTGGGTGTCGTTCAAATATAATGATACTGACACACTTCACTCACATGACACACTTAGTTTCAATGACGAAGAAGAGGTTAGTTTTATTCGAACCTCAACCCAATCTAGAAACAGAATGTGAGGAAAGTGATCCCATTCCACGTGTGTACTATACTGAATTGGAAGGTGATGAGTATTGGGATGACAATCATGAATGTATATCTCAAATTGTAACGCCCCGTGTTTTCAGGACTCGAGTATATAACCCGTTTCTCAAAAACCCGAGTGTTAGCCTATAAAATCTAGTGTAAATTTGAACCGCTTATCATTAATCAGAGCTAACAGCAACGAAGCTAGAGTAAACCATGCATTGAATTAAAAAATTCTAACCATAATGAGACTTTAAATGTAGTGCCCATACAGGACTTATATAATCCCAAATACAAAGTTCATTAATTAAAGGCAGGAGTTTATCAACTAGTGGTGGAGATCAGTATGGGCCACAGGGACCCCGTCTAGCTCCTTAGCTACCCGATCTGTTATAGTAACCTAGTGAACAACATCGGCTCGCTCTGCACCTGCATCAACTGTTACGGTTTGATAGCGTCAATGGCTATCGCAGTGAGGAGCACCCTCCAAGATTGCACACTTATCATTCATAATCCAGAATAGATCGCAAGTCATAAGAATGAATATATTAAACAGCGCAATACATGATTATGATCATATACTCAAAATTAAGCCAATCAACATAATCTCATATTAGCAAACCATAATAGCAATCGCAATACAAACGACTGTATCCAAATAGTCAAATAATAAATCTTACAAACTCCATAAAATGTCTAGGAAATCTAGCTTCAAACGTCTACTTCACCCAGAAATCACATCATATGTGAACACAGCAAGATGGCTAGGAAATCGCAAAGCGAACACCCGCTCCACCCGAAAATCATGGTACGACTGAACACCGTAAGATAAAGAGACAAACAACATATAAACTCTAAACCACCCGAAAATCATATCGTACGTGAACACTGCAAGATGACTAGAAAATCGCTAAGCGAATACCCACTCCACCTAGGAATCGTGGTACGACTGAACACTGCAAGATGACTAGGAAACTAACATACAAAACTCTACTCCATCCGAAAATGATATTGTACGTAAACACCGCAAGATGACTAGAAAATCGCCAAGCGAACATCCGCTCCACCCGAAAATCACCATACGATTGAACACTGCAAGATGAAGAGAGAATCAACTAGCCACAAAAGCGCATCAATGTTTCATCAAGGCCGCAAAGGGCAAATAGACGATCCAAGCCGTGTAGGGCAAATATGAACTGCAAGATGGAGTCCACAACAAGTCTCCTTCTATCCATTAAATGATCACAAGTAGAGATGTCAATCAACTAGCAGGTCATATAAATGGAAAAAGCATGTGAGCATCAAATCATTTATACTTGCTAAATTTAAAGAGACATGTCCATTATATGAATTAATTTCACAATAGATTAACATATTCATATAATAAGGTAAGTAACTCAATAAGAGAAATCAATGTACCATCCATGTCTAGATTGATGAATTTAAGTGGGAAGCTCAAAGGGTGAGTCCTCACTTTCTAAACTTGGTTTGCTTCTCAAATCCTTAGAACTGAATTTTTCTTGTACTCTAGGCACAAGTCCTAACCCAAATCATTTCCAATGAATAGTTATAATTGTCCATAAAGTTCTAATTGTGAACACTAATGTGGTTAACTCCACAACCCCGATCCTAGTGTTAAGGTTGGGAAATTTAAGTTTCATGACGTACCTCTAGATACACAAATGAGTATGAAGTTGTACAATTTGACCTAGGTCAACCAAGGTTGGATGCAACTCAATGGAACGTGGATCCAAACGGAAAGGTTGGGAGAACAATATCCCTGCATCCAATTTAGAAGCATAAATACGTAAACTTAGATTTTTTTACTTAAACCCTCAAAAGGCTTAAGAGGGGATCTTACCTTGCAAGCTTAGTTCATACTCGACTCGGTCTTAAATCGAGTCGACTCAGCTACTCCTCTTTTCTTTTGATTTGTCTAGCAAGGTTGTTGGACCAAGATCAACAAGCAACTCAATCAGCAACTCAACCCAGTCTGGTTGGGGTGGTACCAACGTACCAACGTACCAACTTGACTCACTCTTTATCTTTCTTTCTTTCTCCCTTCTACTTCCTTCTTCTTCTCTTTTTCTTTCTTTTCTTCTTCCTTTAATCCTAGCTGGGTCTGGACCAGGCCCATGTCTGACTCGACCCAGTCAGACTCAGATGGACTCAGTTCCGACCGAGTCAACTCGGCAAAGACCCAAACTCTCCCTTCCTTCTTTGCTTTTCTCTCTCACTTACTCTCTCTTTGCTTCTTCTTCTTCTTCTTCTTCTATATATATATATATATATATATATATATATATATATATATATATATATATATATATATATATATTGTTTTGCACCGTCCAACACCCCTGGACCAGACCAGCGCCTAGTCGAGCTGGAAATAGCTGGATCGGGTTGGTGGAACAGCCACCGTCCCGCTCTCTCTCATTCTTATCTTCTTCCTAAAATCCCTATTGCTAGAACGTCCAGAAACTCCTCAGGCTTGAATCAAACCCAGCAGCAGTAGCAAGTGGAACGACTGAACAACAACCCGACTCGTCAAGAATGGCCCATCAACTCGGCTCGAACTCAGTTAGCAACGACCTCTCTCTCTCTCCTTCTTGTTTCTCCCTTTCTCTCCTTACTTCCTCCCCACTATGGCCAGCAGATGCTTGAGCTTGACCTGATCCTGCTCCGACTCAAGGTGGTGAGACGCGAGTGCATGAGGAAGAAGCTACGGGCTTTAATGGCAGATTCGCCCCCGACGTTCATACCTTCGAAACGTCGCTTTTGGGAGGTTAAGACCGGTCCAGGAGAGCTTGTAAGAGTGGCCTTTTGAAGTTTCGAGGAGATCTGGGCGGTGGCTTTGATGGTGGAAGGAAACAGCCGCATTCGAGCGTAGCTGTCGAAAATGGAGGGTGAACCACTGTTGTTTGATTCTCTCGCGCTTATAATAAGCCTTAGATTCCACCTCACCTGTTAGATGAAGAGTGTGGGGCTAGGATTGATTTCGTTGCCTGGTTTCTTGAAACGGCTGGTAAAATAGGGGTTTTTCTGGCATCGGTTTTCCACAGAAAAGCCTAACCAATGTCAGCAGGGATGGACGGTTGAGAAAAACCTGTTTCAACGGCTAAGATGCGCGGATCTAGTCTTACGTGGATCACCAACGTGGAAGAAACAAAGCTTTCCGTTTTTGGAAAGAGAAGAAACACACCTAGCCCTATTGCACCTGTGATCGTGGTCACACGTGTGGAATCTAACTAATGGAAGTCTGGGGGTTGGGTCAGAATTTCCTCCTCTCCATGATGGACGGTTCAGATCATACGTTTAGTCGGTCTACGTGGGCCATGATTCGAACAGACGAACAGGTATATATCCGTCCATTCAAAATGGCTGGGCGCTGGAAAAGGAAAGAAGGAATTGCCTTCTTTGGAAATTTTTCGGTTAGAGCTGCTATAACCGGTCTCCATGGTTCAGTGCACAACGGGTGCACGTACCTGATGTGGATACGCAGCAATTGTGGGGTCCACAGTGATGTCTTTGATCTGATCCACTTCGTTCATGCATTTTGTCAGGTCAATTTAGGGCCCGACCCAAAGAATGAGGTGGATCCATGGCTTAGGTGGGCCATATCATCTAAATTGTGGCCCATAAGTACCAATTACCATTGATTTGAGGTAGAATATGGTCCCCACTTGATGATCAGAACCGCTTACCTAACTAGCGTGCCACCTAGGGCCATCTATTTTTGATTATATAATAAGATATATTTACATATTTATTTAGTATAATACATTAGTAATTATAGATAAGTATTTATTTAAAATCATGAATATTTATAATGTGTATATATATATATATATATATATATAAATATATATATATATATATATATATTTGCACATATAGTATAACAAAACTACTATTAAGTGATATATATATATATATATATATATATATATATATATATATATATATATATATATATATATAAACGTAATACGATAAAAAATTATAAAATGTAAGTGTTAATTGATATACATCAATTATATAATAATGTGTTGGTATACAATTTATTTTATATATAGTTTAAATAATATAAAATAAATAATATGCGTAATTTGAATAATTTAAGTAACATATGTATTACTACAAATAATTACCAAATTATTTTGCATTATAGTGTGTGTGTGTATATATATATATATGTATGTAATACACACACACACACACACAATTACATCACATTTAAAAGAATTATTAGGGTATCAACTTAAGATAGGCCACCCATCTGACTTTGAGGTAGATCTATAGTTCTAGATTTGGCGATCACTCTTACAATTAGATTTCCCTACATCTCAGTTGGACGATAGATCTCGAATCTCGTAGCTGCTCCACCATCTCGACAGTTGGATTTAGGCTAGAGTGTGAATGTTCACATTAATCGGAATTGTATTTATACCAAGTCATGTTCTCATGGTAACACCCGAGTATAGAAAATACAGGGTGTTACACAAATCCCCTTGGATTCAATCTCAAGTTTGGCCCATATTAATGATCAAGAGGTTCAGGAAGTTATCGACCATAGTGATCTACTCCACCCATCTGACATGACCGATTTAAATGTGGCGGATGAACAACTTTCAACTAACCCTTCCAACCTTTGTGAGGTATGTTTAGACTACTCCCCTGGATTGAACGATGATATGATTCGGGAGATGAACGAGTTGCTCGATATGACTCTGGAATTTGAAACCATCCAGTTGAGGCCACCATCTGATTTGTCAACTCTTAACAATATAATGTATTTATTGAGTGGTATCAATGAATAGAATTTTCACATCAATGCGTCGCTTATTGATCCTCAATCTGTTTGTGTAGGGCAAGGGCAAGAGAGCATTCATTCATCAACTTCCAAAGACGATAGAATCCTTGGAAAGATCATCACAAACTTCAATGTGAAAAATGAACCACTCTTAACTGAATTTTCCAACTCTTCAGAAGATTGCTTGGCAGTACACTATGCAGATTCAACTGATCGAGAGAACCCTTATTCTGAAGCACCTCTTTCCTCAGATCCTAAATATTTACCATTAAAGGAGGAGGAGTTGAAAATTGAACTAGAGTTCAAAACTTCGGAATGTGTTGAGACTACATCACTTTCTGAGAATTTTTCTGAATTTTATCTACTTGTAGTCTCTGATTCATTATAGAGTACTAACATTGAAACTTTTTCTGTCACAGGTGAATCATATATACTTTGGATACCTCAAGCGATTCAACGACAATTTTTTGTTGAGGTCTATAAATTTCTCTGGAAATTTATACTCCAGGGCATCTAATCATATTGCAAAAAAGGGCTTTTAAATGATCTTGTTGAGAAACCTACTGAGAAATTTATTAAGATATTGGCCGGAGGAGGAACCTTGTGGCATAACTCAGTAGCTTTTCCCCTGCTTCCCTAGCTTAGGATTAGTTTATGGCTTTAAAAGAATATAGGATTAGGATATTTGCTTTTAGTTGTTTTAAGATAGTTTACTTTTCGGTTGTTAAATTCTTGTTCTAACCCACCTTCACACTGAGATCCTTTGGAAAAAGCTTCAAAATTCCTTCATCGGGTACTATCTTTCCATCACTTTTCCTTCAATTACGTTGTCTCTTTTGCAAATCATGCTTATTTCTTTTATATTGAGGACAATGCAGATTTTAGGTTGGGGGTGTGAGATTAGGTAAACTAATTAGTGTTTTCCTAGGTTTGAGCAAAATTTGTAAAATTTTTGAAAATTTTTCAATGTTTATCTTTTTGGAAAGCGATAAGTTATGTATTTAAGAATGTTTTGAGTATAATGATACGATAAGGATTAAATTTTGAATCACTGAAGTCTAGTCATCTAAGTAATTTATCACCTAAGTTCTTGCGCTTAATTGATTAGGAGGAAATTTGAATATCATGTTAATCTAAATCACAAGACACGTTCAAATCATTTTCTATGAATAATGCTAGAATTTCTGATTGTTAGTATGTGAATCATTGATAGATGGTTGTTACTCCCCAAGTATAGGGTTGTGATGTAGTAATAAACTCGGTGAGACCGAAGTCAAATCCCAAGGGACTGGAACCTATACGTAATCTGAAACTAAATAGAACTAGAACTAGACTAAGATGAAATCAAAATCGAATGTAATTTGAGGAATAATGGTGAACTATTAATCTAAAACTTGTAAATTTAAAGGTGGAAAACTAGGGATTCAAAGGATCCACTTGTAGAGATCAGGGAGATCTACGCTTGATTCATGAACTCAACTGGACTTCGAGTCCCATCTTCATCCAGTTGGAAGATATATCACTAAAGCTCAATCTAAACTTCCTTCGATCTATTTTTCAAAGAGATGAAAGGTATGAGAATTAGAGATGATTCCATCACAGAACCATGCCCATGAGATAAAGTAAACAACAAAATTACTAATTCACAGCCAATCTGAGAGATGTATGAATGTTGGGAAGGATTCCATCATCCAACCATGTCTAAGGGGCAATGGTGAACAACAGGGCTTCTTAACATCACAATCAAAATAATGGAAAGAGAATACTCAAAGCCATCGCATATCTATTATAATTTCAGTCACAACGAACCATTAAAAACTGAAAGCATCCCTATTAATTAAACTAGAATCATCATCAGTTCATAACATGAATCAAGGCAATAAAGTCATTCCCATCACGCCACAAGCTTCACCTCTTAGCCCAACATGATAGGACTAGATCTCTCAAATATCATAAAAAAATATAAAAATACTCTCCCTCTTGTGCATGTCCCAGGAATGGCCTCCACGGCTCCCCAGATGCCCCCTCGTCCTCTCTCTCTCTCTCTCTCTCTCTCTCTCCTCTCTTTCTTATAGTTGCCAGGGTGGTGGAAGGCTGTCAGTTTGGAGAATCGACCGAGTTGGAGTCGAACATGGAGTGCATAAACTCTTTACGTAGCAACAGAAGACGTTCCTTGCGTAACGATAGGTTTTTGAGTAAAAATAGAAATATGACGCGAGATCCACTCCGTTCAGACTTCTTGAGCTTGTTCGGCCCCACCTTGGGATGATTTTTGACAGTCCAGATGGGTGAACTGATGAAAGATGGTGGACCACAACGTTCCAGGACGTCCGGTTCTTCTGGGCTGCGAAACAGAGCTTCCGCAGAGGTCTGTAACTGTTGATGTTGGGTCATTTTTTATACCGGCAAAGAAATCCATTTCATCCATTAAAATTCTTGTGAAAAACAGGTGGAGTGTTTTGGTTTGGATTAGGTGTGGCCCACTGCACTTTTCATTTCATCGTCAATCTTCCATTCGGCTGAGATCTTCACACGGTTGCTTGCATGGAAATATATAAACACCTAGGCGAAGGTCTTGGCCACCTCCTCGGACAAGTGAACGATTCGGATCATCGAACTGGGCAATGAGTGGGGCCCACTAGTAAAATCAGTGTCTGCATGGTGCGGACGCTGTTCTTACGCAGAGGCTGGGTCGGGTCAGCGTTCGCTGACCGACCTAAGCGGTACGGTGCACCTTGAGTGCACTTGTGCACTGTGCACAGGCACGACCAATGGGGCCACTTAAGATATTATGAGAGATCCATTCCATTCATTTGTTTTGCCATCCCCTTTAAGGGGTTGAAACCAAACTTGAAGCATTTCCCAATACCAGGCGGGCCCCAAATCAAGATTTTATGGCTGATCTATCAGTTTAGCCACTTCTATAGGGATTCAGGAGCTGAAATTCGACGTGTACGGTTCACTTATGGTCCTCAGGCCATGTATAAAGTTTCGAGCTGAACGGATGGTGGAAACCCTATGATCTTGCATTCTGGACAATTTTTGGGCCCGTTTAACGCGAGTGGCGTGATTTCCTTGGATCTCTGGCGTGTAAATTCTTTGATCTCGGTCCCCTGGAGTCCATCCCTTACCTTGGTGAATTTTGAGCGTTAAATCCATGCTTTTAGTACCCTTTTCCAGTCCAGGCTCCTAAATACACATTGCATTAAAAACACGATTAAAGCAGGACGTTAAACGATATCATGCTCATAAATCCAGGCAATAACTGGGGTCTGGTATGCAATATTCGACCCTCAACAATGGTGAGAATCAAGTCTGGAGAATTTTGTTCACCTTAAAAGTTGAAAAAACTCAGTTAAAAAACAAGAGATCGACAAAAAGGGTCATGTATGGTGAAAAGATTGAAAAAAAAAGGTCTAAAAAAGAATGAAAAATCTGAAAGAAAAGAGAAAAGATGAAAATACTGAATGAAAATGACCATCGATATAAAATCAAAAACTGGAAAAAGAAAGAAAATGGGATAAGTTCAGAATCAGTATTTGAGTTTTCAACCAATCTTGAAGTGATGAGCATGACTAACATTATGAAAAGATGGTATTCTCACTGAGAACGTTGAAAAACTTGATGTGCGAACTATGCTCTGACTTAATGGATAAAGAACTTATTTGATTGATTACTTATGTGATGTGGTTATAAGTTTTCAAAATCTCAATTTCTCATCTTGAGTCTACTCATTCATACTTGATTATACAAAAGATTGTTTTCTTAAAAAGATTTGAATATTGCGCATTAAAGTTCATTTTTTGCATACTTTGCTAGGGACTAACAAATGTTGGTTGGAGATTGTCTTGAGGGTCAAATATTATATATTGGACCCCATTTAATACTTGGTTTAATGAACATGATAATGCTTAATGTCCTATTTTAATCATGTTTATGTTGTAAGGTGAATTTAAGAGTTTAGATTGAAAACAGTGCTAAAGATGTGGAATTAATGCTCAAAAGTCACCAAGGCATGGGATGGATCTTAGGAGGTTAAGATTGAAGAATTTATATGCCAAAGATCTAAGGAAACCAAGTGATGAAGGAAGAGAATTGAAGATTTGAAGTGAAGAAAAGAAATCTTGAAAATTGTCCTGAAAATAGATTCCGGGGCCAGAAGACTCTAGTTTTAGAAAACTGCCAGAACGGCCTTCGATATATCAAAGACTTGTGGATAATATCGAAGGACATATCGAAGACCCTTCAATTAATTGAGAAATTTTGGATTTTAGGCCAAACTCACTGGATAATTTTGGACCCATCTTCGATATCTCGAGGACTCTTCGATATATTCAAGGACGTATCGAAGACACTTCGAAATATCGAAGCTGCGTAAATTTGAGGTGGTTTCTAGATTTTTTTCTAGTCAATGCGAAAAGAGTTTCTGCAAAACTATAAATAGGAGTCTCCAGGGCACTCCTAGGCATTATCTAGGGTTTGAAGAGTAGAGCAAAAGCGTGGAGAAGCTGTCGCCAAGAGTTTCTTCCCTTTTCCTTAGTTGTTTTTATACTTTTATTAAGATATTCTAGTTCAATCATATTTATGATTGACTAAATCTCTTAGCTAGGGCTAAGAGGTGAAGCTTATAGCATGATGGGATGTTTATATTGCCTTGATTCATGTTTATATTGAACTCTAACTACGCCAAAATGGGGAATTTGCAACGGACAAATTGCTTAGTTTAACGACGGATTTAATCCGTCGCTAACGGAAATTGTCTGTTGCCAACCCCATCTTTCTTGAAAACCTGTAGTCTTAAGTCGTAGAATTTTGCGACGGACCAAAATCCGTCGCTAAAATCTGATTTACAACGGATTATGGTCCATCGTAAAATGGCGATAGCTAAATTCATCGCAAAATCAAAATTTGCGACGGAATGTTCAATTGCAAATTCCTGCCCAATATAGCAATTCGCGACAGTTTTTAATTGCTTTTGCGATGGATCATGGTCCGTTGTAAAAGGACTTTTGCCTTGAACATTTTTTTCATTTTTTTAGAATATGGTGGAACATTATGTTTTTTTTAAGTCTAATAGTTGTTTTTTAATAGAATTTTAGTGGTTTAATTGTACATATTTGTATATAAGATTATTTTTAACAATTATGGAATGCGAAAAAAAATTATTTTATTTTTATATCAAATGAGTGGAAATTATTATTATTTTTTAATTTAAAACAAATATTTAAATGATTTTTAATATCACATGAAAACGAATATTGAGAAGTTTAAAGAATTTAACAATGTTTGAGAAAAAAAATGAGATTTTGAAAAAATAAAAATTGTGATTTAATAAAAATCTATTTTGTGGGAAAAAGAAGAAAATTGAATAAAGTTGATAAATTTGAAAAAAAAAGAATTTTATTTGGAGAAAAAAATAATATCCTGAAAAAGAAAATTAAAAATATTTTAAAAAATGTGAAAATTTTCACAATGTTGAAAAATGAAAATATTTTGAAAAAGAAAATGAGAGTTTGTATTTTGAAAAATAAAATAAAATTAAGAAGTTCGATAAAAATAGACAAGTTTGAAAAAATGCTTTAAAAAAAAAGGAGAAGTTAGAAAGAATTGAAAATTTTAAAATAAAACGATATTAAAAAATCGATACTTTATAAAAAAAAAACAAACATTTTGAAACGAAAAATAAAGAGGTTGAAAAAATTTGTGATTTTGAAAAATAATTGAAAATGTTCAAAATTTGAAATTAAAAGAAAAAGTTATTTATAAAAACATTGAGATTTTGAAAAAAATATATATCATTTTAAAAAAGAAAATTGAAAATTTGAAAACAAAATGATGCTTTTGAAGAAAAAAAATTGACATTTTGGAATTTTTGGGAAAAAAATTAAAACGTAAGAAAATTTTGAGATTTTGAAAATAAAAATACAGAATTTGTATTTTAATTTTTTAAAAAATATTTTATAATAAAAATGATATTTTGTTAAAAGTTTTCAAAGAAAAATCTAGAGTAAAAAAATATACATTTTGAAAAAAATGTTATTTTTAAATGGAAATTGAAATTTATTTGTGAAAAAAAAAATATTTTTTACTAAATTATTAGGCACATTCACTAATTGAGCCTTTATCCGTTTTTGGACAATCTAATTAGTCTAGATTGAAGAGTAAATAACTTCATATGTTTAAATCAAAATTTACTCAAATTGTTGATCAATCTTGTATGCCCAATACCTTTCTCATATGTAGCTAGCCTAATCGGGGCAAGTAACTAGTCAAATTGAGGGTATTGATCAGTAAAATAGAGTGAATGGACCAAACATGTAAAATGGGCCAAATATTCTGGTCAAAATTGTGATCCAACTTATCAACCTCGTGAGAACCTAAGAATTGATGTTAGTAAGTTTTGTGGGCCCCATCATGATGTGTGTCGAACATCAACACTATGCATTTGATGTGTCCCCTTTAGGTTATGAGATATCTCAAAAATCATCCGTATACGAAACTCAGGTGGGCCATACCATCTAAAACCATGTGAAGACATCCTAAAAAATATAAAAGCACTTAATGGGGCCCACATGATTTTGGATGCGGTTGAAACTTGGTCTGACCCCTCATCCAAGTGGGACACACATAATGAGTGGGTTGGATATGTGAATCACATTTAGGCAGGCCCAATATATAATTATGAATGTTTTAAGGAAACCCCTCTCTACTAGATTTAGTTGAGTTATTCATTACCCTTACCAGAGTAAACTTTGTGGGGTCCACCATTATTTATTTATTTTATCCACTCTGTTCATCCATGTTAACAGATAATTTGAAGTCTAAAGAACAAAAAGGAAGCATATCCAAAGCTCAAGTGGACCACACCACAAGAAATAGTGTGATTGAACCTTTACTATTGAAAAATTCTTGGAGGCCATAAAAGTTTTGGATCAAGTTGATGTTTGTGTTTTCTCTTCATTCATATCTTTTTGATATTATGAACAGGTTGGATGGCAAATAAACATTATTGTGGGCCCAAGGAAGGTATCAATGGTGGAAATCATTATCCACACTGTTTCGTGTGGCATGGTCCACTTGAGTTTTGGATTAACTGAAAATTTGGGATCAACTCACACCGTTCATCCATTTTTCGAGATCATTTTAGAGAATTATCTAAAAAATGAATCATATCCAAAGATTAAATGGACCACACCACAAATAAGGGGAACGAATTGGCTACTCCCCCTAACACCAGCCAATGGCTAGTGGTCGCGATGCTCTGTGGGTCCCACCATGATGTATGTGTTTCATCCATGCCGTCCATCTATTTTGAAGATCATCTTATGGCATGTGACCAAAAATGAGGTATATCCCAATTTGAAATGGATCACATTACAGGAAACCGTGTTGAATGAGCGTCAACCATTAAAAACATTTTGGGGGCCATAAAAGTTTTGGATCGAGATGATTTTTGTTTTTCCCCTTCATCTAGGCCCGTATGACCTAATAAACAGATTGGATGTCAAATAAACACTACAGTGGCCTTAGGAAGATTTTAATGATGGATATCCAATCACTATTGTTTTCATGTGGTGTGGTCCACCTGAGATTTATATACCTCTCATTTTTGGAATAAATCCCTAAAATGATCTTTAAAAATGGATTAACATAATGGATGAAATACATACATCATCGTGGGGCCCACAGAGCACCGACCATTAGTCACAAGGCTGGTGTCAGGGGAGTAGCGAGACTAGCTACCGAAGTGATGTCAGCAAGTTCCGTGGGCCCCCACCATGATGTATGTTTTGTACCCACACCTTCCATCCATTTGGAGAGATCATTTTAGGGCAATATCCAAAGAATGAGTTAAATCCAAAGCTCCAGTGGACCTCGACATAGAAAACAGTGGGACAGTGATGCCAACCATTAAAAAACTTCTGAAGGCCACAAGTTTTAGATCAAGCTGATATTTATGTTTTTCCTTATTTCATGTCTTTTTAAACTTTTGAACAGGTTGGATTTCAAATAAACATTAAGATGGGCCTTAGGATAGTTTCAACGGTGGGAATCACTCTCCTCGCTGTTTTCTATGGTGGGGTCCATTACAGATTTTTATCTACCTCATTCTTTGGCTCATGACTTAAAATGATATCTCAAAATGGATAGATGGGGTGGATATAACACATACATCACAGTGGGCCCCACAAAACTTGGTGATGTCAGAGGGAATTAGGGCGTCCAGAGAGACTACCCTAATTCCAGCGTCTCCTCTCTCTCTCTCTCACCCTATCCTCTCCTCTCTCTGTCTCTCTCGCACCCTCTCCCTCCTCTCTCTGTCTCTCTCTTCCTCTCTCTTTGATCTCTCCACCACAGATCTACCATTGCCGAACGCCCTACCCACGCATGCTCTCTCTCTCTCTCTCTCTCTCTGAAGCTCGGCTGAAGGCTAGCTCATTCATGACCGTGAGGTATCTCTCTTTCTCTCTCTCTTAATGTCTCTCAATCTCAATACTGATTTAGGGATTTAGGGATTTGAATCTCAATACCGATTGCACCCCCACCTTTTCTCATGGATCTTGAAAGAGGCTATTTTAGGGTTTGCCAAACATGATTTGAAATCCAGGATTTTGGGGTGTGCCAAACATGATTTGACATCCAGGATTTTGGGGTTTGCCAAACATGATTTGGATTGAGAATCCTGGATTCCAATTCCTAACTTCCCAAGATCCATGCTGTCAAAAGAGCCACAACTAGAGATCTTACAAGTGGGACCCATGTGTTGGTGGTCCAGATTGATAGATCCCACCATGGGTTGTGTATTGCCCAATATCCCCTATTGGAACAACCCTTGGATCTTTGACCCGAAAATAGGAGCTTAGCAAAAAATAAAGCAAGAGTCCACATTCAAGGGGAGAAAGGGCTAGATGTTGGATTCTTATTGACCTTCCAAACAGCAAAATCTTTGAGAATCCCTTACCCACATTACTGTTCATTAGTTTCACAAGCCCCACTTTTACAAATGCATATCCTTTGCTCAAGGTTCATGTGTGTTAATTCTGATTGATATTAGTTTGTTTTTTTTTTTTTTTTTTTTTTTTTCTACACCTTTTTAGTTTATCATGCCTGCCATATTGTGATGGGAATGGTGGACATTTATTAAACACTTGAAATTAAAGAAGTATCCAATTGTCCTATTTGAACAAGCCTCCAGGATTCATACTTTTCTAGAGTATCAAATGACTCCCCATTGCTATTAGTTTAACAAGGGCTCTCCCATATTTTCATTGTGGGCATTTACATGGCCAATTATGTGGTGGAGCGATCTACAGGGTATGTGGTAACACTAATGGGTCTTCACAATGCCATGTGTTGTGGCACACATGTAGCTTGAATTTTGTACTCATTTGTTCATTATGATCTAATTGCTGGTGTTCTGCATTGGAATTGGGTTATGCAATGAAATAAGTATGATTCTGAAGGCTGTTTATGACAGGTATTGTGTATAGTTGGGTGGTTCCTAGGTTGAGAACTAGGACGGGCTCTAGGGCCGAGTCCTGTTTGGAAAGTATGATTACGACTGTTCATGGGAGCTTGTTTTCTCCTTTTCCTTTCGGAATGACATACCCATATGGATGCATTATCATACCTTGACATGGATGTGGATATGGAGACTGCACAATTTTAAAAATAATAGCATGTGGCTATAGCCATACCCATGCCATATCCTGTATTCCTACCCATACTGTATAGTTTGGGTACAACTACTCTAGATCTGTACAAGTGTCTAGGTATTATAGCGGTTGCATGCTACATGCATTCTTGTGATGGCATTCACCTGCTTGATTTTTATTTTAAAATTTAATTTAATTTTATTTTTTACAAAGGTCTTCTAATTTCTGATGCAGATGGAGATGCAGTTACTTTACTCCAAGCTTAATGATAAGTATACAAAGCTGAAGGCTTGCATGGCTTTTGACACTAGTCTACTTTTACAAGAATGATTGAGAAGTACCTTCTTCTTATTTATTTATTTATTTATTTATTTTTTTCCTTTTTTTTTTTTCATTTCTTCTCCTAATGGTCTGGGCTTGGCATGTTTAGATGAGAAAGGAATATGAGATTGAGCAGTACAACCGTGAACAAAAATCAAAGTTTATGAATTACATATCTGGTACTCTTTTTCCTCATCATATTTCTTATCCTTCATTTACTTCATTTAGTTTTATTGCATTTTTTTTTTCATGCTTCAAAATTGTCAGCAACACCTATTACGTTAGTCGATATCTCTATTGAACTGTATTATGCTTTTGATAATCTACTTTTTTTTTTTTTCCTTTTATATTCTTTTCTTCAGATCCTACTACATGGACAACCCCATTTCTTCAAAACCAATCTGCCTTGACTTTTTTGTGGTAGCATATGGCCTCTTCATGAAACAATTTCTTAATATATTGCATGCTTTCTGAACCCACTGTCATGTTAATCTCTTCTTTTTGTATTATTTTCCCAGCTGATTACCCTTAATCGCTCTTCATCTTTAGAAAACAACATCACAAGTCATGTTAAATTAGAGGAAATATACAATTTTCAATTGAGCATTTGCTTGTTCAACAAACTGTAAATGTGGCGCTCAACTTTTGGCCATCCAGATGTTTCAGATGGGTGGGACTTGGTGGATTGAGATGTTCCAAATGTCTCTCCCATCAGAGAATGCTAACCATCCAATTGGGTCCCAGTCGAATTTGGACTGTTAGTTCCAGTTGTCTATTTTTAACGAATGTCTATCATTTGATAGGGAGAATGTTGGAGGATGTCCCATACTAGATAGGGGCACACTAGAACAACAACATAGGTTATTGTTAAGATTAGACCTACCTGTACCATTGTTGAGAAATGAATAAGGAAATAGGAATAAAAAAACTATTTTTTTTAATCTTGAACACCTAGGCCCTGATTGTATGAGATTATCGAACATAATACAAAAAAAAAAAAAATCTCTTAAGATATTTAGCATTTTGCATACTATAATGGTTGAATGTTATGTGTATTGCAGCAGTTGCACATTTTGCATACTAATATGGTTGATTGTATGAGATTATCGACCATTTTGCACATTTCTTGGTGTAGTGATTTCTCTTTTAATAGCTTAAGTGGACAATTGCCGCCTTTTTTGGGGAACTTATCATCTTTAACTACCTTTGTGAGTTTCTTCCTGAGGATTTTCCTTTTATTTTTTTGTAAATGTTGTTAATAGTTAGATGGATGATGAATGTATTTGCGAATGTAAATGAAAATAAAGAATTATATATATATATATATATATATATGTGTGTGTGTGTGTGTGTGTGTGTGTGTGTGTGTGTGTGTGTGTGTGTGTGTGTGTGTGTGTGTGTGTGTGTTATCAATGGAGGATTACCTTGTTTAGGGGGACATGAAATTCTTGTAGCTTAAGGTATGGTGCGCCAATATTGGTTGTATGTTACTAGTATGTAGTAGATAATACTAGGTTCATCTTGGTGTGAAGGCTCCTTTGAATGAATTAGATGGTAATATAAAATTTCCACTAGAGATCATATTTCCTTTTGGTATGGATTACCAATTATCATCATAGCCAACACTCATGCAAAATTACAATCAACTAGAATGTAATGAACTGATGATTTTTGGTGTCTACCAAAATGGCCACTAGAAAATGAATAAAGAATTTGGAAAATACCATTGAACTCTCATGGGCTGGCTCCTCTGTAGGTCCTTGTAGAAAAAGCTTATTCTACAAGGGCTGACATGGGGTCCACTATGATGTTTGTCTGCCACAAAAAAGAGTTACCCCACCATGAAATTTGGATGCCCCAAAAATAAAAATCAATTCAGCCCACATGAATTTAGAGGTCCCAGTGGATTTTCATTGTTTGCTATGGGCCTGAGTTTTGGAGAATCCAATTAACATGACAACATGTTACCCAAAACCAACTATAATTTAAGATGAAAGCCAGCTATGGAAGGAAGAAACCTTTTGTTGTTGATGTTTGTGGACAACATTTGAATGACTTGGACAATGCATGGCTGATCTGAACTTTAGATGATTAAATGTGCAGTCCTATTTAAATCATTAAAAATCTGTTAGTCGGTTCAGAGATCAATAAGCATGTAAAAAATGAGTTTTAACAGATGAAAGATAAAGAGAAATTGGGATACATATGTAGCAAATGTATTTAGAACAAAATTGAATTGTTGTTGATCCAATAACATATCAGGTGTTTTAACCTAAATGAGCTGTGATCGACCATTGAAATGAGCTGCAATCGGCATGGTAATGAGCTTGTTTGTGGACACTTGTTTGTGGCAATAGGACTGTTGGGCATGAAAACAATTAATCTTTAACATAGCCTATTAAACATGTAGAAACGACTTTCATGTGTGCTCATAATGCTCAAAGAATCATTAGGTGAATATATGATTTTAGTTTGCTTCTCTATTACCGTAGATCTACTTTACTTTTCCATGATTTGAATTAGTAGAGAGTATTTTGAGTAGAGGTATTTTAAAGTTACAGACAGACTGTTTGGTACTGCTCAGGTTTTCAATTTTGTACAAGTGGGGCGTATTTCTCAATGATCCAAATCGTTGATATTATAGACGTCAGTATGAAGTATGAACACTCCATGCGCCAAAAATCTCCCAGATGGGAAAAATCGTATACATCTTTCAATTGGGGACCAATGAAGAAACATTTAGGAAAGTAATCACAGATAAGGTTCCTATCAACCAATGAAAGTTGAAATATTCTATAATTAACCTACGCCTTGTTGAAGTTCGACTATTGTCTACATGCATGTATGGTTTTTTTTTTTTTTTTTGGTTAGATATGTGATTATTATTATTATTTTTTGGAAAAAAAGGTGCCAAATAGCCATTTGAACCAGAAAAAAAAATTTTATATCTCAAGAATTAGGTATTTTCTTAATTTATCTCGAAATGTGAAATATCTAGTGATATGGCAATATTTATGGGAATCATCTCCCCCTCCCCGAACCCCCCCCCCCCCAAAAAAAAAAAAAAAAAAAAACCATGATTATTATATATATTTATTGTTATTAATTTGGTCTTGAATGTCAATTGTATATGGTAATGGAAGTTCTACCCAACTTACAAGATTCATTAACATGAATTTATGATAATGACTCTATTTGCTCTCTGTCCAAATTTTCAGGAAACTCCCTTTTTGAAGAATAGTGCTCTTATTAGCGGCTACAACATGAAGAAGTCCAAAAGATTTTTTGCTTATCTGCCTTCGCAGCTGAAAACTCCTATATACTGCTCATATCTTCTCTTTCAATGAAAGCCCTCTTATGATTTGGTTGCCAATTTCTATGGAAATTGGATTTGGATGTACTATATGCTTATCAATATGCTATTGTTTTTCATACAGGTTTATCTTACAATTAATTTTTTATGCTTGATCGAATTGCGGGCATGGATAGCACTGAAGGTCTAAGTCTCTTTCCATTGCACTGTTGCAGAACTCTACATCTGGTTTGTGTTGTTTGCATGTCCTCTTTTTCTTTCTTCCCACTGTTTTTTTTTTTTTTTTTTTTTTTTGGCTTGGATCTGTTTCATTTTTTGGCTCGTATTCTAAACTGATTTGGAACAAAATAAATGATCGTGATGGATAAAACAGATACATCATGATGGCCTTTTGTTTGTAATTTGTAGGATTATTTCTCAAGAAGATAGAAGATGGTGATAAATCTCAAACATATAGGTCTGTAGCAAAAAAAAATTAGTTTCTTTCTCCGAGGATATTGAACAAAAATTATGATAAGTGAGCTTATTTAATTATGTGATGTTTCATAGATCCGACATATATGATCCGGGCAATTCCAAGCAATGCATCAGATCAGATAACGTATGTTACACACTCCCTGCTCAGAGTGCTGTTCATGGTGCTATGGCTGGATACACAGGCTCCATTGTGGGACTTGTTAATGGCAACATATACCTTTCCATGTAAGTTCCATTAACACAGTTGTTTCCATTTTAGGATTTGATTAGTGAACAACATGGATTAACACAGTTGTTTCCATTTCGTATAGGTCCCAGTGAAAAACTGGGCTGTATCAGGCTATATTGGCTGTACAAGCATATTTGTGTTGTTATAGGCCGATACAGCCATAAAGGCCCAAATTTGATTTTTCTTTTCCAAATTCTCTCATTTTTCTTAGATCATCCTAGCCCATTCAATCGATGACCTGCAATGGATTACTAAAAAATGGTATATCAAACAACTCGTTCCTCTACAAGTCTTTGTAGAATTAGCCTAATTTACGAGTGTTGTGGGGGTGTATATATGGCATGCAACCTGTTCAGCAAGATCTCCCCACAATAAAAGTTAGAAATCTGTGTATCTATCAATTTAGTGGATAGGATTCTTATTAAAAATCGTGTGAATTATTTAATGAATGACTATCAGGGGTAAGATTCGAAATAAATTAAAAAAATCTAACGATATAATTTTTTTATATATAGGTATTTTAGCGACGGACTAAATCCGTCGCCAATATTTTTAATGATGAAATATTTTGGTGTTTTTTTTCCGAATTTCAGCAACAAATTTTTATTTTTGCGACGGATCTTATCCGTCGCATATTAAACGATCGCAAACAAAAAGACCTAGTAAACAGTGACGGACGAAATCTATCATTTATTTGGTTTTATGACGAATTTGGTCCGTCGCAAATTCACGATTTTGGCGTAATCTCTTTGATTCTAATTTGATTATAGGGAATACTTCTAGTTTTTAATGGTTCGTTGTAACTCAAATTACAATAGATCGGCGATAGCTATAAGTATGTTCTTTTCATGTTTTGAGATTGTAAATTTAGGAAATCCTATTGTTCATCTTCCCTTGGGCATAGTTGGATGATGGAATCCTCCCTAACTTTCACAATTCTCTTAGATTGATTGTGGGATTGATAAATCCTATTGTGAGCCATTGTCTCTTGGGCATTGTTTTGTGATGGAATCATTTCCAGTTCTGACACCTCTCATCCATTGAGAACTAGATCAAAGGAAGTTCAAATTTGATTTTACTGAGATATCTTCCAATTGGATAAGATGGGGTTTTGATTCTAGTTGTGTCCTTGAATCAAGCATAGATCTCCCTAATCTCTACAAGTGGATCCCTAATCTCTACAAGTGGATCCTTCGAAACCCTAGTTATCACCTTTGAATTTCTTAAGTTTTTCATTAAATCTCTCACAATTACTCTCTCAAATATTCCAGATTTAAGTTTTCATCTTCTTCTAGTTCTAGTTCTAGTTCTAGTTGCTTTCAGAAAACACACAAGATTAGTCCATGTGGATTCGACCTCGGTCTCACCGAGATTATTACTACATCGCGACCCTACACTTGGGGTTGTGAACAAATTAGTGGCTAACGATGACTCAAAGTAAACATTTCATATTCTAAGTCAAACCACGATAGCGCGCAACTTGATAGAATGTTATCATATAGATATAGGTTTTGTTATCATATGTCACGTGGGATAACCTTCGCGCTTCCCTCCCATCACTTTCAAAATACTTCGATGATGTTAACCGTGATTGTCAGAATCTTGATGGTCCAAGTTGATTATACTATAAAGGATTGTCAATTGGACCTTTCATCATGTAAGGTAAGGTCCGCCTTTAACTGCTTATACCTCTCAAACATTATTTTGTTCAAATGACCGTAGCCATCAAACCAATGATTACGAAATTGATATTTTATGGATGGTAGGGAACCATTCTCAGGCGTAACTTTCAGAAGCCTTTACTTTCTCTACATCACAAATTGTCGAGGATTTTTTCCTCAATTAACAATTTCATGATTTATACCCCTTTTGTTTGAACTCGATTCGATATTGACCCTTCAGCACTGACATGGATATTAGTCAGTGCTCTATAGGTCCCAACATGATGTATGCCTTTTATCCACACCGTCCATCTATTTTGTCTACTCATTTTAAGGCATGATCTAAAAAATGAGATAGATCCAAATCTCGAGTGGACCACACCATAGGAAATAGTGGTGAGTGAACACCTATCATTAAAAACTTCCTGTTGATTAGGTCACACAGGCCTAGATGAAATGAAAACAAATATCAACTTGACCTAAAACTTTTGTGGCCCCGAAAAGTTATTATGGTGAGCATTCAATTACCATTATTTTTTCTAATGTGGTTAGCCTTAGATTTGGATCTTCCTCATTTTTTGGGCTCATGCTTTAAAATAGGCTGATAAAATATATGGCCCATATAGCTTTTCCAGCACCAACTAGTACCGACTTCAATACTAGAGGGGTCACTATCGAATCTAAGTCCCTTTTGCCCAGGGCACTTACCAAATTATAAATTAAGGTTAACTCTTGCACATTAATTGCACAATTAAAAATTTATATTATTCATGAATTTTTTATGCATCCAACATGCCTTAAAATTGTTTGCATGATTTTAAAATGTTAAAGTTTTGCGAGACCCATTAAAAATTTTCAAATTTTCAAATCTCAAGCTCAATCCACATTCCTAATAGATCTAATTCAAGACCCATTTCAGATCTAAACCCATAGAAAATTCAAATTCATGCTCGAAATTAGAGTCCACATGGCTTAATAATGTCATCGATCCAATCAAATTCTTACCAATAACTTATATATATATATATATATATATATATATATATATATATATATATATATATATATATCTGATTCCCAATCCAACATAATCTGTATTTAATTCCTTTAGTCATCATCTGACCCACATTCATTAGTGAGCAGCCAATCATTAGAGCACCATTTTCTTCACAAATATAATAATATTAAAAAAGAATTAAAAATCTTTTTTCTACCATGCTTGATCTATCAATTTTTAATAGAAATTCACAAAGCTAAAGAGCTTAATTGCAGGTACGGTCCACAAAGTTTATATATTTCACTGTATGAATACATTGTATTTATTGTCGTCTAGCAATGAATGGAGGGAAAAATCGTACCTATAAAGTAAAAAAGATTCTGCCAAGTCTTTCTGCCCCGCATGAGAGACAAGACATAAATTATGTACGAAGTAGCACGTGATCATATCAGCAAAATCGAGACAAAGGAAGATTCTCGCACTGTGGAATCTTTTATGCTTAGATCCATCTAGAATGAAAGAGAGAGAGAGAGAGAGAGAGAGGAAGAATTTTGTAGGAATTAATAGTTTATAAGAAAAAATAAAAATAAGAACACCGATCTCCTTGTGTGACCCATCTAAGTGCTTTACTTATATTATTATAGTTTTTTTCTTAATGTGCATGAAATCCATCCTTTAGATTAGTTAGACCATCTTTTGTTTGTAATTGATTCCAAAAATCAAAATGATTCAACATTTGAGTGAGTTATTTTATAAACTTATATCTAAAATTTCATTGTATGGAAGATTTTGATAAGTCACATCAAATAAATGGATTCATCGGTGGAGACGCCATGATAGGTCCTACACATGGCACTCCCTCGATGAAAGTAACCCAAGTGGGTGGCTAAGTGAGGTACTCTAGCACGATTCTTAATTATAACATCCGTGATGCAGATAAACAATACACCCAAATGTGAAGATCACATGGTGCAATAATCATGTAATTATTACTGTGAGATAGGCCACAATGTTAGAATTAATGGACAATGAATGGCTTAACTCAATATATATGTGGAAAGTGATCTTCGCAAAGTCATTGCACTATCGGATCAGCGCAACAGAAAGGGAATTATCCTTGTGAGATAGGCCACGATGCTAGAATTAATGGACAATCAACCTCGAGTCCAACTATTGGTGGAAAGTATAGCCCACAATCCTTATGAGATGGGCGACCATGTTAGAATCAATGGACAATCGAGAGTTCGACTCATCATATATGTGGAAAGTATGGCCAACCAAGTGAGTGGATCAGGCAATTATCCTCGTGAGATGGGCTGCAATGTTGTAATCAATGGACAATCTACGGATTGACTCAAACATATAGGTGGAAAGTATGCCCCACCTAGTGATCAGGCGCCGGCGACTGTCCTCATGAGATGGGGGCAGTTGTCCTTGTGAGATGGGTTATGTGCATGAATATATATATATATATATATATATATATATATATATATATATATATAGAGAGAGAGAGAGAGAGAGAGAGAGAGAGAGAGAGAGAGAGAGAGAGAGAGAGAGAGAGGGGCATGCTCACCTACGCACCTATGCACGTTCGCACCTTTGCACATGTGTCATGGATGTCTATTTTGAATGGTCCATGTGATGCCGCATCCCATAAAACCTCAAGGGATCAATTTTCACATTGATCTAAAACTCTGGTGGGCCATAGAAAAGAGATGCAAATCAAGGGAGGAAAGTGTTTTCTTTTTCCATGGCCCGTCAAGTTTTAGATGAAAGTATAAGTTTGGCCTTAGCGGTTTCATGGGGTTCCCCATATATATATATATATACATGTGTGTATGAGAGAGAGAGAGAGGGTGGACGTATCTCACACCAAACGATCACAAATCTTTATTGATACCATGTTATACATATTATGTGCCAATTGGTACACAAGAAATAGTACACAAGAGATTGTGTACCAAACATCTCTCGCCGCTGATCAGAATCGAGATATGTGGCCACTACAAATGGATGGATGATGTTGGGTACACGTTTCATGTGTAGGATCTGGACCACATAAGTCATGCTCCGTGCTTTTATTACAATCCCTTCACAAAACATTTGTATCAGCAGACATAAGCCAAGTAGCAAACTTCTCATGCTCCAGCTCTTCAATATCACTCTCCCACAGCCATTGCCATGTCTCCCCTCCATCATCCCTCATCCTACCATCCAACTCCCAATCCAACCATTCATCTTGCAAGCACCCCACATCATCAAAACCATGGGCCATGGAAGAAGACCATCCATCACTCTCACCTCCATCCTCATTTGCACCCATAGCCTCACTTTCTCTCTCCTCCTTACCAACCATAGCCTCACTTTCTCTCTCCTCACTTGAACCCAAAACCCCACATCCTCTATCCTCATCAGGGTCCACCATCCAACTCTCTATCCCACCATCAGGACATAAGAAACCATTTTCCAGCCATTGGTTAGGATCCAAGACCCCACTTTCTGTCTCCTCATTGGGATCCATTATCCCACTTCCCATCCCTTCATCAGAACAAATAGGCCCATTACCTGACCCTTCATGTGGGCTAAGAACCCCACCTTCTTTCTCTTCAGATGACCCCACACTGTCTAAAACCATACTTTCACTCTCCTTATTTTGATCTAAGGTAGAACTTGATGCCTCTTTCTCTAGGTGGGCCATGGTTTCTTTTCTCTCTTTCCTTGTTTCTACATTGTTGGAGCTGTTCTTTGTAGCTGGCCCACTTGTTTTACCACCCTTTCTCTTTGGTCGACCGTTGATTTTTCCAATATCCATGACCACAGGGACCCCATCATTGGTGGGCCTCTTAAAGATGTGAATTCTCCTACTCAAGTGGGAATTCCAATAATTCTTTATTTCATTATCAGTCCTACCTGGTAAATGCCCAGCTATCAATGACCACCTGCAAAAAAGACGAGTGCCACATGATTATCATCATCTCTTCTTGGTGGGCCATGAACATCACCATCACTTTTAGAAAATGTTTTTCAGTTTTTTCTACCTTTTCCCCACATCAATAAATAGTGTGAAAAGATAGAAACCCTTACAAGGAAAGGACAAGTCCACTGCATGTGTTTTTTTTTTTGGGCCCAGATGTGGTCTTGGTCAGATGATCATAACCGTCCTTGTTTTGGGTGCGCTGAATGAATGAATCTACCATTGATATGTGTAGTTCAATGTGGACCATTGAAAGGAAAATTTTAATAGCTCACACTCAACTAGTAAATCAATGGTCAGGATAATTGTTTCAGAATGAGTATTGGTTGATAGGCCGTTCAAAATAGTCCCCACATGATGGATGCTTCCGATTATATAGCCATCTTTGCATGTGGGCCCCACTGGGGGTGGTGAGCACGGGAAAAATTATCTCGCGGTGCATTTACTGTCAAGTGGTCAATGTGCAAACCAATCTTGGCCACCCAAGTCACGAGACCGGTAATGGACGGTGGATAGCCCAAAAATCAAACGAATCTGACAATCAACCGGTGAAATTAATGCACTGGAACCGTGGAATCAGATCATACTCCCACTAGTGCCATTTCCCAATTTCTAGGCCTTTTTTTTTTTTTTTTTTTTAAACACACACCCACTCACACCACAGGCTAAGCTGCTTTAAAAAATAAAAAGAAAAAGAAAAGTCATACGGTGGGGCCCACAAGACCCGTCTGGATTCACCCAGGCGTCCGTGTACGCCACTTAAACGGTGCATGATTGATGCAATTTAATACACGGCGACAAACGCGCGTCGACGCCTGGCTCGCGAACTTTGTTATGCACACGCGCGTATAAAGCACCTCATGTACGCGCCACCGTATGTACCAGCGTGGACGAAAAGTATACAAAATCCAAGCCGTCCATCTGGTGGTACGACTATTTATATGACCCCCCAGAAAAAATTCGGTCCACTCATCAGTGTGCCACAATGTTAAAAGAGCTGTATGTATAGGAAAAACTCAGTCAATTTTTCTCAGCCTTCCAATTTTTTCATAAACTGTGGCCTATCCGACAAATAGACCGACCTGATTCTTGGGCCAGGGAATCTACGTAGTGGTAAACCTCTGATGAACGGAGTAGATCTTATACCATTGTGGGCTTAGCAAAGCTATGACACTAAAATACAAATAATTGTACGAAAAGAAGAGTAAAAAGGACCCATGGCCCATGGACCGTTCATCTCACCTATTTCCCAAAGAAGCATGAAGCTTGATGATAAGTTCCTCTTCTTCAGGAGAAATGTTCCCTCTCTTCAAATCAGCTCTTAGGTAATTAATCCACCTCAATCTGCAGCTCTTCCCACACCTCAACAAACCTTCAAAATTCCAAATAAATAAAATTTATTAAATAAATAAAATTACTATACATGAAACGTGGAACACGTGTGAGATCAGATCTTTTCATCAGGTGGGTTGTACCGTTTAGACCTTCTGGCCTAAAAATAAGGCCATTTCATACTTCAAGTGGGCCATATCATACAAAATAAACGGACGGCTAGAAAAAAAAGTTGTTTTGACCATCAGTATACTTTGTACGTTGTGACCCAGCTGAGGGATGGAACTGCCTGATTTTTCAGGAAGAATATCTGAGAATTATTTGCAAACCAGATGCAAAGCTCAGATCTCGCACAAGTATTCCGTAAGGCACGTGTTAAGAATCACAATGGGCCTCGCGGTTGGTGCACATCTCCCCAGAAGGGGCCCGCATGAAGCCATGGACGGATGATCAGAACCGTTCAACTGCTAGTTCCTACTAAGGATGGCTCATGGCTCAAAGAACATGGTAAACGGATGATCCTGACCACAGTTCTTCCCATTCGGTCGTGGGCAAGGTGATAGTTAACACCAACCGTCCAATGCGACATATGGGTCATATCCAATTAAAGTTAGAAACCATCAGATGAGCTGAACCCCATCATCCATCCGTCAACGAATGTGGGCCCCACCAGCAAAACCATCCAAAAGGAACTTAAAAACACATGCCTACCTGCATTCTTGGGTAGGGATCTCCATGACCCTTCTCCATTAGCTTGAATGTATTTCATCAAGATCTCATCTTCCTCAGCCGTCCATCTCCCTCTCTTCAACCCCACTTTCTCACAACAAGGTGCTCTCCCCATGAGAGAGAGAGGGAGAGAGCGAGCCTTTGAGAGTGTTTCGTGCTTGCAAAAATAAATAAGGAATAATAGTCAATGAATGGACGGTAGGAAGTGGCCCTCTTATATAGGAGAGATGAAAGGTGGTAAGAGCAGCCACGTGCTCTGAAGAGGACTACGTTGTCGTGGCTCGTCTCACGTCGAGAAGCTCATCACGGGCTTCAATCTCCCACGTTGATGCCTCTCGTACGGTCCCCTTATTTCCATCAACCATCCTCATTAAATCACCTAAAAATCCAAGGCGATTCGCGGAGGTGAGAATGGAGGGGGCGATTCTCGCCACCTGTACGGTATCTGGGTTATTTGTCAGGTGGGACTCACTTTGACCGGGCATTCACCGGATAGTTAGGCTTTCACACTCTTACGATGAGCCACCCGTTGGATACCCGTTAAAACTTCACCTGGATTTTGTAGACTAAATAGTTAGTGAAACGCTCTTGTTCCTTATTTTTAGAACTTTAGTTGACCTGATGAATGGATCGGATCTCTCACATATATACTATATTGGCACTTGACCCATTGAATTATCTGTTCTATCACTCGCGCGAATCGTCTTAGTTTTGAACGTTTTCACTCTCCCAGGCTCCCAGCAGCCTGGGAAACCCGTTGATACTCAGGTAGAGCATGATTGATGATGCACAGGCACTTAGAACTTACTTAGAAATTGCATACTTTCAATAAATTTAATTTAAATTAAACCTTAAAAATTATATTTAACATTTTTGATGCATAATAAACTAAAAATTACCCCTTTTTTTACTACCTTAGTAGCGGATTGGTGGACATTTATTAGACCGTTTAAAATAAAAAATCCCACGGTCTTATTTCAATAAAAATTTGTCCATGTACAAGGAGTTATTGCCCGTCAAGAAACACTATATATATGTACGATGCGCTCGAGCTGACAATAAGCTCCCATGAGGTCCAGCTGTGTGGGCCCACCATGATGTGTTTCGGCCATCAACACCGTGCATTTGATGGGTCCCTGGGATGACCCAAAAATCAGCCGTATACCGAACTCAGGTGGGCTATACTATCTAAAATTATGTATGAAGACACCATTAAAATATATAAAAGCACTTGGTGGGGCTCAACTGAGTTTTACATGCACTGAAACTTGGTCTGAACCCTCATTCAAATGGGACACACATAATGGATGGGATGGATTTTCAAACCACCCTCGGTGGGCCCTCAAAAATGGTTATGAATGTTTTAATGGTGCACGCCCCTCTCCACTTCTGTACGTGGTGTGGCCCAACAAGTCATGGATTGACTTGATTTTTTAGACCTAGGCCCACGATGGAATAGTGCATTTGACTGATGTGGTAGATGTTTTATACACATCACAGTGGAGTCCACATAGCTTGACCTTATGGGGCGTTAAAATCAACTCGAGCGCATTGTACCTTTTCCCACACATACGCCTATATATATATATATATATATATATGATTTTAAACAAGTTATACGGTTCATTTTTAGTTAATATTTGACAGCTGTACAATATCTGAGAGGATGCGTATGAGATTTCACACACTATCAGAGTATCAGATAATTGCCCTTTACTGTTTCCGCTACCGTTCTCTTGGGGTTGCTTTCTCTCGCTTTCTCTCTCGCAGCTTCCAATGGAAAAGAAAGACAAAATAGGCTATTATTTACATACACGCGTGTACAAGGCTACCACGTGTGCCATCTTAGCAAATGCGGATTAGATCCTAGCCATCCGAACATGTGTCACGTCATGTAGATCAGATGGCCTTAAAATCAAGGTCGTTAACTCGTCTGGTCGGCAAAAGTGATAGAATACTAGAACGGCCAAGAAAGTTTTTCCATCCGTCCATTCCTTCTGTTGCCCACCGAGGAGCTGGAAATCGGACGCGACTTAGCTGGAAACGGATTGGTTATTGACCCTGCCACTAGCCAATGGCTACGGTCGATTCTCTGTGGGCCCTTCCATGATTTATGTGTTTCATCCATGCCGTCCACCGGTTCTTCCATATCATTTTATGGTACGAGCCCAAAAATGAGGTTGATCGGAATCTCAAGTGGACCGCACAATGTTGATTGAATGCCCACCGTTAAAAACTTCTTGGGAGCCACTATTTTTTTTTTTGGATCAAGGTGATATATTTTTTTCCCTTCATCCAAGTTTGTATGACCTAATCAACAGGTTAGATGTCAAATAACCATTACAGTGGGCACTGGGAGGTTTTTAATGGTGGACATTCAATCACTACTATTTTCCCATGGTGTGGTCCACCTGAGATTTAACTACGCCTCATTTTTTAGCATAAAGCCCTAAAATTATCTTTCAAAATGGATGGACGGCGTGGATAAAATAAATACATCATGGTGGGGTGCACATAGCACCGACCACTAGCCACCTGGCTGATGGCAGCGTCACTAGCCAAACCGCGTCCGACTTAGCTGCAACCCCGGGGCGTGGATTTCCTGAAAGCGTTGCGCAGGAAGTTCCTGCGCTGGGAAACGAGGTGGGGCCCACTTTCATTTTTTTCCCTCAGAAATCCACTCTGTCAATCCGTTTTGGGATCTCATTTTAGCATGCGCGAAGAAAAGTGAGGCCGATCCAAAACTCAAATGGACCACACGAGAAGAAAAAGTGGGGGAATGAAATGCGTACCGTTGAAACCTTCCTGAGCTCAACGTTGATGTTTATATGCCATCCAAACCGTTTATAAGGTCATTCTCACAGGGATGAACTGAAAAAATAAAAAACCTTAGCCTGAAACAAATCACTTGTGGCCATATGAATGTTTCAACGGTCGTAGCTCATTTCCCACTGTTTCCACTCGTATGGCCCACTTGAGTTTATCACCTGCCTTATTTTTTGTTGCATTTCCTAAAATGAGCTCCCAAAAAGGATGGACGGAGTGGATTTCTGAAAAACAAAATGATGGTGGCCCACCTCGTTTCCCCGCGCAGGACGTTCGGACCCCGGAACCAGCGATGTGGGTTGGACCCTCACCCAACTTTTGTGACGCACAATAAGTTTATAATGGTGACCACCGTTTCCTGTGGTGTGGTTCACCTGAAATTTTTATGTGCTTTAATTTTGGGACCATGCCTTAAAATAAGCTGGAAAAATGGAAGGACAGCTTTGATATACAATTCATATATTAAGGTCGGCCCTACCCCTACGGTCAGGGTCCCACCGACATAGCAGGTACCGCCCGGACCAGGTCTGCAGCAAAGTTGCGTCGGAAGCGGATTGGCTAATCACAGGATGAGTGGGAAAAAATTAGCACCGGGACGAGTTCGTACGAGTTCTCTTGTTTTTCGCTGCCCGGAAACCTATCCCGCCAAACACGACTTTTAGGGTATGGGCTTTCGTTATTTGACGAAAATACTGCTGTATGCGAGGGTAAGAAAAATAAAGCAGCAGTATTTTTGTCTTTTAAAGTTCATCGGTACGCATAAAGGTCTATTTTGGTGTTTAAGGTTTTTCTCGGGTCCAAGGGGAGTATTACGTTGGGTCTATACGACGCAAAATCCCAGTGAGTGGCGAGACTTGCTACTGAAGTGACGTCACTAAGTTCCGTGGGCCCCACCATGATGTATTTTTTGTATCCACACCGTACATCCATTTGTAGAGATCGTATTAGGACATGAGACAAATAATGAATAAGATCAAAAGCTCTAGTGGACCCCACCACAGAAAAAAGTGGGGAGAGTACGCCACCGTTAAAATTTTCTAAGGCTACAAAAGTTTTATATCAAGCTGATATTTATGCTTTCCTTCTTTCATGTATGAGTTAACACATGAACAGGTTGGATCTCAAATAAACATCACGGTGGACCTTTGGAAGGTTTCAACGGTGGTCATCACTCTCCCCACTGTTTTCTATGGTGGGGTCCACTCCAGCCTTGGATCTGCCTCATTCTTTGTTATAATGCCCTAAAATGATCTCTCCAAATGGATGGACGGTGAGGATAAGACATATACATCATGTTGGGCCCACAGAACTTGGTGAGTAGCTAATCCGCCTCCAGTTGCGTCCGACTGGGATTCGGTAGTGACACCACCATTACTGAGGTCGGTTTTGGTCGATGCTGGTCAGTCCTCGGTGGGCCCCACTATCATGCATGTATCGTATCCTCTCCGTCCATCCATTTTCCAGCTTATTTTACCATTAAAAACGTAAAATGAGGCCACTCTAATTCTCAGATGGACCACACCAATGTAAATAGTGATAATTGAACGCCTACCATTAAAAACCTTTTTAGGTGACACAAAATTTTTGCATCAATCTGATATTTGAGTTGTACCTTCATCCAAGCCAGTGTTACCTAATTAACCGATTGGATGGCAAATAAACATTAAAGTAGGCCGTATGAAGTTTTGAATGGTGGGTATTCAATCACTACTATTTCTTGTGGTGTGGTCCACTTGAGATTTGGTTCTGTCTCATTTTTAGGCTATTGCCCTGAAATAATCTTTTAAATGGATGTACAGGTTGGATATTACAAATGCATATTGGTGGGTCCACAGGGCACCGACGTACTGGAGTGCTCACTGCCTAATCCGAGTCCATTTTTTAGTGCACGGTGAATGCCGTTAATTATGGTAAACGGATCCAATGCAAAGCTTTGTCCGTACAAAGAGGGGAAAAGATGTCCAACTAAAAAACGAAGTCCAAAGTCCAGGGAAGTGGATTGCGTCCTGCCCCGCCTGGACATAAATCGGTCCAAGCAGGAACTCTGTGGTGTCTACATTGATGAAATTATTTTATCCACGCCGTTCATCCACTTTTCCAGGTCATTTTAATATATCAAGTCAAAAATAAGTTAGGTCCAATTCTCAAATGGACCACACCCCGTTAATCTCTAATGGTAATGATGCCTATTGGTGAAACCTTAGTGGGACCCACCGTGATTTTTATTTGTTATCTATACCGTCCATAAGGTCACATAGACTCATATAGACGTGGATGAAGGGAAAATAAAAATATCAGCCTGATCTAAAATTTCTACTCCTCCCAAGAAGTTTTAATAGTGATAATTCATTACCTACGCTGTGGTCCAGTGGAGCCTTTTACGTACGTCATTTTGTATTCGGTATCTTAAAATAATATTTAAAAATGAATGGACAGCGTGGATAATAAAGTCCATACATCGATTTGTCTCCCGAGGAGCACTACTCGACGGATTATTGTCAGGCAGAGGCAGGATCGCCATTGGGTTTAACCCGATCAGATCCGAAATAACGGACTTGGACCACTTGGAATCAAATCTAATGAATCGAACTATTTCATGATTCACCTTCACTTGCCAGTTGGATTTATTTATTTAATTTAACTTTTTATATTTGGTCACTTCAATTTAACATATGCCAATCAAAGGCTAAATTGATATGACAAAATGGATGAAGCTTAGATAAAACATATACATCAGGTTACATTGAAGAGCTTTTCACTTTACTCATGTTTTCACTATATATTAACACGCCACGTAACTGACGTAAGTTTGCTTTTTAAATACATGCAAGTTTTGATTTTATATATATAATAGTTAGTTGTGTGGATTTAATCATGGGATATATGTTATATCCAAACCGTCCATTCATTTTGTGACCTTGTATTAAGGCTTGAGACGAAAAATTCCAGATCTAACTATCAGAGACCACACGGATTATTTAATGGCGAAAATCATTTTCTAATTCTATTGTGGTGTGGTCGAGATGATCTTTTAATATTATTCATTTTTTAGACAATGTCCTATAATGATCAAAAACTGATGAACGGTGTGGATAAACCAAAAAGATTTTAAAACGGGCCCCACACACTTTCCTAAGTAGACAAAATAACTCGGGTTACTTTTTGAAGAAGCTTTGTCGAAGGTAGCTTCTCGAAGAAGCTTTGTATTAGCTTCTTGAAGAAGCTTTTACAACGGTACAAGGGCAGCGGATTGCGTACTAAGTAAACTCAGTGGGCCCCAGTGGCATTCATGCATTTTATCCACTCCGTCCATCTCTTTTGAAAGATAATATTAGGGCATTATCTCAAAATTGGAGTATATCCAAACCTCAAATGGACCACACCACTAAAAACAGTGTGAATTGAACATATACCATTAAAAAATTGTTGGTGACAACAGAAGGTTTCGATCAAGCTGATATTTGTGATTTCCCTTCACCCATAATATATATATATATATATATATATATATATATATATAAATCGGGTCTGTTCGAGTCGGATCTATATCGGCCTGATTTTGGGTGGGTCGGGTCGAACATGGTCTATAGAACAGATCCGAAAATATTTCGGACTGGTTTTACTACCGATCTGCCCGATCTTGACCGTCGGTTTGTTTCGAGTTTCGGTCGGGTCGGATCCACGGATCGGGTATAAAATGCCCACTCTAATTTTGATGACGCTTTTAAGTATAACGGACTTCACTTGGATCTAATAAACTATTTCACGCTCTTCACTTGCCTTTTTATTTATTTATTTTATTTTATTTTTCAAATTTACAATGCCAATGCATTGTAAATTTGTAAACGAGAGTCATCGTTATTGAAATCTTTAATCACCGCAGCACTTCCAAGGTTGAGGTTGACAGCTGCCATGCTTTGGCTGTTTCCGTTGGCTTCAATGGATTCCTGGATCCCTGGTTGTTGGAAATGGATCGGCTACTCTAGAGCTGGGCATCAACCGAGTCGAATCGGATTAGACCAACTCGATTTGGTTCGAAAGGTATATGGATTGACCCGAACTTGAATCGATCTGGGACCGTGTAACACCCTGAAAATCGAGGGTCGAGTAAATACTCAACTCCCGAGTTTCCGGTGTCACATATCATACATTTTATGACTTTATGATTAGTCGATTTAAATTACGCAATTTAGAACAACCTGGAACATGAAGCACAACCACAAGTCTACTGAAATGGAAGGAGATAACATAAATATCTATATACATGTCCAAAAGAATGAAGGAGGTGCACATAGCACCACACAACTAAAATTACAAAAATAACATCAAGTCCAAAAGAATAGGGCTGAGCTCCCAGCTCAGTGACCCCTCGACTCATTTACGGGTCCGATGCAGCTCTGCCCATCAACTGAAAGTAGGAGCACTCCTCCTCCTCATCCAAACTCACGCTGCCAGGCTCCTCCTGATCATCGCTACCTGCATCTATGGAAGCGTCTGGTTGGTGTTTTAAAACACCGTCCCAGAGTGGGAGTGAGTGATCACCTCAGTGTGAACTATTAATCTTAAGTTATAACAGGCATCAATTATAATATGAATTTAATGAAAAACAGTCAATCAGCAACACCTACAACTCTTATTAAATGCGCATGCAATGCGATGATATAATGCATGCCCTCGCCGCAACACTCCCTCGAGCGACTCCATCTAACGATCGCATATGGCAACACTCCCTCAGAGCGACCTCGACTGCCGAGTCGCCACCCTAACTAATGCGATGCAATGCGATTGTGTTAGCCGAGTTTTTAGTTAAGTCCATTCATCCAGCAGGTTGGGGATTCTGATTCACCCTACATGTCACTGCCCTAATCTGGTTGCGAGGCCAAGGCCCCATCAACGCGTGAGGCCGAGTCCCCGTGGTCCGTGATCCCGTCGGGGTCCTCATTCCCGACTCCAAGCACATGAGGAGTGCCGATAAGGAGGGGATCGCTCGCGGTCACTACGGGGAGGCACGGTACCCCAGCGTAGGTCGACAGCTCGGACACAGTGTCCCATTCTACCGTGCCCGGCTCACGAGACTGTGGACCAGTTATAATCTAGTTAGCAATTGGCCACAAAGGTTGTAGGGTGCATCAGGTTCCATACATAAATGGGCGAACATGGTTAACAAACAGGGATGATCAGGTAGTAGGCTAGTTCGCACAAATTAGGCGAGCATGAGACGAATGACCTCGGGCACAAGGGTCTCATGTAGTCGAACTACAGCCACCCGAACACTCCGCCCAATCTGCGAGTCTAGCCCTAGCGTAGTCCTACCGATGGGACTACCCTCTCACGTCAGGTTCTTGACCATCCCAAGAGAGTGAAAAGGGATCTACAGCATGCCCACTACTCATATTATCAACTAGCACATCCATATCATAATCTCATACATCTTAACCATACAAAACAAATACCTTAACAAGCAAACAAGTATCATCATAAAATTTAGGTGCATGTGAGTGTGTGGGTTGTGTGAGGAAGTTAAACACTTCCTCCATCTTGAGAAATCATAAGCATAACGGTAAATAATCACACACACAATAAAGCACCACATATGAGGGAAATGAATCAACAACCACAAGCATGTTATCATCCAATCCTAATATCATGTGAAAGGCACGATCTACATCACATTGAGAGTTAAACATGCACATTCTAACAATTCCAACAAACATGAAATCCCTAGGGTTTTCTCTAGAATTTCAATATGACGTCCAAGCACCCAAAATCATTAAACCCACACTAAAATTGGTGCTAGGCCACCTAAGAGCAATAGTTTGCACCTTGAATTTGATGGAGGCTTGAAAACGACTTAGAGGTGAGGGTTTTGAAGGTTGGCCGGCAAGAATCCTTAAAAACAATTCAAGCATAAGAGAAATCCATACCATTTCTTCTTTAGTGTAAGGATTTCAAGAGAAGAAGAGTGAGGGATCTTACCAAGATGGCCCACGGACGATTTTCGAAGTGGCGGTGGAGAGTTTTCCCTTTTAGGAAGGGATAGGGTGTTGAAGGTTCGATTCTCTTGGGCCCCAACTCGATTTAGGGTCCACCACACTTCTTTGCCTTCTCTTCCTTCCTTCTTCACTCTCCTTGGTCGTTGGAGAAGGGTGGAAGTTACAAGGGAGAGCCTTGTGGTTGTAAGGTGGTGAGGGTTATGAGGGAGAGATTGATTGTTGGAGATTGAAGGAAATTACGAAGAAGAGGAATGGGTTATTGGGAGTTGAAGGGAGAGTTAGGAGGGAGACAAGGTTGTTGTTGAGAGAGTGAAAGGGGTTTATGAAAAAAAAAAGGGTTAGGGCTTATTTCCCTAGAGTTGGGCCTCTTGGCCCTATGTTCCCAAGTTTTTTCCAAAATAGACCTATGGGACCTCTATTGGTGTTGAGGTGTCCCTAACACCCCTCAGGCCACCAAATTCGGCATGTAGGTGTCTTATGACCCGACTAGGGTCCATGTAAAAATTGAGGACGAACGGATGAACGGGTATATGATCTGAGCAAGCACTTCGTCTTATAAATGGCCCTGTGGGGGCCGATCTGGTGATTGGGGCAGTTCTGGCGGCCCTCTGGCCATGAAACTTGTATGGTAGGTGATCCATGGCCCGATGAAGGGCCTTGCAAAATTTGGGAACAAACGGATGCAGGGTTTGGTCGTACGGGTCCGATTTGCGATCAACGATCACCGTTCCACTATCAGGTCCCAGATTTAGTGGACGGGCATAGAAAAATATATTAAACTGTCACCACAAATTTGGAAGGAATCCGACGGCTGGAACGCCTGGTATCCCGATTTCATTTGTAAGTGCCAGATTCCAAATTTGGCATTGGTGGGGTGCATTCGGCTAGTGCCAGATCCCAGTTCTGGGTGTCCACTGGGTCCGCTGTCCGTGATGGAACATAAGCCCAGTGAGATTTATGATTTCCTGAAGTTTTAGATTTTTCTGACCATCCTTGCTCATTGAGTGGCCCACACGCGCTGTTGCCAAGTGCAACGGCCATCAGGCTTGGCGGGCCACGCCAGGTCCCATCATGGCCAGCATGGTCTGTTCTAATGGGCTAATCCTAGGTTAATTTTACTGGTGGTACCTCACCCTGAACAGTTTAAACGGATGGTCCTGCGGCAAATCCGACATGGACGCCTCAGGATACTGTGCTGGTTGGACGGGATGTTACAGACCAAGTCCAGGACATTTGAGTCGAACCGATCCGATACACGGTTGGCATGACCCGAACCGAGTTTGAGTCGGTCGATAAAACTAAATCGGATCGGGTTGGGTCTGCAGGTCAAATTATGAGATATTTGTTATACCTAATCCATCCATCTATTTGAAGAGCTCATCTTAAGGCTTGAGCTGAAAATAAGACAGATCCAGAGATTAGTTGGACCACACTGCAAAAAACACTTGGGGATTGAACGTTAACCATTGAAGCCTTTTTGAAGATCACAGAAGTTTCGGAACAATCTGAAATTTGTTTTTCCTATTCAACCATGTATTTTTAGCCTTTTTAACGGATTAGATGGAAAATAAACGTTATGGTGGGGCTCTTGTAACATTGATCTCATTTGAGCCGTTCGTACAACTCGGAGCTCGAGGCGCGTCAGGCCCGTCTTTGCACTACACGTATCTACACCAGCTGTATCGCTGGCGTGATTCACACGACAACTGGATTGCATACTAAGTTACTCAGTATACGCTCTTATTGTACTGAGTAAACTCTTTTAGGCCCATCATGAATGTACGTGGATAATCCAACGGGTGGATGCAGATTGACGACCTCCAACCCAAGTAGATGGACGATCATCCCATCTGATACATTCATATAATTGTACATACATTTTTATATTATTTTAATTGCTATAATTATGAACCATGTTGAGTTATTTCACTAAGCCTGGTCAGCTTACCTTTTTATTAATGGAAAAACCATACAGAAGAGCCATTAGTAGATGATGCGTCGCAAAAACCAGAAGGATTTATCGCACCTGAACACGACCCATGTGAAACGTGGTCATACTTGTTTGAAGATGAAGTGTTGACATTAGACCATTTCTGATTATATGATTTATTTGCTAGAATAGTTTGATTAGTGTATAATGCATATTGGTATTGATTTTGAGATTTTAAGAAATTGTTTAAATTTATCTAATTAAAATAATATTAGTCTAGAATAAATATATTTGTAGTATATTGATATAACAAATGAATAATTTTTAATATTTATATTATTTTAAGAATTGTTAAGATTTATATATGCCTGGTTGATTGGTGTTAAGTGTTATGTATGTGTGATTGGAGTTGGGGTGGAACTTAGACTGAATGTAATTATCATATCTGATTAAGCTGATTAATAAATTAAATTAGTACACTTTGTGTATGAGTTACGAACTGAAACTCTGGTTCTGAGGGTGCACACTCTGTACTCGAATTTCGGGGCGTGACATCCAAAGCTCAAGGAACTTCTTATGGGCCATAAAAGTTTTGAATTAAACTAATATTGGTATTTTACACTAATTCATGTTTTGCATGATAACAAGTTGGATGATAGATAAATATCGTTGTGGGCCCTAGGAAGGATCTGACTTTCAACGGTTGAGGTCCATTAGGACTATTATTCCCTACAGTGTGGTCTACTTGAACCTTGGATATGCCTCATTCTTGCACTGTTCTATAAGTCATACAGCTCGACACTTTTTATTATAACTTAGACACATGAAATTTAAAGAGGGAAAAAAGTACAATTTTTTAGCAAATGATTAATAAAAGTAACGATGGGCCATTCGTAGGTAATTATGGTGCAATTGGAAAAATCAATCAACAAGGCATTCATGCACTAAAAAATATACATGTCTTAATTGGTTATTTATTGATATCAAATGGATGATAAATCTAAAACTTCATCCTTGGGGTAGATCTAAACATTTTGCGAATATTAGCTATTGGTCATTTGTTTATCTTATGTGTTAGTGGACTTAGACCATTTAATGTTAATACCTACCTAGTTTGATGTTCGTCTTCAATTTTGGCATAATCAGGTCATTCATACCTAATATTAGCCTAATTAGTTATGCGTAGATAGTCTTTAACATACTTTGACACACTTTGATAAACTTCGATGCATTTATACATGCTTCAATGCACTACAATGGACTTCTAACTATTTTGATAAACTTTGACGAACTTTGATCTTTAGATTTGTCTTATTTTTCGGCTCAAGCCTTAATACGAGCCCGCCAAATGGATGGACAGTTTGGATATAACACATACCTCGTGATGGGACCCACAAAATTTGCTGACTTCAGCAACTGGCCTATGTGTGGTACACCATACACCTGTCAATCCGCTTCCTTTCTTCAGAGGCGGGTTTCCTACAAAAGCCTTTGGGAGGAAATTCTTACGCAAGTATGTTATGTGGGCCTAATTCAATGTATATGAGAAATCCATTCCATTCATCTGTTTTGCGAGTTCATTTTAGGACATGTCACCAAAAATGAGACGGATACAATACTCTATTAGGCCACACAAGAATAAATAGTAGGAATTCAGCTAGCACTGTTGAAGCATCCCTATAGCTATAAAAGTTTTGTATTAGGCTATCCTTCTGGTTTTTTCACTTCATCTCATTGGGAATGACCCTATAAACAAATTGGATAGCATACAAACATCAAGGTGGAGCCCAAGAAAGTTTCAATGGTAGGAATTTTTTCCCCCAAATGTTCCTCTCGTGTGACCACTTTAGTTTGTTATCCTTCTCATTTTTGGTGGTACATCCATAGATGAGCTTGCAAAACAGATGGACGGAATGGATTTCTCATATACATTGAAGTGGGCCCCACATAGCATCATTGTGCAAGAACTTCATTCGAAAGCCTTTTGCACGGAATCTACGTACCGTCATAGCTCGATGCTCTATACACCTTGAGCCGTATGTGGAGAGGACGGATGAGCTACTCCCTTGCCATCGCTAATGGCTAGTGTCGGTGCTATGTGGACTCCACGATGATGTATTTATTTCATCCATGCCGTCCATCTATTTTTCTAGATCGTTTTATGGTATTAAAACAAAAATGAGGTATATCCCAATCTAAAGTGGACAACATTATAGGAAACAATGTTGAATGAATATTGTGCGGATCAAATCGGATTCCAAATCGGATCGGTTCGGATTGGCCACTAATCTGAACTCGACTCGATGTACGGTCAGATCTGAGTGGGCCTTCTCGATCCGACCCGATCATGGCCTTCGGTTCAGATCGGATTGAGTCAGATTCATTAGATCAGGTCAAATTTTGCCTAGCTCTAGTTGGGAGTGATGAACCCAATCGGGTCAAGGATCACAAGCGCAAGACCGCCATGGCCGCCTAAGCCGCTTGATCAGTATAGGGCATTGATCCCGTTAGAGTGTCTCAGTTTCTCCAAACTGCTGGATAAATGGATGTAATTAAACACTCGACTAATATGTTCACCATCACATTGCATTAGTTAAAATGACGACTCGGCAGTTGAGGTCGCACTAAGGGAATGTTGGGCATTACAAACGTAAGATGTTGTCACTCGAGGGAGTGTTGGATGTGAGGACATGCATCATATCACAATAAGTGCATACGCATTTGTAACGCCCCGAAAAATTGGGGGTCGTGCATACGCTCGACTCCCAAGTCCCCGAGTGTCACTTATTATCAATTTTATGGTTTTATGATTTATCAAGTTTAAATGCGCAGTATGGAATTAATTGAAACATGAGGTACATCCACAACTAGTCAACTGAACTGAAAGAAATTAATATATACAAGTCCAAAAGAATATAAATGGGTCGCACAAGGCGATGCCTAATAAAATCGCAAAGAAAATCATATGCCCAAAAGAATGGTGCGCTGAGCCTACGACTCAACGCTTCAGAATCCAGTCTCCTAAGCCGATGGAGAACCGCCCATCAACTGGAAGTATGACAACTCCTCCTTTTCGTCGAGAGTAGCATCGCCATGCTTCACCTGCTCCGTATCCCCTGCATCTATGAGAGAGTCTGGTTGGTGTTTTAAAACATCTCCCAGAGTGGGGAGTGAGTGATCAACTCAGTGGGTGCTATTGGTCTCAAGTTATAACAGACATCAATTATAATATGAACTTAATGAAAAGCAGTCATTCATCAACACCTAACAACTCTTATTTAAATACATGCATGCGGGATGATATGATGCATGCCCTCGCCACAATACTCCCTCAAGCGACTCCATCTAACGATCGCATATGACAACACTCCCTCAGAGCGACCTCGACTTTCGAGTCGCCACCCTAACTAATGCGATGCAATGCGATCGTGTTAGTTGAGTTATTAGTTAAGTCTATTCATCCAGCAGGTTGGGGATTCTGATTTACCCTACGTATCAATGCCCTAAGCTGGTTGCCAGGCCAAGACCCCCCAACACGTGAGGCCGAGACCTCGCGGTCCGTGATCCCGTCGGGTTCCTCATCCCCGACTCCAAGCATATGAGGAGGGCCGAAAGGAAGGGATCGCTCGCGGTCACTACGGGGAGGTGCGGTACCCTAACGTAGGCCGACAGCTCGGACATAGTGTCCCATTCCACAATGCCCGGCCTACGAGACTGTGGACCAGTTTCAAGTGGATTATCGTTGGGCTACAATGGTTGCAGGGTGGTTCAGGTTTGTAACGCCCCGGAAAATCAGGGGTCGTGCATAAACTCAACTCTCGAGTTCCCGAGTGTCACTTATCATGCATTTATGGTTTTTATGATTATTCAAATTTAACTGCGCAATTTGGAATTACCTGAGGCACGAAGCACAATCACACCAGTCTACTGAAATGAAGGATATCACACATATATACAGGTCCAAAATAATAAAATGGTCGCCCAAAGCGTTGCCAAATAGAACAACAAAAGAAGGCTATGTCCAAAAAAGAGTAAAGCAGAGCCTGCGGCTCAGCAAATCCAAATTCAGCCCGATCAAGCCAATGGAGAGCCACCCATCAGCTGCAAGTAGGAGAATCCGTCCTCCTCGTCCAAGCTTGCCTCGTCAGGCTCCTCATGCCCTGAGTCACCTGCATCTATGAATGGGTCTGGTTGGTGTTTTAAAACACCGTACCAGAGTGGGAGTGAGTGGTCAACTCAGTGTGAACTATTGGTCTCAAGTTACAACATGCATCAATTGTAATATGAACTTAATGAAAAGCAGACAATCATCAACACCTAACAACTCTTATTTAAAATGCATGCATGCGGGATGATATGATGCATGCCCTCGTCACAACACTCCCTCAAGCGACTCCATCTAACGATCGCATATGAAAACACTCTCTCAGAGCGACCTCGACTTTCGAGTTGCCACCCTAACTAATGCGTTCAATGCGATCGTGTTAGCTGAGTTATTAGTTAAGTCCTTTCATCCAGCAGGTTGGGGATTCTGATTCACCCTATGTATCAATGCTCTAAACTGGTTGCGAGGCCAAGACCCCATCAATATGTGAGGCCGAGGCCCTGCGGTCCGTGATCCCGTCGGGTTCCTCATCCCCGACACCAAGCACATGAGGAATGCCGAAAGGAAGGGATCGCTCATGGTCACTATGGGGAGGCGCGGTACCCCAGCGTAGGCCGATAGCTTGGACATAGTGTCCTATTCCACCATGCCCGGCTCACGAGGCTGTGGACCAGTTACAAGTGAATTATCAATGGGCTACAATGGTTGCAGGATGGTTCAGGTTCCATACATAGGTGAGCAAACAGGGTTGACAAACAAGGTTGGTCAGACAGTAGGCTAGACCGCACGGGCCAGGCAAGTGTGAGACGAGTGACCTCGGGCACAAGGGACCCATGTAGTCGAACTAGCCCACAGATATAGCCCTAGCGTAGTCCTACCAATGGGATTACAGTCTCTCATCAAGTTCCTGACCAACCCAAGGGTGTGAGGGGATCCGTAACATGCCAATTCTACAGATTATCAACTAGCATAACGACCACATGTTCTCATGCATCTCATATACCATTCAGATTCTCATAACAAGCAAGACTAACCATAACATATAATAAGTGCATGTGAGTTATGTGTGTGTGGGGGTGAGGAAGTTGCGCACTTCCTCCATCTCAAGCCATCATATGCACAAGGGTAATGAACCATACATATTATAAAGCACAACATATGGGAAAAACTAATAAAACATGAGCAAGTGATTCATTCATACACACAATCACGTGAGAGGCAAGATCAAAATAATGAGAGAACTAAGCATGCACATTCATACAATTCCAACAACATGTAATTTCCTAGGGTTTCTCTATAATTTCAAATATATCATCCAAGCATTCAAAATCATTAATCCCACATTAAAATTGGTGCTAGGCCACCTAAGAACAATAGTCCGCACCTTGGATTCGATGGAGGCTTGGAAACGACCTAGGAGATGTGGATTTCGGGGTAGATCGGCCGGAATACCTAAAGGCGACCACTTGTTTGCTAGAATCCCAAGTAAATCTCCCTCATTACAAGGGTTTCAAAGAAAATAGGGAATAGAGCTTACCTAGTTGCTCAGCAGACGAAATAGCGGTTGTGGGGTGAGGTTTCTTCTTGGAGAAGAGGTGGGAAGATGCAAGATTGGCCTCCTTGGGCCCCACCTCGATCTAGGGTCCACACTCCTTCTTCACTCTCTCTTCCTTTCTTCTTTCTCTCTTTTCTCTCTTCTCTCTTTCTCTTTTCTAGGGCAAAATTCGTATGGGGAGAGGGGTGCCCAAATAAGGCCCTTTTTATAATTTCAGATTTGGAGGAAATGGCCCCAAACTTTCACAATTTCCTAAAATAGACTTATGGGACTCCCTATTGGTGTTAGGGTGGCCCTAACACCCCTCTATCCACCAAATTCGGCGTGTAGGTGCCATATGGTCCGACTAGGGCCCATGCAAAAATTGAGGATGAACGGATGAACGGATATATGATCTGAGTAAGCATTTCCGACCCTTAAATGGCCCTGTTGGGGCCCATTCTGGTGATTGGAGCAGTTCTGATGGCCTTCTGGCCATAAAATTTATAGGATAAGTGGTCCATGGCTTGATGAAGGGCCACACAAAATTTGGTAACGATCGGATATGGGGTTTGGTCGTACGAGTCAGATTTGCGATCAACGGTTACCGGGCCACGATCGGGTCCCAGATTTCGTGGACGGGTGTAGTAAAATACATTAGACCTTCTTTGTAAATTTGAAAGAAATACGACGGTTGAAAAGCCCGGAGTCTCAGTTTCTTTTGTCAGTGCTAGATTTTAACTCAGGCATTGGTGGGGCGCATTGGACAAGCGCCAGATGGTACTTCTGGGTGTCCATTGGGTCCGCAGTCCGCGATGGACCACAAGCCCAATGAGATATATGATTTTCTAATTTTTAGATTTTTCTGACCCTCTTCGGTCGCTGGGTGGCCCACACGGGCTGTTGTTAAGTGTAAACGGGCCATCTGGCTTGGCGGCCGGCACTTGGTCCCATCATAATTAGACTGGTCCACTCCAGTATAAACTAACATTGAGTGATAATGGTCATTAAGTGATTTTATAAGTTAATTAAAAAGAAATTTTAAGAATTTTTGAAAATCCAAAACAGTGAAAATCCAGGATGTTACAATCTACCCCCCTTAAAAACAATTTCGTCCCCGAAATTGCCTAAGGGTAATAAGTAAAAATATTATCATTTCATTTGCTTAAGTTTTGCTGGTTTCTAGTTTATGTACGTTTTAGGGTATATATATTAAATACGCTAGCCTAGCTCATTATGATCTACCCCCCTTAAAAGTTTTTACATTTGAGGTTTGAAAACAAATATCAAAATTATTATTATCATATTAAGTGGTTGTTGGTAAAGTTTACCTAATGGTGGTATATTCCTTTCTTTATGATAGGGCTAAAACGGAAAGACAGTTGTGGTAGACTTTGATCCCATACGTCGATCCTCTGTCTGACCAGGGCAGAAAGATCGTTGTATCCCTTCTTAGTCCTGGTAGATCCTGGTCTTCTGCTCGGTCAAAGCAGTGAGTCCATTGGTATTCACCCAGGAATGAGAATTGGGTTAAGCCGCGAGTATTTCGCAGATGTGTGGTTCCGTAATTCCGTAGTCCAATCAATTTAATTATTTAGCCATCATTGGAAAGTTTAAATCTCCTATTTATAAGGTTGTCCTTCGAGTCTTGGTCAAAGATTGTTCTCGTTTTAATTCATGTCCAAATTAGTGATTAATGAATCCTTCACTATGCTTATGGTCAAACGATTATCTCAGAAAGGTTTCCAATGGCCTAAGATTGTATTTGTATGTTGCAGTTTCGATCCTAAGGCTAACAGGTTATGTGTAAAGCATGCCTTGTTTTTCATTAATTTTGAGAGGAGAGGAAGAATTGGAAGTTCTAAGGTATTCTGGTGGTTTAAAGTGCTAATAAAGCTAAGATGGACGCAATAAGACAATTATTCATACATGCATTCACAAGACGACGAGAAAATTCTGAAATAATCCATACATTCACATAAATTTTAAAATGCCATAGGTATGGCCAATTACATGTTACAACATGGATTTCAAGCATTACTAGATAAGCTAGACGTAACAGAAATATAAGCTAATTAAGCAAAGGTCCTGACCATCCTTAAGTACATGCATTAGACCTAACCGCATTAACAAACAACTAGTCGTTAGTAAGGTCGTGGGGCTACTCGCCTGAGTCGGGCGAAAGTGGGGGCGCTTCCTCCCCATAAGGGAAGGAATCGTCGGAATGGTGAAAAAGGAGATGACGGTCGCTAGGAACAATATTTCCCTAGGCTAGGAAGGATTTGGGTGTGAGGAATGTGGGTGGATTGTTGGAGGAATGGTCTTAGGGATGACTTTTAGAATCGGAGTTGAGAAATGGAAATGAGTTTTGGGTGTGAATGGATTTGAGAAGGGTTTGGAAAATGAAATTTAGGAATGGGTTTGAGATGAGGTTGTGTAAGATGAAATGGAAGGTGAGTTGAGGATATGAGGTTTGAGTAGAGATTGGGATTTGAGATGAGTTTTGGGAAATGGGGATGGAATGGTTTTGGGAGTATTAGAGAGGGAGTAAATGAGAGGAAATAGGGCTATGGAGCCTTTACTTGCAAGGAAAGTGGGCCCCACACGAGTACAAGGTGTACATAGAGAGAGGGGACATCTTATAATGTTTCTTATACTTTTGGCAATTGGATTATTTTTAAAATTTTTATGATACTTTATCATTAAGTTTTAAGTTATCCCACCAAATTTCATATCATTTGGAGTTGTAAATAAATTATTAAAATTCTAGGAAAAACAACTGCCTGAAATTTATAATTTTTGAATAGTTGGCAGAATATATTAATTTTAACTATATTAAAAATTTTATTTTATTTTATTATTATTTTTATATAAAACTAGACTCATCAAGCTTCAATCTGGCTTTTGAATCACCTAAATCGGAGTTATAATGAAGGAGTTATGAATTTTTGAATTTAACTAAAAATTGTAGAAATTTTAGCGGGGGTAACACTGGTCGGTGGGGTGGCCAGGGGGCGGCGGGGTGGCCACGCGGGTCGGCGGGGTGGCCACACGGTCCTCTGGACCACTGGCGGGGTGGCCACGCGGGCGGCGGGGTGGCCACGCGGTCCTTTGGACCACTGGCGAGGGCTCCTTGCGATGGTCATATCTCGCAAACCGGAATGAGTTGTTCAATGTGCCATATATGAATTTGGGGTAGAACGTTCTGATCTACGCAATGGGCCTATTTATTCTATGAGATTCCTCCTGATTAGAGGTCAAAACCATATTTTTCTACATTTTCACTATTTTCATTAAAATTTCGTTCTCCCTTAAGTCCTTACCCCCAATGGGTCGAAATTATCAAATATGGTTTGGTGTTAGCTCGTTTGGACTTGGACGGTGGCCTTGACCCTCTAATCATTCAGTTCTGGTTCGTTCCTATCATCGGGCTAAGGTATTGTAAGTTTCTCGGACCTGTTTCCTAGCGTCCCTACTGCCTCTCGCTACCCAATCCTAATCCCTGGGAAGTCTTACCGTTTGTCTAAGGCCGCCGATTCCGGTTCAAGGATGGTTCCTACCATTCTAAGTCTTCGTTGCGTTTTCTATCGTTTCTGTATCGTTATTGTGTTTCCTCACAAGTCAGCGGACGTGTTGGTGAGTTCATGACTCATGGCCCAAAAGATTCCAAACCATGCTCCGATACCATCTGTAACGCCCCGAAAAATCGGGGGTCGTGCATAGACTCGACTCCCGAGTTCCCGAGTGTCACTTATCATGCATTTATGGTTTTTATGATTACTCAAATTTAACTGCGCAATTTGAAATTACCTGAGGCACGGAGCACAATCACACTAGTCTACTGAAATGAAGGATATCACACATATATACAGGTCCAAAATAATAAACGGGTGGCCCAAAGCGTTGCCCAACAGAACAACAAAAGAAGGCTATGTCCAAAAAAGAGTAAAGCTGAGCCCGCAGCTCAGCAAATCCAAATTCAGCCCGATCAAGCCGATGGAGAGCCGCCCATCAGCTGCAAGTAGGAGAATCCGTCCTCCTCGTCCAAGCTTGCTTCGCCAGGCTCCTCATGCCCTGAGTCACCTGCATCTATGAATGGGTCTGGTTGGTGTTTTAAAACACCGTACCAGAGTAGGAGTGAGTGATCAACTCAGTGTGAACTATTGGTCTTAAGTTACAACAGGCATCAATTATAATATGAACTTAATGAAAAGCAGACAATCATTAACACCTAATAACTCTTATTTAAAATACATGCATGCGGGATGATATGATACATGCCCTCGCCACAACACTCCCTTAAGCGACTTCATCTAATGATCGCATATGACAACACTCTCTCAGAGCGACCTCGACTTCCGAGTCGCCACCCTAACTAATGCGTGCAATGCGATCGTGTTAGCTGAGTTATTAGTTAAGTCCTTTCATCCAGCAGGTTGGGGATTCTGATTCACCCTATGTATCAATGCCCTAAACTAGTTGCGAGGCCAAGACTCCATCAATATGTGAGGCCTAGGCCCTGCGGTCCGTGATCCCGTCGGGTTCCTCATCCCCGACACCAAGCACATGAGGAGTGCCGAAAGGAAGGGATCGCTCATGGTCACTACGGGGAGGCGCGGTACCCCAGCGTAGGCCGATAGCTCGGACATAGTGTCCTATTCCACCATGCCCGGCTCACGAGGCTGTAGACTAGTTACAAGTGGATTATCAATGGGCTACAATGGTTGTAGGATGGTTCAGGTTCCATACATAAGTGAGCAAACAGGGTTGACAAACAAGGTTGGTCAGACAGTAGGCTAGACCGCACGGGCCAGGCAAGTGTGAGACGAGTGACCTCGGGCACAAGGGACCTATGTAGTCGAACTACAGCCACCCGAATACACCCGCCCAAGCCCACGGATATAGCCCTAGCGTAGTCCTACCGATGGGACTACCGTCTCTCATCAAGTTTCTGACCAACCCAAGGGTGTGAGGGGATCCGTAACATGCCAATTCTACAGATTATCAACTAGCATAACGACCACATGTTCTCATGCATCTCATATACCATTCAGATTCTCATAACAAGCAAGACTAGCCATAACATGTAATAAGTGCATGTGAGTTATGTGTGTGTGTGGGTGAGGAAGTTGCGCACTTCCTCCATCTCAAGCCATCATATGCACAAGGGTAATGAACCATACATATTATAAAGCACAACATATAGGAAAAACCAATAAAACATGAGCAAGTGATTCATTCATACACACAATCACATGAGAGGCAAGATCAAAATAATGAGAGAACTAAGCATGCACATTCATACAATTTCAACAACATGTAATTTCCTAGGGTTTCTCTAGAATTTTAAATATAACATCCAAGCATTCAAAATCATTAATCCCACATTAAAATTGGTGCTAGGCCACCTAAGAACAATAGTCCGCACCTTGGATTCGATGGAGGCTTGAAAACGACTTAGGAGATGTGGATTTCGGGGTAGATCGGCCGGAATCCCTAAAGGCGACCACTTGCTTGTTAGAATCCCAAGTAAATCTTCCTCATTACAAGGGTTTCAAAGAAAATAGGGAATGGAGCTTACCTAGTTGCTCAACAGATGAAATAACGGTTGTGGGGTGAGGTTTCTTCTTGGAGAAGAGGTGGGAAGATGCAAGATTGGCCTCCTTGGGCCCCACCTCGATCTAGGGTCCACACTCCTCCTTCTTCACTCTCTCTTCCTTTCTTCTTTCTCTCTTTTCTCTCTTTTCTCTTTCTCTTTTCTAGGACAAAATTCGTATGGGGAGAGGGGTGCCCAAATTAGACCCTTTTTATAATTCCAGATTTGGAGGAAATGGCCCTAAACTTTTACAATTTCCTAAAATAGACTTATGAGACTCCCTATTGGTGTTGGGGTGGCCCTAACACTCTGTCCACCAAATTCGACGTGTAGGTACCATATGGTCCGACTAAGGCCCATGCAAAAATTGAGGATGAACGGATGAACGAATATATGATCTGAGTAAGCGTTTCCGACCCTTAAATGGCCCTGTTGGGCCCATTCTGGTGATTGGAGCAGTTCTGATGGCCCTCTGGCCATGAAATTTATAGGATAAGTGGTCCATGGCTTGATGAAGGGCCACACAAAATTTGGGAACGATCGGATATGGGGTTTGGTCGTACGAGTCAGATTTACGATCAACGGTTACCGGGCCACGATTGGGTCTCAGATTTCATGGACGGGTGTAGTAAAATACATTAGACCTTCTTCGTAAATTTGGAAGAAATACGACGGTTGAAAAGCCCGGAGTCTCAGTTTCTTTTGTCAGTGCCAGATTTTAACTCAGGCATTGGTGGGGCGCATTGGGCAAGCGCCAGATGGTACTTCTGGGTGTCCATTGGGTCCGCAGTCCGCGATGGACCACAAGCCCAGTGAGATCTATGATTTTCTAAAGTTTTAGATTTTTTTTTACCCTCCTCGGTCACTGGGTGGCCCACACGGGCTGTTATTAAGTGTAAACAGGCCATCTGGCTTGGCGGCCCGCACTTGGTCCCATCATAACTAGACTGGTCCATCCCAGTATAAACTAACATTGAGTGATAATGGTCATTAAGTGATTTTATAAGTTAATTAAAAAGAAATTTTAAGAATTTTTGGAAATCCAAAACAGTAAAAATCCAAGATGTTACAAGGTTCCATACATATGTGAGCACCCAGGGTTAACAAAAAAGGTTGGTCAGGCCGTAGGCTAGACCGCACAAATCAGGCGAGCATGAGACGAGTGACCTCGGGCACAAGAGACCAATATAGTCGAACTACAGCCACCCGAACACACCCGCCCAAATTCACAGGTCTAGCCCTAACATAGCCCTACCGATGGGACTATCGTCTCTTGTCATGTTCCAGACCAACCCCAAGGTGTGAGGGTGATCCTAACGAGCTATCAACTAATATATCAATATCGTATCTCATGCATCTGAGTCAAATGAATCAAATATTCCTAGCAAGCATTCATGAGTTAAAGTGCATGTGTATTGTGTGTGTGTGTGTATGAGGAGGTTAAGCACTTTCTCTGTCCTAACAGGCCATATGCACAAGAGAAATGAAATCATACACACCATGAATCAATAACATATGGAAGAAATAACGAAGCATAAACATGTTATCATCCATACACGAAATCATGTGAGCAACAAATAATATCATGAAGAACCATCATGCATATCCATACAATTTCAAGAACCTACAATTCCTAGGGGTTCTCTAGACTTTCAAATATACCAACCAAGCATTCAAATTCATTAAGATAGTACTACAATTGGTGTCCGCACCTTGGATTCGATGGAGGCTTGGAAACGACCTAGGAGATGTGAATTTTGGGGTAGATCAGTCGGAATCCCTAAAACCAATCCTTGCATGTGAGAAATTTCATGCCAATCCTTTCTTAATACTCGGATCTCAAGAAGAAAGGGTGAGAGGTTCTTACCTAGATGACCAATGGACGAATTTGGGGTTGTGGCGGAGAGTTTCTTCTTGGAGGAGGGGTAGGGAGTTGAAAAGGTTGAGTTTCTTTGGCTTCACCTCAATTTAAGGTACTCCTTAGCTCTCCTTCACTCTCTTGCTCTCTCTTCACTTCCCTAGCAATGGTGGTTGTGGTGGGAATTATGAACCAAGAGAGGTTGGTTGTGGGTGAATGATGGAGGTTTATGAGGGAGAGGATTTAATGGGTGGAGGGTGTAGGAAGTTATGAGGGAGAGCTTGTTGTTGGAGAATGGAGAAGGGTATGAGGGAGAGGAATATTTGTTGTTGAAGAATGATGGGAGAAATGAGATAAGAGCTAAGGTTTATTTCCCTAAAGTTGGGCCCCTTGGCCTTATGTTTCCATAATTTTCCAAAATAGCCTTATAGGTCTCCGCATGGGTTTTGGGGTGGACCCCACACCCCCTAGGCCACCAAATTTGGTGTGTAGGTCCCTCATGGCTTAATGAGGGTCCATGCAAAAATTGAGGACAAACGGATGAATGGATATAAGGTCTGAGTAAGCGTTTCCGACCTTTAAATGGCCCTGAGAGGCCCATTCTGATTGATGGGGCATTTCTGGTGGCTCTCTGGCCGTGAAATTTATAGGGTAGGTGTTCCATGGCCCGATGAAGGGCCACACAAAATCTGGGAACGATCGGATATGGGGTTTGATCGTACGGGCCTAATTTACGATCGACGGTCACCGTGCCACGATCGGGTCCCAGACTTGGTGGACGGGTGTAGAAAAATACATTGAACCGTCACCACAAATTTGGAAGAAATCCGACAGCTGGAATGCCCAGAGCCCCAGTTTTATTTGTAAGTGCCAGATTCCAATGCTGGCATTGGCGGGGCGCATTTGGCAAGTGCCAGATCCCACTTCTAGGTGTCAACTGGGCCCGCAGTCTGCGATGGACCACAAGCCTAGTGAAATCTATGATTTCCTAATTTTTTAAAATTTTCTGACCTTCCTTGGTCACTGGGCGGCCCACACGGGTTGTTGTTAACTGTAAACAGGTCATTTGGCTTGGCGGCCCGCACTTGGTCCCATCATAACTAGACTGGTCCACCCCAGTATAAACTAACATTGAGTGCTAATGGTCATTAAGTGATTTTATAAGTTAATTTAAAAAGAAATTTTAAAGATTTTTGAAAATCCAAAACAATGAAAATCCAGGATGTTACAGCATTAATAAGAGTCGATAAAAACTGTGTTTTGGATACCTTTCATTAATTATGCTTGTATAATTGATAATATGTGTAACTTATTACTAATGAAACCTACTAAGTTGATCACTCACTCCCACTCTGGGATGGTGTTTTAAAACACTAATCAGATCCTATCTTAGATGTAGGTGTCACAGAGCTCGATGCGTTGAACGAGGCAAGTGTGGATGAGAAAGATGAGCTATCATATTTTCAAATTTTCGGTGGATCCCCGTGGACCAGCTTAGGATTTGCGATGGGGTCCCAGGGTAGGGATTTGTACCTTTTTTTTGGATTATATGTTTTGTGGGACAAGGTCCCTTACGTTTATTTACATTATCTCTTTTGCTAGATATATATCCCATGCTAGTTGCACTTGAGCTTATTATATTGGTCTTGATATATGTTGCATGGTCCACTAAACTTTTCCATTGCTGATGAAACAAATAAGTTATGCATATTTTGAAATCCCCATAAGAGTGCACCAATTCCAGTTCCCATTCTGAAAATCAAAGAACCGATTGCATCAGTTTGATTCTCGGTTTGGGGGCATGTAGAATTGAACCATGAACCGATCCATATAACCGAACCGTGGATTCGAACCAGGAATCGAACCTATATTAAAAAAAAAAAAAAAAAAAAACTAATACCTTAACCCTTGTTCACGCTGATCGCCCGACCCTGCTGCGGATGCCCTCTCTCTCTCTCTCTCTCTCTCTCTCTCTCTCTCTCTCTCTCTCTCTCTCTCGATCTCTCTCTCTCTGATCCTCTTTCTCTCGCCAGTTCTATCTCTCTCGTCCTTGCCCAGAACCGTGGAACCGATTCGGAACTAAACCGGTTTTAACGGTCTGGTTCCGGTTCGGTTTTAGGGTGCTAACGGCCCAGTTCCGGTTCCGAATATCTTAGAACCATTAGGAACGTACGGTTCGGTTCCGGTTTCACCCTAGAACCAGACCGAACCGACCCGTGTGCACCCCTAACTGATATTCACCGCTCTACCGTGGAATTCGGCCATCCAAACAGGCCTTTGGAGGTTATTGCGAAGGAGACAGCTACTCTATGTTAACATAGCTCCCATGAGTCTCAGTCGGTGAATTTCTACTACACATCAAGTGAAGTGAAGGGTGGTCCCTGTACAGCTCAAACGCATTCTAATTACAACGTGTTGAATTGCATGTGATATCCCCTGCCTGAGAGACTAGAAAAGGAGCTCGTTTGTTCTTGTCATTACTCAAAATCCAGCGCATTCAGCCACTATTAGGGACCACACATTCACGTGGTCAAGTAAAATGTGCCATCCATGTTCTAGTTACCTTCACAATAAGGTCTTTTCCAAAAATCACATCACTGATGAAATTATAAGCTTTGATTTGTTTAGTTGAATGTAGGCCGTTGAAAATTTTCTTTTAATAGTTTTAAATTTATCAATGCACGTTCATGTCACAATCATTCCTTTTCTTGAATTACTCTTATTACATATATGATAATGTGGACGATCCCATCACAATCATTTCTTTTTCTGTTTAGCTCTTACAACATAAATATTATATAATAATATGGAGGGTTCCAATCATCTGAATATTCAATTAACGGACGCTGTTAGTGGCTCCACAATCCCAATATTTCAAGACAAACGAAATAAACTATTTCCATTCACTAACGATAAAAGCACTCTGATTGCTTGGCTAGAGACCGACTAGGACTAGGTAGTGACTACTTCAGTTTCGAGGTCTGTACTATGAACTACATAGAATTCAGTGATGATTGAATAACCACCGTTAAAACTTTGTGGGGTCCACAAAAGTTTTGGGTCAAGCTGGTTTTTGTGTTTTCCTTTCATCTATATCTTTGAGATCTAATCAACAGGTTGGATGGCAAATAAACATTACAGCAAGCCCTACGAGCTTTTTTAATGGTGGGTGTTCAACCACCATTTTTTCCTACCGTGTGGTTTATCTGAGATTTGGGTCTGCCTCGTTTTTTGAGTCATGCTTTAAAATGAACTAGAAAAATAAATGGATGGTCTGGATAAAACACATACATCATGGTGGAGCCCAAATCACTACTGAATCCGAATCTGGTGGTGATTTTCCACCGCACGTTGAAAATTTTAATTTTATTCTTTGAAGCATTCATATCAAAATCATCTCTTTTTATGCCGTGGCTCTTATAACATAAATATAAATTATATAATCATGTGGACGATTCCAATCATCTTGACTATTCAACAAGCACATATGGACGATTACTGGTGGGCCCCCCAGTTTACAGTCAAGACAAGCAAAATAAATTCCTTCCCCCACTGCAAATAAAACGGGCATGATCCATGGATCCACCAAGGTGGGTGGGACCCTGACTGTGAGGTTTTAATGATGCATGTGCCTTAAATCCACACCATCCAACAATTTTTTATAGTAGGGGATCATCCCAAAAATGAAGCTATTTAGGACTACACCACAGCCAACAACTGTTATAGAATCGTCACCATTAAAGGATTTCAATGGAATATTTATTTTCCATCCAACCTATTGATAAGGTCATAAAGACTTAGACGAAGCGACCACACAAATATCATCTTGATCCAAAGCTTTTGTGGCCCACAAGAAGTTATTAATGATCAGTTACCACTGTTTCCTATACTATGGTCCAATTAAGATTTTGGTCTGCTTTATTTTTTATTTTTTGGTGATGACTTAAAATGAGCTTTCAATATGGATGTACGGCATGGATGTAGTCACATAATCAAGATGGCCCCAAAGTCAAGGGTCCCACCCACCTCCGCGTCCCAATAGGGCGTACAAGGATCAATAATGATTGAATGCCCACCATTAAAAACTTGTGGGCCATAAAAGTTTTTTATGAAGCTTATATTTGTGTTTTCCCTTCCTTGAGGTCTTTGTGACCTAATCAACAGGTGGGATGGCAAATAAACATTACCGTGGGCCTTATGAACTTTTTAACGGTGAGATTTCAATCACCACTGATTCTTGTCGTGTGGCTCATCTGAGATTAGATCCGCATTTGGTGGAGCCTAGACAGCTATTCCAGCACCCAGCAGTGCCGGGTCGCACTTCGTCCGCTCCCAGACTGTCACTGTGACGTATGTGCTTAGGTAAGTTCTGATTTATCTCAGCCTCCCTATGGACGGTTAAAAAGAGATATACAACAACTGTTCACATTCAACTCGACGAACAGAAGCAACAAGATTGGACGGATGGGATTTCCCAAACTTGATATAATTGGGTGGCGGATTTCCTGTGAAAGCCTTGAGCAGGAAGTTCCTGCTCTGGAAACCTAGGTGGGGTCTACTGTGGTGTCTGTGAGAAATCCACTCCGTTCATCCGTTCTGTGAGCTCATTTTCGTACTTGAGAGAAAAAGTGAGAAAGATCCAAGACTCAAGTGGGCTAGAAACGTGAGGATTGTACGTCTACAGTTAAAATATTCGTGAAGCCACAGAAGTTTTGAATCAGGATAATCATACAGATGGAATGACGTTATTAACGGTATGGATGGCATGTAAACATCACGGTCGATCCCAGGGATATTTCAACGGTAGGAATTTCCCTACCTACCTTTTCCTTTAGTGCGGCCCAGTTAAGTCTTTGGATCCTGTTCAGGTGTCAAGCCTTAAAATGAGCTCAAAACACGGATGGATGAAAAGGATTTCTCACAAACACAACGGTGGGGCCCACCTAGGTTTCCAGTGCAGGAACTTCCTGCGAAAGGCTTTCCCAGGGAATCGGCATCTGGGTCATGGCGCATTAATGGTGGGACACTATAGATTGACGTGTTCCTGCGGTACACTATTCTTTTTCCCTGTTTGGAGGGAATTACTTGGAAATAGTTAGACGAACGGACGAGTCCGTACGGTGCCTTTATAATTTGCGGTGGCCGTAAAGCTCTTTCGCAGAAAGCGATTTTTTACTGTTCGGCAGCTGCTAATTTTACCAAAAAACCCTTCGACTGTTAGGGTAAGCAGGTGTAGGAGGGGTATTTTGGTCCTTTTGAGTTCGTCCATACAACACTAAGGTCTAGTTTCACAATTAAGGGGAGTGAAATTGCTGGCTGAAACCTAAGGTCTATACGCGTCAAGAACCCAATCTACTCCGTCCATCAGTTTTTCAAGACAATAATAGTACGGTAAGATATACGTCAGGAAGATCTCAAAACTCATGTGGGCCACACCACACGAAGCGGTTAGGATTGAACGCTTAGAATTGGAAACTTCGCCGGGTCCAGAGAAGTTTTGTTTCAGGATGATATTTATTCCTACCGTTTATCTGAGTAGTAATAACCATATGAACGGTTTGGATAGAACAAGTATCTCCCACATGAGTTTTGGATCTAATTATATTTTTTAACATTCCAATATTACTGTGGTCTCACCAAACTGATGGACGAAGTGGATTAGTGAAGGGAATCTATGTGGTCCCACACAGATTCCTACTAAAGACACATCATGTGAGCCGGGCAAGGGCCATCGATAGAAAAGAAGCAAGTAAAAAGCACGGAACACCTGTCACATGGCACAATATGCATAAAACACGGTTGAGTCACTATCGGAGGCAGACAGGCATGAGAGCTCCCCCCACTCGTGACGGAACTGCTCTAATTCTTCTTGCCACTGTTTTGAAATAAAACCCATTCGACCCGGTTTTTTAGATACTTGTATTGGACCGACTCGGTACTGAATCCACCAGGTCTGATATTACTGGGAGTTCGGGTATAGCATGGACTAACCTGGACTGAGCTCGACCCAATTATAGGAACCGAAACAATTGAGTTAGCAGAAAATCAAGTTGAGTTAACTTTTATATATATATATATATATATATATATATATATATATATATATGGAAAAGGTACTATGCGCTCGACCTCACCATAAGCTCCCACGAAGTCGAGCTGTGTGGGCCCCACCGTGATGCGTGTTGACCATCAACACCGTGCATTTGATGGGTCCCTTTTAAATTATGGGATATCCCAAAAATCAGCCGTATACGGAACTCAGGTGGGCCATACCATCTAAAATCATGTGAAGACATGCCAAAAACATATAAAAGCACTTGGTGGGGCCCACCTGAGTTTTGAATGCTGCTGAAACTTGGTCTGAACCCTCATACAAGTGGGACACACATAATGGATGGGCTGGATTTGCAAAACACATCTTAGTGGCCGAAAAAATGATTATGAATATTTTAATGGTGCACGGCCCCTCTCAACTTCTGTATGTGGTGTGGCCCACTCAAGTCACGGATTGACTTGATTTTTGAGACCTAGGCCCATGATGGAATGGTGCATCTGACTGATGGGGTAGATGTTCGAAACGCATCACGGTGGGGCCCACACAGCTCGACCTCATGGGACGTTCATAGTACCTTTTCCCAAAATATTATATATATATATATATATATATATATATATATATATATATATATATATATATATATTTATTTTGTATACCTATTTAATAGTATAATTGAGTTGTTCAAAATAAAATTTGTCAAAAGTAATTTGTAATATGAAAAAATATATATTATAAAATCTTAAGGGTATGTTTGATTTTATTAGGTAAATGTAAATGCAGTGGAAATGGGTGATAATTATTTCCTTGTTAATTACTTTCATCGTTGTTTGTGGATTTGACTCTTGCTTTTTTCAATGCAAAAATCGAGGAGGCTGCCAAATATTATGGGGCCCACCATGATGTATGTGGATTTGACTCTTACTTTTTTCAATGCAAAAATCGAGGAGGCTGCCAAATATTATGGGGCCCTACCATGATGTATGTGGATTATCCACACTGTCCATCCATCATGCCAACTGAATTTAGGACATAAGCCAAAAAAATGAGGCAGATTCCAAGTTCAAGTGGACCACACCATATTAAAAATGTAATCGAACACTTACCATTAAAAACTTCTCAGGGCCACTCTCTACTTTGGTGTGGGACACTTAAATGTTGGTTTTTTCTCATTTTTTGGCTCATGCCTCAAAATGTTAGGATAAAGCGAATGGATGATGCAAATATGTCATATACATGACGGTGGGGCCCACAAATTTATGCAGTCATTTTGGACGTTTTTCAAAGTAGGAATACCCTGGCATTTTCAAATTAGGGAAAATGTAGTAATGGATTATTTACCCTCATTTGGAAAATCAAACAGGCCGTAGAAGTATGTTCAGAATTTTAAATGGAGTTACACGTATAAATCATTCATTCGTTCATTTAATATCTTATGTATCATTATAACGCTCTGGATTTTTGCTAATTGAGAATTGAATGTCTTTGGGCGTTATTTTTATTTTTTTGATTTGAGTGTATGTCCATGCATGCATTCACATGTGTTTGAGACTAAAAAGAGTAGTGTGGAACCTACAAAAACCATCCAAAAGAGTGAAAATTCAAATTTTACAGAGCGTGAATCGACCCCGATGGTGACATGTAAAAAAAAAAAAGGTTTCTGGATAGACCCCGACAGTGTCTCTATCGAAATCTGGACAGAAATCAATGGTGTTACCATTGAATCCACGGTGCCTTCGTCACTCTCCTATTCAACAATATTCTGCACGTTCAGATTTTGACAGTTTCAGTGTATTGACTTCATAAATTAAGGGCTACACAAAGTTAGGTTTTTAAAGTGCCAAAAGTGGTACGCATTGCTCTAAATACTAGGCATTTTGTATTATAACTCTATGGGAGGTTGTTTCTAACTATTGGGGCTCACTTAGAGGTGTACACGTCGATCGACGGCATATGATAGTTGTCCTAAGTGATGATCTACACAAGGATATGATCGGCCCACCATTTTAATGCGTCGATTGACAAGTATAATTAGAAGTTAGTTCGACGATTACCGATCATCGATCGAGGTCACGACTATACGAATATATGTAGGATATTAATTTAAACTAATGCCCTAAATTTGATTACTAAACTTTCACTATTTATAATTAGTGAAAATGACGATTCGATCCTAACCGCCCTAAACCATTGGTTCTTAAGCTAATAGAGTAACTAGGTCAGTTTGGTTTGTTAATTAATATCCGACTTCTAATTGAATAAATCACAAGATTAGTCCCAAGATTTTGGTGATTGGATGTATTCATTAGCTTCTCGTGGTTTATTAATCGAATTAGTATACTTCTTTACTGGTAATACCTGCGTATATGCTAGTGCCAAGTATGAAAAAAAAAATCCAAGATGTTAAATCCAAAGTTCAAGTGAACCACACCATAGAAAGTAGTGAAGACAATGACGCCCAGGGTTGAAACCTTTCTAGGGCCTGCCATGATGTATTTTTCCATCCAACTTGTTCATAAAGTCACACGGACCTTGATGAAGGGAAGATCCAAAACTTTTATAACACCTAAGAAATTTTTAATGGTAGACATTCAATCCCCACTGCTTTTTATAGTGCGGTCCACTTGATCTCTGGATTTGCCTCATCGTTGGGCTCATGCCCTAAAATGATCTTGTAAAATAGATGGACGATGTGGATATAACACATACATCATGGTGGGGCTGATAGAACTTTGCATGCCAACACACCAGCAAGGTTGGTGGCAATCCGTGCCCCTTTCAAACATGTTTTGCACATGGGTTACAACAGCTTTTCACATAAATAGATGCAAGGTTTTGTAGGAGTGGAAATAACACCACTTTTCATATCATTATGTTTCATACTTATGGTCTTGTTTACATTTTTTGCAAACAAAAATGTCCATAAACACCTTTTAAAAATTTTTTCTATGCATCTGTGTTATTTTTTATCATTAGTCTCCAGCAAACTCTTCGTCTACCACTGCGGCAATCTTTCGTTCTTTCCTACTACTCTCTGGCAAGCTTTTGTGCTTTCTGCATATTCTCTCCTATAAAACTACACCCTTAGAAAAACTACTCTCTCCAACAGAAACTCCCACCTAAGATAAATGAGTTCTTCTTCTTTGAAACAAATAGAAGAAAAGAAATGAGATAGTAAAACTCCACTTTTTGAATACAATTCTTCTTCTTCCTTTTTTTTTTTTTTGTAAATATTCCACTTAAAAGGGTCTTCTTGAGAGGAAACTAATATAAGAAGATCAGAGATATTAAAAACTCCACTTTTAGAAGATGAGTTCTTCCTCCTTTTTTTCTCTTTTTTTAATTTTTAATTTTTAATTTTTTATAACAAAGATCAGGCTTAGAATAATTTTTTACCAAGAGCTAAACTTTGGGCCCAATTTTAAAAGGCCAAACAATGTTCAAATGAGATGATTATAATGTCATTTTAAAGTTCATCGAATTATCTTTTCATAAGCATAAGATCATCTTGATCCCACCTATAACAAGGGAGTTATGACCATTTTCGTCGGATCACATGATGTTGTAAATGAGGGTGAATTCCATTATGAACTTTGTGCCCACTTTTAAACAATCAAATGACATCTAAATGAGATGATTCTAAAGTTATTGAAAAGTTCATTGAATTATCTTTCCAACGAGCATAAGATAACCCCAATCCAACCTGCAAGGAGGGAGTTATGAGAATTTGCGTAAGATAGCGTGATGGTAGAAACGAGAGCAAACATGAGCGAACGCCATTATGGACATTGGGCCCAATTTTAAATGGTTAAATGAAGTTTAAATGGAATAATTATAAATCCATTTGAAAGTACATCAAAATAGCTTTCCAACGAGCATAAGATCACCCCAATTCGACCTGTAACAAGAGGCGTTATGATTATTTTCGTGGGATCGCCCATGCAGTAAATGAGAGTGAATGTGACCAAAGGTCATCATAAATTTTGGGCCAACTTAGAGTGGTCAAATAGTGTCCAAATAAAATAATTTCAAATTCATTTGAAATTTTATTAAATTATCTTTTCAAAGAGCACAAGATCACATAGTTCTGACTTGTAACGAAGAACTTATGATCATTTTTGTGGGATCATGTGATGCTGAAAATAAGAGCAAACACAACTAAATGCCATCATGGACTTTAGGTTCAATTTTAAATGATTAAATTATATCTAAATGAGATGATTATAAATCCATTTAAAAGTACATCAAATTATCTTTCCAACAAGTATAAGATTACCCCTATTTGACATGTAATGAGAGAGTTATGATAATTTTCATGGGATCGTACGATGTTGGAAATGAGAGCAAACGTGACCAAATGTCACCATGGATTTTAGGCCCGCTTATTAGTGATCTGTGGTATCTAAATAAAATGATTCCAAATTTATTTGAAAGTTCATGAAATTAACTTTCCAAAGAATACATGATCACCTTAATGTATGTTGTGTTCATCCACTTTGTCCTTCCATTTTTCCAGACCACTTTAGGGCATAGTCCAAAAAAATTAGTAGATCAAAATCTCAAATGGACCAAACAAAAGGATTGAATGTCCACCGTTAAAAACTTCTTGGATGCCAACAAAGTTTTGGATGAAGCTGAGGGTTGCGGATATTTAATCTAATCCTACGATACTATAGTGGTGGACGCTGGACAATAGCGATCTATGTTAAAGATAGGCTAAACTATATTAAAATAAAAGATGAAAAATGAAAGATAAATTAGAAAGTAGTTAAATGTGTTTGGGTTTACTTTTATAGCTTGTCGAGGCGGCTAAACCCTCATTAGGTGCTACTTTTATAACGATCATTGTGTGCTATTTTTATAGCTTGTCGAGGCGGCTAAACGCTCATTGGATTTACTTGCTGATCATTAATCTTTCACATATTCAACATGCAATCTAAATAGAAAGGTTTTTAGATAGATCCAAAACCGTTGGCTTATCAGATCTTCTTCTCATAGTTGATCCCTTGATGGAGATGTAACGCCTTAAAAATCGGCACCTGAGTACATAGACTCTGGTCCCGAGTTCCCAAGTGTTAACTTAATAAAATGTACATGCGTCTTCATTCTAATTCACGTTAAGTCCGTATACAAATAATCAGAGTTGCGTAATTCAACTTAGTGGAACCAAAGCGAGGCAGAGATAACAAAATTTTAATAAATATAGGGCAAACAGTCAAAGTACAATTGAAAAGTGATGTTCGCCCTAATGAGGATTATACAAGTCACAATATACACACCCAAGATGGTTAGAGTGTAAAGTTCCCAGTTTATTCCAAATCTTCTAGAGCATAACAGTGGTGGCGTAATTTGACTTAAGCCTACCCGTCGGAGGCCTCGATAGAGCCTGCATCAACAATATGCCTGATTGGTGTTTTAAAACATTGTCCCAAGTGGGAGTGAGTAGCTAACTCAATGGTTCCATTAGTTTTAAGTTACACATATTATCAACGCAATCGACGTATTTAATGATAAACAATAAATCAAATAATTCCTAAAAGCTCTTGTTAATGTGTATATGAAGATATGACGTGATACATGCCCTTTCCAAACAACACTCTCTCATACATGACTCCGACCACTTGGTTCGCAAATGATAACACTCCCTCAAACATGCGACTTCAACATCTGTTTTGCCACATTCTAATCTAATGCGATGCGATGAATAATTATATTTGTCAAGTAATTATTAAGTTTAATTCATCCAGCATATTGGCGAAGCTAGGATACCGACACTATATCACGAGTCCTTATCCACATCACGTGGCTTGTTGCCACACGTAGCGACTCCTTACAAGTGTCCCTTGATCCAAATTTAGGTGTCACCCATTTATCTCACAAATCAACAATTCCAAAGGTACGGTATGATACCTAAATGTATAAGGATCAACTCGGTATGGATCGTCACCTAAACTGAATATAATCAGTCAGTTCCGAGGTGCGGGCTTGTCACATAAAACTAAAAACACATAAGGAAAGAGCTCATTACCCAATTTCATTCACGCCCGAGTTGTTCGAACAGTATTATGGCACGGAATCATTGGCCGGGTAATTTGACGGGGGTCATTCGAACAATGATTTATCACCTCCATCAATGCTCCCTAGTCACTATGGGGAGGCTCGTCACCCAAGCATAGGCTGACAACTTGGACACGTTGTCCCATACCACCATGCCCGGCTCATGAGTCTTAGTGGAATTGTATTCCACTAACGGCTATAAATGGACACATCCATTTGGAACAGGGTATCCAAGATTCCATTTAGTCATGTCATACATTGTGAACATATATGATCAGTTAGCAAGTGGACTAATTTGATTGAGCTGGGAGAACCACGACACAACCGGCATTCAGTGCAAGCAGCCCTTGTAGTCCAGATACTATCGGTCGTTCGTATTCAACCCGGGTCAATCGAACAAGCCTATGATGGTCGCCTTAACTTGGGTCACCCCTTGATTTGAGTGATTTACCAACTAACCCAACATCTTAGCAAATCTTAAGTATTTATATGGACTAAACTTTATATCAACAATTAAAGCGTAAATTTCACTATGCAACCACTTTGGTATTTCGTCAAACACATAAGCATCCATAAGGTATTACATTCACTAAAGCATTCAATCAAACATGTGAGCATGCATAAAGCAATGCAATCACTAAGTATTAAATCAAGCACATGAGCATCGAAAAAATATTATATTCCACCATTCAAGCATTTCATCAAACACGTGAGCATTCATATCCAACAAATAGCGTATATTAGAGACAAATCAAAACATTTACATATTAACATGTACAAATTCATCTACAAGCATCTAATCATTAACTGAGACTCTCAATGATTGATAAATGATAACCTAAAGATAATAGTCCGCACCTTATAACGAACTGCTTGACTCGTGGCGCTCGTAGGGTTAGGGTGTTAGGAAAACATCGTTAAAAGGCTTAAATAAACATACAAGCTTATAAGAATTAGAATGAATTAAATATAAGACCTAAACCTACAAACATAACTCAATACTTATCTTCAATCGTCGTTGAATCGACACAAATGAAGGACAATGTTGTTATAGAGGAGATGAGAGGGTGAAGGTGAACAAACCCTCATACTTCCAAGCTCTCCCTCTCTCTTTCTCCTCTTTTCTTCTCATTCTCTTCTCATTTTCTCCTTATTTTTCTCTTGTTGAAATTCGTATGGGAGGAGGGGGTGCCCAAATAAGGGCCTTATATAGTGCCAGATGTTGTACAAATGACCCAAAGGGCTAGGTTTTCATTGTACTAGCCTTATGGGAGTGTTTCTAAGCTCTAGGCCTATTATGAGGTGTACATGTCGATATACACCGTAGGATATTTAGCCCTAATGATGATCTATGTATGGATATGATCGGCCCGCCATTTAGATGCGCTAATTGACTGATATGATCAGAAGTTTGTTCATCAGTCAGCGATGGTCAATCAGGGTCGCGGCTATACGGATATGTGTAGAGAAATATCTTTAGTCGGTACCTCGAATTTGGCCATGAACCGACCGTTCGAAAGTTACAACTTTGCGAAAGAGGAATGAACTGATTTCATTTAAGTCTCAGACTTTCATATAAGGTATTCGTACAGCTTAAGTACTTGCCTTGCAGTCCAAGTTGAATGATTCGAGATGCGATCTCGACTCGATGTCCCACGATGGACGTCAAGCCCACTAAGACGAATATATTTCTATAGCCTCGAGTTTAGTGGCCCACTAACGAGTGGTCTAAAGCTTGTTTGGATAATCAGGGCATTTTTTGAATGAATTGGGTAGTGAGATTTCTCGTGCGTAATAATTAGGGTCTGGATTAGCTAAGTTTGTACTGTAGCCTATTCGCAATTAGCGAAAATGCCGATTTGGTTAAAGTCAGTCTAAGCCATTGTTTTTTTTCTGGGCTAAAGGGGTAACCGATTGATTTGGTTTATTAATTAAGATCTAACCCCTACTTATCTCGGCTTTGGGTAGATCTTTATTTAGTTACGGTTGGCTTGATTAGTCATGATAGCTCGACTAGATTTAGACCCTACGTGAACAAATCCCGAGGTTAAGCTCGATGTTTAAGTGATTGGGCTGATTCGTTGGCTTCCTACGGTTGATTGATCGAATTTGTGCGGTTCTTTACTGGTACTACGCATGTATAGACTCGACTAGATTTAGATCCTATGTGAACAAATCCTGAAGCTAAGCTCGATGTTTAAGTGATCGGGCGGATAAGTTGGCTTCCTACGGTTGATTGATCGGATTTGTGCAGTTCTTTACTGGTATTACCCATGTATAGGCTCACTTCGAGCGTTTAGGACTAATAAGCAACAACATAACTTAATTATAATGAAAATTTTCAAAGGTTTTTCAAAATCTAAAATAGTGAAAATTCAGGATGTTACAGGAGATCTCTGTGGTCCCTAATCGAATTCGAGGTCAATCAAGAGAATCTCTGCCACTGATCCCGGACTTCAAATCGATTATGGCCACTCATCTGGTAGTCCGATCAAGCCACCTCCTGTGTTTAATTAGAACTTTCACCCCTTAATGGTTTAAAGTGTTGAGGAGATTAAATGGATTGGATGCACCCAATTTTTATATGTTCTTATCGGATGGGTTAGATCCTTCATCAAGCTCTCTCTCTCTCTCTCTCTCTCTCTCTCTCTCTCTCTCTCTCAATTTCGATTAATGTACACCTTGGGACTTGATTTACTTGATGTTTGCACTCTCCTAAATTGAGTCCAAACTATAATCAAATTTATTTGGATATCGGTCCGATTTTCAAGTATTCAAAATATTCTTAAATGCCACAGACTCCGGAAAGATCTCCTATATTGGAAGGATTGTCAGGCATGTTGTTGCTTTAATTGGTTCATTTAATCATAGCACATGGATGCAACGATTCTCTCCCTTAAAGGCATGCGTAAGTGTTTGTGCCTTTGCATTAATTACATAATGCGTATTGGTGAAGGAAGATCAATTGAAGATATCTTCGAGTGCGATTTCAATTTCTGTGAGTACCAAACTCATAGTGTTAACACGTAGCAACTTTCCATTAGTCCACATCAAGACGTCGAAAATGGGTGTAAACAACTCACACTCTTTTGCTTATTGCAATCTTTCTCTCTCATCTATATTCTTCCTTTTTATTTTTATTTACTTTTGTCTGTCCGAGGTCATAAACCATGTGTAATGAGGCAAGGCTTTTTTTTTTTTTTTGTCCACCGAAGGTCTTAAACCATGCACAATAAGGTTAAGTGGTGATATGCTGAAGTTTCATTTAAAAAAGAAAATAAAAAATGCAAAAAAGTAACAAGTCATGTAAAGTAGAGACCACATATTATATATAAGAATAAGAGCACACAATGCCTTAACTTTTTTTTTTTTTTTAAACCGAGACTCTTATTTGAAATTTATAGTAGCAAACCAACCATTGGAGTCGCATTAATTGAAGAGTCTTACTACTCTATAACCCTTAAGCAATTCTATAATTTTTAGCCGGCTATAGATCTAGAATTTTATTTAGTTAGCCACAACTTAAATCAAAAGTATTTTTATATTCAAGTTCGTACTATACCCCCAAACACCAATAAAGCATGAATGAGAAATGAAAAGCCCATGGAGTAAGGTGCCACATTAGCAAGTGTGGCTCGTGTGTCCAGTGGCACACGTGCACGATCATGATTGTCCATCTAATGGCCCGGATATTAGAAGGCCCACTTATGACGCTTTATACTCTGTTAGAGTATGACACTTGATACACCGACACTAAGAAATCACACACGTATCATGCATTAAATCAAATTGAACCCAAAATTAGATTGGTTGAATAGGTCTAATCTCTGATTTGTGGATCCTTGTTGGTTGAAATAAAACCCTAAGATATTTTTCATTCCTAACCGTCCAATAAATGTCCACAAATCCAATGGTCAGCTATTCAAATGACTTTCATTTTTAGTTCATGATGCAGCTAATCTTGGACCCATTATCTACACACTTTGATTTGAATTTCTTATATCCCATGTATGCAATTTGTAGGAATAAATTTCTAATTGCCTGCGTATCATCCATCTCACTTTGTCAGAGTATCAAATTTCTAAATTTGAATGTAATTTATGATATGCAAGCGAATCCAATTCTGACAACTGGGGCCCATCTTGCAGTAATCCATGCCTTTACTTTTATTGTGTTCCATCACGAATGCTACAAATGGACGGTTGAGAAGTTAGCTTGGTCACTCCATCAATGAATTGGAAGAATGATCCTAACCGATGGATCTGAGACCTCCAGATCCACAGTTTTAAACAAAATAAGAATTGGTCCAATCCGCATCACATCAACTTGAGTTCTCAATTGGAGGGTCAAGATCCTCCGGAAGAAGCATTAATTGGGCAATGACCAGTCTAAAGAGTGTGGGTGAGGGTTTTCATGGTAATTTGAACTCAATTAATAACTCGAATCCAATTATTATTATTATTATTATTATTATTAATTAATTAATAATTAGTACTTTCATTTAATAAATTATTTTTTTAAAAAAATATCACTTTCTCTTCAACGTTGTAGAATAAGCTTATTTTACAACACTTGCCATTCAACTCATTTAAAAGGGTTCCTCACTGCAAAAGTGGACCCTTAAAATTCAAGCTAATCCAACCCTCATGTGGGCTACCTAGTGAATTTAAAGATTTCTTTGTAATTGTTGATTATTTTCTATGGTGGGCCCACTTCATGATTAAAATGTCCTAATTTTTAGGGTACCCCATCATCATGATGAGATTACATAATGGGTAGGTTGGATGGCAATAAGATAGTATACTAAAAAAAAAAAAAAAAAATTCAAATTACAAATGAGTACCCCATACAATAATAAATACCTTATACTACTATAACGGTACAAGCATGAGTACGTACTTGAGGCCTGACATGGACCTGGATATGAGTGCAATACTCATTGGTAGAGTGCAACTTGACTGCAACAACGAACCAACCATGTGGGTGAGACCTCGATTGTAGGGCCCACCCTGATGTATGCAGTATATATCCACACAATCCATTTATTTTGCTAGCTTATTTTATGGCAGGGTTTCGAAAATAAAGTAGATACAAATTTCAATTGGACCACATCGCAAGAAATAGTGGTTATTGACCATTTAAAAAAAAAAAAAAAAATTGGCCACGAAAGTGTTGAATCAAGCTGATATTTGTTTTTCCTTTTCATGACCTTATCAAATAAACATTAAGGTGGATCATGGGAAGTTTTAATGATGGGCGTTCAATAACCACTATTTCCTGCGTAGTCCACCTAAAATTTCTATTTACTTCATTTTTTGGACCATGCCTTAAAATATGCTAACAAAACATATGGATGGTGTGGATATACATTGTATACATCAAGGTAGGATTCTTTTGTATCTTTCATCGGGTGTAATGTCATACACGAAGAGGGGCCCGGTTAGGGAAAATTAAAATTAATTACAACCTAATTAAGTCTATATAGAAAGGTTTTTTTTTTTTTTTTTTTTTTTTTTTTTTTTTTTTTTTTGAAGCGAAATCAATTATTTTATAATAAAATTTTTTCCATTTATTTCTATTTCTTTTATTCTTTCTTACAAGCATAAATCTAAACTTTAATCTTTGAATTTGAGCTATCTTTCAATGACCCAAACCATTTATAAAACAAGCTTTGCTTTGTATGGTGGAAAATTAATAAATAAAATTTCGTTATTTGGATGATTTCAGCCCTTTTAATTGTTTGGCTCTTTTGCTTTGAACATGGACTGTCATTTTAACCTTTTTCTAATTAATGAGTTGAAATATTTAAATTAGGATATTTTTTTTTTCTAAGGAATCCGCCGCCTTAAGATGTAGACCTCACATAAACAATGGAATAACCGGCAATAGAACGAGTTTAGGGTGTGTTTGGATTGCCACTAAAAATCTTTTGCAGGGCATTTAACACATTTTTCTCTCCACCGATCGGCCCAAGTGAAGCATACCTCTAGCTAGAATTAACTATGAGACAGTGGCCCACTAAAGTATGCCAACTGAAATTAAACACAAATGTACCTTTCCGGTGGTCCACTTGTTATGTGGGCCAAAAACATGTGAGAATAAAAATTGGACTGGGAAAAAGACCTATGGTATATATTAAGCTTACATGTCTGGCCCATTTAATGCATGTACCTGCCTACTTCTAGTCGGGTGGGACCTGCTTAATGAATTTTTTTCACTAACTAAAAAGACCACATACTTTAATAACAAGAATTTTTCTCCAGTCGGGAGAAATCATCCCATCATCTTACTTTGACTCATTTGAATTAATTTCAAAGTGACTCATGTAGAAAATTTCATAAAATCTTCTACTTAAAAAAATGCATTAATATCAAGGTCTAAAAGTTGTTTCCGGTCCCATATGGGCCATTTCAGGTTGATATGGGCTTATCACGGAGAGATTACATTATGAAAATGGTGAATTATTTATTTCATTGACAATTATCAAAGCATATTGAAAATATAGGAAATTTGCAAAGGAGTGAAAAGTTCTTAGCTGATATTTATCCTAACAAATAAGAAAATATTCTAATTTATAATAACAAAATTGATATTCATCTAATTTCACCTTAGTCATTTCAAATAAAACTTTAAACATTAATTGGCATATTATATAGGATGGGGTGATGATTTTTAGTTTCTTTAGAAGTTTGGGATTTTTAGAGTGGATGGGTGTGATTTGTACAAATCTCAATTTTTTTATTTATTTTATTTTATTATTATTTTTTTTATTACACATGCACACACCCCACACACTCACGCTGGTGGAATTTCACCACCTATGGGTACTCAATTGTTATAACAACTGTTGAGATCCATCATCATCATAGCCTTATTTTGCTAATTGTGGTTAGATGTGGCAGTAACTTATGTTAAATCATAGGTCATCAAGGGCTCATTTGGACCCACTTTCTCAAAGGGGAGTTTTTGAATAAATGAGTTTTAAGCATGATATTTTGTAAGGTGGGCAGGATCCGACCCGACTCATCGGATCTGATCCGACCCGAACTGAAAGCCAGGGTCGGGTCGGATCAAGTAGACCCACTCAGATCCGAAGCCAAACTAAGTTGAGTTCGGGTTATATAACAACTCGATACAATCCAATTTGATCCGGACCGGAATCGGAGAGTATAAAGTTAGATTTTACTCTCTCTGTTTTTTTATTTATTTTTTATTTTTTATTTTTTTTTATCACTTTACAATTATTCTACTCGAACCTTAACCCTACCCACAGCCCTGAGCCGACTTCCTCTCCTTCCCTCCTTTCTCTCCCAATTTCCCTCCTCTCATTCTCTCTCCTCCTTTCTCTCCCTATTTCCCTCCTCTCCTTCTTTCTCTCCTCCTTTTTCTCCATCTCTCTCCCGATTTCTCCTTCTATTTCCATCATGTTTCCTCCTTAGCATGAGAGTCTCCGGGTCGGTTTGACTCAGCCCAGTTCGAATCAACCGGACAGACCCAACTCGATCCGACTCAGTTTTCCTGACCGGGTCAAACTAGGTTCGGGTCAGGCCAGCAAGAAATCAGTTCGGATCGAGTCAGCCCTGCTGGACTCGGTTTCGAATCGGATCGAGTGCAGGTCAGGTACTTGCAAAAACCGAATCGAGTCGAGTTGCACCTAATCCGATCCAACTTGAGTCGATGCCCACCTCTAATATTCGACGTCAAAACACTTTTGTAGGGTGCGTCCAAACGGTCCCAAGTCTTTTCTTACTACCTTAAGATTAAAAACAAGCAGTAGGCTACTTCCATACTAGCCCTTCCTATGCCACTCATGACTTAGTAGTACACTATGTGAAGTCATGGTTCCCGTGCCCATGTGGTGTGTAGGGGTGAGAGTGTATGTTTTAAATAAATTTTTTTTTTTTTTTAAACTACATTCCATAGTTACGCAAAAATATTTTAATGATCCAGGCCATTCATATGATGGCCTTGCTGTGGATAGAAAACTTGAGAAAAAAAAAACCTTTGAATATTTCAACCCTTCTATTGTTGAACTGTTCTCCTTTGAATATGGACCTTTTTTTCTTAACCTTTTTACGGGGGCGGCGGCATAGATCAAAAGGTACAATCTTTTTCATGTACGAGAATCTGAAGAAGGCCGGCTATACGTCTCATTAGATCAACGGCTAGGATCATCACACCAGGGCCACATGAAAGGAGGGGAAAACTTATAGGGCCAGGCTGAAGAGGTCGTTCACCGCACATGTGCAAATTTGGCACGTGTTTATGGGATCCAGGCCATTCATCATGTGGAAACCCTTGTGAGTATGTCCTGGCACTGGAATCAGGCTTATGCTATCATCAGGTTGGCCACACCTTATGGTGAATGCAGACCGTTGGTATTTTTCAATCCAACCGTCCATTCATATCTTTTCATACCCGTGCAGCTCATATGATGAGTGAACGAGCCTTATTTTGGGCCAGCGGCTTCCAGATGAGTAGCCTGAATCTAGCACACGTGCAGCGTCAGCACATGTGCAGCTAATAGCTCTAACATTTTTCTAGGGAGCAGATCCGGACTCCAAAACAAAGTGTTTCTGAGGGCAGAGATTTACCTTTCATCCACATCGGTTATCGCACACGTGGTGCTACATGGACAATATCCAGACCGTTCACTCAGCAGGTCCAGCAGTAAATGAATCCTTTCATCGGTGGGGTCCTCAAGTCAGAATTTAAAATGCCAAGTTGAATGATTTCACCGATTAGATGGCTAGGATTGTCAGATCAAGGCAAGTTTTGGTTGCTTTCACATCAGTGGTGCATATGAACGATCTGGATCTGATCCATGTTTACAATATAAGAGTAAACGGTGTGGAGCATTAGATCGGCTCCCGTTTTCTTATTTAGGCCTGCCAAATGAATGGAAGGTCGTAACAGCTTGCCATGATCCTTGTTAGCCCAGGTAATTATTGCAGAAACACGATTATACTTTGACAGGGTATGATGCTTCATATACATGCACTTTGAAATTGAGAAAATAAATGCCAGTTAATCACAGGTATGGATCATTCAATAAATTATAATTTTGGAATAAAAATCCATCGACATCAGATCTCTCCTATTTGGACGGTTTGATTCACATGTAAACTTCTTAAGTGCCGGTACACCGTCACCCAATACTCTCACAGTGTACCAAATAACTCTGGTTCACTAGTCAAACTAGTACGACTTTTCAGCGGTCGGCACACATATGCTTACGGCGCCACGGGCGCGGACGTACGGACGCGGTTTTGCTTGCGACCCAACAACAGTCTGCCTATGCGGGCCCCACGGTAGTGCAACAGCTTAGTGGGTGAGGCCCTGACCGTGGGGGCTAATTATATTTATTTGTTATATATCCACACCGTCCATCCGTTTTACTCGATCATTTTAGGACATTGTCAAAGAAAAGAGGCAGATTCAAATCTCAGGTGGAACATAGATGTATAGATTAAATTCCCACCATTAAAAACTTTTCAAGGGTCAGGAAAGTTTTGGATCAAACTGATATTGTGTTTTTCCTGCATCCAAGTGCGTGTGACCTTATTTACAGTGAGTCATGTGATGTTTTTAATGAGAGGAGTTCAATCACCACTGTCTTCCTGTGGCGTGGTCTACTTAGATTTCAATCAGCCTCATTTTTAAGATTAGGCCCTGAAATGATAAGGCAAAAAGGATAAGGCCTCACTCACTAAGCTGCTATCATTACCGGAATCACCACTATTTTCTTGCGTTGTGGTCCACCTAAAATTTGAATTTATCTCATTTTTGGGACTTGGCTTAAAATGATTTGGCAAAATAGTTAGGACCCACTAAGCTGTTTTCTATCACTACTGTTTTTCTGTGGTGTGGTCCACGTAAGACTCGGATCTACCTCATTTTTTGGACCATGCTCTAAAATGATACAGCAAAACGACTGTTACCCCTGGCTCACATAATCTACACCTCATTTTCAAATGCCAGGATGATTGCACCCATCATGGCATGTATGACTTAAATTTGGTCCATTCATAAGATGGGGCCCACCACGAGCACATCCCAAAATTTCAGCCGCGTGTGGAGGTGTATACAAGCTTTGAACAAGTTTTAAATTCAGAGCTTTTTGTGCCCGCCTACATAACATGTGACTAGAACCAGGTTATATTCTGGCTCTAGAAGCTACATTGAAAAGCCGCTTTCCTTCCCACTAAATGACATTTTTGCTCATTAAAAGTGGACCATCACTCATTTGACAATTTATCTAACTTTTTATTTCATCAATTACATCAGTAATATAAAGTAAAAGTGTTATTTGTTTCACCAACTACAAGAGTAATGTAAAATAAATATATTATTATTATGAATTTATCACTACTAACTAAAATCATTAGTTAAATGTAAGGTATTAGTGAATTTTTTTATTTTTTATTTAATCATAAGTATCTTCTAAATGTTCCATCGTGGAGGGTATTTTTTCATAAATGCCAAAAATGTCCATCAATTGAAAGGTACGTAGAAAGAATCCGGTGAAAGGTCCCGTTGATACTCCATGTGTTGGATCCTCTTCCACCGAAAGAATCCGGTGAAAGGTCCCGTTGATACTCCATGTGTTGGATCCTCTTCCACCGAGACGTGACCTTAATTGAGAGAATGACAAGAAAAGACTAATCGATCGAGATCGGCCGGCCCGACGATATAGATGCTCTTGACGTGTCCGGTGAATAAGCCATCAGAGAAATGGTGTCCCCCACGTATATCGAAAGCATGAAATGATAAGCCATGATTTGGACCTTTCAGTGGATGGGTCCCACTGCTAGAGAAATCTAACACGCAATCTTAACTATTAGTCGACCACCTAAGTAATCTCTCGAGGGTGTGGCCGGCACGTATGGTCTTCTAGAATCTCTATATATGCATGGTACTCTGAAATATCTGGTCCATAATTAATAAAGTAGATAATCTAGAGTGAAACTTTCATATATTCCCTCTACTAGGAGGGTCACACTTCTATTGGAATAATGGACCATTAGAAAGATGATCAACGGTTCTTATTGAATGCGCGTACCTTACAAAATAAAATCAGCCTAATTATTAGTCTAGAATATAAACACATGCACCACGTGGGCATGATTATGCCAAAGAGGATGTACATGTCACACAGTACTCATTATATATCATGTTAGTCAACATTTTTGCCGACAGAAGTTAACATGAGTCGTGTGGTTGATGATAAACAGCGGCGTGGTTTGATTGATAGTAAGTAATTGAAAATCAATTTGAAATGGAATGCAAAAAAGCTGGTGGAATCCTCTCAAAGTCTGAGAATCGGATGTAAATGATTGTTATGCCAAGAACAATTGGATTAATTTCGAAAGTGGGCCCACTTTTATGGGCCACCTAAGGTTCAATTTTTTAAAATTTTTGGTCAAGTAAATATTTTAATAGGCTCATTATAATTTTTATGTCCACTGTCACATATATTAATTTGAAGTATTAAAATGAGTTATTTAATATATTTTAATTACAGGCATTCAAATACAATATTTGACTTCAAGTGTATTCTAATTATAGGCATCCAAACACAACTAAGGAACCCAATTTGCATGGATTCCAGCGTATTCCAATTACAAGAATCAACAAGCCCATGAAAAGTTATATAGGTGGGAGATGTAAATACCTTTCCAATGAGGTAGTATTTTATAAAATTTTCTAAATTTTACTACCTACCAGTAAAAATTCTCCTTGACTTAAATAAAAAAATTATACCGGCAGTGGGGATGGCTATGGTTCTCCTCAGACATGAGTCCTTTGGTGGTATGCTCAGGTTTTCATTTGTAGTAATTGTGGGCTCATGCCTTGTAATCCTGAAAACTCCCCTAGGCGGGTTGGGATCTACTCGCTTTCCAATTAAAAAGCATTATCTTAATTGACTATCCTAATCTTTTAATAAATGGACATTTTTCTCGCTCAACGCTAGTGCTTCCTTTTGACTTTTGGTTTCCACTTGTATGCCATCAATCAAAGGGTTAGGATTATTTAAACAGTGTATTTTTAAAAATTTTTAATGGATGGTTTGTAAATCCTATGCCCCATAGACACCAGGTTAACTCCAATGGCATGGGATCCGTAGCTATTCAATTAGGACATGTGGCCGCTTGTATAGACTTCAGTAACGTGTCGGAATATGTAAGTGTTGGGCATATTAAAGTCGTATTTGACTTGAATTAAATTAAACGTCTTATAACTTCAGTCGTCGAGATAGACTAATTAAGACCGGATCTGTAAACATCAATAATCTATTCATCTATCGATCATATGAGATCATGCGATTTATGAATGGAAAAGTTTATCCTTCAAATGGATTCTTTTTCTTATCTTTCGGTCGAAATGACTTCAATATGCACGTGATTACAATCTTAGTTTAATTACAGAATGATAAAATACAATTAGACAAAACTAAAAGTATTTTATTAATGACCATACTATATGGACGCTCACAACTAACTTTAGAAACGATGATCCGTTCATCGCTAAGCATGGACTGAGCTTCACAGTAGGATAGTTGTGAAGTGCAGGATTGTCATTTATTTGTTGTTCAATTGAAAATCTCGCTTCATGGTGAGATGGACGATGGAGGGCAGATCTTTGATAATTTATTTGTAACTTGGTCAGGAAAAAAGAAAGAAAGAAAAAAAAAAAAGCATTGTGACAAGATGATCAGTGGGGTGATAATCACTTTATGAACTTAGTGGGAACCAAGCACGTAGCAAAACAGTCATGATTCGACTATCTATTCATTGTTTGGTATGAACTAAACTTCATAATAAGTTGGCTGGCAAAATCATCTAGTACGTAGCAGCAAAGCCCCGTAACCTTCCGTTTGAAATTAAGTGATCTTCCTTATGATCCATTAAGATGGCAAGGAGAAAGGGATTGAGAGACAAACTAAGAATAAAAACTATGCCACATGCTATGAGTAGCGTTGTGTTAGTGACCGATGATGAGTTAGACTATAATAAAGTAAAGAGATAAGTATCCATGAGAACATGATATATAGGCAACAAAATGGTTGTTTGATTTTGTTGATGTAAAGCCAGTTTTGATTGATTATTATGGAGAGGTCCCAGAGCTCTTTTTCATGTGCTATTTTTATAGACTTGGAAATGCAGTGATCATGTGTAATGTTCGGCAGCGTGATATAGTCTCATATAACTCTCCTTGGTCTTATATATAAGTATAGCTTATTGTGTTCGACCATGTGTTCAAGAGACATTATATACGAATTCTTTCATCTTGTTATTTCAGTTAAGTAACGTGCATAAGTACTTTGCTGGAGCCTTCACGTTAATAAACTATTACTTTTGCAGAGAGTTGCTTTTATTGATATTTAGCATTTTATACTTGCTAGAGAGCTACTTTAGTAAGTTTATAGCATTAAATGCTTTCCATATGTAAACTCATTCCCTTTAAGTTTATCTACACCATATGTGGTATAGGAAACTCATATGACACCTGGGCACCGTGACAAGTCAAGTATAAACAAATTCCACGTGACATGCTAACTTACAAAATATTGTAATCCACTGCACGCATACACACATGCCTAAAGGAATGTGTATAGAGATCTAGGTCGTTCATGACCAGGTGGGGTCTGTAGCCATTAAATCTTTTCCCACACTTGTGGGCCACTTGATGTGTGGGGCTCTTTGATCCATGGCATGTTCATGGAGGAATCCACCGGATGAGCTACTTAGATCTTACACAAGATTACCTAGTATTGTATGCTGTGTACATGCAACTCATGTAAATTGAAGCTGAGGCATTTTTAAATATTATTGCTCGAAGATTGACTGAGTGAACAAAGTGAGTATTGTTCATACATATATATGGGCAATTTTGAAATTATAAGCGTGTGTAAGTCCAACTAGAGAATTAAGTATAGGGGTAGATTTGAAAATGTTCATATTTTTTTTCATCCATCTAAAAGTTTGAATAAATGATTAGTACAGGTGTAGGCTCAAAACTTTTACTTAATTTTTTTCACACGGATGGATGTATGATGAATGGAGGAATGTGTTACCTTTATTTTTTACAAAAGAAGTGAGCCATCCACCAATTAGGATACACTGTAAACATGTCATGGCTCAATTGATGAGTGCCTTCCCTTTACTTTTTAACTTTTAGCACATGGCATGATGAATGTAACATATCTCTATCATGTCTGCCGTGGAAGTGGATTGCCACTTACCATGGCCTTGACAATAATCCATCTAAGCAAGGGCTGTCTGAGTCCTGCAGTTATCTATGGATTTAATTCACGCCGCTCATCTATTTTTAGAATTATTTTAAGATAGAAGCTAAAAAAAAAAAAAAAAAAGTCAGATTCAAATCTCAAGTAAACCACATCAAGAAGCAGCGGTGATAGACAAAAATAAACCTAAACGAGGGGAAAACCCAGATAACAACCCGATGTGCCGTTCCCAAGAGGTTTTAGATTCGTACCTTAAATGGCAATATAGATGGACAGTGTCAGTGGCCCGATGTGCTGTTCCCAAGAGGTACTAGATTTGTACCTTAAAATGACAAAATAGATGGGCAGTGGGAACGGATTGGCTACTTCCCCTGCCACCGGCTGATGGCTGATGGTCGGTGCTCTATGGTCCCCAACATGATGTATGTATTTCATCCATGCTGTCCATTTATTTTTCCAGATCATTTTATGGTATGAGACAAAAAAATGAGTGTATCAAAATCTCAACTGGAACACATTACAGGAAACAATGTTGAATGAGTTTCGAACATTAAAAAACTTTTGGGGGCCATGGAAGTTTTGGATCAATCAGATCTTTGTTTTCTCCATTCATCTGGACCTATGTGACCTAATCAACAGATTGGATTTCAAATAAACAGCACATGGGGCCTTAGGAGGATTTTAATTGTGGATATCCAATCATTATTGTTTTCCTGTATGTGTTCTACCTGAGATTTATATCCATCTCATATTTTGTATCAGGCTCTAAAATGATCTTTAAAAATGGATGAACGGAATGGATTAAACATATACATCATGGTGGGGCCCACAGTGCACCGACTACCAGCCACAGGGCTGGTGGCAGGGGGAGTAGCCAATCTGTTGCCATGGACAGTGCGGGCAAAATCAATATATCATGGTGGGCCGCACAGATTCCTGCGTGAAAGTAAGCAGGATGCAATCCGTGTACGATGCACCTGGTTCTTTGACACGTGTTCTGGTTGATTGACAATGCAAAAACAGAAGCGGATTGGCGTAGATACGTGTCGCGCGAAGACAGCACCGACACTTCTCGAACTCCGAGTTGTACGGACGGTTCAAAGGAGATCAAAGTTACACGGGCAGTAATGATGTATTTATTATTTCTACACCGTTCATCCATTTTTTAGATCACTTTAGAGCATTGGAAAAGATAAATAAATGATATCCAAAGTACAAGTGGACCACACCAAAAATAGCTGCGACGATAATGATTTTCACCGTTAAAAATTTTGTAACCGTAACATTTATTTTCCATCCAACCTGTTAATAATGTTACAAATAGATAAATGAAAAGGGTAAACAAATTTCATACTCATCCCAAGCTTCTGTGACCCAAAAGGGTTCAATAGTAGACGTTCAATGATCTCTGTGGTAGGCCCACTGAAGCTCTGGACATGGCTCATTCTTTATATCTTACCCTAAAATGATCTCTCAACTATAATGTACGGCAGAGATACAAAACAAACATGGTAAGGCCTGCAGAACTTAGTTACCTCACTTCACTGGCAGTCTCGCTACTCAACCTGGCGGTAGCCAATCCGCACCCTGTGCGACGCACCTGGATATTTGACACGTTTTCTGTTTAGTACGGATGCAAGAGTCCATTACTGATTGACAATGCAAATAAACGGCAGCGGATTGGCCAGCACCAGCTATATAGCTTGTGTAGATACGTGTCTTGCAAAGACGGTGCCGACACTCCTTAAGCTCAGAGTTGTACTAACGGTTCAAAGGAGTAGATACGTGTAGTGCAAAGACCGTGCCGACACTCCTTAAGCTCCGAGTTGTACAAACGTCCAAAGGAGATGAAAGTTGCGTGGACTTATAATGATGTATTTATTATATTCACACTGTTCCATCCTTTCTAGATATCATTTCGGAGCATTAGACAAAATTGAATCATTTCAGTGTTAAAAAGTTCATAGGGCCCACCATAACGTTTATTTTCTATGAAGAGGATAAACAAATTTCATATTGATCGGAAACTTTTATAACCTACAGAAGGATTTGCCCACTATAACATTTATTTTCTATGAAGAGGAGACAAATTTCATATTGATCTGAAACTTCTATGACCCCCAAAAGAGTTTAAATCCATTTCTTTGATGGGTTTTTTTGACCTGTCGTCGACCAATCGTGAGCCTCGCTTGACCGGTCGAAGGCTGTGGTTGACCAGTCGTGGAAGACAAGTCGTGGCACTACTCAAAGTCCAGCGACTGTGGACTACTTTTCTCCAGGGTGTTCGACCAGCTGAAAGAGGTTCTCGACCGGTCGAAGGTGGCTCTCTCCCTCCTGGGTCAAAAAGGGAGAGATTTGATGGATTTTTTTGACCCGTCGTCGACCGGTCGTGAGCCTCACTCGACCGGTCGAAGGCTGTGGCCGACCAGTCGTGGAAGACAAGTCGTAGCACGACTCAAAGTTCAGCGACTGCGGACTACTTTTCTCTGGGGTGCTCGACCAGTTGAAGGAGGTTCTCGACCTGTCGAAGGTGGCTCTCGACCGGTTGTGGACTCGGTCCGACCAGTCGAGGTTACGCAGATTCATTCCGCGATTTTGCGCGGATTTTGTGTCGCAAGTCCTTTCGCAACTAGGATGTGGAAGGGAGTTTCCTAAAACTATAAATATGAGTTCCTAGGGTTTTCAAGGTACAACAAGAGAGTTTCCTAAAGCTTTACAAGGAATTTGTTAAAGGGTTTAGGGCTATCAAAGGTGAGAGAGAGGGAGAAAGAGATAGAGAAAGCTTATAGAAGGGAGGTTCTGCTCGTGGAGGCTATCTACTATGCGATCTATATATCAGCGCTTCTATGTCCTCGTAATCGGTTAGATCTCTCTATTTTCTCTATTTCTCTTATTGTTTATCCACTCCTGCGTGAGTGAAGAATGTTGTAACGTTCTACTTCATAGTGGATTGTTAATCTCGACGAGATCCCGTGGTTTTAACCTCTTTGAGAGTTTTCCATGTAAAAATCTCGTGTGGTGTGTGATTGATGCATTGATTGTTTTCATTGCTTTATTATCCATAATTCTGGTTTGTTCTAGAGGGCTATGTTATAGGAAGATCCGAGCCGATGATAGTTGGAGAGATAGACGATCCACTAGTCCGGGTGGAGAGTCCGAGCCTCGGCATAATGCTAGGAAGGAGGGTTAAGATGGGCGAAGCTCCCATTCGAGACCGCCTTCTTTCCAAGTCGGAAGGGAAAACATTTAAGCCGCATGATCAACCTCGAACGAACTTCCATCATAATACCGAGGATTGCATTACTTGATTGTTCGGCTCGGGATTGGCTTTGATCAATCCTCGGTTGGGGAGCGATGCTGTCATCCTCGATCTAGCCGAGCCGAGGTATCTCCGAGGATAAAGGTTACGTGCACTAAGTGGGGAAACTGCCATGTATGAACGTGTCCTATTATCTCGTGCGTAGATACGCATACCGTAACACATGATCTCCGGATTCTGGGCAGTATCTCCATGATCTGTAAATCACACTGATCGTGCCGAGATTATCGAATGCGAATCAAGCGATGAAGAGGTATAAATATCACATCGTCCCATCAAGTACGCAACATCGACACTCTCCCTTTCCTCCCCGACCAGTATTTCATTGTCGACTTAGGCTCGGAAATGGATGAGCAGTTTGGATATAATGCAGGGAACATCCTTCATCATTGATGGGACATTTTACCTAGATATAATACATACCTCATGATGGGACATATAGAATCTGACATCAATACACCAGCTATATAGCTGGTGTGTGGTACACTACTTTTAAATGCACATTCAAAATAGTTCCATCTTAGGCTGGTGCAATATATGTTGCCTCTCTCTCTTCATACACTTCTTTCACTCAAACTTTCACATCTTTTTTTTTTTTTTGGTTAGAATTTGCTGACGTCAATACGCAGGCTATATAGTTGGTGTGTGGTACACTACTTTTAAATGCACATTCAAAATCATCCCATTGTAAACTGGTGCAATATTTGTGGGCTCTCTCTTGGTAGGAATCCATATGCTTCTTTCACTCAAACTTTCACAATTTTGTTTTGTTTTGTTTTTTTAATTTTTCCAGAACTTGCTGACATCAATACACCAGCTACATAGCTGGTGTGTGGTACACTACTTTTAAATGCACATTCAAAATCGTTCCATCATAGGCTAGTGTAATATATGTCGGCTCTCTCTCGGTGGAATCTATACACTTCACTCACACTTTCACAGCCTTTTTTTTTTTTTTTCAGAACTTGCTGACATCAATACACTAAACTTTCACATCTTTGTTTTATATATATATATATATATATATATATATATATATATATATATATTCAAAACTTGCTAACGTCAATACACCTGCTATATAACTGGTGTGTGGTATACTATTTTTAAATGTACATTCAAAATCATACCATCATAGACTGGTGCAATATATGTCCGCTCTCTCTCTCTATGGGAATCCATACACTTCTTTCACTCAAACTTTCACATCTTTGTTTAATCATCTAATTTCGATTAAAAGCTTTTGATACAATACATCTCATGACTCATTATATCAGTAAAATGAAAATTTACTCTACCAGAATAACATAACATGATGTATGCCTTTGAAGGTCGATGCTGATTAAATGTCCACCACCATCGTCGGTGGTGTATTGACATGCATAATTTAGGATGTGATTTGGCTAGTGATGCTGCGGTGCTCTGTGAGCCCTGCTATGATGTATGTGTTGTCATCCATCCATTTTTAAAGATCATTTCAGATCTTGATCTCAAGAATGAGGCAAATTTAAAACTCAAGTGGACCACGCCACGGGAAACAGTAGTGATTGGATGTCCACCATTAAAAACCTCCTTGGACCCAATGCAATGTTTATTTGACATATAACCTGTTGATTAGATCGTAGAAATCTAGATTAAGGGTAAGGAAACATCCGCTTGATCCAAAACTTTTGGGGGCCGCAGGAAATTCTTAATGGTGGGCATTCAATAAACACTTCGTGGTCCACTCGTGATTTGGATCTAACTCATTTTTAGGCTCATATCATTTTGATATGAAAAAAATGGCCAAATGGCATGAATGAAACATATACTATGATGCATGTTATAACTACACCATGTGCGTGACACCTTGATCTATGGCTCAAGTGGTAGACAGTGAAAGATACCTCGTTTCAACACTGACTATGCATGTACAGTACCAAACATCTTTTTTTCGTTTTTTTTAGCACACGCACGCCAAAGTGGGATTTCACCACCTATGGATACTTGAACCCTTGACCGGGTGTTGAAACTCCTGGGAGTCTACCACCCGAGCAAGTGTGAGGATCCCAGTACCAAACATCTGAACATTAATGATTACCTACATTTAGGTAAATGCTGTCACGGGCCTTAATATCTTAAATTTGGACAACTTCCAATTAAAGGTAGGGCTAGAAGAATGGTAAAATGGTAGGCTTATCTCTTCCAAAAATAAAATTTATGAGACAATCCAATCCGTTACTTTTTCTGCAATTTATCCATCTACAAAATGGCCAAATATCCAATGGATAGGATTGTGTAATAGGGACGTGGATTGGGTACTAACCATGTCCATCCCGAGCTCGGAACAACAGGGGCTTAGAGTGGCCACTATGATGTATGGGTTTCATCCACACCGTTCATCCATTTTTTTTATATCATTTTAGGGTACAGAATCAAAATGGAGGCAGATCCAAGGCACAAGTTGACCACACAATGAGGATTAAACTCTTACAATTGAAAATTTACTGGGGGTACTAAGTTTTGGATCGAGCTGATATGTGTTTTCCCTTCATCCAAGTCTATGTGACTTTATGAATAGGTTGGATGGAAAATAAACATCACAGTGGGCCCTAGGAAAGTTTCAATGGTGGGTGTCATTATCACCGATGCTTACTATAGTGTGGTCCACTTGAGCCTTGTATCTGCCTAAATTTTGGTCCTATGCTATAAAATGACACGGAGAAATGAATGCACAGTATGGATAAAACCCATACATCACTGTAGCCACTAAGAGAGAGTTTTTAGACAGATCGGACCTCATATGAGTGGACCTGATTTGCACATTGCAAGAGCACATCTCCTGCTTAGAGATCACTTCCATATTACAATTCTTCTGCTCCACGTCATCTTAGGGTGAATATTATCAATGGAAGGATTTATGGCGGGGCGATCATGAAATCCTTGCATGACTCGTTGCTATCGAAAATGGACTAGGGCTTTTAGCTGAAGCTTTAAAGGGTACATTGAAAAAGTGGAATGCTTGACACGTGAGATTGCCCATCTTCAATTTTGACCGTTCATTCATTTATGCAACGGGCAGCTAGCCGTGGTGACTTAAAAAAAATAAATGGAATTGATGGTCTCAATTATCTAATCAACTGCATGAAAAATGTACGGCCAGTATTGAGTGGAGAGGCCCCGTCACGGATTGCCTATTTACTCCAAAGAAGCACATGGGTGCAATTCCATGGCTCATTAGTAGATACAGTGCATTTCAACACTGAGGTCATGGGTTTTGTTATAGGGAAAATAGGCCGACCCTGCCATTGACAAACCAGATCAATAATTCAAACAACGACTGATACAGTTCAGTGACCAGACCCCCGTCTACTTAACCAAGTATGGAGAGAGGTCGAGCTCGACCCCCTCAACCAAATACGAGGAGAGGCCGAGCTCAAGCTCTTCGGTTAGTCGTGGAAGAAGGCCAAGCCCAACCTCTAAGCGCAAGGCCGAGCTCGACCCCTAACCATAGGGCCAAGACATTTACCAATCAACGGCGATACAAGGCAAGTTCATCCCATCCTCAGGCGAACAAAACATCGACTACGGCTGTGACCTAGCCCAGACTACTTCAAGGTAGCTAAACCTGCCTCTGTGAGGACCAACCTGACCTCAATTAGGTCAGTCTGCATTTCCGGTCAATGATCACGAAAACCGACTTTCATATGGACCACCCCGAGATTCTAACCAAATATCTAGAAAGATCCACCACTCAAGGAGTCCGAATCCTATTATAATATGTTCTTAGCAAACAGAGATATGTGCCCTCTATGACACCGCCTCTCCTCACCTATACATAGGAAGGCCCCCAATGGTGAAAGGTACGCATAATCTCTAGCTCTAAACCCTCAACACTCAATTAGACCCAGATTCCTAACTTAGGCATCGAAGGATTCCCAACACGAGCCAAGCTCCCATTTGTTCGTTCTTTGTGCAGGTTCGCAAGCCAGGAAGGGCTAACCAATTTTCTGCATCTATAGGTTCAACTGCCAATGTTGTTTGGGTGTGTGTGTTTTAAAAAAATAATGGATCAACTGCTTGTAACCAACATTGTTATTTATAATAAAATGACTAACATTTAAATGGTTAGGATAATCCAGTCCCCATGAATTTTACCATGGGATGCTCTACAACATGAATGAATGGACAATCTAGATCAATGGTTGGTTTGCACGTGTTGTGGGTATAACATCCAACTCAACTTGGCCCTACAATAAGGGTTATTTAGACCAAAATCATGCTACCCAGCCATCGAAGAGCTTTAAAAAAACAAAAACAAAAACAAAAAATAGTTTGTTAGTACACCCCACTGTCAGTTCACACTTCACTGTTAGCCACCCCCTTAGGAAATCGATACATGACCTCAATGTTGAAACGGAGGTATCTTTCACTCAGTCTACCAATTGAGCTATGGATCAAGGTGTAACCATAGAAAAGCTGATGTAGGGTTAAAACTCATGTAATCAATGCAAACTTTAGTTAATAGCAATTGAAGAAGTGGTCCATGACTTGCGCCATCCATGCAGCGAATATTCAAGGAACACTCAAAAGTAGCTAATTGATGGCAACTGGATAGATGTGTATTTCCATGGAAATCTAAAGGTTCATGCATTTGCCCTAGCTGGGTTAAAAATGTGTTCCATGGAAATCTAAGGTTCATGCATTTGCCCTATTTGGGTTTAAAATGTCCCATGACAAAGCATAAATAGGTTCTTTTGAAAGTATTAGAAGGTCTCTTTTACATGACTCTCTTCCATCCAAATCTCACCGATGTTTAAATTCCACCCATTAAAATCTTTTTATGTTAATCCTAGCACTTCTGTGTTTAGATGACTTAGATGAGTTTTTTTTTTTTTTTTTTTTTTTTTTTTTTTTTTTTTAATGTGTTTCATGGAACTAATTTTAAAAATAATGATAATAATAATAAATAAAAAAATTTGGTATATATAAACAAGTTCTTTGAAAATTGTAAAAATGTATTTGTAAATACCCCACCCGAACGGGTGTTCACAACCCCAAGTGTAGGGTCGCGATGTAGTAGTAATCTCAGTGAGATCGAGGTCGAATTCACTGGGACTAAACTTGTACGTTTCTGAAAATAACTAGAAAAAGATATAAACCTAATTCTGAAATTGTAGATAGAGTAATTGTGAATAACATAATTAGAACTAATAAATTTAAAGGTGGTAACTAAGGTGCCAAGGATCCACTTGTAGCAATTGGGAGGCTACCTTACATGATTTAATAGATCTAACTGGAATCAGAGTCCTATCTTATCCAGATGGAGAAAAGAGAGACGGTCAGATCTCTGAACTTCTCATGAACCTAGTCTTAAAATATGAGAGTTGTGAGGATTGGTAGTGATTCCATCACCCAACTATGCCCAGGAGACAATGACAAACAACAGGATATACCAATCCCACAACCAATCATAGGAGAATTGTGATGGTTAAGAAGAACTTCATCAGCCTACTATGCTCGAAGGACGATGGTGAACAATGAAACTTACTAATTTCACAATCTCAATTCAGGGAAAGAAGATATTCAAAGCAATCGCAAATCCATTGTAATTTGAGTCACAACAAACCATTAAACACTAAAAATATTCCTTAATAAATAACTAAAATCCAAGAGAATTCAAGAAAACATGAATCAAAACCAAGCAAACATTCCAATCACGCTACAAGCTTCACCTCTTAACCATAGCTAAGAGGTTTAGCCAACCATAGACATGATTGAACTAAAGATCTTTAAACAAAACATCAATTAAGGAAGAAGAATAAAAACTTTCGGACTGCGGCTCCACCCTTTTGCTTCACTCTTCAAACCCTAGAAGATGCCTTGGAACATCCTACGGACTCCTATTTATAGTTGTGTAACTCCAACTTTCGCACTGAGTTGGAAGAATCCAGAAATCACCTCAAATTTACGCATCCGCACAAAATTTACGTTAACCTTGGGCTCTACTTCTACTTCGGCTAGCCGAACTTCCGCAAATTCCAGAAGAACATGTTGCTGGATTTTCTGCCAAACTTTCTTGGGCTGGCCGAACTCTTGGGCTAGTTGAATCAAAACTCGGGCTAGCCAGCTGACACTTCAAATCTTGGATTCTCTAGATTCCTCACTTGGTTTTCTTGGATCTTTAACACGTAAATTCTTCAATCTTGGTACGTCTCTTAATATCCATCCTCAGTTTTGGTGATTCTTGAATGTTAAATCCATGCTTTTAGCATCATTTTCAATCCAAGCTTTAAATTCACCCTGCAACACAAACATGATTAAAATAGAACATTAAGCATTATCATGTTTATAAAACTAAGTAATAAATGTGGGATAATATGCAATATTTGACCCTCAACACAATCCCCAACTAGCATTTTGCTAGTCCCGAGCAAAGTATGTGAAAAATATTTCGAGAACATAGGATAATTTCTGTAAGCCCAAGTGATTTTAAAAACAATTTAAATAATAAAATTCTAAAATACATCAATGTTGAGCATTATTTTCTCCTAAACCCTAGTATTCGGTAAATTTCATAGTCAAGTTCAAAGTATTAATCGACAAATTAGAACAATTATAAACATTGACTTCCATGGGTGCATAGTGAAAGACTTATCACAATCAAAGGTTCAATTCTTAATTTTCATGATAATATTGATAATCAAAAGAGTATTCAAGATGACCAAAACCTAAACCTAAAATTTGTCTTACAGTTCAGTCTTTTTATTCTTCCAACTTTTGATTTTTCCATCGATCGCTTTCACGCTATATTTAATCTTTTCAATGATCTTCCATAGGTAGCCCTTTTCGACGACAAATGTTTTTTTAGCTGAGTATTCTTTTTATCTATATATATATATATATATATATATATATATATATATATATATATATATATATATTCCCATGTTGGTTCCTTCCATGCTTAACAATCATCAAGTTATTAATCCAATATCAAACTAGAACCTTAATGTGTAAGCTAAATGTGATATGTGAAATCATGATTCAATCAGTGTTTAAAACTTCTAACTAGGAGTCAATAACTCAATCTTAATTTTGAAGTATATCATGTAACTGAAATCCAAGAGACATAAATTATCAACATTAGGTATCTTATAATTCTAATACACAGATTAACTTCAAAATTTACTTCAATTTATAGAAATTTCTTAAAAATTTTCAAAAATTTTATGGCAAAACACTAATTAGTATACCTAATCTTCCATCCCCAACCTAAAATCTATATTGTCCTCAATGTAAAAGAAATAAACATGTTTTGTAAAAGAGACAACAAAATTGAATGGGAAGCGATGGAAAGATAGTACTTGATGAAGGAATTTTAAGGCTTTTTCAATGATCTCAGTATAAAATGGGTTAGTACAAAACTAAACAATTGAAAGCAAACTATCTTAAACAATAAAAAGCAAACTACCCTAAACTGCAAAAAATAAACTATCCTAAATTAGGAAAGCAGAGAAAAACTACTTAATGCAGTAAGGTTCTTCCTCTGGCCAATATCTTAATAAATTTCTCGGTAGATTTCTCAATAAGATCATCCAAAAGTCCTTTTTGCAATAGACTCGGATGCCTTAGAGCATGAATTTCCAGAGAAATTTATGGACCTCAGCAAAAAATTGTCGTTGAATCGCCTAAGGTATCCAAAGTATATATGATTCACTTGCGACAGAAAAAGTTTCAATGTTAGTACTTTATGGTGAATCAAAGACTACAAGTAGATAGAATTCAGAAAAAATCTCTGCAGATGATGTAGTCTCAACACATTCCGAAGTTTCAGACTTCGGTTCAATTGTCAGTTCTCCTTCCTGTGATAGTAAACATTCAGGATTTGTGGATTAAAGGGTTTCAGAATAAGGATTCTCTTGGTCAATAATAACTACCAAGATATTATCTTGCAAGGCATACACTACGTCTTGTATCATGGAATTGTTTGAATTTGCACAGTGTGCCAAGCAATTTTTCGAAGAATTAGAAAATTCAGTTGAGAGTGGCTCTAAGATCCATCCTTGGCTTTGGTGATTCTTGAGCGTTAAATCCATGCTTTTGACATCCCTTTCCATCCAAGCTCTTAAATTCACCTTGCAACACAAACATGATTAAAATAGAACATTAAGCATTATCATGTTCATAAAACTAAATAATAAATGGGGGGATAATATGCAATGTTTGACCCTCAACAACAGGATTACAACCATTGTCGGCAATTTAGTTGGACTTTGGTAAGCAGTTTCCAATCAGCTTGAAAAAGCATCAAAAATCCAAATGGGTAGAATGAAAAGAATATCCAACACGTCACAGAAGCAACCAATGAACCCAATTAGTAGATCTGGTACCCAACAAATAAAATCATGAGTGATTGTCTGAACTCTCCAGAAACCCTAAGTATGCCTTACTTCGATAAAATGATCTCTAGTCGACCCCAAAAAGCATCGAAAGTCCAAACGGGTTAAGGGGAAGGTCCTCGACGTGTCATGAGTGTTGTGTCAATTCAATCAAATATGGGGCTACACATGTGATCTAGGGCCTATATCTAAATTTCGTGTGTGTGTGTGTGTGTCTATAATGTGATGGCAAGCCAGAGTCTACTTGACTCAATGTTTGATTGAACCGTTGGTGTCCCCCGCATTGAGTCAGATTGATTAGAGACTAGATACAATAATCTAGTTATCCTCTCGACCACCAGTTATGATCAATGATCAAGCAATTCGCATATCGCAGAGTTAACACAGATTTGCAAATTTGCAGGGTTTGTTTCAATTTTGATTGAGATTCTCCAGATGCTAAAAATATGAGTATAATTGAGATTGGGAGGTATCTTAAGTTTTCTAATTTGTTCCTAGGGTTTTAAAGGGCTTGTAAGGAAGATTCGAGGCTTCTTCGAATCGGGTATTATCTATCTTTTATAATTTACACTTTTTTATGGTTTTTCACCATAAGGGTTTTTCAATGTTAAATTCAAAGTTTTTGTAATTATACTTAGTTATTGCTATTGGATTATTTGGCTTGATTCATATCTATGTGCATTTGCATCCCCTAACACGGACAATTTGACCATCACTTCTGAGATGAATTTGAAACGGTGAAAGGAAATTTGCAATCGCTCTCATTCATCTCTAAGAATCAAACGATGTTATTATCACCCGAGATGAAATGATTAATCGGAAAATAGACTATTTGTGGTGATAATAGGAATATGGACGGTTCAATCGTTGGACCATCTCAGCATGTGGGCCCTAATGGATGGCGACGCAATCCTAGTGGATGCGGAGTGCATAGACCCGCTACTGGTTAGTTCTCTGCGGGCCCCCATTATGCGTGCATTTTTATCCACATCGTCCATCATTTTTATTTTTTTTTCAGATCATTTTAGGGCATGATCTAAAAAATGAGGAAGATCCAGATCTGAGGTGAACTCCACCACAGGAAATAGTGGTGATTAAACGTCCACCACTGAAAACTTCTCATGGCCACAGAAGTTCTAGATGAAGCTAATATTTGTGTTATCCCTTCATCCAGGTCTGTGTGAACTACTCAACAGGTTGGGTTGGAGTTGGACAGCTGACAAACATTACAGTAGATCCTAGGAACTTTTTAATGGTGGGTCTAAAAAATCCACGTTCCACACTATCTAAACTACGTAATCACGACCCCACCAATCAGTCGCCGTTCACATCGGTACGGTTACAATCACACCATCTGGAGTTGGGCCCGAGCAGATACGAGATTATGAATATCACGTGCTTCAAATTGGCTTCACACGGACATGCCCACGTGACAGAATATTCGTATGTTCTGACGTTATATAAAAAGTTAAAAAGGTCGTAGCACATGCCAACACCAAATACATGTCTGAATCCGGCCATTTGTCAGAAGGGGTCCACCATGACCAAACGGCTGCGCCGACTCGGTTTGGCCGGTGATCAAGACACCAGCCAGCTAGTGTGGTGTCAAAGCTTTGTAGGACCCACCATGATGTATGTGTTTTATCGACAGGTACATCCATTTTTGCCTGCTTATCCAAAGCTCAAAATTGAAGTATAAGTAGACTACACCATAGAAAAACGTGTGGATAATAACATCCATTATTGAAACCTTCCTAAGGCCGGCGGAGATGTTTATTTTTCATCCAACCTATTCATAAGGTCACATATACCGGATGCAGGGAAAACAAAAATATCAGCTCAATTCAAAACTTTTGTAGCCTTGAAGAAATTTTAAATGATAAGCATTCAATTCTGATTGTTTCCTATGGTGCGGTCCACCTAAACTTTAGATCTACCTCATTTTGATTCATGCCCTAAAATTTTCTGAAAAAAAATAAATAAATAAATAAAATAAAAAAAAAAAAAAAAGATGAACAACATAGATAAAACACATACATCATGATGAGGCTCACAGAGATTTGATACCAGCTAATTGGCTGGTGTTGTGGTGACCAGCCAAATAGTGTCCCACCACGCTGGGACTTGGATTGGCCACTGCCCCCACTGGTATCAATTAGGCGTGGCAGGATTAGATTGGACAGCAAGTCCATGTCACACGTGGGACTTGTGGGGCTTACCTTAATATATACACGGTATATCCACACCGTCCATCCATTTTCTAGCTTATTTTAATGCCTGGTCCAAAAATGAAGTGGATACAAATCTGAGTGGAGCATACCACAAGAAACTATGGTCATTGAATGTCGACCATTAAACACTTTGTAGGGTCCACAATCATGTTTATTTGTTATCCAACCTGTTGATAAGGTCATCAATGCTTGGACCAAGGGAAAATTATCGACTTGATCTAAAACTTTTGTGGCCCTCAAAAAGTTTTTAATAGATTTATATCTAATTTATTTTTAGGACCACGCTATAGAATAAGCTGGTAAAACAGATGGATAGCATGGATATACAATGCATACATCAAGATATGCCCCATGGTTAGGATCCTACCCACATAGTTGGTTCGAGAGTCGCTGCTATGTCACGTTAGTTTAAAAGCTCTTCAATACTCGACCCCGACATATCTCTAACAGTGGGCTGCATGCCTATCAAATCTCACCCCATTGTGCCATCGCTGCTTGGTACGCTGCATTAGTCAAGTGGCTCACATGCCGGTGAGAAAAGTAGGCTGGGATCTGATAGTGACTCATCCAGCATCCGATGAGGATAGTCCAATAATTCATTAGGTTATAAGGTGATGAGTAAATTCTGTGGGGCCCACAATAATGTATGTGTCATCGTACACACTATCCATCTCTTTTGAAGACATGAGCCCAATGTTGAGGCATATCAAAAGTGGACCACATCTGAGAAAAATGTGGGGATAAGGACATCTATTGTTGAAACCTAGATATTTATTTGTCATCCAGCTTGTTTATAAGGTCACGCGGACATGGATGAAGGAAAAACACATTTTGATTCAAAACTTTTATGGGCTCCACTAAGTTTTCAAAGATAGCTGTTCAATTCCCACTATTTCCTATGGTGTGGTCCACTTGAGCTTTGGACATGGGAAGTGTATTGCCTTGTGACTTAGGGCACATAGATATTCCGGTGCCCAGGCTGTGTGCGGCTCACAAAGATATCCGTGACAATTAATTCACCCCATCCATTCGTTAGGAGAGGAGTGTAAAATTCATGTAGATCCAAACCTCATGTGGACCATGTTAGACAAAATGGTGGGAATTGAATGTCTAGGGTGACAAAAGCTGTATCAGGATGATATTCATGCATATAGTTTATCTGAGTGGTAATAACACTTTGAATGTTTTAGATGGCATATAAACATCATAATTAACTCTAGGAGGGTTTCAACGTTATACTCATTTGTTCCCACTGTTTCGTTTGGTGTGCCCCTCCTGAGTTTTGGATTTGCCTTTTTTTTTTCATACATATTGTGGTCTTTCAAAACATATGGATGGACTAGATTTGTTACAAACTTTTATGCGGACCCCACAACTTCACAAGTATATCGGCAATCGGATTCGTTGGACATGCTTCAATTTTAGGCTCATGACTTTTTATTTATTTATTTATTTTTACATATGCACTTACACCTCACATACACCCATGCACTCACACCCCATAGTGGAATTTCACCACAATGGGTACACGAAACCCATGACCTATTGTTGAAACTCTTGTGAGTCAACCACCAAAGCGAGTAAAACCTAGGCTCATGCATGAAATCAAATGGGCTAGAAATAGATGCACTTGTTTATAAATCACATACATCACAGTGGTCCCCTGGAGTTTACTTACCATGCCATAGTGGGGTAAGTCGCTTACTACATAATATGCATTTTCTAGTGGATGCTGAAAAAACTCTGTGAGGCCCACCATAATGTATGTGTTTCATCCACTCCATCCATTCATTTTGTCAACTCATTAAAAACTCATGCCTTAAAATAAAAATAAAAATAAAAACATTAAAATCTCAAGTGAATCACACCACATGAAATAGTGATGATTAAATGTCTATCGTTGAAAACTCCTAGTGGCCACAAAAGTTTTGGATCAAGCTGATATTTGTAGTTTCCCTTCATCCAGGTTTGTGTAATATAATCAATAGGTTGGATGGCAAATAAACATTACAACTGGTCTTAAGAAATTTCTTATTTGGGTGTTCAATTCCCATTGTTTTTAGTGATATAGTCAACTTGAGATTTAAATTTGCCTCATTTTAAGACTAAAATGAGCTGGAGAGAGCCGATAAAACACATACATAAAGGAGGTTCGCTACCGAATTCAAGTTTAAGAGAAAAAGAGGACCGTTAGGTATCCGTAGTTCAAGTGGTAGACCGAGTGAAAGATACCTTGTGAACTGACAGTGGGTGTACTAACAAGCTAACAAAAAAAAAAAAACCAGCAAAAGAGGACAGGAAAGATGCCCAACTTTCTATATTCAAAATACATATGTGGCCCACATGATCAGTAAACTCGCCTTGGTTTTCTAGAAGGAGCCCATTCATTGTTTCTCCCAACCAATGTGTGGCCCAGATCTCACGTGACATATTGACAAGGAGGCCTCTTGTCTCATGTGTTACAATGACAAGGAGCATCTTCTTCAAGTCAGACAATTCCTAGGGGGTAGGAATCATTTTCCTAAGAGTTGTCATGCAAAACCTTGTCAACTTTCGACCGTACAAAAGATGGCCAATGGCCATCAGTAGCTTTCAGCTCAATCAGCAGTGGGGAAGCTGATTGCCTATGACCCCAGGCACAGAAATATACTCCTGTGCCGGCGCGGGCTGTGTGAGGCTTAATCCACTCCGTCCACAATCTAAAAATCAGATAGATCTAAGGTGGGCCATACCAAACAAAATAGTGGGAATGGAAATGTCCACCATTGAAACCTTAAGCTGATCATGATGTTTATATACCATCCAAACTGTTCATAGATGTGGGCTCGCAATACCACGGGAAGCCATGGTAGTGATAGAAGGTTTGTATGGGATGATATATGATTTTTCTGCTTGATTTTTATCTAAGTGGTGGTAATTGCAAAACAAATGGCCTGAATGAATTTGTCATGGACATTATAAATATCATGGTCAGCTCTAAGGAGGTCACAATGTTGACATTTGAGATACAATGCCGGCGTAGAGATATATATGGGCTCATAGAGATGCTCATGATAAATCTACTCCGTTCATCTATTTCGAAAGACCACAATAGAACGGTATTCTAAAAATCAGGCAGGTCCAAAATGCAAAACAGATGGACCATGGTAGTGATAGAAGGTTTGTCATGGGATGATATATCTATGGATCTAAGTGACACAACCCCAGCCCAGAGTCTTTATGCTCCCCTACGGGTGCATCACAGAGTTGCATCGATGCCACTGGCACACTGTGACAGGACTTGGATTGCGTAGTATAGCACACGGATGTGATTCCGTGTGCTCACATAATGGATGTATTTTATCCAAGGCAACCATTCACTTTTTTCAGCTCATTTTCCGGCTTAATAAAAAAACTGAGTGAGATCCAAATCTAAAGTGGGCCGCACCATAGGAAACCATGGTGATTGAATGCACACCATTAAAAACTTCTAGTGGGCTGCAAAATTTTTGGATAAAGCTGATATTTATGTTTTCCCTTCATCCATGTCCTTGTACCAATTGATTTTAGAAAATAAACATTATAACTGCGCCCTGCGAAGTTTTTAACAGTAGGCATTCAATCACCAGTCTTTTGTTGTGTGGTCCATTTGAAATTTATATCTCCCTCATTTTTTAATTTATGCCCTAAAATTACCTGACAGAATGAATGAAGAGGGTAGATAAAACACAAACATCATAGTAAGGTCAGCTTTTCAAATTGCACAATGTACCACACTATCTAGGAGAGTCCCACAGCGATAGCAATCATGCGGCGTAGGGAGGTGGGCCACCTATTTTTTATTATAGTGGGCCTTCTCCCATCATTTCCAGTATTCATGATTGAGCTCCAATAATTTCAAAACACGCTCATCCACCTGTGGGTATACATGCGTTTCTTAGCCTTCAGTCAATGACTTGGACTATGTAGATCTTCTAGAATAAAGATAAGGCTATTTTTTAAGTAGAAGATGTAAGCATGATTTAAATTTTATTGGAAAGCTAAATACCACACACGTGTTTCATATTTGCACATGTTTATGTTTGTACGTGCACTGGTTTACACACGTTTGGAATTATGGACATATACTCTCCATGTGCATGCTCTCTTTTTTTCTTACCCTCCAGGTACCACCCAACAACACTCACCAGATTGGAACGTGCATGCTCACTTTCCTGACCTTGACCATCTCACCCAACAATTCAAAGATATGTGGATTGATATTATATGGAATGATTCTCCCTCTCTTGAATTTAGATCTAGTTCATTAGGTATGTGATCCTTAGTCCTGTTTGAACAGGAGGAATTCTTGGCGTTGATTATTCAATCATTATTTCCATAACGATGTGGGAAAGAAAATTCATATTTCAGCTTCTTCCAATCATTAATAATAGATATATATATATATATATATATATATATATATATATATATATATATATATATATATATATATATATATATATATATATATGGAAAAAGGTACTATGCGCTCGAGCTAATGGGAACGTCCCATGAGGTTGAGCTGTGTGGGCCCCACCGTGATGCATTTCGAACATCTACCCCATCAGTCAGATGCACCATTCCATCGTGGGCCTAGGTATCAAAAATCAAGACAATCCATGACTTTTGTGGGCCACACCACATACAGAAGTGGAGAGGGGCCGTGCACCATTAAAACATTCATGAGATATTTTTTGAGCCCATCGAGATGTGGTTTGCAAATCCAGCCCATCCATTATGTGTGTCCCACTTGGATGAGGGTTCAGACCAAGTTTCAGCAGCATTCAAAACTCAGGTGGGCCCCACCAAGTGCTTTTATATGTTTTTGGCATGTCTTCACATGATTTTAGATGGTATGGCCCACCTGAGTTCTGTATATGGCTGATTTTTGGGATATCCCATAATTTAAAGGAGACCCATCAAATGCACGGCGTCGATGGTTGACATGCATCACGGTGGGACCCACACAGCTCGACCTCACGGGAGCTTATAGTGAGCTCGTGCGCATAGTACCTAAACCCTTATATATATATATATATATATATATATATATATATATATATATATATATATATATATATATATAATCAAGGCTAATTAGTTTGGATTTTATTTTTTTTAATAAAGAAAAAAACATTTTTTGCACCTTTTCAGATTCATTGTACCCAAACATAGGTAAATTTTGGTGGATTCCAAAGTGTGGGGCCCATTATGATGTATGTGCCTTACATTCACAATGTTCATCCATTTGGACAGCTCATTCTAGGGCATGATCCAAAAAAAATAAAAAATGAAGTAGATCTAAATCTTAAGTGGACCACACCATAAGAAATGGTAGTGATTGAATCCCCAAATTTTCATGAGGGCTACTGAGATGTTTCTTCAAATGAGTTTTCAAAATGAATGGACAGTGTGAATACAAGGAGGTGGGCCCCACAATCAGAGAACCCCGACCTCTCCACCCAAGCCACCCCCATAATTGTATATGGACGGACTTGGTTAGTACTTGTTTGGATGCACGCAAATCATGCAGTGAATATGCCATCATGCCTGTCAATTTGCAACCGTTTGCGAATAAAAGATAAGAAAATGACAACAATATATGTCCTACATTTCCTCAAAAGGGTTCATTACTCTGTGTACAAAGGGAGGAGAGTGCTAATGACCGGATCTCTGTGCGTGGGGCTGCGTGGTGTTCACAGAGATGTCCGTGACAAATCAAATCCGTCCATCTGTTTTGAAATACAACAATAGGACAGGATTTTAAAAAAAGGAATATCCAAAACTCAGGTGGGCCACACTAACAAAACAGTGGGAACAGCAACATCCATCATTGAAACCTTCCTGGAACTGATAATAATGTTTATATGCCATCTAAACTGTTCATAGAATTCTTACCACTCAGATAAACTGTATGAAGAAATATAATAATCATACAAAACTTATGTCACCAACAAGGGTTCAATCCCCTATGTTTAGTGTGGTATGGCTCACGTGATTTTTGGATCTGGCTGATTTTTAAAATATTATCCTATTATGTTCTTTCAAAAGAGATGGACGGAGTGGATTTGTCACAGACATCTCTGTGAGCTCCACACAGCCCTGGGCATAGAAGTCTTGTATGGTACACGAAGAGGAAGCCCACCTCATTTTCCCTTGCAAGAGTAAGCCCCAATTGTACGGACGACTTGCCAAAGGTCGAAAATGCCCCTTGCTTTTTTACCTTCAAGTGGATCGGCTGGTACAATGTTCATCCATGTTTGGAGATCATTTCAGACGTTTAGTTATGTATATATATATATATATATATATATATATATATATATATATATATAAATCATATCCAGAGATCAACTGGACCACACCACAAAGAGCAGCGGGAAAATTGATTTTCACCGTTAAAAATTTTGTATGGCCCACCATAACATTTATTTTCCATCCTATCTATTCATAAGGTCACAAAGACCTGGATGAAGAGGAAAAACAAATTTCATAAAGATCCAAAACTTCTGTCACACCTAAAAGGGTTTCAATGGTAGACGTTCAATTCCTCACTGCTTTTTACAGTGTGGTCCACTTGATAGTTAGATTTGTCTTATTTTTAGTCCCAAGCCATAATATGAGCTCACCAAATAGATGGACGGTTTGGATATGACACAGACCTCATGATGGGACTCACAAAATCAACGAAAATTCCCCAACAAAAAAAACTGTCGCGGCTGGGATTATAGCTACGGTTATAATCCGCAGCATTTTGTTTGAAACGCCGATGAATTGCAGATTCCGTGATTCCATCGCAACTCGCTGTTGGATTTGGGGATGAATTGCAGAATCCACTATTCATCAACGATTCAAACAAAGGCTACGGTTATCTATGGCTACGGATAATAACTGTAGCTAAAACCGTATCTGATTACCAGATACAGATCATAACCGTGGCTATAACCGTATCCATGCACTTTTTTTCTTTTTTCTTTTTTTATACATGGAGAATTTTATTCTACCTACATTTTTCTCTAACACATATTTATATAAATATGTATATATAAGCATATAAAAAAAAATTCTTTCCTTTTTTCATTTCTTTCTTTATTCATATAACAAGAATATCTTCGAAACCAAAATTAGTTACTTGATGTACCATATATGACTTTAGGGCCGAAAGTTGGGCGGGTTCAACCTGACCAACCTGTGACCCACCTGACATTGGGTTTGGGTTGGGCTTGGGCAAGATGTATTGGGTTGGTCTTGAGGTTGGGCCATACAAACACCAGCCCGATAAAACTTGGGTTGGGCTCGGCTTGGACAGGATGTATCGGGACGGTGAAGTGAAGGGAATTGACCGTGAAATGCTGAAATGTGAATGACAGAGATTGAATGAAATGCATGGAAAAGATTAACACATGCCGTGAAATGCATGGAAATGACCATGAAATGCATGGAAATGACCGTGAATTAACACGGAATCGTCGGGAAAAACCGTGAAATGCATGGAAATGACCGTGAAGTGAAGCGAATTGACCGTGAAATGCGTGAAAATGACCATGAAGTGAAGGGAATTTACCATGAAATGCTTAGAAATGACCGTGAATCAATAAGAAATTGCCAAGAAAGACCATGAAATGCATGGAAATGACAGTGAAGTGAAGCGAATTGACCGTGAAATGTGTGGAAATGACCGTGAAGTGAAGGGAATTGACCGTGAAATGCTTGGAAATGACCGTGAATCAACAGGGAATCACGGTCATTCCCGCCTATTTCGTGTTTATTCATGGTCAATTCGGTGTATTTCACGGTCATGCCCATTCACTTCACGGTCATTTCCGCGCATTTCGCGGTCCAATCGCGTCACTTCACGGTCATTTTCATGCATATCACGGTCATTCTCGCCTATTCTGTGTTGATTCACGGTCATTTCGGTGCATTTCACAGTCATGCCCCTTCACTTCACGGTCGTTTTCACGCATTTCACGGTCCAATCGCTATACTTCACCGTGAAATGCGTCGAAATGACCGTGAATCAACACTGAATAGGGGGAATGACTGTGAAATGCATGGAAATGACCGTGAAGTGAAGCGAATTGACCGTGAAATGCGCGAGAATGACCGTGAAGTGAAGGGGCATGACCGTGAAATGCGTTGAAATGACCATGAATCAACACGGAATAGGCGTGAATGACCGTGATATGCATGGAAATCACGGTCATTCCGGCTTATTCCGTGTTGATTCACGGTCATTTTGGCGCATTTCATGGTCATGCCCCTTCACTTCACAGTCATTTTCGCGCATTTCGGATGATATCGCCTCACTTCACGGTCATTTCCATGCATATCACGGTTATTCCGCTTTATTTTCGTGTTGATTCACGGTCATTCCACATTTATCGCATTTCACGGTCATGCCTTCACTTCACGGTCATTTTCGCGCATTTCACGGTCCAATTGCTACACTTCACAGTGAAATGCATCGAAATGACCGTGAATCAACATAGAATAGGCAGGAATGACCGTGAAATGCATGGAAATGACCGTGAAGTGAAGCGAATTGACCGTGAAATGCATGGAAATGACCGTAAATCAAAACGGAATCACCGAGATTGACCATGAAATGCATGAAAATGACCGTGAAGTGAAATAAATTGACCGTGAAAGTCATGGAAATGACCGTGAATCAAAACAGAATTGCCGGGATTGACCGTGAAATGCATGAAAATGACCGTGAAGTGAATCGAATTGACCGTGAAATGCATGGAAATGACCATGAATCAAAACGGAATTGCCGGGATTGACCGTGAAATGCATGAAAATGACCGCAAATTGATTAAAATTGACAGCAAAGTAAATGAAATGGATTTTCGACCATAGACCTGATGGAATCTTGGAAAATAACTAGGTTAGTTGGCTAAAGTAGCTTCTCCTACCCTAAAATCATATAGGGTACATCAAGCAACTACTTTTGGTTTAGAAGATATTCTTGTTAAATGAATAAAGAAAGAAATGAAAAAAAGAGAGAATTTTTTTTATACGCTTATATATACATATTTATATAAATATATGTTAGAGAAAATTGTAGGTAGAATAAAGTTCTCCATGTAAAAAATAAAAAATAAATAAATAAAAATTGCATAGACTTTTACGGACTGCAGTTATAGCTATGGCTATAATCCGTAGTTATATCTTCGATACATATCGAATACACTTCAATTAATCGAAAATTGCAGGATTTTTTATGCAAAGTTGCTGGACAGTTCGAACCTTTTTCGATTAATCAAAAGACCTTCGATATATCGAAGTACATATCAAAAGACCTTCGATACATAGCAAAGGACATGTCGAAAAAGCATGGGCTGCGATTATGGCTCCAATTATAATCCGTAGCAATAGATTCCAGGTTTTTTTTTTGCTGTTGTAATCCCCACTGCCTTTGTGGGTCCTTTTATGAGGTATGTATTATATCCAAACCTTCTACCTGTTTGGCGAACTCGTACTAAGTCTTGAGAAGAAAAATAAGACAGATTTAGCTATCAATTGGACCACACTGTAAAAGTCAATGGAGGATTGAACGTCTACCATTGAAACCCTTTTGGATCATTACGAAATTTGTTTTTGCTCTTCATCCAGGTCTTCGTGTCCTTATGAATAGATTGGACGGAAAATAAATGTTATGGTGGACCCTACAAAAGTTTCAACGGTGAAAATCAATTTTCTGCTGCTCTTTGGGGTGTGGTCCAGTTGCTCTTTGGATATGATTTTTTTTTTTTTTTTTTGGATAATGCTCCGAAATGATCTCGAAATATGGATGAACGTTGTGGATATAATAAATACATAACTATGGGCCCATGTAACGTTGATCTCTTTTGAACCGTTCGTTTAACTCGGAGTTCGAGGAGCGTCAGCGCTCGTCTTCGAGCCGCGGTCGATCCGCTGGAAGGAAAAAGCAGGGGCATTTTCGACCTTTGGGAAGGCGTCCGTACAACTGGGGCTTATTCTCGCAAGGTAAAATGAGGTGGGCCTGCTCTCGCAAATGGGTCATAAATGGGTCGTACAGTCGTCAATTTCTCTAACGGTAGTGCATGTGCATCATTTATCAAATATTCCACGTGTGCAACCATCCCACGTGTACCACGTGTGTTTTTGCCAATCTTCAAACACTTCATGGATGTCATACATGCACCTCGATGTTATCGAAGCGGATTACTTGTACCTGTGCCTTTGGGCACACAGTTATTCTTGTGCTCCTGCGTGGGGGTACACAGAGATTCCCGTGACAAATCCACTCCGTCTATCAGTTTTGTAAGATCAAAATAGAACAGGATTATAAAAATCAAGCAGATCAAAAATTCATGTGGGACATACCACACCAAACAGCAGGGATTGAACACTCACCATTGGAAATATTGTGGGGGGCACAGAAGTTTTGTATCAGGATGATATTTGTGCCTGCAGCTTATCTGAGTAGAAATAACCTTATGAACGGTTTGGATGGCATGTAAACATAATGGTCAGGTCCAAGCTCCAACAAGATTTCAACGGTGGACGTTTCTCATTTGGTGAAGCCCACCTGAGTTTTGGATCAACCTGATTTTTATATTCCTACCCTATTATAGTATTACAAAACCAATCAACGGAGTGGATTTGTCACAGCCATCTCCATGGGCCCACACAACTTCCAAAAGCAGGGACACCGAAATATCTCTGCAACTGGGTCTGTTTGTTTTTCAGAGAAATGGAATATGCAAGGGAAACGGTGATTATTACGATTTCCTGCGTTTGAAAACTCATAGGAGTTTGAGCCAGTGAAATTGATTTAACATATGTAATTTTAATTTATTTACTGTAAGGTAATGCGTATGATATATCCATTCCGTCAGTCTATTTTATTATAATATTTTAGAGCATGAGACAAAAAATGAAGCAGATCTAACACTCAAATGGCCCACGCCAAAAGAAACAGTGGCCCTACAAAGTTTTTAACAGTAAGTATTGTGGTCCACTTGAGTATTGGATATGCCTCAATTTTTTACTCATCCTATGAATTCAAATGTAATAATGAATGAACCGTGTGGATAAGCGAAATGCATCACAGTAAGACTCACAGATATTTTATAATATTCTTAATTTTTATATAAAAAGTAAGCAGTCATATCATAATGCCGTGAATTCACGGGGAAATAATCATCCTCTTTTTTTTACGCGCGACTTACCATTTCACCGAAAATCAAACACGCCTTTCATATCCCGAGTCCTAATAAACAGGGTGCCGTACGAGTAGTCTGGCATTGTATAGTACAATTGCATGTGTAAGACAATAAATATCACATGTATTGACCACGACTTAAACGGCCCATAGGGATCAACGTGTCCGCTCCAGACATGCCATCTGTCATTATTGAAGAAAAAGGTTCGTTCTGCACTGAATAAATAAATTATAAATCATGACGATTGGATAATAATACAACCCAATTTCCTCTCTAGCCTAATTCGGTGGGCCACGTCGCAGAAATATGATCAATGGAAAGTAGGGGTTTGAAAAATGATACATCGACAACCCATGTTCCACTGCAAATGAGTCCAAGATGGGTGCAGGGATTTTGGGCCACAATCCCATGATTTGGGGCACGCCTCTCTCAGGATGTGGCCAAAGTCAGTGGGCTCACTGTGATGTATGTCCGAGTTTGTACAAACCGTTCAAGGGAGATCTAAGCTACTTGGCCCCACAGTGATGTATTTATTATATTCATACTGTTTATCCATTTGGTGAGACCATTTTAGAACATGAGCCCAAAAACAAGTCATATCCAAAGCTCCAATGGACCACCAATGATTCTTACAGTTAAAAATTTGTAAGACCCACCGTAACATTTAATTTTCATATAACCTATTCACAAGGTCATGCAAACACGGATGAAAATAAAAATAACAAATATCATATTGACTTATGCTGGACATTCAATCCCCACTGCTTTTGCTTTTGCTTTTTGCGGTGTGGTCAAACAAATATCGTATTGACTTATGGTGGACATTCAATCCCCACTGCTTTTGCTTTTGCTTTTGCCTTTTGCGGTGTGGTCAACCTAATATCTGTATCTGTCTTATTTTTAGTCTACTTCTAACGTATATCACTGCGTCATCTTGAAAATAAGGTAAATCCAAATCTCCGAGATTAATTAAATGCCTATGGTTAAAAGTTTTTTGTGGGTCATAGAAATTTTGGGTCAGCCGAATTTTGTTTTTTACCTTCACCCAAGTTTATACGAGTTCATGAACCAATTGGATGGTAAATAAACATCGTAACGTGCCATAATAAGACTTCAACGTTGGTGTTATTATTCGCACTACTCCTTAGGACGTGGCTCACTTAAGTTTTGAACTTATATCTTAAAATGTGCTCGTAAAATAAACAAAGGAAGTGGATAAAACACATACATCATGATTGGGCTCGCAGAGATTTTCCAGTACCAAGCTAGGTAACGGAAGGGTAACTACCGGATCCGAGTCATGATTATACCTACCGTTTCTTGTGGTGTAGTCCACTTAAGGTTTGGATCTGTCTCATTTTTTACTTTATACCTTAAAACAATCCGGTAAAGTGGATAGACGGCGTGGATAAAACACATACATCATGGTGGGCTCCACAAAGCTTGGCCACGTCATGCTCGAGCGATATTCAACAGGCAATCTAGCTCCCATGATTTGAGTAACTGAACCATGGGCCCCAATGGCCAGTACTGAAAACCCCAAAACAGTGCAAAGCTCAGGATCATGTGCCGTACGGTGACTCGATACGTCGCATCAACACAAATAATCGCGGGACCCACTTCAAAAGTGGCACGTGAAATCCACGCGGAGAGTATACCTGCCAGAAAATTGGCACGTGAAACGCACTCGGAGATTACACCAAATAATAGAAAAGTGGCACACGTGCTGAACTCAAGCTTTTATGACTCGGTGAGTCGGGACTGATTTGTCCAGTCTCGAGTCAGGGCGTATTGAACGAGTTGAGTCAACTCGGACTGACTCGCTCGTATTTCTACTTCTGACAAGTAGGGCCCATGGTTCGGAAATCCAGACCTTTGGTACGTTGACTTGCATCTTGCAAGGAGCATGCCAAAAAAATTTCCCAGCTTCAAACAATCCAGTGGCCTATATTAGTTTAGTTGAATGTGGAGCGTTGATATTTTTCTTTTCTTAACTGTCTGACAGAGTATCTGCAGGCCACCAATCTGGAAATTATTTTGACGGTAGTCCATCTCCAGAAAATCATTACGTGTCAATGGTCTGGATTACTCAATGTGGGCCCCAGTTGTTAGAATTGAAAACCCAGTTACATTGTTCCAATACTTAGCTGAACGAGTCATCATGACTCGGCTGAGTCACAGGCTTGTCTGAGTTGACCAGATTCGGCCTGAATCGGGGTGTCCAACTGGATCAGATTTGTACCGAATTCGAGACGAGTTGCATCAGACTCGGATGACTTGTCAAACCGTCACCTTTAAGTGAATCTGAACCGTTCATATTCTCAACTCTATGCCACGTGGGCCATCTTTTGTTGAATGGATGATTGTGTATGAAGATGAATATTTAATGGCACACATGCAAATCCCAGATTTAATAGTTAGGATCATCAACGAAGCATGATTATAGGACCATACGTGTGTGGCAGTAACAAGAACATAAATGGAGGGAGCAGATTGCCTGTGACCTGGCCAGGGGCTGTATGGGGTCCACAGAGATGTTTGTGACCAATCTATTCTGTCCATCTGTTTTCAAGGACCACACTAGTTAAGGTTTCTAAAAATCATTCAGATCCAAAACTCAGGTGAGCCACACTAACAAAACAGTGGAAACAGTAATGCCCACCATTGAATCTTTCTTTATATGCCATCCAAACTGTTGATAGATATATTAATACTCACATAAACTATAGGTACAAATATCATCTTGATACAAAACTTCTGTCACTGCCAGAAGTTTAATCCCCACTCTTTTACATTGTATGGCTCACATGAATCTTGGATCTATTTGATTTTTAAGAATACTCTCATATCATGGTCTTTCAAAACAGATGAACGGGGTTGATTTATCACAGACATCTCTATGGCCCTACAGCACCGGGCACAGGCATATGTCATTGGCCGGGGTCACTCCCAATGACCCGGTGTCCAGCGCTGTGGGGCCATAGAGATGCATGCTAGAAATCCTTCGTCTAACAAAAAGTATAGGATTTTAAAAATTAGGTAGAACTAAAACTCATGTGAGCCAGACTTACATGAAATAGTAGGGATTAAACGCTTGGCGGTGACAGAAATTTTATCTAAGCATTAATAATTCTATGAACGGTTTGGAGGGCCTATAAACATCATGGTCACCTCCGCTTTCATGGTAGATTTTTGTTGTTTCCCCTGTTTTGCTGATATGGCCCACCAGAGTCTTGGATCGGACTGTTTCGTCGTTTTATGATCATTGTCACTGACATATATTGACCCGTACAGCCCCAGCCACATAAAGGGTTCGGATTGGCTAATCCCCCGACACCAGCCCATGTCTGGTGGTTGGTGGTCTGTGGACCTCACCATGATGTATGTGTTTCATCCATGCTGTCCTACTATTCTTTCTAAATCATTTTATAGTACGAGATAAAAAATGAGATATATCCTAATCTCAAGTGGGCCACATTACATGAAACGGTGTCGAATGAAAGTTGGCCATTAAAAACTTTTTGGGGGCTATAAAAGTTTCAGATCAAGTTAATCTTTATTTTTTCCCTCATCTGGGTCTTTATGGTCTACTCAACATATTGGATGACAAATAAACAGTACGATGGGCCTTAGTATGATTTTAGTGCTGGATATCCAATCACTATTATTTTCCTGTGGTGTGGTCCACTTGAAATTTATATTCCTCTAATTTTTGGTTTCATAAGCTAAAATGATCTAGAAATATAGATGTACGGCATGGATGAAACACATACATCACGGTGCGGTCCACAGAGCACCGACTATCGGCCACCGGGCTGGCGGCAGGGGGAGTAGCCAATCCAGGTCCCCACATAAATATCTCCGTGCCCTACGGTCACACGCAATCCGCGGAAGCTAGCTGGATGGAGAGGACGTGGATTCCCATGTCGGAAGCTAAATGGGATATCATGATATTTATATAAAATCCATCTTGTCCTTCTGTTTTGTCAGCTCATGTCAGCTCATGTCAGGACATAAGCCAAAAAATAATGCAGATTCATAATTCAATTGAGCCACGCAACGAGAAATAGTGGGGATCGAACTTCCACCGTTGAAACATTCATGGGCCCACTTCTCAGGTGGGAATAACCTTATGAACGGTTTAGATCAAAGGTAGGCATTTCCCTCCCCATTTAATCACACAGGTGGGGCCCACTTCCAAATTCTCAACCCACCAGTGATAAATAAGCCAGGCTGGTTCGGCCCACTTCTCAGGTGTCTACGCGGAGTACGCAAGGCCTAAAACATTGCATGGTGCAGAGCTCATGTACGTGGATACATATTGATTTTAAAGATATTAAATGCTTGTAACAAGATCTCCTAAAATATCTCTCTTTGTGACCGTTAAAGTCATTTATTTCAATCAGCTGAAAATGAGTCAGGCTTTTATACTCGGCCTAAACGCCATGTACCCAACTCAGGAGGTATTAAATAACTCGAGTCTGGTTTGTCAGTGGACCTTTATTAATGTGACCATTTATCAGCCATTAAAAGTATGCCCAAGGGTAGGGCTGTAAATGATCTGAGGTGGCCCGGCTTCGGGCTGGTTTTGGGCTAGAATTCTGGGCCCTGTGAATATTAATCCAGGCGGGCTTGGACGGTCGATGTGACCCGTCAATGCCCCTGCCAGTTTAGGGCTTCGAGGACATTTTATCCTGCTGATGGGACACACCTAATGAACTGTCTAGATCTTGCACAGAAGTGGGCCAGCAGGCTGTTTATAATCATCAAGGGTTGTCATATTCTCGGGCTGAGCTCGGGCCTAAGATTTACTATGCGGGCCGGGCTTGTATATGTATCAGCTTGGCCCATGGGCCTGATGACAGGCCTACCCAATACCCACATACGCGACGCGGATTGCCTGCCACCCTTCCTGTGTTCAGAAGCTAGGTGGTCCCACACCGTGATGTTTGTGTTAAATCCACCCCGTTCATTCATTTTTTCAGCTCATGTTAAGACATGATTTCAAAAATGAGGCAGATCTAAAACTCAAGTGGGCCACACGTCAGGAAACGGTGGGAATTGAATATCCACTGTTGAAATGTTTGTGGGGCTACAGAAGTTTTGGATCAGGCTAATATTTTTGTGTTTTCAGTTCATCCCAGTGGGAATAACCTTACAAATGGTTTGGAGGGCATATAAACATCACAGTGGATCACAAAGAGATTTCAGCCGTAAGTATTTTCATCCCCACTTTTTCCTAACATGTGGCCCACTTGAGTTTCAGATCTGCCTCATTTTTGGACTTATGTCCTAACATAAGCTGAAAAAACAAATAGACAGTGTGGATTTCTCAAAAACATCATGATGGTCCCCACCTACCATGATTTTTGGACCATGCAAAACACTGAAAAAATCATTTCAATGGCTCATATATAACTTCAAAATTCCAAGGCCAGTATCATTTTTAAGCATGATTGGTAAGTCTTGGTACGCGTTGGACTGAGGAGGCATAGTTAGTACAGCCGATTAGCTGTATTTTATGCCCATGGCAGGTTTGGATGTCCCACAAAATTAAATTTTTATGTACGTCTTTTAACAAACAAATATATCACATGTCAAATCAGTGGTCTTGTCCTCACATTTCATAATAAAATAAGACAAGATGAGTGAAGGCGTTCCCCACATTGTTAAAACCGGCCTCACTTTATTCACAAGAGCCCGTATGCTTGCTTGCTGAGTACTTAGTTTGGGTCCTTTCGTACCATAGTTTTTTTCATTAATCATACCTCAAATGGCATCGCAAAAATGAAATTACATCCGCAACATAATTATACATTCTTGTAAATCTTTGGTTGTACTTATTATCTCTAGGTTCAACCATATAACAACACAAATTTAAGAATCACTCCATTCAATATGTGTTTTGGGGCTATAACCTTAATCACAAAAGTTACCCATGTCTTAATATTTCCACCGGGTGTGTTTCTCTCATAATATTGATCTTTGATGAAGAACATTTTCCTTTTGCAGATATACTGAAACACTGATATAATAACTCAGGAAAATTTTTTGCACACAAATAGGTACATGAATGTTTGTTCACGTACTAATGAATTCTAGTGCAAATTATTTTTGAATTAGAGAAAATGTTTTGCACACATGTTTACACACTTATATCCTTATATATCATAATATACTCGATCATTCATTAAATTAACCGTAGATCATCCACTTTGCCTTTGCACCATCGGATCATAGAAAACCAACATTGGGATCATCATATCCATTCATATACTCACCGAACCAAGATTCAGATCCTTTTATCTTCTCCATTATCAATAATATAAGCTTAAACCAACATTGGAATCCTAATTAGAGAAAATGTTTTGCACACATCTATACATCGAGAGACTACATATCACAACATACTTGATGTATGATCAATCAAAGCCATTGGGAATACTCTTCATTGACCTATTAAGCTATCCAACCATTTGATTATAATTTGGGCCATTATATTATCATAAATTTGATAAAGATTACATATAAGCTATTACATCCGATCATCCCCAATTCTAAACCTTTCTCGTGATCCTAGTATGTTGATGAACATTTTACATAGTATGTTGATGAACATTTTACATTGTTAAAATTTGATTTCAATGGGTATAAATATATCTATCATCATCTAGAGTTTCCTTTGGTAGACATGTCCATACCCAACACTAATTCCCGAAAATATTAATTGTGGAAATTCGATCGCAATGAAAAATCAACCGATGCCGAGTCAACCCATTTGCATTATACATTGCTAGTTTTAAAATCAATCTTACAAGATCTATTCAACAAAAATCTCATCATATTCGTTAGATGGCCCGCTAGAAAATCAAACAACAAACATCACTTTGATCCTTGGACAACTCCCAATAAACCTACCGGTTTACATCACGCATCGGGCCATGTTTGAACTCATTTCCAGAGTCCCTAGACTTTCCTAAAGGATTCCTCTAAAAGTCCATAGCTTTCTAAAACTAATTTAATTTTATACATCTCTCTACACCCTCCAACTTATAAATTACAATCTCATCATCACTTCGCAAAACCAACCAACCATCTTTCTCATGCTGCAAATAACCCAAGTACCCCGTTGTCTCATAATTCTATGACATCCAATCGTTCTTTTCGAGATCATATGACATAGATTGACTAGTCGCAATATAATCCAAAACACTCACTAGGTAGACCATTACGAATCATGCCCCGTGATCATCTTCCAGCCTTTGAAACTTTAAATCTATAATAAATCCAGAACATACATCAAGATCCTAAGATCCTAGAAAATTCAAGATGTCACGCCCCAAAATTCAGGTATCCGAATAAGGTGTCCAGGACCCGAATTCCAGACCCGTGACTTAAAAATAAAAAATAAAAAAAATAAATAAAGTATGATAATTTCATATGCATTTCATTTTCTCCCACCATAGCCCAAAACTTTAAAATTTCAAACACAGACTAAGATAACTAATTGCATAATCTGTTATTACATCGATGCATGATTATTTAACTTAACTTGAAATAAGAAAATTAAGTCAAACATTACTACATAGTAGAGTTCTAAAATAAAATAAAATTCATCCTATGTAGAATGACATGCCACGTGCATCAAATCACATTCCATGCTCCACTACTAATGTAAGTACATTTGGTAGAGTCTGAAAATATTTATAACCTAAAACGGTTAAAACATAATGAGTTGACAACTCAATAGGATCACATCAATCCCAAGTTGAAAACTCACAAATACTACCAAATTTAATCTCGACATATTAATCAAAATAAGACGAACATAGGATGTAAAAATCATAGTTAATAATTTGACATTTATGAATATGAAATAAATAAATTGTTTAACATAGCTTTTTCAAAATGCTAAGATTTGGAAGCATAAAAACACTCATGTGTCTTTGATCCTTTCAGGGGATGACCGCGCCAGAGTACTGGTGTTGATCCTTCGGTATGATCCTCACTGAGCTCCTAAGTATAACCTTTTAGGGACAAAATCGGAGGTTTTCGGTGCAAGTGTGTGTACCTGATCCTTTTAGGGAATCACCCAGGGTAGAGCACCCGTCGATCCTTTTGGGAATGACCCTGGGCAGAGCACCCGTGTCGTGCTGATCATTTCGGGAATGACCCTGGGCAGAGCACCCATAAGAATCATTGCATAAAACAAATAATTATTCACATAAGATGCATCTAACTTACAAAGAAATATACCAGATATAGTATCTATTTTCACATAATGAATCTTCAATCACCACCAGATAATATTAAATAAATTTAAAAAATAATGATATTTGCATTGGTTCAATCAAATAAAGAATATCTCACTATCTAGATTAAATAAGGCCATTACTTATGAATTTTTCAAATAAGGAATGATCACCTACCTGTTATGAAAAAATTGTATGAGGAAAATAATCTAAAACGATGCTGATTAGATTCAGTCAACTTAGTGGAATGGCTCGATATACGCTACCTCCACTCAGGATCTCTCTCTCTCTCTAGAATAGTTGCAAAGGATACTGGAAAAACCGACAATGCATCATTGGAGATTAAGTCAGTGAGGTATGAACTCGATGTTGAACCCTCACGGATACTCTCCCTTCACCTAATCTCTCTTTTTCTTCTCACAATCTTTCTTTTGTAATTTTCTCTATGATTTTTCTCCAGATAGAATGAGAAAAACGGGGTATAAAAATATTGTCATATGAGTTAGTGGGTTGGGAGTTCATTGGACGGTTTAGATTGAGGAATGGGTCCCACCATGATGATATCATGCATGGTGGATGGGTTCGTGTGCGCAACTGTACAGCAAAGAACAATGAAGGAAAGAGAGAGTCATGAAGGAGAGGAGTGGTTTGTGACGCACGTCACTTGCTTCTTTTTTCTTTTTTTTTTTTAAAAGAAATGGGCCCCACAAGAATAACATGATGAATCCACACCATTCATCGGTCTTACCCCTTAAGGTTAGGGCCTGAGCCCAAAAATGAGGGTCATCCACAGCTCAGGTTGGCCACACCAAAGGCAACGGTGGAACCCACCGTTTTAAAAAATAACGGAGTATTACACAAGAAGATCCAAAACTCCAAGAAACATCTCCCAATACCCTTCTTTCGCGGCTATGTGCGGTGGGTAGCTAAAGCCTTTTACCTTCGAACCCACTAAAAAAATCACGACAGAGCTTCAATTTCAAGCACTCTCAAGCTTCATAAAGTCAATTTAAACCATCCATAAGCCTTTAGAATGAAGAGATACCCCTCATGTGTGAATTTACATTAACGCATCATTACCTCCTCCGACAATAACTACCATTGTAAATTTTTACTTGGACTTCAAATCATTATTCAAAATGAGTAGTGTATGGCTCATATGATCAATGTTAGATCATCAAACACAATCAAGATTAGACATGGCATGTAGAAACTAAAATTACACATGGTGGTGACCCACATGCTATGTATGTGAAAGGTTGGCGGAGCTAAGAAAGGAATGGTTATCCTAGATGGGGGTGATTAGGACCAAGTAAAATTTTTTGCCTATTTAACGCAATTTACCAATTAAACTAATCAAGGCAAATTAACACTAAGGCTTCCAAGCCAAAGTGGATTCAATCACATAACCTATAAGAGATGGCAATAAAGTAACCAGTCTATATGATAGTGATCTTTTATGTGAGATGTGCTACTATTCAACACCTAGCATCCATCTAATCATGCATACACATAATTCAACAAATTAAGTTCACAAGCATAAATAGAAATGTGCTTAAATGATAATCTCAAACACACGCATGTATACTAGTTCGATTTCTTAACTCCACTCCCAGCGGATGCACTCTCCTTGAGTGTACCGGTATTCACTATCGGAGGTTTTAAAAGGTTTACCTCTAACCTTTACAGCCCTACACAAGGATCTAATATACACCATTGTCGAAAGCTCTCATAAGAGACTTTAGTTGATTTTCTATTGGCTAACCAACAACTCGATCCTAGTCCAAGGACCCATATTTACTCCCGTCGGAGGCTCCCGCGAAGACTAACACGTATGTGCTCATGTTCGGTGAATTTGACCCTACACAAGAGCATAGGTCCTATATAAGAATACATTTGAATTTAAGTTACAAACTCTTACCCTCAATCCTACAAGAGGAAAGAGAATATGTGTGCTTACTAATTAACATTTACTTATCGAATTGGGCCCCTTTAATGCGTCATGCTTGGGTTATTTCTTCAGCTTTCTCATGCTTGAATCCACTCCTTTGATCGTTGATGTCGATGCTTGCTAGTGCTTTAGCTCTAAGATCAAACACCTTACATATAAAGCTCCATTTGAGGTGAATAAGGTAATGGGAGGGTAGTATAATCTTCTACAACTAATGGAATAATTGAACTTCTGGGGGATTCACCAGATGGGTGTTCTAAAAGATTTAGACAAAGGTTTTACCAATAAGCATGGGTCTAATCTCTAGAACAATGTGAAGATTAAGTTCATCTTCAATATCATAGTTAAAATCCTCATTAGAGTATTTGAGCTCAAGAAGATGAATCTAATCTCATAAATTTAGATGTTAGGAATTTGGGATATGCGTGCAGAATCTCATAAGCTTCTATTGCACCAAAAATACATCTCAATGCCCAAGAACCGAATGTCATTTATAAAGAGTTCGATCTTCAACGGTAAATAAATAAATATATATAAAGGCAGAAAACGCTTTTGTCAATGGGATCGACAGACCCTTTAATGGGATTGAGCATATAAAATTTCCAGTTGAAATGTTGTTGGATAGATTTATGCTCTTACTTGATGTCATCGAGTGGTCTTCGATGCCATCAAGCAGCTTCTTCGATCCCATCGAGTGGGATCTCGATGCCATTGAGTAGCTCAAATATAAAGGTCAATGCTTGTTGGACAGTCATGAGTTTCCTACTTGATACCATTAAGTGGATCTTTAATTCTATAGAGACCCATCAACAACCTGTCGATGGGATCGAAGACTACTAAAAAATTATCGTTTTGAGCATATGATTTCACAGTAACTTTGGATCTCTATAACCTATCTAAGCATGTTCAAATTGGGTTGTTGAGGCTAAGGGATGATCAAACAAGGTTTACCTATTAATGTATGCGATCATCTAGAGGTTAAGAGTTGTTTTAAGTCAATGTTAGGATCACCAAGTTATCTCATATACATGTTCTTCGCTTATTTGATGCTCTAGTCTTCATGTGTCTTCAGTCTTCAGCATACAAGGGCTCAACCGACTCCTTAACACACTAACACATGTGATTGACAAACAAGGTGCACAAATAAGTACACTAACAGAAACAAAAGCCTAATCAAAATCAGTTGCGGAAAAAACCCATTGAAACATAAACCTTCAACTGGAGTCCTTGGACTCTCATTTCAGGAGTCATGTGAAGAGCCTGAGAAGGGTTGCAAGACCCTCTAATATTCCAATGAGAAAGAAATCAAATCAGAGAGAGTGTGTTTCAAGAGAGAGATTGAGAAAGTGAGGGAAGAAGACTGAGTTGACTCCTTGAGTCGAGCTGAGTGGGGCTGAGTCCAGTATGCTACTAGACGTTCTGAAAGAAAAAATCAGAGAAGAAAAGAAGAAAAAGAGAAGGTAAGAAGAGAGAGAGATAGAGAGAGATAGAGAGAGGGAGTTTTACTGATTGTAAGAGAAAATTTTCGCGACTAAGTTAATCCACTGAGTTTTTGAATTCAAGGCAATCCTAAGGTTAAGTCAAACCCCGTATGCAACATTTATCAAGTAATTCCCCTTCTAACCATTTTAATTCAAAATAGATCATAATTATAGTTCAATTTAGGAGGCTCATTAAATCGGCTCACTAAGTTAAGGCGATGAATAGTTGTACTTTGGTCCAGAAATTTGAGAACTTTAGATTGTTGAAAAATTAGTGAGTGTAATTTCAGGTTGAAGTCTCATTAATTCACATTAGAACCCTATTGAGTCGCACCGAATCGTATCAAGTCAAACCGAGTCCAACTAAGTTTGAGTAAAATCAAATACCAATCAAGCACACATAATTTTTAAAAATACTTCAAATCATCTCGCACCTAAATCAAGTAAGTGATCCTCTTAATTTTTATTATTTTAGGTTTATACTATTATATTGAATATACTTTCAATTTGTGTACCATGTTAATTGAATTGATTTCGAGTTATATTGCAGTATTTGACGTTCTATATGAACTTTGAGCATATCTTAAATTCTAGAAGTTTATATTTGATTTTGAGTTTGAGTTTAAATATGAGGAAGAATTGAGTACATGTTTAAGTAATGTTCGAATTGAAGAAAGGTAATATAAGTTGTATGTAATGCATTTTCATAACACATGGAATAATAGTATGGGTTACACTACCCTGCAACAAAAAATGAATACAATACTCTTTCCTAGACTTCCTAAAAGCATATACACACAAGTGCTTTACCCTAGATAAATTGAAATGAACAGGGTGCTCTGCCGTAGATTTTCTAAAAGTTACGATACATAATTTATTTTGATGTTGAGTACTATATTCATGGTATGATTAATGATTTTAAAAAGTTTATTCATGTCTATATTATTTATCCGTTAATTCGAAAATCACAAGGATTAGAGGGACGTGATCCCACTGAGCCATTTTGCTCACCCCACTATGACTATTTATTTCATATGCCGAGTTGGAGTGCTTCAAATGTGTCGACATCTACTATTAGTTATTTCAGTGCACTAAGATTAGTTTGTTTTTCAATTGTCAATATATTAGTAAATTTAGACTTGGTTATTAGATTCTTCAGTTGTATTAGGTTTAGTTTGATTTCGAATTGTCAATGTAATAAGAATTATATCGATATATGATTAGTTGTAACACTCACCCCAACCAAAACAGTGTCCTGAGGCGTCCGCGAGGGAACTACCGCAGAACCGCTCGATCAGACCACTCGTGTGAGAGATACCACTAACAAATTAACCCGGTTTATCCCATTAATGCGGTCAAGTTTGATTATGTTTGGACCGAGTGCGGGTCATAAAGCCGGTTCGCCTGATTGTACTTGGCAACTGCTTGTAAGGGCCATGCAATGGCCAAGGAAGGGCAGAAAAATCTAAAACTTGGGGAGGCCGTGGAACTCGCTGGGCTTGTGGTCCATCACGGATTACAGACCCAGAGGGTACTCGAAAATGAAATATCCGCACTGTCCAGTCAGCACTTGCTAAGTGTGACTCACCCCAGCCTTAGCCTAAAGTTTAAATTTTAAATCAATGACCCTTTTGCTTGAAACAGAGAAATTGGACATTTCAGTCGTCAAATCTCTTCTAAATTTACACCAAAAACTGAAAACATTTCTTTGCGCCCATCCACAAAATCTGAACCTTGATCGTGGAGCGTTGACCATTGATCGCAAATCGACCCCTTGCGATAAAACCCTGCATCTGTTTGCCTTCGAAATTTGTATGGCCCTTCATCGGGCCATGGGGCACCCATCCTACAAATTTCATGGTCATGGGACCATCAGGGCAGCCCCAACAGCCAGAAATGGACCCCACAGGGCCATTTGAAGGTCAGACTCGTATGATAAAACCATGCATCCATTTGCCTTCAAACTTTGCAAGACCCTTCATCGGGGCATAAGGCACCTATTCTACAAATTTCATGGCCAGGGGGCCATCAGGGCTGCCCCAATAGCCAGAACTAGGTCCCACATGGCCATTTGAGGGAAAATAATATAACTCAAGGCCATTTGGCCCAAATCCAGGGAATAAAACCCTCTCTCTCTCTCTCTCTCCCACAGCAAGCTCTAGCAACAAGGAGAGAGAAGAGGGAAGAGAGAAAGAAGTGAAGAAGAAGAGAGTGAAGGAGAGTGTAGTAGGAGGTGGGGCCCAAGAAATTTGGAACCTTAGAGAATCTCCTTCCTCTTCCCCAAAGAATCTCCTATCCACAACCACAAAGGCAAATTCCACCTAATTGGGAGGTAATCACACATTTTCTCTAGGAAATTTTTTTTATTAAGCTAGACCCTTCCATGTGCCCGAACATGCGGATGCATTTGACTCAGGACCTCAGCAAATTGACCCACGAGTTTGGCACTCCTAGATCGATTCCGCAAGCTCTCAACGATCCATAGGTGTGGACCATTATCCTTAGGTGGCCAAGTACCAATTTTAGGATAAATTTAATGATTGTGGATGCTAGATTGATGTGCATGCATAATTTAGAGAAAAATCTAGTTAGGAACCTATATGATAAGTCTACCTAACATGCATGCAATGATAAATTGATGTTTGATTAGTCTTCAAATTGTTTGGGCATGAAATTTGTGTTGCATGTTTATTCTTACATCTAATTTTTTTGTATATTCTTTCATGTTGTATGCATGATTGTATTTTCCTACACTATGGATGATGTGTGATGTTTTGTCTCTTAGATAATCGGACACCACAAGCACACACGTCTAACTTATGTTGTTAAGAGTAGTTGCGTTCATTTCTATATCCTGAAATTTTATACTTGATGCAATGTATGCTTAATTCCATTTGTATTTGAAGATGAACTCTTAGCTGCTTAAACTATTATTAAATATAGCCCATTCTCTGGGTTGGTCAGGAATCTGAGATTAGTGAGGGTGGTCTTGTTGGTTAGGCCGTCCTGTGACTCGACAAACTGATTTGGGTAGACACGAATGGGCGACATTAGTAGGACTACGTGGGATGTTTGTACCCAATGTCGTGCGGTACGCGCTTACCTGAATTTGGACAGGTCTAGTCCACTGACTAACCAACCATGCTTGTTAACCATGTTTGCTCACGCCTATTTGGAACCTGGAACACGTCTCGCCCACTGATGCCCACTGATAATAGTTAGAAATTGATCCACAGTCTCATGAGCCAGGCATGGTGGAATGGGACACTATATCCGAGCTATCGGCCTACGTTGGGGAGACGAGCCTCCCCGTAGTGATCATGAGCGATCCCGCTTTCCAGCACTCCTCACGTGCTTGCAATCGGGAGTGAGGAACCCGAGGGGATCAAGGATCGCAGGGCCCTGGCCTCACACGTTGAGGAGTCATGGCCTCGCAAAAAAGATAAGGGCATTGATATCGTAAGGGCGTACCAGTTTTCCCAACCTTCTCGATGAACGAACTTAACTAAAAAAACTCGGCTAACATGTTCACGATCGCATTGCATTAATTGGTTTAGGGACTCGGCAGTTAAGGTCGCAATGAGGGAGTGTTGGTCATGCGCGATCGTTGGACGAAGCCGCTCTAATTCGTGTATATGCATTAACAAGATTAGTTAGAAATGTGTGAATGTATGTTTTTCATTAAATTCATCATAGAATTGATATTTGATGTAACTTATGGCTAATGGCACTCACTGAGTTGATCACTCACTCCCACTCTGGAACGATGTTTTAAAATACTAACCAGACACTTCATTAGGTACAGGTGATGCAGGGCTCAATGAGCCGAGCGGGGTGAGTATAGATGAGGAAGAGGAGCTTTCCTACTTCCAACTTATGGGCGGGTCACCGTAGACTGAGCCGGCTGACAATGGGCTGTTGAGCAGGGGATTTAGCACGCTATTCTTTTGGATATTTCATATATGTATTTTGTCGAGCGACACCTTGTGCGACCCATTGATATTTTTTGTAAACTCGTATACTTTAACCGCTTTCATTTCAGTAGATTAGTTGTGGTTGCGGTTTATGTTCCAGTCGATTCCATTTCTGCTCATTTAAATTGGATTATATACAAATCACTAAAATTAGGTTATTAGTGACACCCAGAAACATGGAGGTCGAGTGTTTGCACGACCCCCAAATTTCAAGCCGTTACATTAGTGAACAACATGATGGTTTATAATTTATTTCAATAGAATTTCACTTTAAGAAAGGATTGAATGACTGTGTATATGATATTAAAATTCAAAATAATATAGTTCACAAGCGTGAGATTCGAGTTTTGAGTCGTTCTATTTAGATACCCATATTTCAGGGCATGACAAGTGATCACTCTCCAAGCCCTTGCTATTTGGCTTTTATCATTGCCCCACTCTCAATCATCCCTACACCCCACCATCATACCCCGTAGGTTATTATCTCTCAATGTAAATCCCTCTCAAACTCAAAAATTTAACCCATCTACAAATACACATAAACCTCACCTATCCACCCCACCAGTGTACTTTGTTAAGTCCTCGATGTCCATTACCAATGATGCTCTTGTCCAACTTAAGGCCTGTTGAATCCACAAGCTTCTCATAGGTTTCAAAAGGTCTTGAGTTGAGGACTACTATGGTAGAAGAATTCATGACTCTACATAAATAAAGAACTTGGTCGTTAGATCTATTATCTCAAGCTAAAAATATAATGTGATGCAAATGGGTTTATCACATAAAGAGCAGATTAGATTAAACATTATAAGGATCGACTCATTACCAAAGTATTTCATCAACAAGTTGAAATTGGCTTTATGGAAACATTCATCTCTCATATGTGGTCAACCACGTTTGCCAATTTGTACATTAACCGATACAAGACTATTTGATATTTGTGAAGCATAATACTAATATGTGTTTTATCCTACTAATATGTTGTTCTAATCCTCAGCATCTTGCATGTAGACCAAAGGGGTCTCGCAAAATGATGGATCGCTAACATTCACATGGGAAAAGGGATTTGATTAATTTTCGGGGCTGGCCGGGCATGGCTGCTCCTTGGTCATTATTCATTGTCATGGCCCAATAAGCCCAAGCCAGGCCCATTTCCATTCCTAATTCTCATTATGAATTTGAAACTTGGTTAGTAGCTTTAGTGTTCCACATTAATTTGAATGTTTGAACCATTTAATTCAGTGGTGCATCCAAACACAACATTAGACAATTAGCAATTTGCACCCATCAAGTAGCATTAACTTGCATTGATCGGATGATCCTAACCGTTGGTTGAACAATTTAGGACCCTTCAAGTAGCAATTAATAATCAAAGTTTCTTAATCAGTACTTAATCCAGGATTGATTGTTAAGCAGTTGGGCTTGGACTTAATCCAGCCCATGAATTGAGAAACTGAGTGCTGGGCTTTTTAGAAATTCTAGGCCCTCTCCAAGCCCGGAACTTGTAATTTAGCCTAACAGCAACAGATGAGCTTCATTTATGGGCCAGTGCTTACAGCCCAGATTGTCCCACTTCATTTTTCGCATGCCTAATAGAAATTATAGAATCCTGACATGGTTAGTTTACAGACATGCATGCAATAATTTGGACTTGTGGGGTCCATGGGAAATTATCCAAACCGTTCACTTCGGTAGGCCCTTCCATAAAGGAATTTTCCCATCAGAGTGAATGACTGAGCTGGGCTAGGCCCGCTCAAAGCATGCTCACTTCCAAACCATGAGCTAAAGACACAAGTCAAGATGGTCCGAGTCCATGAGAGTGAGCTAAGAAACGGGCTCATGCAAGTGGGCCCACTTCCAATTTCTCAGCCCACCAGTGTTAAATAAGCCAGGCTCGATGGGCCCACTTGTCGGGCCTTTTCGCAGACACAAGGCCTTAAAAATGAACAGGGATCCCACGGTGCGTCTCAAAAGGTTTCAACAGCCGGGTATTGTTTCCGTTAGTGCGGTCCACTCGAGACTCGGATCTGCCTCATTTTTTGGCCCATGACTTAAAATTGTTTGGAGAAACAGGTGGACGATGTGCATTAAACATATACATCAAGATGGGGTCCACCTGATACATTGAATGGTTCAGAGCTCATGTAGTTGGATATATATCGATTATGCAGTTATTGAATGCTTGTAAGATGATCTCCTAAAAGATCTATCTTTGTGACCGTTCAAGTCATTTATTTCAATCAGGTGAAAATGGGCCATGCCCAAGCCATGATTTTATACTTGGCCCCACCGGCCATGTACGCGTCGAGTCATGTTTATTAGTGGGCCTTTATTAATGTGGCTATTTATCAGCCATTGAAAATATGCTTATGACGACGGCTGTCAACGGTCTGAGATGGCCCACTTCGAGCTGAGTTTGGGCTAGAATTCTGGGCCTTGCACCGGTTTATTAGTCCGGCTGGGCTCGGTCTGTCTATGACCAATTAATGGCCCTGCTAGTTTAACGTTTTAAGGACATTTTATCATGCTTGATGGGGCACACCTAATGAACGGCCTAGATCTTGAACAAAAGTGGGCCACGGGCTCAGGATGTGTATAATCATGATGGGCCGTGTTCAGGTCTATTTGTTTTATGTGTGACATGCTTGGGCTGAGCTCGGGCCTAGGATTCGATATGCGGGCCCGGCTTGGACAGACATCAGCTTCGCCCAATAGCCTGATGATAGCCCAAGCCAAGACCCACATAGGCGCCTTTAGCCAGAGACGGATTGCCTGCCACGCTTCCTGTTTTCAGAAGCTAGGTAGTCCCACGTGATATTTATTTTAAATCCACCCCGTCCATCCATTTTTCCAGATCATTTGAATGCATGATCCAAAAAATGAGGCAGATCTAAAACTCAAGGGGGCCACTCGTTATGAAATAGTGGGGATTGAATGTCGGAGGTCGAAATGTTCGTGTGGCCACAGAAGTTTTGGATCAGGCTAATATTTTTGTTTTTCAGTTCATCCCAGTGGGAATGATCTTACGAACGGTTTGGATGGCATATAAACATCACGGTGGAGCCCGGAGAGGTTTCAACGGCAGACATTTTCCCACCTCGCTTTTTCTGTCATGTGGCCCACTTGAGCTTTTCATCTGCCTCAATTTTAGGGTTTTTGGCCAAACATGAGCTGGAAAAACGGATGGACTGTGTGGATTTCTCTCAAACATCACGGTGGGCCCCACCTACCATCTGACCGCGGTTGGGTTAGCAAGCATTCCGCTTCCACTTTAGCACCCCACTGAAAGCAGGCCGGGCCTTGGGTGGGCCCAGCCTTCGGGGCCCACTTTTGCCAATCCTTTTTGTGGTTGTCCAATCATCCATGTATTCATGGCATATATGTGCTCTGATTCAGACCGTCTAAATGGTGGGCCCCACTTTAAACGGAAGGGATCACAAAATCAAATTGATTGAGCTTTTGATCCTACCCATTGCAATGGCATTGGAATAGACGATTAGAAAGATAACCAACCGTTAGAATTGGACAGGGGACATCAAATGGTTAAAATTACCTGATTGGTGTGATTTTTGGACCATGATCTATCCATGATGGGGCCCACAATTTTAACGGTGAAAATTGGTGTGAATGCATGTCATCCGGGACATTTAATGCTAATGGTTGAATAAAATGATACAATCGAAATTGAAGATACGATGATGCCAGCACTCATGCCAACGTGGCAGAACTGCCACCGTTAGTTGAGTAGGGACCACCGTGAACAAACCTAGCTGGAAATAATCTGGTCCGTTCTTGAGGATGGTCGGAAGATGCAACATGGGTCGTCATTGGCCCACATGCAGAGCTGGCCTGATTATTGGATCCGTACATATTCTTGTTGCCACAACAAATAACGCTGTAAGGGATGATTTTGGACCATCGAGAGCACTGAAAAAACATTTCAATGGCTCACATCCAACTTCAAAAATCAAAGGTCAGGATCATTTTAAAGCTTGATTGGTTAGTCTTGCTACATCTTGGACCGCGAAGGCATCATTGGTATGGCTTGATGAAAAATCAGTATTCCACGTATTTCATGATCATGGCACGTTTGGATGTACCACCGAATTAAATATCTATTATTATTCATTTCAAATGGTTTATGTTAGAAAGTCAGCCCAAAAATAAAGTAGATAGAAGACTCAAGTGGACCACACCACAAGAAATATTAAGGATATGATAAGCAGCTGGTGAGCCTGGCCCAACTTTATATGGGCTCAGACTTATTAGCTTAGCCCATGGGCCATGCTTGGGCTTAAGTCATTCCATCTTGACTCTACTCTACTTTATATTTCGGTTTGTTTTATCCTACTAATATGCAATTCCATTCCTGGTGTGTTGGGACTGCTATTGCCGTTACGATTAATGCAGGGGCATTTTCACACCCGACTCGAGTGGAGTATTCTGTGGGATGCGTGGACACACTCGGGGCGGGCAGCCCGTGTGAGGTGGGTAGCTCGGTGAGGTGGGCCCTACCTATGTGAGGCGGTACTCATGTGATGTATGGCTCACGAGGGGAGTTTGATTAAGGTCCTAACCCATGCGATGTTGGGCTTAGGCTATCAGATAAAGGGATTAATTCGCTATGCTCTATAAGTTCGAGCGTTTATAACAAGCGATTAATTGTCCTGCATCAAATTAAAGGTAACTATAGTAACCATTACATGTTAAAGAATCGTAACATCTTATAATGACTACTGCGAAAAAAAAAGACTCATAACAACTATTACAACTCTCGTAACAACATGTTACACCCCCTCCATAAAAATTATAATAATTTATTATGATATAAATTTTTTAAGATTTTTTTCAATAAAAAAAGAGAAAATAATGATTATTATAGGATCATAACAAATATTATAACCCGTTATCAGCTTTATTGAATACCTTACATGTAAATAGCTGATTTTGCTTTACTAAATGTCTATTTCATTATACATGCAAGGCCCACTTAATCAATAGATGATGGATTGCCAACATTCCATAAGGAATAGGGATTTGATTAATTTTCGGGGGTGGCAGGGCATGCTCGTGCATTGGTCATTGTTTGTTTCTCGGGCTCATTTAAGCCCAATCCCAGCCCATTGCCACTCCTAATTCTCATTCAAAATTTCAAACTCGGTTAGCAGTTTTAGTGGTCCATATTAAATTGAATGTTTGAACCATTTAATTCACCGGTATATCCAAACGCAACCTTAAGACTATTAGTAATTTGCACCCATCAAATAGCATTAACTTGCATTGATTGGATGATCATGACCGTTGGTTGAACAATTTTGGACCGATCAAATAGCAATCAATGATCGAAGTTTCTTAATCAGAACCTGATTGGGTCCAATGCAGGCGTAGAAGGTCTGTGTCTGTCTGGGCTTGATCGGTAACTAGTTGGGCTTGGACCTAATCCAGCCCATGATTGAGAAGCTGAGTACTGGGCTTTAAGAAATTCTAGGCCTTCTCCAAGCCCAGACCCTGTAATTTAGCCAAACAGTAAAAGTGGGCCCCACTTATGGGCCTATGCTTACGGTCCAGATTGGCCCACTCCATTTTTCACATGCATAGTTGAAAATAAATCATAGAATCCTGCCGTTGTTGGTTTACGGACATGCGATATTTTAGACTTGTCGGGTCCATGGTTTGGTGATCCAAGTCGATGATCTGATGGGCCCTGCAGTGGATGAGGGTGCCTAAAAAATCTCCAACGCTAAATATAGTAGCCCACATATGTGGCCCATTAATCAATGGTTTGGATCACAAGAACGTGGGCCCCACATGTATCTATATCCTTCCCTGCATGCAAACGGGAATGGGTTGGACATGGGCCTCAGTTTTAGGCCCAATAGCTAATTAGGCATGCATGTTAAGCTCAACCTGTCTGATTTATTTAACAATGGACGGTGCTATGTGGGCCCCACCATGATGTATGTGTTTTATCCACGCCGTCATCCATTTTGGATCATTAATTTAGGGCATGGGCCCGAAAATGAGGCAGATCTAAATCCCAGGTGGACCACACCTCAGGAAACGCGTGGTGATTGAACGGCTACATAAAAAATTTTCTTGAGCTCACGGTAATATTTATGTGTCATCCAAGCTGTTGATTAGGTCACATAGACATGGATGAAGGGAAAGCAAAAATATTAGGTTGATCCAAAAGTTTTGTAGCCCCCAATAAGTTGTTAATGGTGGGCGTTCAATCACCACTTTTTCATGTGGTGTGGTCCACCTGACATTTGGATCTGCCTATTTTTGGGTTTATGCATAAAATGAGCTGGAAAATGGAATGGATGGCATGGATAAAACACACACATCATGTCCTTAGCTACTGGGCCGAATAAAAGAAAGGATTCAACGGTGAGACACTGCTTCTGGTGGTTTGGTCCACTTGAACCTTGGAACTGCCTCATTTTTGGGTTCATACTCTAAAATTATATGCCAAAATAGATGGACGGCGTGGATAAAACACAAACATTACTTTGGGCCCACAAAACCCATGATAGCACCAAGTGTATGGTGGCAGAGGCATGAAGCGATTCGTGGGGCACACCTTGATGCATGTATTGTATATCCACACCATCCATCAGTTTTCCAACTCATTTCTAAGCATAATCTTAAAAAATGAAGGAGATCTAAATCTCAAGTGGACCACACAATAAGAATTGCATGCCCACCATTAAAAACTTCCTAGGGCCACAAAAAATTTGGATCAAGCTGATAATTATGTTTCCCCTTCATCCACGTCTTAGTGACCTTATATACAGGTTGGATGGCAGGTAAACATTACGGTAGGCCTTACTAAGTTTTAATGGCGGGCGTTCAATGACCACTAATTCCTGTGGTGTGGTCCACTTGAGATTTAGATCTACTTCATTAACTGAACTTTGCCCTAAAAATAGCTGCAAAAACTGATGGACGGCGTGGATATACAACCCATAAATCAAGTTGGGCCCCACAGTCAGGCCAAGTAACACCTAATCCGTACTCCCGTGGATATCATGGACGGTTAAAAGCAGTGGACCATCTCAGAATGTGGGCCCAGTCGGTGACGACAGCCGCTGGATCCTAAATCACGACAGAGACAAGACCGACTGCTGCATGCCCGTCAACCCCGAAAAGAATAAAAGGAAATAAAAGGCGGGAGTAAGGCAACGTAATTTCGACACGTGGAATCTCCTCATTGGTTAAAAAACTCAACTCCTCTTCCCTCATTGGCCAGATTTGAAAGAAACACGTATAAAGCCCGAGGAAATTATATCTGATCTCGACCCCATGATAACAACAAAAGATGCTCGACCCCAGTTTTACTTAAACCAGGACTCGTGAATGAAAATCCAGACCGTTAATTTGATGGGAATAACCATCGATGGACCATTGCGTAAAAAATCACCCAATTAGAATATTCAAATTTTTTAATGTTTATCCTACAAACAGACGGTTAAGAAGAAAATAAAAACAGTTGTCTACACTCAACGGAGAAGGCCAGAGATCGGATGGATGATCGTATCATTCAATCTGGTCCATCCTATCCATTGATTAAATGGACCCCACTTGTGCTGACTCAGGGCTCGAGAAAACTAGACACTCCTCGGCCGAGGGTCACATAATTCCTTTCCAGCCAAAGCCCGGCAGCCCAGCCCCGTTGACGCGACTCCAAGTTCCAGTGGAAAATGCAACGTGCAATAGCTCGAGTGTACTTTCAAAGTGCATTGGGCCACGCGGAGAACCGGCGAAACGTGTAGAAGATCAGAGCCGTTCATTATGTTTTCCTTCTTGGTAGATGGTACATAAAAAAATTCAGACTCTGATCATCATCATATCGGCCACAACAAAGGCGTATTTATAGGTCAATAAAAAATAATCAACTTTTGGAATGGAAATACATGTCATTCTCATGTAATGGTCAGATTGGTTTTATTATTTACTAAAGGTATATCGACAGCTGAGGCCACTTGATGAACGCACCAGATATTTCGTACGTGTGCATCGATTTTACTTACAAGACGAATGCTCTTTCAAAACGATGAAGTGTGCGAATGTACTTGCAGCATTTCTTAGCGAGTATTCGTTTTGCCTCTGTCGCGATGTAGAATTCAGTGTGTATCGCAGATCAGTGGGTTCACATGCTGAGTGCTTCGACTATCGGAACCATCCATATAGTGGAATCTACGAATATGGACCACCAGAAGAAAATAAAGCTGAACGGACGAATTTAAAAGGAGGAAAAGAAAATTTTCAATGGTTATTATTCAACTTTAAATATCAATGGTTAAAATTATAAATAAAGCTTGTTCATGAGATGATAGCTTATTAATCGTAGTAAATATAATAAAGGACGGTTCAAATCATTGGACTATCTGATTATGTGGGCCACCGTGGGTGACGATGATTGCTGGACCATGATTCGCGGCGGAGGCAAAACGAACTGCAGTTCTATAAGTCGGAATCGATTGCCAGGGAGAATTGCAAGCATCGAAGGGACGATCTGTCGAAAAAGCCCCAATCTTTCTTCAAAATCCCAAACTCTATCCCCTCCTGCGTTCCTCCCAAAAATCTCACAAAACCCTAACCCTAGATCCGAAAAAAATCCCTGCGCCTTGCAATGGCGCATCTAAGAGCAGCGCTCCTGCTATGTATATTCCTTCTATCCTTCACCCTTCCCGCCATCTCTGGGTAAGATTGGATCTCTTCTAAGAAAATCTGAATCGGACATTTCTCTTTAATTTTCTGAAAATTTTCCATTATTTATTTTATTTATTTTATTTTTATTTTTTTAAATTTTGTAGGAAGAGCTATTACGATGTATTGCAAGTTCCGAGAGGTGCATCGGATGAGCAGATCAAAAGAGCTTATCGGAAACTGGCTCTGAAATATCATCCAGACAAGAATCCCGGAAACGAGGAGGCCAATAAGAAATTTGCCGATATCAATAATGGTATGTCATTTGTCATTTTTCCTCACATTGAAATTAGATTCGTTGATAATCAATTTGTTCTTTTTAATCTTTTATTTTCTTTCTTCTTTTTTCAAATTTTAAAAAATTGTTATAATCAGCATACGAAGTGCTTTCGGATCGGGAGAAGAGGAATATCTACGATCGGTATGGTGAAGAGGGACTGAAGCAGCAGGCCGCAGGTGGGGGACGCGGCGGTGGGATGAATATCCAAGACATCTTTAGCAGGTAATTACATGCCTGCCCCTTTTTTCCTGATTTATTTGCTTACTTTAATCTTTCAATTGTTGAAGATGGTATGAGGGTATTTAAATTCCTGGAGAAGTGGTTGGAAACAATTGCCTATGCACTTGTCATTCTGAGGAAATTTGCAATATTGGGTGGAGTTAAATGGCATTTAAAAAATTTTTGCTCTAGACTGTATGGGTGGGCCATGTCTTCCTGTGGTGATCCATGGTGGAGCCTGTTGGGTATGGACCGTGCCCCCAATTGTCTCCCTCATTGGAAAATATCAGTGGTGTTATTTGATGTATCTTTTTATTGCTGATTGGGAGTCTTCGCCTAACCAGTCCATTTATGGGCCACCCATTTGACAGTTGAGATTGTTTGCTGGGGGAGGTTTCTGTGGCATTGGTCATACGTTATGGGCCCATTAGATGAACAGTTCACTGAAAGGTGGCCGTGCATTCATTTGGTTGTTGGGACAAGCAAAAGATGCCATTTTGTTCCGGCAAGCATCAAACAGTGCCTTGAATTTTCTCAATGAAATTGAACACAAGATTTTGTTGGTGGATATTGATTTGATCAGCCTTTTGCAAAAAAAAAAAAAAAAAAAAAAAAGATTTTTAATTCTTTCACTTCTATTAGTTAGTCAAGCAGGGTTTAACATGATAAATGCTTCTTTTAGCTTCTTTGGCGGGGGTGGTGCAGAAGAGGAAGAAGAGAGGGTCGTGAAGGGAGATGATGTTATTATTGAATTGAGTGCTTCATTGGAAGATTTGTATATGGGAGGTACATTGAAGGTATGAATGATATTTTTACTGGCCTTTATCCATTTTCATCTTTTATAGCATATCTACATTCATGAATGTAGAGTTACGGACTGTCATAGTTTTGGAAGCCAAAAACTGCTCTAGAGCATAAGTTTTTGCAAGTCTTTTGCACCGTTCTTTTGCAAAAGAGTCTAATGTCCTTGGCAAATGTTCAATGCAAGTTCCAGCTCTAGAAGCAATAGGACATCTTGATCTTGCTATGATCTTAGGTGCAGTGACTTACTTTTGCAGCCAGGAGCTATGCAATAACAGTAATGTGGCCATAACAGCCAGCCTTATGGCCATTACAGTATGTGTTGTAACGGCATTTTTTTAAAGAAGGAAACGTATTGGTCCTGTATCGACCTGTTACTGAAATCCGCAAAGGTGTGATGGGGCTATGTTTGGAAAGGGAAAGCAGTTATGATGTAATGCTCATCTTCATCACCATCGTCATCATCTAAGCCTTATCCCAATTAATTGGGGTTGGCTGCATGAATCTTGTTCCACCATTGCACTCTATCAAGGGCCAAATCCTTATTCTTTTGGAATGACTAAAATGATATGGTTGCCACATAACATGTGAAATTCTCGGTTGCTAATCAATCTTTTCATATGACTAATCAATAGTCGAACTATTGCCCATTTGCCAACCTTCCTTCATTTAGGTTCAACAAAATCAAAAGATCATTGCATTAGCGTATCCTAATATTGAAATTCTTGTAGAAGTAAAATCCATGGTGGATTTGCTAACTTCTCTCTCTCTCTCTCTCTCTCTCTCTCTCTCTCTCTCTCTCTCTCTCTCTCTCTCTCTCTACTTCTGCAAACGTGTGGCCCAATTACGAGGTAGTATTAATTGATAGAGAAACCGTTATATTTAACAAGAGGTCGACTTTCTTGGTTGTGACGAACATGGAACTTACCTGTTGTGCACCAAGTTTCTACATGTGGGACCTTGGTTAGTTTATCCAATGTTCAAAATATCATTGATATTATCGATAATACTGCACATCAGTGATACAGATACTGAGGGTAATGACTCAGTTTACAAGTAAAAGTTGATATTATTGTTAATATCGCCAATATCTCATGGTATTTTCGATATTGTGAGATATCATTTACAAACCTTTGAAGTAAATACATTATATTGGTGAAAAGTGCCATAATGATAATATCAACGATATGAGTGTTAATACCAGCAGAAGTCCAGAAAATAAGAAATAAAAAACATTTTTTTAAAAAACACCCCTCAATTTTTTGAAAATTTTTGGCAGGGATCTCTTCCTATTTTGCATGGATTTTTTTATTTTTTATTTTTTGTTTTTTAAGTCCTAAGTGTGAAATCATGTGCCTTTTTAACATCTTCTGAAATTTCGTTGAAAATTCCAACATTTTCCTAAATTTTCTCAATGTTTCCTTCGGAAGCTTCTTGTTTGTTATTATGTTCTTGTGTTACTATTTCGTGCTTATCTGTTACATAATTTAGAGTCTTCTTATCACTCAGATGAGAGGAAAAACAAGAAGAAAACTTTTATCATGTATTTTATTATATGGTATATATCCCTTAGAAGAAAAAAGGGTGGTTTCAGAAATTTTTTATTATTATTTTTTTATTTATTTTATAAATGAGTTGTGTTACTTAAAGTAGTTGATTTTACAACCAGTTATATGGATACTTATTTGCATTTTCCAGTGACCATTTTGGGCATTTTTTTTTTCCCTCAGATTTGGAGGGAGAAAAACATTTTAAAGCCAGCCCCTGGTAAAAGGCGTTGCAACTGCAGAAATGAGGTCTATCATAAGCAAATTGGTCCTGGAATGTTTCAGCAGATGACCGAGCAGGTACTTCTGATTTTCAGTTAGCTTATGATAGACATAATCAAGATCTGTTTCATTAGGGAACCTACATGCTACATGCTGCTTATGCAATTAGCCTACTTAAATGGTATGTGACACTTCTAGTAATGGGCACATAGCTAGTTCTATCACATGTTCTCCCCTTATACATTTTGCAATCATGTCCTTCCTACTAATTGGCATTGAAAAGTTGCTTCTTTCTTTGTTATAATGTCTTGTTATTATTATATGCTGCCCTTTCAGGTTTGTGAGCAATGCCCAAATGTGAAATATGAGCGGGAAGGCTATTTCGTAACTGTTGATATTGAGAAGGGAATGCAAGATGGACAAGTAAGTTTTGTTACTAATCACTTCATATGCCAGCATTGCCCCTGATGATGTTTTCCAATAACCGAGTTTCTCAAAATTCAGCACGTGTATATATCAAGTCTACACTTACTAGATATTTACTGTAAGCCCTAAATTTTAACCATTTCTTTTCACTGAAGTGTAGTGTCATGTTCCTGTGACCGGGATGCATGATTTTTATGTAGAGTACACATGGCCGTTGGCTCTTTTGTCTAACTTTAAAACCAGTGTAGCTCTACCCCTTGCGTCTTACTTGTATAGTTATATTCATGAATGTTTTGATTAGAGACTATTACAGTTTTACACTTGAAGGAAATTCTACTGTAATAGAAACTGTTACTTAAATAGCAGGCACCATGATTTCTGCAGTCCTGCCCTGATCCCTTGCAGTTTATTTCCTAGATTCTTGATATGCATTGCAAGTTCTAGAACATCAGTACTGTTAAGAGTATATTATCTTTGATAATTGGAGGGTGTGGTACCGGTACATGATATAATCTTCATTTTAACAATGAGAAATCTCCATTTTTTGCAGATAATCATGATCATTCATCTTTCTAAGCTACCCATTATTTGTTACTGTTATTTTCAAAGTTAGCAGATGAAATAACATATGTTTTTCAAGTATTAGATCATTATTAAGTGAGTAATAGTTTGATCACATGTTTCTAACTTTGGTGGTCGAAGGGTAGCCAGCGAGCTCCTCGGAACACCCTTGGAGGCTTGCAGGTTGGATAGAAGAAATTAGGGATACGTGCTTTATTCAGAGTTTAACCTTTTTCCTATATCCGTAAAAAAGAAGATTCTATACCAGGTTTCCTTGCAAGCCTTTTTTTTGTTTCTGAAAGGAGCACAAACAAATTCAGTGTATAATATAAAAGTAGAAAGTGAGTTGTATCAAAGTTCTTCATCATCATCATCAAGTGGTGTCTGTTCTGTTTAGGGCTGTCAATGGGTAGGGTTCAGGTAAGGTCCTACATTACACATACCTGGGCTAACTGGGTTTGGGTCCTTTCAGGTCCAAGTCTAGTTCTTGAAGTCCTTAACCTGGATCCGATCGGGTTTGGGTGCTCATCGGATCTTTGGATCTAGGTTTTGAGTTGGGTTCTGGACAACTAAGAGCATTTAAGTGGTTGGGCCCACTTAGATGGATTAGATCACATAGACGTGCCGCTTTGACATGCGCATGGTGTATAAGTGGCTCAGGAAACCTCAGTTCTGTGTTTGACTAATCAATAAAAAAATTAATATATAATTTGACCATTAAAACTAAGTGGACCCAACCTGTACCCGACTAGACCTGATCCAGCTTGGTTTTAACTGGGTATATCAAATGGATCTGATCCAAACCCAACTAACCCTGATTTTAATTGGGTACAAAGGTGAGACCCGAAACTGACCCGATTCCTTAATGGGTCCAATAAATGAGGCCTAGACCCATTAAAATTGGGTCCTTTCCTGTCCATTGGGTACCCGTGGGTCTGGGTGCCATTGACAGCCCTAGCTCTGTTCCATCTTTTGCATGTGTGACGCCAGCTTATTGAACCTCTACTCACATGTCACTCTGGGTTCCATCCAATGGTGATGCCCCTGCTTCCTAAGCATCTAAACTTGCTAATATTTTGAAAAGATGATACACAGCTCTAATTTGTCACTGCTAAAAAAATGCTGTTTCCCAGCTGTAATTAAAGAATAAATAAAATAAAATCCTTGCAAACTATTGGAACTTGCCATTGGTGCTGCCCATCATGAATGAGAATAAATTCATTATGACCCATTGGCCTCCTACATGCTGCTGCTCTATGAGACATGGTTCTTTTAACCTCTGCTGATAATGTGGACGTAGGGTTAATTGGTTCCATTTGATGAGAGGGAGATGGAGGGAGCACATTCTGGAATCGTGGTGCTTGCATTTGAAAATTTGAATGACTTACTCAGTTAGGAATCTTGATGCAACACGTTCTTCATTAATGTAATCTTGATGCAACACGCTCTTCATTAATGTAATCTTGATGCAACCTATGCATTAGAAACATTTTTTGGCCTTTAGAAGTGATGCCTTTTCAACATTAACCCAACATAATCTTGGCCTCTCACAGGAGGTCGTGTTTTATGAAGATGGTGAGCCTGTAATAGATGGCGAGCCTGGAGATTTGAAGGTTGGTTCCTTTTATTTGGTTTAGAATGCAATCCACTGTTCAAATTGGCTATACCAACTAACAGTAATTATTATCTTATGAGCAGTTTAGAATAAAGACTGCTCCACATGATCGCTTCAGGAGGGAAGGCAATGACCTGCATACAACTGTTACAATTTCACTGGTAACTCTTCTCTGTCTTCTTCTAAGTCTTAAGTTTTCATTGTTTTCCCTCAAGGTTCTCTATTGTTCTGTGTTTGTACCTTTATGATTGGTATGAGTCCTCTCTGCTAGTATGATACCATGCTTAAGCAGATGACAAGCATGCTAAGGAATTTCCAGTGTTTCTTTTACCTTCGAAATCCAAAACTTTCTTATGTTTCATGCATAGTAAGAATTTTCTTCTATCATCTATTGCTTGATGTTATATAGTGGTAGAATATGAGCTCATGGAGGAAAGCTGCAACTTTCTATGTAGCAAGAAAAGGGGGGAATACCTCCAATTTACACAGCCTTATAGCATAATAAGCAACATGATCCCCTTCGAGGATATGAACAGTGAGAAACTAAAAAAGATAGGCACAATGCCTTCATGGATCAAATGGGCATGTCATGAGCTTACATATCTAGACCAAGGTATTCCGTAATGGTAATGGTGGTCATAATGGCCACCACCGTTACCTTTACGATATGGGGTGTAATGGTTGTTATGGGGGCCATATAGCCTTTATATGGGGCGTAACGGGCCATTATGGGGGTTGTAATGGCCTTTACGGGTCATTTTTTCCATAATGGCTGTTACAGCCTTTACGATCTTGTAATTTGTAATGGCTGCCACTGTTACCTTTATGGCACACCATAATCCAGACAATGTCTGTTGTTACCTGAGTTGATTTACTAGATCAGTTGAAGCCCTGATTTAGATCTACAAACGTAATTTACCTTGTTATGTAATTCATCTTCTTGGGTTTTTTAAAAGCTGCTCATAAAAGTAGAAAGCATTTTCTAAGGAAATTGCCCCAGAATAGTGCGAAAGATGTGCACATGAGAAGTTATTCTGCTAGAGATCTATCATTTCTTGTTTATTCTTATTTCATTAACCTAGGTTGGATCCTTACTCTGGCCCCGGTGGTGGACTCTCAAGAGTTTCAACACCAGGTCAAGGGTTTGAGTACCCATAGGTGGTGAAATCTCACTACGGCGTGAGTGTGTGGGTGCGTGTGCATGTGAAAAAAAAAAAACCTAGGTTTGATATTTGTATCAGAGCATGTCTGGTCCATCTAGCAAACCAATCATCATCACAGATTCACAATCATCCGGGCGTTATCCCAGGTAAGCAAACCAATGCATATCAACGTACCACATCGCTTGATCAGAAAACCGTTATGCATTGGGAGACGCAACACATATCAGGAGATGCAATATGTATTGGCCAACATTTAGCCCATGCCTTTCACACCTCTTCAACTCCATGAATCCATGTGTTCTAAGTAAAGATATAAGCTGGTGTTGATATGCTTTAGAATCTAAACATGGCAGGCTAGTGTATATATAAAGCTGCCATGTTTGTACTTTCAATTCAGTTGCACTCTTTTCCTCTCTTTTGTGGAAGTGGTAGCTTTTATGTTATGGCTGATTTCACACACTTCTTTTTTAGCTCCAAGCTCTTGTTGGTTTTGAAAAGACCCTCAAGCATCTCGATGAGCATCTAGTGGACATCAGCTCAAAGGTTAGTAAAACATACATTCCTTTGTTTTTTCTATTCATTATTTTTAGTGTGCTATGGCCATGCATGAGAGTAGGATAATGAATTCAATTCATGAAACATATGCCCTCATGCACAAATGCAAGACTCGAGCCTCCCATGGTGTGGGTGGTGGGCCCCACCATGCATATGCCAGGTCAAAAAAATAGGCTGCCCTTGAGTCATGTGTACCACACGTGAATGTTGAATTCTGGTCAATATTCTTTTTACCATTTGTTATTCTTCATGCACATGGCTCACCTGATGAGCGGTACAGCCTCATTTTCTGGCCATTGCACATACCAAGAGTGGCGCATGCCATGCATCCAATGAATGGCTAAGATATTGCACATCTGTGCCATATCAGCACATGCATGCAACAAGGGTTTTATATCCTTATCAGTTGAGGAGCATCCCAATTCTAAGAAATGACTATACTTGGTGAAATCTCAGGGGATTACGAAACCGAAAGATGTGAAGAAGTTTAAAGGGGAGGGGATGCCTCTGCATTTCAGCTCAAAGAAAGGTGACTTGTATATTACATTCGAGGTTTTGTTCCCTAGTTCACTAACAGAAGATCAGAAGACCAAGATCAAGGCTATTCTTTCCTAGGATCATCTCTTTGCCAGTTTGGCTCTTTTCCCATTGTACCATGAATTGGATCATTCAGCAGGCCCAAGGATTTTTACAAGTTTGTCCTCTGTTGAAAGGATGTACTGGCTGTAATACAAGTCTGCGTCCAGCTCACCGAAGGGCAGATTTGCCTTCTTTCCTAATACGGTTTTGTTTCAACTTTTGACATTCTAATCTAACGAAGAGATATATGAGAAATAGTCATTCTAAACTTGTTATCTTGTGCTTCTTCTCCCTGGATATTTTAGAAGAAATGCTACTATGATGAGTAGGATTTGTAAACTGTTACTGTTGGTTTTTTGTTTGAATAGGTTATGGTGGAATAACTCTTCAATTTCAACTAGCATTGGTTAGTTGAAATTGAAAGAGTAATTATTTTGAATTATTTTTTAAGGTCGAAAATGAAATCTATACTTCTATTAAAATCAGTATTATTTTAAAGAATTTTTACTTGTTTTAATCATCTATTTTTTTCATGACTTTTATTGTTCCAAAATTTCCCTCCTTTTATTAGGCATATGCTTTTTATTTATTTATTTATACACACACACCACAAGGGCACCCGAATCCATGACTTCAGGATTAAAACAGTCGGTCCCAAGGACCAAAATCTCTATAACGTTTGTTTACCCAACATCCGACATCTGCAATCCATTCCATTCATTGCTTTGGGTCGATGCTCAAGTAATCCAAACCTTTGGTTTGATGTAAGTGAATGTGGATGGGCATCCTAGAAAATCTCCCGTGCAGCTCTTCCTAGCCATCTATTTTGTGGGCCACAATCTGAATAGTTAAGTTTGCGCCATCTAGTTGCCGGCTAACAAGCGCATGGTCTGGATTACTCTTGGTAAACTGAAATCCAGAGGACGGTAGAGGATCATGCAATTAGTGGGAAATGGACGGTGGAAAACAGTAGGAATGTACAAATTAGATAGGCACGAGGTCATTGAGAGGATAGTTAGAAAGATATACATATGTGATATAGCCCACGGGTCCCAGCTTATTAGAGCTGATCCAACGCCTCTCGTGGCATGGATGTTCAATGTCTCTCTTTCATTGCCGCACACGTGGAATAACTGGACAGGATCTGAACCGCTCATTCAGTGGGCCCAATACTGAATTGGGCAAGAGAACTCAAATTACACTGTTTGGATGATCCTATTCCTTTGAAACGTGGCGTTCAAATGGACACTAAAAGACAATCAGCATCCGACTTACATTGCGTTGAGAAAAGTTCATTTATTGCACGGCTAGGATCAGTCCAGAGAAGGCAATTTGGTTATTGGCCAATCATTTGCGTGGACTATAGGATGTATGGCTAAGATCATCGCGCCATGTTCCTCATCAATGGTAAACAATATGGCATCGCAATTAAGCTTATTCTACAAGTACAGGTGTGGGGCCCACCTTGACGTAGGGAACACATCCATCCTGTCCGTCCATAAGATGAGCCCCTCTAAACTCACCCTGTATCTAAAAAACCAGAACGATCCAAAACGTAGGTGGGTCACACCACAGGGAACAGTTGGAATGGGGAGTCCCACCATTAAAAACTTCAAGATTGAATGTGGGCCCCACAGTGTTTGTATATTCCATCCAATCCACACACAAGATGTTCGCCGATAGGATGAATCGGAACTAATGAAATCAGGCCATTCCAAAACTCAGGTGGGCCATGACACATGATTTTATTGGTTTTTGGCATGAGTTCACATGGTGTCGTCTACCTGAGTTCTGGATTGGTCTGATTTTTTGGATTCGAGTAGAACATGAGGGGATTCACTTGATGGACGGATTGGATTTCCTTCACACATCATGGTGGGCCCCACCTCCCACGTTGTAAAAGAATCCGCCTCTTATTAATTTGCTCGCATTTTCAGCTAAAAGTTAGGGCCTTCCATCCAAGTCGTCCATCAGGTGGGCCCACTCATCAGATTCCCTGGCATAAATATTAGGTAGATATACTCATCAGATGAGCTACAGTATATGATCCAATGGATGGCTAAGAAATAAGAGTCTCTTTGGTACAGTGTGGCCCACCTGATGAGTGAACCCTCTATATTTTGTCTCACTAAATATGCTTGGTGGGGCCCTTCCATCTGACGAATAGGATCTTGCACACGTTTGCAGAATTGGCACGTGGTTACCAAGGGCTGCACGTGCCGAGTGAGCAACAAGGTGGACCCGACGACATCAAATTTTCAAATAAGATAGATGAATATATGATCCGTTGTATTGTATCCTCGTGTTTTCACTCCATGCAAGTGGGGGCCATTCTTCAATGATCCAGACCGTTGATCTGATGGGTCCCAATGCTTTCTGAATAGACTTTGTGCTATCCTCATGTTTTCACTTTGTGCATCGTAGACGCTTTGCAAGGTCCTTCCTCCAACAATCCAAACCATTGATCTGATGGGCCACAATGGTAACTCTGAAAAGAAAAAGAACGACGATCCAAACCATTGATCTGATGGGCCACAACGGTAACTATAAAAAATAATTTTAAAAAAAAAAAAAAAACAAAATGGAGATGCGGGGTATCGATCCCCGTACCTCTCGCATGCTAAGCGAGCGCTCTACCATCTGAGCTACATCCCCTGTTGATATATTTATCTGTTTTATCTATATTTATATGTAAAACAGAAAACAATATTGCCTAGGTAGGGCCCAGCATATTGTTGGTTCTGATGTTGCTCATTTTTTAATTATTTTCTAGCTCACTTATGATCTAATAGTGCTTGTGTTTGATGATCGTAGCCATACAAGCTATGGCTCACAAAATTAATGGTTGCAAAAATAATGTAAAAAGAAAAAAAAAAACATTTAAAAGGTTAGGATCATGTGATGGGTGTAACTTTTTCACATGGCTTGTCCCCAGTGGTATGGATGGACAGTCCACCCGTCCACATCTAAATTAAAAGCTTTGGAGACGTTGCTAACCTTCTCAGAAGGGTGGGTGATGGTAGCATATATGTATAATAAGGTGCCCATTGTAACGGTTACGACCTTTACCCATATGTAGATAATATTATATTTTGCATTTATAGTCATCATTTCAATTATGAACCTGTGGGGGCCATCGTGATGTTTTTGAGAAATCCACCTCATCCATTCATTTTGAGAGATCATTTTAGGACGTGTGACAAAAAAAAATGAGGTGTATCAAACACTCAAATGGGCCACACAATATAAAACAGTGAGCATTCAGTGGACGCTGTAGAAGCATTCTCATGGCCATAAAAGTTTTGTATCAGGATATTTTTTTTGGTGTTTTCACTTTATTCCATTGGTAATGACCTTATAAATAGTTTTTGGATAGCATATAAACATCAAGGTGGAGCCTAAGAAGGTTTCGACGGTAGGAATTTCTTTCGCTAATTTTCCCTCTCACGTGACCCACTTGAGTCTTTTATCCACCTCATTTTTGGTCTCATGTCCTAAAATTATCTCGCAAAACAGATGTCAATAATAGATTTCTCACATACATTGCAGTGGGCCTCACCCAACATCCCTGCACAATAACTTTCCTTAGGAAATTGTGTCAAAAACTTTGGACACCACTCCTGCACCTGAATCCACCTTGCCCAACTTGGGGCTGCCACTAACCAAGGGAAGCCGAGAATCTGTGGTCAATTAGACTCGTGGAATCACCTTGGATTTGAGAATTGAAGACTTTCTAACATAAGGGATTTTGGACAAGGATCTTGGTGACGGTGAGGGAAGAGATTAGACACTCTCAATCCCCCGCGCTTATACACGGTCTCTACTTTGTAGGATTTATTATTATTATTATGAGGGTTTTGAAAGGTCTTATATTAATAAATGAAATCGGTTATTAATGGAGTCAGAAATCAACTACTGAGCCACTACTCTTTAAAATCACTACTATGGAGACTACAATGTCTCAAACTATAGTTTGTTTAAAAGAGATAATACCAATGAAAAAAATGAAATGCAAATGTGGTTTATAAAAGGATGCAACAATATATATATAGCTAAACATATTGCTATTCCACCTAAGTTACCGGCTAGGAAGATTGCAATGTCTCAACCTAGAGTGAACTTAAAGAGCTAGTGACTACTTAGTTAAACAGCCATAATATACAAATTGTTGCGAGATGTCTTAAATCTGAGTCCTTTCGCAATTGAGATACGAAAGGAGTTTTGCGGATTTTGTGTTGCAAGTTCTTTCGCAACTGGAATGCGAAAGGAGTTTCACGGATTTTGTGACGCAAGTCCTTTCGCAACTGGGATGCGAAAGGAGTTTCACGGATTTTGTGACGCAAGTCCTTTCGCAACTGGGATGCGAAAGGAGTTTCGCGGATTTTGTGTTGCAAGTCCTTTCGCAACTGGGATGCGAAATGAGTTTCGCGGATTTTGTGATGCAAGTCTTTTCGCAACTGGGATACGAAAGGGAAGTTGCCAAAACTATAAATTGGGGTCCCTAGGGCTATTCTAAGATTATTCCAAGACTTCCTAAAGGTATTCTAAAGGGTTCTAGGGTTATCAAAGGGTGTAGCAAGGGTGAGATTCGAGGTTGTTCGAATCGGGTAAGTCTTTTCTCTTTGTAATTGATGCTTTTATAGTGGTGACCTGTCGCTTTGTGCCGTGGTTTTTTCCCGCAAGGGTTTTCCATGTTAAATCTGTGTGTTCCTTTTTCTTGTGTGTGTGCTTGGTGCCATTGGATTGCTATCCTAGATCTAGATCTGTGTGATTCCGCAGGCCAAAAATCTCAACACAAATGATTAAAGATAATGAAAAATATAGTTTTCTAGTGCATTGGGATTTGAAAAAACCAACAAGGTGTTGAGTATATGACCAAGAATTACTCAACTATGAGTAAGAGGTGTATAATACGAGTATGCAAAGTGTGAGGAGGAAATGAGAGATAAAATACTCCTACTAGAGGAGATGATTATAGATCTCGGATCTTAACCCTACTTCATTGATCTTCGATGTTTGAGATGGCTTGGACGCTTGTGTAAACTAGGATGGTGATATAAGTGGTTAAGAGGAATGATTGAGATGGACAATTGAGGTTGAGGTAAAACCATCGAGAGTTGCTTATTCTCTCTCCCAAAGTATCTCTCGTCTAGCCAAGGCTTATCTCTAGAGCTCTCCTTTCAAAATGAAGGAACGGATCTTTATTTATAGAATTTTGGCAATATTGATAAATCCTAGCAATTTTGAAGGCAAACATTGCCACATTGCATGATCTGAGTGGTTGGAAGACATGTGACATCGTGGATTCACTTTGATAAGTGGTAAAACAAGTATTTTCACTCTTAAGGAGGATGAAATAACCATTTTACTCTGACATGAAAATCATATTGCTGCCCCACCACTGATTTTCTAAAACCGCTATCCGAAAAGATCTTAAGAGAGATCCTAGGATCTTCCCTAATTTGTAGAGATTTGTAGACATTTATACAACAATGTAATTTTTGTCTATTCATGGCTTTTGCATTTTTTACTGCAATGCCTCTTAGGGCCTTATTTGTTGTATGGACTTGCTAATATGAGCTTGGTTGGTGGCCTTGTTGTTATTGACACCTCCAGTGAATCTATGACGGGCCACTATTTATGATGAGTAGCCCAGGGATGGTATAGGTTACCCCCATCATGCTTCCTACTTCAAATTGCACACAAAACTTATCAAACAGATTGGGCCTTATTGTGGTTTTAGAATTTTATGGGTTATGTGAGTAAGCTTCTTAAGAGCTTCCCAAGCTCACAAGTCATCTTACATTATTGACGTAGGGAATGGGTGTAAAACGAACAACGGAAGAACACAGTCTCCTTTACGTGATGGAAACCTTAAATACATAAAATTAAAAAAATTTAAAAAAAAAAGGAAATTTTGAGATTTTTTATTGATGTTTGTCTCTAAAATGAAATTACAATGCTTTAAATAGTAAAATGCAAACTCTAATCAGGAGTCTTAATTTAAATAAATTGAAAATTACCCGAAATAGTAAAATATACTAAAAATATAAAGTTATAATTCAATCACGCAGGGCTATTCCTAGCATGATTAGAAGCGATTCCTAAGAAGACACTATATATTAAAACTCTAAAACGAATGAGATACATCTAAATTAAAACTTACTAAAAATATAAAGTTCTTCTAAAACTCTAATTTTAAAACAAAAGAGATCAATTTCTTGTGAAACGGACCAACACAACCCACTACATTGATTAGGTTCACCTTGGATGGTTTGTTACAATAGGAATTTATATGTTGTGCATCATGTAATGATACCCATATCAAAAGTTATGGTTGATTTACGGTTCACACTTTGAATGATAATTTCATTAAATCCAGAATAAATTTCTTCGATCCGGACGCGCCTACGGCCTAGTTACGTTATACCCTACAAAAAACTAAACTCAAATCTAACGGACTACGTTCTCTTTCGTTCAAGCTTCTTCCCGTCCAACTGTGTCACGAATAGATCTGTGGCCTGCTCTACATCAATGATCCAAAATAAAGTGCATTGTTGTCGGGGTGTGATGTATACATAACCTAACCAATATGCTTAAGTCACAAAATTGATGGAACGTATTAAGCTAGGCTCTTTAAACCATTAGGATCATAACATTCTACCATGCTCCGCAACCGACATATGTAGAAACCTACTCTATGGCCTCTCTTCTCGAACATGGTGGTTGCACTTTAATAAATCGAGCTATACTCTAGTTTCAGAGGTTGCTCCTTCTGTGACTCAAATACAAGATGTGTTGGTAGCTCTAATACTAATTCTTAAGAATCTAACTAATATGCTGTAACGCCCTGAAAATTGGGGGTTGTGCATAAGCTCGACTCCCGAGTTCCAGGACATCACTATATCCGATTTTTATTAGTTTGTGTTTAATCAAGTTTAATTGCGCAGCGTGGAATCGCTTGGAACATGAAGTACAATCACAACTGGTCTACTGAGATGAATGAGTCTAAATTTATACAAGTCCAAATTAAGATAAACAGGTCGCATAAGGCGTTGCCCAACAAAATCACAGAAATATATTCAAAAGGAATGATGAGCTGAGTCCAACACTCAGCGATCCAAGTCCATTTGCGAACTCTGCGGCAAACCACCATCAACTGGAGATAGGACAACTCATCCTCCTCATCCAAGCTCACGCCGCAAGGCTCCTTGTACTCGGCTTCACCTGCAACTATTGAAGAGTCTGGTTGGTGTTTTAAAACACCGTCCCAGAGTGGGAGTGAGTGATCAACTCAGTGGGTGCTATTAGTCTTAAGTTACAACAGGCATCAATTATACTATGAATTTAATGAAAAGCAGTCATTCATAAACATCTATCTAATCTTATTAATGTATATGCATGATGGATGATATGATGCATGCCCTCGCCACAACTCTCCCTCAAGCGACTTCGTCTAACGATCGCGTATGTCAACACTCCCTTAGAGCGACCTCGACTTCCGAGTCACCACCCTAACTAATGCAATGTAGTGATAATGTTAACCGAGTTTTTAGTTAAGTCCATTCATCCAGCAGGTTGGAGAATCTGATACACCCCACATATCAGATGCCCTGAACTAGTTACGAGGCCAAGGCCCTCAACGTGTGAGGCCAAGACCTCGCAGTCCTTGATCCCGTCGGGTTCCCCATCCCCGACTTCAAGCACATGGGGAGTGCCGAGAGAAGGGATCGCTCGCGGTCACTACGGGGAGGCGCGACACCCTAGCGTAGGCCGACAAATCGAACACAGTGTCCCATTCCACCATGCCCGGCTCACGAGGCAGTGGACCCATTTCAATCTGATTATCGATGAGCTACAACGGTTGTAGGGTGTTTCAGGTTCCATACATATGTGAGCAAACAAGGTTAACAATCATGGTTGGCCAGAAAGTAGGCTAGACCGCAAGAGTCCAAGCAAGTACGAGGCGGAACGGCATCGGGTGCGAGCAACCCATGTAGTCTAACTACTGTCGCCCACATGCACTCGCCCAAATCCATGGGTTTAGCCTCAAGGCGGTCCTACCAACGGAACCACTTTCGCTCTCCTCATGTTCCTGACCAACCCAAGGGTATGAATAGTGAATCATAGCATGTCAACTACTAATGCATCATCCAGCACAAACAACATCATGTTCTCAACATACAATTTAAGTTCTCATAGCAAACAAGGCTAACAATATCATGAAATAAAGTGCATGTGAGTTATGTGTGTGGGTGAGGAAATTAAGCACTTCCTACATCTCTTAGATCCAAAATGCACAGACTCAATAAATCATACAAGCTATAAGGCACATCATATGAGAGATCAAGCAAAGCAAAAACATGTGATCATCCATGGTAGCCTAATCATGTGAGAAACACGAAAAATATCATATGAGAACTAAACAAACTAACAATCCCATACAATCCTCAAGCAAACATCTAAATCCTAGGGTTTCTCTAGATTCTTCAAATATAGCATCCAAACAATCAAAATCATTAGATTCGTAATAAAATTGGTGCTAGGCCACCTAAGGATAATAGTCCGCACCTTCGGATTCATTGGAGACTTGGAAAACGACATAGGAATGAGGGCTTTTGGGGTCGGACGCTGGAATCCCTAGAGCAACGTTTACACGTTAGAAATCCTTGCCAAATCCCTCTCAATACATGGGTTTCAAGAAAAAGATGAAAGGTTACCTAGCCAATCGGATGAGAGGGGTTCTTCCGGTTGTGGGTGAGGGATTCGTTGAAGAAGAGATGAGGAGTTGCAAGAATCAAACTCCTTTGGGCCCCACTTGAGCTATGGTCCACCTTCACCCTTCTTCATTCTTTCATCCTCTCCTCTTTGCTCTCCTCATTCTCCTCTCCCCTTTCTCTCTTCTCTCTCTTCTAGGGCAAAAATCGTATAGGGAGAGGGGTGCCCCAAATGAGGCCCCTTTATAGTGCCAGATTTGGTGCCAATGGGCCCAAGTGTTGGGTTTTTACCAAACTAACCCTATGGGAGGGTTTTTCTAACCTCTAGGGCCCATGTAACGTCCTGTCCAACCAGCACAGTATCCTGGGGCGTCCACGTCGGAATTGCCGCAGGACCATCCGTTTAAGCTGCTCAGGGTGAGGTACCACCGGTAATAAAAATGATTAAGCTAGGATCAACCCGTTAGAACAGTCTAGGCTGGCCATGATGGAACCTGGCGTGGCCCGCCAAGCCTGATGGCCGTGTGCATTCTTCAACAGCCCGTGTGGGCCACCAAGTGATCGAGGATGGTCAGAAAAATCTAAAATTTTCGGAGATCATATATCACACTGGGCTTGTGGACCATCGCGGACGGTGGACCCAGTGGACACCCCGAACTAGGATCTGGCACTAGCCGAATGCATCCCACTAATGCTAAACAGAAATTGGAACTGGCACATACAATGAAACTGGGATTCCGGGCGATCCAGCCGTCGGATTTCCTCCAAATTTGTGGTGGTGGTTTAAAATATTTTTCTACACCCGTCCACCAAATCTGGGACCTAATCGTGGAACGGTGACCGTTGATCGCAAATTGGACCCGTACGACCAAACTGCGCATCCGTTTGTCTCCAAATTTTGCAGGGTCCCTCATCGGGCCATGGAGCACTTACCCTACAAATTTCATGGCCAGAGGGCCGCTAGAACTGCCCAAATCACCAGATCAGCCCCCACGGGGCCATTTTTGGGACGAAAGTGCCTGCTCAGATCATATATCCGTTCATCCGTTCACCCTAAATTTTTGCATGGACCCTAGTGGGGTCATAAGTCACCTCCATGCCGAATTTGGTGGCCTGTGGAGTGTTAGGGCCACCTCAACACCAATAGGTGTCTCATAAGTCTATTTTAGGAAGACTTGGGAGCTTGGGGTCAAAGGACCCAACTCTAGGGAAATAAGCCCTAACCCTCTTCTCACAAACCCTCACTCTCTCAACAACAACTCTCTCTCCCTCCTCTCTCTCCTTCAACTCTCAACAACCCATCCCTTTTCCTTCTTGATTTCCCCAATCTCCAACAATCAACCTCTCCTTCATCATCCTCACCACCTTACAACAACAAGGCCCTCCCTTGTAGCTTCCACTCTTCTCCAACGACCAAGGAAAGTGAAGAAGGAAGGAAGTGAAGGCAAGGAGGTTGTGGTGGACCCTAAACCGAGTTGAGGCTCAAGAGATCCGATCCTTCAACACCCTATCCTTTCCGAAAGGGGGAAACTCTCCACCGCCACTCCGAGATTCGTTTGTGGGCCACCTTGGTAAGATCCCTCATTATTTTCCTTGAAATCCTTGTCTTGAAGGAGAAATGAGGTAGATTCCTCTCATGCTTTAATCGTTTTAGGGACTCCGGCCGGCCAACCTTCGAAACCCTCGCCTTTAGGTCGTTTCCGAGCCTCCGCCGACTTCAAGGTGCGGACTATTGCTCTTAGGTGGCCTAGCACCAATTTTAGCATGGATATAATGATTTTGAGTGCTTGGATGCCTTGTTTGGAATTCTAGAGGGAACTTTAGGGGTTTCCATGATCGGTTGGATTTGTTAAAATATGCATGTTTAATTTCCAAATGCGATATGCATTGTGTCTTCTCATATTATGAGGTTGGATGATAACATGCTTGTGGATGTGATTCATTGCCTTCATGTGTGATGCTTCATTGTATGTGTGAATAATTGCTGGGATGCTCATGATTTTCAAGATGGAGAAAGTGAAAACCTTCTCACCCCACTCACACACTCACATGCACTTTAATTCTACGATGATAATTGTTAGCTTGTTAAAGGTATTTGATTTGTATGATTGGAATGCATGAGAATGTGATATGAATGTGGTGAATGATAACATGAATCGTGGCATGCGGTAGTTCTCCTTTTACTCTCTTGGGATGGTTAGAAACTGGACGAGAGAGGGTAGCCCCATTGGTAGGGCTACTGATGAGGGTCGAATATTGCATATCAGACCCCGACTATTACCTGCTTTTACGTACATGATAATGCTTAATGCCATATTTTAATTGTGTTTTTATTACAGGATGAAATCAGGAGCGTGTATTGAAAAATGATGTTAAAAGCATGGATTTGACGCTCCGAAGTTATCAAAGCAAGGGACGGACTCCAGAGGACCAATACTGAAGAATTTACATGCCTGGGACCCGAGGAAATCAAGCCGTTCACGGTTAAAGAGGCCCACTGGTCCAGAATGACAGATCACATGGTTCCCTCCATCCAATTGGCTCGAAACTTTATACATGGGATTAGGGACATAAATTAACCGTGCATTTCAAATTTCAGCTCTCGGATCACTAGGGAAGTGCCCCAACCGATTGATCGGTCCATAAACCGTTGATTTCGGGCCCACCATGTCTGACGAGGTGCTTCAATTTTAGTCCTAGCTGCTAAAATAATATGAGAGAAGATATGGAAGGAACGGATTTCTCACCGACGGGTAAGTGGACTCTACCTTGTGTGGGGTGTGTATAGAATGCATGTGCACAAGCGGTACTACCACACCGAGCCGACGAGCTTTACATGAAAACGGCATCCGTTCAGTGCTGCGAGAAGGCTAAAACAGAGCACTGCGGTCGTCTCTCGTGGGCCACCACCACACTTCAAGGGTCTGATCGGAACCGTCCATCAGACTTAAAAGGGCCTACTTATCATGGCCTAGGTGTCGGAATTTCTGAGAAGAGGCATGTATTCGATTTCAACCGTTCAAATGCCAGACGAACGGTCGGGTGAGAAAACTATGGGCCATCACTATTTTGATCCAAAATCGATCAAGTCTGAGTAGTTTTTCGAGGTTTGTTCAATGGACGGAGCGGATTTATCAGATAACGAAGGTAGTGGACCCCACCGTCAGAACAGCGGAAGAGCTACGCGACCGTTATGCAGTCAGAAAATTGAATCTGTGCGGATTGTTTGCGGCCCACCTTTTCTGATCATCTCAATGATCTATACCGTCTATTGTGTAGGCAGTTGAAAATCGTCCGTAAGGACGTTTTTCCTTGGCAAAGATAGCGCACCTGCGTGCGAAAATCGGGACCCAATGCAAGTCAGCTAGCATGTTGTGTAACCGACTGCGTTATGCTATCTCGTGCGGAAGTCTTCCACTGCCAGTTGGCTGCGTAAAGGAATCCGCGAACGGAGGTATTACAGGACTTTCCTAAACTGGCTGCTAGGTTTCTATAAGAGAGAGAGAGAGAACGGGAGAGAGGGAGAGTGAGACGGATAGCTGGGATCTTTTGGGAGAGACGTGCATGCTAGAGCTGGGAAAGAGAAGAAAGAAGAGAGAGAGAAATTGGTTTGATTTTTCTTTTATGAATTTTTATTTTTTTATCTGTTTAATGGATTTTATGGGTAACTAATCTCACTAGAGTGAGATGAAACCCTAATTTGAACACTGCTTTTTTTTCTATGTTGATTTTATTTTAATTAGATTGGTTTGTTTCTTTCCCTAGTGTGCTTGATTGCTTTAAATTCTATACTTCTCCATCTATGAACTTGATCAGAGTCTATGGATGGATGTGGTTTGGATGCTTATTCTAGGTGCTTGTATCTGATCATGAACAGGTTCTGTAGAGGAAGAAAAGGGGTGCTTTACTGAATTGCATATTCCATATGCCCGATTTGGACATGGGATATGTTATTCATGGCATTGCTTGAAGGAATTAGACAATCTGTATGCCGATTAAGGACACAGATTGTGCTTTCTCTAGATAAGTTAGATCAATCTATATTAAAGTGAATTAACAGACAAAACAAGGGTTGGGATAATTAGGGGTGGATTCGAAAGTCCTAGTGCTCTTTTTCTTATTGAATTTTCTTCCCTATCCTCAATAGTTATTTTCCATAAATTTGTGTTAGTAATTTGCTCCATTATTTGTTGAATTAGTTAAGGAGGATCATGATTTGAATTGTGACGATCGGTCCTCGTGGGATTCGACCTCGATCTTACCGAGTTATTACTACATCACAACCCTATACTTGGGGAGTGAACAAGTTTTGTGGCCGTTCTTGGGTGTTGTTTCGTTCCAAATTGAATTTAAGATTCTCTCTTATCATAATTCATAGCTTAGGATTTTACTAACTTAGAAATTTTTTTATTTTTTTTCTTTATTTTAGAAACTAACTTATTTCCTGTTTTGTAGGGTCCTGAAATAAACTTCTAATTTGGTAATCCCTTCTAAGTTTCTTACTTTTTCTAATTTCTATTTTTAGAATTAGGATTTTATTTTTTTAGAAATTTTTAGTTTCTAATTTTAGATTTAGATTCTTCTTTTAAGTAACTTTCTATTTTCTAGTTTTAGAAATTTTTTTTTTTTTTTTTTCTTTTTAGAAACTAACTTAGCTTTTTATTTTTAGTAACTTTCTAATTCTAGGATTTCCTTCCTTTTTAGAAACTAACTCTTTTTTTTTTAGTTCTTTAAAAAATTTCTAATTTTAGATTTTCTATTTTAGAAACTAACTTGTTTTGTTTTCTTTTGCAGGATTCTAACATAGATCTCCAATTGGTAACATCTTTCTAAATTCTCCAGTCCTCCCTACTTTCTATTTTGAGATTTAAGTTTTCAATTTTTAGGAATTTTCTACTTTCTAACTTTGGATTTGGTAACTTTCTATTTTCTAGTTTTAGAAACTTTTTTTTTTTTTTTTTTTTTTTTTTTTATATAGCATAATTTCTAGTTCTAGTTTTCTTTCTCTTAGGTTGTTACTTAGTTTATGCTAGGACGTAGATCTCTAGATAAAGAACTAGCACCTTTTGATCCTGAAATAGAAAGAACATTCCATAGAAGATTGAAAGACATCTCAGTTGAAATGGCAGAAGAGAATGGAACTAAAACTCTTAGAGATTATTCAGCTCCTGTCCAATTAAATGCGCCTTCATGCATAGTGTTGCCCACCACCACGGTAAAGACACTTTGAACTCAAGACTGGGGTCATACAGTTGTTGCCTTCCTTTTATGGGTTGGACAAGGAGGACCCATATCATCATGTGAAAGAATTCCTAGACATTTGCTCCACCTTTAAATTTCAAAACTTCTCAGACGATTCGATCCGCCTACGCCTGTTTCCTTTTTCATTGAAGGATAAGGCGAAAGCATGGTTGAATTCTCTAGAAGTTGGGTCTATCACTACATGGGACCAATTGTCTAGAAAGTTCTTAAACAAGTTCTTCCCTGTTCACAAAACTAATGCTCTCGTAGAGAAATCACTAATTTCACACAAAAAGAGGAGAGCACTTTCATGAATGTTGGGAAAGATGGAAGGACTTGCTTCTTAAATGTCCACACCACGGTTTTGAGAAGTGGCAACAAGTGCAATACTTTTATGATGGTCGACACCCGAGAACCGTCGCATGGTTGATGCCACCGGTGGAGGGTCCTTCATGACCAAAAGCGATACCGAAGCATGGAAATTCTTTGAAACCTTGTGTGAAAACTCCCAAAGAATGGGACTATTCGAGATAGAGGTGAAAGAAGTTCCCAACCACAAAAGAAAGGTGGTATATATGAGATAGGAGTCACACAGATCTCCATGCCAAGATTGATGGCACGACAAAGAAGGTTGATGCTCGATGTTACATAATGGACCTCCACAAACAACTCAAGCCGAGGCTTGTGCCATATGTTCTAGTTCTACCCATCCTACGCAATCTTGCCCATCCGGGAACAAAGCATTTCCGAATTCCTCTCGAACAAGTTCATGCTTTGAACACCTTTCGAAACACGGGAATGATCCTTACTCAAACACTTACAACCCAGGTTGGGCTAGGCATCCAAATTTTTCTTGGGCAAAGGGCCACAACAAGGAGGACCATCGGAAATCCTCCCATGCAACTTTACCCTCAAGCGGCAATCAACAACTCCAACAGTTTCGCAATATCAACAAGTCCCTTCACAATCACGGAAACCATCTCTTGAGGATACACTCCATCTTTTATGCAGAGTTCTCTCCAATTCCAAAAAGACACCCAACAAACCTTACTAGCCAACCAAAGAAAGCTTACATGCAAATGCGCAATCCATTGCCAAATTTGGAAGTACAAATGGGTCAACTAGCCGCCACATTGAGTGAGAGAGAAAGGCAAGTTCCTAGTCAACACTGTGGCTAATCCAAAGGGACAAGTATGAGATTGGCTCTAATTCTAACCAAGGACAATATCATGAGCAAGCCAAATCGATCACTACCCTTAGGTCGTGCAAACAGTTGATAATGAGAATAGAGATGCCTAGGGATGAATCAAATTCTAAAGCGGAAGATCAAGATGAAGCAGAGAAACACACCAATGCATCCAAAATTCAAAAGCTCTCTGACTCTCCAAGAACCACTAATGTGCCACCCTACGTGCCCAAAGCACCATTTCCTCAACGTCTGGCACCAATGAAGAAAAGAAATAACTTTGATGAAATCCTGGATGTGTTTAAAAAAGTGCAAGTCAACATTCCGTTACTTGATGCCATCAAGCAAGTCCCTCCTTACGCTAAGTTTCTTAAAGATTTATGCACTCAAAAGCGTAAGCAGAATGTTCATAAGAAAGTCTTCCTTGCAGAGCAACTCAGCTCCATGATTCAACATAACACTCCTCCTAAATTTAGGGATCCAGGAGCTCCCACCATTTCTTGCGGCATAGGAGATCATAAGATTGGGAAGGCATTACTCGATTTAGGGGCGAGTGTTAATTTGTTACCTTATTCGGTTTATGAGCGGACTAGGACTTGGTGAGTTGAAACCGACTAAGGTAACATTACAAGCTGGGCGATAGATCTGTCAAGGTTTCCTAGGGGTGTTATTGAAGATGTGCTAATCCGGGTTGATAAATTCTATTTTCCAGTGGATTTCATAGTTATAGATACTCGACACATCCGTCGAGAATCCTCATAGTCAGATCCCAGTCATCTTGGGTCGTCCATTTTTGGCCACATCTAATGCTATTATAAATTGCCGAAATGGAGTTATGAAATTGTCCTTTGGTAACATGAATATTAAACTCAATGTTTTTAATGCAGGACAACAACCCGCGGATTTGGACGACATTTTTGAAGTGGACATGATCGAGAGCCTTGTGCAGGACTCCTTCCGTACATCTTTTGAAGATCCTCTTGGGACCTGTTTAGCACAAGCTGGCATGGACTTTGACATCGATAGTCCCATCCATGAAGTCAATGCACTGCTCGACTCTACTCCTATATTGGAGACTGAAAAATGGAGAGCGAAAGTGGAACCTCTTCATCCCTCTGAGACTCTTCCTGACAGCACAGTTTCTAACTCTGAGAAGGTAAAAGAGAACAGGTTGCTTAATGTTCTTCGAACATATAAGGCAGAATTGAACGGAAGATGAGAAATACAAGGAGTGTGCCCCATTGTATGTAAGGATCATCTGTGGAAATGTCACGTACAATACAAAGGAAGCATGATCTTAACATGGAAGAAGTTGTTCGAGCGGAAGTCCTTAAATTGTTTGATGATAGTGTCAATTACCTCATTTCAGATAGCACAATTTATGGGAACTCACATCACTTGTCTGGGATTGGTTAACCACGTGTTGAGGTAAGTTCTTTGGCGGACCCCCGGTCTTAAAGATTAATGAATTCATGGTCCGTTTTCTTGTCTGGGTGAAGACGTTAAACTTAGCGCTCCTGGGAGGCAACCCAGCATTTCATTTGATTTCTTTTTTCCTTGTTAGTTAGTTCCATGTTTGTGGGTAACATTACTGCAAACCCTCACGAGACTACAACTCGTCCACTAGGGGTAACCTAGGGGTTTAAAGGCTTGTTGCATATGCTAAATGCAATCGAGAGCACCCTGCGAAAGTGGTATAGGTAGGATCTTTTATTTTTGATTTCTCTCTTGTTCGACTCGCTTACGCTGATATTTTTGAGAGCTTCTTGATTCTCCATCCAGGTACTATCTTTCCCTACTCCTCTTTTCTTTTCGTTGTCTCATGTGCATTGCATGCTTATTTCTTTTACATTGAGGACAATGTAGATTTTAGTTGGGGGTGGGAGATTAGGTTATCTAATCAGTATTTTCTTAGTCTTGAGCAAAATTGTGCAATTTTTAAAATTTTTCTGGAATTTCTGTTGAATTCAAAGTAATTTTGAAGGATAGTTGTGATTTTGAAATTACAAGATTCAGAATGTGAGAAATTTATGACTCTTGGATTTGGTTGTCTGCAGCGTGATTTCACCTTGAAGTTTGAATGGTTAATCCATGATTAGAAGTTGTAAACATTGATTGAGCCATGATTTCACATATCGATCTCACTTACACATTAAGTTTTGGATTCGATATTAAATGGTAACATAGTAATCACTAAGCATGAAAGGAACCAGCCTGAAAAAGTTGTTAGCATCAGTTTATAAAGAAGAATCTTCACCATAGGTTTGCTCCCTATAGATGAAGATTCGATTCCCCATAGTTAACATGAGAAAAGAGTTAGGCGACAAGTTTTCACCATAGGTTTGCTCCCTATAGGTGCGGATTTGATTCCCCTCCTTGGCACCACTGTTTATAAAGGAAATCAAAGGCTGATAGAACGAAAAGATGATCTAAAATGCTAGTGTTGGTTTCAGGTTTGGTTGTCACGAATTACTAATGATATCATGAAATTGACGATTGGATCTTTTAATGGTAGTAAGCCGAGATTACACTATACACTCATGGAACTCAATGCTTAAAATTGTCTAATTAATGGCTTAATATTTTGAACTTGATTATGAAGTTTACTGTAAGCTTGATTTCAGGAGAAAAATCTTTTCACCATTCATGAATTTTAGAATTTTCACATCTCAACTATCTGTTCACACATCATTTGAGTTTACAGGAATTGTCTTTAATTTCTGAAATTATTCTTCGCATGTTTTGCTCGGGACTAGCAAAATGCTGGTTGGGGGTTGTGATGAGGGTCGAATATTGCATATCAGACCCCGACTATTACCTGCTTTTACGTACATGATAATGCTTAATGCCATATTTTAATTGTGTTTTTATTACAGGATGAAATCAGGAGCGTGTATTGAAAAATGATGTTAAAAGCATGGATTTGACGCTCCGAAGTTATCAAAGCAAGGGACGGACTCCAGAGGACCAATACTGAAGAATTTACATGCCTGGGACCCGAGGAAATCAAGCCGTTCACGGTTAAAGAGGCCCGAAACTGGTCCAGAATGACAGATCACATGGTTCCCTCCATCCAATTGGCTCGAAACTTTATACATGGGATTAGGGACATAAATTAACCGTGCATTTCAAATTTCAGCTCTCGGATCACTAGGGAAGTGCCCCAACTGACAGATCAGTCCATAAACCGTTGATTTCAGGCCCACCTGTAATCTGAGCAGGCTTCAATTTTAGTCCTAACTGCTAAAATAATATGAGAGAAGATATGGAAGGAACGGATTTCTCACCAGCAGGGCAGTGGACTCTACCTTGTGTGGGGTGTGTATAGAATGCATGTGCACAAGCAGTACACCGAGCCGACGAGCTTTACATGAAAACGGCATCCGTTCCAGCGCTGCAGAAGGCTAAAACAGAGCTGCGGTCGTCCTCTGTGGGCCACCACCACACTTCAAGGGTCTGATCGGAACCGTCCATCAGACTTAAAAGGGCCTACTTATCATGGCCTAGGTGTCGGAATTTCTGAGAAGAGGCATGTATTCGATTTCAACCGTTCAAATGCCAGACGAACGGTCGGGTGAGAAAACTATGGGCCATCACTATTTTGATCCAAAATCGATCAAGTCTGAGTAGTTTTTCGAGGTTTGTTCAATGGACGGAGCGGATTTATCAGATAACGAAGGTAGTGGACCCCACCGTCAGAACAACGGAAGAGCTACGCGACCCTGTTATGCGTCGAGAAAATTGAATGTCATGCGGATTGTTTGCGGCCCACCTTTACTGATCATCTCAATGATCTATACGGTCTATTGTGTAGGCAGTTGAAAATCGTCCGTAAGGACGTTTTTCCTTGGCAAAGATAGTGCACCTGCATGCGAAAATCGGGACCCAATGCAAGTCAGATAGCATGTTGTGTAACCGACTGTGTATTGCTATCTCGTGCGGAAGTCTTCCACTGCCAGTTGGCTGCGTAAAGGAATCCGCGAACGGAAGTGTTACAGGACTTTCCGAAACTGGCTGCTAGGTCTATAAGAGAGAGAGAGAACGGGAGAGAGAGGGGGAGACGGATAGCTGGGATCTTTTGGACAGAGACGTGCATGCTAGAGCTGGGAAAGAGAAGAAAGAAGAGAGAGAGAAATTGGTTTGATTTTTCTTTTATGAATTTTTATTTGTTTAATGGATTTTATGGGTAACTAATCTCTCAGCTAGGGCTGAGATGAAACCCCTAATTTGAACACCTCTTTTTCTATGTTGATTTTATTTTAATTAGATTGGTTTGTTTCTTTCCCTAGTGTGCTTGATTGCTTTAAATTCTATACTTCTCCATCTATGAACTTGATCAGAGTCTATGGATGGATGTGGTCTGGATGCTTATTCTAGGTGCTTGTATTTGATCATGAACAAGGTTCTGTAGAGGAAGAAACAGTGGTGCTTTTTATCGAATGCATATTCCATATGCCCGATTTGGACATGGGATATGTTATTCATGGCATTGCTTGAAGGAATTAGACAATCAGATGCTAGATTAAGGACACAGATTGTGCTTTCTCTAGATAAGTTAGATCAATCTATATTAAAGTGAATTAACAGACAAAACAAGGGTTGGGATAATTAGGGGTGGATTCGAAAGTCCTAGTGCTCTTTTTCTTATTGAATTTTCTTCCCTATCCTCAATAGTTATTTTCCATAAATTTGTGTTAGTAATTTGCTCCATTATTTGTTGAATTAGTTAAGGAGGATCACAGATTTGAATTGTGACGATCAGTCCTCGTGGGATTCGACCTCGATCTTACCGAGTTATTACTACATCACAACCCTATACTTGGGGAGTGAACAGCTACGCTAAGGCTAGTCTGGCGGTTTGGGCGGAAGTGTTCGGGTGGCTGTAGTTCGACTACATGGGACCCTTGTTCCCGAGGCCATTCGTCTCATGCCCGCCTAGTCGTGCAAACTAGCCTACTACCTGACCATCCCCGTTGTTAACCATGTTTGCCCACTTATGCATGGAACCTGATGCACCCTACGACCCTTGGTGGCCCATTGATAATAAGACTAAAAATTGGTCCACAGTCTCGTGAGCCGGCCATGGTGGAATGGGACACCGTGACCGAGAAATTTGTCGGCCACGCTGTTGGGGTACCGCGCCTCCCCGTAGTGACCGCGAGCGATCCTTTCCCTATCGGCACGCCTCATGTGCTTGGAGTCGGGAATGAGGACCCCGACAGGATCACGGACCGCGGGGACTCGGCCTCACGCATTGATGGGGCCTTGGCCTCGCAACCTGATGAGGGCAGTGACATGTAGGGTGAATCAGAATCCCCAACCTGATGGATGAATGAACTTAACTAAAAACTTGGCTAACACGATCGCATTGCATCGCATTAGTTAGGGTGGCGACTCGGCAGTCGAGGTCGCTCTGAGGGAGTGTTGCCATATGCGATCGTTAGATAGAGTCGCTCGAGGGAGCGTTGCGGCGAGGGCATGCATCATATCATTGCAATGCATACGCATTTAATAAGAGTTGTAGGTGTTGATGATTGGATGTTTTTCATTAAATTCATGTTATAATTGATGCCTGTTATAACTTAAGATTAATAGTTTACACTGAGTTGATCACTCACTCCCACTCTAGGACGGTGTTTTAAAACACCAACCAGACGCTTCCATAGATGCAGGTGGCGATGATCAGGAGGAGCCTGGCAGCACGAGTCTGGAGGAGGAGGAGGAGTACTCCTACTTTCAGTTGATGGGCGGAGCCGCATCGGACTCGTAGATGTGTCGAGGGGTCGCTGGGCCGGGAGCTCAGCCCTATTCTTTTGGACTTGTTATATTTTTGTGATTTTAGTTGTATGGCGCCATGGGTGCCCCTTCATTCTTTTGGACCTGTATATAGTGATTTACGTTGCTTCCTTTCATTTCAGTGGATGTGTGGTTGTGATTCATGTTCCAGGTTGTTCCAACTTGCGCAAATGTTTAATTTGATAAACCATAAACCATAAAAATGTGTGATAGGTGACACCGGGAACTCGGGTGTTGAGTAACTACTCGGCCCCCGATTTTCAGGGCGTTACAAGTTGGTATCAGAGCATAGTTTGGAAGTAACTGGGCCGTGGGTCATGAACCCACTCCGCATCCGCTGGCGTGCGTAGGTGCACAATAGGAGCCGTAACCGGGACTTAGGACACAAGGGACTATCCCAGGACTAGAGTATATCGGTCTAGGATCGCGCCGAAGATCAAGGGAATTGAAGGCCGGAGCCAACGCCAAGTGTGGATGAGATGGTTTCGGACAAATCTCGACTGTTTCGGCCCAATCAGGGATAGAGTAGTGGCGGTGAACGAATTTTCATCGGAATTAGGGGAAACATAGAAAAATCGGACTTTTTACCTCTGAGAAGGAAAAATCTCCGGAAACAAATAGGCCCATTGCGTAGATCGGCTTCTCCTACCCCAAATTCATATAAGGTACTTCCCGTGGAGCTTTCCCGATGCCCGGGAATACCCGATCCAAGCCAGGACCAGTGGACCGGCGTGCTCGCCCCGCCGAACCGGCGTTGTCGCCCCGCCGGACGTCCAGCGGGCGGCGTGGCCCCCGCCGCGTCCGCGTTTTCGCCCCGCCGAGCGGCGTTGTCGCCCCGCCGAGTCTCCAGCGGCCCGCGTGGGCCCCGCCGAGCGGCGTACTGCTCCTCCGCCGCGTCCGCGTTTCGCCCCGCCGAGCGGCGTGCTCGCCCCGCCGGACCGCCCATCTTACTTCACACCCAAAAATTCAAAATTTGTGTGGGCCCCACTGTTTTGTTCCCTTTAAACAACCCTCTCCCTCTCCCATTTCACTCATTCCTCTCCATCACTCTTTCCCTTTTCTCTCATTTCTCTCAAAACTCATTCCTCCCCACCTCTCTCTCTCATCTCTCTCATTTCTCTCCACCTCTTTCTCTCATCTCCCTCATTTTTCTCCACCTCTCCCTCTCTCATTTCCCTCATTCCTCTCCATCACTCTTTCCCTTTTCTCTCATTTCTCTCAAAACCCATTCCTCTCCACCTCTCTCTCTCATTTCTCTCCACCTCTCTCTCTCATCTCCCTCATTTCTCCCCACCTCTCTCTCTCATTTTTCCAAAACCTCCCATCTTCCACATTTCCCCATCCCATTTCCAAAACCCACATTTTTCCATTTCCAAAACCCACATTTCATCCTAGTCACATTTTTCCCACATTTCATCCTAGCCACATTTTCCCAAGGCATTCCCAAGGTATTTCATCCTAACCAAGGGAGATGGCCTTCCTTGCCACCATTGTGTCCTTTTTCACCATTCCGGTGATCCTTTCCCTTATGGGGAAGAAAAGACCGGCTTCCGGGGAAGCGGGACCGAGCCAAGGGCGACGCGGTAAGAAAAAGGGCGATCCGACTGGAAAGGCAAGTACGGAAGTTCGATCGAAGAGGCGGAGTGATTCCCGAAGAGATGAAGCGCTCGCCAATGATTTGGGGAATTTTCGAGTGCGCCAAGTCGCCTTCGAGGCCTTCGTGGAGGAACCCCTCTTAGGTAACAACTCCCTACTCAACCGACTGATTGAGAATGAATGGGGTCCCATATTTTATGTAAACACGCAGGCCGATGTGGGGCAGGCTAGGATGTTCTACACTCGGATTAGAAATCCTAAATTTGAACCCCTTGGTTTTGATCTTATCGTGCGTGGGGAGGAAATCCACTTGGGAGTCGAAGAGTTCGCCAAGTTGTTGGGAGTGCCGCTAGGGGAGGTGCAAATTGATGAAGCGAATCTCGAATCGGGAGCGGCTCGCGATGAACGTTCCCGTTTCCTTTGTGGCAAGTTGTCCCTTGGATTCGGGATGTCGGTCTGTACGCGACCCACATGATCCCCAAGTATCGGTGCTTCACCGCATTGCCACCCACAATGTATACCCGAGGTTGAAGAACCGTACTGAATGCTCTCGCTACATGGTGGAGTTTTTGTATCAGGTGGGCCAGGGAGCAAATGTGTGCGCCCCTAGTACAGTGCTCTATCAGATCGTGAAGGCCGCGAGATCGACTCGGAAGGACATAGCTCTCCCATTTGGCCGCCTAGCCTGCTTTATAGCTGACCAGTATGGGATTGGTGGATCAGACGGAGATCACATACCGGTTGAAATTCTGGGAAACAAAGTGCTAAACTCTATGGGCGTGGGACCCAGGCAAACGGCAGCCCACATTGATCAGTATGGGGATGAAGATGAAGAGGAAGAGGAAGATGAGGAAGGTGGCGAGAGCGAGCACGATGATGAGGACGAAGCCGAAGAGGCAACTGAGGCTGAGGGGATCAGGGTGGTTAGTCCGGAGCCTCTTACCGTCCCAGGTATACATGAGCGCTTGGATGCGCTCCAGGCAGAGGTAGCTGGGATCAAGGAGAGCCAAGCAAGAATCGAGGCAAATCAAGCGAAGCAGGAAAAGTGGAACAAGAAGATGTATCGGGCCATAAAAGCCCTGATCTGCTGCAGCAAGGGGGAGGAAGCGCCTCCGCTCTCGCCTGACTCGGACGAGTAGTAGTACTGCTAGACTGATAATTAGTAGCTTGCTTTAAGTTGTTTAGATCTAACACTATGTATGAGTGGATGCTTAGGATTTTGCTTCAGTAACATGTATTTTCTTTCTGTTTAGTATGTTTAGTGTGCTTGTAATCCATACTGTAACATGTAACTGGCCATGTCAATGGCATTTTGAAATCAATGTGAATGTGTGGATTGCCTCGGCAGATCTTTTGTCACCTTGACATGCTTGAATGTACATTGCTGGTGTTCACGAATGGATTGTATGAAATCTCGCATATGTACGCATAACCTGGGCATGAGAAATGATCTAGTACCTAACCTATTTTTGGGACATTCTTCCAGAAATGCCTCCGCGGCAAGAGGGTCGGTTTGTCCGCCTCCCTCTCACGGCGGCTGGTCGATCGGGACCAGGTCCTGTCGAGCAACAAGGCCCCCAAGGTGCTGATGGTTCCCAGAATACAGGTAGTACCACCCAGGAGGCGGCCCCAAATGCTCCGCCGCCACAAGCCGCGGCACCCGTACCCCCTCCGCCACCGTCCATGGACCAGATGGGCCAAATACTACTTCTCATGCAGCAACAACAACAGATGATGGCCGCGAGTATGCACAAAGAATAAACAGATGATGGTCACAAATATGCAACAACAACAAAACATGTTGGCCACTGTGGTGGGGGCCTTAGCCCAGAATTTGGGCACGCCGCAACCAGAGCTACCCGCCATGGCTGCTCCCGCGACCAGCTCGAGCAACCTATTTCAGGAATTCCAACGGCATAGGCCGCCTACCTTTGCGGTGCCCACCGCCCTGAGGAAGCGGAATGCGGCTCAATCGAGTCACCAAGTTGTTGCGGCCTCTCCACCGCATTCCGGCGGAGAATGTGGAGCTCGCCTCTTACCTCTTTGAGAAAGAGGCAGATTTATGGTGGGAGAGTGTCCTCAGGTCTCTTCCTGAGGGCCACATATGGACATGGGAAGCATTTGAAACCCGTTTCAACGGGAAATATATTCCCCAATCCTACCAGCATGAGCGGGAGAATGAATTCCTCCGCCTCCAACAGGGGGGATGAGCGTGGCGCAGTATGAGAACCGGTTCACCGAACTATCTCGCTACGCTTCTGAAATGATCGCCAATGAGGCGATCAAAATGAGGCGGTATACGGCAGGGCTGAGGAGTGGCATTCGCTCCAAACTATGTTGCATGAACATCGGGACATATGCGGAGCTCGTTGAGATGTCTACTCGGGCTGAACAGGATGAGGAGCGTGTCTCACGGGCCCGTACACAGCTGGGGCCACGAAACCGGACAGAAGGACCGTCCTCTTCATTCTCGGGAAAGAGGCCGCGCCCAAATTCTCCACCACGGTCAGCTGTTGCACCGGCACCTCCTACACGATCTACTCAGACATGCAGTTACTGTCGGAGGCCGGGCCATTCCGAGCCATACTGCTTTACTCGGATGAGGGACCTCGGCTTCACGCCGCCTCAACGCAACAATAGGCCCCCGCAACAGGCATTACAGATTCCGCCCCTACGGACGATGGGGCCTAGCCCGCAGTTTCGTCGCCCCCCTGCACCTCAAGTCAGACCGCCACAACGGCCTATGCAACGACCGAACTTCCCTCAACAGGCGCGAGTCCATGCATTGGCCGCAGAAGGCCAAGATGCTACCATCCCCACTCCTACGGCCTTCGAGATGACGGCACACATTGAAGGTACCCCCATCTTTTTGTTGGTGGACACAGGATCCACTACTTCCCTCATAGCACATGCTACTATTAAGCGTCTAGGACTGCACGCTACGCCCTTTACTGGGGTGAGGATCATTGCCGCCGCCGGTACTGTCTCAGAAGCGACGAAGATATGCCGTGATTGCCCCATCGATTTGGGATGCAAGGTGGCTTTTGTGGACTTGATAGTAACTAAGATCTTCCACTATGATGTTATCCTGGGTATGGATTGGTTGACCACGATGAAGGCCGAGATTAACTGCGAGACCCTGACAGTGAAAATATTTGAAGACGACGAGCGCTTCTCTCACGTTTCCAGTCCATGTTAGCCACGATCGTAGGATTCTATGTTATGCTTCTTTGGAGGACGGGTATGATGGGCCCTCGCATACATGCACTCCCGTAGTCCGAGACTTCGATGAAGTGTTTAGAGCCATACCTGGACTTCCTCCTCGACGGAAAATAGACTTCACCATCGATCTGACTCCGGGTGCTAAGCCCATCTCCTTGCCTACTTACCGCATGCCCCCATGCGAGATGGAAGAGCTACGGACTCAGATTGACAACTTGCTAGAAAAAGGCTTTATCCGGCCCAGTGTCTCGCCGTGGGGAGCCCCGGTCCTATTTGTGAAGAAGAAGGACGGCTCATTGCGATTGTGTGTGGATTACAGGAGATTGAACCAAGTGACGGTTCGGAACAAGTATCCATTGCCCAGAATTGACGACTTGTTTGATCAGCTGAGGGGTGCCAAATACTTCTCCAAGATCGATCTACAATCAGGGTACCATCAGCTGCGAGTCAGGGACGAGGATATACAGAAAACGGCCTTTAGAACCTGCTTTGGCCATTATGAGTTCCTAGTTATGTCATTCGGGCTCACCAATGCCCCAGCGGTATTCATGGATCTCATGAACAGGATCTTCAGGCCGTTCATATACAGATTCGTTGTGGTATTCATAGATGACATATTGATATACTCAAAGAGCCGCGAGGAGCACGAAGAGCATCTAAGGGCGGTCCTTGGAACTCTTGAGAAAAATCGATTGTTTGCGCAGTTTAGGAAGTGCGACTTCTGGAAGGAGGAGGTCAAATTTCTGGGTCATGTAGTATCCAAGGAGGGCATATCGGTAGATCTTGCCAAGGTTGCGGCTGTGCAAGATTGGAAGCAACCGAAGTCGGTCACGGAAGTGAGAAGTTTTCTCGGTCTCGCTGGCTATTATCGAAGGTTCATTAAGGACTTTTCAAAGATAGCTCGGCCACTATCCCAACTGACACGGAAGGACCTCAAGTTTGCCTGGAATGAGAAGGCGGAGGCGGCTTTCCTAGAGCTGAAAGATAAACTGACTTCAGCACCTGTGCTTGTGCTTCCTGAGCAAGGGATCAAGTACACTGTCTATACAGACGCTTCCCATGTGGGCTTGGGTTGTGTGCTCATGCAAAGGGACAGGGTAATTGCTTATGCATCCCGGCAATTGAGGAAACATGAGGAGAATTATCCTACCCATGACCTCGAACTTGCGGCGGTAGTATTCGCGTTGAAGATATGGCGACACTATCTCTATGGTGAGGAATTTGAGCTCTTTTCTGATCACAAGAGCCTCAAATACATCTTCACCCAGAAGGACCTGAACATGAGACAACGTCGCTGGATGGAGACGTTGAAGGATTTCAAGTTCGATGTCTCATACCACCCTGGCAAGGCCAATCTGGTGGCGGACGCATTGAGCCGCAAGAAGACCATTGAATTTGCGGCCCCGCTGATGGTGAGAGAGTGGGACATGGTAGAATTTTTACGGGACTTCGACATGAAGCTAACCGTGGAGGAGCCGTATGTGGTAGTAGCCCACCTTCAGGCTCACCAATAATTGATAGCAAAATCATTGAAGCCAAGAGGGCGATGAGCTATGCTGCGAAGATGAGGGAAAGAGCGAGGAATGATATGAAGTCCGAATGGAGAGTTGGAAAGAATAGGGATTGCGGTACCGAGGCCACCTTTGTGTTCCAAACCTTCAAGTACTACGGGAAGAGGTTCTAAATGCCGCTCACAACTCTAAGTTGGCGATGCACCCTGGTAGTACAAGATGTACCAGGATTTAAGGCAAAACTATTGGTGGGACAACATGAAGAAAGAGATAGCGGAGTATGTGTCCCGATGCCTCACTTGTCAACAAGTCAAGGCCGAGCACCGCCGACCACCGGGCCTTTTACAACCCATGCCCATAGCAGAATGGAAATGGGACTTCATATCAATGGATTTTATTTTCGGTTTGCCCAAGACTAGGAAGGGGCATGACTCGATATGGGTGATTGTGGACAAAGCTAACCAAATCGCCCATTTTCTGCCAATCAAGACTTCAAGCTCCGCCGATGATTTGGCTAAGTTGTATATCAAGGAAATAGTGCGGCTCCATGGCGTCCCATTGGAGATCGTGTCGGACCGGGATACTCGCTTCACGTCGATTTTCTGGACCCGCATTCGAGGGAAGCTATGGGAGTAAAACTGAAATTTAGCACCGCCTTCCACCCGCAGACAGATGGGCAAACCGAACGGGTGAACCAGATTTTGGAAGACATGTTACGGGCTTGTGTTCTAGACTTCCAGGAGAGCTGGGACGATTGTCTTCCATATGCCGAGTTCGCCTACAACAATAGCTTCCAGGCTAGCATCGGCATGGCGCCTTATGAGGCTTTGTATGGGCGTCCATGCCGAGCCCCGCATTGTTGGGAAGAAATTGGCGAGAAGAGCTTGTTAGGGCCGGATTTGGTGCGGGTCACGACTGAGAAGATTGAAATTATCCGGCGTCGCCTCTTAACGGCTCAAAGCAGGCAGAAAAGCTATGCCGACACAAGGCGAAGAGACTTGGAGTTTGAAGCGGGGGACCATGTATTCCTCAAAATCTCCCCAATGAAGGGTGTCCTGCGATTCGGCAAGAAAGGGAAGCTTACGCCCCGATTCATCGGGCCTTTCCAGATTTTGGACCGGGTAGGTGCAGTTGCCTATCGCTTGGCCCTACCTACGCCGCTTGCTGGAGTGCATAACGTCTTCCATGTATCCATGTTGAAGAAGTACGTCCCCGATCCTTCGCATATCATCAGGTGGGAACATGTGGAACTCAAGGATAATGCCACATACATTCTTCGGCCCACTAGAATATTGGACAGGAAGGAACAGGTTCTACGCAACAAAGTCATCCCATTGGTCAAAGTCCTATGGACCCATCACGATGAAGAAGAGGCCACTTGGGAGACTGAAGCAGAAGTCCGCAAGCATTACCCGAGCCGCCGGCAAGAATACGAACAGGTACAAATTTCGAGGACGAAATTTATTTATAAGGGGGGTAGATTGTAACGTCCTGTCCAACCAGCACAGTATCCTGGGGCGTCCACGTCGGAATTGCCGCAGGACCATCCGTTTAAGCTGCTCAGGGTGAGGTACCACCGGTAATAAAAAGGATTAAGCTAGGATCAACCCATTAGAACAATCTAGGCTGGCCATGATGGAACCTGGCGTGGCCCGCCAAGCCTGATGGCCGTGTGCATTCGTCAACAGCCCATGTGGGCCACCCAGTGATCGAGGATGGTCAGAAAAATCTAAAATTTTCGGAGATCATATATCACACTGGGCTTGTGGACCATCGCGGACGGTGGACCCAGTGGACACCCCGAACTAGGATCTGGCACTAGCCGAATGCATCCCACCAATGCCAAACAGAAATTGGAACCTGGCACATACAATGAATGCCCGGGATTCCGGGCGATCCAGCCGTCGGATTTCCTCCAAATTTGTGGTGGTGGTTTAAAATATTTTTCTACACCCGTCCACCAAATGGGACTGATCGTGGAACGGTGACCGTTGATCGCAAATCGGACCCGTACGACCAAACTGCGCATTCGTTTGTCTCCAAATTTTGCAGGGTCCCTCATCGGGCCATGGAGCACTTACCCTACAAATTTCATGGCCATAGGGCCGCTAGAACTGCCCAAATCACGGATCAGCCCCCACGGGGCCATTTTGGGATGAAAGTGCACGCTCGGATCATATATCCGTTCATCCGTTCGCCCTAAATTTTTGCATGGACCCTAGTGGGGTCATAAGTCACCTCACGCCGAATTTGGTGGCTGTGGAGTGTTAGGGCCACCTCAACACCAATAGGTGTCTCATAAGTCTATTTTAGGAAGACTTGGGAGCTTGGGGTCAAAGGACCCAACTCTAGGGAAATAAGCCCTAACCCTCTTCTCACAAACCCCTCACTCTCTCAACAACAACTCTCTCTCCCTCCTATCTCTCCCTTCAACTCTCAACAACCCATCCCTTTTCCTTCTTGATTTCCCCAATCTCCAACAATCAACCTCTCCTTCATCATCCTCACCACCTTACAACAACAAGGCCCTCCCTTGTAGCTTCCACTCTTCTCCAACGACCAAGGAAAGTGAAGAAGGAAGGAAGTGAAGGCAAGGAGGTTGTGGTGGACCCTAAACCGAGTTGAGGCTCAAGAGATCCGATCCTTCAACACCCTATCCTTTCGAAAGGAAACTCTCCACCGCCACTCCGAGGTCGTTTGTGGGCCACCTTGGTAAGATCCCTCATTATTTTCCTTGAAATCCTTGTCTTGAAGGAGAAATGAGGTAGATTCCTCTCATGCTTTAATCGTTTTAGGGACTCCGGCCGGCCAACCTTCGAAACCCTCGCCTTTAGGTCGTTTCCGAGCCTCCGCCGACTTCAAGGTGCGGACTATTGCTCTTAGGTGGCCTAGCACCAATTTTAGCATGGATATAATGATTTTGAGTGCTTGGATGCCTTGTTTGGAATTCTAGAGGGAACTTTAGGGGTTTCCATGATCGGTTGGATTTGTTAAAATATGCATGTTTAATTTCCAAATGCGATATGCATTGTGTCTTCTCATATTATGAGGTTGGATGATAACATGCTTGTGGATGTGATTCATTGCCTTCATGTGTGATGCTTCATTGTATGTGTGAATAATTGCTGGGATGCTCATGATTTTCAAGATGGAGAAAGTGAAAACTTTCTCACCCCACTCACACACTCACATGCACTTTAATTCTACGATGATAATTGTTAGCTTGTTAAAGGTATTTGATTTGTATGATTGGAATGCATGAGAATGTGATATGAATGTGGTGAATGATAACATGAATCGTGGCATGCGGTAGTTCTCCTTTTACTCTCTTGGGATGGTTAGAAACTGGACGAGAGAGGGTAGCCCCATTGGTAGGGCTACGCTAAGGCTAGTCTGGCGGTTTGGGCGGAAGTGTTCGGGTGGCTGTAGTTCGACTACATGGGACCCTTGTTCCCGAGGCCATTCGTCTCATGCCCGCCTAGTCGTGCAAACTAGCCTACTACCTGACCATCCCCGTTGTTAACCATGTTTGCCCACTTATGCATGGAACCTGATGCACCCTACGACCCTTGGTGGCCCATTGATAATAAGACTAAAAATTGGTCCACAGTCTCGTGAGCCGGCCATGGTGGAATGGGACACTGTGACCGAGCTGTCGGCCTACGCTGGGGTACCGCGCCTCCCCGTAGTGACCGCGAGCGATCCTTTCCCTATCGGCACGCCTCATGTGCTTGGAGTCGGGAATGAGGACCCCGACAGGATCACGGACCGCGGGGACTCGGCCTCACGCATTGATGGGGCCTTGGCCTCGCAACCGGATGAGGGAAGTGACGTGTAGGGTGAATCAGAATCCCCAACCTGATGGATGAATGAACTTAACTAAAAACTTGGCTAACACGATCGCATTGCATCGCATTAGTTAGGGTGGCGACTCGGCAGTCGAGGTCGCCCGAGGAGTGTTGCCATATGCGATCGTTAGATGGAGTCGCTCGAGGGAGCGTTGCGGCGAGGGCATGCATCATATCATTGCAATGCATACGCATTTAATAAGAGTTGTAGGTGTTGATGATTGGCTTTTTTTCATTAAATTCATGTTATAATTGATGTCTGTTATAACTTAAGATTAATAGTTTACACTGAGTTGATCACTCACTCCCACTCTGGGACGGTGTTTTAAAACACCAACCAGACGCTTCCATAGATGCAGGTGGCGATGATCAGGAGGAGCCTGGCAGCACGAGTCTGGAGGAGGAGGAGGAGTACTCCTACTTTCAGTTGATGGGCGGAGCCGCATCGGACTCGTAGATGTGTCGAGGGTCGTGGTAGGAGCTCAGCCCTATTCTTTTGGACTTGTTATATTTTTGTGATTTTAGTTGTATGGCGCCATGAGTGCCCCTTCATTCTTTTGGACCTGTATATAGTGATTTACGTTGCTTCCTTTCATTTCAGTGGATGTGTGGTTGTGATTCATGTTCCAGGTTGTTCCAACTTGCGCAAATGTTTAATTTGATAAACCATAAACCATAAAAATGTGTGATAGGTGACACCGGGAACTCGGGTGTTGAGTAACTACTCGGCCCCCGATTTTCAGGGCGTTACAGCCCACTATGAGGTGTACACATTGATTTACATCGTAGGATAGTTAGCCCTAATGATGATCTACGTATGGATATGATCGGCCCGCCATTTGGATGTGTCAATCAACGGATATGATTATAAGTCTGTTTAACGGTCACCGATAGTTGATCGGGGCCGTGGCTATATGGATATGAGCAGGAAAATATTCTTAATCCACGGATAAAGTGTGGTCGTAAACCGACGGTCCGAAATCCTTAACTTGGCATAAGAATGGACGACCTAATTCACTTAAGTTCCAGCTCCTTTTCTTGGGGTATTTGCACTTCTCATGCACTCATCCTTTTATTCAAGTTGAGTGGTTCTGGGCACTACCCAGGTCCGACTCCCGCGATGGACGTCGAGCCTAACAAGACGGACATTACTCTATAATTTTGGGACTAGTGGCCCACCAACGAGCGGTTTAGAGCTTGTTTGGTAAATCGGGGCATTTTTTGAATAAATTTGGTAGTGAGATTTCTCGTGGGCAATGATTAGTGTTTGGATTAACTATGTTCATAGTGTGGCCTATTTATAACTAGTGAAGGTGGAGATTTGGTTGTGCTTACTCTAAACCGTCGGTTTTAGGCTAAAAGAGTAACGGGGTTGCTCTGATGAGTCTCTGGTCACGAAATTTATAGGACAGGGGCTCCACGGCCTGATGAAGGGTCATACAAAGTTTAGAAACAAATGGATGAACGATTATGGGGTTTGATCAAATGGTTCTGATTGTTAAATGGCTCTGTGGGGTCCATTCTGATTGATGGGGCATTTCTGGTAGCCCTATGGCTATGAAATTTATAGGATAAGTGGTTCATGGCCCGATGAAGGGTCATGCAAAATTTGAAAATGATCGGATATGGGGTTTGATCGTACGGGCCCGATTTGCGATCAACGGTCACCGTGCCACGATCGGGACCCAGATTTGGTGGGCGGGCGTAGAAAAATACATTAAACATTCACCGTAAATTTGGAAGAAAACCGATGGCCGAAAAGCCTGGTATCTCAGTTTTATTTGCAAGTGCCAGATTCCAATTCTGGCATTGGTGGGGTGCATTTGGCTAGTGTCAAATCCCAGTTCTGGGTGTTCATTGGGTCCGCAGTTTGCGATGAACCACAAGCTCAGTGAGATATATGATTTTCTAAATTTTTAGATTTTTCTCACCTTCCTCGGTCGCTGGGCGACCCACACGGGCTGTTGTTAAGTGTAATCGGGCTACTTGGCATGACGGCTCGCACATGGTCTGATCGTGACCAGACTGAACCACTCGTGTATAAGCTAACGTTAGATGCTAATGGTCAGTTAGTGATAATATAAGTTAATTATTAAAAAAAAAATTTAAAAATTTTTGAAAATCCAAAACAGTAAAAATCTGGGATGTTACATATGCTAAAAGTATTAAAAGTACCGGTGGAACTTATCGAGCTAAAGTTCTTTGAACCATTAGGATTATAATAGTTTCAACTCAAACAAATACAACTAATAGTGACTCACATTGACATATCTTTTTCAAGCTGATTCACCTTAGACAAGTGCAAGATAGATTGGATGAGTCCATCCAAGTCCCAAAAACCGAGATGTTTCAACACTGATAGATGAATCGTTCCAAGTTCCAAAAATGGAATGATTTAACACTCATGGGAGCAACGCCAAAAACTTGTACCTAAAAAACTAAAAATAAATATCTTAGGACTCACTTGAGTTTTAAAATACTATAAATTTTGGGTAATGCTTTAACTTGCCATGATGTACATCTAGGAATGAGTTAGACGGCAGATAAACAAGAAGGTGGGTCCTGTATAAAACTAATAGTGGACATTTCATCTCAAGTTAATTAGGTGTCACCAGATAACCCTGAAGTGGGTGTTTCCCTTATTGTAGGGCTCATTTCGATGTTTGTGTTATTTATGATAATGTCTGGAATTAGAAAATTTTTATTTGTTTTTTTTTTTTTTTTTTTGTATTTTACTTCAATTTAAATTATATATATATATATATATATATAAGAAAACCTAATCAGAACTAACCCTAATTAGATTATCTCTATGCATGGCTAATTACAACTAATGCTATATATGACTAATTTACAGCTAATGACAACTAATATAATGCAGCTGTTAGAGCTAATCTCATGGTAAATTCTGACATCCATCAAATTTTCCAACTCATTTTAAGACATGGTATAAAAAATGATGTAGATATAAATTTTCATATAAAATAGTGGCGAGTGACCATTAAAGAGTTTGTGGGTCACAAAAGTTTTGGATCAAGCTGATGTTTGTGTTTTCCCTTAATATAGTCCAATATGTTGGATGGAAAATAAACATTACATGAGCCTCAGGACGTTTTAATGGTGGTCATTTAATCACCATTGTTTCCCATTGTGGTCCACTTGAGAACTAGATCTACTTCATTTTTTGGATCATGCTCTACAATTAGCTGAAAAAACTGATGGACGGCATGGATACAGAAAATACATCAGATAGGCCCCACAGTCAGGGAATCACCCACTAAAGTGTTACCCATCTGATCAGCTCCCCAATTATCCCCCACACCAACCGAGAAAGCAACCGCACTGAGTCCGTACGATGCACGTGATACAGTACTGGCACTGGCACGTACGCAAGCTAGCTGTACAAAACTACACAATTTCCACTTTAAGTAAGAATCTATCGTGCGCCATGGGTGCCGTTTAAGAAGCCATACATAGCTTAGCAGCTAATGAAATAACCTTGATGCAACAGCATATTAACGTCCTGCTACGCCAGTCTGTAACAAAAGAGGTTCCATGGTTTGGTGATCCAGACCGTTGAATTGATGGCCTCACCCGTGGATGAGGATCTGTGAAAAAATGGAACAAAATAAAAATTTTCTGACCGTTCGATCACTGGTTCGTAAATAAACAATCAAGAAAAAATACATCAACGGTCCATAAAATAAGGCCGAAGATTGGATGTCCGTGATCTTTCAATCCTAGAGACTTGTTGGCTGCGATACATTTTTTGTCGGTACCATAAAATCAACGCTGTGGATCACTGAGCTTGTGGGGCCCACTTGCGGTAAATGAGTGAATGAATGGTGACACTATTTGTAATGGGACAAGACATGACAATGGGATGCAAAGGTTCAACAGTCCACTCGTGGGAAATCTCAGTCGTTGGTTGGGAATAGAGATGCCAACGGCCCCGGCTGGCGGGTTCGACTTTCGGGCATCGCATGCCTGTACCAGGCTTGGGCCCGAGTATTAGGCCCGATGGGCTGGAGTGTACACATAGCCAGCATGTATGTTTGTGAGAAATCCACACCGTCTATCCATTTTTACAGGTAAAGTTACAACATGGGCCCAAAACGCAAACGTATTGCACGAAAAGAAAAAGTGGGCAGAGAGACGCCTACGGTTGAAACCTTTCTGTGCTCGTAAGGTAGTAAACAGAGTTATTTCTATTAGGGCCCGTTTGGGACCGTCGACTCGGAACTCTCCCTGGATTCAGAGCTCCCTGGATTTTAAATCCAGTATTTTGTTTGGCACCCTGGATGTGGAATCAACTATAATCCAAAAGAAGCTATGCATGGTACATTTATAGGGGTTTAAATTTAATTATTAAATCAACTTTAATACCTCCCATTAGTGGACGTGTGTAATGTTTAATATAATGGTTGTAATAAGTATGCTGAAATATATATACTTTGCATGAAAATGATGAAATTCTAAGTCTCAGATGGGCCACAAGCATAAGATCATGATTGAGTGACTAACTACAATTTTTAACCGTTGATTTAAATGGACAATGTTTGGATGGTGCTGATCATTATATTAAAGTAATTATAGTGATGCAATTGATAATCTAGTTGTTTTGAGATATCATTAGTGGGTCATGTGCCCAATAATTTAATAGTATAGTGACACATATCACACGTGCAACTATTTGAAAGGATTTCAAGCTCTCACAGTGGATTTCAAACCCGAGGGGGATTCAAACCACCGGTTACTTTATGGTTCCAAATAATCAGGGGATTTGAAACCTCTGGATTTAAAACCACTGGTTACTTTACTGTGCCAAATAACCAATTACCAGGAGATTTCAATCCCTGCTATTTTCTGTCATGCGTCCACTTTACTTTTGAATCTGCCTCATTTAATAGCCGGCAAAAGTAGATTTTCCATAGATATCATGGTTGGCCCTACTAACTTATTGTCTGGAGATGTTCATGCTTAAGGTAGTACACGCAATCATAGGTGGATGCCTCTGTAGCAGGCAAGGATTTGGTGGATCCGAGGATTGAAAATTTATTGTGAGCCACAAAAGTCCGGAATCAGCTGACATTTGTGTTGTGCCTTCATCCTAGTCTTTATGGCCTTATCAGTAGGTTGGATGACAAATATTCATTAGCCCCCATGAAGTTTTTAAAGGTGGGTATTCGATCACCATGGTCTCTTGTGGTGTGGTCCACTTAAGATTTGTTTCTGCTTCATTTTTAGGTTTATGCCATAAAATGAGCTGGCGAAATAAATGAAAGGCATAGATTCAAGACACATACATCAAGGTAGGTCTCACAGGGATCCACCAAAGAGGCCCATGAGTTTTGTATATACCCCTCCATTCTAGGCCATGGAGCTTAAAATCAGATCAGCGACTCAGTTGGACCATCATAAGAACAATGGAGAGCATACCCTAACCATATGTTTATGTTTGGAATTCAGATCCTCTACTAGCCATGAGGAGATTTTTCCTATTTTCTTGCATTTTGATTGGTCCACATCATCATTGGCATTGCCAGCACTACCTCATTAAATGTCGTATGTGATGATATGGCCAATCACAGTACAACAAACAGATTTTTCCTACCCTCTTTTTTTTTTTTTTCAAAGTAACTTCAATTAAAGGGAGAAAAGGAGCAACTGCAAGAGAAAACAACAAAGAAATTGGAAAATCAGAAAAAAGCTGTCGAGATGGCAAGCCGCACCTAACAGCCTAAAAAAGAAAGATCAAAAGATCTTAAAGGAGTTATGTTAGAAACCCATTCAATCACCAATTTTTTAACCCTAGATCCCACCACGGAGGCAGAAAGAGGTGTTAAAGAGACATTATTTCCACAAAAGTCCGGGATCAAGCTGACATTTGTGTTGTGCCTTCATCTTCTGGTCTTTATGACCTTATCAATAGGTTGGTAAATATTCATTACCTACAATATGGCCCGCATGATAAGTTTTTAATGCGGTGGGTATTCGATCACCATTAAAGTAGCGATTGTTTCTTTCCTCCCAAACAGCCTACCAAATGGTGATGATGGTCATTCTCCAAATTTTCAATTTAACCTTCCTAACTTTCTGCCCTTTTCAAGTGGATAGCAAAGTGGCCGCGGACGGAGGATTGCACCAAGAAACCGAAAATTGCTGATAAAAGTCGGCCTGGATATGAGACGTGAAGGGGCAGTGGACGAGAGATTTTTCCTACCCTTGGCAAGTAAAAGATCCGAATTCTTATGTTTGGAGCCAACCATGATGTGTATATTGTATTGAAGCCGTTCATCAGGTGGGCCTTACTGTGATTAACCCACATTTGAAAGTTGGAATGATCCAAAAGTTAGTCAGGCACGTAGGAATTATTTTTAAATTTGCAGACGTGGCATGCAAGTCATTCAAAATAAACTGTTCAAAGATAGGTATCTATTTCAAATCTATCATGAACCAAAAATTGAGATTATTTGGTTATTTGGCCAACGCAATAGTGGATTTTATTGGTGGTTTAAAATAAAATAATCCAATGGTCTCATTTAAACAAACAAGCGTCCACAAATCAAATGTTATGATTGGCCAAACATTTTTTGGGATGACTTGCTGATATTGATTTAGTAATTTAGTTTAGCCCTAATGTACAAGCCCCAAGTGCTTGCGTGTGATGGATAACACGTTACCAGAGGGACGCTGAATGCGTCCTACCTTCTGGGCGGGGCTCTGTGGGGCCCACCGTGATGTAAGTGTTTTATCCACGCCGTTCATCGCTTTTATCAGATCATTTTAAGGCATAATCCTAAAAATGAAACAGGTCCACAGCTCCCGTGGACCACACCAAAGGAAGCTGTAGTGATAATGACATCCACCGTTGAAGCCTTTTTAAGGGCCACCATGATGTTTTTTAACCATAAAACCTATTCATAAGGTCATGTAGACGTGGATGAAGTGAAGACATAAATATCAGCTTGATCCCAAACTTTTCCAGCTCTCAAGAAGTTTTTAATAGTGGGCGTTCAATCCCCACCTTGTGGTCCACATAAGACCTTTAATTGCCTCATTTTTTGATTCATATCTTAAAATAATATGAGAAAAACGATTAACAGTATGGATGAAGCATTTACATCTCGGTGGGCCCCACAGAGCCTTGCCCAGACGGATTACCGTCCCGGTGGGGGCAGGACGCAATCCGCGTCCTTATCAGAGTATCAAATAACTCTCCAGTGCTTTAAGAGCATTATATAAGTTATAGTGCTTGTGGTTGCAATGGTTTGCTTGGATGGTCCAATCGATTGATCTGAACTGTCCACGAAGTTTAGAATACATTTTTCAGGCTGGTATGCAAAAATCAATCGATTCGATGATTACTTGACCAATCTCCTTTCAAAGCTATGGATGGAATGGCTACTCTAGTTCAACAAATTCAAGGTAGAATCCTCTTTTCTTGGAGCTAGGCACAGGACAACTAGACTAGGCAAACTTGATTCGTCCGACGCATTTAGATCCGACTCGATCCGTATCGAGTGGGTGAGTTGAACTGAATTGAATTGACTTCATCCTATTCGAACTCAAATCTAGGTTTTGAGTTGTAATTTCAGCCCATTCGATACCCATTGTGCCTAACCTGACTCAATGCCAACTCGACTCGACTCGGTTCGGATTAATTCAAGCTTAGACCTAGACTTAATCGGGTTAGGCATGCTAGACTTGGTACCAAATTGGGTCGAGTTCACTTAGGCCTATTTCAAAACTGAATCAAGCCAGGTTATCCCTAACTTAGGAAGAGATCTGCAACAAGTGGCACCAGAATGATTTGACTAAAGAAAAGTGGCATTTTAGATCGTCCCTTTCCTTCTTATATATATATATATATATATATATATATATATATATATATATATATATATATATATATATATATATATATATATATATTTTACACATGCACACACACCCCCACACACTCACACTGGTGGAATTTCACCACCTATGGGTACTCGAACCCTTGACTGGGAGTTGAAACTCTTGATAGTCTACCACCTGGGCAAGAGTAAGGACCTGATCGTCCCTTTCCTAAATCAAAGATGCTTTCAGCTCTTTATCTACTCTTAGCTCCTCTGCCCTCTGATATAATATAGTCCGCCCTTACTCAATTCCTCTAATTTCATATATTTACACCAAACTTTTGTAAAACTAATTGCATATATTTATATCCAACTTTTTTCATAAGTAATCATACAACACAAATTGTTAGTGATCAAAATCCCCTTAGCCGCTTTCTTTCTCTTACACTCGGCCGGGCGGAGCACTAAGAAAGAGTCGAGTGAACTAAGCTTACCTAACCTAAGGCATACTAAGAGGACCAACTTGACTCATCCCATCTCTATCCTCTCTTATTATGAAGGAAAATAAATAGTAGTCTATCTAACCACCAAAGTAAATATAATATTTTTCACCTAAAGATCAACTTGGTGATATTTTCACAAGGATAATAATAAGATCCCATTTTTCTCATATTATATTCAAGTTGGGTATGGTGATGCATGTAATTTAATCGTGATACGAACCTTACTTCTCTTTCCCTATTGTAAATGGATGAAGAGGTGGAGGATTGCGACTAAACTGTAATCTTAGAACCAGCCATGTGATGGAAACCTTACTATAAAGCCCACCTCGATATGTACATCTACGTATTGTTCATCTGTTTTTCCTAACTTATTTTATAGCGGTCCCAAAAATAAAGTAGCTACCAATTTTAGGTAGACCATACCACATGAAATAGTGATTATTGATCATCCAATTGATACTTTTGTCGGCAACAAATGTTTTCGATCAAGCTGATATTTGTTATTTCCTTTCATAAAGGTATTTGTGACCTTATATAACCTTATTAATAGTTTGGATGATCAATAAATATTAAGATGGACACTAGAATTTTTTTTTAATGGTAGGTGTTCAATGACCATCGTTTCTATTTGTGTGGTCCCCCTAAAATTGTATTTCACGTTTTTTTAACATCCCACACCATGCATAGGGTGCAGCCAAACTCCCTTACTCTAATTTGCTAAACTACATTAACAACTCCTACAAAATGATGAAATTGTGGGGTCCATACTAGATGAGGCATAGCCCAAAGATCATATTGAATTAGTTAGAACTATCTGATCGTAGACAAATGGGAAAAGATAAGCGTTTGACGGTCGAAATTCGACAAACATGTACCTATTACATAGATATCTGTCCATTCAATCTAATTTCTGGTTCCATCAATCAAGACCCATTGTTTTTACGGTTAGGATTTTGTTACGTGTGTAAGTACGTGTCCGTTGGCTAATTGCATGCGTATGGATCTGGTTCGCTACGTGCGTATCCAATAACACCCGGCAAGGGCATGTAATCCATCGAGAAAAAAGAGATTGACCAAAGAGAAATCAAAGTACAGCTTCCAACTCTCAACGTCAGTACACGTGGCTCACATATACAAGATCCAGACCGGAAGCGGATTGGCTGGTGTAGCACACACCAGCCATATGTAGTGGGTGTATTCACGTCAGCATGTTCTGTGGGTCCCATCATGAGGTTTGTGTTATATCCAAACCGTCCATACATTTGGAGAGCTCGTATTAAAGCTTGAGGAGAAAAATGAGACAGATTTAAATATTAAGTGGACCACACTGTAAAAAGCAGCTTGGATTGAACTTCTACCCTTGAAACCCTTTTGGGGGTCACAGAAATTTTGGATCAATATGATATGTTTTTTCCTCTTCATCCAGGTCTTTTGTGATCTTATGAACAGATTGGATGGAAAACAAACGTTACAGTGGGCCCTATGAATGTTTTAACGGTGAAAATCACTATCCCCGCTGCTATTTGTGGTGTGGTCCAATTAAGATTTGGATATGATTCATTTTTTGTAACATGCTCTGAAATGATCTCAAAAAATGAATGAACGGTTTGGATATAATAAATACATCATTGAGGGGCCCACGTAACTTTGATATCCTTTGAACCGTTTGTACAACTCGGAGCTCGAGAGGTGTCAGAGCTCGTCTTCGTACGACACGTACCCACACCAGCTATATCGCTGTGTGTGGTACACCAGCCAATCCGCTTCCATCCAGACCATTCACCTATCCGGCGCGACCGTAGATGGCCCCGTACACAAAAGATGCACCAGGCTTCTCGATTAGAATACTGATTGAATATTGACCGTTGCTTACCTTCTTCTGACCGGTCATTGCAAACCGTGCATCATGTGATCCGCCTCATGGATACCGTTCACCCCACAAAAATCATGACAAGCCAAAACTCAGGTGGGCCAAGACACAGAACCAACATAAAATCACACCTAAAGCATCTGAATTCACTTCGCAAGGTACGATTGGGTTGTTTCTTCATCCCGGTGGGCCGCGTCCGTGAATGGATTGGATGGCATGTAGACAGCACGGTGAGCCCCCCATTCATTTATTAATCAAAAATCTGAGTTTTGATCTCTTAGCATAACATTGGATGGTTCACCTAATGGACGGTTTGGATGACACATAAAATATCAGGGTGGGTCCCACACAGTTTGAACTTATGGGAACTCGCATAAGTTAGGACGTACGAGATCATTCCATGTGATTTTTTGGGTTTGGCCCATCTATTGTAGGCCCAACAAAATGAACGGTTGGGATATACCCAAATGTACGGGAGCCAAGTGAATGATGCTTCTCCATCGAAGAAGCTGATTAAGGCACGTAATCAAGAGCTGTTGTTAGTTCATCCATAAACCCATGACATGTCAATGCGTCGTCTACGATGTTTCCATGTCTTTGAAAATGTCGTATTTCCTTTCTGTCAATTCGCTTTGAGTACGTCGCGATTGATATAAATAAAATACGTCGCATCACAGTACCGGATAGAGAGATGTTTGTACGATCTAAACCATACGTACAATCAGATATGGAATATATGGGACAAATTATGATAATAAAAATAAATAAATTATTTTGACCAATGATTCATAGAGTTGAAGTTCAACTGTTGAATCAACGGTTCGTGTATAACTCCAAAATTTTCAGTTCTTCAAAAAGGTAGTCTTTTTTTTTTCGATATATATTTTAAAACGAATATATAAAAATATGACAGGTTTGATTAAACATTTAATCCATGGATGTAGGTTTAACAGGTCGATGGATACTGAGTCATCTCAATCGCGATTTACAGAAAATGAACTCTTTATTATTCCTAGCTTCCATGTTAATCGATTCAATGCCCAAACACGCAATTGCCGCCTTCACAGGCAATGGACAGACAGTGCACGTTTCAGTTGCTACCGACCGTACGTGCTGATTTGGTATACGTGTACGAGATCCAAACTGTTTATCAGTCCATCCTCAACGTGGAGAGAAATAAAATAGGTTAATGAGGCCTGATCTTCATCTGGTAGGCCACATATCTACCTTTACTTTCAACCGTCGGTGAATATCTTGCTCGAATAAGATGCTTGTGGTCCACCTATTAACATATGATTTTTGGACCATATCATCTCAACAGCTGTGTATGCCTCCTGAGCGGCTTGGATCTATTTCACGTGCGACATGTTTGCACGAGTGAGTAGTAAGCACCATGAGATGCAACTGTGCGAGTGCACCTAGCAGGACTCGGGAACAGGAGATGCGTAGAAGCAGAAAGAATCAGAAAGGGTCGAGATTGAATTGAAAGGGATTAGCTACTCCCCTGCCACCACCCACTGGCTGGTTTTTGGTGCACTATGGGCCCACCATGATGCATGTTTCATCCATGCCGTCCATCTATTTTCATAGATCATTTTACATTATCAAAAAAAAAATGAGTTATATCCAAATCTCAATTGGACCACATTACAGGAAACAGTGTTGAATGAACGTCGACCATTAAAAACTTTTTGGGAGCCATAAAAGTATTGGATGAAACTGATATTTGTTTTTTCCCTTCATCTGAGTATTTATAATCTAATAAACAGATTGGATGTCTGATAAACAGTACATTGGGCCTTAGAAGGATTTAAATGATGGATATCCAATCACTATTATTTTCCTGTAGTGTGGTCCACTTAAAACTTATATCCCTCTTTTTTTCACGATAAACCCCTAAAATGATCTTTAAAAATGGATGAACGGAATGAATGAAATACATACATCATGGAGGGGCCTACAGAGCACCGACCACCAGCCACGGGGCTGGTGTCAGGGGGCGTAACCAATCTGTTTCCTGAATGGAGTGCCCATCATGTGTGGAAAGCCACACGTGTGAGGGATTCAAGAGGAAATCAAGCTTGGGAAGCGATATTTGTTTTTTCCTTCATCTCGAGTATTTATAAGCTAATAAAAGAGATCTGGACCATTCATCAGATAGGGGACACTGTAAACATGGACCAGAACTGGTGTAATGATGGTATATATTTCATTCATTCCTGCTTCATCCATAAAGATCAACCATCCTGAAAAAAGAGCGATTAAATTTAGCGACCACCACAGAAAACAATAGTGATCAGAATCCATCATTTAAATCCTCCTAAGGCCCAATGTCCAATTGAGAAAAACTCATTTTTTGATCTAAATAGATGGTCCACTGATCAGACGGGTCAAAAAATGTTCCTACGGTCCAAATTCTAGGTGCATGTGGGGTTCTATTAATTACTATGATTTGGACGTGGATTGCCTACTGACGAAACCAGTGGCGAGTTGGCTACTGAACAGTGCTATGTGGGTGCCACCATGATACGTGTTTTATCTATGCCGTCCATCTATTTTTTGGGATAATTTCAGTGTAAGAGCCCAAAAATTAAACAGATCCGACCATACCATAAAAAAACAGTGGTGGTTGAATGTCCACCGTTAAAAACTTTCAAAGGCCATCTGTATGTTAATTTTTCATTCAACATGGTCATACGGACCTGGATTAAGGGCAAAGACAAATATCAACTTCATCCAAAACTTTTGTGGCCCCGACAAGTTTTTAACGGTAGGCATCAAATAACCACTGTTTCATGTGGTGTGGTCCACATGAGATTTAGATCTCCTTTATTTTTTATTTCATTCCCTAAAATGATCTGAAAACATGGATGGACGGCAACAAATACATCATTGTGGAGCCCACAGAGCACACGTACCTACGGCTACTGACAGCGTCAGTAGGCAATCCACGTCCCATTTTTTAATATGTAAAATGTCCCCGGTCCGGCTGCCTGAGAATTGCCTGACACGTGTCAGATACACCCTCGTCATGGACACGTGTTGCGCCCGCTCCGGACCCGACGGCCAGTCACTAAATCGGGAGTGAAGAAGAAAAGTCCACGCAAGCCTCACACATCTACACGTGGGCACACGTGCGAATATGCAATACGTTCGTGAGATCTGACGATGTATAACGTTCAGAACGTAATTCATGGGAGCGGATTAGGTGCGGCCCTCACCGTGGGGCCCACCTTGATGTATTTTTTATATATCCATGTGGTTCATCTGTTTTGCCAGATCATTTTAATGCATGACCACAAAAAAGAAACAGATAGAAATCTCTAGTGGACCATGCCATAGCAAAAAGCGGTGATTAAACACCCACCACTAAAAACTTCCTCTGGCACCACCGTAATGCTTATTTTCCATCCAACCTATTGATAAGGTTTCACAGACAGGATGAAGGGTTAAAAAAAAACAAATATCAGCTTGGTCCAAAACTTTTGCGACCCACAAGAAATTTTTAATGGTAAGTCACTGTTTCTTGTAGTGTGGTCCACCTAAAATTTAAATCTAATTCATTTTTGATATCTTGCTCTAAAATGATCAGGAAAACGGATGGACGGCGTGGATATTCAATAGATATATCAAAGTTGGCCCCATGGTCAGCGCCGCACCGTGTTGGGTGAGCCCGAGGCCACAGCTAATCTGCTCCCGTAATTCATGGAAACGGATTGGGTACTCCCCCTGACACCAGCCCCGTGGCTGATGGTTGGTGCTCTGTGGGCCCCACCATGTTGTACGTGTTTCATCCACTCCGTTCATCAATTGTTACAGATAATTTTAGGGCTTGATCCCAAAAATGAGAGGGATATAATTCTAATATGGACCACACCACATGAAAATAATAGTGATTGGATATCCACCATTAAAAACCTCCTAAGGCCCAATGTACTGTTTATTTGACATCCAATCTGTTGACTAGGTCATAAAGTCCCAGATGAAGGGAAAAAACAAATATCAACTTGATCCAAAACTTTTATGGTCCCCAAAAGATTTTTAATGGTTGAAACTCATTAAACACTATTTCCTGTAACGTGGTCCACTTAAGATTTGGATATGCCTCATTTTTGTTCTACTATAGTAAAATTATCTGTAAAAATAAATGGACGGCATGGATGAAACACATACATTATGGTGGGGCCCACAGAGCACCGACCATCTGGCCGGTGTCAGCGGAGTAGCCAATCCGTTTCCGTAATTCATGGGCGCGGATTGGATACTAACAAGGTCAGTAGCCAAATCGCTACTGAAGTGACGTCACCAAGCACTGTGGACCCCACCATGATGCATGTTTTGTATCCATACCGTCCAACCATTTTTAGAGATCCTTTTATGGCATTACAAAGAGAATGAAATAGATCTAAAGTTCAAGTGGACCCTACCATAGAAAATCATGAGGTACCATGGAAAGATCGCACCAATGAGATGATCATAGCCATCCAAAGTCAACCTTATCTTTGTAGCCGTACGTTTACCAATCCACGGGCTGAATGATTAGATTCTACGGATGGGGAGTGATTCTTTAGATGGAGCCACAGCATAGATGGCTTAAATAGTTGATCAGACCGACCTACTTTTCCACACACAATCTCAACCGTCCATTTTATGGGGAAGCATGGACCGGCTCAACTGGACTGTTGAGATCGTTTCCTGAACTGCCACGTGTCGATATGTACGATGTTCCTATTTCTTCCGGCTCCGGTTTTATGGTGAAGGTTGGTTACCGGTTTGGTTTGAAATCGCTGACAAGCGCATTCGGCGTTTTAAGTAGAGAAAACCTTTGGTAATCAGTACTCTGTTAGCGTGTAATAGATGATACGCATGCACTTAGAAATAAAATACTTGGTATATAATTTTTAAAAATAAATTGTCCAAATTATGTTACGTAGTGTGGATATATCATGGACCAAAAATTAAAACTAACTATTTAAGTATATGACTATCTGATTGGTCGATATTTATTGGACGATTGAAAATGAAAAATATCCATCTTACGGTCCTTCTCCAACGAACAAGTGTACCCAAATCAGAGGTTAGGATTGTTAAACGAATATGTTGCAACTTGGAGACTGGTCTGCAAAACTAGTAATTTTTATTTGAGTTTATGTATGCCACGTGTACAATTTCTGACTACCCGCGTATCATACGCTGCCAGAGTATCGAATAACTCCCTCTTTTAATAACCGTCACCTCTCACACTTCAGGGAAGGCAAAAACGGTCGTCCAGCTCTCCCTCTGTTTCAAAAGGCTCCAGTGCACGTTACCGCTGTACGCACCCTAGCGCAAGTTAGCATTTCCGGCGCGCCACCGATCAGCTCTTCCATTGAGCCCGAGACAAGGAAAAGTATATATGGGCAGTCTCGGTTTAAAATCCGGCGGTGGTGCGCACGGCATCTCATTGTCCACCGCCTTCGTTGGCGGTCCGGACATCCGTACGCACCCGGCGCAGGTTAGCGCGCTGGGGCGCGGGAGCACTGTTTCAGCGAGCTCCCGCGGGATTTCCATGGAAAATGCGTCTTCTTCGTTGGGAAAGCATTCCTTTGCTTCCCCTCTAACGTCTATGTGGTTCCGCGGCGAGAAGGGAAATGACGAAACTGCCCTTGAAGACTCTGTTGTTGCTGATGGAGGGGGAGATGAGGGAGAAGAAGAGGGGATTGAAGGAGGAGAAGAAGAAGAAGAGTTTCTGCTGCCAAAGCAGCGGCGGAGCGGGAATTGGGTGCTGAAGATTCTGCGGATTGGATCTCTTTGGGCGGCGGAGAAAGCGAGGAAATCGAATACTGTCGAGGAGAGGAAAGACAACGAGGCAACGAGTGATCGGAGCTGTTGTTGCGATGAGCAGGGATCGGATGTTTGTGGAGTTGGGTATGGAGAGGAGGAGGTGGAGGGGTTTGAAAGGGAGTCATTTTCAAAAATGCTGCGGCGGGTGTCGCTGGCGGAGGCGAGGGCGTATGCGCAAATGTCATATCTTGGGAATCTTGCGTATCGGATACCGAAAATTAAGGTAATGGATTTTGGGAATTTTGGTGTTGGGAGGTGTTGGTTTGATGATTTCGAGATCCCCATTTTTTTGTGGAGAATTCTTTTTGTTGGGAGGTTATGGTTTGATGATTTGAAGATAAACATTTGATGGTTTTTGGATTTTTGGAAGTAATTTTCATTTTGAGTGGTTTTGGTCTGATGGTTTAGAGAATAATGCTCATTTGTGTGAATTTTATTTTTTAATTTTTGGGTTCGGAGGTTTTGATTTGATGAGTTGCAATTGTTGTTTTTGGATTTTTGGTAGAATTTTTCATTTTGGGAGGTTTTGGTTTGATGATTTAGAGAATGGCCATTTGCAGTTTTCTTTTTTTCTTCTTCTCTTCTTCTTCTTCTTCTTCTTTTTTTTTTTTTTTTTTTGAGGAAGTAGTAAAGAGTCGTGTTTTTTGTTATTTATTTATTTATTTCCTCAGGTGAATTTTCATGTTGGCATGTATTGGTTTGATGAGATGTGGATTTCAGACTGTAATCGAAATACAAATCCACATGCCTTTTTTTCTAATTTTAAAGAGATTTTGTATGTAGGAGTGTTGTGGTTTGATGAGATTTCTTTTGCATAAAGATTTCTGAAAATTTCATCCAAAAATCAAGATTTATTTAGCATAAATTTCCATATGGGAAGATTTTTGCTTTGATGGAGTGTGTATTTTTGTACCCAATTTCATGATACTCGTCCCCAAATTTTGATCTTGGAGAAATTATCACCCCGAGAAGGTTTTTCTTTGATGGGTGGATGTTACATAGCTTAAATTAGATTGCCCATTCGTAGATTGTTATTTTGGAGAGGTTTTGGATTGATGGGGTTGTTTTTGCTTCAGCCAGGGAATCTCCTGAAATACCATGGATTGCATTTGGTCACATCTTCTTTGGAGAAGAAAGCTCAATCTGCGAATGCTGAGATGGGGCACATGCCTTCACCGGAGAAGAAACCGCAGTCCATCCATGACCAGAAGGAGCAGATATTTAATCAAGTTCAAGAGCTGGAAAAGGAGGTGAACGAAGTTGACGAAACTCGGGAAGTTGATCGGCAGAGGAAGATTGGGCACCGTGTAAGTGCATTAGCTGCTTTTCAGATTGCCGCTACTGCCGCTTCGTATCTGCATTCTCAGACAAGGAGCATTCTTCCCTTCAGATCCACAAGAGCAGAGACAACAGAGAATTTTCAAGAAAGAACAGATGATTCAAACCAAAAGACGAAGGTAATGAGCTCGGAAATGGCTTCTTTTGTCGTGACGACGAATTCGGTGACTGCAGTGGTCGCAGGGAAGGAGGAAATGAAGCAAGCTGTCGCCAAGGACTTGAGTTCAGCGAAGTCATCGCCTTGCAAGTGGTTTATATGTGACAATGAGAACAGCATGACGAGATTCTTTGTGATTCAGGTGAAGGGCTGTTCCTTCATTTTTCCGGGTCAGTTATGTCAGTTTATTTGGTTAACTCGGCGGTCCGATCATGGTTTTTTGCATTTGTTAATGTGCAGGGTTCAGAATCACTGGCTTCTTGGCAAGCGAATCTCCTCTTTGAGCCTATTCAGTTCGAGGTATATGAAATTTACATGCCCGAATTCTGTTTGCTTATTTTCTATACTGGTATGAGGACTATGATGTCTTCAGGGAGTGATTGCCGTACTGATCTAATCTGTTTGTGTAAAACACATCTAGAACAATTCGTATTTCGGCTGATTATTATCTCCTCAATTCAACTAAGTTTGAAATCACTAAGGGTCTGTTTGGGTGCCACTTAAAAACATGTTCTTCATTCAAAGGATCACACCGTCCAATAGTCCAATCCAATGCAGTAACCAAAACCACCATTCACTCTAATCCACTGTTTGATTTTTTCTGCTCATGGGCTGAAGGGGGATGACCAATCTGCATCTAGAACAATCCATATTTCTGCTGGTTATCATCTCCTCAATTTAACGAAATTTGAAATCACTAAGGGCCTGTTTGGGTGTCACTTAAAATGAGTTCTTCCAATCATAATTATGCATGGGAGATCTCATTTTTTAAGTGGTACCCAAAGAAGCCCTAAAGGATTTACAACTTATTTCTGATGACCAGCCTAACCAGGGTGGTGTCAATAGAAAAGGAAGTAGGTGATGAATGTATGGTTTAACAATGTTGTGAAATTAGACCAAACGGCGATCCAATCGGATTCAATCTGAACCAGACACTTAAGCAGAAATGATTCCATACCAGCCCGCCACTGAGATCAAAACATCTGAAACCAATGGAAACTGATCTGACCAGCGGGTTCATTCACTTTTTCTAAAACCATGGAATTTAAACCTTTTTTTTTTCTGAATGGTAAGCATGGACTTAAATAAAAATTTTATTCACAAAATTGTCTTTTTTCATTTTGAACTATTAAACCTAATGCATTTTTTGGTATTTATGTATTACTAAATAGTGAATATTTGATATATTACTTATGTAAAATGTTTCTTTTTTCCTATTTCTATGAATTCTTTTCCCAGTATTCCCACAAATTCATGTTCGTGACCCAAGATGTTTGTCTCCACTGGGAAAGGTGGTTCATGCTCAAGTAGAAATTGTTGGGGCTGTCTGATGCGGAAGTGTTCCTTTCTCATGTAGAAATACCGACAGTATCCAGTGCAAAAATTGCTCCATGTTCATGTAGAAATTATGGGGATTGTGTGTTTATCACTAGTATTTGTTTGGGTGTTTTTGTATTCAGTTTTCTTTTTTCTTTTGTTTAATAATCACCGAGACACGATTATGGTGAAAACAGTTCAACGTAGCACATGTGACACAGGACAACTAACCACTTGCTCTAAAAGCTCGAACTAATAGAGCATGGCGAATCAATCCATTTATTTCATAGCCTAGGCCCCACATCCCATGGGTTAGGTCCTCAGCCAAACCCCCCTTGTGGGCCCTACATCACATAAGTTTTGCCTCACCCCCACCCCAAGAGTGCCCCCACAGGTCACCCCACTTGAGCCCAGTGTGAGAATGCCTACATGCTATCTCCCATCTTCTCATACAGAGTTACACAAGATACAGAACAATTTCATTCTTTTAATTCTTGTAAACAAGGTTTGAAATGGTTTTGTTACATAATGTTTCATTCGACCAATGCTGCTATGTATATCGCTCCATATCGGGTTGTTTTGGGGCTGATACACCCGTTAAGATGTACCAGTTTTGTACCTTTAAACCTCGAATGTAAAGCCTAAAACCCTTAATTTCTTGTGGCGTAGGGACTAAATGTGCTTGTGCACAGAGGTATCTATGAGGCTGCCAAAGGGATCTATGAACAGATGTTGCCAGAAGTCCGGGCCCACCTAAGATCCCATGGTGATTGTGCCACCCTACGTTTCACCGGCCACTCTCTCGGTGGAAGCCTGTCATTGCTCGTAAATCTCATGTTGCTCATACGAGGCGAAGCACCACCCTCTTCTTTACTCCCTGTTGTAACATTCGGATCGCCATCCATCATGTGTGGAGGTGAACAATTGCTCCACAAATTGGGCCTACCTCGGAACCATGTTCAAGCCATAACAATGCATCGAGACATTGTGCCCCGAGCCTTCTCTTGCAGCTACCCTGATCACGTAGCTGATCTTCTCAAGGCCGTCAATGGGAATTTCCGTAATCATCCGTGTCTCCAAAATCAGGTATTCTATCCTCCATCAAGATTTTATTTTATTTTTTAATTCCAACTTTCAATGATGCGGGTAACCGAATGAATTTGATGCTGATTTCAATAGATTTTGAATCCATCGAGCAGAGAATTTTGCATTTTGAAACTCGAATCACTGAAGATATACCCAATGCATATACAGTTTTTTGAAAGACTTTGAATGGCACCGAATGGATGGTTTCCTCCATTTAGGGTATTGATTGAAGCTAGCTGAAAGAGATATAGGGAGATTTTTGTGAGGGAGATTGATGGTTTTCTTCCCTGCTCATGTGCCAACATGGTGCATTGTCACACGCATGTGACGTCCAAGCCAGTCATCAGGTATGGCACACCATCAACATCCTCCTACATCAGGTGGGACACAAGTGTATGTGATAAATGGATGCTTAGAAAGGGAAAAAAACCAATGCTCCATATTCAACATAGGTGTAGGGCCCACATGTTGAATGAGCCAGATCAAGCACGTGTGTCGCCAAGAAAATCGTCAATCCTGTTCGCATGAATCTACTTTAGTTGGAAAAAAAAAAATGTTGAAGGCCTTGCCAAGTTACAGAGGATTGCATTGCATCTTTACAGACTATTAACCTTTCCCCTTCGGCTTTGTTTACGACAGAAATTGTTATATGCTCCAATGGGAGAGCTTCTCATCCTACAGCCAGACGAGAAATTCTCTCCCCACCACCACCTCCTCCCTTCCGGCAGCGGTCTTTACCGTTTGAGCTGCCCTGTATCAGATTCTGGCGACTCGGCAAGGCAACTCCAGGTTGCACGGGCCGTGTTCTTCAACTCTCCCCACCCACTTGAGATTCTCAGCGACCCATCTGCATATGGCTCTGATGGGGCCATTTACCGAGACCACGATGTGAACTCGTACTTGCAGTCTGTACGTTGTGTGATCCATCAAGAGCTCAAGCACATCAGAAAGGCTAAGAGAGAGAGCCGCCGGCAAGCATGGTGGCCACTCGTGGGTCCCCCGCAGGGGTTCCACGCCAGTATCATCATGGATCCGCCAGTCGAATTGGGCGACATGGGTCAGCTGCAGCTTAACTTTTCCAGCTTCTTTCACGGTAGGCAGGAATCATGGAAGTGGTTCAGTAGGCTAGTTGCATCGCAGCCTGTCCGCATTCTCATTGTTCTCATCTTCCCCGTGCGGCTGTTACTCCAAGGGACATTCGCTGCCATCGGTTTCCGCTGAATACAGCCCGCTGGCTGGTTCTTGAAGTACGCATGGGCGGGATTTTTGTTTGAGGATGGGTGCTTGATTCTTTATTCTATGATTTAAGATGCATTTGATTGCACCAAATATCATGAAATTGTATGATTAATCAGCCTAATTTGGTGCAACCAAACACACTTTCAAGTGTTTTTCAATGCGAAATTTAGAAAAGAATGTAGAGAGACCATTTGATGGGAAATATGAAGTTGATATTCTACATTGTGGTTCTGATAGCAGAATCTTTGGGCCTTTACCCAAAACTCGGCATGACTCAGCCGAGTCTCTATGAAACTCACTCGGTGATTCAACATGAAACTCGCTGCTGAGTAACTAGAGATGTACACGAGCCAAACGAGTTGAGCTTGGCCTGGCTCAGCTCGGCCAGCAGGCTACCCTAGCTTGAACTCGGCTCGGCTTGGTCAGCAGCTTGGGCAAGCTCAAGCCAAGCTTGAGCTCGATCTTTGAGCCTACGAGTTGAGTTTGAGTTTAGATTTTAGGGTTATATATATATATATGTGTGTGTGTGTGTGTGTGTGTGTGTGTGTGTGTGTGTGTGGGAGTTGGTTCTTTGCGGTCCAGCTCATGGGAACTTCCCATGAGGTCGAGCTGTGTGGGCCCCACCATGATGTATGTTGAACATCAACGCGGTGCATTTGATGGGTCCCCTTGAAATTATGGGATATCCCAAAAATCAGCCGTATACGGAACTTAGGTGGGCCATACCATCTAAAATCATGTGAAGACATGTCTAAAACATATAAAAGCACTTGGTGGGGCCCACCTGAAATTTGGATGCGTCTGAAACTTGGTCTGACCCCTCATCCAAGTGGGACACACATAATGGATGGGCTGGATTTGTGAACCACATCTCGGTGGGCCCAACAAATGATTATGAATGTTTTAATGGAGGGTAACCCCTCTCAACTTTTGTATGTGGTGTGGCCCACACAAGTCACGGATTGACTTGATTTTTAAGCCAGAGGCACACCATGGAATGGTGCATCTGACTAATGGGGTAGATGTTCGACATACATCATGGTGGGCTCACACAGCTCAGACCTCATGGGAACTTCCCATGAGGTCCAGCTGTGTGGGCCCTGCCATGATGTATGCCGAACATCAAGAACATCAACACCATGAATTTGATGGGTTCCTTTTAAATTATAGGATATCCCAAAAATCAGCTGTAAACGAAACTTAGGTGGGCCATACCATCTAAAATCATGTGAAGGCACGCCCAAAACATATAAAAGCACTTGGTGGGGCCCACATGAAATTTGGATGCGCCTGAAACTTGGTCTGACCCCTCATCCAAGTGGGACACACATAATGGATGGGCTGGATTTGTAAACCAGATCTCAGTGGATCCAACAAATGATTATGAATGTTTTAATGGAGGGTAACCCCTATCAACTTTTGTATGTGGTGTGGCCCACATAAGTCACGGATTTACTTGATTTTTAAGACCTGGGCCGACCATGGAATGATGCATCTGACTGATGGGGTAGATGTTTGACACGCATCACGGTGGGGCCCACACAGCTCAACCTCATGGGAAGTCCCCGTGAGCTCGACTGCATAGAACCTTTTCCACGTGTGTGTGTGTGTGTGTATATATATATATATATATATAACACAAAATATTTATAGTAAGTGAACCCGATCCGAGTTGAATCAATTAGAATCGAGTCGAGCTCGGAATGGGCTCGAAATTTTTTTCGAGCTAAAAAAATTAGCTCAACTCGGCTTGAACGCAGATTCGAGCCAAGTCAAATCAAGCTTTTCCGAGTCGAGTCGAGCTAGTTAGCCCATCTAACTCGGTTTGTGTACAGCTCTATGAGTAACTCATTGACTCAGGTCAACTCAAATCATCATGAATTACATTCTTTTAAAAAAAAAATTATAATTATCAAAATGAGTAATGGGACCGAGAATGGATGTATCAAGCCCCAGAAATCTCCCTGATTGAAAGACCCCAGCCACACAATCTTGCGTTTCTTAACAATCCATAGGCAGGCTATCAATAGTGTTAGGATTGCTTCATTGAGGTTCTTTCCGGGCTATGGTTGAGCCACTGAGGACCCCATCATATCACTGATCTGGGTCACCAAACCATGGGCCCCACTTGTAAAACTAACGACCCTTGGGCTAATGAAAAGGCATCTCTTTAGGTGGGCAATCATGGGCTTCCCATCACTATAGTTGCCATCCACGTTTCCATGCTGCTGCACTTGAAACCATACTTCTAAAACTCAAAAGTGACTCTACCCAAAACTCGGACAAGTCGACTTAATCGGATTTCGAGCCGAGTCACCTTGTAACTCAAAAGTCGATTCAATTATATTTCTTGAATATATATAGGAAAACGCTCACGTACGAATATATATATATATAGGAAAACGCTCACCTGCGAACCATACTACGAACTTTTTTGACAACCCATCATACGTGATGAATCTCGCAAATCTGAACCGTCCACATGAAGCAGAACCTCATGAAACCTCATAGTATAAAATTTTACTTTGATCCGAAACTTTGGTGGACCGTGAAAAATGTAAACAGTTTCTTTCCTTGATTTGAATTTCTCTTTGCTATGGACGGTATGGATAAAAGTTTTAGATAAAAGTGAAACTTGGTCCTGGGGGTTTCACTAGGTGCTGCTTCACATGAACGGTTCAGATTTGCGAGATTCATCACGTATGATGGGTTGTCAAAAAAGTTGGTACGTACTACGTATGAATGGTTCGCAGGTGAGCGCTCTCTCTCTCTCTCTCTCTCTCTCTCTCTCTCTCTCTCTCTCTCTCTCTCTCTCTCTCTCTCTATATATATATATATATATATTTTATCTCCATACAACCATGTAAATATTTATAAATAATGTTATAGGTATCAAGTCAAGTAAAGACTTCATGTCAACCTGGCCCAGGTGAACATGGTCAGGAAGAGTCAAGTTTTCGAGCTTTCGAACCATGCTTGGGAGTCATGGCTAGTGGGCTTACAAATTCAGGAACAATCTGAGTTGATTGGATTCCATGAAATCCATATCACCCATTTGAATGTTCTTGATCCATCCATAGATTAAGTGGGGCCACGCACCCACATAGAAATAGACAATGGTCTACGTTCAGGATGCGTGTGATTTGTAGCATATAACGCATGAACATGTGAAGTGAGGATGGGCCAGGCCAGATCAGGCTAAAATGACTTAGAGCCCAAGCCCGGCAAATCGACAAGGGATTAAACACCATTAAACAAATCAAAGGTTATGAATTTATGCCATGCATAGCCTGCATATGAAGCTTCGTATGCTCTGCCTGAGAAATGTGCAACTCCCCTTGTTTCCTTACATAACACAATATAGAGAGTTATTGTCCTGTTGGTCCACTGCAATGGATGTTATGACAATTTTCTTTTAAACCTTGATTCATACCATCCAAGACTGTGATAATTTTCTTCCTAGAGACACCATACTAATCACGAAAAATCTCTACATACACACACCTCACTCCAATCCAACAAAATTTCCTTAAATAGTGTTTGGTTGTACCACCAAATAGTATTTGGTGGGGATTCCCAAGTGTAGTTAATGTGCTTGGCGTTTGGGTTGGCGCAAAAATAATGTAACCCACATTAAGCGAGCAGTTATTTCCTCCTCTTTTTTCTTTTTTCCAACCACAAACAATACAAGTGCAGATCATGATCTTATATGAAAAACAATTTAGGATTAGCAGTACACCCAAATGAAGGCTCCTATCAACCTTACTGTTATGTATAAAGTTTGGCCGAAATTTAATTATATTAACGCCTGTTTGGAAGGTTTAAAATGACGTTTACATCTAATTTCAATGCGTATAATGAGCATGATCAGTTGTTCAAGTCGTGTGCCCTAGAAAGCCAATATGGACCATGCCCATTCACAATGTGTATCTTAACCATTGATGCTAATCATCCTGTTGGTAGATCATGATGACTATGGGTCCTGTGTGGATATGCTATTATTGTCATAGTTTATGTGAAGGTTTGCCTTAAATATATTTGAGAACATGGGTTAAAAGAGAGTGTTTCTTCTATTGTCCTTGGGAACTCGAATTTGAGCAGAGGAATGTGTTTCATGGATCTCAGTACCCTGTTATTTTATAACCGCCTAGCAGGTTTCGGTAAAAACCTATGGTTATTTTTATGTGGCCATCCTATGTGAGGCAACCAATGATAAGTCGGGATGGAAGGTCTTCACCATTGGGTTCGATGACAAGTTAGTACCATTCTTAGAGTGAGTGTCTGTGGACGTGGGATCTTGTTATTAGATCCTTTTAGACACTTGCATTCGAAGATCATTTTAAGTCTCTAGACCGGGAGTCCCATCATGGTTGGACTAGATTGACATGTGTGTTTACCAGCTTTGACTAGTCCTTAGTTCCAAGGATAAATGGAGAGTTCAACTCCTAGTGTAATGTGCTTTAGCTCACCTCAGCAGAGTTAATTGCAGTAGTTCATATGTGAGTGTGGTTAGGTACATGCATTAAGATATAGTTGAGGCCAATGTGTTCAACAAAGAATCCCTTGGTTACCAAAGAACTCTTTTATAGCTTAGATATTGTAGATTAGAACATCCATCAAGTGGTTTTTTGCTAGGCTTGGCACTTAAAAGGTTCTGAATGGTTTTACAAATGTTTTCAACCGTTGATATTTTGTTTTAACTATTAAAATGTTTTTAATCAAACTTGATGGCAATTCCAATGGTTGAAAATTTTGTGGTCCACTATTTGATTTGCATGGGAATTGGATCAAGGGTCGATGGCCATTGACAGTGGAGGGATTTGGTCAATTTGGGTACATAGGGCAAGATCATAGACTTTCAATTTAGTAGGGGATATGAAAGATTATAGGGTGGGGGAGCACCATAGTGGTCTCTACCTGCAACCTTAACTTCTCTTAGGGATTAAAGTGAGAGAGCCTTGAACATCCCTCGCCCCCTTAGGGCGTCACCATGAGAGAAAGAGAGACCTTCTCTTCTCCCTCCTTCACACAGCCACACATCTTTTGGACGGCTCCCATGCACCTATCTCAGCTGCTCTGAGGTTTGGTGTATTGGCTCTCCTCTTCTCGTTCATCTCGGATAGATCAGGTAGAGACCTACTTTAGAGGATTGGCATCAACAATTCTTCAATTTCTCGGCAGCATCTTCAAATAGGTAATTCTAGTTCTAGAAGTCTTTAATTTTGATTTTCTAGAAACTTGATATATCTAGATGGGAACCAGAGGGCCATATTCATTAAAATCTGGGTTTTGAAGAGCTTCGAAATTCCGCTGCGTTTCAAAATCCTAACACCAGTAAATGCGGAAGACACACCAGGTTAAAACAAAAAAGCGCTTCTTGCAAAGTAAGAGTTGAAAGAAAGAGGCCCAACTTGCATAAATTGTTTACAGGACATGATAAAGCATTGACAGCCATATTGGTAATGGTGCAAACTGCACGACGGTCTGGCCATGGAGGGGTCCACTAGGGGATCATGTTCAATGCAGCAACAATGTGTTCAGTAGAATATTGGACAGGACACAACTTAGGGGTCTAAATTTCTTTTTCATGGGTGCAACATGAAAGAAAAATAAATAAATTTCTTTTTTCTTTAATAAAATAAATAAATAAAGAGACATAATATTGCTTCTTGAAAAGGAAGAAATCCATTTACATAGTTGAGAGGGAAAAGGTAAAAGCCTCCTCATCGACCCAATGTTTTTAGCCTCTACAACTAATTTACAGGGGAAAAACAAAACAAAACAAAAACAAAATCTTCTCATGCGCTCAAAAAGAGAAGATTGTATATGAAGGAAAAGGAAAATTACCCGCCAAACACAAATCCTCTGATCTTGAGATCTCTGAAGCTGACTCCCTATAACAGTCTAGTCTCCTATGATGTAGCACCCAAAAGGGTCGTTCCTGATGCACTCTCACCATCAACGGTGCTGCTTGACCTAAGCTGCATGAACACAATCAATTTGTCTCAATACTGTTTTTTTTTTTTTTTTTGCTTTTTTGCCTTTTATCCATGTGGCTATTCGTGAAGGGTGAGTCAACGACTCTTGACTCAGATTGAAATTGCTGTGGTTGACTGACTCACGTTAGATCATTCATCTTTCTTATTTATATACCTAGAAATTATAGGGTCCGGATTCACCATTTTGCGCAAATGGGGCCCACAGTTTGGTGATCCAGACAGACCGTACAATTTCACAGGCCCCATTGTAGACCGAGTAGGACCAAAACATTTCTCAGGTCAGAAGATCCTAACCGTCAGACAAGTGGCCAACAAGCATAGAGATTGGATGGGTAGGATTTTCGATCTCGGAGAATTTTGGCATTCCCAGTCACGTTGGGCAGCATCAGGCAATCACAATAGTGTGTGTCCTGATGCATCAGGAACCTATAACTTCCCTTAAATGCATTAGTTCTCTTCATTAAAACAGACCACAACTTTTACCAAGTATTAACCAAATATATGCCCATGTTGACTCCAACCATTTTCTTCACAGCATGTTTAGTGTTGAATTTTCCATTTGCCATGTCAATCAATAGAAATATTACCCAACCAGCATGAAGGAAGCATGCATAATTTGCCAATGAAGGAAATAGTGGCGAGGAACAATATCAGATATGGTGAAAAAAAGATAACTTCTTACAAAATCAAGGTATTAGAAAATGGTTACATCTGTAACAGTAACAGTGTAACCTGTTACTCGATACAGACCTATAACGCCCAATCTGGAAAAAAAAAAGGTCAGTAACAGGCCAATACAGGACCGTAATGGGCCAATACATTATTTGCTTTTAAAAATATTTCAACTATTACGGGCCATATCATAACGGTCATGTGGCTAGCCATTACGCCAGCCATTATTGTTCCCAAATGCCTCGTTTAAAATATTCCAGCAACAAAGGGATTTAATGGGTCTTTCATATCATCAATCATGAACTAATAGCGTAATGAGAACTTTCAAAATAATAATAATAATAATAACATAATAAGATCAGAGACTTCAGAAGGCTTGGAAATGTTACCTCTTTACTATTATGCCTTGACAGAAAGAATGGCTCTTGTTCCCGAATCCCACCATTCTCTTCAAGAATCTTAAGCAAATCCTACAAAGAAAATGCAGATGGTAGGAATATACAATTGTTGAACATATGTACACTTTAACAAGATATGTAATTGTTTGGTGCCCAATTTATTGTGAGGTTTCCAGCAGGCTCTGAATATGGGCTCTCCTCCTGCTGCTGCTGGATTTATTTATTTATTTTTGAAAGATTCATTGTGATGGTGGATTGCTCCCTGCAAAACGAAGATATAGGGCTGGCATGGCGAGGTGAGGGCCCATGTTTAGAACCTGTAGGGAACCTCTTGAAATATTCTCCTGATAGTCCAGAATGGGCTCCTAAAACTACTGCCCCTCCCTCCCTCTTGTTTTTTATTTACAAAAAAGTATACCTTTCCGGTCAAATTTTCAAACTCAAGCAAGTGCTCCACGATAATCTCAAGCACCACACGGTTTTTTTGTAGCATTTCCTTCGCCTTGTCATATGCCGCATCGTGCATCTGTATAAGAGGAAGCTTATTTGAATGGATTTGCCTTACAAATGTATAACATACAATAATGGTTCAGGATCATCAACCACAAAATAAGCACAAATACTCAAGTTTTCAGTTTGTAAAAGGGAGGCTCATGGTTCAATGTTCCAGGCCACTGATCAGTTCATCCCCGCCATGGATGGGACCATGCCCCACAGATCTCCTTGTTAGGACAATCCTTTATTAAGTGGCACATTGATAGTTAAGTAGAGATATAAAGCAGCGTCAACACGTCGTCCACTTCAACTTAAAAAGTGCCAATATTAAGGGCCAGGATATTCCAATTTGGGAGGATTTTAGGGCATGGTCATGTGCGGTCAGATCAGACCAACAGTCTTGATCATTGTTGTCGAATCGCACAATCGCATATGCGATCGCTTTTGATTTTATTTTTTTGAAATATATATATGGGAAAAATTCAAAAAAAATGTAAAAAAAATATAAGAAACTAAAGAGAACTTTTCTAAGTTAATAGATAACTAATTTTATATATTTAAAATACATTTGAGAGAGATAAAATCAATTAAACAATGAATTAAATATCAAGTCATCCACATTTAACAATATAGTTAACAAGAAGCAACAACAAAATCAACAAGCTATCTTCCATGAAACTTAAAAAGTGCTTGAATCTTGATCTTCCAACTTCCAAGGGAGAGGGAATGAGAGAGAGAGAGAGAGAGAGAGAGAGAGAGAGAGAGATTAAGATCACTTGGAAGTAGGAAATACAAGAAAGAGGGAGATTAAGATCACTTGGAAGTAGGAAATACAAGAAAGAGGGAGATTAAGACCACTTGTCATTAAGAAATGTAAGAGAAAAATAAAGTAAGAGAGTTTTGGAGTGAGAATATTGCAAATGGAGGAGATTTGGAAGCCTTTTTATAGACAAAATGTTATTTCTTTTGCAAAAAAATAAAAATAAAAATAAAAATTCAATGTGCCATGGCCAATATGCGATCGCATACTATGCAACATATGCGATCGCATATGCTGTATGCGATCGCATACTATGCAACATATGCGATTGCATATGTGCCAGATCGCATATGCGATCTGCATATGGATATGCGCATATGCGATTGCATATGCGCTCGCACATGACAACAATGGTCTTGATTACTGAAAAAGTGGCCAACTCATGTGAACTCAAACAGATTCTTTCATTACACAACATATAATTGAACCAAAAGATCGTTTGAACAAGAATATAGAGAGAGAACCAAAAGATCATTTAAACAAGAAGAGAGAGAGAGAGAGAGAGAGAGAGAGAGAGAGAGAGAGAGAGAGAGAGAGAGAGAGAGAGGAAAAATTACAGCTCATACCTTTTCAACTTTGGCCGCCATCTCGTATTCGTGGTTGTTTCCCATACTCAATGCTGTATACTGCCACAAGGAATATAAGAAAACGTTTAAAAAGGCACAAGAACAAATTCTTGAGACTCTGAATCCTATTCTGCTAGAAAAAAAGATTGAAATATAGTTAAAAAATAAAGGTCGAAAATCAAGGCCAACGTGAGCATAACAAATCCATATCAATGAAAATTGGTGCAGCAGTTCCAAGTGAAGGTCAACTTCTGTGCAAAGGGCATTGCACTTACAAGCTTTTTTTTTTTTGTTGTTGAAGGATGACAATTTATTAATAAAACCGGCACAGCCGAAAGAATACAAAAGAAAGGGACACAGCCTGCACATTCAACCCACTAACTGTCAGCCTCTACATTGAAAGAGGCCATCACCCATTGAATTGCATATGATTTCACCCTAAGGTAAAAAACCCTTTGGATTGCCACTAGAATCCCGATAGCACCTGTTGTTTCTTTCCTTCCATAATGCCCATGGCCCAGCTAGAAGAGACAGCCCCCACGCCTTTCTGCCTGGATTACAAAGACCGCCTCCATGCCATTGCCTAAAGAAATCTGCAATAGAACAAAGAGCTCGAAAAAACTTTCCCATACCCCTCTTGAGAAATGACAGTGCATAAAGAGATGGCTCACCAACTCCTCGTCCTTACAACACAAGGGGCCCGCATTGATTAAAGTAAGGCCCCTTTTCCTCAATGATGAACCCTCTAAAACCCAATACCAGGGATTCAGTTTCTGCAGGAGGGGATATTTGATTACGGTTGTAAGTCCTGAAAGGAGGGTGAGGGGAAGACCTAAAGGGCTTGGGTCAAAGGTGATGGTAAGGTATATGAAGGCTTCTTCGCAGACAGGGCCATAGATAGGAACTATTGGTGAAACAAGATTCCTAAAACAACCCCCAAGTAGCCGGGAAAAGGCTATTATGATGAGGGCTTGAGTTGATTATAACTCAAGATAAAATCAAGCATTCCCCTAATCTAAGAATCAATGTCTGTTGATGGGTTTCTAGTAACAAATCCTCCCTTGTGAATGACGTGGCTAACTCTTTAGCTGAGGAATGTGGCCAGGATTGCTATTTGCATTGGGCATTCTTTGCTACTGGTGTGGAGCATTCTTATCATCTTTGTTTCATTTTTCAACAAATAGTTAGTTATTAAAAAAAAAAACCAGGGGTGGGGGAGTCAATAAAAAAATTGGAAGTCGTCAATTGACCCGCACTAAAAATCAGCAATATATTGTGGTTCTGGAAACTTAAGGATAGAACTAAAACCTCGTTGAAAATGAAAAACAACATAAGGGGCCAAAAAATGTAAATATTTGTAAAATAGCAAAGAACAGAAAAACCATGCCTATTTTTGTACATTCAGTAAAAGTTTCAAGCGTCCAAGAGAGAGAAAATACCGCATTGCTAGAGAAGTAAATTGTAGGGCTATCATCAGGCCCCCAACCATATTGAATCACCATCCGTGTTGCTATCTGTGGCAGATGACAAACACGTTATTGTGGAAAGAGAAGCACCCTTTCAATGGCACTTGTTTAAATTGAAGAGCAAAGGTACTAGGTTATCGAGCTTCTAGAAGCAAAAGGCACAGTATATCATCTACCTCTTGCGCTTGCTTGAGTTCGGATGATGATAGAAAATTTTCCTCCCCAAAAGGAAGAAGCAATTGAGCTGCAATATATGAACCAAAGCAAAATACAAGCTTCTTTTCAAGGTATGATCTTGTTTCTACATTTCCATACATGGAACCTTCATTTCGGGCCTTCGTAATTTTTGTACACCCAATTCCCTGAAGATAAGTGTTGAAAATAACATCACATGGCTCATGAACAAAATGCTTCATCACAAAAATAAAGACAATTTATCAACTATTATCATGCACCTCAGGGTTCTTAATAATGAATGCATGTGAAAATTTTGGATTGGAATGTGTTTCCTTCATTTATCATCTCCATGAATTTGACATTTGGGTGCCTGGCCTGCTGGTGTTTGAAAACTGAGTTGTAGAAGAGAAATCTGAGTCCCCTTCGCTGTGTGAGGGCACTTCAACGGTGCAACCCTTCGCTGTGTGATGGCACTTCAACAGTGCAAGAGACATGCTGGTGCTACGCAAAGTTAACGATGGACACTACGGCGAAGCACATACATCACTAAATACGATGCCCACTAATGGATTGACGATGGTTCCCTGTGGCCTAAACATCAGGAGGAGGTTGAACGGTTACCTCCCCTAAGAGCAATTTTCAGCAAGTTTTCTTTTCTTCATCACAAAAATGTTTCATATGACTACAGAAGAGGATTTGGGGTTGAATAATCAGGCGAATTATGTAGTAAAGGAAGAAGAATGTTGGGCCTGTTCTGCCGCATTTTTCATTATGTTTCTATTTCTTTTTGATAAAGTCCTTTTGTCATTGTAAAAGAGAACCAAAAGGATTCTATCAGTTGTACAAATGATGATTGTGCTAAAATTTCCACTCATGCTAGCCACTGGCTAGGTTTTCCTCATTCTGAAGACCCATTTCCTTCCGTAGTTTATTGATGAATAAACAGTGAATATCCAAGAATAGGCAATACTCCAATCACCTTCAGGTAAAGGGAATGGTTCAATTGGAAAGAAATAGAAAGTCCAAATTGTTATTCTACAACTACTATTTTTAAATATAAAAAAATACTGAATGGAGTTTATCATAGAAGAAATAAGCCACAATACATAGAATTATTAACCCTTTTTTTCAAAGCATAAATGACATACCTCCCAAGAAGCCTGCTCAAGCCATATATTGTTGACTTCATCAAAATTTGGTAGAAGAAGGGCAATAAGACCACGACCAGCTGCCCAAACAGCATGTGGAAACTTTGTCTCCCTTGTCCACTTACCAAATCATCCAAGTCTTATTATTGACGAATGTTAAATGGAAATAATCAAATACATGTGTACCATATACCAAAAAAAAAGGAGAGCTGTCTGTGCTAACATGTGAACAGATATTAGGAAAACCTTGTTACAATTTCCAAGTATCAAACAAAACCATGATGTCGAAGAATAATTATAACCCCTAAAGGTTTTTGGGTACCATATTTGCATTTTCCTTTCTTGATTTACCTTTTTTCCTTTTTGTAACTCAATATGGGTTCTTATTTGAACCCAAAGAAAAAAAGCGGCTTGGCCATCCAAGTTGCCCTTTCTTTAACACTGGAAAATTATATTTCTAGAAGTTTTGTCAGTAGAAATTTTCATGCCAAAAAAAGAGTCAAAAACTCTACTAATATGTTGAAGAGAGAGGATAATTCGTTAACCACATTAGGAGAATGATTGAGAACTATCAACTCATTGTAGAAGGTGATTCAAGGAGTGCAATTTCCTTGGCATGAAAGAAAAAAGAAGAACAGCCAAAGCAGGTTAGAGAATTGTTATCTTTGGTAAGCACCAACTTTAACCTCATTCCCTGGGAGCCTAATGATCAGGCAAATAGGGTAGCAAAATAAGGTGCATCTCAACTTTGTTCATCTAGGCATTCTTCTCCATTTACTTGATGGATGTTGTATGATATTTTTCTTCTTTTTCTTAAAATAAAATTCATGCTAACCATAGAAAAGAATGGATCATGCATGTGTGTGTGTGTGTGTGTATGTGTCATTGTATGTATGTATGTATGCATGGATGATTGGATGGATGGATGGATTGATCGTGAACGTGCGTTTGTATCTATGCATATGCATGCATGGTTGGACGTATGGATGGATCCACCAATTTTCCCATGTTTCCCCAATGTTTCCTCGAATCAAAGACGCATGCTTTTACGCCCCGCATTAAAGGGAAATTTATCATTTGATCCCTTAATATACAAATTTACATCTTTTTTGCTATTATTCGACTCTTAAATATGCAAATGTGTATGGTAGCATCTCCTAAACTATCATTGAAAAATTCCACCATTTTTTCCATGTTTCCTTGATGTTTCTCTAAGTCAATGTTACATGCTTTTAGGCCCCCATTAAAGAGAAACTTATTATGCATCTTTTTGCAATTATTTGATACCTAAATATGCAAATACGTGTATTTCAGCATCTCCTGAAGTTTCATTAAGAAACTCTACCATTTCACGCATGTTTCCCTCAGTCAACTATACATTTCTGAGTATTGGCATATCGATACATGTTTCCATATCCCCAACCAACAATACATGTAACGATACCAATGCCACGAACACTGGATATAATTGCATCACTTCTGTCAAACAACACATAATTTAGGACCCTATACAAAGGAAACTTATTATGTGTACTTGTTTTTTCTAACCTATTGAATTCTAACTGTGTAACAATCTTTTTTCACATCCCCTCAAGTTTCATTGAAAAATTCAATCAATTCCCCAGTGTTTCTGATGGGGACATCAGAGGACCTACTCGGGTGTACCAGAGATGGAGACGACCACCCACATCAGCGCAACTTTCTTTGCGGATGGGAGACGAGTTCCAGATGGGGCCCACCGGGTTATTTTGAAGACCCTACATGTATTGGACGTACATCATGAAGACCCCACCTTGGGATGATGCATGTGGGCTGCTTAGGAAATCATTTTAGTCATAGGATTTTTATTTCTTGTCGATCAAACCATCGGGCCACCAAATCTTTTAGATCTGGGCCCATTGGACTATGATCTTGCTTTCTTTATGATTTTTGTTATTTTTAGGAGTTATTTGATGGTTGAGATTGATAATATATGTTTTAATTTTCTTATTTTGGACTATGGGCCACTTTACTTAAGTAAGTGGCATAGTAGTAATTATGCTGGATTTTAATTATAAAAGCACAGGGTGGGTGGAGTTTCAACCCTAGTGGTGTTATTGAGACGAAAATAAAAATAAAAAGTGGAGCTCTCTCGTGTGAAGGAATTTTTCTCTTTATTTTCTAGGGTTTTTTTTTATTAAAAAAAAAAAAAAAAAAAAACCTCCCTTCCAATTAAATTGTGAAAAGGTAGAAGCTTGTTTAGTGGTGGATTCCAAGGTACATCCTTCCTCTTCTTCAAAAGGTATTCTTCGTCTTACATCCTTCCTCTCTCCTCTTCGAAAGGTATTCTCTTCTTCTCTTGTCTTCCTCTTTTCCCTTCCATTACAATCTTCTAAACCCTAGATCTTCAATTTCTTATTTTCTCCAATTTCTAAAAACCTTAATTCCAAAATCCCCAATTTCCATGAACCATATTTTTCCAAATTTCAAAACTTTCCCCTTCCTAACCCTAATAATAAAACTTATAAAGCTATTCCTAGAGCGTGGAGCGTGCCTATGCTAAATTGGAAGTTCTATCCTTCCATCGGTCCTAGTTTTAATTGATTTATATGATTTCTTAGAATGCGGGCATATGATTTAGGTTAAATTAGATTTTATTTCCTATTATTTACACTTAATTACTTGGTAGGTTAGCATCTTTTTGTTAATTGAATTACTTTATGAACTCTTTCATAATCTCCACATTGCATGTTAGCATTAAATCATGTGTCCTGCATCAGTTTCACAAAAACAACAAGACATTTTACGATACATGCAATATTTCCCACGTGATACCGATATGTTTCATATCCAAGAAGTGTGATACATGCGTTGATATCGATATTTCATCATTGCTCCCAATTATTTAGAGTTGGCTTTAAAAATCATGTTTCACCAATCATTCCAAAGGGCCTATCCTCTATAACCAAACAAGACTCGATATCCCTTCTCACCACCTTGATCCAGGTCCTTTTAAGACTTCACCTCATTATCTTTTCAGGCCCTTCAACCTATATCAAGGCTCCCCTCCTTATCTCTATTGCACATGGCCAAGCCATATCAATCTGTTATCCATCATTTTATCTCTTACAAGGACAACTAGGCTACTTTTGATGACCTCATTCTTAGTTCTATCCTTACTAGTCTTCACACATCCATCTCAACATTCATAACTCTGCAACATTCATCCTTTGTTCATGTTGCCTTCTAACTACCCAACACTAAGCTTTCATCCATGTGGCGTTCACACAACGCTTTAGAGGCACATATCCACTTCATCCACCCAGCTTTAATGGTATTAGAAATATACCAATCTCTGCACTATTTGAACAATAAAATCAAGGTAATGAAACAAATTGCTTCAAGAATGACCATCCATCCATTTTTTTTCTACCAAGAACTGTAAACTATAAATGTCATTGCCATTTACACTGCCAAAGAGAAATCCTGTGCTCCATTTTGTCACCCTCTCAAATTGCAAGTTCCACCTCCAAAAGGTTAATTTAGTCATTTCCAAAAATTATTAAACCACTCATCAAAAAAGTTATATGACCAAATTTATCCCCATAGGTGTGGAATTAATTATTTTAGGTGGTGAGAATGGATTGCCATGATGGATGAATAATATTGACACACACTCATCCTTGCTACTACCAATATACAAGTACAATGGTAAAAGATCATACTACTGTATAACTAGAAGTAGAAACGATGGGTGTATTCATGAGTCAGAATGGCCACATTATGATTCCCACCAAGATATGATCTAGTGATACATAACACAATACCGATATTTCGAACATTGGTTATATTGAGTTTTTATTACCTGTAAGTTTCAAGAATAAAAGCACCTACAAGCAATTCTCGGCAAGGATTAGACCAGTTTGAACTTTGAAGACCAAAGACATGAGTGTTTATGTTATATTGTTTAGTTTTTATTAGGTTTGCACTGGAAATTACCATGCAACTTACTGGGACTATAAACCACATTTTTTATTATCTTCTAAATTCAAAGCAAAAGTAGATTGCAATAAATTATTCAATGAATGAAATGCTGGAAAAAAATGGAAACCAAGAACAATTCAAGGGAAGTCAAATGCAATTATTTTAAGGAAAAGAAAAGGAATCAAGTTTCTCAGAGAAGATAATATTGAGCTCCAACAGAATGCAGAAAAAGACCATCACATCTCAAAGCCAAACATTGGTATGAACTTAGCCTGAAGAAGAAATTAGAAAGATAGATGACCAAAATAAGCATAAAGTAAAAGAAAGAAATAATGCACTTTTGCATTTAAAATTTGACTTCTAAAATAATTTTGCTTACATCAAGAGGAGGGCTCAAAAGCTCAATCCCATTGCTAATCTGACCATATGGTTCCATTAGATCAACGACTGACTGCATATCGTCACTAGTTAATGTCAATCCAAGATGATTTACTAGCCATTTGCTAATCCCCTTCACAAGTTTGGTTTTCCTCAACCCTCTTGGAACAACATCACTCAGACTCTATACATGTAAATAACCAGGAGTTAACACAAATCCTAAGAGGAAAAAAAAAAAGGTCTATGATGCAGGTAAAAAGGAAAAGTAAACTATTCATTTAAATAGAATTTCTTCATCATTATATGAATGGATATGGTTTGAGAAATGAGCATTTGTTGTAGACATTGAAATCTGAAAGATGAAAAACAGACATTTTGCATATTTCTAAGTATCTGAGCATATCATGGATAAAAACATGCATTAGGTTCACAAACATTATATTAAAAATAAGATTTCAATTCATGATGCTTTAGATAGCATACGGTTTGCACCAAATTTTATGAAATATCGTTAAATTTTGCACCGAATTAGACTGGTTAATCATGAAATTCGATGCAACAGAATGCAGCCTTAGCATTTCAATTTTCAAGCAAATAATAATGATAGAAGTACCTATGTAACACAATAATGCACCTGCATTACATACAATGAAAGCAGCTCCCCAGATATGGCAATTTTTTTATCTCATCATCATCATAACCACAGCCTCGTGGCCCTTGTCCCAGCTAGTTGAGCTCTGCTACAATAATTTTCTAATCTACAGCATTTTATTCAATAAGTATAAACATGCATCAACTGACAAAATTGACCATGTGTTTTTGTGTTCTGTTAAGAAATGATGAAGTAAAGCCTGGCAATAGTAATCCTGTGATGCTGTCAGCTAAACAGAGCTACTCGAGACATGATTATGTGCTGGTAACTTACCGATGACACTATCTATTCTATGATGCAGATAAGGGCCATATTGATAAACTTTGTAAGGTGCTGTGCTGTTTTAAAGCAGTTTCCAGGCTTAGAATTAACATTCAAAAGAGTGAGATGCTGGAGATTCGGCTAGGTGAGATGAGGTATCTGCCTTGGTCGCTGAATTGGATACAAACCGAGGAGCCTTCCTTTTAAGTATCTCGGCTTGCCTCTTTGCATTGCAAAGCTGGCCAAGTATCTTTGGGATGTGGTGATTGAAAAGCCGCTACTTATCTTTGGGGGGCAGGATATTACGTTGATCAAATCTGCTCTTGCTAGTATGCCTTTCTAATTCATGTCACTTTTCCAGTGTCCAGCACTCCAGCTTCTATAGGGACTTCCTTTGGCAAGGAGAGGAAGTCAAGAACAAGCTCCAGTTGGTTAAGTGGGAAGAGGTGCGCAAGCCAAAGAGGGAAGGAGGTTTGGGGATCATAAATCTCAAGTTCATGAACATGGCCTTCTAGGAAAATGGTAATGCAGATTGGTGAGGAGAATGGTTGATTGTGGCATTAGGTTGTTGTTAGCAGTGTTTGCAGTATTGATATTGTCGGCCGATATTATCGATATTGCACTCCAGGGATAACAAAACATCTCTAGAGTGTAACTAGAAAACAAAAAATCTTGAGTATCATTCGAAATATCGCATCATATCGCGAGATATCGCAACTTTTCCCTTTACAAAATTTCCTGGTATCGACAATACCTATCGATATCGACAGGCATTGTCGATACATTCCAAAAACCGCAAGCGAACTTCCAAAACCTCCAGAAATCCCATTTTTTAAACATTTTTCTTCAGTTTTCTCTCTTCTAACATGTTTGTCGGCAGATTTCAGTATATCTTTTGCTTGGCTTTCGGAGAAAGACCTACATTTGAAATCAAAATCAAAATTTTCTTGCATTTAGGGTCGTTTCTCAAAAGGTGAGTTATTTTACGTTTTGAACCTTTTTTAAAATCAGTGGGAAATCATAAGAATTCGTTGATTCTACATGTTTTGCATGGAAAATCAAGGATTTCAACCTTCGATTTTGAGATTTGGAGCTAGGTGGCCTGATTTGGGAAAAATTAGGAAAAAATCTTTTTTTTTTTCCAATTTCTCTTAAATTACTTGCAATCTTACTCTAAATACGAAATCAAACATGTATGACGCCCGATCTACTGATTTATGATGTTTTTGTGAAATTTCGGAGAAAAAAATTAATTATAAAATTATAAAAATATATAAATTTTTTTCCAAAATTTCACTCCTAGCAGCAGTCAATTGAGTCCAATTTCAAAGTATTTAGGCGTGTTTGATGAAATGATCATCACATACACTCTAATTTCGAGATTTGTGTGTATGTTCGATTTGGAAAAAATTAGGAATAATTCAAAATTTTCCAAATTCATTGCAATCTTACACTTCAAACATGTACAAGACATGATCTACTAGTTAATATATATATTTATATTTTTTTAATTAAAAATTAATAAATGTTATGAATTCACTTTAGGGATAATTCGAAATTTCCCAAATTTTACTTCTTTTGCTTTTGAATGAATTTTTTGTGTTTTCATAAATGTCTTCTTACATTTATAAATGTTAAGAATTCACTTTGAATATAGTTGCATTAGTTCAGTCAAACAGTGCATAGCTTACGACCCTATACAAAGGAAACCTATTATGTGCACTTTTTTTTAGATGTTATGATTTAAATGTGGGTATCAAGGTCTTTTTTAACAATCCTTGAAGTTTCATTGAAAAATTAACCAATTTCCCAATGTTTCCCAATGTTTCCCCATGTTTCCCAAAAGGTGTGATATATTACCCGATATAAACGATATATCCCATGCAATAACCGATACATATTTGTATCCCAAGGGTACGATATGTAACGCGATACCGATACTGCGAACATTGGTTGTTAGTAAATATGGTGCAGAGGAACGTGGATGGTTTGCAAAGTCTTCAATCTAGTGCAATGTTGGGTGTCAGGAGGTCCATGTTACTAGGGGATTCTTTCAGAAGGGAGATCACTTTCAATCTAGGAGAAGGGTTGAGAGTCCACTTCTGGATGGACAAATAGTGCAGGAAAATACCTTGCACCTTTCGCTTCCTTCTATATTAAGGCTCGCGGAGGAGGAGAATGGTTCAATCACTAGTTTTGTCTCTTAAGTGGGGGGAATAGGGTATGGTGTCCCCAACTTCGCAGAAACCTTCGAGTCAAAGATAGAAGAAGTGTACTGCTTAATTGGCCTTCTCCATTGCTCTAATATGAATCCAGAAGAGTTGGCTCAATGATTGGGTCAGTTCTCAGTTAAGTATTACTTAGTCGTGGCAGGCCATCGGGGTCATGGTGTGGTCGACCCGACTAACTTCATTTTGAAGTATAAAGGCCCTCCCCCTTCCCTTGCTTTTGACTGCAAGGGCTCACTTTAGACAAACTTAGGAAAGGAGGCCTTTTCATATAAAGTTTTGCCTTTTTTTATGCTTCAAAAAAATGCATTTAGGAGGCAGAGTTGGCATGCCACTTATTCCTACATTGTTCTCTCACAAAATCAGTGTAGTGGTGTACACACCCCACTCAATATAGTGTTTAAACTAATTAACCCCTTCATCATGGAAAAAAGGGTCTAGCACTGTATCAAGAAAAACGTATTGCAAAACTTCTCTAGGCATTCAACTTAGAGCCCAAGCCCAAGTCTATCCATAGCAAGCCCATGTTGAACCCAAACTTAAGCCCAAACCCATAGCTTAAGCCCAAGCACAACCCAAACTTGGCTATGGCCCAAAAACCCACTCAAATCCTAGGAATCAAAGGATTTGGGGCTCAAAATGGACCTAAAAACATTAGGGGTACCCATTTTTTAACTAAATCCACAAGACACAGAAAAAAGTATTTCTGCATCCCAAGAATGAGACCACAAGAAAAAAGGTCCTTAGATGCCAGAAACTTTTTTCGCATCCAAGGGCAGATTTGGGGCCAACTTGGAACCTTAGTTTATTAGGTTCTTGTCATCCAAACCTCATGATCCATCGGTCCATTTTGTAGCCTATCAAATGATATTTCTAATGAACTTAATGTCAAGTTGAACTGATCTACAGGCGCGAAGTTATGATCAAAATACCAGACAATGAGCATGATTGATTGACAGTTGCAGAATAAGAATTTGACCCAACTTGTCAGCCCCATATGTCCTCAACCATTAAGAATTTGTCCCTCACACCAAAACCATTAGCTAGCCTATCAAACACCCTTTGCAACGGCCATAGATCACCCAAATCCAACAGCCGAGCATTGAGATCAACAGAGAGGCGTGCTAGACTGTACGGGAAACAATTTTGAAAATGACATCCATGCCCTTGAATGGAAATCCAAAACCAAATTTCCATATTTCTCTGACCTTTTGACTCGCTTTTTACCAAAATATCCCTAAGAGCCTTGGTTAACCTATCATCTTTTACAACACTACCCCTCTAACTAACCAAGCAAAATCACAAAACTACCTCTTTCAAACCATGAGATTCTCCCAAGTGTCTTAATCTTAACCATTCATTCATAGCCTCTAGAAACCTTCTACAAACTTTCCTAAACCCAATTGTCCCACGGCCCCCTCCTACACCCTTCCTTAAACCCAATTGCCCCTCAATCCTCTACAATTTGCACCTAATTAACCACCAAGAACTTGCCACTTGTCAATCATCCATAACTAGTTTACACCTTCGAGCACCCTCTACCGTCACCCCTCTCCTTTATGAATAGAGGCCTTTTGCTACAAGAGGGGTTTTTGCCTCAAAATTCCTAAGTCCCCATGACCTATCTCTAGTAGCCCAATCCCAATACTTGGAGAAACTCTACAAATCCTATGGAAAGACGAGAATATGAGCAAGGGGCTAAGAGTTCCCCCAAGGACATGAGAGTACAAGTCTACTCTTAGGAGTGGTAAGCCAAGGCTTCTCAACGAGCAGTGCAATTTCAATCCAAGGAATACAAATGCAAGTCCAAGCAGTACAAGAATTTTGAAGATCAAAGCCTCATCCAAGCAACAAGAAGACGAGCAAGCAATCAACTCACCACATTCCTAAGCCTCCCTCTTCTTTCCTTCTTCTTTATTCAAATACTTTCTTTCTTTTCTTTTCTTTTACCTTTGGGCACAAGCCGACCGTTTGTCAAAATTCCAATTGTTGGAATTGCCTTCTCGAGTAGAGATCATATCTTTGAAGGTGTAGGGTGCTTCACCCCTCCCTACTCCATAATTGTGGTCCTTGCCTGGAAGAGTGGTTTGGAGACCTAGTTGGAGTCAACTCCTCAAAATCTAGGAGAACACTCTTTTGGATTTTGAAAAACCAACAAGGATTCTAACCATTTTTTAACCATACAAAAGCAATGAGCTAGTGGTAACTACAAAATTAACCTCATAGGTTCTACCACACTTGATAGACCTTTGTTGCTACATCGACAAGTGGAAAGTTCTCTCCCTATTCTGCATTGATTGGGTAATGCCCCAATCTTTTGAATCCTACATCAACGCCTTGCCATCCTTCTTTTGTGCAATTAATCTTTTGAATCCTTCAAAAACGAAATTTGCTGCACCAACCAAATGAACTTGCTTATTCATCCTTGTGTAGTAAGTAACATTGGCTGCCAGTCCACACCTAAACTTTGGAAGCCAATCTTTTGAATCCTACATCGACACCTTGCCATCCTTCTTTTGTGCAATTAATCTTTTGAATCTTTTAAAAACAAAATTTACAGCACCAGCCAAATGAACTTGCTTATTCATCCTTATGTAGTAAGTAACATTGGCTGCTAGTCCACACCTAAACTTTGGAAGCTATAGTATTAAACGAGAGGAAAGAACTTTACATCATTAGTATCACTTTCATGTTATATTTATCTAATGTTCATTTGTCGTTTCAGTTTGACCTATGTCAATTGTATTTATAACTCTTCACAAATCAATATCTTTGTATTGCAAGGCAGCCGTTCATAAAACTTTAGCCAATCTACCTTTCAGAATCCAACCCCTAATCATTGGAATAAGACTAAGATGGTGGAGATGAATACATATATTTGTAACTCAAAGTTGAAAACAATGTGTAACTTCTTTCCATTTACATTTTCCCTTCACAACTAAGTTCAAATTTTGAAAGTGGAAATAGATTATTGTACTTGCAAGTCGTCATTGGAAATTAATGTTAGGGTGTGCTTGGAATACCTGCAAAGTATGGTGGGGAAGTGCGATGTCCACAGCGTAGAAATCAATAGTTGGCAATATTTTCACATGGCAACAGTATTGTTGTGGAGATGCCACAGGCACCCAGAAAAATGGATAACCATCTATTCTCCGAAAATAGATATAATCCCCCAACTTGTGAATCGTTACAATTCACGATTCAGTTTTAACTCTATTAATTGATATCTATTATACACTGTGATTCAGTTTATTGATGTGATCGATTTGAACAGTCACAAGGAAATTTAGTGTTTGACATTATGTTTTACTTAGCCACTAGGTTAGACTTACCATGGAGAATTATATATACAAGGACTTTGGCCATTTTGCTACTTGAGCAGGATGTGGAGATAGGAACTGTCTCATTATGTCAACTGCACCTAATACAATTCAGTACCGCTTAATATCAGCATATGTTGAATCTGCAGTGAAAATCAAACACATGAAAAAACCATGGATATTTAACTGTAAGGTAGAAAACACAAGCCTCTTAAGACATCTATGGTTTTTACCACTTCCATCAAATGCAAATTGTGTATAGTGTATACAGCCTCAAGCATGAACATTAACTTGAAAGCAGAAAACCACTTGAGAATTACCCATTCATTTTTAAAAGGTCTAGAAAATGAGAAATAGAATACAAAATATAACGTGAACCATAGTTTGGTATATCGACCAGATTTAAGTAAGACACAAACTAGATGGTAATTAATCAAAAATACAATAAGATAACAAAATAAGTCATTGCTTACCGCAAACCAGCCACAATAGCTCATAAGTTCATCAGTATCGAGAAATTTGTTCCTAAAAGCACTACCTTCCAAGGCCAAAGGAACAAGTTTCAGTTCTATTGGCCGTAACAGAGCTGTCTTCTCAGCAACCTGCAAAAGATAATTTATTTATTTATTTACTTTTATTGTTTAACGCAAAGCTCCTCCTTAGAAGATAAGAGAGTGGACCTGGAAGAAATTTCTCCATTTTCAAATAGAACATGAAATATTTCATCAAGATTAGAGATTTCCTTCATCAAGTAAAACAGTGTTGATTCGTTTCCAGGATCTATTATACTATTGATATTAAAAGAAATCATGAGTCACATCTAGGGTGCAGTTAAATCCACTATCGAATTGAATTGCAATATTAGATTAATCTAATAAAAGAAGGTTAGGGACCCTCTGCCTACATTGCAGCCATCTTCCTTGCTCCTTCCATTTTTCTCCAGGTTTTTCACTGCTTTTTTTATCTTGAAGTGAAGAGATGTGGCAGAAACCACTTTGGCTGGATAGAATATTGTTTTGGTGAATCGGTGGACCATATCAAGGAATCGAGCTCTAATTATATGTGCTGACATGCCACATGATACACATATGGGATCAGTGAGCACCACATGAGAGGGTGTGATTGAGTTTTGGGCCAGATCATCTTAAGAGTGGGTCTGACCTCTAAGTGGCTCAGATCAGCCACAATGTTCTATTCATCGAACATAATGACTAATGTTAGCATTCTTCTTTCATGCAAGTGTGGCCAACATATCAACAATCAAGATTTTGGGTCAATAAACATGCGGTGGGGCTTACCAGTTGAATGACTGGGCCCTTAAACATACTTTCTCAACTGACACATGTTGACCGGATATGAATCCACACATGGCGCATTGCAAGTTTCATAACAGTGAATTGGAAATAAACAAATTGTGTATTTTTTTTCTTTTTGGAGGGAGGTAACCAATGATTTATTGGAAAGAAAAAAGCAGAAACTATAAGAAGGAAATACTCAGGGACGACAATAAGATTGACCCTCTCATCACTCCCTCAAAAGTCAAAACATGAGGCAAGCTGACAGGCCAGCAACCCAAAAGCTACAAGAACTGAACAAGAAAACAAGGCATAAAGAATGCCCTTTGGATACAACCAAGAAACAGTAACCATTCGCTGCTTCACCTATCATCCAAAGCCCCATGTGCAGGAATTAGCCAGTCTCACAGCGCCCTGAATTTCCAGCCTTGCCATTGGACAATCTGTTAACAACTCGGAAACACTACATTTTATAATCTCAAGCAATGACACTTTGCACTCGAAAATTCTCCTGTTCTTTTCTTTCCATACTCCCCACAATATGGCACAAGAGGCATTTTCCACAAATTTGTGATATCATTCCCTAACATTCGCATCAGGGGTCTGAGATTCAAACTACAATTAGTTTATTGTCAAGTTGGACTTGGAAGGAACGTAACCGCAATTTGAGGGCTAGTTACTCCCATGGATGCAACTCAGGCGGGTTGGGTCAGGTTGAGGGTCAAACCCGAGCCTGACCTGACCTCAAGAGGACCCAGCTTGTAACCTGACCCAACCCAAATTGCAACCTGAAGTTCTCTATACTCAACCCTAAACCGACGCAACCCAGCCCAACCTGACACAACCCAACCCAAATACATGTGATTTTTCCAACCCAACCCAAATTTTCTCATCCCAAACCCAACCCGATTTCAAATCAGGTTGGAGTTTTCCAGCCCTAACCCAACACGAGGACCCTCGCAGCCCCTCGCAGCCCGACCCAAACTCAGGTTGCAGCCTTAGTTACTCCTCATGATCATGAATACCAGGAGAGACCATAGATTTTGCCATTTTCTCTTGATTAAAATTAATGCTCGAATTGATTTCACTTAAGCATCCAAATGCAGCCCTGTTGTTGCCAATTGGAAGCAAGAAAAGATAAAAATAAAAATCTCCCAAAACAATGCATGCAAAAAGTTCTAAGAAGGGAAACCTGTGTGCCTTGACTGGAACAAACTTCCCTAAATAAAAGAGGAAAACAGATAATGAGATGTTTCCTAATAGCCTTTAAAAGGATCTAGTACAGCCATTAAAAAAAAAAAAAAAAAGTTATTTGTTTTACAGCTCTACCAATATTGAGTTGAATTTTATTTTTTTTAAGGGTCACTGCATTTTATTAAGCCAAAAAGGATGACAAGGCACTGTCCAAAAACAAGAAACCCCAAATGCCTTACAAAATACCAACCTTGGGCCCAAATACCCCATCCCCAGATACATTGGACCATTCTAGGACTATAATTTTTGAGAAAGATCTTTCAAAGTTACAATTTTTGTTCTGGAACACACGGTCGTTGCTTCACACCATGCCACCCACAGAACTGCAGATAGGAAAAGGCACCAGATGAACCTTCTCTGCTTCACTCCTCCAGCATCACATAACCCAATTTAAAATTGAAATTTTGGGCAAAGAATTATAATCAGGAATGAAGTGCTAGCAGTAACAAGCCAACCAACACTTCACCGGATTTAAATGCTATAACAGTCACATGTGAAACATGGACGTAAGTACGTGAGAGGTCCAAAGAAACACTGAAAAACTTTGGATTTTGGAATGTGTTTGCCAAATTTCTGTAGGAGAGAAATTCCTAATATGCTCTATGAAAATATATTCAGGAAGACAAATGAAGTCAGGCCAGGCACATACTTCTTTTACTTGAGAGCTTGTATCGAGCAATGCACAACTCCTAAGCCATATGACACCTCAACTGTTTCATAACCATCAATGAACATGAATAGACTGGGGTTATTTCTATGTTTATCTTAAAATATATCCACCTGATTTTGATTGACTTAGCTTTACAGTACATCTTTGCAACAAAACTCAAAAAATAGTTGCCAACTGTGAAGGTTGTACAGTTGCATGTGGATGGATGTTTAAAGTTTTAACCAACCCAAAACATCAGAAACTCCACACGATGCACCAAACATCAAACTCATTAGTTGAACCTTACCAGTTGGAGAATGTCTCACCACAAACTTATTTGCAGAGAGTAACTAAAGATTCAGATCTCATTAAAATGTATTTCCTATGAAGTCAGATGATGCACTAACCATTACCGTCACCATAGCCCTTTCCAAGTTATAGAGGATGCGCTTACCATAAGGGAAAAATAACAGAGAATCAACAACTATAACAAATAGATAACTAAGCTTCTTACTAGTTTGTGCAATTGCTTACTAATTCAAGGCCTCTGATTTCCATGGAAATTTATATGTAGAGAAGAATAAACAAGAGAAGAAAACAATCATAAAGGACTGAGCTTCAAAACTATTTGATCATAATTACCGCCAGAAACACAAAAAAGGCATGCAAATAGAACTTCAAACTTATTGCACCACAGTTACCTTTTTCCAATCTACAAAACCAATGAGTTCAACATCCATAGTTTCTTTTGCCGCTATGCGTAAGATCTTCTCTCTTTCCATGTGAGTGGGCCGTTGAAGATGCAATACTCTATCCATGCGACCAGGTCGTTGCAAAGCCTGGTCAATTTGCTTAAGGTTTCTAGTTGTAGCCATTAAAACAACCCCATCTTGTTTTTCAAACCTGCACAGTGCATTATAAATAAGTGTTGACCATCCCACTGAAAACAATTTCAAGATAGTACCACAGAGAGAATCCATCTTCCTTTGCTTGTTTAGCCATTATGATTTTAATGGTATGGATTTTAAAATTTGCAACAATAAAATTGCAGATTGAAGGTATGGATGTCAAAACTAAACAGTTTCATGAACCAGAAGATTATGACTTTTTGTACTGGAAAAAAAAAAAGGATCTCTACCCATCAAGTTCCACAAGAAGTTGATTGATAAATGCCTCATGGTCCTGCTCTTTAGTGTGAATAAACTTCCCACGAACACCGGCAAAGAGGTCGAAATCCTCAACAAAGATTATCACTGGTGCCTAAAAATGAATCGCATAATTACCAGATATACAAATGTAAGATGTTTAAGAAACAAATAGCAGCTTATCTTGGAAGCTAAGTCTGAGAAATCAATGAAAACCATTGTAAGAAAATAAAAGTAGTTCCTTAGTAGAGCCTTGCTAAGCCGACACACATGTGCGATAAAGCTCATGCGCATGCCACACAGGTGCCATCATGGTGCGATTGGTCTGAGAACCAATCCAACTATCAGAAAGACACCACTATATTGATGCCCTAGCCCAAGAATCGTGTCAATCAACTGCTCAGGTGAGCCACAATTTGCAAAACAAATGTACAGCTCTGAAAACTTGGTTGAGTTTTCTAACCCATCCACCTATTTCCAATATTGGGACTCACATGCTGAATGGACCAGATTTATTTTTGGGAAGACATGTACAAGGTCAGATCAACTTGATGGATGAATTGGATCTTGCACCTGTATGCCAAGCTGGCACAAGTTTGGCGTGTACATGAGCTTTATCGCGCATGCTTATGCAATTAGCAAAGCTCTCCTTAGCAACTCCGGATGGTATATGCTAGACAAAAGGTCCCTAAAGTATATATTTCGGAAAAACAAAAAGGATTGTGCCAAAAGTATAAGACTTGCATTTAGTTGAGAAAAAACAATTAGAAGTTAAAACAAGGTTATAGAGGACAACCAAATCCCTTGCTGTTTGAAAAAGCTCCCTAACATTGGAGGCGCTTTGGCCAACCCACAATCCAGCCTCCAGTTGGCGAGCTTTAACTTCAACAACAGGCACCTTAGCTTCTGCAGCAATCGCTAGTGCTAGGGAAGTTTTCCCTGTTCCCCTCTCACCTACAATAAGAACTCCCTGCAGTTTCAAGTATAAACTGCTTTAGAGACGCGTCAAACAATAAGTGCAGTGCATATCCATCCTTGAACTTCTAGCTTTCTGTAAACTATAAAAGTAAATAAATAATTGTATGACCATAACACATAGAAAATCATTTAGAATTAAGTAAAACATGTAACAGGAAATGCTCTCTAGTGCTTTTTCTTTCATTGCACAGTTTCCATTTATGAGGAGGCCATTTCCCAGTTATGAATAGTTCCCAATTGTGCTAGCGCCTGGCAGTAGTTTCATAAACCTGTTAGGGGTAGGGTTCTGACTTCTGAATCTTTATGAATACATGTTATGAGGTCTATCATTTGTAGTTTTGATTGATTGTGAGCATTTTTCTTTGGGTTTAGTTTTAATACAAAGAGGCAGATTCCCCCCAACTACCCTGAAAGGCCTCTAAATGGCACCCCACAAAAGCATTATCAGCTCTAGCCCATTCCAATACAAACCATTTAGCCTTGTGAAATACCTGGTTAGATGATGAGTCTAATATAGGTGAACATTTTCAGCAGGAGAAAGAATGAAGCTAGATGTGGCAAAATCGTATTTGCTTCAATGCATTAAAGACTAACACTGGACGAAGCAAATCACCATCTACCTTGAAATATCAAATAACGCTTAAAGACTTGCCTAAAAGGGCATTGGATCTCCACTTTGAAGCAAATTGGACAAGAGATGAGAGAATTTCATTCCAAAATCTTTTTTTTATGTATTTCGCCCTCTTCGGCATTCTAAGCAAAAAAAATCTTTCATTGTCGTCTTAATCAAGAGATACATCATTGATCATAAAACAGCTGCAAGAGAAATACAAGTGTTGAAGGAAACAATGGACATTTGAATGATCTTCCTTTTAATGCATCAAGAAGGTAGGCACAGGCACCATCTACCACATAAGGTATGATGCAGGACAATTAATCATTTGCTCTAAAAGCTCGAACTGTTAAAGTATGGTGAATTAATCCCTCTATCTCATAGCCCAAGCCCCACATCTCATGGGTTAGGACCTCGGCCGAACCCCCCTCGTGGGCTCGTGGGCCCCAAATCACATGGGCCGCCCACCCCGAGTGTGTCCCCGCATCCCACGGGCTACCCCACTCCAGCCTGTGTGAAATGCCCCTGCATTAAGGTAGGATGAGAAAACTGAGCATAATGAATAAAAAGAAACAAAATCATCGATGTCAGTAACCCAACTGGTTTGATCGGTCTTTGCCATCTCCCATGTTAAACATCAAGGTGGAGAAGTTTTTACATATCCCAAGCACAACCCTAGCTACCTAAAATGAAATGGTATCCTTCCAAAACTGCACGACAGTGCAGGACAATTTCTTGTGTCAATAGCATAAACTATAGAGGCTTCAATTTCTTGGTAAGCCACAAATGTGCAATAACATTCTATTCTGAAAATATGACAGTAAAATGCTTTGAACATCAGTTCTAGAGAAACTCACCCCATAAGATTCAAATTGCTTATGATATTGATACGTTACACTATTTACTTCACAGGTAGCAAGATCACTCGACCCAGCCGTGAAATTTGAACTAGTTTAGACTTTACTGAAACAGTTAATCAATGGAAGATATTTCACTGGAAATGTGGCAAATGCAAAGTAGATCAAACAGACATTGAAGTGCCTACCCACAGTTCACTTATCATTAACAAGAAAAGTATACCTAGCAAGAATTATCATATGGCCAGGAATAGGGATAGAATTAAGCAAAAGCAATATGCTTCCATGATCAAAGGAAGGAAAAAAAAAAAAAAACATCTATGGAGAAATGTGTCCTAAGATTATCATACCCGAGGTGCACGGGCACCCATTTCCCTGAAAGCACTAGGATTTTGTAGAAATGCCACAATTTCATTGATTTCTTCTCTCATAGAGTCAACACTAGCAAAGTCCTTTAACCGTATTGGTGGGTTCTTTACCCTCTGCAATGCAAGTTATTTCAATAGAGACTTCCTTGGTGATATAATAATAAGATATACAAGTCTCAAGCACCATGGGTGTATGTTTGAACCTTCATTTGGTCAAAAGCAGATCTTATTGGATCAACGCCCTCCTTTTTCCTACGAATCCTTCTTTGTAGCTTAAACTGATAATAAGCTTTCTGAAAATCACCAAACAAAGTACTAAGCAGATTCAGTTATCTGACCTTGACAAATGCAAACAAGAAACCGATGCTCATTCAAATCTTGAATTTCAGCAGCATGGAGTCAATATGAACAGCAGAAAAACATACTTCCAACAAATTTAAACCTATTGATCATGGAAAAACAACCTCATTGCACTTAACCAGGTATCTTCCAACTTGCAGTCACAGACTTAAGTCACTAAAACAGTTTATTAGGGATTTCAACAACATTTTACCTTAGCAAACTCCAACTTCTTATGAAGAGCAGATGGCAAAAAGGTGAAAATATTTTCTTACGTTACATAGAAACAAAAGAGATATGAGATTATGAGAATGAAGATAGATGAAATGAAACAGTTGTGCAATAAACTGACAATTTATTTTCACGCACTGGTCTTCTTATTCCAAGAATGACCTATTAATAATTGCCTTTTCACGTCCACTTAACAAAATCATCATGCCATGAGACAAGGAGAAACCAAAATTATAGTATTTATGATTTAAATTGAAAACTTTTGAGGAAAAATAACTTTCAAAACAAAAAAAAAAACTTTTGAGGGAAAATAGCCATGTGGGGAAAAGAGAAAACCAGATCTATAAAAGTTAAATATACGTTTGAGTCTAAAGATACTTCCATCTTGGACATATAGTTTACGCAGCAAGTGGCTAGAGACAGGTACAAGATATGTTTTTAAACTCCCACAGCAAGAGAATATGCAGGCATAATAACAAAACTAGGAATCATTAATTGAAATTGCATAGCTACTTTATAAGTTTATATTCTGTTTTTCAGCCAAAAATAAATAGACTGACTAAATTCAGTAATAAAGTTGCTATATGAAGGAAGGATGACGAAGTCTTGCAGCAGTTGATCCATGGTTTAAGCATTGATTGATTTGGTTAGAAGCACATAATTTATACAAAATTATTGCAAGAATAGAATTGATTAAAACAAGATGATACCACTCTTTGTAGTTTTCGTAGGTTTGGATCTCTACGTAAAGGTCCATAACCAAGGACTCTTGGGATCTTTTTCTTCATAAAGCGGAGCACATTAAAAACCACATATCCGTATATGATGCTTCTAATAAAGAACCAAAGAAACCATTGTAAGCCATCCCTCTTCCTAGCTTTGAAATTCATTTCTGCCTCAGACTGCCATTTCAGGTACCACGTTGAGCCAACAGTTTGATTTACTTCCTCTGGCCATGCCATCCCCAGATTCATTCTTACCTGGAAATAGAAAGGCAAACTGTTAAATAAACTTGGTTTAAAACTGATGGTTTGTAACTGCCTGCTGCTTTTCCCAGTACTTACCGATTTTGGGATGATAAACTCCGCAATTGGAAAACCAATCATGATCATTATGTCATCAGTAATATTTTTTATCTTAACAAAACACCAGTGCCTCATGTAAGATACAAACCCAGACTTCCAGAATCCAACTATGCATTGATAAGACAACCTTGTAATCAAGAGAAACTGTTGGCGGATATCCAGCTCTGAGAATGGGATCCACATCAAGTGAACAGCAGTTGGAATACCAGATGCTAGCATTTTAAGATAAAGCCCATCAAATCCTCCGAAGTCCTCAAATAGCACTTCAAATTCCTGCATCCGCTAGAACTTAGAGGCATAACAAGACAAGTTAACATTAAAGGAGATTGAACAACTAACCTTGATAGGTTAGGGAATTTTCCATGAGGTAAGCAATGAAATTGAAAGGTTTCATTCAAATCATGCAGACCCATCATATGATATATTAACAAGACTAACCCGGATGTCAACATAATAATCCTTGTCATCACCCTTGAGTGCAAGATACATGGCAGCCCAATCATGCCTAATGCGAACATTCTCAACTAGTTTCTTAGAAACTGCGTAAGGAATAGCCATTGGATCCATCTCCCATCTATTTCTTTCATCGTTATACCATGTCTTGGCCACCACCCTATCTCGATCCAAAAGGATACGCTCCTGCCACAAAAATATAATCAGATACATAAAATCATTGAGTCTGGGTCAACGGACACAACCCTACCCAATCTCATAAACTCAATTATGAAAAGGTTTATTTTATCTCCCATACAACCAAAACAAAACATCATAGGTCAACCATCAAAGTAAAACCAAAAAGGTTGGTGGAGCAATGAAAAGAACCCCAATTAGTTGTGAGCAAGTGAGCAACCTATGTAATATCCGCAAAAGAGCTCTTTCAGCCCTATGTTTGCCTTCTCTGCCGGAAGGATGGGGAATTTGTCGATCATCTTTTCATCCACTGCCCTTTCTCATCGGAGATCTGGTCTTTGATTCTCGATTGGTTAAAGGTTTTCTTGGGTCATGCCAAGTTCCATTGTCGGTCTCTTCTGCTCATGGCATGCTGGTGGGGATGGGTGTGTAGGCGATCGGAAATAGAGAGTAGCTCTCTTAGCTGTTATGTGGCCATCTGGGGTGGCGGGAATTCTCATTGTTTTCGCAACAAGAGTGGGTCGAACATCAGGGATTGGGTTCCCTAAAGGGTTGCGTGCAGGTTGGGGTTGTTTGTTTGTGTGTTTCCTTCTTTTTCCTGTTTTATTTTGTTCTCCATCATCTTTTATTTTTTTGGCCATTGGCCCTAATAAAGTGCATTATCATCACTCTTATAAAGGCAGCTCTTTCGAATATTCCCCTATACTTCATGTCAGTGTTTAAATGCCTAGCTTCGATATTGGCATGACTAGAGAAGTTAAGGCGTGACTTTCTATGGCTTGGGATGAGAGATAAGAAGAAATTTCACTTGGTGGATTGGAAGGAGGTTTGCAAGCATTTCGAAGGAGGGGCCGGCATAAAAGATTTCAAAAATATGAACCGGGCTTTGTTAGGCAAGTGGATTTGGAGACTTGGGACTGAGAATGGGGCTCTTTGGAATAAGATTATCAAAAGTATGGATGCTTGGAGGGAGGTTGGTGGACCAAAGATTCCTCCATCTATAGATCCTCAGCACTTTGGAAAGGGGTGTTATACATAAAGTCGGAAGTTATTAAGGGAGTAGGTTTTGCTATTGGGAATGGCGAGAGTACATGCTTTTGGGAAGACATTTGGGTGGGATATGCTTCGTTGAAAGAGGAATTCCCGCGAATCTACTATCTCGCCCCAAATCAATTCATCGTGGTAGCCGAATGCTTCTCCTTAGTTGGGGGAGAAGTTGTGTGGGATCCTCCACGCAGAAGATACCTTCGGGATGAGGAGGTTGATGAATACGTGGCCCTTCTTAATCGTATCCACCTTCACCGGCCAAACCAGTCCTGCTCGGACAGCTTAGTTCGGAGATTTGATAAGCCCGGTGCCTTCTCGGTAAAGTCGTTATATGACTTTCTTAGCAAGGATCCTACTTCAAGAGAAAAGGCATTGACAAAACATGTTTGGAAGTATCAAGTCCCGCCCAAGATCGCAGCTTTTGGATGGTTGGTAGGCAAGAAGAAGGTCCTAAAAGTGGATATCTTGCAAAAAATGAGTATGATTATCCCTAATGTCTGCCTATGTTGTATGGGAAGCGAGGAATCAGTGAAGCACCTTTTTGTCCATTGTACTTTCATTAATCGGATTTGGTCAAACATCTTATCCTAGTTCGAAGTGTTGTGGTCCTTCCCTTCATCAGTGGGCGACCTTCTAAAGGCTTGGCATGGAGCACAATTGGGCATCCAAAGAACCGGCTTATGGAGAATGTCCCTTCTGGCTGTTTGGTGGTCTGTGTGAGAAGAAAGGAATGGTAGATGTTTTTTTTGCAGTGGAAGTAATTCAGCAGAGTCTATATCTCAAAGGGCGAGGTTGTTAATAGTTGAGTGGGCATCCAATGTCGAAAAAATTAAGGGTTGTAATCTCCTTTTTTTTTTGTGTATTTGGATCACTATCTCAGCAGTTCATCCATCTCTTTGTAGTCTTTTTTGGTTGTTTGCTTAATAAATCTTTATTATCTTTCAAAACAAAAAAGTGCATTATCTTTCAAAGAATACCTATGTAATAGACTATTAGATAGTGCTTGATTGTAATCAACCGATGTAATAGTCTATTTCATTGTGCTTGTGGGAGTTTTTTGCTCTCATTACCAGTCCCAAGCCCAGATAAAGAGTGTTGTATCAGGTTGGCTGCCAGGGTCAAAATCATACCATTTCTAACATGAATCCGAACAATATGACATTCGAAACTCATGAAGTGTAGAACCCCCACATTAGGATTTGCTAAAGCTAAAATTTCAATGTGAGTTACGTGTGCAATCCTAATCACGATGGGATGTATGTACTGCAGAGTAAAGGGATGAGTATGGTGAAAACTTCATTGTTTATTAGGGTCCCTTTGGTTTGAGAGACTCCAACAAGGATGAGCAAAGGCCCTTCTACAAGGTATACAGATTTATTGTAATTCCATTATGACTCTTGCAGTGAAGCAGAGCAACCATAATGGCACTGGTGTGGCAGTTAGAAAATGTCACGGTCCATGGAGGCAGACTCAAATACTGAGATGTTGGATTTGTGTTGATGTCTCGATGCATGGATGCATCCTTTATGTACATCCACTGTGAAGTGAACGAGGTGGCTGGCACTCTAGTATGGGAGAGATTTACTAAAAAGAAAATAGATAATAAAAAAAATAAAAAATAAAAAATAAAAAAAACCTCTAGTATAGGAAGAAGTGTCAAGAGAGATGTCAACTATTGGGTATTCCTTGTTCCTTCAGTAATCTTCCCTTCTATATTCCTTCATTATTTATTCAATGATGATGATGATGATGAAATGTTGCAAAACCAAAGATGTATTCAGCCTTACTTCCAGTACTACATAATGAGTTCAGGCAAAAGGCAAAAGGTACCTGTTGTTGAGCAATGTACTGTCTGCCACTGTCAACATTTTCTAACAATTTTCTTTTCAGGTCCGCCTTAGCTTCTTCGCGCCACTTTTTCCATCCATGGAACAAGCGAAGTCCAACAGCTTTGGGAACAACCACCTCTTTATCTCCAAACATCCACTTTAACTCAACTTCTGGGAAACCCTTCACTGCCTCATCTCCTGGTGTGTTCACTATAAAGCGTTTTCCATCTCCATACCTCTTCAACTTCTGCCTTATACGAGCTTCGAGAGTCCTTTGCATTTCCCTAGACTCTTTAAACCTTTGCTTTATATTCAAAACAAAATCTTTGGTAGTCTGATCCTGGAAAAGATCAGAATCTTCAACCTCCAAGACTCTTGGCAATATCATTTGCTCCCAATATTCTTTTCGGGCTGTTTCCAATTCCTTTTGGATGTCTGATCTGGAGAGCTGGCTAGTAGAACTCTCTGGCATACTGCAAGCACAAATGAGTCAGTCATACCATGAAGTGCAGCATTCACTTCACTCTTTCCAAAAGAAACTCTATCTAGGGTTGTCAATGGGTCAGATCAACCCATGGGCCAACCAACCCGAGCTGATTAAGATCTAGACTAGGGGTGAGTTTATTGGTTCTGGATCAAGCTTGGTTACATTACCCATGGTGAAAAGATCAGGCTGATTGGATGAGCATAACCACTTCAACATGGACCATCTTTTACAGCCATATGTAGAGCTGGGCAATCCTGACCCAATCCGGTGGATCCGACCCGATCCGAACCGATCCGACGGCCTGGATCGGTGCGGATCGAGTAGGGCAGTCCAAATCCGAAAGATTTTCAGGTCGAGTTCAGATCTATGCCTACTCAAACCGATCCGATTCGGAATCCGATCCGATTCGATCCGACCCGATCCGGCCCCATCATCACGTATGTGTTTCATCCATTCCGTTCATCCATTTTACATATCATTTTAGGGCTTCATGTAAAAAAAATGATAGTGATATAAATCTCAAGTGGACCACACCATAGGAAAACAATAATGATTGGATATCCACCATTATAATCCTCCTAAGGTCCACTGTACTGTTTATTTGACATCTAATCTGTTGATTAGGTCATAAGGACCCAGATGAAAGGAAACAATAAATATCAGCTTGATCAAAAACTTTTATGGCCTCCAAAACGTTTTTAATGGTCAACGTTCATTCAACACTGTTTCCTACAATGTGGTCCACTTGAGATTTCTATATACCTCATTTTTTTTCTCATAACATAAAATGATCTATAAAAATAGATGGAGGGCATGGATGAAACACATACATCATGGTGGGGCCCACAGAGCACCAACCACGGGCCATTTGCTGGTGGCAGGGGGAGTAGGCAAGTAGCTCATCCATTTCCAGTACGCGTCTGCGCTCCTTGAGCTCCGAGTTGTACGAACGGTTCAAAGGAGATCAAAGTTATATGGGCCCCACAATGATGTATTTATTATATCTACACCGCTCATATATTCTTAGAGATCATTATAAGACATTATCCAAAAAATAAATAATATCCAAAGATCATCTCGACCACACCACAAATAGCAGCGGAGAATGATTTTCACCGTTAAACAATTCGTGTGGTCCACTTGATAGTTAGATCTGTCTTATTTTTCGTCTCAAGCCTTAATACGAGCTCACCAAATGGATGGACAGTTTGGATATAACACATACCCCATGATTAGACCCACACAACTCGCTAATGTCAATACAAAATCACAACTGTGCAAGTTGTGCTTGCTTAAAAAGCAAGTCATGCAATTTCTTGCCGTGCACGTCAAGTCAACGTCAAACATGAATACGTAGATGGAAAGCTCTTTCAGAGCCATGTGGGGCCCACCTTGATGTATATGTTTTATCTAAGCCATTCATCCATTTTGACATATCATTTTAGGCCTTAAGCAAAAGAAATGGCATATATTAAAGGTTAAAGTGGACCACATCACATGAAACAGTTGAATTAAATTCATACGATCCAAATCCTACCCAACTCGATCCGACTCGATTTCTCTGACCGAGTCGAACTCGGTTCGGGTCAAGTGAATCATGTATCGGACCGGTTCGAGTCAGGTGACCCGAATTTGGTTCTGGATCAGATCGAGTTCAGGTCAAACCATTGACATTTCGGATCGGATCGAGTTGAACCCAATCCGATCCGATCTGGACCAATGCCCAGCTCCAGCCATATGTTTTTATGAGCCACAAATTGGATGCTTAGCATCATCAAATCAAAGTGATTCTTCGGAATCATAAGCACTTCAAGATGGAACCTACTAGAAGGACATTTCAAGCTGATAATTGGAACTATTTTCTTTCTCCACTCAATCTTGATTGTCCATTTTTCATGCTATTGATTGGATGGTTAGAATCATCGAATGATTTTGATTTTTTAACACCATAGCTTGCCCTCAATGCAATGGTATGAATGAATGAACAGTCAAATTGATGATTAGCCATGCCACATGTCACTTAAAACTTAAAAGCATTGAGGATATTGCTAACATCTCCATGAAGGTGGGGATGTTACAAAGAGGCATTAACTCGTTTATTTTAGTCAGCCCGTGTAATAGACTATTACATGGCGCTTGTGGGAGGTTTATGCTCTCATTGCCGGTCCCAAGCCCGGGTGGAGGGTTGCGCCAGGTTGGCAAGCAGCCTGAAATTTTTGCCAAAACTATCTCATGTAGCCAACCCCAATTAGTTGGGATAAGGCTTAGATGACGATGAAGACACGCACGCACACACACACACACATAGGGAAATGGTACTATGAGGCTATGTGAGACCCACCGTGATCTATGTCGGACATCTACACCATGCGTTTGGTAGGTCCCCTCTAGGTTATGGGATATCCCAAAAATCAGCCATATCCAGAACTCAAGTGGGCAATACCATCTGAAACCATGTGAAATTGTGCCCAAAACATCTAAAACCACTTGGTGGGGCCCACCTCAGTTTTTGATATGGCTTAAACTTATCGTGACCCCTCATCCAAGTGGGACGCACACAATGGATGGACCGCATGTCTAAGCTACATCTCAGTGGGCTCTATAAACAATCATGAAGGTTTCAATGGGTGCATATCTACTCTCAATTGTTGTTTGTGGTGTGGCCCAAGCAAGTCATTGATTGGCTTGATTTTTAGGCCCATGGCCCACTATGGAAGGGTGCATTTGATTAATGGGGCAGATGTCCGACATAGATCACAGTGGGCCCACAGATCTCGACCTCATGGGAAGCTTACCATGAGGCTGACCTCGTAGTACCTTTTCCCATGTGTGTGTGCATGTAAACACACGCAAGCGCACACACACACACACACACACACACACACACACATATATATATATTTATATATATAACTGTGTTTGTGTGTGAGCAATGTACAACCATATACAATGAGATGAGTCAGATGACTAGATCCCGACTCAACCTATAGCTGATCCCTTGCCACCCCTATCTATATCATGGTGGGAAGAAAAATGTGAAACCAATAAAACAGTTTTTTTAGCAAGTACCTAACAATAACAAAATAGATCCTGCAGGTACTTGGCCTGATGTAAATAGCCACATGCTTCTGTTCTCCAACATAAGTAATATAGCTTTCTGCCAATAAAGCTTCATCAACTGCTAAGTTGAAATTGCAACTTATGTTGACTTAAAATCCTCTCAGAATTCATCTTGCTCCTGGCCATTGTGGAAGGATTAACGGTACTGGTTGGGCCAAATCCAGATTTAGCCCATGAAATGTTGTGGATATGATTGATGAAGCTCGAGAGATATGCAGTCCCCATCAAGTTGAGTTCAGACAAGTAGAGAGAGATGCAACCAGATTGCTTAAGCGGGTGCTGTTAGGGCTACTCTTCAGGTAGATTATAAGAGAAGTGCGTAACTCTTTTTAGGGGGCTGTTGTTCTGCCACTGTTGTTGCTTGTGTTCTCTTGTGATCATGTTGCCTGTCTTGCTAGCAGAAAGCTCGCCAGCTTTTTGTATGGGTTGTCTCTCTCTTTTGTTCTTTTTACTGATAACATATTATCATAACTTTCCAAAAAAGATTATTTTTCCCCTTTAAGATGAAAGATGTCAAAATGTTGAGTCATTACACGATGTAGAGGGGTCTCTACTCTTGGCTCAGTGGTAGAAACTGTGTCTCAACTCTGAGGTCATGGGTTCGAGAACCCATGCGTGCGTGGGGTGTAAGAGTGTGTGTGTTTCTCACCTTACAAAAAAAAAAAAATTTGCACAATGTAGAGGTAAGCTTGACTAGTACTTCTATATTATTTGTTCTAGAATTTTACGTGGTTGTAACTAAGCATTTTCTCATATAATTGATTCATTTCTATTATGATGATAAGTGCATCAGAAAGTATATCAATTCTAGTTCATCAAAAGGACTTCCAAATTGCAACTTGGAAGTATTATTAACCTACCTGATGTTTTTAATATAAATTAGCAATGCCTAGTGTAACAGAAAATGAATGAGTTCACTATTGTAGGGCTGAACCTTTCATTAACTAAATAAGCAATAAGGACCTGTTTGTTTTGCCAGAATTTGTCCTACATGGTGGTAATTAAGTAATAAATGCTTGCTTCAAAGAAATTCTACCAGCCACCACTTGTAGAAGTGGGTTTGGAACCATTTTAATTAGCAATTACATCCATGTATTTCAAGTTGAACTTGAAACATTGAGCTCGCCCCTAGTTATGAATGGAGTTGTGGGGTTACGGGTTAGTCACAAATTGATTGTTTTTTCACCTTATCAGTCGAAGTTAATGCAATTTCTTTCACTCAAGCATCCAAACAGAAACCTAACATTCAATTCAGAAAACACGGGTGCATTTACAACTAAGTACGAATTTGTAATGGGAATGTAAGTTGCAATGTTCATAAAATAGAAGGAAACCACTATTCGCACTCACACTGTTTGACTTGCACACACCCATTTTACCTTTTTGGGAACTGAAATAGTACACGGCGCTTCTGTACTATTTCAATTCCCAAAATGCAAAAATGGGCATCAGCAAATCAACCGGGCGAGTATGGATATCAATTCCCTGAAACAAAAAGCACCATTTTGAAACAAAACTGGTACCTTTCGACCCTCGTCTGCTTCCACTGCCTTTCGAACCTCTCCACCAAAACCTCGCATTCCCTTTGAATAAAGGAAAGCTCCCGAATGCCAACGCTATAAGCCATTGTCTCCTTCCTCAATATCACATCTTCAATATCTCCAACCTTCTCCCAAATCCCATTATACTCTCCCTCGGCCGCAACCATACTCTCTTCCAAATTCTCAATCTTCTCCTTTATTTCCGCTCCACCGCCCTCCCTCCTCTCCAGCTTCTCCTTCTCCTTCTGCGCCTTTGAAACCGAATCAAGAACCCTGTCTGCCCTCTTCATTAACTCCGCCTTTTCTCTCCTCAACTCTCTCAGCTCCGCATTCAATGCAGCCAGGATCCCTTCCTGCAGCTGATTCCGCTTCAAGACAACCTCCTTCAGTGACTGCTTGACGCGGGCCATCTCCACTCTCCCAGATTTAACATCCTCAATTGTTCGCAGCAGGACCGAGACCGCCGCAAGCAGTCTCCGAGTGTAGTCCGAGAACTCATGATCGGTCGAATTGTCGGATTTCCTGCGGCGGACAGTATCTGCAGGGAACGCCGAAGAGATCACCGGTGCTGCGATGGCGCGCATCGGAATAAGACGGAGAGGGAAGAATCCGATTGTGATGCAGAAGACAGCAAAGGCGAGGGGTTTTTGGATGAAAAGGAGGGGGTTTCTGTCGATTTTCGGGAGGATTGAGAAAGAGGGAAGGGGAAGGGGAGGGGTAGGGAGGGAATTATGGGATTTGTGTGAGGACATTAACGTAATCATGCGGCGGGGGTTGGGTTTTTTGGTTTGGAGGGAATGGAGATGGGGCCGTTTGGAGAGGTAGGGGAAGGAAGGGACGGTGAGGGAGGATGGGGTTGAAATAGTATGGTACATTGCGGGAGTTTGAAAGTAAGGCAGTCGTGTGTTTTTTGCGAGGGGAAGAATAGGAAGTTGCGATTTCGTCTTCTTCTTCTTCTTCTTCTTCCCCTCTTACGAGTGTTTTTCTGTTGAGGAGCTCTAATGATTTCAGCGTTGTTTTGGTTTTCGGATAAACTAAGAAGGGGAAGGGTATTTCCGTCATTTTGACGGGAATTTTGAGCGTTGTTGTGTGGTCTTTATCTTTGTACGGTACACGCGCAGACGTTTTCGATCATTACAGGGGCCATGATTCAGTGATCTGAACCGTTGGATTGCTGTGTCCCTCCGTTAATGAACTATATCTGAACTTCTGTTGGCATTTCGATCTTGTCTTTTAGGAGGCAAGACGGTAAAGCGGGGAAAGAAATGTATACAGTTGAACCTTCCCAATGTCTACCTTTATGTTTATATGCCATCCAAACCGTTTATAAGCTCATTTCCACCGGTGGGATGAAATATAGATACAAAAAAACTTGGCTTGATGTAAAACTTTTGTGGCCATACAATGGTCAAAGATGGATAAATATTCTTGAAGCCTAGATGCCTGAACCCGATTTCAGGTTGGTAAATGGATTTGATTGGCATAGCCCGGCCATAATGCATAGTGAAATGGGTCTAGTTTGGGTTGGATATCAGACTTTTTTTTGAGCCCTTACTTGGGCGGAATCGGATTGCCTACTGAGTTACTCAGTACGCCCTTATCGTACTGAGTAAATTCAGTTGGGCCCACCGTGAAAATAAGTGGTTTATCCACACCGTCCATACATTTTTTTCAAGTCATTTAAGGGGTTGAACCCAAAGTATAAGCATATCCAACTCTCAAGTGGATCATAAGAAAGGAAACAGTGGGAATAATGATTTCCACCGTTGAAACCTTCTAGGCCCTAGAGTGATGTTTATTTGTCATCCAAGCGGTTAATAATATCACAAAGACACCGATGAGGGGAAAAAAACAAATAGAAGCTTAATACAAAAATTCTGTGACACTTAAGAATTTTGTAACGGTAAAAGTTCAATTCACACTGTTTCATGTGGTGTGGTGCACTTGAGCTTTGGATATCCTTCAATTTTAGACCCATGTCATAAAATTATCTAATAAAATAGATGGACAGAGTGGATAAAATACATAGATCATGGTGAACCCACGGAGTTTACTCAGTACGCCAAGCGTACTGAGTTACTCTGTACCCAATCCACTTCCTACTTGAGCTGGTTGGGTCATCTCTTTTTTTCTCGAGGTCCAAGGCCTAATCCAATCTGATTCTTTAAATTTAGAATTTGTTTGGACACTAGCAAATGAGTTATTTTTCTCACATAAGTTAGTTTAATAAGTAATAATGTGAAAGTAATTTATGTGTCAAAACCTATTTATCTCAATAAATAATTATTTTGAGCTTTTTGACTTAGGATTTTTCCACCTCTCTTTCTCTTACACGGAGGCTTTTTCTCACCATCCATGTCAAATAAGGCCACATGTGCTAAATTGTCTACATTGAAGGTGGAACTCACGGGGTGAATGATCCACATAAAAGGTGGGCCACACGTGATGGATGACCCCATATTAATATAGGTTTACATATTGGTGGACAGTTTAAGAAGAAAGAAACAATAGATGTTTTAGAGATATCTCAAATTCAATGGAGTTCATAGTTAAAAGGGTGCACCGATTTATTTTCAAATGGGCTTTGAATGTCGTTAATTTGTTTTCTTGTAATTTTTCTCTTTTTTCTAAGGATGTGTAGCCAGTTATTTCAACATATCAAAGGTCTCATGATGATAAAAAGCCCACATCCAAATTGAGTGGGTATGATGGATGACCCACTTCAAGGGTGGGGCCTATACGATGGATAGTCCACACTAAACGTGGGCTCCATGTGATGGGCAATAGACATTGAAGTTGGGCCCCACATGATGGATGGCCCATATTGAAGTGGCCTTACATGATGAATAGTTCACATCAAAGGTCGGCCCCAAATGATGGATGACCCATATTGAAGTGGCCCTATATGATGGATAGTCCACATCAAAAGTCGGTCCATAATGATGAATCACCCACATGTAAGGCGAGCCCTCATTATATGCAACCCATATTGAAGGTGGGGCCTACGTGATAGGCACTCCACATCAAAAGTGAGCTCTACATGATGGGCAATTAATAATGGTGGGTCACACATGATGGATGATCAACATTAAGATGGGCCCTACGTGATTGACTATCCTCATCAAGGTAGGCCCCACATGATGGAGGTCCACATCAAAGGTCAACCCTAATTATGAGTGGCCCATATCTAAGGTAGACCCTGCATGATGGACGATCGACATAAGAGGTGGGGCCCACATGATGGATGGTCCACATCAAAGGTGGGCTTTATATGATGGCAGTGGATATTGAAGGTGAGCCCTACACGATGAACAATAAACATTGATAGTGGACCCATTAATAGATAGCCAACATCAAAGGTGGTCCTATATAATGAATAATGCACATTAAAGGTCGGGTCATAATAATGAATGACTCACATCCATGGTAAGCCCCGTATGATGGACATTATATCTCAAAGATGGTCCCCATACAATGAATTATCTACATCAAAGGTTGCCCCCACATGAAGAATGGTGTATGTGAGAGGAACCAAACAAACTTAAAAATAATTACTTATTACATTGGAAATTAAACATGTTTTTAATTATTGTATTTTATTACTTTTTAGTTGATAAGTATATTGGTTACCAAACACACCAGCTATATAAGCAGAAGCAGCTTATCCAAAGTAACTCATGATCCAAACACCCCCTTAGTTACTACTTTCTAGTTGAATCCGAGTCAAACAAGGCCATTCATAGGGTATGGCCCACCCGATGGACGTATTATATCACACACACGAGCTCTTTTACTATTTTACATGCATATCGCTTAGCACATCTCATTCAATTGCTAGAACAATTAAAATATATTTCATACATGACAATACTATCAAAGCTTATTGGACCAATCTGACCTGATTTTAATGAGTTCAGACCTGACCGATTCTAAATGCGTCCAAGACGGTGGACCTGACCCAAACCTGACTAGGCCAGGTAATAAACCTAGTTTGACTTGAGCTTGAATCTGTCCAAAGACCCGGATCCACTAATCCAACATTAGTAGGGTTGGTATTTTGGAAGGTGGGCCCAGTAAGTTGGGTTGGGCTTTCCAGTGGACATGTTCTAATAGGCCCAGACCAGCCCATTTACAGCAACTCAAATCTGAGCCGCCCAGATAAGTGGGGCCCACTTTAGCAAGATTCTAGCCTCAAAATTACAATGCAAATATCACACAAGAGTGTGATCCTATTGGTACACACGTCTACATGCAAGAACACGTGCCGGGCACGCGTGTGGAACGTCTGATACGCGTACCAGGTGGGACCCACCGTGCAGATGCCCTGGCCGAAGCATCAGATCAGCCCACCATTGGGTCAGCCAAACATCTATCAGACAATGTTCCAGTTTCCACTGTTTTTGTACGGTCACGATCTAATCGACGGCTGACCGGCCTTACTTGTCCAGATTTATCTACAAGGTGGGCCCCACCTGGTACAACAGCTCGGGTGGGCCCAGCAAACATCAACTCAAATGATGAATACATGACAATATTTAAAATTAAATCTAGAGACTGGTAGTTAGATCCATTAATCAAATATTCCAAAGTACATAGAAACTAATGTAATTTTTAATCCTTGGATCCCATTTTAGGAAAAATTCAAGTGAATTATCCACACAAGAAGCCACTTTCATGCAGCGTCTCGAATCTACTCCTGTACAAAATAAATAAATAAATTAATTAAAATAAATAATTAGATTTATTATCTTTATTCCACAATTATGTAAAGTTACTATAACAAAAAAAATAAAAAATAAAAAATAATGTAGGAGGCTATCTAACCAGAATTTCTCTGCCAGATGTGCAAGTAGGCCTCCGAGGGGGTAGCTGCTGATGAGGCGTTCGCTGTTAAATGGCATGCTAGATTAGGTCATATTAGATTCTTAAATACTCTGGTGTTGTGCGGTCGCGCAACAGGTCTTCTGTTTGATTGGGGTAGTCTGCTCCCAAACCAACAATCTGGCAGTATTATTTTCTGTTGCGCGGTCGCGCAACACCATGTAAACCGAGTCAGCCACCCATCTTAATAAGCCTTGTCGAGTTGGGACCGAGTTAGACCCGCGAGCGAGTTTCGTAGATAGGGCTTAGGAGTTAGTTTCATTCAACATCATGGGCTTAATTTTACTAACATTTTAGGCCCATAATGGGATTTTTTATCATTGTGTGACCGAGTTGGAACCCGGTCTATCTACACCGTTCATTTTAGATATGGGATTGGGCTGGGCCTTGAATCGAACATGTAAAAATAATGCACATGCCCAGCTTATTCATTTTTCGAGCCTGAAAACAGGACCGAACCGACGGGCCAAAAAATAAACATAAGCTAGGCCTGCGGCCAGATTAGCCCAGAAGCCCGACAATACCTGTAATTTCGGACGTAAAGCTTCCACCACAGTTCTTGATTTCTGTCCCAAGTCTGCTCCTTGCTGTTTTAATCATGATTTAGCAAAGATAATATTATCAATATTATAGGAAAAAATGGACATAAAATACGAAAAAAAAAGGACGTCCATGGATTAGGTGGGCCACACCATGTAGATGGCCTTGGCCAAGAATCCGTGCCATTCAAGTCATCAGGTAGTCACATGGTTGAAAATAATGGTGGGTTTGAGAAAATTATTAGACAGTCCACAATCAATCTGTAAGTGGCCCACCTGGCAAGTGGGCCAGCTGAATTTGGTCAGGCTTTTTTTTTAATAGGCCCACCTAAGGAGTAAATGAATCAGGACTGAAATTGTTTGGGCCCACACGTTATTATCCGGCCATAAACTTGTTTTATGATAATTACCTTGCCTAATGCCCAATCTGCTGAATCGAAAAAGGCGCGTTCGTTATCCTGCAACGATCTCAAGAACTTGTATTAAAACGAAGGCGATCAACGGCCCATATAGTTGATGATGATTGGTCAAGGACCCATGTAGGGCCCATCTCCTGTGATTCCTTATTGAATGGTTGATCAATCATCCTGTGGGTGGATCTAGGTCTGTCAATGGGTCAGGTTGTCCAGTTGGGCTTCTGGGTCTATCCATTGGCAATGGTCTAGATCCGAAAACTAATGGCCAGGATTGGACCCAGACTGACCTTTTCCATTTAGGCCCAGCACACTTTCTGGGTCGGCATGGAAGGACCTTTGCATCTGGGCCCGGCCCATTGACAGTCTAAAGCTAAAATACAGAAATAAAAAGCTCTTGAAAAAGGTCATATGATTTTCCCATACCTTTGAAATCAAGGGCTTCTTTTTGGGGACAAGTCCTCCGTACTTTTTCCCCAGTGAATTTGCCTGCAATCATTACGAGTAGATTTCAGTCATCTCATCAACCAAGGGCCCAGTAATTGGACGGTCGGATCACGTTGATACCTTGTGGGTGGGGCCCAGATCCAGTGGATGATGATTGGGTCCTGACACTGCCACGACGTACTCTTTGGGGCCCACGTGATGCATGTGTTTTATCCATGCCGTTCGTCCATTTTTCTATTTTGGGAGTGTGAGGTGGAAAATAAGGCAGATCTAAGGCTCAAGTGGACCACACAGCTGGTATTGAACTCCCACCGTTAAAAACCTCTTGGGAGCTACAGAAGTTTTGATCAAGCTGATATTTGTGTTTTCTCTTCATCCAGGTCTACGTGACCTTGTGAACAGGTTGGATCTCACGGTGGGCCCTACAAAGGTTTCAACCGTGGCCTTCATGATCACCACTGCTTCCTGTGGTGTGGTCCACTTGGTACTTGGATCTTCCTCATTTTTGGACATATACCATAAAATGATATGGAAAAATGGATGGACGGTGTGGATAAAACCCATACATCACGGTGGGTCCCTCAGAGCCCTGCCTGTCCGAGCTCGGAAGAGGCAGGGTAGTGTACCCAATCCATGTCCGGGAATGATCCCACACGTCCGCATGAATGTGAGTTCCCGTATGTTTGCGCTTTTGTGGGGCCCACATGATGAGTGTGGAATCCAAGCCGTGCATCAGGTGCATCTCCTTTAAGTTCACCAGACTACCCGAAAATCAGGTGAGCCCTACCACAGGGTACAGTGCAAATCACAACGAAAACCTCTAACTTCACGTGGCGTGGCCCATCTGAGTTATGAAATGCCATGATATTTTGGTATATCCGTTTATCCTGGTGTGTAGAGTGTGATCTATGGACTGGATCAGATATACACAGCACGCGAATGTCCTAAACCAGATTTAATGACAGGAAAAATGATCACGTAGTGCTACTCTTTTTGCCGCACGTGTCACGAGTAAAGGAAATCCAAGCCGTTAAAAGGGTTTCTCCCAAGAGGATCGATTGATATGAAATTAGGTTGATCCAAATACTAGATGGGCCAAACAATCAACGAGACTGTCCGAGTCGCCCGAGTAAAAGAAACAATAATCCGTGCAATCGAAGCACACGTCACAGCCGCCGGCCGTCATGCCTCTTACCGTCTATTTGTAGGCCTCAAATAAAAAAGGTTAGATTATCCTATAGAGAATATTTTTAGGGCATGGTCTATCTACGGTGGAACATATCAGACCAACGGTCCGGATTACAGAATCGTGGGACCCACTTGTAAGAACCAAGTATAAAACAAGACGACGTAAAGGGGGATGTTTATCTCCAACTGACGTTTTGTCTTCATCTCCAAGTTGAAGATGGGGCCCACACAAAGGATAAGGAAACAGAGCAAACCCTCTTTACTTAACCAGTTCGGTTTCCCTCTGTCGCGACTTAGGATTCAGCATATGTCGCCATTAACTGGGGCCCACGTGATAAAATGGTTGATGATATCAACCGTCCGCTTTCTAGTTAATACCCTGTGAAAGCCATCATCCTATCATTACGCTTCAGAATTCATTCCAACCTTTGATTCTTTACAGCTGAATTCAATCCCTTGAAAGTTCAACTACAGATGATGCTGGTAACAGTGATCTTTTCAGCTATAGTTTCTGAGGTAGCCCTTATAGAATAGTTTCCAAAATATGTGCGGTTCCGATCATTGGAAAACTCGATGCGGGCCCCATTGTCTTGCGAGACACACAGTGGACTCTGAGTCGCGACTGAGGTAAAGAGAACTCTTGCAAACCTGAACACTCTATTTCCTAACGCATTTCAAACCGTATATTTGGTGGTACTTTTAAATAATTACACAAAATGTCCCATCTACAATAGGGCTCGTGGTTTGGACGGTCTGGATTGGTGTGAATATGTCCCACATCTATTATAGTAGCCTGATCCAGAATTAACTGCGATTCTCACTGATATTCCAGATGCGCGGCGTTTGGAGCGGATTAGGTGAGACTCACCCAAGACGGCGCGGCCCTTACTGTGGGGCCTACCTTGATGTATTTATTATTTATCCACGCCGTTCATACGTTTTTCCAGATCATTTTAGGGTATTACTCCAAAAATCAAGCATATCCAATTATCAGGTGGAGCATACCATAAGAAACAGTGGTGATTGACTATTAATGGACCACAGGAGTTTTGGATCAATCTGATATTATTATTTTCCTTTAATCCAGTATTATGTGACCTTATCAACATATTGGATGGTAAATAAACACTAAAGAAACATTAATCTTCGCCCTAAGAAAATTTTAATGGTAGGACCGTCAATAACTACTGTTTCTTATGGTATGGTCCACCTGATAATTTAATCTACTTAATTTATGGTATAATGACCTAAAATTATCTTTAAAAAAGGATGGACGGTGTGGATACATAATAAATACATCAAAGTGGGCCCCACGGTAACCTAACGGTATGGGTCGCATGTATTGGGTGAGGACCGGGTCTCACCTAATCCGCTCTACACGAAGTTAGGTATGTTCCCAATTTAGGTTGGGAGGGAGTGCCAATTTAGGTGGATTTGCGGGACTACTGAAAAATGTAGCGCGCAGGACATCCCACCGTCCAAGTGGCCCACCGAATGTGATTTCGAACGGTTCATCTAATAGTACGAATGATGGATGGCCACAAGATGAAAATATCGCATCCATTTCACTGCCCCCAGTAACTCAATTAGTAGACTTTTGTGCAATGGATGCAAACCGTTGGGTTATTATTTAACTGTCCATCTTAGCCCACATTGATACCACAACTTGATAATTGAACAAGTGGGATATCCTCAGTGGGCCCCACAAATGGACGGTTCCAATCATCGAGTGTCGGACATTAATTTGCAGTAATCCTGTGGGGGAGGAAACTTTCATTTTGATGTTATCCGCTGATTTCTTCTTTTATACTAAAAGATATCCCAAAAATACCGAGAATTCCTAGATAAAACAATATAGTTTACTCACTTTTTATTATAAAAATTATACGTTCAGTGTTGAATTTCCAAAAAAATAAAAAAGTAATAATAAAATATCTCTGTCGTTTTCTTGCAAAATAAAACACACCCAAATTCACCTAATGAGGAAAGAAACAATGTAATTAAGAAATTTCCATAAACTTAAAGACTATTTCAATAAATTTCCAAAAACCACTAAACTGCTTTAGCTTACCTCCTCCTCTTGGGAAACAAAATCCTCGCCTCTATTGGAGCCTGCCATCTCTACCTCTCCTTAGTAAACTCTCTGTCACCATAAAATAAGCAAATCAAATAAAATCAAGAGTGAGATTAGTTCACCAAACATATTTCATGAAATCTAGTCCAACCAAACGCGACCCAAAAAAATTTCTATGCAAAAATTGCAAACCTACTTATAAATTCAAAAATTCGGTATTTATTGAGCAGATTATGAAAAAAAAAAAAAACAACACCCATTAGAAGCAATTAAAACATGTTAAGCCAGGCCCTTAAATTATGATATCATAACAATATTTCATTATATAAAAATGTGGCTTAGACGCAAAAATTAAAAATATTACTAGTTCAAAAAAGGTATGCTTATGATTAGGCAAATGTATGTAATGTCATCATAAATAGTTCGTTGATAGACTTCAATGGTTCCGAATTGAAAAATTGAAACGCATCAAGTCAAGCTATTATACCATTAGACAGCTAATACCATGTCACCATTAAAAAAAAAATTAGACGATTGATCGATTGATTGAGACAATGATGAATTGGCTCAAATTCAATCAAACCAATCAATTGATTGATTGGGACACTAACTCTAATTGCTTGAGATTGAATCCAATTCGGGTTGCGGAGACTACTTCGCTATAAATCAAGGGGCAGGACGATTGATCGATTGATCCCGCAATGATTAGAGACCAAATTCAAATTGCAATTCATAAATGGGAGAATCGAGAGTGGAAATAATATCAATTCATTTGTAATTATCCTAAGTAAAGAAGGAAATTGATGGATTAATATATAAAACCCAATTGGTAAAAGTAAAAATAATGAAGAGAAATGAAATTTTAGTGCAATGTGAGAGAGAGAAGTAACCATACCTTAGCTTGTAAGAGAAAGAGAGGAGTGGGTGGAAGGAGGAATAGAGAGGAGAAGATGGAAAAAATAGAGGCTGATGAAGGAATATGTGCTAGGAAAGAAAAGGGGGGATTGAGTGTAGGAGAGATAATGAGAATATCCTCTCTCCCTCTCAAAAGCAAGGAATGAGGGCCAAAAAATAAAGGGTTGGATTGATGCAGTTAAGATATCGCGATCCAAGGCGAAGACAAATGCGTTCCGTACGATTCCACGTGCCAGTCACCGTCGGCAACGGAAACAGATTGGCTACTCCCCCTGCCACCAGCCAATGGCTGGTGGTCGGTGTTCTGTGGGCCCCACCATAATGTATGTGTTTCATCCATGCCGTCCATCTATTTTTATAGATATTTTATGTTATGATAAAAAAATGAGGTATATCTAAGTCTAAAGTGGACCACATTATAGGAAACAGTGTTGAATGAACGTTGAACATTAAAAACGTTTTGGGGGGCATAAAAGCTTTGGATCAAGATGAAATTTATCTTTTTCTCTTTATCTGGGTATTTATGACCCAATCAACAGATTGGATGTCAAATAAACAGTACAGTGGGCCTTAGGAGGATTTTAATGGTGGATATCCAATCATTATTGTTTTCCTGTGATGTGGTCCATCTGAGACTTACATACATGTCATTATTTACATAAATCCCTAAAATGATCCGTAAAAATGGATGAACGGAATGGATGAAACAAATACATTATGGTGGGGCCCACAGTGCACCGACCACCGGGCTGGTGTAAGGGGGAGCAGCCAATCCGTCTCCGTCGGCAACCGACACTCCGTCTTCTAGATATGAGTAATGATATAGTGGTCTTAGGTGCATGGAAAACTTCCCATGCACATAGTTGTGTTTGGATTTCTGGTTTCCCATCATTTATCTGGACTGTCCATTGGGTCTAGTATGGTATTCATTGGTTGTAATGAAAAATTCATACTGATCGAACGATCCAAACTGTCGATTTAGTGGATTGTAGAAAATGGAGGGAACAGATCATTCATAGAAATAGATCCAGGTTTAGGACCATCTTATCGGTAGATTTTTTTCCTCAGCCGTGGAAGAAGGGACTGGATCTAATGGATGGTTGAGATAGGAGTCGAGAAATTCAACAAGTCCAGATGCAAGTATGTGTAAGGGGAGGTTTCCGTACAATAGCTGACTGGATCATTTACCCTGTAACCTTCACCCGCTTTGCCAGTTTCCATCATGGTGTATAAAATCTATAGAAGTCTCACGTGCGAAATGCTAAGGCTAGACGTTGGCTCGAATACATCCGGACGTATTAAAATAAGATACGTCGAGATACTAGCCGTTAGATGTGCCATTTTTCAATGATAGAGACCGTTTATTTGTTAGGGATTCTCTAGATGGGGGATACCAACCCATTGATTATACAAAGGTTACGATGACCGTTCATGTTCAAAGAAAAAGAACCAAATTATTCAACGGTTGAAATAATCCAAATGGGAGCTCTTTTTATTTATTTATTTATTTATTATTATTTTTTTCTAAAACACAAGATGAGGGCTATCATATCAACGGTTTGGATCATTGGAGACTAAATTCCCGACGTATCTTATTGCAGTATGTCGCGATGTATTCAAACCAAGCACTTGTTAGTTCGACGCGCATGTAAAGCCGAGCATATCCACACGTGAGAACACGTGCATATATGAAACACGTGTATGAGATCTGAGCTTTCCAAGAGGTTGGAAATAATGGTTGGATTTTCTTCCTCAAAATAAAATTAAATTTCATTCATTAGGTGGGCCACAACATACAAAGTAAATTGACGGTTAGATATTCCGTGGCCTGCAGGAAGTAAGAAAATGTCATGATTTTTATTAAGAAGATCTAAACAATGTAGATCACCTGATCGGAAGCTCAGATCTCACACGTCTCACATTATGACAAATGCACCCGCGTGCGAATGTCTACCGCTCCCACGTGCGAATGTAGCAAATGGGTACGATATCTGCACCTGTCATCGTCTGGGCCCCGGTGTGTACATGCCTGGGCCTACTCATATGATTGGTTGACTCATCAGCTGGGCCACAGGAAAAAATAGATGGTGAGATAAAATGAAAGGGCCCACATTCCACATATACGTGTAATTGATCTGACGAGCGAACGGTCCTGATTATTTTGCCCTTTTAATGGTCGTGATGGGCCCCACCTGATGAGTGGCCCGAATACCGCATACATGTGATAAATTGGCACGTGTGTAGCAAATCCCCTCTATCATCGCGCCATGCGCTTATAAGCGCTCTCGCGTTACGACCGGTTCTTTCCCGGAGATAGGCTGCTATACAACGGCTATAGGATACGTTGCGACATTAGCTTTTGGATATGTGTGCATATTTAGATGATCCAACCCGTTTATTTGATGGGCCTCACTTTATATTAGGGATATATGAAAATTAAAAATCTTAGATTGCATTACTTCAATCTTTTGATGATTTGATTCTTTTCCTTTGAACATTCACGGTCTAGTTAACCTTTGAATAATTATAGATTTTAAATTTTCAATATAATAGTTTCTTGAAAACTCCATCCAGAAGGAGGCCCATCGGATAAACAGTTTGATGATGGAGAATAACATCGATACAACGAATATAGTGCCGATGTATCCGTTTGTAGTACGTCGCGATGTATTGTAGAAAATTCCTCCATCATTGTTAAACCAACTCGCGCGAGTGCACTTCGTGTGTGATTCGCGGCTCAAATATCGCGACCTGGCATACGTGTTCGAGATCAAAGCCGTTTATCATGCGCCCCCAACGTTTTAGTTGGAATCGTAAAACAAAGTAACCGTTTCTTAACGTAGGCCAGAGAATGGACTCGAAAAAATAGACGGTAAATAAAGGATGACCAACGGTCCATATTGATCATACGCATGTGGAATCCACATGCTGAGTAATAGGCCTAATTTTGGGCTACAGAATCTAAGACATGAGACACAACCTATGAGCAGTTTGGATCTTATGTAAGCATGCCAAGTTCGCACGTGCTTTCATAAATCATTCGGGTTCGTACGTGAGGGGGCCGTTTGTCATTTCGCTCGTTCATGGGTTGGCAAGGTTCGGTGGAATTCCTGACCTTCAGATCCGTACACGTGGCAGCGCAGTCCTCTATTTTGTATTCCCAATTTCCCACGCAGGTTTACGGAAAAGGGTCGCATCTGATCTGATGAGTTGGACCAGATCTTGGTTCATTTCTCTTCGTAAATTTTGCACCACTGCCGAGCATCCAGACCATCCATTTGGTGGGCCATGGGATGAAAAATGAGTGGCTCATAATTTGTACTGGTTGCATGATCTTAACCATCTGATCAGTGGAAGGAAAATTCCTAATCTGACCGCTGCGAATCGGCCAGTGATTTTAACGCATTCGTATCTAAGAGGTTCCAAACTGGTGGATGGTTCAGATTGTCAGATTAAGGTGGCCATAAGCATAATAACGGCGCTGTACTTACCAATACCACTCCAACTCCTCGGACTTGAAACTCTCCTATTTTCTGCAGAGTTCTTACTCCATCATGCCGCGCAATATCCACCCACATTTCTGCTAGTTGGAAGTTGGATAGTCGCTCGCATTATGATTGTTTTGTGTTAGAGAAAACCTTTGATACTCCGGCAGTGTGATGGATGATACGCAGGCGGCCCTTTTAAAAATTACTTGAAATTGCAAGTTGCAAGGCTGGAATGCAAGCAATTCAAGTGATGGGTCCCAGTTTAGATGCATCATGAACTAAGATTTGTGATTCTTCGATTATCTGACTATTGGATCGGTGGACATTTGTTGGACGGTTAAAAATGCAACTTCAACAAAAAAGTCTCCATGAATCAGAGGTTGGGATTATTCGACTGATCTAGATTTGGAGGCAATGCATTCTACGTGTATAAATTTTAAGTACTTGAGTATCAAGCTTCGTACTCTGCCAGAGTATCAAATGACTTCCCTTTGTGCCATTCTGACGAGATGCCCTATTTTTCACAGATCCTTAAATGGTGGCGTCGGCTAATCAATATACACTGAGCTAACATGTGTCTCAATGTAAAAAGCCAACATGTTGGGTCCATTTTGAATGATCATAGCCGTAGAATTACGCTAATCCGGACAATCTTAGCCATCGGATAGCGGCCGTTAACTTTGGTCCATTGAATCTATCTTTTATCCATCCATTTGGCGCGGAGAAATTCGATAATTGAAATTTAAGATCACGTGAATCGTATAATTTCAGCATATGCTTCATACACAACGGGTCCCACACTTTGGACGATCTCGATCAACATAAAATTAAGCCATTTTGTAAAGGGTCAGCGTTCCCACCATGTAAGAAGTGGTGGCAAACTTATACGGTAGTCTTACTTTTTGCGCTTCCACCGCATGTACCACAAGTTACAGTACTACACTTCTTTTCTTGGCAATGTATCTCATGCTAAGAAAATCCGAACCGTGAAAAAGAGCGCAATCATCACGAAAATCACCTAACATGAAACAAATCTGACACATTCAAGCGGTGGGCCAAAACTGCATGTTGGTAGCATTGTAGTCCGTTCATTAATTATAATGTTGGGGCCCACCATATATGTGGGCTGGCATGATTTTTCACTCCATGTGATCCTCATGATGAATTCTGCCTTTTCAACAGATCGGATTTCGTACATATATGAAAAATTGGCGGGAAATAATGTGTAGTAAGAAGTTTACGGTACTGGGACAGTACCTGATCATTTACCCTGCTACATGTACGTGTATGCACTGCGCGTCTGTCACATGCTGGACGTGGATTCGGTGGATCCAGGTAACCACTGAGCTCGGTGAATCTGTGACGTTGGATCCCAATGTGCTATATATGTTTTATATCCACGCCGTCCATCTGTTTTTTCAGCTTATTTTGGGCATGGGATCCAAAATTAAGCAGATCCAACGCTTAATTTAGACCACACATCACAGGAAACAGTGGTGATTGAACGGCCACCATTAACAACTTCGTGGGGCCACAAAAGTTTCAGATCAAGCTGATATTTTTGGTTTCACTAATCCAGATTCGTATGACTTTATCAACATGTCTTATATACATGTTGGATGGAAAATAAACATTACGGTGGGCCCTAGAAAGTTTTTATTGTGGAGTGTTCAATCACCACTATTTCTTGTGGTGTGGTTCACGTAAGAGTTGGATCTGGTTCGTGTTTTGCATCATGACCTTAAATGAGCTGGAAAAACGGATGGCCAGTGTGGATATAATACACATACATCACGGTGTGCTATACAGTCACCCATCTACCGAATCCGTGTGCTCACATGTTACTAAGAACGTGGAAATTAATTGGGTGGTGGCCACCGATATTACTGATGTCCGTACTCTGTGGGACCCACCGTGATGTATGTGTTTTATCCACTCTGTCCATACGCTTTTCCAGCTCATTTAGGATATGAGGTTAAAATTGAAGCATTTCCAAAGCTAAAGTGGATCACACCGTAGGAAACAGTGGGGATTGAACGCCTACCGTTGAAAATTTCTTGGAGGCCACAGAAGTTTTGGATCAAGCTGATATTTGTGTTTTCCCTTCATCCATGCCTCTGTGGCCTTATGAACAGGTTGGATGGCAAATAAACAGCACGATGGGCCTTAATAAGCTTTTAACGGTGGATATCATTATCCCATTGTTTCCTTTGGTGTGGTCCACTTGAGCTTTAGATATAATTTATTTTTGGGGTCAGGCCCTAAAATGATCTGGAAAAACAGATGTACGGCATGGATAAAACACGTACATCACGATGGCACTACACTGCCCGGTCACCAGTGAAATCGGTGGTGTTGGTGTTACCACCCAATCCGCTGCGGGAGTATGAAAGACAATATTAGATGCAGTTATCGTGCACGTGAAATGAAAGAAATTTATGATCTGTGTGGCCCACCCATGTGAAAACAAAAGAGCCAATAGAATGGGTGGGCCCCACTTCAACGTGCCATCATGGGTTGTCTTTAAATTGTTTGATTGAGACGTAACTTTCCTGCAGCAACGGTTGCAGAGAGCACACGCAACAAAAAGTTCTGTATGGCACATTGTGATATCTGTGTGAAATCCTCTCCGTTAATCAGTTGCTCCATCTAATATTAGAACATGAGCCCAAAAATCAGCCTGGTATAAAACTCAAGTAGGCCACGCGAAGGAATGATTAGGGACGTACACCAACCGATGAAACCTTCCTAAGGCCCATTGTCATGTTTGTATTCTTTCAAACCGTTCTTAAGGTGTATCCCACCACGATGAAAGGAAAAGATCAATATCATCCTGATCCAAAACTTTAATGGGACATATGAAAGTTTCAACGGTTGGTATCTCCATCTACACCGTTTAAAATGGTGTGGTCCACTTTAGTTTTGGAGCTCCCTAATTTTTCGGTTCGGTCTAACATGAACTAATGCAGCTGATGGATGGAGTGGATGTAACACATACACAATGGTGGGCCCTGTAAAACTTTCTGTTGCACAGGTTTCGTACAACCTGCTGTGGGAAATTCACGTCCATCTGATTGGACCAATTTCAGAAACGCCTTAAAAGATTCTCCATGATTGGAATCGCGGATAAAGCCCAGACATGTAAAGACAAAACAGCTGACATCATTGTCTGCAAGATTAACGAGTTGCACGCGCGTGTTAAGTCCTGTACATGCACACGCAGGCGCTCGTGCCAAAGTGGAAGACTTATGCAAGATCTGAACTTTCCATCGGGTGGGAAGCATTATTTTAGTTTTTTTTTTTCAAAAAATAGTCATTTCAAGGCTCGTGTGGGCCACATCATACAAGAACATAAATGGACGGTAAACAAAAGATTGTTTTAAACGTTGTTGTACATAGTGGCCCACCTGAAAAGTGAGAGGATCTAGTTTTTAGGCAGAAGATGTAAGAGTTTTCCTAGGAGTTGGAGAACTTAGATCTCCCACACGAGTTCTATATCAGCACGTGTACATGTAGTGCTCCACACGTGCTGGGAATTAGGAAACTTCTGTCGCTTGGCAATGATATTTCTCCACACGCACCTTCACACACGTGCCGACATGGCAAAAATAATTGGAAAAATAGAATGGACGGGGACGGCCCACTTCAAGATACGTGATAAGTGGGACCCACCTTACAAGCTACTCCGGTTTTTTCCCACATTTTGGCACGTGTGCTGCGTGTAGGGGGAGTACCGCGTGGGCCCAAGCAAACCTCTTCCAGAAAGAAGCGTGTGGCCCACATCGACGTATGTGTTGTATATCCACGCCACCCATCCGCTTTTTCAGATCATATTAGTGCATGATCCCAAAAATAAAGCAGATACAAATCTTAGGTGGACCACCCCAGAGGAAACGGTGGTCATTGAACGCCCACCATTAAAAACTTTATAGAGTCCACAGCAATGTTTTATTTTCCATCCAACCTTTTGATTAGGTTGCAAAGACCTGCAAGAAGGGAAATTGCAATTAGCAGCATGATCCAAAAAGTTTTGTATTCCCCAAGAATTTTTAATAGTGGGAATTCAATCCCTACTTTGTGGTCCACTAAGACTCGTATCTGCTTATTTTTTTGGAAGCATGCATTAAAATGACGTAGCAAAACTGATGGACGGCGTGGATATACAACACACATTGAAGTGGGCCCCACGGTCAGGGCCACGTACACCAACCTGGCTGGATCCGGGGTCGCACCTAATCAGCGTTCATACTAACCTACTTATCTTAATCTGATCACCAGGTGATTGATTTCACATACGTTTGCTAACCCACACGCTTGTATAACCTAACGTCGTACACGCCCTACATCCCCCACACGTGTGATAGATCCAAGCCATCCATAGAATGGGACCCAATGCATCTGTACTTTGAACCAATAATCAGGCTGATATATATTCACATCACACATGTACTTCACATGTGGGCCATTGTCCCATTCTGACCATCCGTTCATTTCGTAAACCGTGGCCCAACCAATGACTAGACCCGCATGATTCCAGGATCATGTCATGAACATATGGTAGTCCACCTAACAGACGGCTTGGATTGCATGACGAATCAGTCGTATCGAAACATGAAAGACGTGTAAAAGATATACTTCTTTCATCGAATAATTGCAACTTGTACAACACCGAAGCTGACATTTCTCAGATATCATAATATCTCCTTTGGCGTATGCGCGTCGTGTGTGCACGTTAGCCATCAAAGGAGCCACTATCTTCGACCATGGCATGGCACGTGCAAGGCACGTGGAGAGAAAAAGTGGTTTGCATTTTGGGCCATGATCCACCTCTTATTATTACTAGACACATGTTTGGTAATTTTAGACCATACAATAAATTTTGTCCCATTCATCCTTAAATATCCACCAAACATGTGTTTGGTTAGTCTAAATAGTACAATATTTTGGTTGTACATTAAATTGTGGACAATAATTTGACCCTTTTCATTTGAAATTTTGTGTGATGAGTGTAATTTATTTATAATGTTTTTATATTTGTTTTGATTGGTTTGATGGAATTATGTCATGGAAAACTAATGTGGGCCAAATCGCTGGCTATGCGGATATGATAGTAATGATCTCAGCCTTAAATAAGGATGACCAAGTGTTTTATGTGGACATATTGTTAGACCTTAATTTCTATGAGGTGTTGCCTTGAACACATGTGAATATGGGTTGAGGTGTTGCCTTGAACACATGTGAATATGGGTTAAGTATAGGAGTGATTTCTCTAATTGTCTTTGAGAATTTAAAATTAGACTCGATGGCTATTGGCTCGGAAGAATTGTGGTCCATTGATTTCAGTACTCTATTATCCTATGACCATCAGGGTTTTTAGGAGAGATGTGAAGTCATCTCATGATAAAAGGTATGATTATTATGTATGAAGGGACTAACTTGATTTAGGACAGAAACTCTCTATCATTCGGAGCTGACTCAGTATCGTTGTGCATTTACTACTGCATATGAGAGTATGAGTGTACCATTGATACATGATCTTCTTGACGTAGATGGATAATTGTATTAGTATAAATTGAGATTAAGTCACTAGTTTGGGAGGTTATTTGGCTACATTAGATTAGAGTCAATGATGCATTACAATTCGATTAATATTTAGAGTTGAGGATGTGTGAGGACCAAGATCTTAATTGTTTGTGCTTTGGCTTTTTTTTTTTATAGAGATTATCGCATGGCAATGGAAAATGAGAGTGACTAGGTGCATCCGTTGAGGTTCATCGATTCTTGCATAGGCCAATAAAAGATTTACTAATTTCTTAGGAATGTATTTATGGCATAAATCTAATACATTAGATAATCATTAAAATATGTTTTCATTAGGACTGGTACTTAAATAATTTTAAATGACTTTATAAGAGTTTTAAACTATTAAAGTTTTAACTTTAATTGCACTTGATGATGACTTGATGACCTAGATCTAATGATCTATCATTCGACCGGCATGAAATTGGATCTTTAGCGGATGGCCATAATAATGAAAAATTTGTATCATAAATATATACACGGATAAGACAAGTTATAAGTTCCCATTCGTATATACGGGCTGTGGGAATATTTAAGGTGGTAGAGTACCATAAATTATACATCTATGCAATCCTAACTCCTTGTAAATAAGATTCTATATTACATGAGAGTGCATGTCCACCAAGCGTGGATGTGTTACCTCAGTCCTACCCTAAAGGTTTGACATAGAGCTTTCACTCTCCCTGCATTGAAATAAATCGGGGAGACACCTATGTTTAGCCAGGGATCGACATTGGAATTCTTCAAGTTTCATTATTGCTAGAGTTGGGCAACGGTCCGGATCAGATCGGATTTGGCCTAACTCGGTCCGATTCGAAATTTCACTACTCTGACTCGAACTCGATCCGATCCAAGACCGAGTCCGGGTCACCTGACTTGTACCGATTTGATGCTTGATTGACTTGACCCGAACCGAGTCCGACTCGGTAAGGGAAGCTGTAATGCCCTGAAAATCGGGGGTCGCGTATATACTCAACTCCCGAGTTCCCGGAGTCACTTATGACCGGTTTTCATTAATATGCGTTTAATCTGGTTAATTGCACAAATCTGAAATTTCCTGGAACATGAAGAATCACCACACAAGTCTACTGAAATAAAAGAGACTGAAAGAAATACATACATATACGTATATACATGTCCAAAAGAATAAAAGGGGCACATGGCGCCACCCAATAAAATCGCAAAAGAATAATATGTCCAAAAAGAATAGGACTGAGCCCACAGCTCAGCGATCCGATCACGCCTCTCCAGCTGGCGAGAAACCATCCATCATCTAGAAGTAGGACAGCTCGTCCTCCTCCTCGAAGCTCGCCTCACCAGGCTCCTCCAGCCCTGAGTCACCTGTATCTATGATTGGGTCTAGTTGATGTTTTAAAACACTGTCCCAGAGTGAGAGTGAGTGATCAACTCAGTGTGAACTATTAATCTCAAGTTATAACAGGCATCAATTATAGTATAATCTTAATGAAAAGCAGTCAATCATCAGCACGTACAACTCTTATTAAATGCGCATGCAATGCGATGATATGATGCATGCCCTCGCCACAATGCTTCCTCGAGCGACTCCATCTAACGATTGCATATGACAACACTCCCTCAGAGCGACCTCGACTGCCGAGTCGCCACCCTAACTAATTCGATACAATGCGATCGTGTTAGCCGAGTTATTAGTTAAGTACATTCATCCAGCAGATTGGAGAATCTGATACACCCTACGTATCAATGTCCTAAGCTGGTTGTGAGGCCAAGGCCCCATCAACGCGTGAGGCCGAGTCCTCGCAATTCGTGATCCAGTCGGATTCCTCATCCCCGACTCCAAGCACATGAGGAGTGCCGAAAGGAAGGGGTCGCTCGCGGTCACTACGGGGAGGCGCGGTACCCCAGCGTAGCCGACAGCTCAGACACAGTGTCCCATTCCACCATGCCCGGTTCACGAGACTGTGGACCAGTTTCAAGTGGGTTATTGATGGGCTACACCGGTTGTAAGGTGGTTCAGGTTTCATACATATGTGAGCAAACAGGGTTAACAAATAGGGTTGGTCAGACAGTAGGCTAGACCGCATAAGTCAGGTGAGCGTGAGACGAGTGACCTCGGGTACAAGGGACCCATGTAGTCGAACTACAACCACCCGTACATTACCGCCGAATCCGCGGATCTAGCCCTAGCGTAATCCTACCGATGGGACTATCGTCTCTCATCATGTTCTTAACCAACCCAAGAGGGTGAAAGGGATCTACAACATGCCCACTACTCATGATATTAACTAGCAAATCAATATCATATTCTCATGCATTTCAACCATACAAAACGAATACTTCTACCAAGCAAGCAAAATTATTATCACGAAAACAAGGTGCATGTGAGTGTGTGGGTTGTGTGAGGAAGTTAAACACTTCCTCCATTTTGAGAAACCATGAGTACAAGTGTAAATAATCATACACACAATGAAGCACCATATACGAGGAAAAAGAATCAAACAAACATTCAGATATTATCATTCATACATAATAACAAGTGAAAGGCAAGATCTACATCAAATTTGAGAACTAAGCATGCACCTCCAAATAATTTCAACAAACATATAATCCCTAGGGTTTCTTTAGAATTTCAAATATAACATCTAGGCATTCAAAATCATTAAACCCACACTAAAATTGGTGCTAGGCCACCTAAGAACAATAGTCCGCACCTATGGATCATTGGAGATAGAAAAAACGTCCTAGGAAAGAGGGTTTTGAGGTCGATCGGCCAGAATCCCTAAAAGAAGCCTTTGCATGTGAGAAATCCAAGCAACACCTTCTTAATACATGGATTTTCAAGAAGAATGGGTGAAGGATCTTACCTAGATGACCCACGGACGATCGTTGAGGTTTTGGTGAAGAGTTTCTTCTTGAGGAGAGGTATGAAGTTGCAAGGGTTGATTCCTTTGGGCCCCACCTTGATTGAGGGTCCACTCTAGCTCCCCTCATGCACACTTTCTTCTCCTATACTCTCTTGCTCTCCCCTTTTGCTCTTGGTAGTTGTGGTAAATGAGAGAGAGTTATAAAAGCTAGGGTTTTTGTTTCCTACACTTGGGCCCTTTGGCCCCAAGCTTCCACAAATTTCCAAAATAGCCCTATGGAACTCCATATTGGTGTTGAGGCGGCCCTAACACCCCTCTGGCCACCAAATTCGGTGTGTAGGAGCCTTATGGCCTGACTAGGGTCTGTGCAAAAATTGAGGACGAACGGATGAACGAATATATGATCTGAGTAAGCGTTTTCGACCCTTAAATGGCCCTGGGAGGCCCATTCTGATTGACGGGGCATCTCTGGTGTCCCTCTGGCCACGAAATTTATAGAGTAGGTGGTCCGTGGCCTGATGAAGGGCCACGTAAAATTTGGGAACGATCGGATGTGGGGTTTGGTCGTACGGGTCCGACTCTCAATCAATGGTCACCATGCCACGATCGGGTCCCAGATCTGGTGAACGGGCGTTGAAGAATATATCAAACATTCACCGCAAAATTGAAAGAAATCCGACGGCTGAAAAGCCTGATATCCCGGTTCCATTTGTAAGTGCTAGATTCCAATTCTGGCATTGGTGGGGTGCATTCGGCTAGTGTCAGATCCCAGTTATGGGTGTCCACTGGGTCCGTAGTCCGCGATGGACCACAAGCCTAGTGAGATCAATGATTTCCTAGACTTTTGGATTTTTCTGACCCTCCTCGGTCGTTTGGTGGCCCACACGGGCTATTGTTAAGTGTAACCAGCCATTAGACTTGGTGGGCCACACCAGGTCCTATCATGACTTGTTTGGTCTATTCTAATGGGCTAATCCTAGGTTAATTAACTTGTGGTACTCACCCAGAACAGTTTAAACGGATGGTCCGGCTGCAAATCCGACGTGGACGCCCCAGGATACTGTGTTGATTGGACGGGACGTTACAATCTACCCCCCTTATAAATAAATTTCATCCTCAAAATTTGTAACTGTTCGTATTGTTGAAGCAGGCTTGGGTAATGCTTGCAGACTTCTGCTTCTGTCTTCCAAGTGGCCTCTTCTTCATCATGATGGGTCCATAAAACCTTGACCAATGGGATGACCTTGTTGCATAGGATCTGCTCCTCTCTATCTAATATTTGAGTGGGTCAGAGAATGTATGTGGCATCTTTCTTGAGTTCCACATGCTCCCACTTGATGATGTGTGAAGGATCGGGGACGTACTTCTTCAACATGGATACATGGAAGACGTTATGCACTCCGGCGAGAGGCGTAGGTAGGGCCAACAAAAAGCAACCGCACCAACCCAGTCCAAAATCTGGAAGGGCCCAATGAATCGGGGCGTGAGTTTTTGTAAGACCCGTACCCAGTCTCTACCGTTCCGTAGGCTTCCGCGATCCTACCGGTCGGATTCCGGCAATCCTCGACCCATTTCCAACATTGCGCGCGATCCTAAGCCGAGTCCTGCATTCCAAAGTCGGCTCGATCCGAAACTTGTATCCTAGCGATCGCGTCGTCACCGCGGTTCCAACGCCGCGACTCACGCATCGAACCGATACCTAGGTGGGAAGATGTCAGTCAGCGTTTGGTTCGAAGAAACGCCGCACGTTGCGAATCTCGAGGGAATCTCTACGAGATGTCCCATCAATCAAGTCAAGTACACTACCATACCTCCATGACACCTCACCCAACAACAAATACTCATGCCCATTCCCTCTTTTCTCCCAAGTCAACTCTTCTCTCCCTTCATAATACCTCTTTTCACAAATTTCAAACCTAACCTCACCTCCCCATTACCTCTTCATTAAACCACCACATCACCTCATTCCTTTTATCATTACTCCTCTCTCTCTCATTCCATTTCTCATCTCCCAAAACACCCACACGTCCAACCTCCTCTCCCTCCCAAACACCAAGTGTGGCCCACTTTCCCCTACTCTCACATCTCTCATCTCAACTGTTGGATCATCATCAACCACCATTGAAAGTGGAGGCTAGGAGCTAAGGAGTGCAAGGAAGCAAGGAGGATTATAAGAGGTGGGTGATCCACCGTCATTTCTCATATTTTTGGGCCACATGTGGTGGGACCCGTTTGATGTATGCATGTATGAAATGGAGGGCCCATAGTGGCGGGGTCCCTCCTCTATCTCACCGTGTATCTCTCTCTCTCTCTCTTTCTCTCTCTCTCCTTCTCCTCTCCTTAGAATGTAGTGGGCCCCACCAAATATTGTAAAATCTACTCTACCCATCAGATAGAGTGGCCCACCACATTTTAGGGAGATCTCATCTCCTAGATAATAATGTGTAATATATTATATTATATATATATATAAATATATATTATACATTATGGTGGACCACGACCATGTGGGACCCACCTTGATGATGAACGTGGGCCAAGTATGCGTGGGCCCCAGCCATGATGCGTGTGTTATATCCATGCCGTCCAGCGTCCAGGGACGCTGGACGTGCGGCTGATATGGAGTGGTGTACTCATTGGGCGTTTAGTAAAAATAAAAAAAGTAAACTTTTGGGGTGGGCTCCTCATGCAGGCCCCACCTTGATGTATGAGGATGATTCACGCCGTCCATTTTGTCCTCCAGCTCATTTTAGGCGTTGAGCCAAGGTCTTAAGGTGATCTGATCACCAAGTGGGCCATACCCTCTAAAACCATGTAAAGACACGCTAGAACATATAAAAGTACTTGGTGGGACCCACCTGAAGTTTGGATGCAGTTGAAACCCGGTCTGGATGGCCAGAAAAGTGTGACACACATAATGGGTGGGGCTGGATTGTGAATCACATCTCAATGGGCCCCACAAAAAAAAAAGTGGCAGCGCTGCTGCTGCTGCAACGCAGGCAGCGCCTGCGGCGATTGGGCGGGTGGACGGTGGCTGGGCCTCATGGCTCCAACTGTGGGACCCCACTGTGATGCGTTTCGTTCATCTGCACTGTCCATTGTGGGGCCCCCTTCTAAAAAGGGGTCTGTTCAAAAAAATCATCCGTATACGGATCTCAGGTGGGCCATACCACCTAAATCATGTGAAGACATGCCTAAACCATATAAAAACACTTGGTGGGGCCTACCTGATTTTCTGATGCGGCTGAAACTTGGTCTGAACCCTTAGACAGGTGGGACACACATAATGTATGGGCTGGATTTGTGAACCACCTAGCGGTGGGACCCCTAATGATGTGACCTTATCAGCAGGACGGTTGGCAAATAAACAATACGGTGAGTCCTGGCCGCGTGAACCACTGGACCGTTTGGGTGGCAAGCAAATTTTGCAATGGGCCCTAGGCCCATGAGACCTTATGAAAAGGAATGTTTTGGTGGGCCCCCTATTCATGTGGCCTTATCAACAGATTGGACAGTAAAATAAACATTATGGTAGGCTTCACATGAGGCCCACTCGGATGCGTATGGGCCCACATATTTAGGCCCATTTGGATGTATTTTTTTTGCCCCATGTTGAAGCCCACATATTTAGGCCCATCTTGGCATGTATATGGGCCCATTATTGAGGCCCACTTGGATGCATATGGGTTGATGTGTTTAGGCCCATCTTATCGTATTTTTAGGCCCACTATCGAGGCCCACTTTGAGATGTATAGGGCCTATGTGATTAGGCCCGTTTAATACACATAAAGCTTATGTGATTGGGCTCATTTTAATGCATTCTAAGGCCCATGGGTGATGGCCCATTGCAATGTACCTAAGGCCCATTGATGAGGCTCATTGAGGTGACCCACTTGATGAATATAAGGCCTATGAGATACGGCCCATTTGATGTATTTAGGGCCCCATGGGATGTACCTAAGGCACATTGCAATATGTGATTCCATCAGGATTTATTTAATGGTATTTGAGGCGAGCCGAGCCTTGGGGACAATGTTAGTTTGACGTTCACATTGTACGAGTTATGTTGGTTAGATGTCCACATTATAACTCTGCCTAAGGCCACTGATAGGCCCGTATCTGTTTCATGTAGGCCATCTAGGCCCATCTTCATTGAAATGATAATTTATTGCTTTATAACATGTTTAACACAGCCCCATGATTCATGATCATACGCATCATATGTATGCTTGAGATGAGGAGTGTCTGATCATAGCATGTGCCTTCGGGCAGACTGATTTTGGGCTCCCCGATATGCGGAGTTGCCCGACATGAGCACACGGTATGCACAGGATTGATGCATGACTGACAGTATGATTCATGCACTTGCATCTGTATGATTAAGATATGCCCTAGCGACATCAGGGCCATAGTCTCCACAGATATATCGTGGGTGGCTGGTTGGATACCGAAAAAATCTTGTTCTAAGCAATTGGGGCGCCATAGATGTCCCTGGGTGAGAGTCCCTGAACCCGATGGTACCAGAGGATGACTCCAACGTCGAGACCGAGTGGATATATGAGCGCACGAGGGCCGAATACCATGAGGCCGCGTCTCCCACTGTGTTGTGGTCGGTTGGAAAGGAGTGGTGGCCTTACTCGCCCGAGAGCAGGGGGTATTACTAGGCTGAGTTTGACCAGCTCAGAAATAGGTTTGCTATCGACGTGCCGGATAGGTATTGGCTGACTATTGGCCAGGCGGATAGTGAGGTTTCTTATGCTCACTTGGACTGTGCTGCTTGGAGAGAAACAGTGCCATTTGGAATATACTGAACCTCGGTGATTATCCATACTGAGAACCGTACTGATTTGATGCTCTAGTGAGGAGTTGCATTGGTATGAGGATTGACATGCTTGACTTATATATTGCATCGCATGGCCTTAGTATGGCCGATAGCATTCACATCTTGTACTGCATAGCCTTGGTACGGCTGGTTGCATTTACGTACTCATCAACATGATTCCGCATTACTCCGACATTGCATTCTGAGCACGTTCGCACACACTTACACCGCCCTCTGAGCTTTCTATAAGCTTATGCACGATTGATGCGTGCAGGTGACGCCAGGACGCAGCTGTAGTCTCGCCACAGTTGGAGCGTGCCTCCGAGCTTTTGGAGATTTGCTATTACCACTATCTTGTATTTCCCTTTATACGCACTGTATTCAAAGTTTTTGTTCATAATAGATTTTGTGATAGTGTTCTTGTGGTTATTGTTCGTAGGTTATGCTTGGTTATGCTCACTACAAATCGAATCATATTTGAAATCCTCATTGTAGCATCTCAGGATCGGAACCTAGTATATGGGTGTTAGGAGCCGAGAATGGGGTACTACGGAGGCTGTCGGCGCCGGATTCGGCGATCGAAAATTTTATGAGCCCGGTTTCTGAGTTTTGGGGCGTAACAGCTTTCCCTTCTTGTCGAAGCGCAGAACACCCTTCATTGGGGAGATTTTGAGAAATACATGGTCCCCCGCTTCAAACTCTAAGTCCCGCTGCCTTGTGTCGGCATAGCTTTTCCATCTGCTTTGAGCCGTCAAGAGGCGGCGCCGGATAATTCCAATCTTCTCAGTCATGACTCGTACCAAATCCGGTCCTAGCAAACTCTTCTCATCAATCTCTTCCCAACAATGCGGGGCTCAGCACGGACGCCCATACAAAGCCTCGTAAGGCGCCATACCGATGCTAGCCTGGAAGTTATTGTTGTAGGCGAACTCGGCATATGGGAGACAATCGTCTCAACTCTCCTGAAAGTCCAGAACACAAGCCCACAACATGTCTTCCAAAATCTGGTTCACCCGCTCAGTTTACTCATCCGTTTGAGGGTGGAAGGCGGTGCTAAACTTCAACTTCACTCCCATAGCTTCTTGAATGCGGATCCAGAAGATCGATGTAAATTGAGTATCCTGGTCTGACACAATTTCCAAAGGGACGCCATGGAGTCGCACTATCTTCTTAATATACAGCTTAGCCAAATCATCGGCGGAGCTAGAAGTCTTGATTAGCAAAAAATGGGCTGATTTGGTGAGCCTGTCCACAATCATCCATATCGAATCATGCCCCTTTCTAGTCTTGGGCAAACCAAAAATGAAGTCCATAAATATGAAGTCCCATTTCCATTCTGCTATGGGCATTTGTTGCAGAAGGCCCAGTGGTTGGCGGTGTTCGGCCTTGACTTGTTGACAAGTGAGGCATCGGGACACATACTCCGCTATTTCCTTCTTCATGTTGTCCCACCAATAGTTTCGCTTTAAATCCCGATACATCTTCGTACTACCAGGGTGCATCGCCAACTTGGAGTTGTGAGCTACATTTAGGACTTCTTCTCGTAGTCCTAGAAGGTTGGGAACACAAAGGCGGCCTCGGTACCGCAATCCCCCATCCATTCCAACTCTCCATTCGGACTTCACATCGTTCCTTGCTCTTTCCCTCATCTTCTGCAATAACTCATCGCCCTCCTGAGCTTCAATGATTTTGCTATCAATCATTGGCTGGGCTTGAAGGTGGGCTACTACCTCATACGGCTCCTCCACGGTTAGCTTCATGTCGAAGTCCTGTACAAATTCTACCATGTCCCACTCTCTCACCATCAACGGAGACACAAATTCGATTGTCTTCTTACGACTCAAGGCGTCCGCCACCAGATTGGCCTTGCCAGGGTGATACAAGACGTCGAACTTGAAGCCCTTCAACGTCTCTATCCAGCGGCGCTGTCTCATATTCAGGTCATTCTGGGTAAAAATGTATTTGAGACTCTTATGATCAGAAAAGAACTCAAACTCCTCACCATAGAGATAGTGTCTCCATATCTTTAAAGCAAAGACCACCGCCGTAAGCTCGAGGTCGTGTGTAGGGTAATTCTCCTCATGTTTCCTTAACTGTCGAGAAGCATATGCAATCGCCCTGTCCTGTTACATGAGTACACACCCCAAGCCCACATGAGAAGCGTCAGTGTAGATGGTGTACTTGACCCCTTGCTCAGGCAGCACAAGCACAGGCGCCGACATCAGTTTGTCCTTCAACTCTTGGAAGGCCGCCTCCGCCTTCTCATTCCAGGAAAATTTGAGGTCTTTCCGTGTTAGCTAAGACAGTGGCCGAGCTATTTTTGAGAAATCTCTAATGAACCTTCTATAATAACCGGTGAGACCAAGGAAACTTCTCACTTTTGTAACTGACTTTGGTTACTTTCAATCTTGTACGGCCGCCACCTTGGCGAGATCCACAGATATTCCTTCCCTGGACACTACATGTCCCAGAAATTTGACATCCTCCTTCCAGAAGTCACATTTTCCATACTTAGCATAGAGTTCTTGAGGGTCTTAAGGACCACCCTTAGATGCTCTTCATACTACTCGCGGCTCCTTGAGTAAATCAATATGTCATCGATGAACACGACGACGAATCTGTATATGAACGGCCTGAAGATTCTGTTTATGAGATTCATGAATACCGCTGGGGCATCGGTAGCCCGAATGACATAATTAGGAACTCATAATGGCCAAAGCAGGTTCTGAAGGCCGTTTTCTGTATATCCTCGTCCCTGACTCGCAACTGATGGTACACTGATTGTAGATCGATCTTGGAGAAGTATTGGGCACCCCTCAGTTGGTCAAACAAGTCGTCAATTCTGGGCAATGGGTACTTGTTCCGAACCGTCACTTGGTTCAATCTCCTGTAATCCACACACAATCGTAATGAGCTGTCCTTCACTGGGGCTCCCCACGGCGAGATGCTGGGTCGGATGAAGCCCAACTTTAACAGATCATCTATTTGAGTCCTAAGCTCCTCCATCTCACATGGGGGCATGCGATAAGTCGGCAAGGAGATGGGCTTAGCACCCAGAGTCAAATTGATCGTGAAGTCTATCTCCCGCCGAGGAGGAAGTCTCGGTATGACTTTGAATATGTCGACGAAATCTTTATCCACGGGAGTGCGTGCGAGCGAGGGTCCACCATAACCCTCCTCCAAAAAAGCATAACATAAAACCCTACGATCGTGGCTAACTTGGACTAGAATTGTGGGGGAAGTGCCGTCAACTTCGTGTATTTCCATTGTTAGAGTGTCACAGTTGATCTCCGCCTTCATCGTAGTCAACCAGTCCATGCCCAGGATGACGTCATAATGGAAGAGCTTGGTCACTATCAAATCCACAAGCGCCACCTTGCATCCCAAATCAATGGGGCAATCACGACATATCCTTGTCGCTTTTGAGAAAGTACAGGCGGCGGCAATGATCTTCACTCCAACGGAGGGAGTAGAGTGTAGCCCTAGACGCTTGACAGCTGCATGCGATACGAGAGAAGCAGTAGATCCAGTATCCACCAGAAGGAATATGGGGGTACCTTGAATGTGGGTCGTCACCTCAAAGGCCATAGGAATAGGGAGAACTGCATCTTGGGCCTCTGCCGCTAATGCATAGACTCGTGCCTGCTGAGGTAGGTTTGGCCGCTGCATGGGCCGTTGTGACAGCCTAACTTGAGGTGCAGGAGGGTGGCGAAACTGTGGGCTAGGCCCTATCATCCGTAAGGGTGGAATCTGCAATGCCTGTTGTGAAGGCCTGTTGTCGCGTTGAGGTGGCGTGAAGCCGAGGTCCCTCATCCTTGTGAAACAATAGGGCTCGAAATGACCCGTCCTCTTGCAATAGTTACATATCTAGGCTGATCGTGTAGAAGGAGCCGGTGTGGCAGTTAATCGGGGCGGAGAGTTAGGGCACAGCCTTTTCCCCGCAAAAGAGGAGGACGGTCCCTCCATCCTGCTTCGCGGCCCCGACTGTGAACGGTTTCGTGCGACTCGCTCCTCATCCTGTCCGCCCGTATAGACATTTCAACAAGCTCGGCATAGGTCTTGAGGTTCATGCAACATAATTTGGAGCGGATGTCGCTCCTCAGCCCCGTTGTGAACCGTCTCATTTTGATCGCCTCGTTGGCAATCATTTCAAAAGCGTAGCGTGAGAGTTCGGTGAACCGATTCTCATATTGCGCCACGCTTATTCTACCTTGTTGCAGGTAGAGGAATTCATTTTCCCTCTTATGTTGATACGATTCAGGGATGTACTTTTCGTTGAAACGGGCCTCAAATTCCTCCCACGTCCATATTTGGTTCTCAGGAATGGTCTGAAGGACACTCTCCCACCACAAGTCCACCTCTTTCTCAAAGAGGTAGGAAGTGAGCTCGACATTTTTTGCCTCGGAATAGTGGAGGGGCTTAAGTAGCTTGACGACCCGGTTGAGCTAATACTCTGCTTCTTCTGAGAGGTGGGTGCCAGCAAAAGTAGGCGGATTATGCCTCTGAAACTGCTCATATAGATTGTTTGTGTTGGCCGCGGGCGCAGGCTCCCATCATAGTGGCCATCATGTATTGTTGGTATTGTAAATTAGCGGCCATCGTCTGTTGTTGTTGTTGCATAAGGCGTAACATTTAGCCCATCTGCTCCATGGCCAGAGGCGGAGGGGGTACGGGTGTAGCGGCCTGTGGTGGCGGAGCATTTGGGGCCACCTCCTGGGTTGTGCTACCAGTATTTTGGGAACCACTTGCCCCTTGGGGGCCTTGTTGTTCATCGGGGATCTGGTCCTTATTGACTCGGCTGCCATGAGGGAGGCGGACGTATCGATCCTTCGATCGCGGAGGCATTTCCTGGAAAAAAGTTCTTGAATAGGTTAGATACTAGATTATTTCTCATACCCAGGTTACGCGTACATATACGAGATCCATATATAATCCATTCGTGAACACAGGCAACATACATACAAGCATTTTCGGGACAACAAGAAATCTTTCGAGAAAATCCACACATTCACATTGATTTCAAAATATCATTGATATGACCAGTTACATGTTACAGCATAGATTTCAAGCATTACTAGACATGCTAAATGAAAATAAAATACAAAGTAATGAAGCAAAATCCTAAGCATCCTTCCGTACATGATTTTAGACTTAAACAACTTAAAGTAAACTACTAATCATCAGTCTAGTGGTGCTGCTACTCGTCCGAGTCAGGCGAAAGTGGAGGTGCTTCTTCCCCCTTGCTGCAGTAGATCAGGGCCTTTATGGCCCGGTACATCTTCTTGTTCCACTTGTCCTGTTTTGCTTGGTTCACCTCAATCTTTGCTTGGCTCTTCTTAATCTCCGCTACCTCATCATGGAGCGCATCTAAGCGCTCGTGTATACTTGGGGCGGTAAGGGGCTCCCGACTAACTGCCCTGATTTTCTCAGCCCCATATGCCTCTTCGGCTTCATCCTTATTATCATTTTCATTTTCATTCTCATTCTCGCTCCCGCCACTTCCCTCGTCTTCCCCTTCCTCTTCATCGACATCCCCATACTGGTCGATGTGAGCCTGTCTTTGCCTGGGTCCTACTCCCATAGAGTTTAACAGCTTGTCCCCCAGGATTTCTACTGGTACGTGATCCTCGTCTGATCCGCCTATCCTATACTGGTCGGCTATATAGCAGGTTAGTCGGCCAAATGGGAGAGCTATGTCCTTCCGAGTCGACCTTGCGGCCTTCACAATTTGGTAGAGCATTATGCTAGGGGCGCACACGTTTGCTCCTTGGCCCACCTGATACAAGAACTTCACCATGTAGCGGAAGCACTTGGTGCGGTTCTTCAATCTCGGTATATATTGTGGGTGGCAATGCGGTGGAGTACCCGATACTTGGGGATCATGTGGGTCGCGTACAGGCCGACATCCCGATTCCAAGAGGCAGCTTGACCACACAGGAAACGAGTACGTTCGTGGCGAGCCACTCTCGATTCGAGGTTCGTTTCATCAATTTGCACCTCCCCTAGTGGTACTCCCAATAATTCGGCGAAATCCTTGACTTCCAAGTGAGTTTCCTCACCACGCACGATAAGATCAAATCCAAGGGGCTCGAATTTAGGATTTCTAATCTAAGTGTAGAATATCCTAGCCTGCCCCACATCAGCCTGCGTGTTTACATAAAACATGAGACCCCAATCATTCTTCATCAATTGGTTGAGTAGGGAGTTATTACCTAGGAGGTGTTCCTCTATGAAGGCCTTGAAGGCGACTTAGCGCACGCGAAAATTTTCCAAATCCTTTGCGAGCGCTTCATCTCTTCGGAAATCGTTCCACCCTTTCGACCGGACCTCCATGCTCGCCTTTCCCTTCGGATCGGCCTTCTTCTTACCACGTCGATCTCGGCTCGGTCCTGCCTCCTCGGAAGCCGGTCTCTTCTTCCCCATAAGGGAAAGGATCGCCGGAATGGTGAGAAAGGAGACGATGGTCGCTAGGAACGACATTTCCCTCGGCTAGGAGGGGTTTGGGTGTGAGGAATGTGGGTGGATGGTTGGAGGAATGAACTTGAAGATGGGTTGAAGATATGAGATTTGAGTAGGGATTGGGGTTTGAAATGGATTTTGAAGGAATGGGTTTGAGGGATTTACGAATTGGGATGAATTTGAAGAATGTAGAGAGAGAGTGAATGTTGGGTATGAATGGAGTGAAATAGAGATGAAACGGAGATGGATTTAGGTGTGAATGGATTTGTGAAGGGTTTGGAGGGAAGAACTTGAAGATAGGTTTGAACAATGTAGAGAGGGAGTGAATGTTGGTGGGATTTTGTTGAAAGGAAGGTTTTTGAATGATGGGTTTAGGATGTTAAAGAATGGAGAAATGGAGATGAGGGGAAGGTGGAATGAGAGATGGGTTTCTCCTTAGAAGAGGGTTGAGTTGTTGAAGGAAAAGGAAATGGGAGGGGAGTTTTGACTGAAATGAGAGAAGGAGAGATGAAGTTGAGATAAGAGGGGTTTGGAAGATGGAAATTGGGATTTTACTCTCTTGAATGGCTAGTAGATGGGGGAAATGAGAGAGAAAAGGGGTGGGGAGGTATGTCTTTAAGAGAACAAAGCAGTGGGGCCCACCCCATTTTCAGATTTTCAAAAGGGGAGCAGCCACGTTGGTCCGGCGGGGTGACCACGAGAGCGGCGGGGCGAACACGCAACAGCTGCGGGGGCCATGCGAGTCGCCGGAGCGTCGGCGGGGTGAGCACGCGGGCCGCGGGGCGACAACGCCGGCACAGCGGGGCGACAACGCCACTGGCGGGGCAACCACACGGGCACGGCGGGGGCAATGCGGCCTGCTGGACCACTGGCGGGGCGATAACGCCGATCGGTGGGGTGACCCCGTCGTCCTCTGGCCCGGAGGTCCAGATTGGGTTCGGCATTCCCGAGCATCGAAAAGCTCCCCGGGAAGTGCCATATATGAATTTGGGGTAGGAGAAGCTGATCTACACGATGAGCATAGTGGCTGTTGGGGATAAAAAATACCAAGTCCCGAGACTCGGACCTAGCGCCTCGGGTCGCCGCCCCGCGTCGCCGAGGGATACTTCGGATCCGAGGTGGATTCATAAACTTTGTAAACCGAGGCGAAAGATAAGTCGGCCCGGACGACGTACCAGCAGCCCGAATCTGCATCGGGCCGAGCTTCTTACCGTACCGGCTGATAAAGGAAGGACAGCGCGAAACACATCCCAAATATCTCGGGATAAGATTCCCGATCCCGAGGCTCACGGGATCAGATGAGGACTAGAGATGGGCACGATTCTAACTCCGTGATACGAGGAGAATAATCCTCTTACGATTGCACATTACTTGGAGGAGAATCCTCCCACGGTTAAACTCTCCAACAGCTATAAAAGAAAAACCTCCATCATCTCGGGAGGTACGCAAAAAATCTCTTTCTCAAAAACCCCTCAATACATTTAGACCCAGAACCCAGGCCTGACTTTGGCATCGGAGGGTCCCCTGCTCAAGCCAGGGTCTCCTTGGTCCCTTCTCTCTGTGCAGGTATACGAAGGTCTAAGGGGACAATCCAGATTTTTGCATCAACAGTTTGGCGCCGTCTGTGGGAACGTACAAAAAGCCATCCCTTATTTCTATTGAATTCCATGGTGATGACTAGAAGAACGGTCCCAGAAGAAGATTTGAATGAGATCGCGGTTACAGGGCCAACAGGCTCGGTGGCGGTCCCCGCAGTCCAGAACCCACCTAACAACCGCCAACGAGGAGCGACCAGAACAAGCAACAATCAGCGGGGTCGGAACGATGGGCGGTTAGATCAGGAGATTCAAGAAATCCGATCCGATATGAATATGACGAAGCAGATGCTGGAACGAATGTATCAGCAGCAAATGCAGCCACTCCCGCCTCCCCAAGGGGAGACAACGCATGTACCGACTGCAGCGGTTGATCCTCAACCTTCCGCGCCGCATTCTTTCCGGCCGAGCCAACCCCAAGGCGCTCGAACCATCTCCGCTCGGTCGGCTACTAACGCATCTTTGCCCCCAACCGATCTTCGACACGAGATAGAGCGAAGGAGGCGCATTCGACCTTCCATAAAAGGCACGGCAGAGAGTAGTGAACCTTGGAAAGTCGATATTCAGAATTTTAAACGAGAAGTACGGGAGGAAATGGCGAAAGAAATGGCGGACATGAGGCATGGCCGAAATATGCATCCAACCAGGTCCGAAGCAAAGGCGTCCCCATTGTGGACTCGGTAATGGAGGCTCGGTTGCCGAGAGGTTTAAACACCTCGATCACTCCTTTCACCCTAAGCAAGACCGACCCGACTGGAGAGCATATCGAATGCTTCAAAACATATATGGAGCTCCACGATGCCTCGGATGCAAGTAATGTGTCGGCCTTTTCTCTTACATTGACCGATGTAGCGCTACGGCGTGGTTCAAATAGTTGAAACCAAAGTCCATCAGTTCATTCGTTGGTGAGCGACGCCTTCCTCACCAACTTCATCGGTGGAAAAAAGAAATTGAAGCCCCCTGCACATCTGAACAACATAGTTCAGAAGCAGGGAGAGCTATTAAAAGATTATATCAAGCGTTTCAATTTCGAATCCCTTCAAGTTCGAAAACACTCAGAAGAAACGGCTCTCAACGCGCTCATGCAAGGAGTTAGAGATAAGCCATTCTTGGCATCTCTAGACAAAACTCCACCCGACACTCTGGCAGAGTTTATGGCACGGTCGGATAAGTATGCAAACGCCGAAGAAACGCGAATTCTGCGCGAAACTAAAACTTTGGTCAAAGAGTCGGCCAAAAAGGAAGCCGACTCGACCGGAGGAAGGAAACGCAAGGAGGATCAGGCACACGATGAGCGAAGGTCAGGCAAACGCCCGGATCGACGATTTTCCACGTATACCCCCCTGAACAAAACTCAGGAACAGGTATTGATGGAAATCAAGAGTGAAGGCTTTGTAACTGGCCCTAAGCTCAAAAGTAATCCTAATCGGCGAGACAAGGATAAATACTGCCATTATCACCGTGATCACAGGCATAACACGAGTGATTCTGTCACCTAAAGGAAGAGATCGAACGGCTCATAAAGGACGGCCGACTCAAAGAACATATAGTCAAAGTCAAGTAATCGAGAGACGTCCGACCGAGAGTCACTAGATGGAAGAAATGGGACAATTATGGGAGGTCCGCGAGGTGGGGGCGACTCAAACAATGCTCGAAGGAATCATGCGAGAAAACTTAATCAGCCTGAATCCGAGCTTATGATTATAGATCGGCCACCAAAGGAGAAGAAAAGGGAAAAATATTGCATTTCATTCACAGAGGAAGACGCCCGAGGTATCTATCACCCCCACGATGACGCATTGATTGTCACCACTGACTATCGCTAACCGGAAAGTGTTCCGGATACTCGTCGATACGGGATCATCTGCAGACGTGTTATTTACTCAGGCGTTCGATAAGATGGGAATCGAACGATCCATGCTACGTCCAGTTCGGACCCCGTTAATCGGATTTTTCGGGGGACAAGTATTGCCCGAAGGAACTGTTTCGTTGCCACTCATTGCCGGCAATGCCCCACATCGACAACGATGATGGTTGAATTCTTAGTCGTCGATCAACCCTCAGTATACAATGCAATACTCGGCCGACCTTCTTTAAGTCTCCTCCAGGCTGTGGTATCCACATACCATCTTTCCTTGAAATTCCGACCGAGACGGGAGTAGAATTGTCAAAGGAGACCAAAGAAGATGCGAGGGCTGTTACATGATTGTAAAAGGGACCGCCAACAAAAGTCCGATCAACATATCAACGATCGAGTCATTGGACCCTCGGGCGAGGGTCATGAACGAGGGCGGCCGGTCGAAGATCTTATCTCGGTCCCACAGTCGAGACAGATGGATCCAAGACGGTGACGGATTGGCTCATCTTACAGCCCCCTTGAGAGAAAACCGATAGCCTTGTTCGAAGGTATCACGCCGACGTATTTGCTCTGGTGCCATGATGATATGCCCGGATCGACCCATCCGTGATGACTCACCGACTCAACATCGATCCGTCATGCGCTAGGCCGATCCGACGAAGCGACGACCGCTCGGCCCGAACGATACGCCATCATTGAAGAAGAAGTCGGCAAACTTCTCCAAGCTAATTTCATGAAGAAATACACTATCCAGGAATGGGTCGCAAATGTCGTGCTCGTAAAGAAATCCAACGGGAAGTGGCGAGTCCGTATTGACTACACCGACTTAAATAAAGCTCTGCAGAAGGATAGCTTTCCGCTTCCGAGAATAGACCGGCTTAGTAGATAGTACCGCCGACATGAGCTCCTTAGTTTCATGGATGCATATTCGAGTATAATCAAATTGTAATGCATCGAAAGATAAATCAAAAACTACCTTTGTCACCGACAAAGGCCTTTATTGTTACCGAGTGATGCCATTTGGTTTAAAGAATGCTGGGTCAACTTACCAAAGATTAGTTAACAAAATCTTTGCTCGGCTTATAGGTAGAACTATGGAAGTATACATTGACGACATGCTCGTACAAAAGCATACACGCGGCAGATCATGTGAATGATTTGGAAGAAATGTTCCTCATCTTACGAAAGTTTCGGATGAAGCTAAACCGAGTAAATGTGCTTTTGGGGTGGGCTCGAAAATTCCTCGGTTTTCTGGTTAGTCAATGAGGAATAGAGGCGAACCCCGAGAAGATAAAGGCTTTGATTGATATGGAATCCCTAAAACCATTAAGGACATCCAAAGGTTGACTGATCGACAGTCGCATTGCACTTAACCTAGGTTCTTGTCCGTGAGCCACGGATAAGTGTATCCCTTTCTTCAAGCAGTTGAAAGGACGACAAACAATGGGTTGGACGGAAGAATGCGAAGCGGCATTCCAACAATTAAAATCATATCTCGGTTCTCCACCTCTCTTATCAAAGCCCGAATCAGCGAATCCCGCTCTTTGTATCTAGCAAGATCAGAAGCGTGACGGTTAGCTCGGCTTTGATACGAGAATCGAAGGAAAGCACTGCTTGGGTATATTACGTCAAGAAAGCATTATTGCCAGAAACAAGATACCCAAGCTTGGAAAAAGTAGCCTTGGCGCTAATAACTTCTTCTCGCCGACTCAGGCCATATTTTCATGCCCATACCATCATCGTGATGACCGATCTTCCGCTTCGCCAAGTTTTACAGAAGCCAGAAGCTTCCGGCCGACTCATAAAATGGGCTATCGAACTGAGTGAGTTTGATATTCAATACAAACCGCGGCGATCAAAGGGCAAGCGTAGCTGATTTTATTGCCGAAGGAACCCCACTAACCGATCTCCCGGTCAACGATATGCCAAAGGATGTTGCAGTCCCAACAACAGCCGCTTCACCGACCCTACCCTGCCCCATTCCCTGGAAACTGTTTGTTGACGGTTCTTCCAACTCGAAGGCAAGTGGGGCTGGGATTGTGTTGGAAACCCCCGACCATACCTATATACAGTATGCCTTACGACTTGGATTCCAAGCGTCGAACAACAAGGCAGAATATGAAGCATTGTTACTCGGCCTCCGACTCGCCGCTAGCATGAGAGTCACACACCTAAGCGTTTTCAGCGATTCTCAGTTGGTTGTAAATCAAGTCACCGGTGTATACCAAACACGGAAAGACCAGTTAAGAGCATACATGGAGAAAGTGAAAGAACTTATCAATGGATTTCAACTCTGTCATGTCACTCGGATCCCTCGTACAGAAAACGGCAAAGCCGACTTATTAGCAAAGCTAGCCTCCGCCGATGAAGACGATATACCCAGATCCGTCCCCGTCGAATACGTCGATATACCGAGCATAAATGAACCAGCTAGCAAGGCCGTCAATGCAATCGACTCGGAACCATCCTGGATCGATCCAATCCGCCAATACCTTGATAAGGGCCTGAAGATCGTGCCGAGGCTCGACGAGTGCGGTTCCGAGCCTCCCGTTACACCATACTCAACGATACTCTTTATAAGAAGGGTTATTACGCTCCGTTGTTGCGGTGCCTTAAACCCAGTGAGGCAAACTATGTGTTACGTGAAATCCATGAAGGAATCTGTGGAAACCACTCTGGAGGGCGGTCTCTCGCCCACAAGGTCCTACGACAGGGATATTACTGGCCCACTATCCAAAACGACGCTCGCAAACTCGTCCAAAAATGCGACAAATGTCAAAGGTTCGCAGCGATTCCGAGACAAGCTCCCGAGGCATTGACACCAATGACCGGTCCTTGGCCCTTTGCGCAGTGGGGTATCGATATTATCGGTCCACTCCCTATGGGAAAAGGTTAGACCAAGTTTGCTGTGGTAGCAGTGGATTATTTCACAAAATGGGCCGAGGCAGAACCGTTAGCTAAGATAACCAAACAGAAGATCACCGATTTCGTATGGAAAAATATTATCTGCCGATTCGGAATACCCCGTATCATTATTACGGACAATGGAAGGCAGTTCGATAACAGAAATTTTCGCGAGATGTGCGACAACCTCGGAATCAGAAACGTTTATTCTTCACCCCATCACCCTCAAACTAATAGGCAAGTTGAGGCAATTAACAAGATCATCAAGCAACATCTCCGGACTAAGCTTGACCGAGCCAAAGGAGCATGGGCCGAAGAACTCCCGAAAATCCTTTGGGCTTACCGAACCATGGCTCGAACCGCCACAGGAGAAACCCCATTTTCACTCGCTTACGGCTCGGAAGCCGTCACTCCCGTTGAAATCGGCTTACCTTCGGCCCGAGTCACATCATTCAACGCAGATGAAAATGAAGAACTCCTCGCACTCGGACTCGACCTCCTGGACGAGCAAAGGGAAGTGGCACGACTACGTACAGAAGCCCGGCAGCGACAAGTGGCTCGGTTCTACAATGCCCGAATTAAGATCGAGATTGTTAGGATGAGAGATATGGTTCTCCGAAAAGTATTTCCGAATACTAAAGAAATTGGATCGGGCACATTAGGACCAAACTGGGAAGGACCTTACATTGTCTCGGGTACCATCCGGCCAGGAACATACCAATTAGAAGATCTAAACGGACAATCGCTGCCCCATCCTTGGAACGCTGAACACTTAAAGATTTACTATTCATAGCTCGGCACTTAAGATTCAAGGAATCCGAATTGAGAAAGCTTTAAAGCCAAAATTCTATGAATAAAAGTGCTATCTTTCATTTATCTTCAACTGTTCTTACAAAACAAAAAAAAATATAAGGACCCCTGGTTACTGCCTTCCGGAAGGAACGGTACTCAAAGCATTCTCGCATGTACCGGCTTCATCCCCAAAGGTGACTTCAAGCGTGCCCTGGATTCTCGGATTCGAGGCTCCTCCACCTTCGATTTCGAGAGATCGAGGTCGTCAGAAAGGATTTCTTGATGTCTTTGACACATTCCAAATCCGCTTTGGAACAAGCGATCCCTTTCATCCTCGAACTCCGCCGACTCAAGGAATGCTTGGACGGCTTGGTCCCTAGCCTTCTCTGCCTCCCGAGTCTTATTGGTGGCCTGCTGAATAAGTTCCGCCGCCTCAAGCTTAGCCCGAGCCAAGTCATCTGCACAGAAGCATGGGTTGCAAGGATTCACGGTTCTCCTCTTCACTCAGAGAGGAGAGTCGACACTCGAGTAACCTCGCCCTCGCTTCATTAAGGGCTCTCTTGGAAAAAGTCGCCTGCTCGCTTTTGCGTCTTCGGCGATTTTTCGGGCAAGGCCCGCCTCGCCCATCGAACGCCGACTCAGATCTCGGCGTTCTCACGTCGCTCCTTCGCCTTCCGAGAGAAGGGTGCGGCCGATGGGCCGAGGATAACTCTTTACGTGCCTTAACCAAGCGGGGAGCAAGTTCAAAAGCACCCTTGCCGCATGGCCGACGGTTTGCGACGAAGGAGCGTTATAGAGACCGATAAACTCCTTTTCGCTCCCATGGGCTAAGGCCAGGGAACCATCCCCGACACCATCTCTTCGCAAAATGGACGGCCCCTCCCGGCTCGTTTCCTCTCCTCCGGAGGATGCGGTCCTCGTCTCTTCTTCCCCCGGGAAGACGCAACCCTTGTCTCTTCCTCCCGCCTCGGGACTTCCGTCGCAACATGTCCCGAGTCGTGCCGCCCGAGGTTCCGAGGCGGCCACCGTCACTTCCACCCTCTCTTAGGATCGGGATCCATCGGGTACGACGACAGAAGGAGCAGAAGAACTCGCAGTGCTCCTTCTCCTTCGCGCTACTCTCTCTCTCTTCTCGGCGGCCGAGGCTCCGACAAAAGGACCGATCGCGGAGGAGCCTTTAGCTTGGCTGCTTCTAAGCGGAGGACGAGTTCCACCATCTCGAGGGGCTAAGTCGAACAGTCCTTAGATGGGGACAAGCTTCGAATGCAGATCTTAAAAAAAAAAAAAAAAAAAAAAAAAGGAGACGAAGTAAATCAGAAAGACTCAAAAGGCACGTGAAAATACAATTTCAATTACCGTGACGGCCGAGTCTCAGACTGCGAGATGAAGACGCTCCGGTTGTAGGAGCACCTTCCAAGACCTATCTCACGGTCCAACGTCCTCAACTCTTTGATCCGAGCCGAAGCACTAGAGCCGAGCCGCCGCTTCTTCGGGATGTCCGCGGTGACACAAGCCCATTAGACTCAGAATATCGCAGAAATAAAGAAAGGCAAGAGAGAAGAGCCAAGTCACCGCTCTCGAAAAGCCCGAGGAACACGAGCCTCGTAGACCGGACTCACGGCCGTCTCCCCAACGGCCACGGGCCCAAAACCAACGCTCTCTCCAATGTTTGTTGGAAGTGGGGGGTCATTATTTGGGAGCCGCCCGCCCGCCAAGCGGCCGAAGACATAAAAGCGGGGTAGTTCGGATTCACGCGCACTTGGTATAAGTGAAGAAATTGCCGATCGTTAGCGGCGGCTGTCGTTCCATCTCCCACAAGATCGCACACCCGAGTAAGTTCCTCCACCCATTCTAATTATTTGCCCCGGTGCAATCCGAATACGAGACAAAACTCCCCGGACAATGGGTGAAGGGCGTACGCAAGCCGCATTGCATCGAGACTTGGTAGATCGCGACCGCCCTGTGAGGAGGATGATCCGGCAAGTCTCTGGACGGGGAGATAAGTGATGACCGATTCGGGGATGTGGTACCCGATTCGGATCCGTCCAAATTCGCCTCGTTAAGACCGAAGGAACCGGCCGCTTAGGTCATCCCCGATCCTTCTCCGTCACAAACTCAAGCATGTGCCGACTTATCAACAGAACCGACGCAGAGGTTCCTTCAAAGAATTAATATTTCCTCTTCCTCCTCCTCTTCTTCTTCTTCTATATCCCTTGGAAGATTAGGCCTTCCGGGCGGGTTATTAAGGACGACCCACCCCGAGAAGGATCAACGGAAGGTGGGCGCTCCGCAGAGCTTCGATGACCCTCTCGAGAGAGAAAAGCGGCGTTAGATCAACCGCCATCTCGTCAACAAAGAAGGCGATTCGCAACGTTCCAAAACGCTGCGCGCCGCCTTCATCTCTGAAGCTCCCTCCCGGGGACTTTGAGGACCTCTAGCCGCCATTATCACTAAATAAAGAGGAAGGAGAGACTCACGGGAGGGGGGAGGAAAACTAAATGGCGAAGAGAGTCCGCCGACAAATGGGCCGCTTTTAAAGAAAGAAGAGGAAAACCGAAGAGCTCCAAAGGAAATGAAAACGGAATGGCGGTAGAAGTTTGAAATGCGGACCCCCTTTTATAAGATTGCCATGTGGCGGAAGCAATTAATGATGAAATGATTCGACGCCGCGTCGACTCCCCCGCCGACACGTGGCGCACGTCGACCGACAACAATAATGCCCTTGCTACGTGTCCAACCATCATTGGCGGGATGAGCGATTTGTGATTCTGCGCCGCATGCATGCCGTCGAAACCGAATCGTCTCCGTCAAAGGCAACATACGTAATGCATTAAATGCCTATTTCTCTCGGACCACGTTATGAACCGACTCAAAAACTCTCTACTCCTAAGTGTCATATGAGACACACGGAGTAAGGGGGCTTACTGTTGGGGATAAAAAATACCAAGTCCCGAGACTCGGACCTAGCGCCTCGGGTCGCCGCCCCGCGTCGCCGAGGGATACTTCGGATCCGAGGCGGATTCATAAACTTTGTAAACCGAGGCGAAAGATAAGTCGGCCCGGACGACGTACCAGCCTGCCCGAATCCGCATCGGCCGAGCTTCTTCTCGACGTCTTACCGGCTGATAAAGGAAGGACAGCGCGAAACAAGGCTTCATCCCAAATATCTCGGGATAAGATTCCCGATCCCGAGGCTCACGGGATCAGATGAGGACTAGAGATGGGCACGATTCTAACTCCGTAATACGAGGAGAATAATCCTCTTACGATTGCACATTACTTGGAGGAGAATTCTCCCACGGTTAAACTCTCCAACAACTATAAAAGAAGAACCTCCATCATCTTGGGAGGTACGCAAAAAATCTCTTTCTCAAAAACCCCTCAATACATTTAGACCCAGAACCCAGGCCTGACTTTGGCATCGGAGGGTCCCCTGCTCAAGCCAGGGTCTCCTTTGTCCCTTCTCTCTGTGCAGGTATACGAAGGTCTAAGGGGACAATTCAGATTTTTGCATCAACAGTGGCTTCACGAGATTCATCCCGGTTAGGGGCCAAAATCCTCCCTTTTCTATCATTCCTCTATTTCGATGAATTCTTGTCCGTCCTTAAGTTCCCATCCCCGATTGGATCAGAATAATGAAGTTTGCTCAGGAACTAGCTCACTCAGACTTGGCTTTGGTCCCCGACCGTCAAATTCTTAGGTTTCTAGCTCGCTTCCATCGACGCGTCAGACACCGTATGACTCCCAGACTCGACTCCTAGCATCGCTACTCGCCCTCGCTTCCTGATCCTCGCTCGTTGGAAGGCCTACCTTTCATCTAAGATCGTCGGTTCAGGGTTCTGGGAGGGTTCCTAAATTCCTAAGTTTCTGTTGAACTAGTTGCGTCCATTCTCAAGTCAACTGATGCGCTAGTGGGTTCATGACCCATGGCCCAAGGGATTCCAAACTATGCTCTGATACCAACTTGTAACGCCCTGGAAATCGGGGGTCGTGTATATACTCAACTCCCAAGTTCCCGGAGTCACTTATGACCGGTTTTCATTAATATGCATTTAATCTGGTTAATTGCGCAAATATGAAATTTCCTGAAACATGAAGAATCACCACACAAGTCTACTGAAATGAAGGAGACCGAAAGAAATACATACATATACGTATATACATGTCTAAAAGAATAAAAGGGGCACATGGCGCCACCCAATAAAATCGCAAAAGAATAATATGTCCAAAAAGAATAGGACTGAGCCCACATCTCAGCGATCCGATCACGTCTCTCCAGCTGGCGGGAAACCATCCATCATCTAGAAGTAGGACAGCTCGTCCTCCTCCTCGAAGCTCGCCTCACCAGGCTCCTCCAGCCCTGAGTCACCTGCATATATGATTGGGTCTAGTTGGTGTTTTAAAACACCATCCCAGAGTGAGAGTGAGTGATCAACTCAGTGTGAACTATTAATCTCAAGTTATAACAGGCATCAATTATAGTATGATCTTAATGAAAAGTAATCAATCATCAACACCTACAACTCTTATTAAATGCGTATGCAATGCGATGATATGATGCATGCCCTCACCACAACGCTCCCTCGAGCGACTCCATCTAATGATCACATATGACAATATTCTCTCAGAGCGACCTCGACTGCCAAGTCGCTACCCTAACTAATGCGATGCAATGCGATCGTGTTAGCTGAGTTATTAGTTAAGTACATTCATCCAGTAGATTGGGGAATCTGATACACCATACGTATCAATGCCCTAAGCTGGTTGCGAGGCTAAGGCCCTATCAACGTGTGAGGCCGAGTCCCCGCAGTCCGTGATCCCGTCGGATTCCTCATCCCCAACTCCAAGCACATGAGGAGTGTCGAAAGGAAGGGGTCGCTTGCAGTCACTACGGGGAGGCGCGGTACCCCAGCGTAGCCCGATAACTCGGACACAGTGCCCCATTCCACCATGCCCGGCTCACGAGACTGTGGACCAGTTTCAAGTGGGTTATTGATGGGCTACAACGGTTGTAGGGTAGTTCAGGTTTCATACATATGTGAACAAACATGGTTAACAAACAGAGTTGGTCAGACAGTAGGCTAGACCGCACAAGTCAGGCGAGTGTGAGACGAGTGACCTCGGGCACAAGGGACCCATGTAGTCAAACTATAGCCACCTGTACATTCCCGCCCAATCCGCAGATCTAGCCCTAGCGTAATCCTACCGATAGGACTACCGTCTCTCATCATGTTCCTGACCAACCCAAGAGGGTGAAAGGGATCTACAATATGCCCACTACTCATGATATCAACTAGCACATCATTATCATATTCTCATGCATTTCAACCATACAAAACGAATACTTCTACCAAGCAAGCAAAATTATTATCACGAAAACAAGATGCATGTGAGTGTGTGGGTTGTGTGAGGAAGTTAAACACTTCCTCCATTTTGAGAAACTATGAGTACAAGTGTAAATAATCATACACACAATGAAGCACCACATACGAGGAAAAATAATCAAACAAACATGAGCATATTATCATCCATACATAATAACATGTGAAAGGTAAGATCTACATCAAATTTGAGAACTAAGCATGCACCTCCAAACAATTCCAACAAACATATAATCCCTAGTGTTTCTCTAGAATTTCAAATATAACATCTAAGCATTCAAAATTATTAAACCCACACTAAAATTGGTGCTAGGCCACCTAAGAACAATAGTCCGCACCTATGGATTGTTGGAGATAGAGAAAACGTCCTAGGAAGAGGGCTTTGAGGTCGATCGGCCGGAATCCCTAAAAGAAGCCCTTGCATGTGAGAAATTCAAGCAACACCTTCTTAATACATGGATTTTCAAGAAGAATGGGTGAATGATCTTACCTAGACTACCCATGGACGATCGTTGAGGTTTGGTGAAGAGTTTCTTCTTGAGAAGAGGTATGAAGTTGCAAGGATTGATTCCTTTGGGCCCCACCTTGATTGAGGGTCCACTCTAGCTGCCCTCACTCACACTTTCTTCTCCTTTACTCTCTTGCTCTCTCCTTTTACTCTTGGTAGTTGTGGTAAATGAGAGAGAGTTATGAGAGCTAGGGTTTTTGTTTCCTAGACTTGGGCCATTTGGCCCCAAGCTTCCACAAATTCTCAAAATAGCCCTATGGAACCCCATATTGGTGTTGGGGTGGCCCTAACAACCCTCTTGCCACCAAATTCGGTGTGTAGGAGCCTTATGGCCCGACTTGGGTCCATACAAAAATTGAGGACGGACGAATATATGATCTGAGTAAGCGTTTCCAACCCTTAAATGGCCCTGAGAGGCCTATTCTGATTGACAGGGCATCTCTGGTGCCCATCTGGCCATGAAATTTATAGGGTAAGTGCTCCGTGGCCCGATCAAGGGTCACGCAAAATTTTGAAACTATCGGATATGGGGTTTGGTCGTACGGGTCCGATTCGCGATTAACGGTCACCGTGCCACGATCGGGTCCTAGATCTGGTGAACGGGCGTTGAAAAATATATCAAACCTTCACCGCAAAATTGGAAGAAATCCGACAGCTAGAACGCCTGGTATCTCGGTTCCATTTGTAAGTGCCAGATTCCAATTCTGGCATTGGTGGGGTGCATTCGGCTAGTGCCAGATCCCAGTTCTGGGTGTCCACTGGGTTCATACTCCGCGATGGACCACAAGCCTAGTGAGATCAATGATTTCTTAGACTTTTGGATTTTTCTGACCCTCCTCGGTCGTTGGGTGGCCCACACGGGCTGTTGTTAAGTGTAACCAGCCATCAGGCTTGGCGGGCCACACCAGGTCCTATCATGACCTGTCTGGTCTATTCTAATGGGCTAATCCTAGGTTAATTAACTTGTAGTACCTCACCCTGAGCAGTTTAAACGGATGGTCCTGCGGCAAATCTGACGTGGACACCCCAGGATACTGTGCTGGTTGGACGGGACGTTACAGAAACCGAGTCGAATTGAGTTGGGTACGATTCGGATAGTTTGATATGGTGTGGTCCACTTTAGTCTTTAATATATCTTATTTTTGTATTCAACACCTAAAATAAAACGTCAAAATGGATTAACGGCTTAGATAAAACATATACATCAAGGTGGGCCCCACATGACTATGAAAGAAGTGGCTGTTTCTTTGGTCGTACTTATGTTGACGTTCACTGCAGTGACTTTTTTTTTCACGTGAATTGTTGTATTGAGGTTAACAAGTTTTATGGGTCTGATGGTGGGGTATGTGTTATATCCAAACCGTCTGTTCATTTGGCAAGCTAGTCTTAAGGCTTGAGACTAAAAATAAGACAAATCTAACTATCATGTGGACCACACAAATTGTTTAACTGTGAAAATCATTCTTTGCTGCTATTTGTGGTGCGGTCCAGATGATCTTTGGATATTATTCATTTTTTGGACAATACTCTATAATGGTCTTTAAAAATATATAAACGGTGTAGATATAATAAATACATCATTGTGGGGCCCATGTAACTTGATATCCTTTGAACCGTTCGTACAACTCGGGGTTCAAGGAGCGTCAATGCTCGTCTTGGCACGACACGTACCTACGGCTAGCCCATAGAGCCAACTACATAGCTCCTAGCTGTGTTCGGTACACCAGCAAATCTATTTGTTATGTACACCCTCTGTTGGTGCCCACCTTGAATGCATGTGATTCATTTTTGCAGATCATTTTAATGTTTGAACTCAAAATTGATGCATATCCAAAGCTCAAGCGGACCATACCATAGGAAAAAGTAGGAGGATTAATAAGAACTACTCCGGATTGGGTAGGATCGGATCGGTCCTGATCCATTCGGATCGGGTTTTTGGGTTGAGTCGGGTTAGGTCGGATCAGGGCCAATCCAAACTCGACCCGAAAAGATTCGGATCCGGATGGGGCTACCCGATCCACACCGATCCAAACCGTCAGTTCGGTTCTGATCGGGTCGGATCGGGTCCGTTTTGCCCAGCTCTAATTATTGCACACACCCTAATTCAGGTATGATCTAAACCGTTTATTATGGGACACATGGTAGGGTGATGTATCGATATGCACCACTAATATTTTGGCACCAAGATAGATGGTTTTAATTTTAAAGATAAAATGGATGGTTCATGTTGATTGTAATAGAAGTCCAATCATTTGAGGCCTAATTTTGATTGCTTTTTTCAAAAGTCACTTTGATAGTCCTGTTGATTTGATCGATGTTGTGCAATCCACGTTAATTATAATAGAGAAGGTTTGATCATTGACTTAGATGGTCCATCAAATGGCCCACCTTATTGCCCATGACAGAGAGAGAAAGAGATAAGATTTTCAAATCGTAATGCTACATAATTTTATTTTATTTTTATAAAATTTATTTTCTTTATTTGGTAGTAAATTACAATTTACAAAATTTTATCTTGAAAAACAACTACCATTAGTTTACTGAAATTATTAAAAAGTATGAAATTTAAAAATATTGGTGAAATTGTAATTTTCATATTTACCCAAACATACTCCGAATAATGCATGCCTTGTTATAGTAATCCATAAAACTAAGGACTTGATGTGCATCATAGCGCAGATGGTTTGTACTATAATCTTATTTTGTTCCATTCCTTATAGGCTTTATTCGAGCCATCATATAAATAGTTGGCCGAGAAGATGGATTCAACTTTTTGAAGAGAAAAATGAAAATGAGTTAGATGGTCCATCACTTATTCAAAATTTCTCCCATACCGTTAATATAACTAATTCAATATTTATTTATTTTAAAAAAAATTACATACTTCATTATTAATACATGGCATATGCTAATTTGTGTCATCCAAACATGCTATGACACCATTCAAATAGGGTTATAGAGATAGATAGTGCCACAACCAAACACAAAATAAATGCATAAAAAGACTTTTATATTGTGTCTATACCGTTCTCTCATCAATTTATTTTTTTCTACATGCTTGTTTCCATGGATAGTTTATTTTATTTTATTTTTTTTGTTAGCTTGTTAGTACACCCCACTGTCAGTTGACACTTCATTGTTAGCCACCCCACTAGGGATCGATACCAAGACCTCAGTATTGAAACGGGGTATCTTGTACTCAGTCTACCACTTGAGCTATGGATAAGGGTGTTTTCCATGGATAGCTTATGCTAGATATTACTTTGCTTGAGCCAATCAATCCCTTCGATAAGATAAGATGGCATTGGGATGAAACACCCACACCAAGTCTATAACCATCATTTTCACCACTCTTTTTAGCCGTCGACATCGGCATTACCATCAATGACATGACCATTTTATCGGCATCATGTTAGTGAGATGTTGATGTCCTTGAGAAAGTCTAAATAATTACTTAAAAGGGAAGATTTTTCGTACTCTGGCCATGTTTGATGGATCACACATACACTCATCGACTATACATGTGGCATATGTGTAGCTTTTAAATCATGGGCCCACTTTAAATGGGTTATACACCTCGAATTATATCAAGTGGATGATCTAGATGACTGATTGAATGACACATGATATACAACTAAAAATAAAAACAATCAACTACCCCAATTCAAGAAACAAATGTCTATAAATCATAATTTAAAATTATTCAATCAAACTAATTTTAGGGCTACAATCTATCTATAGTTGGTCGCACGATTCGGGCAGTTGATTTTGAGTTAATAAATGGTAAGTGTGTAATTTCATAGTGCATGTGTATCAACCATCACAATATGCCAAAGTATTAGATAGCTTGTCTATTCGAAAATATAAATGGCCATGCAAGATTTCTGTTAAATGTCTCTATATCATTGGCATGGAATGGCCATTGAATAAATCATCCCATTGTGGTGTCGTTTTCAATTTTAAAATGAAGAAAAACACCTTTGACAAATATCCTAATGCCAAACCTTAATCAAAAAGGTATTGTGCAATGCTCTGGCCAAACTTGTGTATGGTATGCTCTGAGGTTCAAAATTGTATAAGTGGGGCCCATGGTTTAGTGATCCAAGAGTGGTATGATGGCCTCACCATGGATGATCCATGCACCAAAAATCTTATAAAATTGATTTAAATTGGAGTTTTATTAGTTGAATGGAACCACTGATGTATTTTCTTTCTTAATTTTTGCTTTGCTCTAAATGAAGTTATGCCTTTGATAGAGTGGAATGACTGAAAAGGATTAAAACAAAAAAAAATTTACTGTCCATTTTAAAGTTTTAGTTTTTTTTTTTTTCCACAATGCAAGGGCATTTGAAGGACTAACGCAGAGATTCGCAAAATTCATGGATCTCAAATCTCCCTTGTTTGCTATTTCCATTGAGGATTTGCAAATCCTTTGATTTCTCAATTTCATGCCCTCATAAATCTAATGATTCTAGACAAATCTAAATAATAATAAAAAATAATGTTGTCAAAATTGTTATCATATCGCAAATCATAATTGAGTCTGAATCATATTCAATTGCAAATTGTAAGATTTTTTTACAATTTTCTTAATCACATTTGTAAAAAATTGAAATATAAAAATAAAGTATAACATTTTTTGGAATTCATCAATCTTCCTTTTGCCATCAATGTGCACGAAGTAATATGTCATGATAGTGTTAAAGGATTCTTATTCCTTCATTGTGTTTTTTTTTTCTCTGTCTTTCATTAAATAAAAAATAAAAAAAAATAGAAGTCTTTTAATAATTTATGTTCTTGTTACCTTTTTAAAATGTAGAATTCAGTGTAAAAGCGATCTATGATATTGCAGACCGACAAAAAAGAAGAAGATATTTTGATTTGAAGACATCATTAATAATACATATAAGACAACATGATCGTAACCATCCATAAAAACATTAAAAGTAAGTCATACATCAATTTGATGTTTTGATCAATCAAGTAAGAAATCACAAAAAAGCTACATGATTTTTCATGGAAAAGAATATATATTATTCACTATCTGACGAAGAATAATAAAATAATTTACCTTTTTTAAACAATTCTTAAAGCTCTCACAAATTTAAAAACATAAAATAAAAGTCAAGTAAATCTTAAAATAGAAGAAATAAGTATAATTTAGATCATAAATCGTACTACTCAAATCATAAAATCGTAGGATTCAAGATTGAAATTCAAACCATTTTGCTTAAGATTCAACTAAAATCATATATCATAACTTGCAGATCATAGGATTTTGACAACATCGATAATAAACACTTACGAATTAAAAACTCCACAAAAAATGAGAAGTTTTCAAATGCAATAAAAGTTATGTAAGCACTTGATGGACTACGTAACCTGGCGAGGATTTGACTTAATTCGCTAACGTAGATGGAACAAGTTGATGCAGATGAGACCTACCGTGTCCATTAGGTGCGCCTCCCTAGTTGTTTGGACCATGGCCCAAAAATCAGGCAGATTCAACATCGAATGGGTTACACACCACGATAAATAATTAAGATAAGAAGGTTGGCAATTAATTAAAATCATATAAATTGTGTGTGGATCTATTGTGGTGTGTATATGCCATCCAATCCACTCATATGATGTGCCACATCATGATAAACAAATTCATTGAAAATCAGAACATTCTAAGACTCACGGAAGGTGTACCACATGAATTTAGAAGTTTTAGGCATTATTTTACACCATTCTTATGGCGTGGCCAACTTAAATATTGGATTACATTTATTTTCTAGGAAAATATGGTGAAAACTAAATAATTTACAACCTTTTGTCCTCTCTCATTTACAAACAAAAACTAAAGATTTCATTTACCGATAAATCATCTACAACCTTAGACTATAACAACCATTTTTTTTTTAATATTATTTTTTTAATGCATTGCGATGAAGGAGAGATGCACCCCACTCTCTCATTTCTCTCTGATAATTTTAATGGCTCTATTTTATTTTTAATGCATTACTATAGAGGAGAGACACACCTAGCTCCCTCTATCCTTTGTCTCACTCTCTCTCTCAACGGCACATATCTTGTTTGCGGTCTCCTTTCGTGGGCCCACTTCTGTCTCACTTAGCGTATGGTTTTTTGTGAGGATCAACCCTAAGCTTTAGTGAGATGGACTTAACCCAATGATCTACTTTAAAATCTACTCTTATTTTATTTAAATAATTTTTTTAAACAAATTATCTCTCTAAATTATGGTAAGAGTAAATACTCAATTATAAAATATAAACCATTTACGGGCTATCTAAACAAGATAAATCATTTACAACTTAAAGCCAAATAACAATTGTAAATTTTGTACGTCGTCACGTACATAATTTACAACTTAGAGAAATTATACATTTACAATCTCCATCATACAATTGAATATCACTAATCAAATTCTCCAAAGATAAAGAACGATGAAAAATATATATATATATATATACACTTCAAATATGAACTTTTATTTATTTTATTGGGAGACCTTTGATCTCCACCGTTCATCACAATTCAAACCCTTGCGGGAGCAACAATCACAACTGTTAAAAAAACTATTACAAGTGGGCCACTTGAGGCACCTTCCAATCCTTTTCATCTTTCTTTATAACTAAAACGACTCCTACTCAAAGCCAACCATCAACCTTACCAATATATCTTGAAATGACGAAAATGCCCACCCCTTATCTTCCAATGACACATAAGTGGCCTTCCTTCCCTTCAAATTTACAATCATACCCTTCTATTTTTTAAATTAATTTTAATTTTCTGTGCCATTTTGACACATATAAGAAAAGGGCATGCCGGTCATTTTGAGAAATGACTGGTAGGACATGTTTGTCATTATGAGGTAAGGCACTTGGGCATTTCCGTCTTTTCCCCAACTAACTATACTTTGATATTTTCAGCTTGCAGTGACACCGTGTGTGTCAGATCGCCGATATACAGACTGTGTTCGCCGACCGGAATCCTCCGAATTCCGTCCCGATCGACGACGCTGAGGTGCTTGCACACGTGCACATCGAGTGTCACACGTGCCTGCGACCGTGCCGCTACATGCACCTTCTTAAATGCCACGAGCTGTTTGAGTGGGGCCCAGCGGCCCGCTGGAGGGGCCGAGAAAACGAGTAGCGTGTGGGACCCATCCATCTCACCAGTGTTCTTAACATCCACGTGTAGATCAAGCAACAGACCATCGCAATTGGCGTGTGTGACCCTGATCGCCTCCCCCATTACTGTGGAATTGCGAAATGAGGCCTGTGGGCCACCGAGAGGGATCGAAACCGTTGGTGGGGCCTGGGCCAGGCTATGAACGAATGAGGTGTAGGTTAGGCCGTGGCCGAATGGGTATACGACATCGCCGTGGTAGAACCTATACGTGCGGCCTGGATAGCCTTTCGATGGTTCAGATCGCATGGCCATGTTCGTCATGGGCACCTTCGCTACGTACTCCTGCGGGTACCATGTCACAGGCAACTTGCCTCCTGCATGCACGTGATTGTGCATAGATAAGGTTTTTTATGTCATTTAAAAGTTTTAATGGTGGTTTAGTAATTCTATTCATAGTTCTAAAACTCACTGACTCGACTCAAAACTCGACCGAGTCAACTCAATTCGTAACGATTCGAGTCGAGTCATTAGAAAACTCGGTTTTTAGACTCAGAGAAGCTGGTCTGAGTAGACTGGTTTTGCAAGTATAGAAGTGTGATGTACCTGGATTGAACCTTCCGAAAATGACGTCGGCGATCGCTGTCCCACCGGCCTGGCCCGGATAACCAGCCCAAAGGATGGCGGAGATCTTGGGATTGTTCTTTGCGAAGGACACATCGACGGGCCCACCACATATAAGGACCAATATGGTGGGCCCCCTAGATGCCATTGACACTCTAGATATTAGCTCTTGTTGGCGCCCGGGAAGGAGCACCGATTCCCTGTCGACGAACTCGGCTTCTATCGACTGGTCGAGGCCCATGACGAGTACTGTCGCATCGGCGCTGTGGGCCGCACGTTCTGCGGTCCCAAATAGCGTGTCATCACCGCACGCCACGTTGCGACACCCGATTTGATGGATGGTCTTGACGTATCTACCAATCCCTTGGTAAGGTGTTGTATATCCGCATGGAATACCTACGTAATATAATAGTTTGGATGTAAGATAGTAAAATGGAATGGGCCTGGGCCCAGATGGGCCCATTTTAATGGATGGTCCTGTGATCTAACCATTCAACCAGTGGACCGCACCGTTGATTAGATGTCCAATGGGCTGTCGAGAAAACATGGTGGCCCAATGTATCAATGGCTTAGATTACAAGCCAGTTGGCAACTAATCTCATAATGTGATTAGTCTGATAAAATCATCAACATCTGGGTAAATTTGGGCCCACATTTTGAAGAGATTGGGGTGGGCCTATTTGAGACTTTGGGCCCCACCCAAATATCAAAGGTCCCAAAAATCTCCTCTGATTGGAAAATTTGTATGATCAACAGAAAATCGACGGCTTTCGACCGTCCAATCGGGCGATCTGGTTGGCCACTCAAGGTCGGCCGAAAATATGGGCCCACAACTCAACGTCCTGAGTGGGCCATGCATGGGAGTTGAAAACATAATACAGTACATGAGATATGGCTTACCGGCATAATTCCCAATCATGGTAACTGTAGCATCGGAATTGGGTCCAATAACGGCGACGGTACGGATATGGGCCGGCGATAGAGGCAGCGCACGTCCTGTATTCTTCAAGAGTACGATCCCCTGACGGGCAGCTTCAAGGGCCAGCTGTTGATGGGCCGGGGTGCAGACATCGGCGGGCCCAAGGTGTCCAAAGGTCTGAGCCGATGGCTCACCATCAAACATTCCGAGCCGCATCTGTACCGTAATTGTATTAGCAAGGGCGCTATCAACATCAGCCACCCTAAGCATTCCCACACGTACGGCTTCCTCCGTATGCAGTGCTAGGAAGGGCCCACAGTTCAAATCCAGACCTGAAGATGACCAAAACAACCTTGAGATTGATCAATTGATACATTCTCCGGTGGGCCCGGATTCTACGTCCCGACATACATGTACACCTGTTGGGCTTGTGCTTGACTTTCAAGCCCATGATTTGTACTGGGCCTAATTTCAGGCATCGAAAAATAGTGGGCCGGGCGATGCTTTGGAGAGCCCATGAATTAGCGAGCACTCACCTGCTTTGATGGTGGCCGCTGCGGCTTCTTCCGGCGTAGACGTGTAGTGTTGTGTGTCGTAAAGAACGCCCACTGAGTCGCAATCCGAGACGATGTATCTAAAAGGCCAAGAAAATGATTGTGTATCAAGGCAAAGCACTTGGGCTGTCAGTAGTACAGATCGGGACCATTGGTCGAATGGGCCTAATCGAAGACGAGATGGACTTTGGCCCATTTAAGGCTTGTATGTCAGACCATAGCCCATGCATTGGCCCAGTGATGGCCAGAAATCTTGTTCTTGGCAAATCCTGTCCAACTCGTCTGAGTCAACTCAGACTTGGTCGAGTTCCGACTCGGTGTGAGTCCTCATTTAACCATGGTTTTTAGGGCTGTTAATGGGCCGGGCTGGGCCATAATTGAGGACTGTCCAAGCCACGACTGAGCCCGGACCACGACGATCATGCACCGATGATATGACAAAAATGCCCTTGAGACCATCATCCGGGCCCACCGATGGCACTACGAGTTTGCGAGTGATATGGGCCGCATATGTATGGGCCTGATTTTTAGGCCCAGTTAATAAACGGGGCCCATTGCCTCTTGTGATTTTAAACACACGTCGTCGGAATCTGACACATCAGTGATGAAAGATGACTGACCCGTTGAGGCCCCAGTCGCCACGGATGGTGTTTCGGAGGAGATTCCGGTCAGCGCAGGTGGGGATGCCGTTAACCTGATTATACGAGCACATGACGCTTGCTACCTTTCCTTCCACCACGCACGCCTTGAATGGCACATTGTACGTGTCCGCAAGGTCTTGCTTGCTAACCTGTCACGTGTGAGAGGGAAGTACGTGTGAGTTTTAGAATTTTGGGTGTGCCCACTGTGTTTTGTATAAACCATCTAATCCATTCAAAAGATGCAGTTCAACAGGATGAGTGGATACTAAAAAGAATTATACCATTCTAAGATCCAGGTGGGCCACACAACTTAATTTCATTGGATGATTTTGGTAGAGCGAATTCGGTGAGGGCGGTGAAACACCCACTTCAGTGAGGCCGTTCTGTGGGCCGTCCATCTGTTTTGCTAGCTCATTTTAGGGCTTGATCCCAAGAATGAAGCAGATTCAAATCTCAGGTGGACCACACAACAGGAAACAGTGGTGATTGAACATCTACCATTAAGATCTTCCTATGCTTTCCATCTAACTTGTGCTTAAAAGAAGTTTTTAATGGTGGGAATTCAATCACCACGTTTTCTTGTGGTGTGGTCCACCTGACATTTGGGTCTGCTTCATTTTTAGGCTCGTCCCCTAAAATGAGCTGGAAAAATGGATGGACGGTGTGGATATACAGAAAATACATCAACGTGGTCACCACGGTCATGGCCTCACCGAATCCGTTCTTGGTTTTTGGCATGATTTTACACAGGCTGTCATGTACCCATCACGGTGGGGCCCACTCATGTAGCTGTAGCATAAGTTTATTTTACTGGCCGACAAAAGAGAGGCCCAAAACAGGAAGGACCGTGATCTAGCTGACACGTGTTCAGGTAAGAATAAAGTATTCTGTATGGAATTAGATAATGAATGATAGCAAAGTAAATATTCCATGGTGATATAATTAGATAAGTGATGATAGCAGCCTGTTTGATATTCAAGATAGTAAGGTCCACAAATGAACGGTAGATGGCACTTTTCACATGTACGGTGGAGATGAACCGACATTTGGTGATTTACATGCTAGCTTTCAGTTTATACTTATGGGGCCCATGGTTCAGCTAACCAGATCGTTGATCTGGTGGGCCCCACTGTGGATGGACTGTGCCCTAAAAATCTCTTGCACACATCAAGACCATATGTAACATTAAAGGTTTGGATCCAACGGTTAGAATCTTCAAATCTAGGAAAATTTTGGCACATGGTTCATCTACGGTGGGGCCCATCATACCTACGGTTTGGATTACGGATACATGTGCCCCACCTGAAGTTTTGACGGTACGAGAGTGAAACGATTGAATACCTTGGCGTTGAAATTGAAGCGATTCACGCCTTTCCAGTTATCGAGGTCGTAGGCCGTGTAGTGCTTGCAGCAAGCGGCCACCTTCAACTGGTTACCGTCTTTTCCGTACGGCTGCTGCAGCCCCCTGACGTACCTTGCCGCATATTTACCGGCTAGTACCGGGTCCTCACCGGGAGTCTCCTGTCCTCGCCCCCACCTCGGATCGCGGAATATATTCACGTTCGGGCTCCAGTACGTCAGTCCGGCGATACCGCCGTTGTACATCGCTCGTGCTTCATCCGACACCACCTGGCCAACCAGAAAAAAATGGGATAGATTATTTCAATCCAAACCGTCAAAGATGTAGGACACATTGGGTTTGGCCCAAATCCTAGAGATGAAATTGTTTGGGTGATAATAACCATCCGATTTGAGGCCACGTAATGGATGGATGAAGGTTAATTGGTCGGGATCATTGCGGAAAATCAGATGGTTTAAGTTGTTAGATCTATTTCAGAACCATGTTCAATCCACGACGGGGTCCAAGGTGTGAACGGTCTGGATTGCGTAAACTTATTCTACTTGTAAGATTGAACGAATGGCCACCATTTATAAAATGGCGATGAATACAATCACAGAACTTCGTCAAGCGCAAGTCTCCACGCGTGTCAGCATTTGTAAGGCGGGCCCCCACTTCATGAAATCTGTACCAGTCAAATGGTGGTCTCGTAGAAGGGTGAAATTCATGTTCCAGATCCTAGCCGTCTGATGATTTGGGCACAGATGATCGAGTAAAAAAAGATTATTAAAAAAAAAAGAAAAAAGAAGCCAACATCCATAAGGAAAGATAATAAATCTACAAATCTAATGGCTGGGATTGTTTTATAGAGAAGATTTTATGACTATCGCCCATCCATAATGGTTCTCACCAAATGAACGGTTTGGATCATCCGGTGGACAGATTTTGTCATCCACAGGATTCCAATTCAAGTTCCCCAGTCCCATTGGCCTAAATAACAGGACCCACTTGCCACTTACATGGGCCGTGGACACGCGGATTGACTGGTGACCCAAAAAGCTCTATCGACCCCACCATGATGCATGTATTTTATCCACGCCGTCCATTTATTTTGTCAACTCATTCTAAGGGTATGAGCCCAAAAATGAGGCGAATCCAAAGTTAAAGTGGACTACATCAACAGCAGCGAGAATGACACATACCATTGAAACCTTCCTATGGTAGTCGTTCAAGAGGGAAAATTGGATGTATAGCGTATAAATCATAATAGGCCCCACAGAGCTTTTATACCAGCTACGTAACTGTTGCGGGTCACCATCCAATCCACGTGCATGGCCCCTTCGTTCCACGAATGGTAGCCTGGGAGACCACCTGAATTGTTAGACCCCAACCATTTCAACAACTAAATAAAGCCAGAGTAATTTTTTACCATAGACCCGACCTACCAACCACTTTTTTTTATTCGAATCAAACAAAACCTACTTTGTAAATCTAGACCAATAAAAATAAACATACCCCTGCTTTTTCCCAACTACTTTATCTTAAAAATCAGATATATGTTTATACAAAATCTTCTTTCCGCATCTGAAAAAACTACTTTGGTGAATTTTCAGCCGTCCAAAAAAAAGTCATAAAAAGTGACCGTCTACGGTACTAATTTTTTCATAAAGCAAGGGCACTATCGTCAATTCATCATTAAGAAGGCCGCGAGTTATCTTTGCCGTATGATTAGTGGGCCTGGAAACTCGTAACTTTTTGTCAGCACTTCACTTTTCAGATTCTGTCCAGGAAAAAGACCAAGATGCCCATGCAAAAAGTCACGTGATTCCAAAACTGGACTCCTGTTGCACGGAATTTTATTTTTCAGGTAATAGGCACATCACATTCATCTATCAAACGTTATAAAATGTCATATCACATGCGCCTCACGCCCATAACCCCACTTTCCCTGCGCTCACATGCGCACCATATAATCACATGGGCCATCTATATAAAAGGGAACTGATATTCACACCCTCTCTCACTGATAATACACCCCACCTTCTCTATTTTATTTACGGTCAGATACAAATTAGTATATCTTTGTACTGTCTCATTACCAGAAGTAGAAAGCATGGCTGTATGGGGGTATTTATCAGTCAGGTGGGTGTCTATGCAAAGGAGAGGATCAGGTGCGGTCCTAGCCTCACCTAAAACAGTGGGCCCCACCTTGATATATTTATGGTATATCCACACCGTCCATCGGTTTTTCCAGCTCATTTTATGACATGATACCAAAAATTCTCAGGTGGACCATACCGTAGAAAACAGTGATGATTAAACTTCCACCATTAAAAAATTCCTAGGGCCCACCTTAATATTTCCGTAATGTTTATTTTCCATCCAACGTGTTGATAAGGTTACAAACACCTGGATGAATCGAGAAAACTAATATCAGCTTGATCCAAGACATTGGTGATCCAAAAAAGTAGTTAATGGTCAATCACCACTGTTTCCTAAGGAATGGTCCACCTGAGATTTGGATCTGCTTCATTTTTTGGTGCACGCCCTGAAATGAGCCGAGAAAATGGATGGACGGCGTGGATATACGATACTTTCATCAAGGTGGGCCCCACGGTTAGGGCCGGACCTAATCGGCTTCGTCTATGTATACATTGATACGAGGAGTTCTATGATACTCGGCTGCGTATGACACTTGATACGCAGGCACTCACAAAATTGTACACGTCAGACTATGCATTCCACTGCCTACCAGTCACAAGCCCAGCATGAGATTGTTTTCGAACCTCATATTCGTAGACTTTTGTTGGTGGGAATAGGACTGTCGGATTTTTTCATTTTTAACCGTCCAACAGATGTCCACCAATCCGATAGTCACATAATTAAAATAATCTTAAATTTTGTTTTATGGTACATCTACATTGGATATCATAATTTGGATGGTTTAGATTCACTACCTTTATATCACGTGTAATTTTTAAGTGGCTGCGTATCATCCACCTCCCAGCGTACGAAAGTTTTTCTTAACTTATGTAGCCGCTCCCTACTTCTGGTAGGCGAAAAAACTAGTATGCTCGTACGGGACGCGGATTGGCTACTCCCCCTGACACCAGCCCCGGAGCTGGTGGTCGGTGCTCTGTGGGCCCCACCATGATGTACGTGTTTCATCCATTCCGTTCATCCATTTTTAAAGATCATTTTAGGGCTTGATACCAAAAATGGGAGGGACATAAATCTCAAGTGGATCACACCACAGGAAAAAAATAGTGAGTGGATATCCATCATTTAAATCCTCCTAAGGCCCGATTTACTGTTTATTTGACATCCAATCCGTTGATTAGGTTATAAAAACCCAGATGAAGGGATAAAACAAATATCAACTTCATCCAATACTTTTATGGCCCCCAAAAAGTTTTTAATGGTCGAAGTTCATTAAACACTGTTTCCTGTAATGTGGTCCACTTGAGACTGGGATATACCTCATTTTTGGTATCAAGCCCTAAAATGATCTTTAAAAATGGATGAATGGAATGGATGAAACACATACATCATGGTGGGCCCACAGAGCACCGACCACCAGCTCCGGGGCTGGTGTCAGGGGGAGTAGCCAATCCGCGTCCGCTCGTACGCAGTTGATTGGGAGAGCATTATGGTTAGTACTCCCGAACTCGGAAACTGTACACGTGGCATCATGTAAGCTGAAATCTGACCGTCCTATTAATGGGCCACACTTTCGATGAATATTAAAACAAACAATTACAGTGAAATGATGGACTAATTGGCAGATTGACGCATATCTAATCGACGGTTTGTAAAAAATTACCCAGAAGGGAATCTATTAATCAGAGGTCGTGATCGTCCAATGAAATGTTATGCTCCATCTAAAATGGGGATTTTGATAGAGATAATCTGAACAGTCGGATGGCATCTTAGATGCATCTGACGTGGCAAATGACGGTATAACGTGAGACCATCGGGATCCTCTGTTTGCCAAAAGCATGACTTTTCGGCTTTCCTGTATCGTCATTGGTCCATGCCAGTAAGCAATTACGGTGTGTAATGATGCCGTCCAGTTGGATTGCAACAACCACTAGTTTCCTGCTTGACGCAAACCCACGTGAGAGCGATGGTTCTTTGCATGATAAATTGGCAGAAACTGGACTGATCCGGCCCATCCGACCCAATTCCATCCGAACCAAAGGCTATAGGATCGGATCATATTGAGTTTGGATCGGATTGGGTTTGGATCATATTGAGTTGACCCAATCAGATCCGACCGTAGATCGGATTGAGTTTGGATCAGTGGTCAATTTGGACTGAACCGATTCGAAATCTGATTTAAATGGATTCGATCCGATCCAGTCGAGTATATATAAATAGTTTTTTAGATTTTTTTATTTTTTTTTACCTACCCACCAAGCGGCAGCCCCTCGCTCACCCAAACCCTAAAGCCCTAAACTCTAATGAATGAGCAGAATCCAAACCTGGCAACCCCTCTACTACAGATACGTTTGCCATAGAGTCATAAACCTTTAGACTCGGCCATTATCCGTGTTTGCATACGAAGCATCTTCTACGACCCTCGCCTCGTATGGCCCTTTCCACTTTTTTTTTCACAAGAAAAATTACGAATCCTATGATCTCGACACTTCATCTTCTTTCTACTTTCACTTTCCCTGTGCAGGCTTCCAGCTACAGCTTCAATTTCCAACCATGTGGCCCATCAGAGTACTCATCAGTGTCGTACAGTGGCACTCTTCAAGGTACCTCAGACGAGGATACGATCACCACTGTCGAGACCAGTCCTCCTAAAAGGCGAGCTGGATGGATGAAATTCCGCAGGACGCGACATCCCACATCTACAAGGGTGTCCAACAAAGGAATGGAGGTAAAAAAACGTTAGGACCCATCCGAACTGTACTCAATCTGATCTAACTCGGTTTTCTTGACTCAGTCGGACTTGGATTGAATCAGGCTAGCAGGGCAGATGATCACCCGAAATTGGTTCCGGATTGGATTGAGTACGTGTCAGGCCTTGAAAATTTCGGACCGAGTCGAGTTGGACCCAATCCTGTCCAACTCGACTCGATGCCTAGCTAGCTCTAAATTGATCACCGGATGGTAAGACTCTGTGTTGGAAAATTACCAGAATACCCTCTATCCACCGCCCGCGAGAAAATGACCACAATTGGTTTTTTAACTTTTGACACAAAAAATCACCAAAATACATTGGGCAAAAGATTTGTAAAGTTACCAAACTGCCCTTTACGAAATCGATATTTACACTACTCTAGTTTTGATAATACAGGAGCACAAAATTGAACTAGTTTATTACAAAAAAAAGTAGATAAAAAGGTGGACTATCAAAAGGAGGGTGTAGATATCAATTCTCACAAAAAAGTAATTTTAGCTTGGATATGATATTTTTGTTGATTTTATTATTAATTGGGATTATCTTACCCGTCCAATCTCTTCCCAGAGAGATTCATTGAAGGAAGCAGCGGTGGAGATGACTTGCGGAAAGCTAGTAGCCACGGGGAAGTTCCCGCCAAATTTCACGCCGGGCCCCACATTGGAGACGCCGTGGAGGGCCTCAGACCACCATTCGTACCCTCCTATCCCGAGCCTCGGGACGGGGGCAGCGTTGTTCACGAGCAGTCTGATCTTCTCGTCCAACGTCAGCCGTCCGATCAGGTCCCTCACGCGGTCGGGGATGGGGAGGGACGTGCGGCAGAAGGGGAAGTTGCTGGCGCTGCCTACGCATGCGAATGCCTGACGCGAGTCTACTCGAGGTGGGGAGAAGATGAAGGCAAGAGAAAGAGAAAGAAAGAGGAAGAGAGATGGGATTTTGGCCATTAGAGAGAGAGAGAGAGGGTTTTGAAAAAGATAAGATGAAAAGCAGGGTCTTAAATAGATGATGATAGGGATTCTGTTATTGACGATTGGATTTCCACGTCGGGTCTTTGATCTTTTGATTTTTTTTTTTGATTTTTTATTTTTGAATCTTTGATCTTTTGATTGCTGCGTGAGAAGCAGCCGCTAGAGAGAGAGAGAGAGAGATGTATCGTTACACGCAGTTGGGAGTGTCGGACTGTTATAAGTGTTGGGGTGTAGGCTGCTGTAGAAGGGGAGGAGAATCTCCTGCTATGTGGTGGGTGGGCCCTGAAACAAAAGTTTTATGGGCTCCACCTTGATGTATGTGTATGTCATCCACTCCGTCCATTGTTTTCCAAGGCTCATATTAGGTCTTGAGATCAAAGATAGATGCAAAACTCAAGTGGGCCACACGACAGGGAAAGGCGAGGATGGAGACGCTACCATTGGAACTTTCTTGGGGCCCACTGGAGTTTTCCATCAACCCTGTCTCTGTCTCTCTCTCTGTCCGAGTGACAGTGGCGCCGTTCACTTTTTCAACGGCTTGGATGCCATATAAATTCAAGTGGGCCGCACCACATGATAAAGTGGGGATGAGACACCTACGATAAAAACCAGAATTTCGGATCCACAATGGGAACGGGATGAGGAAATTTGGGGAATGGGACAAGAACCGTTCAAACCTTCCTGGAGCCGGCCGATATTTGTTTTTCCATTCATCTGATTGGTACTGGCACATTATGAATGGTTTGGATGGCTCATAAACATCACGGTGGGTCCAGGAAGAATGGTAGGCATCCCTATTGTCACTGTTTTATGTGGTGTGACCCACTTGAGCTTTAGATAAAACTGATTTTTGGCTACCGTCCTAACATGAGATGCTGCAAATGATGGATGGAGTGGATTTCACACTCACGTTACCGTGGACCCCACACATAAAAAATCCAGTTTGTTCATCAAGAAATTTTCGCGGTTTAGATTGCGTGGCCAGAGTTTTAGGGACGCGGATTGCGTACTTTTATTTTGTTGTTAGCTTGTTGGTACACTTCACTGTTAGTTCACACTTCACTGTTAGAACTAGGGAATCCGTGTCCTACCCCGCCTATCTCTAGCCTCCAACGGGCAGTTATGTAGGCGGGCCCACCGTGATGTATCTATTTATCTACACCGTTAATCCCTTTTCTTATTTCATTTAATGTATATGCACGAAAATGAGGTAGATCAACGCCCAAGTGGATTACACCAAATAATAAAGATCATTTAATGTATATGTACAAAAATTTGGCAGATTAACGCCTAAGTGGATTGGACGCGGACTGCGTCGTACCGCCACCCGAACGGTAATCCGCCTGGGCAGAGATCTGTGGGGCCCATATAGTGATGTAAGTGTTTTATCCACATTGTTAATTATTTTTCTTATATTATTTTAGGATATGAGCCAAAAAATAGGCAGGTTCGGGATTTGTGGACCACAAAGTGGGGATTGAACATCCACCATTAAAAACTTCTTGGGAGCTGGATAGGTTATATGGTAAAAAAACATCACAGTGGCCCTTAGAAAGGTTTCAATGGTGGGTGTCATAATCACTGCCGCTTACTTTGATGTGGTCCATTGGAATTTTTTATACTCTTCATTTTTTTGTCTCATTACTTAAAATGATTTAAGAAAAGCAATGAACAGCGTGAATAAAAACACTTACATCACGGTGGGCCCCACAGAGCCCTGCCCGAACGGGTAGGACCCAATCCGCGTCCCAAGTGGATTACACCAAATAATAGGGTTGGATTGCATTATATGCAAAAGTCATACGTGGTATGGTCCACTTGAGCGCTGAATCTGCCTTATTTTTTTGTTCATATATTAAATAACATGAGTAAACAGATACATGATGATGGCCCACCCACAGAACTGCTCCCTCGGGATAGAGACGGGTGGGGGTTGTACGCAATCCGCATCGCATCGGAGTCTATGACTGAAGTATAGCCGTTAGATTTTGGCTCCAGGATGATTAAAATTGGACAGCTGAAAAGAAAAGGAGTGAGCCGACCATTATCAGATTGATGAGTACCCGCAGCTGACCAAATAGGGAAATGTTCATGCACGTGAGCTTTCACAGACAAGCATGTTTTGCTGCGAATGTATATGTGGCCTCAAATCCGCATCATGTAAAGGGCGTGAAGATCTGTCAAATGTTGCAAGGTTTGGAGGAGAACGTGGGGCTTATAGTTCAAATATATAGAAATGCTCACGCACCTATCACCAACATGGATGTAGGAAAATGAATTCATGTTTATTAGAAAATGAATTCATACAAGAAAGAGAACTAAATACATAGAAAAGATAAAATATTAAAAAAGAAAGAAAGGAAAAAGGTACTTGCATGTTCTAACCAAAAAAAGGACAGAGAGAAGTTTTATTTTTTGCATAATTCTAAATAATATTTATATTCCATGCATAAAATGATGGAAAAATGTGTTGGAAATACCCTAAAATAAAATAAAATAAATTATTTTCTTTTTACCAGGTTGAATCACGTAAAATATACACCGTCCTGCTATGGCTTTCAAGGTAGCTAGCCGTTTGAGATTAATAATCCAACCATTCTCAGTCGTCAATGCAAAGTGTAAACCGAGCGTCACAATCTCCAAAGCTTCAATTAAAAATACTACACAGATATCCTTATATAAACCACGGTTTTCTTCATTTTGCTTTCATTGTGGGACAAAAGCACACATTGCACTTTTCGATTGGGCGACAAAATCTTGAAATCTTGAAATATTTAATTCTTTTAAAAAACAACAAATCTAAACATAAAACTAATCGAAATATCTTATTTTGGTAAGGTATGACTTTTTCTTACTCCATTATGCAAAACACAAAACATCTATCATAACATTGCTTAGATGGTTCTCTATAAAATCATTGGACATTCCCTCACTGGTATCGAGAAAGTGAGATTCTTTCTTTTTATATTTTGAAAAAGGTCTTATGATTACGTGCATTATACAAACAAACATTTACTTACATTTTTCACATTATGACTAACAAATTAAATATTACAATATTTTCTAATGAGTGGTCCAATCTGTTGGTTAATTTATTTGAGCAATCATAATATATAGATATTTTGCTGTTTTCAAAACAAAGACAATTCATTTTAATTTAATAGTACATTTTCCTTTTATCCTATAGTATAAGATTCTTTTCTTTTTAAAATCATTTGTAATTCTCAGGCGACGGTCTTTTCTTTTTTTCATTATCCATGTATTTTATTTCAATTGGTACATTATTATTAATTTCTAAATCTATAGTGAATGCATGTTTTGTTTTTTTTTTTTTTTTTAAATTTAAATATTCACTTACTAAAATTGACAATTATTTTATTTATTTTAATACATCACATATATAAAAATATTACATTTTAAAATATTTTCCTTTTGAACTCATAATTATAATTTTTTATATTAGTTGTTGCGTTTTGAGTGCTGTAGTAAATGTGAATTGGTTGTCTGGAATTTTCTATCGCTCAATGACCCTTTCATCTTATTATTCTCTTTTTTATTTTTCTCTTTTACACGTCCTCAGCTATCTTTTTTATAATCATTTTATATCTAGCCTCTGATTTTTATTTCTAGCAAGAGAAAATTATATTCTTCTTTAATCAATCTTCCATGGGTCCCAATCAATCCATATCTTTTCTTGCTTTTACGTCGTGGAAAGTGAGACTCTTTATTTCTTTGTTTTGGATAATGACACACTCACAGCACACACAAATACATGCACTTGCAAGGTGGGCCACACCAAAAAGATCACCAAAGGCAAAATTCGATCAACCGCTCATTAAATGGCCACACCTAGTTATTAATAATTTCATCCGTATTACCTGCCTAATTAGTGGACCATCCAAATTTTCTCACCAGAGATCTTCCTTGCGTTGTACACAAACCAAAAGCTCAGATATTTTCTATGCAAATGACGAACTGGCAGCATAGAAAGTCGTTGCATGTGAAGGACATTTGTCAAGTTGAAAGTAGGCCTTGGTTCATGAGAAAATTACGAAATTACTATTGATGGTTTTAAAAGGTGGGAGAAGGCGGTTTTTGAGACTCGAGAGTAGGAAAACGTCAACCGTTGTCACGGGCATTATCGGAACAAAATAGTCAGATACTCAGGGGACAGAACGATTACGTTATTTACTTGGGACGGACCTTTGCAGCTGCGACCCCCGATCTAGTTATGTGGGTGGGACCCTGACCGTGGGTCCCATCACTTTATAGTATGGGCCCATGAATGAAGCTGATCTAAATCTTAGATGGAGTAAATACAAAAGAGTGATGAATGACCATTAAAAATATTTAGTGGGCCACACAAGTTTTCGATCAAACTGATATTTTTGTTACCTTTCGTCCCCTTCATCCAGGTCTGGTCTACTTGAAATTTGGATCTGTTTTATTTTTTCGGCCCATTTCATAAAATGATCTGAAAAAATGGATGGACAGAATAGATCTACAACACGTATATTCAGGTGGGCCCTACAGTCAGGGTCCCACTCATATGGCTGGACCAGGGGTCGCAGCTAAGTGGCGTCAATTAACCTTTGATTATGTACATTCGGTTCTTTTTTGGAAAGGAATAATGATCACATTCGTTTGAGGTGAGTGGGACCCACCGTGATGCGTGAGTGCCATCCAACTGTCTATTACGTGTGTCCCCTAATGATAGACCTAGACATAAAAATTCAGCATGGTCTATAAATCAAGTGGACCACTCCAAGACGAACAATGGAGAACATAGGGTGGGGGGACATCACGGTGGAAATTTCAGGATGGAATGTGGGCTCCACTGGTTGTGTATATGTTATCCAACCCATTAATCAGATGTCACGACCATGATGGAGTGATGCACCAAAAAATTTAGGTGGACCACAATAAGTGAATTAATATGTTTTAAGCATTAATGCATATCTCTACATGCAGTGTGTCCCACCGAAATGTTGGAAGGAAATAATTGCTGGTATTTACTGTTCAAATAACTAGACACACCAGATGCACGGTTTGGATTCCACATATAAGTCATTGATGGGGCCCACGAGGATCAAACGCATGGAAACTTCCATACGTCGTAACGTACGTGATCATTGATTTTTCGGGTCCGCGTTCAGAGGATATGGAATTTCTTGTGCTTTTTTAAAATATATATTTTATAATTTAATATTGTTACTTACGTGCCTGCATGATTTTTCTTTCACGTAAAGGTTTCATTTCTTAAATTAAATGTAATTTATTAGTGACTATACTTACGTGGCATCTTCAGATGGGAAGATGCCACACGGCACAAGGGATGGTGACATGGCATAATGGCCCACCATGAACGGACGGTAGTAAACCATGTCCCTTGTGGACACTATTTCGCTTCTGTTGCGGTGTAGGACCACCAGCACGAGTCGGGAACGGATTGGCTAGTCTCCCTGCCACCAGCTAATGGCTGATGGTCGGTTCTTTGTGGGCCCACCATGCTGTATGTGCTTCATCCATGCCGTTCATCTATTTTTTCTAGATCATTTTATGGTATGAGACAAAAAATAAGGTATATACCAATCTTGAATGGACCACATTACAGGAAACAGTGTTGATTGAACGTAGACCATTAAAAACTTTTTGGGGCCGTAAAAGTTTTGGATCAAGCTGATCTTTGTTTTTTCCCTCCATCTGGGTCTATATGACCTAACTAACAGATTGGATGTAAAATAAAAGGTACAGTAGGCCTTAAGAGGATTTTAATGGTGGATATCCAATCGCTACTGTTTTCCTATGGTATGGTCCACCTGAGATTTATATTACTCTCATTTTTTGGGATCAAGACCTAAAATGATCTGTAAAAATGGATGAACAGAATGGATGAAACACATACATCATGGTGGGGCCCACAGAGCACCGACCACCACCCACCCGGCTGGTGGCAGTCGGAGTAGCCAATCCGTCTCCACATGAGTCGCCCATGGGGCCCACATGCTGAGGTGGTCTGATGATCAGAACCTTCCGTATTCTGGACTTTACAGTACAGGGTCCACCCAAGAAAAAGTGAGCCGATAGAATGATTTTGACCGCCACAATAGTTGAGAAAAAACAAACCGGTGGCTCACATTCAACTTAAAAATCAAAGGTGAGCTTTGTCGTTGATACGACCTAATCCCATCGGACCAGATACAATTCCATATCACCTAATCCTACCTAACCTCACGTTCCAAACAGACCCTTATGGTGAGACCGAGAGGGTGAATGGTTTCGACCGTAGAACAATCAATACGTGTGGGTCCCACCGGGGTGACCTCATGCAAGAAATCCTTATTCGCGACATAATGGCCTAATTACAAATGGGAAGCGGATGGCGTGTCGAGTAGACCATGTGGGATCAAACATAATGTATGCGTCTTATACACGGCCGCGGATTGCGTACTGAGTAAACTCTGTGGGATCCACCATGATTTACATATGTTATCCAATCCGTCCATCCATTTTAAAAGATAATTTTATGGCCGTAACCCAAAAACAAAGTATATCCAAATCTCAAGTGGACCTCACCACGGGAAACAGTGTGAATTGAAATTCTACCGTCGAAAATTTCTTAGGGGCACAGAAGTTTTGGATTAATCAGTTTTTTTTTTTCCCTTCATCTATGTCTGTGTGATCTTATGAACAGCTTGGATGACAAATAAACATCACTGTGGGCCCTACCAAGATTTCAACAATGGAAGTCATTATTCCCGCTGTTTACTGTGGTGTGGCACACTTGAGCTTTGGAAATTCTTCAATTTTATGCTCAACCACTAAAATGAGCTGGAAAAACGGATGGACGGCGTGGATAACCCATATACATTCACGATATGCTCAACTGAGTTTACTCGGTACGATAAAAGCATACTGAGTAACTCGGTACGCAATTCGAATTCCTTTTCCACGCCGTCTCTTTGGACGCAATACACTTCTGTATAAACAGGAGAATTACAGGCTACTCTACCCAAGGCTTTGCCTAGTATGCTCGGATTTCAGTTTTGACAAGTGGGCCCCATGATTCAATAATCCCAGCCGATCAATGGTCTTAAATTATTGTAGCACGGCCCACTTGTGAGAATTTAAAACCCGAGTATGTTAGGAATTTAGGTTTGGATACACCGAAAATATAAAAATAAATCGAAAATAAAATATTTCACTAGGCTGAATCACGTATAAAATACGTTGTCCTTAAAGTGTGATTCGCCCCCTATCCTTAAAGTGTGATTCGCCCCCTTATCAACTACTGATGGGTTACAAGCAAATTACTTTCAGGATAAGACAAGCCTTATCTAGATCTAGCGTGCAGCAATCACGATAGGTCCACTGTGGAACAGTTTTAACGCAGCAGATCTCTTCTGGTAGACTTAAACGGTACAGATGATCAGAGTATTCTATGATGGAGATATGGATCGTAATTGATTTGATGGAATGGCATTTTGAGATGATGAAATCGGACTGGAATGGTCCAGTTTATATAGGCATTAGGTATAGTACAGTTGCTGTGTGGTATTCAATGGTTTAGAAAGTTTGAAAAATGTTTCTGGCCGTTATCCATTAATCCCAGACATTTCTGGTCGTAAGATTAGAAGATCTGACCGTTGGATCATCCTAGCCCATCCGTTTTCGTACTGTTGTGGCTTTCAAGGTAGCTATTCGTTTTTAGAAACGGTTAGACATTTTGGATTCAAGATTCGACCATTCCCAGTCACCTATAAAATCCAAGCTCATTTCAAATTTTCAGATCCACGCCGCCCTAAGGCTTTGACCAGTCCCATCGCACCTGTTCGCGTAAGGTAGCGAGGGGGCGACTACTCTGCAACACATGCGAAGTGCAATGTACGCCATCTAGTGTCACACTGCCTGCGCCTGAGCGCGAGCGCGCGCATGTTCGAGTGCTACGCACTGGAACACGCAACCCGTATTTCATCTCCTCCAAAAACTCCAAGTAAGAATATTCTTCACAAGTCCATATATAAACCACAAAAGTTTTCTTCACATTTTCGATGTGGGACAAAGCACACACACCGCACTTTTTAATTCAAAAAATTCGAAAAGCGTTTTGGCGGGAAAATCTCGAAATTTTGAAAATTTCGAATTTTCATTTTTATTATTGTTAAAAACCACTGATTTTCAACAGAGTATATTGGCAAAGCATCTGGTTTAGGATCCTACAATTCGCCTGGAAGTGCAAAATGATACTGTATGTACTAGCATGAGATGGACCGGAGCTTTGCAACACATGAGCGTGCATGGCAAGTTTTCATGAGATCCAGGCCGTTCATCACAGAGTTTGCACTTTGGGCATGCCTTAACCCCGAAAATCATACTGCTCAGGACATCAGGAGGTCTCATTTGTATGGGAGAAGTAAAATGTCTAGAAAATAAAAGATAAACGTCCATATTCAATGTACACATGTACCCTACCTATTGAGTGGGGCCGAGGGAGTTCGATGCTTGCAAATCCTCACCTCTTCCTGTAACGCCTCGGAAAATCGGGGGTCGTGTATAGACTTGACTCCCGAGTTCCCGAGTGTCACTTATCATGCAGTTATGATTTTTTTTTTTGATTAATCAAATTTAACGGCATAATTTGGAATTACCTGAGGCACGAAGCACAATCACACCAGTCTACTAAAATGAAGGATATCCCACATATATACAGGTCCAAAATAATAAAGGGTCGCCCAAGGCGTTGCCCAACAGAATAACAAAAGAAGGCTAGTCAAAAAAGAGTAAAGCTGAGCCCGCGGCTCAGCAAATCTAAATTCAGCCCGATCAAGCCGATGGAGAGCCGCCCATCAGCTGCAAGTAAGAGAGTCTGTCTCCTTCGTCCAATCTCGCCTCGCCAGGCTCCTCATGCCCTGAGTCACCTGCATCGATGAATGGGTCTGGTTGGTGTTTTAAAACACCATCCCAGAGTGGGAGTGAGTGTTCAACTCAGTGTGAACTATTAGTCTCAAGTTATCACAGGCATCAATTGTAATATGAACTTAATGAAAAGCAGACAATCATCAATACCTAATAACTCTTATTTAAAATGCATGCATGTGGGATGATATGATGCATGCCCTCGCCACAACACTCCCTCAAGCGACTCCATCTAACGATCGCATATGACAACACTCCCCAGAGCGACCTCGACTTCCGAGTCGCCACCCTAACTAATGCATGCAATGCGATCGTGTTAGCCGAGTTATTAGTTAAGTCCATTCATCCAGCAGGTTGGGGATTCTGATTCACCCTACGTATCAATGCCCTAAACTGGTTGCGAGGCCAAGACCCCATCAACGCGTGAGGCCGAGTCCCCGCGGTCCGTGATCCCGTCAGGGTCCTCATCCCCGACTCCAAGCACATGAGGAGTGCCGATAGGAAGGGATCGCTCGCGGTCACTACGGGGAGGCGCGGTACCCCAGCATAGGCCGACAGCTCGGACACAGTGTCCCATTCCACCATGCCCGGCTCACGAGGCTGTGGACCAGTTTCAAGTGGATTATCGTTGGGCTACAATGGTTGCAGGGTGGTTCAGATTCCATACATATGTGAGCACACAGGGTTAACAAACAGGGTTGGTCAGTCAGTAGACTAGACCGCATGAGTCAGGCGAGTGTGAGACGAGTGACCTCGGGCACAAGGGTCCCACGTAGTCGAACTACAGTCGCTCGAGTACACCCGCCCAAGCCCACGAATATAGCCCTAGCGTAGTCCTACCGATGGGACTACCGTCTCTCATCAAGTTCCTGACCAACCCAAGAGTGTGAGGGGATCCGTAACATGCCAATTCTACAGATTATCAATTAGCATAGCGACCACATGTTCTCATGCATCTCATATACCATTCAGATTCTCATAACAAGCAAGACTAACCATAACATGTAATAAGTGCATGTGAGTTATGTGTGTGTGTGGGTGAGGAAGTTGCGCACTTCCTCCATCACAAGCCATCATATGCATAAGGGTAATGAACCATACATATTATAAAGCACAACATATGGGAAAAACCAATAAAACATGAGCAAGTGATTCATTCATACACACAATCACGTAAGAGGAAAGATCAAAATAATGAGAGAACTAAGCATGCACATTCATACAATTCCAACAACATGTAATTTCCTAGGGTTTCTCTAGAATTTCAAATATAACATCCAAGAATTCAAAATCATTAATCCCACATTAAAATTGGTGCTAGGCCACCTAAGAACAATAGTCCGCACCTAGGATCGTTGGAGGCTTGAGAAAACGTCCTAGGAAAGAGGGCTTTGCGGTAGATCGTAGGAATCCCTAAAATAACTTCACATGTTAGATTTGCAAGCAAAACTCCCCTCCTTACAAGGGTTTTCAAAGAAAAAGAGGGTTGGGTCTTACCTAAACGATCCATGAGATGAAGAGGCCGATTTTCGAATGGGTTTCCCCTTGGAGAAGGTGTAGGGAGAGGAGAGATTGATTCCTTGGGCCCCACCTTGATTTAGGGTCCACCTTGTCTTCTTCCTCTCTCTTTCTTCTCCTTTCTCCTCTTTCTCTTCTCCTTTTCTCTCTTCTCTCTTTCCTTCTCTAGGGAAAAATCGTATGGGGAGAGGGGGTGCCCAAATGGAGTCTTTTTATAATGCCAGTTTTGGTGCAATTGGCCCTAAGTGTTGGGTCATTACTATATTAACCCTATGGGAGGGTTTTTCTAGCCTCAAGGGCCTACTATGGGGTGTACTAGTCGATATACACCATAGGATAGTTAGTCCTAATGATGATCTACGTATGGACACAACCGGCCCGCCATTTCGACGCTCCGATCGACAGATATAATTGGAAGTCTGTTCAACGGTCACCGATGGTCGATCGGGGCCGCGGCTATACGGATGTGAGGAGGGAAATATCCTTACTCGATGTGTGAAGTTTGGTCATAAATTGACGGTCCAAAATTCTCAACTTTGCATAAGAGTGGACGACTCAAATCACTTAAGTTCTCACAATTTTCCAAACTAGCCTTCTAGGGCTCCCTATTGAAGTTGGGGTGGCCCTAACACCCCTCTGGCTACCAAATTCAGTGTGTAGTTGCCTTATGGCCTGACTAGGGTCCATGCAAAAATTGAGGACGAACGGATGAACGAATATATGATCTGAGAAAGAGTTTTTGACATTTAAGTGGTCCTGTGGGGGCCATTTTGGTGATTGGAGTATTTCTGATGGCCCTCTGGCCATAAAATTTATAGGATAAGTGGTCCATGGCCCGATGAGGGCCCTTACAAAATTTGGGAACGAACGGATGCGGGGTTTGGTCGTACGGGTCCGATTCGCAATCAACGGTCATCGTGCCACGATCGGGGCCCAGATTTGGTGGGTGGGCGGCGTTGAAAAATACATTAAACCTTCACCGTAAATTTGGAAGAAATTCGACAATTACGGGAAGGCCCGAGTCTCGATTTCTTTTGTTAGTGCGATTTTAATCGCAAGATTGAGTGAGGCGCATTGTGCAAGCGCCAGATGGTACTACAGGTGTCCATTGGGTCCGTAGTCCACGATGGACCACAAGCCCGGTGAGATCTAAGATTTTCTAAATTTTTAGATTTTTCCGACCGTTCTCGTCATTTGGGGTACACGGTACACATTTGTTGTTAAGTGTAAGCGGGCCATCGCTTGGCGGCCGCACTAGGCCTTATCACGGCCTGTCTCGGTCTATTAAATTGGGCTAATCTTGGATTAATTAACTCGTGTATAAGCTAACGTTGAGTGCTAATAGTCAGTACGTGGTAGTATAAGTTAATTAAAAATCAAGGATTTTTGGAAATCCAAAACAGTGAAAATTCGGGATGTTACAATCTACCCCCCTTAAAAATAATTTCGTCCCCGAAATTGCCTAAGGGTAATAACTAAAAATATTATCATTTCGTTTGCCTAATTTTTATTGATTTGAGGTTTATATGCATGGTAGGGTACATACTAATTGTACTAGTCTTCCTTATTATATTCTACCCCCATTAAAAGTTTTCACACTTGAGGTTTGAAAACAAATGTCAAAATCATTATTATTGTATTAAGTGGTTGTTGGTAAAGTTTACCTAATGGTGGTATATTTTACTCTTTCATGATTGGGCTAAAACAGAAAGACAGTTGTGGTAGGCTTTGATCCCATACATCGATTATCTGTCGACCTGTGTAAGCGTAAAGATCATTGCATTCCTTCTTAGTCCTGGTAGATCCTGGTCTTCGCTTCGGTCAAAGTAGTGAGTCCGTTGGTAGTCGCTCAGGATTGAGAATTGGGTCAAGCCGCGAATGCTTCGCAGGCGTATACTTCCGTAATTCCGTAGTCCGATTATCCTTAACATTTAGAAGATAAAAAAAATTTTCATTAAAAAAAAATAATAAAATTTGAAGTTTCATATTTATAGTATTTTAGTGGGTGGTGAGTCTCCTGCAGTGTCTATGATCAAACGACTATCTTAGAGGGATTTTCATGACCTTAAGGTTCCTATTGACATTACCATTTTGATCCTATGGTTAGTGAGTTATGAGCAAATCACGTTTTGGTTTCATAAATTTTAACAGGAAAGGAAAAATCAAAAGTTTTAAGGTATTCTGGTGGTTTAGAGTGCTAATAACGTTAAGATGGACGCAGTAAGACAATAATTCATTCAAGCATTTATAAGGCGATAATAAAATTCAAAAATAATCCATACATTCATATTAAATTCAAAGTGTCATTAGTATGGCTAGTTACATCATACAACATGGATTACGTAGTTTTCTAAACATTCCAAACATAAGGAAAAAAAACAACTTAGTCAAGTAAACGTCCTAACTATCCTTCAACATAAGCGGGTAGACCTAATCGACTTAAAGCAAACTACTAATTATCGAAAAGGTTACGCTACTACTCTTCTAGACCGGGCAAAGATGGGGGTACTTCTTCCCCTTGAGGGAAAGAATTACCGGAATGGAGAAGAAGAAAGCAACGGTTGCTAGGAATGTCATTCCCCTCGGTAATGAAATAGATAGTTGTTGAGAATGTGCAAATAGGGAAATGGGTTTGAAATGGATTTGTTGAAGGGGGTTTGGGGAAATGAGGATGGAATGGGTTTTAGAAATTTGAAGTTGAGTATGGTCTTGGAATGGGGAGGAATGGATTTGAATGTGGATGGTTGTTGTTGGGTTTTGTGATGTGGGATTTTTGGAAATGAGAGGGTGGAGATGGGTTAGGGAGATGGATGTGAAATGAGAGAATGATGGTTTCTTAAGGAAGATAGACCTTAAGGATGTGGTTTGGAAAAAATGAGTTGAGTGTGGGTTTGAAGAAATGAACTCGAAGATGAGTTGAAGATATGGGATTCGAGAAGGGTTTTGAGATGGGTTTTAGGAAATGGAATTTGGAAATGGAGAAGAAGAGAGTGAGAGGAGTGGGGTTTTGGTGAATGGATCTAGAAGAAAATATGGGTGATGAGAGGGATTTGGAGGAATGAGCTTGAGACTGAGTGGGTGGAAACAAGCCCAAAAGAAATGGGTTTGGAGATGGGTTGGGACAATGGAGAGTAGTGGAAGGAGAGGAAAGGAAAAAATGAAGTAGGGAGATACGAGGATGTGAAGAGAAGGAGAAGATGAGTTAGAAGTATGGGATTTTGAGTAGGAAATTTGAAGGGGAATTGGGTTTTAGAATGAGTATGGGTTAAGCTTGGTGGATCTTGGAAATGAAGTTTGGAGAGGGTTTGAAGAATGTTGAAAGGGTGTGAATGTTGGTGGGAGTTGGTTGGATGGGAGGGATTTGAATAAAGGGCTTAGGATTTGAAGAATGGATGAATGGAGTGTGATATGTGGTTAGAAGAAAGAGAAGGTGGGTTTAAGGTTTTGTTTGAGAATGGGGGAGGGGAGGTCTTCCTAGGGTTTAGAAGGGATGGTGGAGGGTAATGGGCGTAGTAGAGATGTTTTATGGACTCTAGATAGTCCCACATAGCAAGGGAAATGGGCCCCACTCGTGTGAACATTGAAAGGGAGGAGGGGACCCATCTTCTTGTAACGTTTCTTATACTTTTAGTAACTGGATTATTTTTTAAAATTTTTATGATGATTTATCATCAAGTTTTAAGTCATCTCACCAAATTTCATATCATTTGGAGTTGTAAATAAATTATTAAAATTCTAGGAAAAATAGTTGCCTGAATTTTAAAATTTTTAGACAGTTGGTAGAACATCTTAATTTTAACCATATTAAAATTTTTATTTTATTTTTTTCTTATTTTTTTATAAAACTAGACTCATCAAACTTCAATCTGGCTTTTGAATCACCTAAATCGGAGTTGTAACGAAGGAGTTATGAATTTTTGAAGTTGACTAAAAATCACAGAAAATTTGGCGGGAGACACTGGTCGGCGAGTTGGCCACGCGGGCCGGCGGGGTGGCCACGCGGGCCTCTGGACAGCTGGCGGGGTGGCCACGCGGGTCGGCGGGGTGGCCACGCGGATCGGCGGGGTGGCCACGCGGGTCCTCTGGCTTCCCGGCGGGGGCTCCTTGCAATGGTCATATCTCGCAAACCGGAATGAGTTGTTCGACGTGCCATATATGAATTTGGGGTAGAACGAGCTGATATACACAATGGACATACTGGTTTCATGAGATTCCGCCCAGTTAGGGGCCAAAACCCAGTTTTTCTCCAGTTTCACTATTTTTGGTAAATTTTCGTTCACTCCCAAGTCTTTATCCCAGAATGGGTCTAGACTATCAAATTTGGCCTAAGACTATGGTTTCGACCGTGTAATCCCTTAGTTTCGGTTCTACATTTTCTCTATTTCCGATAAAATTTCATTCGCCCCCACTTAATTGTTCCTGAATGGGTCAGGATTAATATGCTTGGTCCGGTGTTGGCTCATTGGGCTCGGACAAGGGCTTCTACCGTCCAATCATCCAGTATCCGGCTCGTTCCTACCAATGTCCCGAAAAACTAAAGGGCAGAGGGACTTAGACCTAATCCTGCTTGACTAGTAGCATTAAGCTACACGAAATGGGATTACAATGCTAATCCCAACTCACGATTGGGAATGGCAAGTCCGGAATGAGTGTGGGGTGAGATTCAAAATTGACTCCATAGGCTTTGCTGGATGAGCCTTGGATTGAGAGGTATGTCGCGGGATTTCTAAATCCCTTGACGATGAACTTTCCAAGTATATTTGGAAGGAAATCCAGAATTTACCTTTAATTGGATACGTTTTGACAGGCATCATGGAACATGGGATGCGCTCATCCGAGGACACTCCTTCACACCTACATTCATCATTACTCTAAAATCCATTTCACCTAATTCAGTTGGCCCCATGGGCCCTAGGAACTTGGCAGACTAAACTAACTAGACCTCCTATTCAATCAAATCGAATTTTGTCGTCAAGTCAAGACCCTCGGATTCCCCTCTCTCGCTACCCATTCCTAACCCCTTGCAAATTCTTCCTTCCGTCTAAAGTTGTTGGTCTGTGAGTCCAGGATGGTTCCTAGGGTTGACGTCTCATTGCGTTTTCCAATACGTATCCTCTCAAGTCAGCGGACGCGTTAGTGAGCTCATGACCCATGGCCCAAGGAATTCCAAACTATCGCTCTGATACCATCTGTAACGCCCCGGAAAATCGGGGGTCGTGTATAGACTTGACTCCCGAGTTCCCGAGTGTCACTTATCATGCAGTTATGATTTTTTTTTTGATTAATCAAATTTAACGGCATAATTTGGAATTACCTGAGGCACGAAGCACAATCACACCAGTCTACTGAAATGAAGGATATCCCACATATATACAGGTCCAAAATAATAAAGGGTCGCCCAAGGCGTTGCCCAACAGAATAACAAAAGAAGGCTAGTCAAAAAAGAGTAAAGCTGAGCCCGCGGCTCAGCAAATCTAAATTCAGCCCGATCAAGCCGATGGAGAGCCGCCCATCAGCTGCAAGTAAGAGAGTCTGTCTCCCTCGTCCAATCTCGCCTCGCCAGGCTCCTCATGCCCTGAGTCACCTGCATCGATGAATGGGTCTGGTTGGTGTTTTAAAACACCATCCCAGTGGGAGTGAGTGTTCAACTCAGTGTGAACTATTAGTCTCAAGTTATCATGCATCAATTGTAATATGAACTTAATGAAAAGCAGACAATCATCAATACCTAATAACTCTTATTTAAAATGCATGCATGTGGGATGATATGATGCATGCCCTCGCCACAACACTCCCTCAAGCGACTCCATCTAACGATCGCATATGACAACACTCCCTCAGAGCGACCTCGACTTCCGAGTCGCCACCCTAACTAATGCATGCAATGCGATCGTGTTAGCCGAGTTATTAGTTAAGTCCATTCATCCAAAGCAGGTTGGGGATTCGATTCACCCTACGTATCAATGCCCTAAAGCCGGTTGCGAGGCCAAGACCCCATCAACGCGTGAGGCCGAGTCCCGCGGTCCGTGATCCCGTCGTGGTCCTCATCCCCGACTCCAAGCACATGAGGAGTGCCGATAGGAAGGGATCGCTCGCGGTCACTACGGGAGGCGCGGTACCCGGCAAGATAGCCGGCGGCTCGGACACAGTGTCCCATTCCACCATGCCCGGCTCACGAGGCTGTGGACCAGTTTCAAGTGGATTATCGTTGGGCTACAATGGTTGCAGGGTGGTTCAGATTCCATACATATGTGAGCACACAGGGTTAACAAACAGGGTTGGTCAGTCAGTAGACTAGACCGCATGAGTCAGGCGAGTGTGAGACGAGTGACCTCGGGCACAAGGGTCCCATGTAGTCGAACTACAGTCGCTCGAGTACACCCGCCCAAGCCCACGAATATAGCCCTAGCGTAGTCCTACCGATGGGACTACCGTCTCTCATCAAGTTCCTGACTAACCCAAGAGTGTGAGGGGATCCGTAACATGCCAATTCTACAGATTATCAATTAGCATAGCGACCACATGTTCTCATGCATCTCATATACCATTCAGATTCTCATAACAAGCAAGACTAACCATAACATGTAATAAGTGCATGTGAGTTATGTGTGTGTGTGGGTGAGGAAGTTGCGCACTTCCTCCATCACAAGCCATCATATGCATAAGGGTAATGAACCATACATATTATAAAGCACAACATATGGGAAAAACCAATAAAACATGAGCAAGTGATTCATTCATACACACAATCACGTAAGAGGAAAGATCAAAATAATGAGAGAACTAAGCATGCACATTCATACAATTCCAACAACATGTAATTTCCTAGGGTTTCTCTAGAATTTCAAATATAACATCTAAGAATTCAAAATCATTAATCTCACATTAAAATTGGTGCTAGGCCACCTAAGAACAATAGTCCGCACCTAGGATCGTTGGAGGCTTGAGAAAAACGTCCTAGGAAAGAGGGCTTTGCGGTAGATCGACCGGAATCCCTAAAATAACTTCACATGTTAGATTTGCAAGCAAAACCCCCCTCCTTACGAGGGTTTTCAAAGAAAAAGAGGGTTGGGTCTTACCTAAACGATCCATGAGATGAAGAGGCCGATTTTCGAATGGGTTTCCCCTTGGAGAAGGTGTAGGGAGAGGAGAGATTGATTCCCTTGGGCCCCACCTTGATTTAGGGTCCACCTTGTCTTCTTCCCTCTCTCTTTCTTCTCCTTTCTCCTCTTTCTCTTCTCCCTTTTCTCTCTTCTCTCTTTCCTTCTCTAGGGCAAAATCGTATGGGGAGAGGGGGTGCCCAAATGGAGTCTTTTTATAATGCCAGTTTTGGTGCAATTGGCCCTAAGTGTTGGGTCATTACTATATTAACCCTATGGGAGGGTTTTTCTAGCCTCAAGGGCCTACTATGGGGTGTACTAGTCGATATACACCATAGGATAGTTAGTCCTAATGATGATCTACGTATGGACACAACCGGCCCGCCATTTCGACGCTCCGATCGACAGATATAATTGGAAGTCTGTTCAACGGTCACCGATGGTCGATCGGGGACGCGGCTATACGGATGTGAGGAGGGAAATATCCTTACTCGATGTGTGAAGTTTGGTCATAAATTGACGGTCCAAAATTCTCAACTTTGCATAAGAGTGGACGACTCAAATCACTTAAGTTCTCACAATTTCCCAAACTAGCCTTCTAGGGCTCCCTATTGAAGTTGGGGTGGCCCTAACACCCCTCTGGCCACCAAATTCAGTGTGTAGTTGCCTTATGGCCTGACTAGGGTCCATGCAAAAATTGAGGACGAACGGATGAACGAATATATGATCTGAGAAAGAGTTTTTGACCTTTAAGTGGTCCTGTGGGGGCCATTTTGGTGATTGAGTATTTCGATGGCCCTCTGGCCATAAAATTTATAGGATAAGTGGTCCATGGCCCGATGAGGGCCCTTACAAAATTGGGGAACGAACGGATGCGGGGTTTAGTCGCGGGTCCGATTCGCGATCAACGGTCATCGTGCCACGATCGGGGCCCATTTGGTGGGCAGCGTTGAAAAATACATTAAACCTTCACCGTAAATTTGGAAGAAATCCGACGGCTGGAAGGCCCGAGTCTCGCTTTTGTTAGTGCGATTTTAACCGGCATTGATGTGGGGCGCATTGGGCAAGCGCCGGATGGTACTACGGGTGTCTATTGGATCCGTAGTCCACGATGGACCACAAGCCCAAGTGAGATCTAAGATTTCCTAAATTTTTAGATTTTTCTCGACCGTTCTGTCATTTGGGTGGCCCACACGGCCGTTGTTAAGTGTAACGGGCCATCCGGCTTGGCGGCCCGCACTAGGCCTTATCACGGCACTGTCGGTCTATTAAATTGGGCTAATCTTGGATTAATTAACTCGTGTATAAGCTAACGTTGAGTGCTAATAGTCAGCACGTGGTAGTATAAGTTAATTAAAAATCAAGGATTTTTGGAAATCCAAAACAGTGAAAATTCGGGATGTTACACTTCCTCAAGGAATCCTCCACCACGACCGTCCATTCGCTTCCGTTGATTGTATAGGTAAATCTCTCACCCCTTTTTCTTGAAACCCTTGTGTGTGTGAGGGTTTTGCATGAAGTTCTAACACGTAAATGGTTGTTTTAGGGATTCCGGTCGTCCGACCCCAAAAGCCCTCTTTCCTAGGTCGTTTTTCAACTCTCCAATGATCCATAGGTGCGAACTATTATCCTTAGGTGGCCTAGCACCAATTTTATTACGAATTTAATGATTTTGATTGTTTGAATGCTATATTTGGAGAATCTAGAATAATCCTAGGAATTGCATGTTTGTTGGATTTGCATGGAATTGTGTGTTTACTTTTCATATGATGATGTTCTTGCCTCTCACATGATTTTGTGTATGGATGATCTCATACTCATGCCTTTTTGAATTTTTCCTTATAGTGTTGCTTCTTAGTATCCATGATTCCTTACTCTTGTGCTTATGATTTCTTAAGATGAAGGAAGTGCTTAACTTCCTCACCCACACACATAACTCACATGCACTTTATTTCATGATATTGTTAGACTTGCTTGCTACGAGAATCTAAATTGTATGTTGAGGAGTATGAAACCATGTTATTGTTTATGTTGGATGATGCATTGGTAGTTGGCATACTATGAATCACTATTCATACCCTTGGGTTGGTCGAGAACATGAGAAGAGACGGTAGTCTCATTGGTAGGACTATGCTAGGGCTAAACCCATGGGTTTGGGCGGGTGTGTACGGGCGGTCTAACCTACTTACCGACCAGCTCTATTTGTTAACCTTGTTTGCTCACATATGTATGGAACCTGGAACACCCTACCACCGTTGCCGCCCATCAATAACCACTTGAAGTTGATCCACTACCTCGTGAGCTGGGCATGGTGGAACGGGACACTGTGTTCGAGCTGTCGACCTACGCTGGGGTGACGCGTCTCCTCGTAGTTGTAACGCCCTAGAAATCGGGGGTCGTGTATATACTCAACTCCCGAGTTCCCGGAGTCACTTGTGACCGATTTTTAATTAAAGTACGCTTATGGTTAATTGCACAAATCTGAAATTTTCTGGAATATGAAGAATCACCACCACATGTCTACTTAAATGGAAGAGACCTAAAGCATATACATATATATATATATATACATGTCCAAAAGAATAAAGGGGGCGCATGTAGCGTCACCCGACAAAATGCCAAAAGAATGGTGAGTCCAAAATACATAAAGCCGAGCCCACACTCAGCGATCCGATCCCGCCTCTCTAGTCGGCGGGAAACCATCCATCATCTGGAAGTAGGACAACTCGTCCTCCTCCTTGTCGTGAATAGCGTCGCCATGCTCCATCAACTCTGCATCCCCTGCATCTATGGTCGGGTCTGGTTGGTGTTTTAAAACACCGTCCCAGAGTGGGAGTGAGTGATCAACGCAGTGTGAACTATTAATCTTAAGTTATAACAGGCATCAATTATAATATGAATTTAATGAAAAGCAGTCAATCAGCAACACCTATAACTCTTATTAAATGCGCATGCAATGCGATGATATGATGCATGCCCTCGCCATAACGCTCCCTCGAACAACTTTCTCTAACGATCACATATGGCAACACTCCCTCAGAGCGACCTCGACTGCCGAGTCGCCACCCTAACTAATGCGATGCAATACGATCGTGTTAGCCGAGTTATTAGTTAAGTCCATTCATCCAGCAGATTGGGGATCCTGATTCACCTTACGTATCACTGCCCTAAGCTGGTTGCGAGGCCAAGATCCCATCAACGCGTGAGGCCGAGTCCCCGCGGTCCGTGATCCCGTCAGGGTCCTCATCCCCGACTCCAGGCACATGAGGAATGCCGATAGGGAGGGATCGCTCGCGGTCACTACGGGGAGGCGCGGTACCCCAGCGTAGGCCGACAGCTCGGACACAGTGTCCCATTCCACCATGCCCGGCTCACGAAACTGTGGACCAGTTGTAATCTAGTTATCAATGGGCCACAATGGTTGTAAGGTGCATCAGGTTCCATACATATGTGAGTGAACATGGTTAACAAATAGGGTTGATCAGGTAGTAGGCTAGACCGCACGAGTCAAGCGAGCGTGAGACGAATGACCTCGAGCATAAGAGACCCATGTAGTCGAACTACAGCACCTGAACACACCCGCCCAAACCCACGGGTCTAGCCCTAGCGTAGTCCTACCGATGGGACTACTGTCACTTCTCATGTTCCTGACCAACCCACAGGTGTAAGGGTGATCCATAACCAGCCATCTATACAAGCTATCGATTAACATATCAACATCATACCTCATGCATCTCAGTCATATGAATCAACTATTCATAGCAAGCAATTATGAAATTTAGTGTGTGGGAGTTGTGTGGGTTTGTGAGGAAGGTAATGCACTTCCTCCATCTTGAGAAATCACTTGCACAAGAGAAATGAAAACATACATACTATGAAGCAACAAGCATGGAGAAATCATAAATGCATGAGCATGTAATCATCCAAGAAATCAAAATGCATGAGCATGAAATCATCCATTCACAAACCATATGAGCACGAGATCCAAATCATGTGAGAATCAAGCAAGCATATCCATACAATCCCATCAAGCTACAATTCCTAGGGTCTCTCTAGACGTTCAAAGATAACATCCGAGCAATCAAAATCATTAAACCCATATTAAAATTGGTGCTAGGCCACCTAAGAACAATAGTCCGCACCTATGGATCGTTGGTGATTCGAAAAACATCCTAGGAAAGAGGGCTTTCGGGACGACCGGCCGGAATCCCTAAATTAAGCTTTTGCATGTTAGCTTTCTAAGCCAATCCCACCTTAATACATGGATTTCAAGAAGAAAAGGGGAAAGGACCTTACCTAGACGACCAACGGACGGTTGTTGCAGTGGTGGAGAAGAGTTCTCCCTTGAGGAGAGGTAGGGAGTTGAAAGGATCGATTCTCTTGGGCCCCACCTCGATCTAGGGTCTACCTTGGATCTCCTTCACACACACTTTCTTCTCTCCTTGCTCTCTAACTCTCTCTTTTTACTTTGGTGGTTGTAGGAAATGAGGGGGGTTATGAGAGAACTTAGGGCTTTATTTCCTAGAGTTAGGCTAAGTGGCCCTAAGCTTCCAAAATTTCCAAAATAGACCTATGGGACTCTTATTGGTGTCGGGGTGGCCCTAACACCCCTCTGGCCACCAAATTCAGCGTGTAAGAGCCTTATGGCCCGACTAGGGTCCATGCAAAAATTAAGGACGAACGGATGAACGGATATATGATCTGAGAAGGCGTTTCTGACCCTTAAATGGCCCCATGGGGGCCATTCTGGAGAAGGGTAGGTGCTCCATGGCCCGATGAAGGGCCATGCAAAATTTGAGAACGATCGGATGCGAGGTTTCGTCGTACAGGCCCGATTTACGATCAACGGTCATCGTTCCACGATCAGGTCCCAGATTTGGTGGACGGGTGTAGAAAAATATATTAAACAGTCACCACAAATTTGGAAGGAATCCGACGGCTGGAACGTCGGGTATCCCGATTTCATTTGTAAGTGCCAGATTCCAATTTTGGCATTGGCGAGGTGCATTCGGCTAGTGCCAGATCCCAATTCTGGGTGTCCACTGGGTTCGCTGTCCGCGATGGACCACAAGTCCAGTGAGATCTATAATTTTCTAAATTTTTAGATTTTTCTGACCTTTCTCGGTCATTGGGCGGCCCACACGGGCTGTTGTTAAGTGTAAACAGGCCCTCTGGCTTGACGGGCCACACTTGGTCCGATCATGACCCGACTGGTCTAGTCTAATGGGTTAATCTTAGATTTAATTTTCTTGTGATACCTCACCCTGAGTAGTTTAAATGGATGGTCCTGCGGTAAATCCGACGTGGACGCCCCAAGATACTGTGCTGGTTGGACGGGACGTTATAGTAGTGACCGCGAGGGATCCCTTCCTCTCAGCAGTCCCTATGTGCTTGGAGTCAGGGATGGGGAAACCGACGGGATCAAAGATTGCGGGGTCTCGGCTTCACACTTTGGGAGGCCTTGGCCACGCAACCAGATTAGGGCATTGATATGTGGGGTGTACCAGATTCCCAAACCTGCTAGATGAATGGACTTAACTAAGAACTCGGCTAACATGATTGCATTATATCGCACTAGTTAGGGTGGCGACTTGGCAGTCGAGTTCGCTCTGAGGGAGTGTTGACATACGCAATCGTTAGATGGAGTCACTTGAGGGAGTGTTGTGGCGAGGGCATGCATCATATCATCCATCATACATACGCATTACCAAGATTAGTTTAGTCACTGTGAATGAATGTCTTTCATTAAATTCTTAATATGACTGTTGCTTGTACAACTTAAGATTAATAGCACCCACTGAGTTGATCATTCACTCCCACTCTGGGACGGTGTTTTAAAACACCAACCAAACTCGCCTATAGATGCAAGTGATACAGATTTGGAGGAGCCTGGGGACACGAGCCTCGAGGAGGAGGACGAGTTCTCTTACTTTCAGTTGATGAGCGGGTCTTCATCGGCTCAGTAGATGGGATTCTGGATCGCTGAGTAGTGGACTCAGCTTTATTTTTTGGATATATCATTCTTTTTGTGATTTGTTGGGCAACGCCTTATGCGACCCACTTATGTTCTTTTGGATTTGTATATGTACTTGACTTCTTTCATTTCAGCAAATTAGTTGTGTTTGTGCTTCATGTTCCAAGTAATTCCACGCTACGCATTTACATTTGATTAAATGTAAATTATAGTAAAAATCGGCTATAAGTGACACCCGGGAACTTGGGAGTTGATTATATACACGACCCCCAATTTTTAGGGCATTACAACATCTGTGATAAGTTTTTTCCCAAACTTCAGTAGGTGTCATGAAATTAAAACCAATTTCATTTGGACGGGTTACATCTGCTACAAGACGATCTAGTGGGCTCCACATAAGACATGGGATTAGATCAATATGTGGGTCCTTTGCGAGGGAATAGGCATTTGACATTTTCCTTATCTTTTTTTTTTTTTTTCATTTTTCTCATGAGAGAGGATCATTTGACCACTAAGACCATTTCTAACTCCATAAGACCAACTTCGATAAGCTTTCGGTGTGCATCCAACATTATTACTCCATTCCAATGAACTTCTAAGTGTTTTTTTTTTTTTATAAAGATTTTTTACCACTCTTCGACGTACAGGTTATGATGGTCAAAAGTATGTTTATGTTAGGATAATGGTAACTTATATATATATATATATATATATATATATATATATATATATATATATATATATATATTAAAACCACTTTCATTTGGACGGGTTAGATCTATTACAAGACAATCCAGTGGGCCCCACATAAGACATGAGATTAGATCAATATGTGGATCCCTTACGAGGGAATAGGCATTTGGCATTTTCCTTCCATTCTTTTTCATTTTTCTCACCAGAGGGGATCATTTAACCGTTAAGACTATTTTTAACTCCATAAGACCAACTTTGGCGCGCTTTCGATATGCATTCGACATTATTACTCCATTCCAATGAACTTCTAAGGGTTTCTTATTTTTAAAGATTTTTTTGTCACTCTTCGACGTACAAGTTATGATGGTCAAAGGTACATTTATGTTAGGATAATGATATATATATATATATATATATGTATGTATATTGCAACGGATGAATGTGATAAATTTTGTAATGAATGAATGTTGCAATTGAAGAATGTTGAAATGAATGAACGGTCATAGCTGTCATTAGAGCTGGGTATCGGTCCTAATCGGATCGGATTAGGTATAACTCGATCCTATTCGAATTTCTAATGGTTAGACCCGAACCTGATCCGATTTAAGACCGGATCCGGGTCACCTGATTCGGACAGACCCGATGCGTAGTTTACATTACCCGAACCGGGTCCGCCTCGGTCAGAAAAACCCAGCCGGATCGGATTAGGTATGATTTGAACGGTATGAATTAAATCAAATTGTTTCATATGTTGTGGTCTAAGTTAATCTTTAATATATCTCTTTTTTGTGCTCAATGACTAAAATAATATTTCAAAATGAATAAACGGCTTAGATGAAATATATACATCAAGGTGGGCCCCACATGGCTCTGAAAAACCATTCAATTTTCATGTACACGTTTTTATTTAACTTTTAAATTTACTTCTTGTTCACAAAACCTCTTACTTGCTTTTCACACCAGCGGGTAAATTTGAATTTTGTATCCACACGTTAGCGAGTTCTGTGGATCTAATCATGGGGTAGGTGTTATATTCAAACCGTTCATCCATTTGACAAGCTCGTCTTATGACTTAAGACGAAAAATAAGACACATCTAACTATCAAGTGGACCACACGGATGATTTAACAGTGAAACTCATTCTTTGCTGCTATTTATGGTGTGGTCCAGATGATCTTTGGATATTATTATTTTTTGAATAATGCTCTAATTATCTATAAAAATATATGAACGGTGTAGAGATAATAATTACATCACTGTGGGCCCCATATAACTTTGATCTCCTTTAAACCATTCATACAACCCGGAGCTCGAGGTGCCAGAGGTGTCACGCACAAGATACCAGATTTATGGCACAGTCTTTGAAAACAGACGGCTACTCCCTTACCAAGTCACATCGTCTGTGGACCCCACCATGATATATGTGTTTCATCCATGCCCTTGATCTATTTTTATAGATTATTTTATGTTATTAGAAAAATAAATGAGGTATATCGAAATCTCAAGTGGACCACATTTTTGGAAATAGTGTTGAATGAACGTTGACCATTAAAAACATTTTGGAGGCTATAAAAACTGATATTTATTGTATACCCGATGTCAAAACCGGGTCGGTTCGGACCTATTCGGTCCGCGTATTCGGACCGAATCTGTTCGGATACAGTGCTATTCAAACTTGATTCGAAATACTTTCGGATCTTGACCATTAGAATCAATCAGGCCCGATCAGACCGTCATTTCTATTTGGAACGGTACCGAGTCGGGTCTGGTCGGGTTGGATCCACCTGATCGGGCCTAAGTTGCCCACCTCTAGCTGTCATAACTCCCCATGAGTTGCAGATCCCATAAAAACGGTAATAAGTCTCTTATTATATACTTGATTTAAGTGATATTGTACTCTGAGTCCTTACTCTTGCTTGGGTGGTAGACTCTTAGGAGTTTCAACTCCTGATCAAGGGTTCGAGTACCCATAAGTGGTGAAATTCCACTAGCATGAGTGTGTGGGGTGTATGTGTGTGTGTAAAAAAAAAGTAATATTGTATACCTTGGAAAGGTAATTTGAAGACCCAACAAGATGTGTAACGAGTACAAGATCACCCAAATCAGATGTGTAACGAGAGAGTTATAATCGTTTTCGTGGGACCACCGCTTTATAGTGAGTATTGGCAACCCATAGTAACTTTGGGCTCAGTTTTAGATAATCAAATAGGTGTTCAAATAATATTATTCTTAATCTATTTGAAATTTTATCGAATTAACTTTTCAATGAGTATAAGATCGTCCAAATCATACATGTAACGAGGGAATTATAATTATTTTTTTCAGATCGACGGTTCACAATTAGTAATTAACTTTTGGCTCACTTTCGGGTAATCAAATGGTGTCCAAATGAAGTTATTCTAAAATCATTTAAAATTTTATTAAACTATATTTTCAACAAGTATAAAATTACTCAAATTAAACATGTAACACGAGAGTTATGAGTTATGACCATTTTTATTGGATCATCAATCCATAATGCGTATTGACGATCCACAACACGTATCCGCAATATACAGTGAGGATCATCAATATTGAATATGGATTACCGATATTAACTATGGTTCGTCGATATTCACAATGGATTGATGATAATTACAGTAGATCACCGATACTTACTGTGAATCGTCAATACACTATATGAATCATCGATTTAACAAAAATGACCATAACTCACTCATTATATATCCGATTTGATCGATCATCACATACTTGTTATATCATAATTCACTCGCTGTATATCCGATTTGGATGAACATCACGTACTTTACACGTACATATCGAGGAAGGAACTGTAAAGAGAGCTTTTATACAGTAGAGCTCCCTCATTTTGGGCACGGTTTGGGTGGTGAACCCATCCCTGGCCATTTAACTAGTATCAAAGCTCTGTGGGTCTCACCATGATGTAAATGTTTTATCCACGCCATTCATCCGTTTTTCCATCTTATTTTAGAGTTTGATACAAAACATAAGGCAGATCCAAAACTCAACTGGACCACACCACAGGAAAAGGCAGGGATTGAAGGCTTACCATTTAAAAAGGATCAAGCTGATATTTGCCTTTTCACTTCCTCCAGGTCTGGGACGGGCGTCCGTGGTCGGTGGATCCCTGACTGTGATGCCTACTGTGATGTATGTGCCTTTAAATCCCGTGGCCCATCTAATTCGTGGATCCCCAGATCCACTGGGTGGGTGGATCCCTCACTCTAGGGCCCACCGTCATGTATGTTCCTTAAATCCACGCCGTCCACCCGTTTTGATAATTCATTTTAGATCAAGGTCCTAAAAATGAAGCAGATTCAAATCTTAGGTGCACCTCACGAACCAGTGGTGAATGAATATCCATCGTTAAAAACTTCTTACGATTCACAGGAATGTTTATTTGCCATCCAACAACCTGTTGATAAGGTTACAAAGATATGGACGAAGGTATCAAACAAATATCAGCTTCGTCCAAAACTTTTGTAGACCATAAGAAGTTTTTAATCGTCAATAACTACTGCTTCCTATGGTGTGGTCTATCGGAGAAGTTGATCTTCTTCGTTTTTTGTAGAATCAACTAAATTAATCTTTCTAAACGGATGGACGGTATGGATTTAAATAAAATACACCAATATAATCCTCACATTTAGAGATACACCCACCTCGGTAGATCCGGGGATCCACCGAAGCCGCGCCCCTTTTTATGCAGCTATGTACGACAACCCAGCTCTTTGGGGACCACCATGGTGTATATGAAAATCCACACCATCCATCATGTCAGATAACTTATTTTAACCGTACATAAACAATTTCCGCACAACATATGGGCCGCACGAATGGGAACAACGTAAAATTTCTCCTATAACCTCTATGTTCACACAGTGTAGGCCCGCCGAGTTTTAGATCAAGCTTATTTTTGTATTTTCATTTCATCCTGATGAGTTACACCCGATTACCGGGTTTGATGAAAGATACACACCATGGTGGTCCCACACATAAACCTATGGTTGGTATCCATCCCCACATTTCCCTGTTTTGTGGCTCACTTAAGCTCTGTATCAGGTTTAATTTTCTTTCAAAATTCTAGACTCGTGGATTGAATATGATGGACGGTGTGGATTTTACATATACAACTTTCCGGCGCCACACAGCTACGGTGCTGCAGAGATTCCTGTCCGATGAAAGGGTCTGTGAATGATAGATACGTACATGGCGGCAGCAAAAGGGTATGCATTATCTATTGAGAAAAACTTTGATACTCTTGCAGCATGATTGTTGATATGCAGGCGCTGATAAATGTACATATTACAGAAAACTAACAAAAAATTAAACTTTCCAATTGGCTTTTCGCACTTTCGATGGATCATAAACTAAGATTCTATACATATTCAGTTATCTAACCAGCCGATTTTTGGACCTTTATTGGACGGTTGAGACAAAACAATCCATTGGTCTGAATTCAGCAAATAAGTTTCTGCAGATCGGAGTATAAGATTGTTTGAAAAATATGATGAATTTTATACAGTGTTTCCCGCAATTTTGATGGTTTGATCGGAGTTAATCTATGTGATTCATACGATTTCATAGTGCCTGAGTATCAACCCTTGCATTCTCCAGAGTATCAAGTAAATCCCCTTATCTTCATGTCCGTCTGGCTGTCTGTGTAGTTCTAACGTCTGATGCTCCAGGACATGAATAGTGTCAGGAAGAGCTCATTTGGTATACGTGGAGCCATGATTCAATGATCCAAGCCGTTAATCTAATGGACCCACCGTAGATGGAGATGCCTCATAAGTTTCGGGGCCCATGGTTCGATGATCCAGGCGGTTGATCTATATGGGAATGCCCTTAAACATTTCCTACGTGGGATATTAGGGTACGGATATTTTAAGGTGGTGCATTTTAGGGCTGATCAGTCCCATTGCATCAACGGTCAGGATGATCGTATCATGGTCTCACGTGACGCATCAGGACCCTACAATTCCTCCAGTGTGGGTTTTTTGAGTTGGTTACTCTGTTTGGTATTGCGTCATTCCCTCCAACATACCTTTCCAGATAGGACGAGTACAAGCTGTCTACTAAACTAATCTTACCCGTTTGTCCTTTTGGTGGGCCCCACCTGCCCTTTTCAACCCCCTATTAATTGCGTTGGTGGGCCCAATTCCTCTAATCTGACGTGGCATGCGCATGGGGATGTCTGATTGGAACGATAGAGGTACGTGCAACGTCACTTCAGTCGATTGGCCTTTGCGGTTTTGGCTTGCATGAGGAATTATATTCAACCTCGACCCAAGAGCAGTTTACTCGGGTTTTGGGTTTGTAGTAGTGGAGCCAACGGTTCAGTGATCCAGGCCGTTGGTCTGTTAGGGCCCATGTTTGATTGGCTGATTTATGTAAAATCTCCTTTATATGACACTACTAACATTTCAAGTTGTGGGCTTTGGATGGACGGGCATATCAATATGCTTAATAACTATAATCTAACGATCAAATCCAAACCAATGATTTTGTAAGGCCCACTTAATAGAAGGATTACATCACATCCTAACACGTGGTGGGACAAAGCTGATGGGCGGAGTGGATTTCCCATCGATATCGCAGTTGGCCGCACAGAGCTTCTACCCACAGGGATTCCCTGTAGTCGGGTGCGCATGAAAGTCACGCCGGTTAGGATCCTCCAAATTCAATCAGAGCGCGGTTTTGGTGGATCCCTGGATTGACCGAGTTGGGTATATCCCTGACTGTGGGCCCACCTTGATGTATATTATTTAAATCCACGCCGTTCTTCCATTTTTATTTAGGTTATGGTACAAAAAATGAAGCAGATCCAAATATTAAGTGGACCACACCACAGGAACCAGTGGTGATTGAATACTTACTATTAAAAACTTCTTGGGGCCTGAAAAATGTTTATTTTCCATCTAACCTGTTGATAAGGTCACAAAGACCTGGAAGAAGGGACCAAACAAATTTCGGTTAGATCCAAAACTTTTGTAGCCCACAAGAAGTTTTTAATACTCAATTACCACTGTTTCCTTTTCTGTGGTCCACCTGAGACTTGTATCTTCTTCATTTTTTGGATTACTTTCTAAACTGATCTGTAAAAACGGATGGACGGTGTAGATTTAAGATACGTACATCAAGGTAGGCCCCACAATCAGGGATTCACCCACCTCGGTGGATCCACGGATCCACCGAAGCCGGGCCCGTCCAATGACGGGGAGATGACTCATGGACGGTTGGGATGGCCCACTTTAAAAATTGGAACCCGTGGATAACGTGCAATTCATCTGGCAGATGAAATAAATGTAATTCCTATCTTCAAGATGAGGGTCAAGAAATTCCGCTGTAGGTGGAGCCCAGCTGACCAGCCTAAGGAATAACAATCAATCACATACACAGGAGCAGTACCATAAGTTGCAGTTCGGTACCATATATCCCACTCATATTCGACATTTGTAGGAAATCAATACCGTGAAAAAGGTGGGCCCCACTAATAAAATCACCTTTCTCAAAAAATCAGGCTGATCTGCTCACTACGATGGTCGCATTTTTATATTGTGCCACACTGTCTGTTGAAATTTATTCCAAATATGTGGTCCACGTGATGAGATAAGAAGCTTAATTTTTGTGTCATTTGATATTCATGGTGGGTCCTACTTATTTAATGGTACTGATTTACTGAAAACGTGGTAGGGTGGAGGAAAAGATGGTACCGTACCACAAGATGTCGTACCTTGCTTGGTTGTGCTTCTCAAATAATTCCATGTGGGAGATTATGGAGTATTGTAGTCATGGTAAGTTCAGAGTACCAGGACCAAACATCCAAATTGCGTGTTGACTGTGAATGGTGAAGAACCTAGAAAACCAGATTGAACGGACGCTTCTAACGATTCGATCAGTCAACAAAAAAAATGGACGGTCAGAAAGAAACCTCCGAACGGTCCCAATTAAAACGACAAATTCCGATGGATTGATCAGAGGAGATCCGACCACTCTGATCATGTCATCGGCACGTGGGTCCTAATTGAACATTTGAACTGATTGAATGCCACGTGTACATACATCTAAATGCTAAAGGAACGCATGATTGAATGGCCCACCATTAAAAACTTATTAAGGACGACCGTAGATTTTTCGTAATGTTTATCTGCCATCCAACCCGTTGATAAGGTCACATAAACCTGGATGAAGGGAAAAAAACAAATATCAGCTTGATACAAAATTTGGTTGGCCCACAAGAAGTTTTTAATGGTTAATCACCACTGTTTCATATGGTACGGTGCACTTGAGATTTGGATCTGTTTTGTTTTTGGGCTCAAGCCCTAAAATGACGTGTAAAAACGGGTGGACAGCGTAGAGATAAGGGAAAAGCCTTGATACTCTGTCAGATTACGATGGATCATACGCAGGCACCCAGAAAATTGCATACGTGGCACAGAAGTTAAACTTAACGGTTCAAATTATGAGTCCCACTTTATATGTATCTTGAATAAAATACAAAAAATGCACTTATTTAATCGTCAGCTGATTGTAGGATTAAAATTAAAAATATTCAATTGTCCTATTTTAATAAATTTTATTTGTTAGTATTGTTGTCAATTCAATAAAACAAGGCTATATATGTGAACGAGGGCGCATATTTGATTTTCTTACGTGGATAAGATGTACAGGCATGCTACAGTCCACTGGACTCCTGCTAGTATTCCCCCACATTGGGATGAGTAGATTTGAGCCTGGATACAACATCCAATTATCCTCTCGACTAGACATTTTTGTGAAAGATTAAAGATTTGTTTTTTCGAATAGAATTTTTTTTTATTTTTTGCCTTGTGACATTAAATGTCAGTTTATGGAATTAAGAAATAAAAATGTACAAATAAATAAGAGAAGGCTAAATGATAACAATTTTATTAATACTTGAATGTATGGTCGATTACAATTGACAAAGTATTAATCAACTAAAGAAATAAATGAAAAAGAAAAAAATAAATATCTAATTTGTCTATTAAAACAAATGATCAAAGTGGATAATTTGTAGAATGTGACCAGATGAGTATAATCAACTAAATTGGAGCATAGTTGATTACGGATCTACAATTTAAGGTTGTGGATATTCAACCTACTTTTAAGGTACTTAATTAGTAATTCCTAAACAGTAGCGATGTAAGCTAGAATTAAGCTAGCCTATATTAAAATAAATAGAAAAGATAAACATAAAGTAAATAAATATGTTTGTCATAGGACCCAAAGCTCTTCTTTGATTACTTATTTTATAACTCGTTAATGGGACAAAAATCCTTGTTAGGTTTTCTTCTTGATCATGGATCCTATGTGTATTTGACTTGCATTGAAATGAAGGACTCCGGTTAGATTTGGAATTGTTAGTTTCTCAGATTTTCTTCTCGTAATTGATTCCTTCGATGAGAAAGGTTCATGGCCCACTAATTGAATTTGGTCATCAGGCTTGCAAACGTCAAGATTCCTCTGATAAAGACAACTGTGCCCAAATTAAGGACCCAACAAGAAAATCGGGAGCCGATCTCAAGCATCAAATCAATCATGGTCGCTCATCATTCGACTGATGTGCCCATTTCTCTTAATTTAGGACCAATCTATAGCCACTTTCACTCGGATATCTATTCGATTTCCTGATATTCGAAACCTTTTCAAATTATAGATCTTCCGAACATTTGCAGGAAGATATCCCCTTTTGGGAGGACAGTAGGAGATAGTTTCATTAAATATATCATAGCCAAATAGATCGGTAGGTGTCTTATATGCGTGTTGGGTACGTTATCTCATTAATTATCACGACAAATGTTATCACATGGCATTCTATCCATTTTTTCAAAGACAAGTGTAACCATTTATCTCCGCATTAATATGAAACGTGCAACTGATAATGAGGATCAAACCAAAATGTTTTTGGGTGAGAGTAAGATTTCTGCCATTACTAGTTTCATATTGTCAATACTTGGTAATATTTTATTAGTCCATGTCAGCTGAAAATGTGTGTAGAATAGATTAAACAATTAGATTTTGAAAATGTAACTTAGAAAAGAAAAAGGTTTTAACAATTTAGTTAGTTTTATTTTGAGTTTCTATATGAAAAATCTATACTTTTTTAGTGCATGTATATGAATCACCTATGCGATAAAATGATCCAGTAAAACCGATGGATGGGGTGGATGTCTCACAAACATCACATTGGACAAAATAACGGACGGAGTAGATGTCTCACAAACATCACGTTGGGCCCACCTAAGATGCTAGCGCAGGCATTGTGGAGGCCACTATGATGTATGTGTTTTATATCCACGCCGTCCATCCATTTTACCAGCTCATTTTAAGATATAAGCCATATAGATCCAAAACTCAAGTGGAACATACCATAGGAAAAAGTAGGGATATTGACACCAACCATTATAACCTTCCTATGACCCACTTTAATATTTATTTTCCATCATAACCTATTCATAAGGTCACAAAGACATGGACAAAGGAAACTACAAATATCAGCTTGATCCAAAACCCTTTTGGTCATCAGTAACTTTTTAATGGTGGCTTTCAATCCCACTATTTCTTGTGGTGCGGCCCACTTAACCTTTATATCTGGTTCATTTTTGGGTTCATACAATGAAATGGATGCCAATTAGTTATTGACAGGTTGAGTAGCCAGACTTGCTACTGAAGTGACGTCACCTAATTATCCTAATTATGTGGCTCTCACCATGATATATGTTTTATATCCACACCGTCCATCCATTTTTAGAGATTATTTTAGGATATGAACCAAAGAATGAGTGAGATCCAAACCTCGAGTGGACCCCACCACATAAAACAATGGAGAGAATGACGCCCACCATTAAAAAATTCTAAGGGCACAAAAGTTTTCGATCAAGCTGATATTTGTGTTTTCCGTTCTATAATGTATGTTTTAACTTGCGAAACATCACAGTGGACCTTAGGAAGATTTCAATGGTTGGCACTGATCTCCCCACTATTTTCTATGGCGGGGTCCGCTTCAGCTTTCCATATGCCTCATTCTTTGGTTCATGTCTTAAAATGATCTCTCCAAATAGATGGACGGTGTGGATACAACACATACATCATGGTGGGACAAGAGGAAACGGATTGGCTACTCCCCGGCGCTATGTAGCTCCACCATGATGTATGTGTTTCATCCATGTTGTCCATATATTTTTTTAGATCAATTTACAGTATGGGACCAAAAATGAGATAAATCCCAATTTCAAATGGACCACATTAAAGGAAACAGTGTTGAACGAACGTGGACCATTAAAAACTTTTTGAGGGCCATAAAAGTTTTGGATAAAGCTGATATTTGTTTTTTCCCTTCATCTAGGTCTGTATGACCTAATCAATAGATTGGATGTCAAATAAACAGTGCAGTGGGCCTTAAAAGGATTTTAATGGTAGATATCCAGTCACTATTGTTTTCCTGTGGTGTGGTCCACCTGAGATTTACATCCATCTCATTTTTGGGATAAAGCCCTAAAATGATCTGTAAAAATGGATGAACGGCATGGATGAAACACATACATCCAGGTGTGTTCCACATAGCACTGACCACCAGCCAAGGGCTAGTGGCAGGGGGAGTAGCCAATCCGTTTACGGGGTCAGACCAATGGACGGCATGGATAAAACATATACATTTGGGTGAGCTCCACAGCAGCTGCTGATGCCCCTGTTAGCAGGACCGGCATCGTCTTACCAGTTTGCCCTAATGACGAAAAACACCAGAGCTGTGTGGGGCCCACAAGTGGTATATATAAAATCCACTCCGTCCATCAAGTTCTACTCTGGAATCTGGATACTTGGAGGATAAAAATCATGGAGATTCACAACTTATGCGGGCATGCCAGGGAGAATAGGATGCCAACCGTACGTTTGTAGAGTTCATATGATGGTTCCCACCTGATAGACGGAGTGGATTTACATATACAACAGGGTGGGCCCCACATACCTTGGATGTTTTCTGTAGCTGCGTACAACAGCGGTAGTATATGATATGAATTGCCAATTCCCAATAATGACAGGAGGAGAAAGAGACGTGACCTGGACCGGACACCGGATTTAAATTACGAGAGGTGGGATCTGATTTCGGTAATCTAAGACCGTTCATCAGTTTTACAAGACATGGATAGATCCTTTAAGTTGGAATATATACGATAAAATTAATTTAAACCGTTTGATTTGTGACCAGTAAATAGACAGTTAAAATAGATATATAGCAACGGTTCATATTCAACTAAAATATGTCCGGAGATTTCTGGCTGTGATTTTCTAATATTTGACGTTTTCTGACCATCGTCCATCCATAGTGCGATAAAACATCTCAATGGTTTAGACCAGGGAATCACGGCCTCACTTGGAAGAAATGAAAACAAGCACACGCTAATGGGCGTCTGGCCTCGAACCTATAATTACTTTAGTTATAAGACCTTCCCTCCATCATCCTTTTTCAACCAAACAAAACTTACGTGTCAATCTAAACTTCTATCTGTACGGATAAATTAATAAAAATAAAAAATAAAAATAAAAATATAATTACTTTTTTTGGCTGTTTTTACATTAAAATTGAGTATTTTTGTCTAAACTTCTCCTTTCGTACCTTAAAATTTTACTTTCCTAACATAAGTTTTCAGCCTTTAATAAAATAAAAAAGAGACGCATAAAAGGCAAGCATTTACAGGGCTAATTTTGTCATAAAAAGGTTTGCTAAACTCACACGCGACCGCACACCATGCAAATTCGTACACAGCACACGTACAATTCTAGCAAGTTTGTGATAGATCTGATCCGTTCATAAGGTGGATCCTACCCTTAAGATGACGTAATGAAAGAATTTTTTTTTAAAAGTTCAGTACGTTCATCATCTGTGTTATACCTATACAAAAAAGATGGACGGCTTCAAAAGACTTGCTGTTGTTTAATATAAAGGGATATGTTAGGCTCATGAGTGGATGGGGCTGTTTTCTGTGCCACGTCATGTTCTTGGTGGGCCCACCTTATCCACCAATTAGATAGGCCTCACACATGCGTGCGGGTCTAGCCAACCTTTAATGAAAAAATAGATTAGTATTTTTACCTTTCCAATTCCAACTGATTCACCACCGACGTCTTGGTATCGATTCCTAGTGGGGTGGCTAACAATGATGCGTGAGGTGAGAGTGGAGGTGTACTAACAAAGTTATAAAAAAGAGTCCGGATTCTTTGTTATTTGGTCGACAGAGATTTCCTGATAACTTAATCCTCGGTAGTCCACGTCACCACTCACTAATTTTTTTTCTTTTACACTAATTTAAAAAAAAAAAAAAAAAAAAAACTTAGGACGCCAAACCATTAGGGTAATAGGAAATCTCTGTTGACAAGATAACAGAGGATCCCGACTCATGAAAGAAATTAAAAAAAAAATCTGATCGTTAGCTTGTTAGTACACCCCACTACCATTAACCAGCCCGACTAGGGATCTATACCAATACCTCGGTGTTGAAACAGATAGATTGATTGATGTTCCATGGATTAATAACTTGTGGGCCCTTTCCTCTCTAAATTGAGTTACCAACCGTCTGATGTTCTAGAATTAATAGCGGTGCGTGATGTTTGATTGATACACATGCAATCAAAATACACGTGGCAACATGTGTTCGAATTTTAAAAAAAGTACAAATGGCCCGACAAATGGTAAATGATACATCCCTAGGAAGAATCGGAATATGGTAGAGGCAATCTCTCTCCAGTATACGCGGTAGGGAGATGTGTCAATCTGAGCCGTCCATCTAGTGGGGTTTATCACGGATGACTATTTTTCAAAAATCATACCAGTTAAACAATTCCAACCATCAAATTTCTCCTGATGAATGATAGGCCATTAACTATTTTTATCTTCTTCCGTTGCTTTGAGGCAATGATTTGAACGCACAGGATAATCGGATACTAGTGTATTTGGACACTATCCATCCAAAATAAAGGCAACTAGATGGACGGACCCGATTTATTTTTCATCGTGTACTGCGGAGAATTAGCTCTACCATACTTTGGGTTGTACCGGCTTCTACTGCATCTTATCCCACAACGAATGTAGAAGACCTGATCCGGTTGGTCGGACGCCACTATCCTCTGATTAATTGACGTTTGTTTTCTCAACATTTCCCATTCACTTCTCTTAACCGTCCATTATATCTCTTCAAATCAGCTACATAGGATATCCGTTCAGTGTAAAATTTAATCCACCGTCCATCTAAACTAGGTTCCATGTTTTGAACGGTTTATTTTGAGTTCCACATATTCCAAGTTAACAATCCAAGAGAGCATGAGCATGAACTATGACACCCTACCATAGTAGCATCATAGCTTTCCAATCAATAAGTGAGAGAGAGAGAGAGAGAGAGAGAGAGAGAGCAATGTGTCCAAAAAGCCAAGTTGGATTGTGGGGTCCACTTATCACATGTGATGATCTTTATCATCCAACCATGCATGCTTTTGCGTATCGTGTTATAACAACGGTATCATGGATATACACAAGGTGAGCTTTACGTAGGGAGGATCGCTTTGCCAACCGAGCAATCAATCTCCTTATCCATACGCTTCTCCAACTACTTGGAACTCCTATCATGTGGCCCACTGAAATCAGTGGTTATCTGATCGACTATTTCACGTGCCCCATTTTCTATATGTTATCAACGGTCATGGTCATAGTTTGCAATTTGGTATAGTAGAGGCACTCAAAATTACACTTAAAATGAAAAACACTAAAATATTTGGAGTTGAGTAAGCTTATATACTTGAATAGTTTACTTACCACATGAAGTTCCTGTGGTTGGAAGCTACGTGGGGCCCACCATGATTTTTATGAGAAATCCACTCCCTTCATCTGTTTTCCCATTTCATGTTGGGATAAGAGCCCAAAAATGAAGCAGTTGCAAAACTCTAGTGGGCTACATAATAGGATAGAGTGGGGAGTGAATGCTCGCCGTTAAAAAATTTATGGGGCTATAAAAGTTTTGGATTAAGCTAATGTGTTTGTGTTTTAAATCCATCCTGGTGGGAATAACCTTATGAATGGTTTTGACGGCATATAAACATCATGGAGCTATTGGCATTTCGTTCTCCACTTTTTTCTTGTGCAGCTCACTTGAGTTTTCGATCTACCTCATTTTTTGGCTTATGTTCTAAAATGAGCTGAAAAACTAGATGGGCATTGTAAATATCCACAAATATCATATCGGGCGTCACTTAGCTTCCAACTAATGGAGCTTTCTAAATCTGGAGATGGTGTGATATTTTACTTATGGACTTTTAGTCCTTGCTTTTCTCCGAATGGCTTAGAAGGGGATCCTATAAAGAATGGATGATTATATGGATTTAAGATTTTTCTAGTGAAAACTGTAGATATTATAAAGGTAAGGTTGTCATGGAGGTGGAGCCCATTTAAAATATTGATTTATTTTTTTTGCGCCTAACCCAACCCACCGACGACCCTAATAAAAAAAGTAGTCAATGAAGTATAAACTCAAGACAGCTCAAACCCAATTAGTTATACATAGGATTAGTTGCATGTGAGGCCCACCAAGGTGTTTGTGCATCATTCAACTCATCTAACAAGTAATTCCACCGTGAACTCAAAAATCAAGTCGATCCAACTATCAAGTGGACAACACTATATAAAACAATGAACAACCACCTAAAAACCTCTCATCCAATATTTAAATCAACTCAATTTTTTAAGCATCCCATTTCACTGTGGGGTACCATGATGGAAGGGTGAGATGGCATACAAACACCAGGATTGAGTCCCACACATCAACTAATTCAACATATGACTAGTTTGTAAGAATTCTATCAGGTGGGCCTTATTGATCAACGGTCTATATTGTCGCAAGGGTTGGATAATGTGATCGGGTGCACCAGTGGATCCCACTAAGTTGTGATGCATCCAGAAAATTCATGTAACTACATATTATAAGTATTCATAAGTAGGAAAAAAAAAAAAAGAAAAAAAGAATTCAATTGAATTTTGTGAATTATAAACCATATGAAACATTTTGTTCGAGAAGAGAAATACCATTAATTTTCTTTTATCGTAATGTGCCGTTTTCCCCACCAAGTTGTCATCTGTTCAGGGAATATGAGCTGAACAGAAAACAGGAACCATCACAAAAATCACTATGGCAAAAAAATCAGGACAACCTACTCTTTGGTGGGCCATGATTATTCCTAGGGGACCATCCATTTATTTCCTAGATGGGCACATTCAATGAGTGGATCTGTTTAATGTTAGGTGCTCTTTATGACAAGGCCCACAATTTTCACGACCAAAGGGTCCTAGACATGTGACTAGCTGGCATGAAAAACCATTCATTATTTTAGGCTTAGAGTTCTAGGGCACTGCATGTAATCAATGATATATTTTGTTATTTGCATGACTGATAGTATATGTATATTTATGTGCTTCTGTGGACTACTTTACATTATTTTTCATTATTTTTTATATTTTCCTGTATTTTATATTTCTTGTATATTTATTATTCTGGTACAATTTCACTTATTATAATTAATGGAACGAAGAAAGAAGAGATCAATGCAAAGTTCTCTTAACAACAATGCCAACCAAGGAGACCAACAAGGAAATTAAATGATAAGATACAATGGTTGTATTAGAAATAATGAGTATGGGTGCAACTCGGGCTAGGTTAGGTTGAACCTTATTCGCCTAACCCAAACTGTCTTCTGTTGGGTTAAGGTAGGTTTGGGCGTCCGTCAAAAATTCCCAACTTAACCTTGATTGGATTGGGTTTGGGTTAGAAATTTCAAATTTAGAGGAAAACTCATATATATATATATTTTGAACCAAAATACAACAAAATGAAGCAGATCCAAAGCTTAAGTGGACCCGTTATGAAAAAGAGTAAAGACAATAACACCCACTGTTGAAACCTTCCTAGGGCAGGGCCTAATGTGATGCTTATTTGAGATCCAACCTAGTTCACACAAGCTATGGTGAAGGAAAACAAAAATATCAGTTTTTTTTTTTTTTAAATAAAATAAAAAAATTATTTACACGCACACACACCCCCCACAACAAAAATATCAGCTTCATTGAAAACTTCTTACTGAAAACTTCTATGGCCCCTGAGAAGTTTTTAATGGTAAGCGTTCAGTTCCAATTGTTTTCTATGCTAGGGTTCACTTGAGCTTTTGATCTGCCTCATTGCCCTAAGATGACCTCGCCAACTGGACGGTGAAATACAACAAATACATCAAAGTAGGGCTCACATATTTTGGTAATGTCACTTGAGTAGCAAAATAGGGATTGAAGTTGCCAGCAACAAATGCATTCATATGCTCATGTGAATTTGGTCATCTGGGGGGCTATGCCAATAGTTTTAATTTATACCATTTACCACATACGTGCGTGCGTGCTAAGTCTGAGTTTGTGTCCGTGTGCATGTGCACGTGCATGACGGGCTAGGCCGCAGGTGCTGGTGTAATCGTGCGAGTGTGGTTACTCACAAAACTTTATTTGGTATTCACGGGACTTTATTTGTGTTAAAGTGTAAGTGTACTTACGCCTTTTCATTTTGAACTAGAGAGATGTGACCAGTCGATTAATCACAACTGTTGGGTTTAAATCCAATAGATCAAATCCTTTCGAAATGGTGCTTAATTTATCACTTCGAAATCTATATAAGGACTTTCATTTTGTTTCAAAAACTATGAATATCTTTTTGTACTCTCCGTTCCTTTTCTATTTTACGAGTTTTGGTTACCGAATTCGTCGCCGAGTTATTTCACCAATTTCAGCTTAAACGGCAAGTGGTTCGAGCTTATGTACAGTGAGTACACCATTGGAACCAGGTTATAGTCGTTGTATCATGGAGGTTGATTGCTCTGGAAACCTATTTCACTTGGGATGTTGTCCGAGGGGAGCAAATTCGATTTCAAGCGGCGTAACTCACCTGCACATCATAGCACCTCCATTATATTTACTTTATAGCATGTTCACATTGCACACTACTTGATGAATGGCACAAATCTCTAACACGTGTGCAGTATGTTCACTGAATATTAATGAGTCCGGATCGGCTGTAACCTGTTTTAGGTTAAATAATTATGACTAAAGGTAGCAATGGACCTATCTGGCCCATGAATCCAACCTGGCTATCTGTTGAGCTAGGACCTATTAGCTTGCCTATGAGCTGGGCTTGGGCTCAAGTCTGTTAGCCCAGCCTAACCCAACTCTATAGGTGGGCCTTTATATCTTACAAGTTACAAATATGCCGTTATATTCTTTGATTAGGCAGCCCATGTATCTTGAAAATGGACTGTGATGTATCTACCTTGCAGCTACGCCGTCCATCCGTTTGGACAGATCATTTTAGGGCATGATCCCAGAAATGAAGCAGATCCAAATCTCAGGTGGACCACACCAGACGAAACAGTGGTGATTGAATACCCACCATTAAAAACTTCTTGGGGACTACTGGAAAGTTTATTTGCCATCCAACCTGTTGATAAGGTCAAAAGACCTTGATGAAAGGACCACACAAAAATCAGCTCGATCCACAACTTTTTGTGGCCCACAAGAAGTTTTCAATGGTCGATAGCCACTGCTTCCTCTGGTGTGGTCCACCTGAGATTTGGATCTGCTTAATTTTTTGGATCGTGCCCTAAAATGAAGTTTCAAAAGGGATGGACGGACAAATCACGTGGGCCCCACAGTAGAGGGATCCACCGAAGCCTCACCCTTCATATTCAGGTACTGAAGTGGACCTGCTCTGTGATTGGTCCACGTAAGTGCTTGGCACATCAGGTGCCATGTTATAGCTTGTTTAAAAATTGAAGTGAAACAGCAACAACATGGCACCTGATGGGCCCATCACTCACGTGGACCAATCACAGAGAAAGAAGGATCAACGTGGGAAACTTACATTCAAGCGTAATGAAAAGAAAATGATCGACCATCACTATAATGAAAAGAAAATGATCAACGGCTCAGATTCAAGCGTAAAAATCAAAGGCTAGGATGATCACTGAAACCTGATTATGTGACAGTAGCTTGCTTAAGATTACTAACAAAATATGTAGAGTTGGAATCATGGGTCAATCTCAGCATGTAGAGGTCCCAATGGCAGCCTACACAACACGGATCGTTTTGAAATGTTAGTGGGCCATCCAGCCATCCAAATTGTGGGGGACCAAAAACTCTAAAATCACACCTATCTAGCAATCCTGACCACCCAATTTTCATTATCTCTCAGAGTTTTAACACGAGGTCATGGGTTCGAGCATAAGGTTTGTTTTTACACCTATTTTACGACAATGAGACATACCTCCCACAAGGAATTTTTTGCAACGACCTCCCCTATCTATATATACTATGAGAATTAGGTATACCTCCCCATTTAAAAAAAAAATCAAGCATTGGAGATGACTCACTTCCACTGCCCATTAGTAGGATGCATTGAAAGCATCTGAACCAAATGATGGAATTATCCTTTCACTTGATATACAAATATCCACCAATCAACCGGTTAGATTGATGCAACAAATCTGATTTCAGAGCTCCATACCACCTGAGGTAGGCCCTTTATCCGAATGGGCTAGATCAAGGTACGGGGTTGGATTCAGGTTTATCTGAACGGGCTGGATCAAGGTATGGGGTTGGATTGAGGTATGTGCATGCTGCTTGTGCCACAGTAATAAATTTCATTCCCAGGAATTTCTCCTTTTTGAAATTTCTAATTTTGATGTTTTTCTCCAGAAAAATCTGGCTAAAACTTAAGATTTTAAATAATTTTTAGGTTAAACTTGGGATGATTTCTCGATCAAACAGCATGAATTTGATTTAAATGCTAAATTTTCGAAAAACTGCTAAATTTGTAAACCTACTTCATTTGGAAATGCCATATTTGTAAAGCTGTTATATTTAGAAACTTGCCATATTGAAAACTAGTTATATTTAAAAACATACTATATTTAGAGACTGTTATTTTTGGAAACTGAATCAACCGAGTCTGCGAGCCGACTTAACGAGTCTTCTCGAGTCCGGACCAAGTCACACCCGTCCACAAGTTTCCAAGAGACTCGGGTCTTGAAATCTCAACAAGTTGAGTGACTCGGATGAATCGAAACACTGAGTTTTAGAAATATGGTGCATGTTTGGATGTTTGATTGAAATAAATTGCAAAAATTGAATCCAAGAAATACCAAATCCAGATGAAAACAGCACCAATCGAATTCATAACAGCAACTATACTCCAAGTCGCAATTTCCATTGCCTAGAGTCAGACAAGATATGCTCACAACTTTTCTTTGTTATTGTTAAATTGAGAAATTTTGCATTCTAATCCAAGCGAGCATCCAAACACGCCCCTTCCATAGAACAACAACCTCATTTATGGTCATTCACTGAAAGGAACATCCAAACGCACCATTCCAATGAATAGATATTTCAACTACTAGTATCTATAGAGTACAATACCCACCAGTAAATGTAATTCTGGTGTACATCACTGTTATGAAACTGAAAATAGGACTGATTGAAAGTAAGCTGGCCGAGTACTCTTTGGGAAGTGAGGGGATGAAGTGGGCCACACTTCAACCGTTGTCCAACATGGACCGGCATATATGATATTTTCACAGATACCATAACACCAGCTATAGGAAAATGATGCAGCGAGATGCAATGCAGTCACAACTAGCACTATGAAAGTGGGCCACACAATCATCAAACAACAAAACCTATATAGACCAATTAACTAATTTTTAACACAAGATCAGTGTTCAAAAGTACTGATATTGATCCTATAGCCTAGACACATTTTCAAATGTAGAATCATGAATCTTCTCTAGAACATTTGATAGTTCCGTTATACATGCAAACATAATTACGCAGTTCATAACTTAATAAATCTACGAGCTGAAGACTCCATTAGGGTGTGTTTGGATGCACTATTGAATTAAATTGCAACTAAAACAGTTTAATTTTCATTCCCTTGGCATTCATGTCAAGGGTGAGGACTCCAAATTGCAATCACATTATTTTTCGAGTTGAAGTTGAAGGAAACATGACTACAACTTAGTTTTTGTCATGCCATCGTGATTAAACTGAACATTGCAATTTAATTCACTTTGCATCCGAAGGAAGACTCAGTATTGAAATCCGAACCTTTCAATGTGAAAATAGTAGCAGCGAGGAGATGAAGCATCCGATCCTTCCTTTCCTTCATACCGGGTCCCATTAAAACCTACATTCTACTTCTCTTCACAGGTCCCATCTCCTTAGCCTTTGACCTCAGCAAATGCTTTTGAATCTTTCCGGTGGCCGTCTTCGGCAATGGCCCAAACACCACAGACTTGGGAACCCAATAGGCTGGCATCTTTGTACGGCAGAACTTCATGATGTCATCAGCCAACCGCCTCTCATCCGACGCATCAACGCCTGGTTTCAACGTCACAAAGGCACAGGGCGACTCCCCCCATTGCTCATCTGGGCGGGCTGCCACCGATACCTCCATCACCGCCGGATGCAAGTAGAGCATGTTCTCCACCTCGACGCTACTGATGTTCTCGCCCCCAGAAATGATTATGTCCTTTGCCCTGTCCTTGATTTCAATATACCCGTCTGGGTGCTTGACTCCAAGGTCCCCCGAATGAAACCATCCATTCTCGAAGGCCTCTTGGTTCGCTTTCGGGTTCTTCAAATAACCCTTCATTACCAAATTCCCACGCATGACAACTTCTCCTATGGTTTTGCCATCAGTGGGGACAGGCGCCAAGGTTTTTGTGTTGATGACTTCTAGGCCTTCCAGCCCAATGTAGCGGACGCCTTGGCGGGCACTAAGACGGGCTTGGGTTTCAGAGGGGAGGGATTCCCACTCCGGCTTCCATGCACACACAGTAGCTGGACCGTAGGTCTCAGAGAGGCCATAGGTGTGAGTGACTCTGAACCCGCGCTCAGACATGGCAGCTAGCACAGAAGGGGGAGGTGCAGCGCCTGCTGTCATCACATGTACAAGGCGTGGAAGGGGAAGGATAGTTTGGTCCGGAGGGGCATTGACCAGGGAATTGAGAACTATAGGAGCCGCACAGAAATGGGTCACACCTTCATAGGCTATCGCGGAGTAGACAGCCTTGGCTGTTACCTGCAAGTTTCCACTGCATCAGCAACTTGCGCGTTTGGGCGCACACGCACACATGATGTTAACCATTCATAGGCTTATCTTTAACACATAAATGTAACACCAATCATGAATTTGATCATTGATCTAAGCCGTCCAGTCAATGGGTCACCTCTGGGTTTGGCCATTGCCAAAAAACGGAATGATCAGGATATTTCCTAAAGATTTGATCACTATCAACTCTTGAATACTCCTTAAACTTCAACTGTGAAAGCGGACAATGTGATGGTTCCACAACTGGCACATTTACTTAATTATCTGGACTAGTCAAGCCATGAATCATCTCTAGGGTAGGGCGGGCCATAGAAATATTTCATTGATTAGATGTTTCCAACAATGCGCAGTCTGTGTTGGACCAATGCCAGGTACAGTTGGAACCAATCTACAATGTAGAATAAATGCATTATCTACTTCAAAACTACAGTTCAAGGTGCACCCAGATGTAGGTGATTGATCAAACAAAAGTAGGTGACTGATCAAACCTTTAGTTAATTCGCTCTGAATTTTTAATTGTGGTCAGACCAGCCCGATAAATATGTGTATCATCCATAAACAAAACGGCTGTATCGGCCCGGGTCAGCTCGATAAAGCCCGTTACATGGTGAAATGACCCCATATTGGTGGGGAACAACACAATACACCAAAACCAATTTTTAAACTATGATCCGAATGGCAATGGCCTGCCCCTACTGGTATGGAATGAATGGACAGCGAAGATTGATGAGCAACTGTTGCATGTGTCAATTAAAAGCTTTGGAAACATTGATAATGTCCCCATGAAGATGGGGGCATTAGCATTCCCCATAAGCATGTGACTCCTAACATGGAGGCTTCAAACGTACCTGACGGAGACATATGCTTGTCCCACAGATTGCCGCAAGTGACCAAGGGTAACACCAACCGTTGCAGTGGAACATGGGTAGGGTCCACAGGTATATGGCTCCTTCAGTCATTCCCCATATAAGAGGTCCGCTAAGCGCCATGAGATAAGCCCCCCTATGGCTCAGCACCACACCCTTAGGGCTGGATGTCGTCCCAGAAGTATAACCCAAAGCAATGCTTTGCCACTCGTCCTTTGGCGGTTTCCAAGCAAAATCAGGATCGCCGGTTTCCAGGAACTTCTCATATTCAATGGCGCCCTTCTGTAGAGCATATCTAAGTGTGCTAGGATTGCAACTTTCATCGCCTATGACAACCAGAAATGGAGGTTTGTAATCACTCTTCTTTTTGTCCGCTATGATCTTCAAAGCTTCCTCTGCTAACTGAAAGAAATCCTGGTCCACAATGACAACAGAAGCTAAACTGTGCTCCAGAAGGAAAGAGATGGTTGGTGCATTTAGCCGAATGTTGACGCAGTTCACCACGGCTCCAGCCATCGGAACGGCAAAGTGAGCTTCAAAAATAGCTGGGACATTCGGTGCTATTACAGCAACCTGGAAGAAGATAGCAGAAGAAACAAAATTCATCAGCATTGTTTTTGCGAGCCGGAAGAATCAATACGGAGTAGCTGACAATATGGTAATAAAAGTCCTTTGGGTACAAGGGACTGAATGGAACCAAAATACTATTCTTCTTCAAGGGATCAAGCTCTCATGTCTACATCTTTCAGGTCCTCTGATAGTAAAGGAATTTCCATAGCTTATTAAGGAGCTTTGCTAAGCCCACACACGTGTACAATAACGCTAATGCACATGCACCACGTGTTTCAACATGGCACATAGGTATGAGATCAAATCCATTCATTAGAGGCATAACACTACTTAGGTACTCTCACACAAGAATTAGGTTGCTCCAATCGTTAGATGGGTCACAGTTTACAAAATAAATTCATGGCTTAGCTGAAGTTTTTTAAACCATCCAAATGTTTCTGACATTGTGGCCCACCTGCTGAATTAGCCAGATTTATTTTGGGAGAGAACATAGACATGGTCAGGACCACCTCATGGAGATGGCTTGGATATTGCACCTGTCAACCAAACACTTGCACGTGGTGGCGTGTGCATTAGCATTATTGTACAAGTATGTGCACTTAACAAATGAAGAATTTATTTCTTTCTTAGGTTTGATTTTGTTAGCCCTTGTTCCAAAGCTAAGCTTCATTAGGATGCTCTAGCTTGAGGGAGAGTTTTGAAAGGTTGATGGTTGAATAGGGTTCATTGGGCCCAAGTCCATATAATAAGGCCCATAGGCCCCATTCATGTTTCTACTATTATAAATGAGAGTAGAGGGCTGGGGTTTCAATAGACCCTAAGCAACTCACGTTCTTGCTATCTCTCTCCTCCCTCTCCCACATTGTTTCTCTCCTCCATCTTCTTCTCAGTGTAGCTTCTCGTGGCTCTCAAGATAAGCACAATGTAGCCATTTAACAATTAAGATGACTTTCGATGAAAAATCCAAGGATTAATGGCTCCCAATCAAATGCTTTCTCTAATCACAAGAATATAGATGGGACCTGATGATTTTCAACTATAAATCTGAGTATTGGAGGGATTTAATCACACAAATCTAGTAGATAACTCCAAATTCTGACTTGAAATAATTCCAAAAGCATTACAACAATCCAGCCCCCAAAACTGCAATTCCCAGCAGCTATAAGACAAATTCAAGGAACCGAAAGCAGTTCTCCAGAAACTAAACTATTTTCCAGCAGTCCAATACAAAACATAGCAAAAGAATTGAATTTCCAGCAACCAGATAAACTTACAACATGCATGACTTCACACATATAATGCTTAAAAGGAGAGGAGAAATTCAACTAAGGTTTGAAGCATCACAAACACCCAAACATTCATATGTGACTATGTGTAGGCCCATAGGGGGAAGAGGGGCGGGGAGTGGGACCTATTCAAGCATTCAATAGGAAGCTCTCTCATACTCAATGGGAACATTATCGATGTCTCAAAGCTTTTAAATTGACACATGGCTAGAGGATGCAAAAATCACACCCTCTGGTGATCTTGTCCCTTTTGAATGGTAACCATTTTTTTTTATAACCATCTTCTTCTTCTTTTTTCACAGGCCATATATTTTGTTTCTCCACCCAATCTTGAATGTCTATTTTTCATGCTACTGAGAGGCTAATTAGGATCATCCGATTGGTGTGATTTTGGTATTGTAAGCTGCCAATAGTGGCATGGAATGAATGGACAGTCCAGATTGACAACTGGCAGCCAACTCCCACATGCCATTTCAAAGCCCTGCAATACCGACCATAAACTAGTCTCTAATCTTGACCATCAACTATATCTAGTCTGAGCCCTTGTAACTCCCCTATCTAGTGTCCCGAATGTAAGAATCCCACTCAACTACTCATGGGGTCCATGTAGGACAAGTAAAAAGAGTCCAAACTCCAAAGCCTTCCAAAACCTACACGACACAACCTATTTCCATACTAGAAGTTTGAATTCTTCATGTGGATGCCAGTGGCTCCTGCTCATGCTGCTGCCCCAGTGGATGGGCCCTAGTTTGGATTAATTGTAGCCTGCTTTGGTTCCCAGCTTCCTCCGGGATTGACGCTTGGAATGAGCCTGCATCTCTTCTTAGAATTGAAGCTCATGGTGGTGTTGGGTTCAAGAGGTCATAAATGTCCTTGGATGTAGGAAAAATCTATTTAGCAGCAGTGTGAAAAATATTGCCAAGATTTTGTAAATCTTGCACTATTGTGAAATTTTGATAAAACGATATTATCACCAGATTTTCAAAATATCACTACTTATTTAATTTTTGCAGACTTATCATAATTTTATTTGAAATTAGAACAAATTATTTCATACTTCATACTTATATTTTCTAAATTTTAAAATCATTTATGATAATTTTTTTAATCTTTTACTTTCAGCAAGATTTTCCTGATAATATCGCGAGAAAACCTTAACTTTTTAAAAATATCTACTGAGATATCCCCATGAACAATATTTCTCACTATGCTTAGGAGGCTTCAGATATATGTCGATTTCTGGAGGTACCATTTTGTCATGTTCTCTGAAATGGGAATAAGGACACGAGCCCTTTAGCTAAGAACCCATGTGATTAGTTGGGTCTCACCTCCTTTCAGCATAATGAAGGTTTATACTTGAATTGAGGGATGCCAACAATAACCTACAATAATTATTTCCTTGGAATTTAGGTGGACGAGTTGAACGACCCAAAAAGAAATCATTCTAATGGAAAATACTTAGTAGAATTGAAATTTTATTTTAAAAGGAGGACTTGACACTTAGTTAATGAGAAAATCCTAACCTAATTGATGGGCCCCGCTGTCGATGTGTCATGCCCCAAAAATCTCCCACATAAGACAATCCTAACCCAATGATCAACGGTCTACAAGTAGATAATTAAGAATTTAATGCGACTAAAGCAAACAATTGACAAGAAAAGACCCCATGATTGGATGCTAGGACCGCTGGAAGAACCCGTGAAGCAAGGTGCACCATCAGTGGGGCCCAACAAATCTACGGTCTACATTGTAGAACACCATGCCCACTTGTTGGAAGTGATGCAATCGCATCTCATCTACATGTGCACGCTCCACACGTGTCCACAAGAAGAGGTTAGGAGGGGGCCCCACTTAAACACACAAGCCTCTTAGTTGATTCTCTCTCTTTTAGACAGTCCAATTGTAGTAGATTAGGAATAGCAATCTTCAATTACTTATAAATAGGCTCTTATGGTGATATGTATGGAGAGCTTTTTATAAGATTTTCTTTCAATAAGATTGTCTGAGAGTTTTTCTCACAATAGAAGAGGATGGGGAGTTTGTGATCTCTAGCATAAAGGTTGGAGGACCGTTGAGCCCTGCTTTCACTCTTTCTTCTTTTAGTTTGCAATTGGTTTCAATTTATTTAATTCTAGTTGCATAAGTCAAGGCCAGAGGATGATGGGATTCATCCACTCTACAAACTAATTCAAGGCCAGATGATGAAGTTCTAGTTATCCTTCCCCTCTGACAATCCTTCTCCGCTCCCTCAGGAGAGGCCTTCGTCTGCCCCAATCCTAGAGGCGATGTTGGATAATCTGCTAGTGGCTATAAAAAAGAAGCGGTGGGTAAGACAAGCGGTTGGTCATATTGGCAGACTCTTGGGAGTAGTCTTTTGGTGACACTGACGATGACTACATTGCCCTGTTCAAATTGGTGGCTGAGAGAGGTTTGAGGGTGACAGTGGAAGGGATTCCAGTGGCAAGTCACTCTGTCCATCACAACCTCAATAGGGAGTTACAAAGGTTGGGTGGTAACCAACTAGATCTTCTGGAAGCACTCCCTTGTCGGAAGCAAATAGGGAGAGGAGCTACCATGGTATCCCAATGAAGGTTCTCTCATGGAATGTTGGGGGGTTTGGGATGTCCCAGAAACGGTGCCAGGTAAAAGACATGTGTGTTCGTTCCAAAGCTAAGTTGGTTGTTTTGCAGGAAACGGAGCTGCAATTGGTGAATAGAGGTATAGTCAATTCCCTTTGGCGCCGAAAGAACAAAGATTGGTTGGCTTTGGAATTGATTGGCTTGGCGGGAGGGATCCTCCTGATGTGGGATACCTTCTGTGGAAGGATTGAAGACAGTTGGCCGAGGCTCTTCTCTATTAATGTTCTGTTCAGAGAGCTTAGCTTGAGCTTCCGATGGAATAGAGCCTCCAATCAATCTTCTTTCTAGCTTGAACTTTCTGTGGTCTTTAATAGGTGGAATCTCTCTTGGCTGATAGGTGGAGACTTTAATGTGATTCGGTTCTCTTTTGAGCACTCTAATGGTCCTAGATTTAACTCCTCCATGAGAAGGTTTTCTGAGTGGGCGAGCAATCATGGGATGATGGACCTACAAATGGGAGGAGTTAAATATACTTGGTCTAATGGCAGGAACCCTCCAGTGATGTCCCTCCTCGACAGGTTCATTTCCCCTTCGCTCGTCAAAGAGGATTGCCAAGACCAATTTCATACCACTATCCAATCTTGTTGGAAACTGAGGAGTTGAATTGGGGCCCAAAGCCATTTAGATTTGAACTAGCATGGCTTGAGTTTGATGGCTTCAAGGACTTGGTTACTGGCAAACCTTCGTGATTGAAGGGAGGCCGGGATTTATTCTTTTTAAGAAGCTCCAGATGTTGAAATCTGAGTTGAAAGCTTAGCATAAGGATGTCTTTGGCTATAGGGAAGCAGAAATTTCCCTGAGATTCAACCTTTCTTCTGATTATTGTGCTAGATTAAAGGAAGAAGAGATTAAATGGAGACAACATTCCAGGGCACTGTGGCTAAAGGAGGGAGATAAGAACACTAATTTGTTTCACAATTATGCTAGTGTTCGATCTCGCATTAACTTATCAACCACAACATAGAGTCATAGCCACGTTGAGTCTTAGGCAATCCCAATACGAAATCCATACTGATGTCTTCCCATGAAGCATCTGGCACAGGTAATGGCGTATAAAGACCAATACTTTGCTTGCTACCTTTACCAAGCTGACATGCTCGACATTGACGAACAACGATCCCAACGTCTTTCTTTAAACATAGCTAGTAAAAACGATCCTCAACCAGAGTTGTCGTTTTATCGATACCAAAGTGACCACTTAGGCCCCCTGAATGAAGCTCTCATACAACGAGCTCTCATAGGAACTCTTAGGAAGACACAACCTCATGTCAAAGAATAAGTACCCATCGTGCAAGCTATACCTTGGGTACTCGGCGCCTGCACCATAAATGAGTGTTGAAAATACCTTCCCAAAATCATCATCTGTGGCATAGTCCCATTTAAGTTCTTCAAACCCAATGAAGAAAACTGATAAGGTAGACAAAATGTGCGACTTTCAGCTGAGAGCATCTACTACCTTATTTTTAATACTAGGGCGATGTTTTAGGTTGAATGTGAACTCTTAAAGATAAACACTCCACTTAGCATGCCTAACACTCAACTTCTTCTAAGAATTCAAGTAACGTAATGCCTCATGATCAAAATAGAGCACAAACTCTCAATGAATGAGGTAATGACGCTAATGCTTCAGAGCTTGTACAATAGCATAAAACTCAACATTGTAAGTAGAATACTTCTTTCGTGTCTCATTGAGTTTCTCACTGAAAAAGGCCATCGGATGTCCTTCCTGGCTAAGAACACCTATGCATACGTGTGATGCGTCACAGGCAACTTCGAACACTTTTTCGAAATCAGGAAGTCTAAGAACTGGAACCTCCGTCATTTTCTGCTTGATTTCTTGAAATGCCTTTGTTGCTGCTTTAGTCCACTCAAATGGATTGGACTTCATACATTCAATAATTGGCGTCATGCCATGATGGAACTAAAGTTCCGAATAAACCTTCGATAAAATGTTGCAAGCCCATGAAAACTACGAACCTCATGAATGTTTACAATAGTAAACCATTCAACAATAGCCATTATCTTTTTTGAATCAGCCTTTACGCCCTCTGCTGAAACGACGAATCCGAGAAAGACCATGCTAGAATTAATGAAGGTACACTTCTTCAAATTGATGTAGAGTTTCTTATGGCGCAGAACTCTCATCACTTGGTGAAGATGGTGCAGATGATCTTTTCGTGAATGGCTATAAATGAGGATGTCATCGAAGTATACGATGACAAACTTGCCAATGAATGGCTGTATAATTTACTTCATCACCCGCATGAATGTACTAGGTGCGTTTGTCAAAGCGAATGACTTTAGCCATTCATACAATCCATCCTTCATCTTGAAAGCAATTTTTCATTCATCGCCAGGACGAATTCTTATCTGATGGTATCCGCTTCGCAAATCAATCTTTGAAAAAATTGTAGCATTTGCCAACATGTCCAGCATATCATCTAGGCGCGGAATGGGAAAAAGGTACTTTATTGTTATCTTGTTGATGGCGCAACTGTCAACACACATTCGCCAACTGCCATCCTTCTTTGGTGTCAGCAACGCTGGCACAACACATGGGCTAAGACAATCACGAATGAATCCCTTTGATAACAATTCTTCCACCTGTCCACGAAGCTCTGCATGCTCAGTCGGGTTCATTCAATATGCTAGAAGATTAGGTAATGGCGCTCTGGGTACCAAATCAATAGCATGTTGAATATCACACATGGGTGGAAGCTCACTTGGTAGTTCATCAGGGACCAAATCCTGAAATTCGGACAGAATGTCCAGAATCTTGGGTGGTTGAATAACAACATTATCAACTGGATTGATCTTGCATCCTGGCAGAGCATACATGATTCCACGTTCACGACTCTCCTCAATTAATCGGGCCATACTCAAACACCGTGGAAGCCGACTTTGCCTCTTTAAGTTCGTCATCTTTCATAGGGTTAAGAGTGATGGGCTTTCCTTTGTATATAAAGGTGTATGTGTTCTTGTGACCCTTGTGAGTTACATCCTTATCATATATTCATGGGTGCCCCACTAATATGTGTGTGACCTTCATTGGAATGATGTCGCACCAAAACGATTCTTCATAACGACCCAAAGAGAAGTTGTTGACTAAGCACCTCTTAGTCACAGGGATGAACGTGTTATTCACCCACGCAATCTTTTATAGCTTGGGATGCGTTTGAGGTTTCAGTTTCAACTTGTCCACCATGCTTTGTGAGACCACATTCATGTTGCTGCTTTCGTCAATAATGACATTGACAGCCTTTCCACCACACAATACTCGTGTATGGAAAATATTCTTGGGCCTCCTCCTTTGGTGCTGTCAGAATCCTTTTGACCACCAATGATAACTTGTTTTCATTTAGGCCATTAAGGCCTTCCTTAAGTTCCTGCTCATCATCTTCTGGATCATTTGTGTGTTCATCTTCTACTTGATTTGCAATGAAGTCTTCTGTCTCACAAAATTGGAGATTGCCAGAGGGATACTCAGTCGCATAATATCCACGACCACCACACTTAAAGCAATTGTTGGTCGACTGTAAGACCCGTATCCTAGTTCGTACTGTTCCGATGAATCCTCGATCCTTTCCGTCGAAGTCCAGCAATCCGCAACTGATAATCGACGTTGCGCACGACCCTAAGTCGTATCCTTTAGATTCGAGTTGGTTTAATCTGAGACCTGTATCATTGCGACCGCACCGTCGCCGTGGTTCCAACGCCGCGACTCACGCACCGATCCGATACCCTGACCAGAAGATGTGAGCCGACGTTTATTTCGAAGAAACACCGCGCTTTCTCAATTCCAAGAGAATCTCTACACAATGTCAAATCAATCCCATCAATCAATCACTTCAATGTCAAGTACAAAGCAACTCATGCTTTCTCTCTCCAAAGTTAACTCTTTCTTACCCTCTCTCTTACATCACCTTACATGTCAAGTACCACATCCATCACTCACCTCACCCTTTCACCCATCACACCCATCCCTCATCTCTCTTACAACTCTCTCTCTCTTTCTCATTTCTCATCTCAACTCCTAACTAGCAAGAGCATCACACGTCCAAGCCATTTTCAAGAGAGAAATGTGATTTTGGTGGCCCACTTTTCCATTCCAAAACCCATCATCCTAGCCATCCACTTCTCATCTCCACCATCAAAGTGAAGCACAAGGAGGTTGGCGTTCCAACAAACCGAGAAGATCAACCGGTGGGTGCTTCTATAGGCTAAATTTCTGTGTTTTTATGATGGGCCAAGTAAAGCCTACCGATCAATGGTATGGATCTCACTTTGGACCCTAAGGTGTGGCCGATGGCCCACCTTGATCCTCATGATCATTCCATGATGGGGTCATCCTCCATGGACCCCATCATGATGTTTATTTCCTTGCATTAAATAGGTCATCTAGACCATCCATATTAGTGGGGAAAGGATCTCCACCGTTGATTTTCGATTTTGATGGACCCATGTGTAATGGGACCCACTTGATGTATGATTGAATGCAAGGGAGGGCCCATAGTGTCGGGGTCCCTCCATCACACGTGTCCCATGTCTCTCTCTCTCTCTCTTCCTCTCTCTTTCCCTTTTGTATGATGGCGTAGTTGTGTGGGCACTTGGATGGACCCCACTTTATATAGGGGTTGTATCCACACCATCTATCATTAGGTGGCCCACGTAAGCAGGGCCCACCTTAAGATTACCATACACCCAAACAAGAAGAAAAAAGAAAAGAAAAGAAAAGAAAAAAAAAAAAAAGAAAGTTCAGAGACGCTCTCTGGACGTGAGGGTGAAAACACCATTTTTTTTGCCTTGGTTTAGGGCTACTTGGGTGGGCCATTCATGTAGGCCCTACCTTGATGTATGCATTCAATCCACGCCGTCCATCCTTTTACCCGTATCATTTTAGGCGTTGAGCCGAAAAGTGAAGTCAATCCGGGGTTCTGGCGGGCCATAGTCTAGCAAAGGGTGATTTTCACCGTTAAAATCTTCCCTGATATTTCTGTACACCGAAAAATATTCAATATTGGGCTCGTTTAGCTTGTGTTGAACCATGGAGGCCATTGGGCGAGGTGGATCCATCATGCACAGGCCCCACACGCGAAAAACCACGTGATGTTCAAAAAAAAAAAAAAAACACTGCTGCTACTGTCAAACGGCAGGATGCCAGGCGTCCTGCGCTGGGCGGACGGGCAGGCCACCCCACCTTGATGTTTATTTGACATCCAATCCGTCCATGAGGTGGGCCACTCTCTGAAGTGGGCCCCCTCCAAAAATCAGGCCTATCCAGATCTCAAGTGGCCCACACCACAAGAAACAGCGATGATTGAACTCTACCATTGAAACCCTTCCTGGCCCCACAGAAGTTTTGGATCAAGCTGAAATTTGTTCTTGCCTTCATCCAGGCGCCTGTGACCTTATGAACGGGTTAGATGGAAAGTAAACGTTATGGTGGGCCCCACGTGGGAGCCCACAGTGATGTATGTGTCTTATCCCCACCGTCCGGAGCCCACGGTAATGTATGTGTTGTATTCCACCGTCCAGCAGACGGTGGAGCTCACGGTGATGTTTGTGTTTATGCACACCGTCCAATGGACGGTGGGTCCCACCTGGAGTTTTTGCATGCGCCTGAAACTTGGGCTGAACCCTAGTGCAAGTGGGACACCCATAATGGATGGGCTGGATTTGCAAAACCACATCTCAGTGGCACTCAAAATGGTTATGAATGTTTTAAATGGTGCACGGCCCTCTCCTTCATACGCATGTGGTGTGGCTGCACATGAAGTCAGATTGACTTGATTTTTGAGACCTAGGCTTACGACGGAATGGTGCATCTGGCTGATGGGGTAGATGTTCGAAAACGCATCACAGTGGGGCCCACTTAGCTCAACCTTATGGGACGTTAAAAATCAGCTCGTGCGCATTGTGCCTTTTTCCATATATATTATGGTGGGCTTTATGGGCCCTACCATGATGCATTTGTTGCATCCAACCCTTCCATCCAATTTTGAAAGCTCATGTTATTGCATGAGCTAAAGAATGAGACAGATCTAACAGTTCAAGTGGACCCCACCATTTGTTATTCATATGGTCCATGTGATCGGTCCCATTTTGACGAACTATGGGGCCCAATTGGTGTGGCCCATTTGGTATATACAAGGCCCATGGGATTAGGCCCATTTGATATATATATAAGGCCCATGTTATGAGGCCCATCAGAGGATTTGTGGCCCATTGTTGAGGCCCACTTTGATATATGTATAAGGCCTATGTGATTAGGCCCATTGACACACATAAAGCTTATGTGATTGGGCTCATTTTAATGCATTCTAAGGCCCATGGGTGATGGCCCATTGCAATGTACCTAAGGCCCATTGGTGAGGCTCATTGAGGTGGCCCACTTGATGAATATAAGGCCCATGAGATACGGCCCATTTGATGCATTTAAGGCCCAATGGGATGTACCTAAGGCACATTGCAATGTGTGATTCCACCATGATTTATTTAATGGTATTTAAGGCGAGCCGGGCCTTGGGGACAATATTGGTTTGACGTCCACATTGTAGGTGACGACGGTTAAATGTACGCATTGTCACTCTTCCTAAAGCCCACTGATAGGTCCATACTTGTACTCTGCAGTCCTTTTAGGCTCATCTTCACTTTTAGCAACCCTCATTATCATACCATAAGTATAGTGTTGCCCCATGATTTATGATCATACGCATCATATGCATGCTTGAGATGAGGGGTGACTGATCATAGCATATGCCTTCGGGCAGACTATTATGGGCTCCCTGATAGGCGGAGTTACTTTACATGAGCGCGTACTTCACACAGGATGATTGCATGACTGGTAGTGTGATACATGCATTTGCATTTGTGTGATTGTGATATGCCCTAGCGACATCAGAGTCATAGCCTCCACAGACACACCGTGGGTGGCTGGATTGGATACCGGAAGTGTTTGGTTCTAGCATACGGGCGCCATAGATGTCCCTGGGTGAAAATCCCTAAACCTGATGGTACCAGAGGATGACTCCAACGTCTATACCGAGTGGATGTACGAGCGCATGAGGGCCGAATATCAGGAGGCCGCGTCTCCAACTATGTCGTGGTCAGTTAGAAAGGGATGTGACCTTACCCGCCTGAGTGAGGGAGCAATTTCTAGGTTGAGTTTGACCAGCTTGAGGAATCAGTCCGCTATCGACGAGCCAGGCCCAATATTGGCAGGCGGATAGTGAGGTCTCTTCCGCTCTTCCAGTTGTGCGTCCGGAGAGGGACGGCAAAGTGTACTAGACTCCGGTGATTGTCCAGACTGAGAACCATACTGATTGACGCTCTAGTGAGGAGCTGTATTGATATGAGGGTTGACATGCTTGAGCTGCATTATGCATCGCATAGCCTTAATATGGCCGATATCATTTATATTCTGTACCGCATAGCCTTGGCAGTGGTGACCGTCATGTACTCATTGGCACGATTCGTATTACTCGAACTTGCATTTGAGCACGCTCATTGCACACACACTTACACCACCCTCTAAGCTTTCATGCTTATGCACGATTGATGCGTGCGGTGTGTGACGCAGTCGTAGTCTCGCCGCAGTTGGAGCGTGCAGCCGAGCTTTTGGAGTTTTTGTCATTTTCAGTATATTGTATTTCCCTTTCATACGCCTTGTACTCAAAAGTTTTTTATCATAGTGGATATTGTGATGGTGTTCTTGTGGTTATTGTTCGTGGGTTATGCTTGTGGTTATGCTCATTACGAATCAAATTGATTATTAGAAATCCTCCTTGTAGCATCCCAGGATTGGAACCTGGTATATGGGTACCGGGAGCCGAGAATAGGGTACTACGGAGGCTGTCGGCGCCGGATTCGACGATCGAAAATTTTGTGAGCCCGGTCTCCGAGTTTGAGGCGTGACATCGACCTCCCTTGCGTCACTACAACAGACTTTCTCTTAGTATCACCATTTCGAGGAAGATGATTGGAAGTAGATTGGGCGAAGTTCTGACCGATTTTGTAATCCCGAGGTAAGTCAGTGCAGGGCACGAATGGTTGTGGGCGCGAAGCAGAGCCACTAATAGTGGAACGAGTGGATGCATAACCCCTGCCTTGAAGGTTACCGCGCCTTATCATTAACTTCTGGTCCTGCACTTTTTGGGACATTTGATACACCTCGTCTATGCTGTTGAGCTAAAAAGTTATCAACTCTCTTTGAATCTTGAATCGTAGCATATTACAATAACGTGCCACTTGTTGTCTTCTAGTTTCTGTTAAGCGACATCGAATGACTAAGTCATAATAATGTTGCGTGTACTCCTCCACGGTCAAATTGTCCTGTCGAAGCGTGAGGAGTTCTTGAAAAGAGGTTCTCTTGTAATCTAGCAGCAGGAACCTTCACTTCATTCTTGCTTTCATTTCCTCCCAATTGCTTATGTGAGGAAGGCCACACCGTTGCAGATCTTCTTCGATGGCGTACCACCAGTCTTGAGCTGCGCCTTTAAGTTTAAAGGTAGCGAAATGCAAGTTGACAACTTCCATTTCATACCAATGAAAATATCGCTCTATCGATTTTAGCTAGTCATTGAACACTTTGGGATCCAATTTACTATCGTAATCTGGAATATCAAACTTGATGTACTTGGCAGGATCAGAAATGTGAATATTCATTCCTCCTTCGGGATAAATTGGATGATCCCGTCAGAGGTTGTTCATCCCTCTGGCTCTTGGTTACGTATAACGATGTTGTTGAGCCCCGTAGCCAGGCTCATATCCTTCATCTTGGAAATTAGCATTCCAAGCGAGATGCCTTGAGTCAATATTTCCGAACTCCAATTCTCCATCAAAGTCATCTATAGATGTTTGGCGGTTTGGATTGATTCCCTTGCTTGTGTTTTTGAGAATAATAATGCGTCATTCTAAAGCATTTATTCTGACTATAGAACAAGCCTCTAGGTCATCCATCCGTTTGTGATCAAATCGACCACTTGTTGTAAAGTTGTGACAGTTTCTTCTTGAGGTTGTGTGGTCATCTCAAGATAGTAAATCGTCCCTCTTTTAGTGTGGCGCATAAGACAACAAGCTTTGGCAAGTAAGCAAAATAAAATTTTCTTCTTCTCTTTTTTACTTGTTCTTTTTCTTTTCTTTTCTTTTCTTTTCTTTTTTGAAGGAAAGAGAGGAAGAGCAAGGAATTGATATGTTGGTACAGGATTATGATGTGGTAGGGTTGGAAGAGTTTTTTTTTTTTTTTTGTAGAGTTAAGGTTTACTGATTTTGAGATGGGGAAAAAAAGGAAGAAAGATAAGAGAAAGATGACGGATGGATGTAGGGGAAGGATGAAAGGTTAGATTGAGATGGGGAAAATTTATTTTCTATTTTTCCCAAGAGCAGAACACGCTTTGATACCAATTTGATGCAAACCCGAAAAAGAAAGCAAATAAATCAATAAGAAAAGAAAGAGATTGTGGAAAAGATCCAACAATCCTCTAGCCAGATGCTAGAGTTCACAAATGCAAGACTGTGAGCAAGCTCAACAATCCTCTAGTCTATAACTAAAGATCACTTTCCCTCCCTTCAACAGCCATTGTAAAGAAAAAGAAGAAAATTTCATAAATGGAATATTAATCAACTTGTCCTATTCCGTAGGACATATGTCCTATTTATAATCAACCTTACAATCTGTAATAAAAGATATGAAATCTAAAAATCTATGAAATAGGAAAGCACCTCAAGTAACAAAGCATTATATCATTAAGAAAATGCCTAAAATAATAAGATACTTAAATAAGAAAATATTTAAAATTATTCACTGCCTAAAAAATAAATAAATGAAAGAAAAAGCAAATTTCCTAATTTAGAGATTTGAAAAAAAAAAAAAAAAAAAAAAGGAAAGTGATGATGGTTAAAAAACGAAGGCGGTCCTTTTCTTGTACACACGTGCAGGTGTGGGATGTGGGACGATTGCATTAGTCCATCCATTTTTCCAACCCAGTTTAGGACGTGGGACGATTGCATTAGTCCATCCATTTTTCCAACCCATTTTAGGACGTGGGACGATTGCATTAGTCCATCCATTTTTCCAACCCATTTTAGGATGTGGTCCCCAAACATCACAGGTAGATCCAACTCTCAAGTGGACCACACAACAGGAAACAGTGGTGATTGAACGCTCACCATTAAAAACTTCATAGGGCCCACCATAATCAAATCCGAACATTTATTTACCATCCAACCTGTTGATAAAGTCAAACAAACATGGTTGAAGGGAAAATACAAAGATCAGCTTGAACCAAAACTTTTGTGGCCTACAAAAAGCTTTTAATGGTCATTTGCAATTTTTTTCCAGTGGTGTGGTCCACCAGAGATTTGTATCTACTTCAGTTGTGGTACAACGTCCTAAAATGAGTTGAGAAATTGGATGGCCGGTGTAGATATACAAAAAAACCATCAAGGTGGGTCCCACATGGTAAAGGTAACACTCACTAAGGTGTTACCCAAGTAACAACTGATCCGCTCCCACAACCTCGAGCGAGGGTGTAAATGGGCCGGGCTCGGGCCTGCCAAATAAGAATTTTCAAGTCGGCCTGGCCCGAAACAATTCAAAATTGGGGTACCTACCCCAAGCCCGGCCCGTTGAGAGCCCTATCTCGAGCGGATTGCCTGTGACCGGCACAGAGATATACCTGTGCCTGGGGCAGTGTGGGTCCCACAGTTGTCCGTGACAAATCCACTACGTCCATCCGTTTTGAAATACCACAATAGCACAGGACTCGAAAAATCAGGCAGACCCAAAACTCAGGTGGGCCACACCAAACAAAAAAGTGGGAACAAAAACGTCCGCTGTTGAAACCTTCGTGGCGCTGACCATGATGTTTATATGCCATCCAAACCGTTCATAGGGTTATTACCACCCAGATAAACTGTAAGAACAATATCCTCCTGATAAAAAACTTCTGTCACCCCAGGCGTTCAATCCCCTCTGTTTCGTTTGGTGTGGTCCACCTGAGATTTGGATCCATCTGATTTTTCGATTCCTGACCTCTTGTGGCCTTTCAAAACGGATGGACGGAGTGGATTTTTCAGAGACAACTCTGTGGACCCCACGCAGCCCCAGTCACAGGTATATCTCTGTGCCCGGGTCACATGCAATCCGCTTTCATCACTGAAGACTTCCCTACCTCGCCCAATCCACAGTGGGCCCCACTGAATGAACGGTCCGGATGGCGAGCCACTGCCAGCCACGTCAAATTCGAGCTCAGAATACGTCTTTCCGAATCAATTTCAAAAAATAAAAAAATAAAGCATTCGATTCATCATCAAAGAGGAATCATCAACATAAAACTCGAATTCCGCGAACTTCGATTTAAAGAAGAAGAGAAAAAAAAAAAGGAAGGGTTGAGATACTGACTGACCGTGCTTCCGAGGCCGATCGAACGTCTGCAGAGAGCGGAAGCGAAGCGGCGGCATCGCTGGTAGGTCTGCTGCCACGTGTATTGTCGGGATCCGTGGACGACAGATCTACGGTTGGGATGAACGAGAGCGGCACGTTCCAGGAACCAGAGCGGCGTTAGGGCCGTGTAATTGGCGTCGTTCTTCGGGAGATAGTCGATATCTCCTTCCATCGCTACTCTCTCCCTCCCTCTCCCTCTCTGTCTCCCTCTCTCTCTCTCTCGCTGTGCGATGGGTGTTGAGGAAAGGGTGCGTGTATTTATAGAGGCGCGTTGCTCGCGCGCGGCAAAGGAAATGCAATGTTACTCGCGCGAGTAACCCAATAAGCCCCAGTAATAGCGCACGTTAGATGAGAGATGCGTGTAGATAATGCACGGTCAGAAATTTACACTCGTTCGTTCAGTTCCACATTTGGGTTGCACGTACAGTATATTAACCAATGGGCCACGTGTGCTTTAGAAATGTGGTCTACCTGATTAACGAACGGACGTAAATCACGGGAATCCTCCATAACCGTCCATTCTGTGAGGAGGCCAATCATGATTTACGTGTAATATCCACATTATCCTCAGGCTGTGGTAGCTAATGTTAGGACGTGAACTAAAAAACCAAGCAGATACAAAAATTGAAGTGGGCCACACAATAACAGTGAGGGTTGAATGCTCACCGTTGAGATTTTCTTGGGAAATAAAAGCATTGGATCAAGCCCTTCTTCCAAGTGTTATTCACCATATGAGCATTGGTGGTCCAAAAAAGATTTCAACGGTCAGCATTTTTCCTCTCTTTGTGGTGTGACCCAGTTGATTTTTGGATATGGTTTTATTTCTTCATGTCCTAAGATGGGCCAGAGCAGTGGATGGACGGAATGGATATAACGCATGTGGCCTTAAAAATCTTTGGGTGTACGGATCACGTGTTATCCTGCTAACACTTTAGTGGATGAACTATGGTCCCTCATGATGTATCTATTTAATCCATGCCGTTCATCCATTTTATCAGCTCATTTTATGGTATGAACCCAAGATTGAAGTATATCCAAAGTTATAAGTGGACCACACCACATGAACAGTGAGAATAATGATGTCATCGTTGAAACCTTCTTAGGGTGTGCAGTGATATTTATTAGTCATCTAAGCTGTGAATAAGGTAACAGATACATTGAATAAGATACGTCCATCTTAGTAGGCCCCACTTAGTTGACAAGTACGCTACGCAATTTGGGCTCTCCTGTTACCCTTGAGACTTGGCTGCGACGGACGGACGCGGTTCGGCTAGTGACGCCGCCATTAGCCAGGTGGCTACTAGTCGGTGTTGTGTGAACCCCACCATGATGTATGTGTTTTATCCACGCCGTCCATCTATTTTAAAAGATAATTTTAGGGATTGATGCCAAAAATGAGGTAGATCTAAATCTCAGGTGGACCACACCATGGGGAAAACATTATTGATTGAATTTCCACCTCCCAGGGACCACTTTAATGGTTATTGGACATCTAACCTGTTGATTAGGTCACGTAGACTTGGATGAAGGGAAAAAAAATATATAAGCTTGGTCAAAAACTTTTGTGTCCCCGGTAAGTTTTTAACAGTAGGTATTTAATCAACACTTTGCAGTCCACTTGAGATTTGGATCAACCTCATTTTTAGACTCCTACCATACACATACAATGATACGGAAGAATGGGTGGACAGCGTGGATGAAACACGTATATCATGGTGGGGCTGCCACCGGTGGCCTTAATTTATTAATTCCATATCCACGCCGTTCATCAGTGACCTTAATTTATTAATTCTATGTCCACGCGGTTCATCAGTTTTTTCATCTTATTTTAGGACATGATACAAAAAAAATGAAGTAGATACAGGAAACAGTGATCATTGAAGGTCCACTATTAAAAAATTACTAGCATCCATATCATATCGATTCAAAACATTTGTGGCTCACAGAAGGTTTCTAATGGTTAATAACTACTATTTCCTGTGGTGTGGTTCACTTGAAATTTTCATCTGCTTTCGTCTTAGAAGTATGGAAAAAAACAGCTGGAAAAACAGATGACGGCCTGGATATACAATGCATATATCGAGGTAGCCCCCACGGGATCTTACCCACGTGAAGTCGCCCTCGCAAGTCGGATTCTGAATTAACTGTATTGATTTTCTACACGCGGGTATACATGGTACATATCAGAGCAGATTAGGTGAGGTCCGGCCGCACCCAACACAGTGCGGCCCTTACTGTAGGCCCACGTTGATTTATGTATTCTATATCCACGCCGTCCATCCGTTTTTTAAAGATATTTTACCGTATTTTACTAAAATTTAAGCTGATTCCATTATCAGGTGGGCCATTTCATAAGAAACAGTGGTGATTGGACATCATACCATTAAAAAAAAAAAATCTTACGGTGTACCTTAACATTCCCGTAGTGTTTATTTGCCATCCAATCTGTTGAGAAGATCATATAAGCCTGAATGAAGGGGAAAAACAAATATCGGCTTGATCCAAAACTTTCGTGGTCCATTAATGATGGATCACCACTATTTTCTATGCTATGGTTACTTGATAATTGGATTCTACTTCATTTTTGGGATACACAACTAAAATGATCTGAAAAAACGTATGAACGGCATGGATACATAATACGTACATTTAGATGGACCCCACAACAAGGGCCGCACTGTCTTGTGTGAGTCTCGGGTCTCACCTAATCCGCTCGCTGGTGGTGGTGGATATGCACGGTGGGGACGCGGATCGGGTACCACCCATCTCTCGAGCACAGAACAGTCCGGGATCTGAGGGGCCCACCATGATGTATAGGTTTATCGACATCATTCATCCAGTTGCATATTATTTTAAGGTATAAGCATAACAGTAAGGCAGATTCAAGACTCAAATGGACCACACAGTGGAGATTAAACGACCACCTTTAAAAATTCCTGACTCCACAAGTTTTGAATCAAGGTGATATTTGCGTTTTTCCTTCATCATCCAGGTGTATTTGACCTTATTAGGCCTTAGGAAGGTTTCAACGGTGGGTGTCATTGTCCGTCCTGCTTAACGGTGTAGTCCACTTGAGCCTTGGACCAGCCTCATTTTTGGGTTTATACCTTTAAATTATATGGCGAACTGGATGGACGGTGTGACCTTATTAACAGGTTTGATAATGGGCCTTAGGAAGGTTCAGTGGGTGTTAGGGTTCAGGGTCCTTACCTCAGTGGTAGACCATGAGGAGTTTCAACAAGAGGTCTTTCTTTTTTCCCTTCATCTGGCCTGTATGACTTAATCAACAGATTAGACGTCAAGTAAACAGTACATTGGGCCTTAGGAGCATTTTAATGGTGGATATCCAATCACTATCGTTTTCCTGTTGGTGTGGTCCACCTGAGATTCATATCCCTCTCTTTTTTTTGGGATAAAGCTCTAAAATTATCTTTAAAAATGAATGGACAAAATGGATGAAACACATACATCATGGTGGGGCCTATAGAGCTCCGACCACCAGCCAGTGGCTGCTGGCAGGGAGAGTTTCGTATCCAATGGCCGCGGATTAGGTACTACACCCAGAGGTGTAAACGAACCGAGCTAGCTTAGTTAGCTTGCTCGACTCAACCCGAAAACAGTTCGATTTGACTCGAAGCTAAGTTCGAGCCGAGTCGAGTTGATTTTTTGAGCTTGAAAATGAGTTCGAGTTGGCCCAGCTCGACTCGACTCGACTCTGATCAAACCTAGCTCGAATCAAACTCGAATCGAACCATTTGGGTGAATCGGTTACTTTGATATTGATGTTGCTCACTAAGTGTTTAATGAAACAACTCAAAGAAGTGTGGTTGGTGGCAAGGAAGGTATGTATATGAAACACCATTTTTTTTCTTGATTTTTATGTTGTTTAGAATGTGTTTGATAAAATATCTGTAAAACCATTGTTGTTGTCTCAAATACAATGAAATTTTAAAGGTGCAATTCAGGTGTTTGTGAAAATGTTGCAATGGCAAACTCGGCTCGAATTAGCCTGAGCTGCTGACCGAACCAAGCTGAGCTGGCCAGTTAGGCTTGAGGACTAAGCCAAGCACAGTTCAAGCTGAGGTTAGCTAGTGGCCGAGTGGAATCGGGCTGAAGCCAACTCAATTTGGTTCGACTCGATGTACACCCCTAACTACCCCGCTTGTTTAACAAAGGCTCCTTGGGCCACTGAGAGGCCACCATAATATATGAATTTTATCCACACTGTCCATCCATTTTTATTTTATTTTTTTCAATTTAGATTATAAGTCTTAAAATATCTAATATCCAATTCTTATGGCTAATGGACCACATCAAGATTATTTGTTTTTTCACTTCATCTAGGTGTATATGATCATATCAACGGGTTTGATGGAAAATAAATGACACAGTGGACCCTAAGAAAGTTTTAATGGTAAGTATCTCACACGGATTTTCCTTTGGTGACCATGAGTTGGATATGCCTTATTTTTTGTCATTAATCTAAAATGTATGGAAACAAGGATGGACTGGATAAAAGTAATGCATAACAGATTACCCTCAAGAAATTAAGCTCCGAGGAGGCGGGGTAGTACCTAATCCCTCGATATCCGATGAACCCGGATTATTACCGAGTAAAAAGACAGACCGAAGAGACATCACTGTGTTCTCCGTGAGTCGACCATGATGATGGTATCCACATCCATCCATTTTGAGAGATCATTTTAAGGAACGAGCCAAAGAATTTGTCAGATCCAAAGCTCAGGTGGACCCCACCACAGAAAACAGTGGAGAGTGTGACACTCACCATTAAAAACTTCCAAGGGCCACAAAAGTTTTCAATCAAGCTGATATTTGTGTTTCCCTTATTTAATGTCTGTGTTAACTTATGAATATGTTGGATCTCAAATAAACATCACGGTAGACCTTATAAACGTTTCAACGGTGAGAGTCACTCTCACCACTATTTTATGTGGTGGGGTCCACTATAGATTTGGATCTACCTCATTCTTTGGCTCATGCCTTAAAATGGTCTATCAAAATGGATGGACGGTGTGGAAAAATCAACATGGTGGGACCCACAAAAACTTTAGAAAATCATAGATCTCACGTTGGGCTTGTGTTCCATCCAACCTGAAGACAAGATATCCGGGGTGTCCACGTCAGTTCCACGGCCGGACAGACCATGGACCAAGCAAATTAAAATTAATCGTGACCATCCGTTTAAACCGCTTAGGGTGGACACCGCCCATTAGAATAGACCAGCCGGCCATGATGGGACGGCGTGGCCAACCGATGCCGTTTCAAATTGAATGCACCCCCCGAGGACCAATGCCAAAATTGGGATCTCAATGGGCTTGTGGTCCTTACAAATGAAATCGGGATACCAAGCACTAGCCGAATGCACCCCACCAATGTTCGCACCAAATCGGATTCCTTCCAAATTTGTGGTGGCAGTTTAATATATTTTTCTACGCCCGTCCACCAAATCTGGGACCTGATCGTGGAACGGTGACCGTTGATCGCAAATCGGACCCGTACGACCAAACCCCGCATCCGTTTGTTCCCAAATTTTGCAAGGCCCTTCATCGGGCCATGGAGCACCTACCCTACAAGTTTCATGGCCAGAGGGCCACCAGAACTGCCCCAATCACCAGATCGGCCCCTATAGGGCCATTTATGGGACGAAAGTGCCTGCTCAGATCATATATCCGATCATCCGTTCGTCCTCAATTTTTGCATGGACCCTAGTCGGGTCATAAGGCACCTACACGCCGAATTTGGTGGTCTGAGGGGTGTTAGGGTCACCTCAACACCAATAGGAGTCCCATAGGTCTATTTTGGAAAGACTTGGGAACATAGGGCCAAGAGGCCCAACTCTAGGGAAATAAGCCCTAACCCTTTTTCTCATAAATCCCTTCACTCTCTCAACAACAACCCTCTCTCCCTCCTAACTCTCCCTTCAACTCCCAACAACCCATTCCTCTTCTTCTTAATTTCCCTCAATCTCCAACGATCAATCTCTCCCTCATAACCCTCACCACCTTACAACAACAAGGCTCTCCCTTGTAACTTCCACCCTTCTCCAACGACCAAGGAGAGTGAAGAAGGAAGGAAGAGAAGGCAAAGAAGTGTGGTGGACCCTAAATCGAGTTGGGGCCCAAGAGAATCGACCCTTCAACACCCTTTCCCTTCCTAAAAGGGAAAACTCTCCACCGCCACTCCGAAAATCGCCCGTGGGCCATCTTGGTAAGATCCCTCACTCTTTTTCTCTTGAAATCCTTGTATTGAAGAAGAAATGGTATGGATTTCTCTCATGCTTGAATTGTTTTAGGGATTCTGGCCGGCCAATCTCCAAAACCCTCACCCCTAGGTCGTTTCCAAGCCTCCATCAAATTCGAGGTGCGGACTATTGCTCTTAGGTGGCCTAACACCAATTTTAGTGTGGGTTTAATGATTTTGAGTGCTTGGACGTCATATTTGAAATTCTAGAGAAAACCCTAGGGATTTCATGTTTGTTGGAATTGTTAGAATATGCATGTTTAACTCTCAAATGTGATATAGATTGTGCCTTTCACATGATATTAGGTTGGATGATAATATGCTTATGGTTGTTGATTCATTTCCCTCATATGTGGTATTTTATTGTGTGTGTGATTATTTACCGTTATGCTTATGATTTCTCAAGATGGAGGAAGTGTTTAACTTCCTCACACAACCCACACACTCACATGCACCTAAATTTTATGATGATACTTGCTTGCTTGTTAAAGGTATTTGTTTTGTATGGTTAGGATGCATGAGAATATGATATGGATGTGCTAGTTGATAATATGAGTAGTGGGCATGCTGTAGATCCCTTTTCACTCTCTTGGGATGGTCAGGGAACTGACGAGAGAGGGTAGTCCCATCGGTAGGACTACGCTAGGGCTAGACCCGTGGATTGGGCGGGAGTGTTCGGGTGGCTGTAGTTCGACTACATGGGACCCTTGTGCCCGAGGTCATTCGTCTCATGCTCGCCTGATTTGTGCGGACTAGCCTACTACCTGATCAACCCATGTTTGTTAACCATGTTCGCCCACATATGTATGGAACCTGATGCACCCTACAACCTTTGTGGCCCATTGATAACTAGATTATAACTGGTCCACAGTCTCGTGAGCCGGGCATGGTGGAATGGGACAATGTGTCCGAGCTGTCGGCCTACGCTGGGGTACCGCGCCTCCCCGTAGTGACCGCGAGAGATCCCTTCCTTATCGGCACTTCTCATGTGGTTGGAGTCAGGAATGAGGACCCCGACGGGATCACGGACCGCGGGGACTCGGCCTCACGCGTTGATGGGGCCTTGGCCTCGCAACCAGATTAGGACAGTGACATGTAGGGTGAATCAGAATCCCCAACCTGCTGGATGAATGGACTTAACTAATAACTTGGCTAACACGATCACATTGCATCGCATTAGTTAGGGTGGCGACTCGGCAGTCGAGGTCGCTCTGAGGGAGTGTTGCCATATGCGAACGTTAGATGGAGTCGCTCTGAGGGAGCATTGTGGCGAGGGCATGCATCATATCATCGTATTGCATGAGCATTTAATAAGAGTTGTAGGTGTTGTTGATTGACTGTTTTTCATTATATCCATATTATAATTGATGCTTGTTATAACTTAAGATTAATAGTTCACACTGAGTTGATCACTCACTCCCACTCTAGGACGGTGTTTTAAAACACCAACCAGACGCTTCCATAGATGCAGGTGGCGATGATCAGGAGGAGCCTGGCAGCGTGAGTTTGGATGAGGAGGAGGAGTGCTCCTACTTTCAGTTGATGGGCGGAGCTGCATCGGACCCGTAGATGAGTCGAGGGGTCGCTGAGCTGGGAGCTCAGCCCTATTCTTTTGGACTTGATATTATTTTTATGATTTTGGTTATGTGGTGCTATGTGCGCCCCCTTCATTCTTTTGGACATGTATATAGATATTTATGTTATCTCCTTCCATTTCAGCAGACTTGTGGTTGTGCTTCATGTCCCAGGTTGTTCCAAATTGCGTAATTTGAATCGACTAATCATGAAACCATAAAATGCATGATATGTGACACCGGAAACTCGGGAGTTGAGTATTTACTCGACCCCCGATTTTCAAGGCATTACAAGTTGGTATCAGAGCATAGTTTGGAAGTAACTGGGCCATGGGTCATGGGCTCGCTGACGCATCCGCTGACTTGAGAGTAGACGCGATAGAGACTTAGGAATATCTGAACCATCATAGACCCCGAACTAACAATTGTAGACAAAGGGTAGGCCATCTAACTAGTTAGGATCAGGAAGCGAGGGCGTATAGCGATACTAAGCATCGAATCCGAGAGTCATCCGGTCTTTTGACACGACGGCTGGAATGAGTCAGGAATCGAAGGATTTTGAGGTCGAAACCAACGTCCGCGTATAAATGGACTAGGTCCGGGTCAAATTGGGTAGTTCCTGCTCATTTAAGGACAGAGATATAGGGGCTAGTGAAATTTCACCGAAAAGTGGGGGAAATGGGGAAAATGGAGATTTTGGCCCCTAACCGGGAGGATTATCATGAAACAACTAAGCCCATTGCGTAGATCGTCTTCTCCTACCCCAAATTCATATATGGTACTTTCCGAGGGGCCTTACAGTGCCCGAAAAACCACGAATTCAAGGAGGACGGGCCAGGAGGGTGGCGTGCCCACGCCGGAAACGGCGTAGCCAACGCCACGGCCAGCAAAGGGGCGCGTGCCCACGCCCGGAGCTTGGGCCCCACGCCGGGCATCCAGAGGGGTGGCGTGCCCATGCCGAGATCGGCGTCCCACGCTCGGATACACGGTGGGGTGGCGTGCCCACGCCGAAGATGCTTCCGGCCGCCCACGGGTAGCCGAGGGATCGGCGTGGGCCCGCCGACGCCGGAGGTGGCGATTCTCACGCCGGACGTCCAGAGGGTTGGCCCACGCTTTACTAGGTCGGACTAATTCTCAGCGCCGGACGCTCACTTTCGTCATTTCCCCCACTTTTCCAATGAATACATGTGGGCCCACTTCCTTATAACTAGAGGCACAAGGGCCCTAATTCATTCCCATTTCCTTCTCTCCCTTGCTCACAAAGGCCTGAAAAAAAAAAGAGAAAGAAAGAGAAACCCTCAAAACCCATCTCCTTCCCCACCCTACTTCAAAAAAAAAAAAAACCCACCACAAACCCTCTTCCTACACATCATCTATCCACCCAAACCCATTCTTCAACTCATTCCATTTCCCAACTTCCATTTTCTCATAAACCCATCATCCTCCTCTCCCTTTCTCTCAAGGCTTTTTCTTCAACAAAACCCATTTTCTTTTTGTTTCTTCCCATCTTAATTACTCTCAACTCATTTCTCAAACCCTCTCATCACCCATATTTCCTTCTAAACTCATTCATCAAACCCCACTCCCTTCACTCTCTCAACCCCATTTCCAAAATTTCACATCCCACAACCCATCCCAAAACCCTTCTTACCCACTTCCTTCAAACCCCCTTCACAAATCCTCTCAAACCCAACCCCCATTCCAATCTTGCTTCCAAAGCCCATTTCATCCTCATTACCCCTTCTCAAAACCCCTTCAACAAACCCATTTCACACCTACTTTCTTACTTAACCATTCTCCTCTTTACCATCCATCTCCTGCCAAGGAAATGGCACACCTAGCTACCGTCGCCATCTCTTTTCTCCATCTCGGTGATCTTATCACTCATGGGGAAGAAAAGACCGCGACCGCCGAGCCGGGACCAAGCCGAGAAAGATGGAACAAGCAAAGGGCCGATCCAAAGGGGAAGGCGGTCTCGAAGTTCGATCCAAGCGCAAGAACGACTCTGAGGAGTTCCCGATGGAAGATGGAGGATGGGAATTTTTTCTCATGCGCGCCGTGTCGCCTTTGAAGCCTCCGTGGCGGAGCATATGTTGAAGAATTCCCATAATTGGCCGCCTTGTGGACAAGGATTGGGTCCAATATTTTATGGAGAATTACCAGGCGGATGTTGGGCGAGTTAGGGCTTTTACTGCAGATTGGAAACCCTGAATTTGAGCCACTGGGTTTTGATCTGATAGCGGGAGGCAAGATGATCCCGATTGGAGTGAAGGTCATTGCTAATGTACTCGGAGTGCCTGAGGGCGAGGTATAAATCGACGAGAAAAACTTGAAATCAAGTTAGGCGCGCGATGAGCGGACCCGCTTCTTGTGTGGGCAGGTTGCCAAATGGAATCGTGGCGAGCAAGGGCAGGGCCTGAACTCATCCAACTTGATCACAGAATACCGGGTCCTTCATCGCATTTACACCATAATGTCTACCCCGGGTTGGGAAACCGCAATGAGTGCTCCCGCTACATGGTGGAGTTCTTGTATCGGGTAGGGCGGGGTGCGGATGTGTGCCTCCCTAGCGTGATCCTTCACCGGATATGAGGGCCGCAAGGTGAGAGGAAGGATGTATGCCTTCCATTTGGCCGCTAGTCTGTCATTGGCCCAACGGTATGGTGTGGGTGGATCGGATGGAAGGCCGGTGCGTGCGACAGAGCTGTTGAATGATGATACTGAACAAGATGAAGATAGGCCCCAAGCGAAGCCGACACAGCCCGCATCGACCATATGGGGATGCCGTGTGGGGAAGAAGAAGAAAGCGATGACGGTGAGAGAGAGCGATGAGGATGAGGAGGAAGATGAAGGAGGAGGACGAGGATGAGGAAGCGAGGGAGTTGGCGGTGGAGAGCCCCTATCGCTCCGGATATGGTTGGACGCTTGGAGGCACTCGACACTAGGATGGCTAGGATCGAGGAGAGCCAAGCAAGGATTGAGGTGAACCAAGCAAGCAAGAGAAGTGGAACAAGAAGATATATCGGGCCATAAAGGCCCCGATCGTGCATAAAGAAGGGGGAAGAAGCGCCTCCACTTTCGCTGACTCGAGACGAGTAGCAATACGCACCCGACCGATAACTAGTAGTTTCTTTAAGTCAATTAGATCTAACATCATGTATGGGTGGAAGATAATTAGGACTTTACTTATCTAACTTGTATTTTCCTTTCTGTCTAGTATGTTTATTGATGTTTGTAATCCATGCTGTAACATGTAACTGGCCATGTCAATGGCATTTTGAAATCAATGTGAATGTGTGGATTGCCTCTTGAAATGATCTTTGTCACCATGAGAATGCTTGAGTGTATGTTTGAGTATGTGCATGAATAGGAAATATATGGATCCAAGTATTTAAGCATGACCTCGGTATGAGTAATGTTACAATACCTAACCCATTCAGGGACATTTTTCAGGAAATGCCTCCGCGACAGGAGGGTCGATTTGTCCGCCTCCCTCACGGTGGCTTGGTCGATCGGGACCAGGTCCCTGTCGAGCAACAAGGCCCACAAGGGGCGGACGGTTCCCAAAATACGGGTAGTACCACCCAGGAGGCGGCCCCAAATGCTCCGCCGCCACAAGCCGCGGCACCTGTACCCCCTCCGCCACCGTCCATGGACCAGATGGGCCAAATGTTGCTTCTCATGCAGCAACAACAACAGATGATGGCCGCGAGTATGCAACAGCAACAGCAGATGATGGCCACAAATATGCAACAACAACAACACATGTTGGCCACTGTGATGGGGGCCTTGGCCCAGAATTTGGGCACGCCACAACCGGAACTACCCACTATGGCCGCGCCCGCAACTAACGTAAACAACCTATTTCAGCAATTCCAAAGGCATAGGCCGCCTACCTTTGCCGGTACCCACCGCCCAGAGGAAGCGGAGTACTGGCTCAATCGAGTCACCAAGCTGCTACGGCCTCTCCACTGTTCTGAAGCGGAGAATGTGGAGCTCGCCTCTTACCTCTTTGAGAAAGAGGCGGATTTATGGTGGGAGAGCGTCCTCAGGTCCCTTCCCGAGGGCCACGTATGGACGTGGGAGGCGTTCGAAACCCGTTTCAACGGGAAGTATATTCCCCAATCCTACTAGCATGAGCGGGAGAATGAATTCCTCCGCCTCCAACAGGGGGGAATGAGCGTGGCGCAATATGAGAACCGGTTCACCGAACTATCTCGCTACGCTTCCGAAATGATCGCCAACGAGGCGATCAAAATGAGGCGATATACGGCAGGGCTGAGGAGTGGCATTCGCTCCAAACTGTGTTACATGAACATCGGGACTTATGCGGAGCTCGTCGAGATGTCTACTCGGGCCGAACAGGATGAGGAGCGTGTCTCACGGGCCCGTACACAGTTGGGGCCTCGAAACTGGATAGAAGGACCGTCCTCTTCTTTTACGGGAAAAAGGCCGTGCCCAAATTCTCCACCACGGTTAGCTGCTGCACCGGCACCTACTACACGACCTACTCAGACGTGCAGCTATTGTCGGAGGCCGGGCCATTCCGAGCCATACTGCTTTACCCGGATGAGGGACCTCGGCTTCACGCCGCCTCAGCGCAACAACAGGCCTCCACAACAGGCATTACAGATTCCGCCCCTACGGACAATGGGGCCTAGCCCACAGTTTCGCCGTCCCCCTGCACCTCAAGTTAGGCCGCCACAACGGCCTATGCAGCGACCGAACTTTCCTCAACAGGCGCGAGTCCATGCATTGGCGGCAGAAGGCCAAGATGCTGTCATCCCCACTCCTACGGCCTTCGAGGTGACGGCACACATTGAAGGTACCCCCATCTTTTTGTTGGTGGACACGGGATCCACTACTTCTCTCATAACACATGCTACTGTCAAGCGTCTAGGATTGCACGCTACCCCCTTTACTGGGGTGAGGATCATTGCCGCCACCGGTACTGTCTCAGAAGCGACGAAGATATGCCGTGATTGCCCCATCGATTTGGGATGCAAGGTGACATTTGTGGACTTGATAGTAACTAAGATCTTCCACTATGATGTTATCCTGGGCATGGATTGGTTGACCACGATGAAAGCCGAAATTGACTACGAGACCCTGACAGTGAAAATATTTGAAGACGACGGCACTTCTCTCACGTTTCCAGTCCAAGTTAGCCACGATCGTAGGATTTTATGTTATGCTTCTTTGGAGGACGGGTATGATGGGCCCTCACATACATGCACTCCCGTAGTCCGAGACTTCGACGATGTGTTTAAAGCCATACTTGGACTTCCTCCTCGACAGGAAATAGACTTCACTATCGATCTGACTCCGGGTGCTAAGCCCATCTCCTTGCCTACTTACCGCATGCCCCCATGTGAGATGGAAGAGCTACGGTCTCAGATTGACAACTTGCTAGAGAAAGGCTTCATCCGACCCAGCGTTTCGCCTTGGGGAGCCCCAGTCCTATTTGTGAGGAAGAAGGACGGCTCATTACGTTTGTGTGTAGATTACAGAAGACTGAACCAGGTGACAGTTCGGAACAAATACCCATTGCCCAGAATTGACGACTTGTTTGACCAGCTGAGGGGTGCCAAATATTTCTCAAAGATCGATCTACAATCAGGGTACCATCAGCTGCGAGTCAGGGACGAGGATATACAGAAAACGGCCTTCAGAACCTGCTTTGGCCATTATGAGTTCCTGGTTATGTCGTTCGGGCTCACCAATGCCCCAGCGGTATTCATGGATCTCATGAACAGAATCTTCAGGCCGTTCATATATAGATTCGTCGTCGTGTTCATCGACGACATATTGATTTACTCAAAGAGCCGCAAAGAGCATGAAGAGCATCTAAGGGCGGTTCTTGGAACTCTTGAGAAAAATCGGTTATTTGCGCAATTTAGGAAGTGCGACTTCTGGAAGGAGGAGGTCAAATTTCTGGGTCATGTAGTGTCCAAGGAGGGCATATCGGTAGATCTTGCCAAGGTTGCGGCTGTGCAAGATTGGAAGCAACCGAAGTCGGTCACGGAAGTGAGGAGTTTTCTCGGTCTCGCCGGCTATTATCGAAGGTTCATTAAGGACTTTTCAAAAATAGCTCGGCCGCTATCCCAGCTGACGCGGAAGGACCTCAAGTTTGCCTGGAATGAGAAGGTGGAGGCGGCCTTCTTAGAGCTGAAAGATAAATTGACTTCAAAAATTGACTTCGGCACCTGTGCTTGTGCTCCCTGAGCAAGGGGTCAAGTACACTGTCTACACAGACGCTTCTCATGTGGGCTTGGGTTGTGTGCTCATGCAAAGGGACAGGGCAATTGCTTATGCATCTCGGCAATTAAGGAAACATGAGGAGAATTATCCTACCCATGACCTCGAGCTTGCGGCGGTAGTTTTCACATTGAAGATATGGGGACACTATCTGTTCGGTGAGGAGTTTGAGCTTTTTTTTTTATCACAAGAGCCTCAAATACATCTTCACTCAGAAGGACCTGAACATGAGGCAACGTCGCTGGATGGAGACGTTGAAGGACTTCAAGTTCGATGTCTCGTACCACCCTGGCAAGGCCAATTTGGTGGCGAACGCATTGAGTCGCAAGAAGACAATTGAATTTGCAGCCCCACTGATGGTGAGAGAGTGGGACATTGTAGAATTTATACGGGACTTCGACATGAAGCTAACCGTGGAGGAGCTGTATGAGGTAGTAGCCCACCTTCAGGCTTAGCCAATGATTGATAGCAAAATCATTGAAGCCCAAGAGGGCGATGAGCTATTGCAGAAGATGAGGGAAAGAGCGAGGAACGATGTAAAGTCCGAATGGAGAGTTGGAAAAGATGGGGGATTACGCTACCGAGGCCGCCTTTGTGTTCCTAACCTTCTGGGACTGTGAGAGGAAGTCCTAAATGCTGCTCACAACTCTAAGTTGGCGATACACCCTAATAGTACGAAGATGTATCAGAATTTGAAGTGGAACTATTGGTGGGACAACATGAAGAAGGAAATAGCGGAGTATGTGTCCCGATGCCTCACATGTCAACAAGTCAAGGCTGAACACCGTTGACCACTGGGCCTTCTGCAACCCATGGCCATAGCGGAATGGAAATGGGACTTCATATCAATGGATTTTATTTCCGGTTTGCCCAAGACTAGGAAGGGGCATGACTCGATATAGGTGATCGTGGATAGGCTAACCAAATCAGCCCATTTCCTGCCAATCAAGACTTCAAGCTTCGCCGATTGGCTAAGTTGTATATCAAGAAAATAGTGCGGCTCCATGGCGTTCCATTGGAGATTATGTCGGACCGGGATACTCGCTTCACATCGATTTTCTGGACCCGCATTCAAGAAGCTATGGGAGTAAAACTGAAGTTTAGCACTGCCTTTCACCCGGAGACAGATGGGCAGACTGAGCGGGTGAACCAGATTTTGGAAGACATGTTGCGGGCTTGTGTTCTAGACTTTCAGGAGAGCTGGGACGATTGTCTCCCGTATGCCGAGTTCGCCTACAACAATAGCTTCCAGGCTAGCATCGGCATGGCGCCTTATGAGGCTTTGTATGGGCGTCCATGCCGAGCCCCGCATTGTTGGGAAGAAATTGGCGAGAAGAGCTTACTAGGACCGGATTTGGTACGAGTCACGACTGAGAAGATTGGAATCATCCGGCGCCGCCTCTTAACGGCTCGAAGCAGGCAGAAGAGCTACGCCGATACAAGGCGAAGGGATTTGGAATTCGAGGCTGGGGACCATGTATTTCTTAAAATCTCCCCAATGAAGGGCGTTTTACGTTTCGGCAAGAAGGGAAAACTCACGCCGCGATTCATTGGGCCCTTCGAGATTTTAGACCGGGTAGGTGCAGTTGCCTATCGCTTGGCCCTACCTACGCCGCTTGCTGGAGTGCATAACGTCTTCCATATATCCATGTTGAAGAAGTACGTCCCCGATCCTTCGCATATCATCAAGTTAGAACATGTGGAACTCAAGGAAAATGTCACATACATTCTTCGACCCACTAGAATATTGGATAGGAAGGAACAAGTCCTACGCAATAAAGTCATCCCATTGGTCAAGGTCCTATAGACCCATCACGATGAAGTAGAGGCCACTTGGGAGACAGAAGTAGAAGTCCCCAAGCATTACCCAAGCCTGCTTCAGCAATATGAACAGGTACAAATTTCGAGGACGAAATTTATTTATAAGGGGGGTAAGATTGTAACGTCCCGTCCAACCAGCACAGTATCCTGGGGCGTCCACGTCGGATTTGCCGCAGGACCATCCATTTAAACTGCTCAGGGTGAGGTACCACCAGTAAAATTAACCTAGGATTAGCCCATTAGAACAGACCAGTTGGCCATGATGGGACCTGGCATGGCCCGCCAAGCCTGATGGCCGTTGCACTTGGCAACAGCTCGTGTGGGCCACGCAGTGACCGAGGATGGTCAGAAAAATCTAAAACTTCAGGAAATCATAGATATCACTGGGCTTGTGTTCCATCACGGACAGCGGACCAGTGGACACCCCAGGCGGGATCGCACTAGCCGAATGCACCCCACCAATGCCAAAATTGGAATCTGGCACTTACAAATGAAATCGGGATACCAGGCGTTCCAGCCGTCGGATTCCTTCCAAATTTGTGGTGACGGTTTAATATATTTTTCTACGCCCGTCCACTAAATCTGGGACCTGATCGTGGAACGGTGACCGTTGATCGTAAATCAGACCCGTACGACCAAACCCCGCATCCGTTTGTTCCCAAATTTTGCAAGGCCCTTCATCGGGCCATGGAGCACCTACCCTACAAGTTTCATGGCTAGAGGGCCGCCAGAACTGCCTCAATCACCAGATCGGCCCCCACAAGGCTATTTATGGGACGAAAGTGCCTGCTCAGATCATATATCCGTTCATCCGTTCATCCTCAATTTTTGCATGGACCCTAGTCGGGTCATAAGGCACCTACATGCCGAATTTGGTGGTCTGAGGGGTGTTAGGGCCACCTCAACACCAATAGGAATCCCATAGGTCTATTTTGGAAAGACTTAGGAACATAGGGCTAAGAGGCCCAACTCTAGGGAAATAAGCCCTAACCCTTTTTCTCATAAACCCCTTCACTCTCTCAACAATAACCCTCTCTCCCTCCTAACTCTCCCTTCAACTCCCAACAACCCATTCCTCTTCTTCTTAATTTTCCTCAATCTCCAACGATCAATCTCTCCCTCATAACCCTCACCACCTTACAACAACAAGGCTCTCCCTTGTAACTTCCACCCTTCTCCAACGACTAAGGAGTGTGAAGAAGGAAGGAAGAGAAGGCAAAGAAGTGTGGTGGACCCTAAATCGAGTTGGGGCTCAAGAGAATCGACCCTTCAACACCCTATCCCTTCCTAAAAGGGAAAACTCTCTACCGCCACTCTGAAAATCGCCCGTGGGCCATCTTGGTAAGATCTCTCACTCTTTTTCTCTTGAAATCCTTGTATTGAAGAAGAAATGGTATGAATTTCTCTCATGCTTGAATTATTTTAGGGATTCCAGCCGGCCAACCTCCAAAACCCTCACCCCTAGGTCGTTTCCAAGCCTCCATCAAATTCGAGGTGTGGACTATTGCTCTTAGGTGGCCTAGCACCAATTTTAGTGTGGGTTTAATGATTTTAAGTGCTTGGACGTCATATTTGAAATTCTAGAGAAAACCCTAGGGATTCATGTTTGTTGGAATTGTTAGAATGTGCATGTTTAACTCTCAAATGTGATATAGATTGTGCCTTTCACATGATATTATGTTGGATGATAACATGCTTGTGGTTGTTGATTCATTTTCCTCATATGTGGTGCTTTATTGTGTGTGATTATTTACCGTTATGCTTATGATTTCTCAAGATGGAGGAAGTGTTTAACTTCCTCACACAACCCACACACTCACATGCACCTAAATTTTATGATGATACTTGCTTGCTTGTTAAAGGTATTTGTTTGTATGGTTAGAATGCATGAGAATATGATATGGATGTGCTAGTTGATAATATGAGTAGTGGGCATGCTGTAGATCCCTTTCACTCTCTTGGGATGGTCAGGAACCTGACGAGAGAGGGTAGTCCCATCGGTAGGACTACACTAGGGCTAGACCCACGGATTGGGCGGGAGTGTTCGGGTGGCTGTAGTTTGACTACATGGGACCCTTGTGACCGAGGTCATTCGTCTCATGCTCTCCTGATTTGTGCAGACTAGCCTACTACCTGATCAACCCATGTTTGTTAACCATGTTCGCCCACATATGTATGGAACCTGATGCACCCTACAACCTTTGTGGCCCATTGATAACTAGATTATAACTAGTCCACAGTCTCGTGAGCCGGGCATGGTGGAATGGGACACTGTGTCCGAGCTGTCGGCCTACGCTGGGGTACCGCGCCTCCCCGTAGTGACCGCGAGCGATCCCTTCCCTATCGGCACTCCTCATGTGCTTGGAGTCGGGAATGAGGACCCCGACGGGATCACGGACCGCGGGGACTCGGCCTCACGCGTTGATGGGGCCTTGGCCTCGCAACCAGATTAGGGCAGTGACATGTAGGGTGAATCAGAATCCCCAACCTGCTGGATGAATGGACTTAACTAATAACTCGGCTAACACGATCGCATTGCATCGCATTAGTTAGGGTGGCGACTCGGCAGTCGAGGTCGCTCTGAGGGAGTGTTGCCATATGCGATCGTTAGATGGAGTCGCTCGAGGGAGCGTTGAGGCGAGGGCATGCATCATATCATCGCATTGCATGAGCATTTAATAAGAGTTGTAGGTGTTGTTGATTGACTGCTTTTCATTATATCCATATTATAATTGATGCTTGTTATAACTTAAGATTAATAGTTCACACTGAGTTGATCACTCACTCCCACTCTGGGACGGTGTTTTAAAACACCAACCAGACGCTTCCATAGATGCAGGTGGCGATGATCAGGAGGAGCCTGGCAGCGTGAGTTTGGATGAGGAGGAGTGCTCCTACTTTCAGTTGATGGGCGGAGCTGCATCGGACCCGTAGATGAGTCGAGGGGTCGCTGAGCTGGGAGCTCAGCCCTATTCTTTTGGACTTGATATTATTTTTGTGATTTTGGTTGTGTGGTGCTATGTGCACCCCCTTCATTCTTTTGGACATGTATATAGATATTTATGTTATCTCCTTCCATTTCAACAGACTTGTGGTTATGCTTCATGTCCCAGGTTGTTCCAAATTGCGCAATTTGAATCGACTAATCATGAAACCATAAAATGTATGATACGTGACACCGGAAACTCGGGAGTTGAGTATTTACTCGACCCCCGATTTTCAGGGCGTTACACATTGGCTACCATTGAAAAAGGACCACAAAAGTTTTGTATCAAGATGATATTTGTTTTTTCACTTCATCCAGGTGTATATGATCATATCAACAGGTTTGATGGAAAACAAATGACACAGTGGACCCTAAGAAAGTTTTAATGGTAAGTATCTTTAGCACCGTTGCTTCCTTTGGTGTGGTCTACTTGAGCCTTGGATATGCCTTATTTTTTTGTCATTAATCTAAAATGTATGGAAACAAGGATGGACGGTGTGGATAAAAGTAATGCATAACAATTACCCCTCAGTAGCCCTCACAGCCTCTACCTGTCCCGAGCTTCGAGGAGGCGGGGGTAGTACCTAATCCCTCGCACTATCCGATGAACTTGGACGCGGATTATATACCGAGTAAAAAGACTAGCTACCGAAGAGACGTCACTAAGTTCTGTGAGTCTGACCATGATGTATGTTTTGTATCCACACCGTCCATCCATTTTGAGAGATCATTTTAAGGAACGAGCCAAAGAATTTGTCAGATCCAAAGCTCAGGTGGACCCCACCACAGAAAACAGTGGAGAGTGTGACACTCACCATTAAAAACTTCCAAGGGCCACAAAAGTTTTCAATCAAGCTGATATTTGTGTTTCCCTTATTTAATATCTGTGTTAACTTATGAATAGGTTGGATCTCAAATAAACATCACGGTAGACCTTATAAACGTTTCAATGGTGAGAGTCATTCTCTCCACCATTTTCTGTGGTGGGGTCCACTATAGATTTGGATCTACCTCATTCTTTGGCTCATGCCTTAAAATGGTCTCTCAAAATGGATGGACGGTGTGGATACAAAGCATACAACATGGTGGGACCCACAAAACTTGGTGACGTCACTTCAGTAGTGAGCCTCGCTACTCAACCTGTCAGTATCTAATCTGCGTCCGATGAACTTACGGGATTTCGTACTCGCTGATCTATGATTGTGGAGAGAGTATTGCAAAAATGGTTAATCGCGCGAGTAACGGTGGAACTAGGGGTGTACATGAGTCGATCCGAGTCGTACTGGGCTCAACCCGGCCTGGCCCAGTCACCAGCCACACCCAGCCCGAACCCGGCCCGACCCGATCACTGGGCCAACATGTCCGGCCCGAATTTAGCCTAGTCAGCAATCGGGCCTGCTCCATCTACAAAGGGACGGACGGCGTTCTCACTTCTCTATTTCAAATGATTAGGATAAAGATAACTTCTCTGTTTCAAATTATTCGGATAAAGATTTAGGACATACATACATACATACATACATACATACATACATACATATATATATATATATAAATGGCCGAGTCGGGCCAGGTCGAGTCGGGTTTCGGATCGAGTTGGGCCGAACTGGGACATGTTTGAACTCGACCCGAACTTAGTTTTGGGCTATAGAAAATGGCCCGTCCCAGCCCGAACTCAGTTCCGGGTCGGGCTGAGTTGAGCAAGTTAATCGAGCTAGCCCAATTTGTGTACAACTGTAACATCCCAGATTTTCACTGTTTTGGATTTCCAAAAATCCTTGATTTTTAATTAACTTATACTATCACGTACTGACCATTAGCACTCAACGTTAGCTTATACACGAGTTAATTAATCTAAGATTAGCCCAATTTAATAAACCAGACAGGCCGTGATAAGGCCTAGTGCAGGCCGCTAAGCCAGATGGCTATTTACACTTAAAGACGACCCATGTGGGCCACCCAGCGACCGTGAAGGGTCAAAAAAATCTAAAAATTTAGGAAACTGAAGATTTCACTGGGCTTGTGGCCCATCGCGGACTATGGACCCAGTGGACACCCAGAACTGAGATCTGGTACTAGCCGAATGCACCTCACCAATGCCAGAATTAGAATCTGACACTTACAAATAAAACCGGGATACCAGACGTTCCAGCCGTCAGATTCCTTCCAAATTTGTGGTGACAGTTTAATATATTTTTCTACATCCGTCCACCAAATCTGGGACCTGATCGTGGAACGGTGACCGTTGATCGTAAATCGGACCCGTACGACCAAACCCCGCATCCGTTCGTTCCCAAATTTTGTAAGGCCTTTCATCAGGCCATGGACCACTTATCCTATAAATTTCATGGCCAGTGGGCCATCAGAAATGCTCCAATCACCAAAATGTCCCCCATAGGACCACTTAAAGGTCAGAAACGCTTTCTTAGATCATATATCCGTTCATCCGTTCGTCCTCAATTTTTGCAAGGGCCCTAATCGGGCCATAAGGGACCTACATGCCGAATTTGGTGGCCAGAGGGGTGTTAGGGCCACCCAACACCAATAGGGAGTCCCATAAGTCTATTTTAGGAAATTGTGGAAGCTTGGGGCCATTTGCACCAAATCTGGAATTATAAAAAAAGGGCCTCATTTGGGCACCCCTCTCCCCATACGAATTTTGCCCTAGAAGAGAGAAAAGGGAGAAGAGAAAGAGGAGAAAGGAGAAGAAAGAGAAAGGGAAGAAGACAAGGTGGGCCTTAAATCAAGGTGGGGCCTAAGGGAATCAATCTCTCCTCTCTCTACATCTTCTCCAAGGGGAAACCCATCCGAAAATCATCCTCTTCATCTCGTGGATTGTTTAGGTAAGATCCAACCCTCTTTTTCTTTGAAAACCCTTGTAAGGAGGGGGGTTTTGCTTGTAAATCTAACATGTGAAGTTATTTTAGGGATTCCGGCCGATCTACCGCAAAGCCCTCTTTCCTAAGACGTTTTTTTCCCAAGCCTCCAACGATCCTAGGTGCGGACTATTGATCTTAGGTGGCCTAGCACCATTTATAGTATGGGTCTAATGATTTTAGTTGCTTGGTTGTGGTATTGAAAAATCTAGAGGAATCTAGGAATGTGTGTTTGTTGAAACTACATGGATTTACATGCTTAACTCTTGTTGATGTTGATCTTGTCTCTCATATATTATTTTGGCTTATGATGACTTCATGTTCTTGTTTGTGATTATTTTCCACAATGAGTTACTTCATAGTGCATAGTAATCTTGACTCTTGTGTGTGGTTGATCCCTTGAAATGTTGGAAGTGCCTAGCTTCCTCTCTAACCCACGGCACACACATACACTTGTTTCTACTAATTTATCATGCTTGTTAGGTAAATAGACTTGTATGGTGGAATGTATGCAACATGACACTGGAATGTTGGTTGATAAGCTTGATGTTGGTATGCTATATCTCATCGTCAAACCCTCGGATTGTCGGGAACTCGAGGTTAGACGGTAGTCCCATTGGTTGGACTACCCTAAGACTAACCACGCAAGTCGGACGAGTGCGTATGGGCGGCGGTGGTCGGCTGACCGCATGGGTCTAAGCACCCGATGTCGTTCATCTCGTGCTCGCCTGACTCGTGCGGTTTAGTCTACTTACTGACAAATCCTATTTGTTAACCCTGTGTGCTCACATATGTATGGAACCTGAACCACCCTGCAACCATTGTAGCCCGTTGATAATCCACTTGTAACTGGTCCACGGCCTCGTGAGCCGGGCATGGTGGAATGAGACACGTGTCCAATTTGTCGGCCCACTATTTGGTGAGTACCGCGCCTCCCCGTAGTGACCGCGAGCGATCCCTTCCTTTTGACACTCCTCATGTGCCTGGAGTCGGGGATGAGGAACCCGACGGGATCACGGATCGCGGTGCCCTGGCCTCGCGCATTGAGGGGTCTCGACACCGCAACTAGTTGTGGGCATTGATACGTGGGGTGAATCAGTTTCCCAAACCTACTGGATGAACGGAATTAACTAAGAACTTGACTAACATATCATTGCATCGCATTAGTTAGGGTGACGACTTGGCAGTCGAGGTCGCTCTGAGGGAGTGTTGTCATATGCAATCGTAAGATGGAGTCGCTTGAGGGAGAGTTATGGCGAGGGCATGCATCATTTCATCCATCATGCATGCACATTAATAAGATTAGTTTAATGACTGTGAATTATTGTTTTTCATTAAATCCGTAATATAATTGATGTTTGTGACAACTTGAGACTAATAGTTCACACTGAGTTGATCACTCACTCCCACTCTGAGACGGTGTTTTAAAACACCAACCAGATTCGCTCATAGATGCAGGTGATGCAGAATTCATGGAGCTGGGCGATGCGGGCTTCGAGGAGGAGGACGAGCGGATTCAGCTCTACTCTTATGGACATGATGTTGTTGTGATTTTGTTGAGTAACGCCTTATGCGACCCGTTTATTCTTTTTTGGACCTGTATATATTGATCTCTTCATTTCAGTAGACTAGTTGTGGTTGTGTTTCATGCTCCAAGAAATTCCAGGCTGCGCATTTAAACTGGATTAATCATAAAATTATAAAATTGATGATAAGTGACACTCGGGGACTCGGGAGTCGAGTTTATGCACGACCCCTGATTTTCCGGGACGTTACAACAACCCTAGGTGGAACTCTTTGCGGCAAAAGATGAAGCGAGCGTACAACATCGAGCGGTGTGGGTGAGACCCTGAACATAGTGTGTAACGCCCCGAAAAATCAGGGGTCGTGCATAGACACAACTCCCGAGTTCCCGAGTGTCACTTATCATGCATTTATGGTTTTTACGATTAGTCAAGTTTAACTGCACAATTTGGAATTTCACGAGCATGAAGCACAATCGCACCATTCTTGAAATGAAGGTTATAACACATATATACAGTCAAAAAAAAATAATAAAGGGTCGCTAAGGCGTTGCCCAACAGAACAACAAAAGAATGCTATGTCTAAAAATAGTAAAGTTGAGCCCGTGGCTCAGCAAATCCAAATTCGGCCCGATCAAGCCGATGGAGAGCCGCCCATCAGCTGCAAGTAGGAGAGTCCGTCCTCCTCGTCCAAGCTCGCCTCGCCAGGCTCCTCATGCCCTAAGTCACCTGCATCTATGAATGGGTCAGTTGGTGTTTTAAAACACCGTCCCCAGTGGGAGTGAGTGATCAACTCAGTGTGAACTATTGATCTCAAGTTACAACAAGCATCAATTGTAATATGAACTTAATGAAAAGCAAACATTCATCAACACCTAATAACTCTTATTTAAAATGCATGCATGCGGGATGATATGATGCATGCCCTCGCCACAACACTCCCTCAAGCGACTCCATCTAACGATCGCATATGACAACACTCCCTCAGAGCGACCTCGACTTCCGAGTCGCCACCCTAACTAATGCGTGCAATGCGATCGTGTTAGCCGAGTTATTAGTTAAGTCCATTCATCCAGCAGGTTGGGGATTCTGATTCACCCTACGTATCAATGCCCTAAGCTGGTTGCGAGGCCAAGACCCCATCAATGTGTGAGGCCGAGGCCCCGCGGTCCGTGATCCCGTCGGGTTCCTCATCCCCGACTCCAAGCACATGAGGAGTGCCGAAAGGAAGGGATCGCTCGCGGTCACTACGGGGAGGCGCGGTACCCCAGCGTAGGCCGACAGCTCGGACATAGTGTCCCATTCCACCATGCCCGCTCACGAGGCGTGGACCAATTTCAGTGGGTTATCGTTGGGCACAACGGTTGCAGTGGTGGTTCGGGTTCCATACATGAGTGAACAAACGGGGTTGACAAACAAGGTTGGTCGACGGTGGGAGGTTAGGCCGCACGGGCCAAGCGAGCATGAGACGAGTGACCTCGGGCACAAGGGACCCATGTAGTCGAACTACAGCCACTCGAACACATCCGCCCAAACCCATGGATATAGCCCTAACATAGTCCTACCGGTGGGACTACCGTCTCTCATCATGTTCCTGACCAACCCAAAGATGTGAAGGGGATCCATAACATACCAAGTATCAATGCATCATCTAACATAAACGACATCATGTTCTCATGCTTCTCAACAAACAATTCTAAATTTTCCACCAACATGTAAAGCTACTAATATTATAAACAAGAAGTGTGTGTGTGGTGTGAGTTGGTGAGGAAGTTAAGACCTTCCCATATCCCTTCGGACCAAAATACACAAAAATTTAGGAATCGTACGTTTTATGAGGCACATCATATGAGAAGATCAACAAGGTATGAGCATCTAATCGTCCATACACCAAATCATGTGGAAGGCAAGAACAACATCATGTGGAAGGTAAGAACAACATCATGTGGAAGGTAAGAACAACATCATGTGGAAGCCCAACATACAAATCTAACAAACATACAAGTCCTAGGGTCTCTCTAGATTCTCCAAACATAACATTCAAGCAACCAAAATCATTAAACACATATTAAATTGGTGCTAGGCCACCTAAGAACAATAGTCCGCACCTTGGATTTGTTGAAGGCTTGGGAACGCCCTAGGAGGGTGGATTTCGGGGTAGATCGGGAATCCCTAAAGGTGACCACTTGCTTGTTAGATTCCCAAGTAAATCTCCCTCATCACAAGGGTTTCAAAGAAAATAGGGAATGGAGCTTACCTAGTTGCTCAACGGGCGAAATAGCGGTTGTGGGGTGAGGTTTCTTCTTGGAGAAGAGGTGGGAAGATGCAAGATTGGCTTCCTTGGGCCCCACCTCATCTAGGGTCCACACTCCTCCTTCTTCACTCTCTCTTCCTCCTCCTTTCTCCTCTTTCTCTTCTCCCTTTTCTCTCTTCTCTCTTTCCCCCTTTTTTCTTAGGGAAAAATCGTATGGGAGAGGGGTGCCCAAAAGAAACACCTTTTTATAATTCCAGATTTGGTGCAAATGGCCCCAAGGGCTAGGTTTTTACTATATTAGACTTATGGGAGGGTATTTATAGGATCTAGGCCCTATCACCCTCTGGCCACCAAATTCGGCGTGTAGGTGCCTTATGGCCCGATTAGGGCCTATGCAAAAATTAAGGACGAACGGATGAACGGATATATGATCGAGAAAGAGTTTCGACCTTTAAGTGGTCCTGTGGGGCCCATTTTGGTGATTGGAGCATTTCTGATGGCCCTCTGGCCATGAAATTTATAGGATAAGTGGTTCATGGCCCGATGAGGGGCCTTACAAAATTTGGGAACGAACGGATGCGGGGTTTGGTCGTACGGGTCCGATTCGCGATCAACGGTCATCGTGCCACGATCGGGGCCCAGATTTGGTGGGCAGGCGTTGAAAAATACATTAAACCTTCACCATAAATTTGGAAGAAATCCAACGGCTGGAAGGCCCGGAGTCTCAGTTTCTTTTGTCAGTGCCAGATTTTAATCTGGCATTGGTGGGGCGTATTGGGCAAGCGCCAGATGGTACTTCTGGGTGTCCATTAGGTCCGTAGTCCGCGATGGACCACAAGCCCAGTAAGATCTAAGATTTTTTAAATGTTTAGATTTTTCTGACCCTTCTCGGTCGCTGGGTGACCCATACGGGTTGTTGTTAAGTGTAAACAGGCCATCTGACTTGGCGGCCCGCACTTAGTCCCATCATAACTAGACTGGTCCACCCCAGTATAATCTAACATTGAGTGTTAATGGTCATTAAGTGATATTATAAGTTAATTAAAAAGAAATTTTAAGAATTTTTGAAAATCCCAAATAGTGAAAATCCAGGATGTTACAATCTACCCCCCTTAAAAATAATTTCGTCCCCGAAATTGCCTAAGGGTAATAAATACATTTTGTTTGCCTAAGTTTTATTGATTTCAGGTTTATATGCATGGTAGAGTGTATACTAACTATACTAGCTTTGCTTATTATTTTCTACCCCCCTAAAAAAAATAATTTCACCCTTGAGGTTTGAAAACAATGTCAAAATCATGATTATCGTGCTAAGTGTTTGTTGATAAAGTTTACTTAAGGGTGGTGTATTCTACTCTTTATGATCAAGCTAATACGGAAAAACAGTTGTGGTAGACTTTGATCCCATACGTCGATCCTCTGTCTGACCAGGGCAGAAAGATCGTTGTATCCCTTCTTAGTCCTGGTAGATCCTGGTCTTCTGCTCGGTCAAAGCAGTGAGTCCATTGGTATTCACCCAGGAATGAGAATTGGGTTAAGCCGCGAGTACTTCGCAGATGTGTGGTTCCGTAATTCCGTAGTCCGATCAATCTAATTGTTTAGCCATCATTGGAAAGTTTACATCTCCTATTTATAAGGTTGTCTCTTGGATCTTTGTCTACGAGAGTGCTCGTTTTAATTTATATCCAATTTGGGGTTTAATAAGTCTCTCAACATGCCTACGAGAAACGATCATCCTAAAAAGTTTTTAAAGTCACGATTTTTTTTTTTTACATGAATTACCATTTCAATCCTATGGCTAGTGGGTTATGGGCAAATCACTCCTTGGTTTCATAAATTTTAACAGGGAAGGAAGAATCGAAAGTTTTAAGGTATTCTGGTGGTTTAGAGCGCTAATAACGCTAAGATGGACGCAATAAGACCATTATTCATACAAGCATTCATAAGACGATAAGAAAATAAAAAAAACAATTCATACATTCATATTAAATTCAAAGTGTCATTAGTATGGCTAGTTACATCATACAACATGGATTTCATAGTTTTCTAAATATTCCAAACATAAGGAAAAAAAAAAAACAACTTAGTCAAGTAAACGTCCTAACTATCCTTCAACATAAGCAGGTAGACCTAATCGACTTAAAGCAAACACTAATTATCGAAAAGGTTACGCTACTACTCTTCTGGATCCGGCAAAGATGGGGGTACTTCTTCCCCTTGAGGGAAAGAATCACCGAAATGGTGAAAAAGGAGATGATGGTCGCTAGGAACTACATTTTCCTCGATTAGGAAGGATTTGGGTGTGAGGAATGTGGGTGGATTGTTAGAGGAATGGTCTTAGGGATGACCTTTAGAATGAGAGTTGAGAAATGGAAATGAGTTTTGGGTGTGAACGGATTTGAGAAGGGTTTGGAAAATAAGATTTATGAATGAGTTTGAGATGAGGTGGTGTAAGATGAAATGGAAGGTGAGTTGAGGATATGGGGTTTGAGTAGAGATTGAGATTTGAGATGGGTTTTGGAAAATAGGGATGGAATAGTTTTGGGAGTTTGTTTTAGAAATGGGCTTTGAAAGTGATATTGGAATGATGTTTAGGAAAATGAAGTTGATGATGGTCTTGAGGTAGATTGTGGGAAGTGAACTTTGGAAATGGGGAGAAGAGGGTGAAAGGAGTGAAATTTTGGTGAGTGAGTCTTGAAAGAAACATGTGTGGTAGGAGAGGATGGGGAAAGGTGAAAGAAATGAAGGTGGTTTTAGGAATGGGGTTTGAAGATGGGTATAGGTGGATGAGGAAATGAGAGTTGAAATGAGATTTGGATGAGGGATTTGAGAGTGATGGATGAATGTTGGGAGTGAATGGAAGTTTGAAATGGGGTTTTGGGAATGAGAACGATGGAGGTATGGAATTTTGAGTGAGTTAGGAAGGAGATGTGAGTGATGAGAGGGAATGAGGAAGGTAAGAAAGAAAAGAAATGAGAGTGGGGGAGAGAGGAGGGGGTTTTGGAGTTGTGTTTGTGGATTTGTTTGAGAATGGGAGAGGAAAGATCCTTCCTAGGGATTTAGAAGGGATGGTGGAGGGTAATGGGAGTAGTAGAGATGTTTTATGGACTCTAGGTAGTCCCACATAGCAAGGGAAATGGGCCCCACTCGTGTGAACAGTGAAAGGGAGGAGGGGACCCATCTTCTTGCAACGTTTCTTATACTTTTAGTAACTGGATTATTTTTTAAATTTTTATAATGATTTATCATCAAGTTTTAAGTCATCCCACCAAATTTCATCCCATTTGGAGTTATAAATAAATTATTAAAATTCTAGGAAAAATAGCTGCCTGAATTTAAAAAATTTTGGACAGTTTTCAGAACATCCTAATTTTAACCATATTAAAATTTTTATTTTATTTTTTTCTTATTTTTATATAAAACTAGACTCATCAAGCTTCAATCTGGCTTTTGAATCACCTAAATCGGAGTTGTAACGAAGGAGTTATGAAATTTTCAAGTTGACTAAAAATTGCAGAAATTTTGGCGGGGGACACTTGTCGGCGGGGTGGCCACGCGGATCGGCGGGGCGGCCACGCGGGTCGGCGGGGCGGCCACGCGGGTCGGCGGGGTGGCCACGCGGGCCTCTGGACCACCGGCGGGGTGGCCACGCGGATCGGCGGGGTGGCCACGCGGGTCCTCTGGCTTCCCGGCAGGGGCTCCTTGCAATGGTCATATCTCACAAACCGGAATGAGTTGTTCGACGTGCCATATATGAATTTGGGGTAGAACGAGCTGATATACACAATGGACCTACTGGTTTCACGAGATTCCTCTCAGTTAGGGGCAAAAATCTAGTTTTTCTCCAGTTTTACTATTTTCGGTAAATTTTCGTTCACTCCTTAACTCTTTACCCCCAAATGGGTCAAAACTACTAAAATTGGCCCAATATTCACTCATTTGGTCTAGAACAATGTTTCCAACCGTCAAATCCTTCGATTTCTGACTTGTTTCTACCAATGTACTAGGGAAGTTCAAGAATAGGGTGTTGTCAGGTGAATATTTAAGGAGATATGTTGGAAAGAGGGATTTCGACTTAGGCCTGCCCGGTTAGCGGCATTAAGCTATACTAAATGAGATTTCAATGCCAATCCTAACTCAAGATTGGGAATGACATGTCTAGAATGAGTGTGTGATGGGATTTAAGATTAGTTTCCTAGGCTTTGCTAGATGAGCCTTGCGTTAGGAGGTGTAATGTGGGATTTCCAAATCCCTTGATGATGAACCTTCCAAGTAGATTTCGGAAGGAAACCCAAAATTTACCTTTAATTGGATACATTTCAACAGGGCATCATGGGATAAGGGATGCGCTCATCCCATGGACAATACTTTACACCTACATTACTCGTTACTCTAACATTCATTCCACCCAAATCCCACCTATCTCAGTTGGCCCCATGGGTCCTAGGAATTTGGTGGACTAACAAGCTAAACCTTCTAGTTAATCGAGTCGAATCTCGCCGCCAGGTTAAGACCCTCGGATTTCCTCTCTCACAACCCACTCCTAACCCCTTGCAAGTCCTTTCTTTCGTCTAATGTCGTTGGTTCAGGATCTAAGATGGTTCCTGGCATTCTAAGTCCATATTGTATCGTCTAATACGTATCTTCTCAAGTCAGCGGACGCGTTAGCGAGCTCATGACCCATGGCCCAAGGAATTCCAAACTATTGCTCTGATACCATCTGTAACGCCCCGAAAAATCAGGGGTCGTGCATAGACACAACTCCCGAGTTCCGAGTGTCACTTATCATGCATTTATGGTTTTACGATTAGTCAAGTTTAACTGCACAATTTGGAATTTCCTGAGCATGAAGCACAATCGCACCATTCTAATTGAAATGAAGGTTATAACACATATATATAAGTCAAAAAAAAATAATAAAGGGTCGCCTAAGGCGTTGCCCAACAGAACAACAAAAGAATGTTATGTCTAAAAATAGTAAAGTTGAGCCCGTGGCTCAGCAAATCCAAATTCGGCCCGATCAAGCCGATGGAGAGCCGCCCATCGGTGCAAGTAGGAGAGTCCGTCCTCCTCGTCCAAGCTCGCTCGCCAGCTCCTCATGCCCTGAGTCACCTGCATCTATGAATGGGTCTGGTTGGTGTTTTAAAACACCGTCCCAGAGTGGGAGTGAGTGATCAACTCAGTGTGAACTATTGATCTCAAGTTACAACAAGCATCAATTGTAATATGAACTTAATGAAAAGCAAACATTCATCAACACCTAATAACTCTTATTTAAAATGCATGCATGCGGGATGATATGATGCATGCCCTCGCCACAACACTCCCTCAAGCGACTCCATCTAACGATCGCATATGACAACACTCCCTCAGAGCGACCTCGACTTCCGAGTCGCCACCCTAACTAATGCGTGCAATGCGATCGTGTTAGCCGAGTTATTAGTTAAGTCCATTCATCAGCAAAGGTTGGGGATTCGATTCACCCTACGTATCAATGCTCTAAACCTGGTTGCGAGGCCAAGACCCCATCAATGAGTGAGGCCGAGGCCCCGCGGTCCGTGATCCGTCGGGTTCCCCATCCCCGACTCCAAGCACATGAGGAGTGCCGAAAGGAAGGGATCGCTCGCGGTCACTACGGGGAGGCGCGGTACCCCACGTAGGGTCGACAAGCTCGGACATAGTGTCCCATTCCACCATGCCGGCTCACGAGGTCGTGGACCAATTTCAGTGGGTTATCGTTGGGCTACAACGGTTGCGGGGTGGTTCGGGTTCCATACATGAGTGAACAAACGGGGTTGACAAACAAGGTTGGTCAGACAATAGGTTAGACCGCACGGGCCGGTGCGAGCATGAGACGAGTGACCTCGGGCACAAGGGACCCATGTAGTCGAACTACAGCCACTCGAACACACCCGCCCAAACCCATGGATATAGCCCTAACATAGTCCTACCGGTGGGACTACCGTCTCTCATCATGTTCCTGACCAACCCAAAGATGTGAAGGGGATCCATAACATACCAAGTATCAATGCATCATCTAACATAAACGACATCATGTTCTCATGCTTCTCAACAAACAATTCTAAATTTTCCACCAACATGTAAAGCTACTAATATTATAAACAAGAAGTGTGTGTGTGGTGTGAGTTGGTGAGGAAGTTAAGACCTTCCTATATCCCTTCGGACCAAAATACACAAAAATTTAGGAATCGTACGTTTTATGAGGCACATCATATGAGAAGATCAACAAGGTATGAGCATCTAATCGTCCATACACCAAATCATGTGGAAGGCAAGAACAACATCACGTGGAAGGTAAGAACAACATCATGTGGAAGGTAAGAACAACATCATGTGGAAGCCCAACATACAAATCTAACAAACATACAAGTCCTAGGGTCTCTCTAGATTCTCCAAACATAACATTCAAGCAACCAAAATCATTAAACACATATTAAATTGGTGCTAGGCCACCTAAGAACAATAGTCCGCACCTTCGGATTTGTTGAAGGCTTGGGAACGCCCTAGGAGGGTGGATTTCGGGGTAGATCGGCCGGAATCCCTAAAGGTGACCACTTGCTTGTTAGATTCCCAAGTAAATCTCCCTCATCACAAGGGTTTCAAAGAAAATAGGGAATGGAGCTTACCTAGTTGCTCAACGGGCGAAATAGCGGTTGTGGGGTGAGGTTTCTTCTTGGAGAAGAGGTGGGAAGATGCAAGATTGGCTTCCTTGGGCCCCACCTCGATCTAGGGTCCACACTCCTCCTTCTTCACTCTCTCTTCCTCCTCCTTTCTCCTCTTTCTCTTCTCCCTTTTCTCTCTTCTCTCTTTCCCCCTTTTCTCTTAGGGCAAAATCGTATGGGAGAGGGGTGCCCAAAAGAAACACCTTTTTATAATTCCAGATTTGGTGCAAATGGCCCCAAGGGCTAGGTTTTTACTATACTAGACTTATGGGAGGGTATTTCTAGGATCTGGGGCCCTATCACCCCTCTGGCCACCAAATTCGGCGTGTAGGTGCCTTATGGCCCGATTAGGGCCCATGCAAAAATTAAGGACGAACGGATGAACGGATATATGATCTGAGAAAGAGTTTTTGACCTTTAAGTGGTCCTGTGGGGCCCATTTTGGTGATTGGAGCATTTCTGATGGCCCTCTGGCCATGAAATTTATAGGATAAGTGGTCCATGGCCCGATGAGGGCCTTACAAAATTTGGGAACGAACGGATGCGGGGGTTTGGTCGTACGGGTCCGATTCGCGATCAACGGTCATCGTGCCACGATCGGGGCCCGCATTTGGTGGGCGGGCGTTGAAAAATACATTAAACTTTCACCATAAATTTGGAAGAAATCCAACGGCTGGAAGGCCCTCGGTTTTTTGTAAGTGCGATTTTAATCGGCATTGGTGGGTGCGTATTGGGCAAGCGTCGGATGGTACTTACGGGTGTCCATTAGGTCCGTAGTCCGCGATGGACCACAAGCCCAAGAAGATCTAAGATTTTTAAATGTTTAGATTTTTTCGACCCTTCTGCGGTCATTTGGGTGACCCATACATTTTGTTGTTAAGTGTAAATAGCCATCGACTTGACTAGGCCTTATCACGCACTTAGTCCCATTATAACTAGATTGGTCCACCCCAGTATAATCTAACATTGAGTGCTAATGGTCATTAAGTGATATTATAAGTTAATTAAAAAGAAATTTTAAGAATTTTTGAAAATCCCAAATAGTGAAAATCCAGGATGTTACATAGTGGTAACTTCGATGTATGTATTTTATATCCACGCCGTTCATCTGTTTTTCAAGCTTATTTTCGGCCACGGTGCTAGAAGTTAATTAGATACGAATTTCAGGTAGACCACATCACATGAAACTAGGGGTGTACATCGAGTCGAACATAGTTAAGATGGCCTCAACTCGACTCAGCTCGACCACTAGCTGACCTCAGCTTGAACTCGGCTGATGGATGGTTTCTCGAGCATGGAGAGGCGGGATCGGATCGGCTTGGTTTGGTCAACAACTTTATGTAATTTGAGCTCAAGATCGGCATTTTGTTGGGTGAGTTCGCCATTGTGGCATTTTCACAAACACCTGTACTACACCTTCAAAATCTCATTGTATTTGATACAACAACAATGGTTTTACAAGTATTTTATCAAACACCTTCTAAGCAACATAAAAATCAAGAAAAAAAGAGTGTTGGTTTCATATACATACATACCTTGCCACCAGCCACACTTCTTTGAGTCATTTCATCGGACACTTAGTGAGCAACATCAATATCGAAGTAACCGAGTCACCAAACTGGTTCGATCCTAGTTCGAATCGAGCTGGGTTTGATCCGAGTTGGGTCCAACTCAAACTCATTTTCAAGCTAAAAAAATCATCTCGACTTGGCTCAAACTCAGCTTTGAACCGAGTCGAATCGAGCTTTTTTGAGTCGAGTCGAGTGAGCTAATCGAGCGAGCTCGATTCATGTACACCTCTACATGAAACTTAATGACTATTAAAAATTATTTATGGGCCACAAAAGTTCTAGATCGAGCTGATATTTGTTTTTTCCTTTCGTCCGCGTCCGCGTGACCTTATCAACAGGTAGGGTGGTCTGTATGACCTTATCAACAGGTTGGATGATCAAGCTGATTTTCGGGTAGACATTTTACAGATCCAGCATGTAAAATATAATGTCCTAAATTTCAAAGTCGGGCACAACTTGATCCAAAACTTTTGTGGCCAATAATAAGTTTTTAATAGTTAATCACCACTTTTTTTATGGTATGGCCCACCTGAAATTTGTATCTGCTTCATTTTTAGTATAATCCGTTAAAATTATATGGAAAAATGGATGAACGGAGTGGATATAGTTTACATGCATCAAGATGGGCTCCATGGTAAGGGCTGCAACGTCTTGAGTGAGTCCCAGGCCGCACATGATACTTCTGCTAGTGAGTTTCCTTCATCCTCTGTAAGGGAGGGTCGGAATAATCAAGACCTTTGTGGGGTCATGTATGCGTTATATCCGGTCCGTTCATTCATTGCACTAGCTTCTCTTAGTACATGAATTCAAAAACTAAGGCGCATTTAAGACTAGCTGGACCACACACCTTAATAAAAGTGCGGATTAAAGGCAATGGGAATTTTTAAATGAGGCTGATATGGTGTTTTCCCTTTTTTGGTCGAAGCCTACTTTTATTTATTATTTTTTTTTTTTAAGGGTTAGCTTGTTAGTACACACCCATGTCACTACACACACTCCATGTTAGCACTAGGGATCGATACCAAGACCTCAAGTGTTGAAACGAGGTATCTCTACTCAGTCTGGCATTTGAGCGAATACGGGTAAGGGTTCCGTGGGGGCCACAGTGATGTATTGGTTTTATCTATGTTATTCATTCATTTTTTCCCCCTCATTTTAGAGTATGAGTCCAAAATGAGGCAGATCCAAGGCTCAAGTGAACTACATAGTAAGGATTGAATGCACACCATTAAAAAACTTTTTGGGGTGACAGAAGATTTGGATCTGTTTTCTCATGTGACCTTGTGAACAAGTTGAATGGCAAATAAACATTAAAGCAAGCCCTAGAAATGTTTCAACGGTTATTTTCACAGCTCGTTCCTTTGGTGTGGTCCGATCGAGCTTTGATTTATTTCATTTTTGAGCCCATACCCTAAAATAATTTATAAAATGTTTGAACAACCTGAGTAAAACACATACATCACAGTGGGGCTCACACGTGCCTTGACTGATTTCTGTGCGGGGTAGGACACAATCCCTTTCATTATTTAGTGGGGAATAATCAACTATTTGGATAGCATTTAAACACCCACTTGAGTATTATACCTATTTTATTTTTGGGTTCATGTCCTAACATAAACTGATAAATTTGAAACGTATTTGCTGCAGCAGACCCCATGGGTAGATAGGGTGGTTAAAACGTTCTTATGGTAGAGGGCCCCGCGAGTTTTGGTGACACATGCTCATGTTAAAGAGGGTTATATAAAATTGGCATCTTCTGGGACCATCTTTTCCTTCCTGGATTTAACTTAAAAAGGGTACTACAAGAACATGAGTTGTGACTGTGCTTAACGTGGATGATGCGGAATATATGGGATATGGCACATGTACTGCTTAGCACATGTACTACATATGAGGTTAATATAAATTGATGGGACACAACTAATGGCAATTAATTTCATCCTTATGTAAAAATAAATTATAATGCATGTAAGTGGTTATTTGGTCTAAAGATGACTGTTGCTTCCTTTTCTAAGTTCTCACGTAAAAATAAATTTGACAAACCATGGACAAGCTTTCTGTATCCGCACAGACATTCAAGTTCAACTATCCAGACCATCCAAAGTGTGGCTCTCATCAGAAACTTAGCATATTATAATTACATCAGGTAAGTAATCTTACCATCCAATTAATGGCTATAAAATGGATGGTCAGAGTAAAATGGTGAGTGGTCAAAATTCAAAAGGAAACTCACATAGTTTCCATTATCTTCTTAGCCTATTTCTTAGGGCATGCTCTATACATTGTTAGGATAGTGATTTGGGTAGCATGATGATGCACAAGTGAAGAATTTTTATATTTTTCACTCGTGCAGGACTAACACACTTCAGTCTAGCCCAAGGACCATGTATGCAAAGGTGAATTGTTCACATGTGTGAGAGATTCAAATAAGTGGGTTCTAAAATGTCAACAGTCTTCTAAAATCTAAGTTAGGTGTGATTGAGTTGCTTGAGAAGGACTTTGTCTATGAGGAGATGTATTTCAACCCTCTCATGATGGATGCTAGCTAGAATATTCAAAAAAATTTAGGAGTATTGTATGTTCCATTTATAGAGATGAATTGGTTGTTAGAGTTAGGCGCTAGCTCACTAGGTTGGTTAGCCACGACCGAACCACCCCCAAGCCGCAGGTCAGGCATAATGTGAAATGTTTAAGATCCTCTTTACTCTTCGTGACAATTCATTTGTGCATAGTGTGATAAAGGAACACAAATAGCCTTATGGGCGGCACTCTTGCATCTCTTTTTTAAGACCAAAAAAAAAAAGTTTGTCATGCATAGTGCAATAAAGGAACATAAATAGCCTTATAGCTGACACTCTTGTATCGCATTTTTAAGAAAAAATGCTTTATCAACTTATATATTAAAGGTATGTTTTCAAAGATCTTTTCTTGGGAGTGTTTGTTTTACCAAATACATGAGTGAATAAAAGAAACGGTGTCATCATTATAATATTATTACTATTGAACTAAACACAATTCATTTGTCAGCAGAAGTGTATTGAGGAGATAAAACATTAGTTATTTTGGAATTGATTTAATATTAAAGTATTTAATGTAAAAATGTTATTATTATGATTTTACTGTCAATAAAATAAATATGCAGTCAGATGCAAATGTAGTTAGAAGACAGAAGATACGTAAAGTAATTTATAACTATTACATATTTCCTTTACATTATCATGATAATTAGTAAAACAAATGAGCCTGAAATAATAATTACCACATCTTCCTCACCAATTTGGATTTTACCAAATAGTGCCTTAGAAAACTAAATTTTGGATTGAGGATGAAATTATATAAACGCTTTTTTTTTTTTTTTTCCTTAAAAAAGTGGGAAGCGGTTATTACCCCACAATTCTCAACTTCACCACTTTTCAAGAAAAAAATAGTTAAAGGCATTTTGATAATTTGTCCTAGAAAAATGATTTAAGGAAACTTCAATATTATGGTTTTCCAAAGGTGTGAATTTTCTTACCAAATTCCCATCAAAAGATAAGCATAAGAGATTTAAATTTTTTAAAATTTATGAATCTTAAATTAAATTCCTTGAGCCTGACTTGGCCCCTAGAACCAAGGATGTGGGTGAGACCTTGACCGTATGGCCCACCTCAATGTTTTTATTGTATATCCGTGTTGTCCATCTATTTTTACACTTATTTTAGTATATATACAATCCCAAAAATGCATCACACGCAAATTTCAGGTGGACCACACCACCAAACTTAGTGGTCATTGAATACTCACCATTAAAAACTTTCTAGCATCCCCCATAATGTTTGTTGAACATTCAACCGGTAGATAAGGTCACAGAAATCTAGATAAATGGAAAAATAAAAATAAAAATCCATTTGATCTAAAATTTATTTTGCCCATAAAAGGTTTTTAATAGACAGTAACCATTGTTTCCTATGGCTAGGTTCACCTGAAATTTGAATCAGGCTCAATTTTATGACTATGAGCTAAAAGAAATTACAAAAACACATGAACTACAGGATATACAATGCAAATGTTGAGGTGGGCCCACATTATTGGCTGGCACTCAAATTCATTACCGTAAAAAAGCCATTAAAAAGGAAATCTTTAAAATTCTAATAATTCCTTACCTTAAAAAAGCCCTAAAAGTTGTAAAAACACATGAATTACGGGATATACAATGCATATGTTGAGGTGGGTTCACATCACTGGCTGGCACTCAAATTCCTTACCGTAAAAAAGCCCTTAAAAGGAAATCTTTAAAATTCTAAAAATTTCTTACCCTAAAAAAGCCCTGAAAGAAGTTGTATAAACACATGAACTATGGGATATACAGTACATATGTTGAGGTGGGACCACATCACTGGCTGGCACTCAAATTCCTTATCCTAAAAAGGTCCTTAGAAGGAAATCTTTAAAATTCGAAAAATTCCTTATCCTCAAAAAGCCTTAAAAGAAGTTACAAAAACACATGAACTACGGGATATACAATGCATATGTTGAGGTGGGCCCACATCACTGGCTGGCACTTAAATTCCTTACCATAAAAAAGCCCTTAGAAGGAAATCTTTAAAATTCTAAAAATTCTTTAACCTAAAAAATCCCTAAAAGAAGTTGTAAAAACACATAACTAGGGGATATATGTTGAGGTGGGCCCACATCACTGGCTGGCACTCAAATTCCTAACCCTAAAAAAGCCCTTAAAAGGAAATCTTTAGAATTCTAAAAATTCCACACTTATTTTGCAAAAAAACACTATAATCATTTTGATTGTTTCGAACCATTGATTGGGTGGTCAGATCATGTGACTGGTTCGGTATCATTCCTGTAGGTGGAAGCGACGTGGGGCCCACTGAGATGTCCGTGTAACATCCACACCGTCCATCATTTTCGCCAACTCATGCTAAGATATAAATCAAAAAATCAAGTAGGCATATAACTCGAATGGGCCACACAAAAGGAAAAAGTGGGAACGGAACCGTCAACCGTTGAAAACTTCCTAGGGCCTACCGTGATGTTTATATGCCATCCAAACTGTTCATCTCGTTACTCCCACTGAGATGAGCTTAAAATCCAAAAATTAGCCTGATCTAAAGATTCTATGACTTCAGGACGGTTTCAATGGTGTGTGCTTCCATCCTTACTTTCGTGTAATGTGGACCACTCGATTTATGGTTCTGCTTCATTTTTTGGATTCGTGCCCTATCTTGAGATGGAGAAACTGATGGACCGTGTGGATGTCCCTCGGACATCACGGTGGGCCCCACACAGCTTCCGTCAACAGGAACTTCCTGTTTGCAGATCATCCACGGCAGGCCCATCTAACAGATACCATACACGTGTAAGTTAAAATGGCGCTGTAGATACTCATGTATTATAAGAGGTTTGCTAGAAACAGAAAGAAAGAAAGAAATCTCAGTTTGAGATATTTAAACCCTTTGATTAATCAAAGGTAATATAGACCGTCCATAGGGAAAGAGTTAAATGATCAAATGGTTGTAGTATTCCAATCTAACAGTTTTAATATTTTGGCTATCACCCATCCATGGTGAGATCCATCGTGTAAACGGTTCAGATCATTGAAAGATGGCACCATATCCAAAGGCTAAAGTACGGACATATCCTATGGTAATACATCGGGATGTATTCTAGCAAACGTATTACAGTACGAAGGCGCCTTCTATCCATGCGATGAACTTTGGACGGTCCATCAGTGCCATATACATGCGGACATCTTAATTTCAATCTGACCGTCCATTTCATGATTCACAGCCCCAGGCACACCAAATCGGATTTTCCTGACCGAACATTAGGAAAATATCGGGCATCTGACCGAATGTTAGGAGAATATTGAGCAAAAGTCTACATTTACGGACCTATACTGAAATACGGAACCGTCAACATCTACTGAGTTTGTAGGACACTGATCGGACGGTTAAGATTGTCTCATTGGTGTAAATTTAGTATGATCCGTGGCGAAGTGAGACAGGATAAGGCCAACAGATGAATAACTGTCCCTCACACGTGCCCATCTTTTGCAAGCGTGCGAGTACATTTAGTAAGCGAAATGCTCACGTGTAACTATTTGAAAAAAAAAGTTACATCCAACCAAACGATTAGCTCCAACCTATCAACCGTGTACGATATCCAGCCCGTCAAAAAAATGGGCCCCATTACTAACAACAATGGATGGCCATTGAAATGATCAAAGTACAATTGTGGCCCACCTGATCAGTAGATCAAGCTGATTTTTTCACCAGTTGATCCTCATCACAGGGCTAACCTTCTAAGTCGTTGGATGTGGTATACACATCATACATTCTCGTTGGTTCTATTTCAGCTATACAACAAGATGTATCTGGGCAAGTTTTTATTAAGTAATTTTCAGAATATTAATGACTTTGATATCCCTCGATAGATAACGGCTAATCAAATTGACTTCCAAAGATAAGTATTACAGAGTTAGATACGAACATATTAGATCCAGGATCTTTACATACAACCTTCCTTTTCTGGTAATACAACACTTGTCTAGGACATCCAAGCCGTTAAAAAGATGGGCAGGAAAAAGTCGGACGAAACCAGTTATATGTTGGTTCGAATCCGTACACCGTATCATACCATTGGTTATCCATTTATTTGGGAAATGTAGTGCTTATGATTGTCTGACCATCCTGATTTTCTAATCAGATGATCTTTTCTATATGGATCACCTTTTGTACGGTTCGGATGTTCTACAAAAGTAACATGTTAGTGGGAACTACAGCGTTGCATGGACAGTTGGTAGGCAAAGTAGTATGCGGCCATTCTCGTCAATCCAACAAGCCAGGCCAGGAAATAAAAAGTTAAATACAGAGAATCGCCGTACGACGGGAGCCCGTGAAAATGGACGCGGAATACGTCCTACCCCCGTCGTCTCCAGCTGGGAACGGACAGGAGCTTTGAGTGGCCACCGTGATGTATGAGTCTTATCCACACCGTTCATACATTTTTTCACATTATTTTATTTATCTGAACAAAAAATTAGGCAGATACCAGGCTCAGGTGGACCACACCATAGGAAGCAGCGGTGATAATAATTCTCACCGTTGAAACTTTCTAGGACCTACAGTGATGTTTATTTTCCATTCAACTTATTCATAAAATTACATAGATTTGGATGAAAAGAAAACATAAATATCAGCTCAATCCAAAACTTCTGTAGCCCCCACGATTTTTTCAACGGCAAGATTTTAATCCCTATTTCGTAGTACACTTGAGCCTTGGAACTGTCTACTTTTTGGGCTTATACCCTACAATGATACGAAAAAAATGAATGGATGGTGTGGATAAGACGCATACATTACAGTGGGCACTCAAAGCTCCTGCCCGCTCCCATGTGGAGACGGGCGGGGCGGGGGTAGGACGCAATCCGACGCGGATTTCCTGAAGACCACGGCATGGGTTATCTCAGTTGACCCGAATCTGTGGGGCCCACTGTGACGTTTTTGTTCTATCCATGCCATCCATAAGTTTTTTTCAGATTATTTAAGGCTATAGCTCAAAAATGAGGCAGATCTAAAGCTTAAGTTGACTACACCACAAGAAACCGAGGAGATTGAACACCTACCATTGAAACTTATTGGGGGCCACAGAAGTTTTGGATCAAGATGGTGTTTGTGTTTTCCCTTCCTCCAAGTCTTTGTGACCTTACGGACAGGTTTGATGGAAAATAAACATGATGGTGGCCTAGGAAGGTTTCAACGGTGGACGTGATTATACCCACTGTGTGGTCCACTTAATCTTTGGATCTGCCTCATTTTTTGGATACTAGTCTGAAATAATCTGAAAAAACTTATGGATGGAATGGATAGAGCAAAAACATCACGGTGGGCCCACATAGTCAGGTCAGCAGGATATCGCTGTTGACCAGTTCTACAGGCAATCCGCCTCCGTTGAAGTGCTCTGCAGGACCCACCATGACGTCTGTTTGGCATACATCCCATCAGTTGATTCAGATCATTTCACTACAAAATTCGCAAAACTCAAGTGGCCCACATCACATGCATCCTGTGGTGATGCAAGGCCCTGACGGTGGGGCCCACCTTGATGGATGTGTTCTATATCCACGGCGTCTATCAGTTTTTCCAGCTCATTTTAAGACATGGCCCCAAAAGTGAACTAGACCCAAATCTCAAGTGAACTATACAGTAGGGATTGAATGCCCACCATTAAAAACTTATTGGGAGCCACAAAACCATTTGATCAAGCCTATATTTGTGTTTTCCTTTCATCTAGGTCTGTGTGACCTTATCAACAGTTTGGATGGTAAATAAACATTACGGTGGGCCCTATGAATTTTTTTAATTGTGGACGTTCAATGACCACTATTTCCTATGCCGTGGTCCACTTGAGATCTAGATCTGCTTCATTTTTTATAACACGCCCTAAAATGAGTTAGAAAACTGATGGACGGCATGGATATACAACAAATATATCAAGGTGGCCCCCACGGCCAGACGATCCACTAAGCTGTTATATGGGGCCTCACCTAATCCGCTCTCTTCTCCAGTAATCAAAAAGTCCTAATGCAAATTTATATTTGCAAACATGATTTTTGCTTGATTACGAAAGGATAGAAAATCAAAAGAATCTCGATTGCCCTCAAAATCCCATTTAAAATACTGCAACAAGACAAGCTATGAATTAAAAAACGAAAAGATAAGAAAAAGAAAATAAAAGTCAAAGTTATGAAGTTAGATACTTTGAAGTTTGTTTTTGGTATGAATTAGGGCCCGTTTGGCCGGGCGGATTGGAAGTTAAATCCTGGGATTGACCGGGTGTGCCAAACAGGCTGGGTGATCTAATCCCGGGATATAACAATCCCATGGATCTTAAGACAATCCACTGATAATACCATCATTACCTTTAAATCCCATCCAATCCACCCTAATCCGTTCAAATTAGCCTGGGAAGTGTTCGGTTCGAGGGATTGGACGGGATGAGAAAGTTTAATGCCAAATGGACTTGATATAGCAATCTCGGGATATGGCAATCCCATTGATCTTAAGACAATCCACTAACAGCACCATCATTGCCTTGAAATCCATGCCATCCACCCTAATGTCATTCAATCCCTTCCAATCCACCCGTTGAAATGGGCCCTTAGGGTGAAGGGTTTCTCACCTACGCCTATTATTTTATAGTGAAGGAACCTAAATGGGCTAATGAGTCAAGCCCGGCGGAAGAATTATAAAACGAGCCCAATAGCTTATACCACCACGTCAAGACGTTTCTTTAAGTTGGAGCATAAATATTAAACAGGCATAACGTAAATATAATATTAGAAAAATAAAATCTTAAACAACTTTACTGACTATGCAAATTCAAACCCAAAGTCCTTTAGACTCGACCCTAACCTAATACATGTGATTATTCTCAAATCAACTTAGCCCAACTTGAATTGGCTCAAGTCGAATCTATTCCAAAATCAAATTAAGTTAGCCTTTTCCAACTGAAACATAACTGAAGGACCTTGACAACCCAACTTAAAACTAGGGTTGGGTCAATCAAGTCTGAGTTGACTTGAACTAAAATTACAACCCCAATATAAGTGACGCCTGCCGTAGTAGGCTTGGTCTTATGTTGACCAGTGGGTGTGGTTAGGTTGTCATTAACCAGTTGTTTAACCTCTGCTCTAGTACTATGTTTTTATATGAATTACGGTAAGTATATTTTTCTCCAACGCCTGATATTTACAACGGAAAAAAGCCATAATTGGCCAAGCTTATAGGTAGATTAAAAAAAGGCCCAATGGGCCTACACCAACACACAACAAAAGTAATTTTACATCAATGATTGGCTATGCTTGTGGACAATGGAGTCGCTCAAGAGCATCCAAATGCCATTGGAAAATGCTCTCAATATCATCAAGACTCTTAACTGGTTGGAAGGCCCAACTCATTTTCAACTAAGAAAATTATGCTGCTGACATTTCAACATCTCTCCTATTCTTCATAAATCATTTTGGATCCTATGAATATGGACAACTCTCCTTTCATATTTGCTAAAGCTCTAAATTGTAAGTTCTCTTCTTGTTAATCTAAGGGGGTGTTTGGCTCATAGTATTAGATGGGATTCGGCGTTTGGAGAGGATGGGAAAGGTTGGAATTAGGTGGAATGGAATTGCATTTGATCCCATGTTGGAATTCTATGGATTTTGAAATCCACTAAACATGTGGCCCCTATGTTGATGCATGCGTTTATCCATGCCGTCCATTCATATACACTATTTACACATGACATTCTGGTTACATATGTGTACAAGTAAATGACATCCGTTGTGAATTTGGTCCGTTATTTACAATTCCATAGTCCATCAAACATGATTTTGCTTAATCCGGTGTTTTCTATAACAAAAATTTTATACCAAACATGGAATTGGAGGGTTACAATACCATGGTATCACCATACAATGCAATCATTGTGCAATAAAGATGTTAATCCCATCTAATACAATTCACTACCATTCAATTCTATTGACCAAACACGCCTTAAGTTCATTAAGGGTGTATTTGGTTTTTCAATGTTCAGTGACATTCTAACTGAATGAGCCATTATTATCATTCGAGGGTGTTTGAGAGAGAATTATGATTAAAAAATAAATAAATCAAGGTCATATGTATTTTATAAAGTAAACTATTACATTTTTATATTTTAAAATATAAAACTAACAACGGTAGAATGTAAACGATGCAATCAAATGTTAGGATATTAAACACCCCCTAAAAATAAGAGTGGGGATGAGACACACTATTGATATTTGTGTTTTCCCTTCATTTGGGCCCATGTGATCTTATGCTAGTGAATAAACATCCTAGTGACACCCAGCTGCATAGCTCAACTGGCAAACTGAGTGGAGATACCTTGTTTCAACACTTGAGGTTTTGATATCGATCCCCAGTGGGGGTGGCTAACAAGGAGTCTGTGTACTGACATGGGTGTGTACTAACAAGCTAACCCAAAAAAAAAAAAAAAAAAAGAATAGACATCTCGGTTGGTGTAAAATGGTTTCAATGGTGTGCATCATTATTCCACTATTTTCTATGGTGTGGTTCACTTAAGCTTTAAATCTGTCTCTTTTTTGGGCCAATGCCTTAAAATGAGCTGGCAAGTGAATGGACGGCATAGATAAAACATATACATCAAAGTAGACTCCACAAGTTCAGGTCAATAGATATCATGCTCGGTGACTTGGTATTTAAACCATTCATGACCTCAAACATTGCTTTTCTTTGACCGGCAAATCTTTGTCAATGGCACGTGGCCTAATCAAATCCTATACATCCAATCACCATCCAAGCAGTTTGGACCATGTAATGACCCTGCCACCACGGACTTTCATGGTAGTAGAACTATGTGGGGCCCATCATGATGTATGTGTTTTATTCACTGTTCATTTGCTTTACTTTTATTATTATTATTATTATTTATAATAATCATAAGCCTAAAGTTGAAGCAAATCAAATCTCAAGTGGACCATTCGACACGAAACCATGGAGCTTAAATGCCTGCAATTGAAAACATATCGGGTCCACAAAAGGATCAAGCTGATGTTTGTGCTCTCCCTTTACCTATGTCTGTGTAGGACGATATTTAGGAGGTGAGCTCCTCACCACCAACTGCGGTGGTGAAATGACACGGCGAGATGTAATTGATAGGCAATCTGCAGTTAGATATGACCTAAAAACTTCCAAAAGAATAAGAAAAATTTCTAAAGAATGGCGGAGAATATTGTAAGACCTATCAATCAAATATCACCCCATCGTTTCACCGCCATGGTGGGTGGCCAGGACCTCACCACGCAATCCCCCTCAATCTCTGTGACATCATGACAAATACACAAGGATTCCATGGACCCCAGCGTGGGGTCCACATAAGCTTCGGATATGCTTCAATTTTGTACTCATGGCTTAAAATGAACTTACAAAATGGATGAACAGCATGATTAATCACATACATCATGGTGGGCCCACAAAGTCCTACCACCACATGAAGATGATTGGGTGGACCAACCATGAGTAATATGTTTTATTCATACCATCCATCCATTTTGCCAGGTCATTTTAGTGGATGAAGGGGATCTGAAGCTCAAGTGGACCACACTGCAGAAATCACCGTTGAAACCTTCCTAGGGCCTACCGTGATGTTTATCTGCCATCCAAATATCGGCTTGATCTGAAACTTCTGTGGCCCTTAAAACAATTTAAATGGTTCAATTACCATGGTTTCCTGTGATGTGGTCCGTTTCAGCTTTAGATCTGCTTCATTTTTGAGATCATGCCTTAAAATGGGCTGGAAATACAGATGGAGGGCGTGGATAAAACACATACGTTACGGTGGGCCCCACAACCTCTAACAACATTGGACTGTTGGGGCCACCACCCAATCCGCTTCCGTGTCAGCGTCACCACGCAATCCGTGTCCCACGAGCTACGTGGTGTTGGGGTCACCACGCAATCCACATCCCGTCGGTGGTGGCAGGGTCATCACGCAATCCTCGTCCTTTCTCGCTCTCACCATCTCCTTCTCGCTCACGACCAGCAGCTCTCTCTCTCGGCAGCGGCAGTGGTATTCTCCTCTTCCTCTTATCTGTCTTCTTCTTCTTTTTCCTTTTCTAATAGGGCTTCGAAATTGAAAATCTCTAATTGGGGATTTTTGAAATTCCAAAACCCTAATTGGGGCTTTTTGAAATTTCAATCCCTAATTGGTATTTCTGACTTTGTAATTCGTTATTTCTGGAGGAGCTCTATCCCAGATTGGGATTTTGTATGGTTGATCATCATTTACTGTGTCTGTAGGCCTGGAACTCGAAATTGAAAATCCCTAATTAGGGTTTTTTTTTTTTTTTTTTTTCTTTGTTCTCATCACGGATAATGGATTGCTTATGATTCTAACGAATCACTATCAACAGATGATCCTAACCATCCATATATGGCTTACAACTTAGATAAAAGATGGCCATAAAAAAACAGATGGCTAGCTTTCAGGTGGATAGGATCATCTGACTGGTGTGATTCTTTCATGGTGTCCCATAGGTTGTAAGTTTGTAACTATGGACAGTCCAGATTCATTCCTTGAAGACAGTTGCCTAAGCAGAAATTGTTGATGGCACTGTATGATGGCTGATAGATGGATTTTTATGATAGTGGTTGGTTTAGTTAGTTGATTTTGTCATAAGAAGCTCAGATTTGCTATAGTTTAATTTTAGTTGCAAGAATTCAAATGCAATTTGGATATGTCTGTAGCTTTGATCCCACCTCAAAATGACCCAATCCACAACCTGACTCAACCCGAATTCTAACGTGAGGAAGGGGTGAACCCTGATGTGATTAGTTGTGTAAAAGGGGTGAACCTGACTCGCGGCGCTGAACATTTCGTTTCCCTGGTGGATCTTGACACTAACTATTCAGTGGCCTGTTTAGCTTTTGTGGGTATCTCACACCCTTTCTCTTTGTTTTGGGAACTCTCTTTCCCTCTTTTAATTTAATAAATTAAGTTAGAAAACAAATGATTATACATAATATAGTTATAAATGCAAATTGAAGTTGAATTTTAGATATGAAATGGTGAATCTTGTTACAAATCCTCGCATGCATGGTATGCATTATGAATGATTTATGGAATGGTTTGAATGCCTTTTCTTTTGGAAACCTATTTGTTAATTTATATATGTTTTGAATGAAGAAGTAAAGGTTTACCTTTTATACTGTTAGATGGTTGGCTTAATGTATGTTTATCACCTTTAAATTTGGTTTTTCTTATTTGCACACTAACACAATTTAAATTGTCAAAATTGAAGGTCAATTGATGACATGGACGATAATACATTGGAGCGTCAAGCAGTTTCTCAATCAGGTCGAAGGTTGGACTTTGATATTGAAATGAATGATCAAGAAGCAAGGCAAGAAGTAGACAACGAAGAAGCAAAACAAGATGTACTGGTTAATACAGATGAGAAGTTAGGTGAAGAACCAAAAATTGGAATGGAGTTTACTTCTGACGATAGTGCATATGAGTTTTACAATAGGTATGCTGCAAAAATAGGGTTTAGTGTTCGAAAGTCGTGGGTAAAAAAATCAGATAAGGGTGTCCTACTGAAGAGGAAATTTTGTTGCTCTAAAGAAGGTCAAAAATGTGAAGATAAACGAATCAATCAGCCGAAGTATTACCGTCCGATTACAAGAACTCAATGTCTAGCAAGCATGATGATTAGGCTTCAAAAGAATGGGAAATACAAGGTGACTAACTTTGTGGCGGAGCATAACCATGAGGTTGTTGCACCATCGAAGGTGCACTTACTAAGGTCACAAAGACAATCTGGAGGGCGGAAGAATATGGGTTTCTTACCTGATGATTACAAAAATTACTTACGAAAGAAGCAAATGAAAGCAATGGAAAAGGGTGATGCAAGAGCCGTTCTAGAATATTTTCAGAAAATGCAAGTAGAGAATCCATCTTTTTTTTATGCAATACAAGTAGATGAAGATGATCAGATTACAAATATATTTTGGGCAGATGCGAAGTCAGTAATGGATTATAATGCTTTTGGGGATGTGGTTTGCTTTGATACTACATATAGAATAAATAGTTATGGCCGGCCATTTGCTCCATTTATTGGGGTAAATCATCATAAGCAAACTATAATATTTGGTACAGCCTTGCTATACGATGAAACGCTCGAATCATTCAAGTGGTTGTTTCAAACTTTTTTAAGTGCAATGTCCGGAAAACAACCAGTGACAATCCTTACGGACCAAGATGATGTAATGACGAATGCAATAGCTGCAGTGATGCCGGAAACAAATCATCGTTTATGCACCTGGTATATTCACCAAAATGCCACCAAGTGTCTTAGTCATGTATTTAATGGTTCAAAAAGTTTCGAACATGACTTTAGTAAGTGTTTATATGATTATGAGGAGGAGGAAGAGTTTTTAACTGCATGGAATAACATGCTTGAGAAATATGATCTAATGCAAAATAAGTGGCTACAGGATTTGTTCAAGGAAAGAGAAAAATGGGCTTTGGCATATGAGAGAAATACATTCTATGCAGACATGAGGAGCACACAACGGAGTGAAGGCATGAATAATGTATTGAAAAAATATCTAAACTCTAAATTCAATTTATTGCATTTCTTCACTCATTATGAACGGCTAGTGGCTAATCAACGATACCAGGAATCTATAGCTGATTTCAAAATGAGGCAGAATACCCCATTATTATTTGTTGATGTGAAGATTTTAAAGGAAGCGGCAAAGGCGTATACTCCTCAAGTATTTGAAATGTTTCAAAATGAATTCAAGGAATTTCTTGGCCTTGCAATTTTTAAATGCGGTGAGTTTGGCACAGTGACAGAGTTTCGAGTTATTTGTGATGAGAAAGATGAAGGACGCATCGTTAGATTCGACTCATTAGACAATACAGTCACGTGTAGCTGTAAGAAGTTCGAGTTTGTGGGGATTTTATGTAGTCATGCATTGAAAGTTTTAGATCATCATAATATAGAGGTTCTTCATCCCCGTTATATTATGAAGAGATGGCAAAGAGATGCAAAGGTTTGTTTTTCTAAAGACCATGCTGGGTTTACAATACAAGGTGGCTCCAGTGTTGCTTTAGGTAAACGCTATAGCTATTTGTGTCGCAAGCTTCTTAAAATTGCAGCAATGGCTGGGGAACATGATGCGGTTTTCAAATTTGCTGATAGATATGCTGATAAGTTTCATGATGAAGTGATGGAGTGTATGAAAGGAATTAATGAACCTCCACTAATGACAACTCCAGCTACTGATGAAATTGTAGATACTGAAAGCGCACGCTCTGAGCCGAATGAAAAGGAAGTTACTTTTGTTGATAGTGTGAGTTCACAAACTGCAAGTGGGATTAAAGTTAAGCCTAGAGTTGGGAGCAGCCGTCGTGCGTTAAAAAATTCGCCAGATAAAGTAAAGAAGAAGAGATCACGAACTGAATCCATTCATTCACAAGCAAATCAAGAAAGACAGGAAGCAGCCCAAGCAAATCAAGAGAGCCAGGAAGTGGCCCAAGTAAATCAAGAGAGAGAGGAAGCAGCCCAAGTACCAAATATTATTCACCCTCATTCATTTCAACCTTCACATTATTCAGTTACAATCCCCACATTGAGTCATTTCAATCAGGTATCATTGAGATTTTGATTACTAAAACTTGTTATGTCATATGTTATTGTTGTTAGAGCTTCTAATTCTTTTTTAATTTTCTTTTCCCTCTACTAGGGTTCACATATTATAATACCAAGTGGATCCCATACAGGACATAGTCATCATATGGTGATGGGCTACACTCTTGGCCCTAGTGGATCCATCAATGCATCATTGGATCATTATGGGCACCAACAACCTAATGTTAGCATGAATCAAGAAAACTCTGTGGGCATCAAATCTCCGATAAGAGTAAGATTTTATTTAGTAAGCATAATATTAGATATAGCATTGATATTACTGGTGCTTATTGAAGATTCCCTTACTATGTTTTTGCTCTACTAGAGTTCGTATGTTACTAGAGCGAGTCGTTTTGGAGTACCCGGGAGTGGTACTGGTGGATCCATGAGTAGCCCTTCGGAATACCCTAGGGTTCCCTCAAGCAACCCTCAATTATCACATTTACATCAAGATTCATCTAAAGGAAGCGCCGCGTTTAGCCAGGTAAAACCAATCATTTCTATTTGGCATAATATTGAATGAACCTTTTGAACTTAGATATTTTGAGACATCTTATTCATTTAAATATGAAATTTTATATGCAGTCATCATCACTACTATCTGATAACAATCAATCGGTGGGGTATGAAGACCACCGCCTACGTTCCAGTAATTAGATTTTCTTTTGTCAAAGGTGAGTGTATTTTCTAACTCTTTTAGGTATATATGTTGTTTCTCCTCTTTCATTTGAGGGTTTTGATTTTAATGAAAAAATTAGCTAAGCTGTTTGTTCAAGTATAATGAATCTGAACATTAGTAGTGGAAAACTGAATACTTGATCACTTCAAATTAATTGCCATAGATCACATATACAGGCATAGGATGCATGAAAAACCAGTGGAAAGAACAAACGGGATGAAGGGAAGACATGGGATAATTGCATAAGTCACATCTATAACTGTAGTCCATTAGAAACTGGTATCTTTTGTCCAAACAAATAATGCATTTCCTTAATGTTGCCCTTACAACTGTATAAAAGGAGAAAACTTTCAACCACAAAAGGAAACTAATCTAACGATAAAAAGATCTGCCCGAGCTAACTAAAAAGTAATAACTGTCCAATGCAATTAAATGAACAAACAAACATAAACAAGTCTCTAAACACAACCATATGGCTGTTAGAAGCCTGCAACTGCAGTTTTGACCTTTGTTCAATGTCCAAACATGTGGATCACATGTGGGGTCCACCATTGACTCTAAACTGTGTTGCCATCAAGGGCCGTGGCAATTGAGAATGCTCTTCGAGTGTTTTCACCATGGATGGATGTTGTTGATGAACATCTGACGAGGCACTTGCCCAAGCAATGGCTAACATCTTTGGCAATTGAGGTATGAGTGGTAACAAGTTTTATATTCTCTTCTTCTTCTTCTTTTATTTTTTATGTTTTATTTTTTATTTTTCCATTTCTTTGTACTTTTGGTCTTAAGCACTGCATACTTTTCTGAAACAGCCAAGCAGTGTTTGTTGATTTCACTGTGCTTCATTTAACTTGCCAGTTATTGAAATAGGCTTCCTGCTTGTTTGACATTGAATGGAATCTGGATACTTCATGGAGGAGAATTGTATTGTATAGTGACAACTCGTTTACAGATAATGGAAATCTATTCATTGTGCTAAACTAGACTGAATACAGAGAATACAGAGAAACAATGGGTCAATCAACAAGTCCTAATCAGAATAGAGAACTTTTCCATAAAGAATTCTTTCACGCAAAAGAGAGAGAGTCCAGATTTCAATGTTCTGATTACTTTTCTGTCCCATGGTTAGGGAGATGAGTGATGCAGGACAACTAACCACTTGCTCTAAAAGCTCGAACTGATAGAGTGTGTCAATCAATCCCTTTATCTCATAACCCAGGCTCCACATCCCATGGGTTAGGTCCTCGGCCGAACCCCCCTCACGGGCCCCACATCACATGGGTTTCGCCTCACACGAGCCATCTCGAACACAAGACCTCCCGCTCCACTTGCTCTAAAAGCTCGAACTGATAGAGCGTGGCAAATCAATCCCTTTATTTCATAGCTTAGGCCCCACATTCTATTGATTAGGTCCTCGGTGGAACCCCCTCATGGGCCTCGCCTCACAAGGGTCCCCCACCCTGAGTGTGCCCCTGCATCCCACATGCCACCCCACTTGAGCCCGGTGTGAAAATGCCCCTGCATTAATGAGTCACCTCATAAAACCCCCAGGGTAGGAGGGAGATGAGTCACCTCATAAAACCGCTATGGCGGGAGGGACGGAGGGAGGGAGATGAGTCACCTCATAAAAGCCCCAAGGCTAACTTTTTGGTCTGATTCAAAAATCGGGTGGGCCATAGCTAAGTGAGGGGCAAATCAAGGGCCTGGGAGTTTCCACTTTGCTATGGCCCTTCAGATTTTTGGATCAGGCCAAAAAGTTAGCCCAGGGGGTTTCATGAGCTGACTCATCTCGTGGACTGTCTGGATTTTGTGCCCACATCACGTGTCAAAAGTTCTCATGAAGTTCCCATGAGAACTGGTTCTCAGGAGAGCATTTGTGTGTGTGCGTGCGCGCGTGCACCCGTGTGCGTGATAAAGGCATGCCATGAGATGTGAGAAAGCAGAGTTCCTCTACATGTCTAGCAATTCATTTTCCAAGAAACATGTCATCCCAGCTTGTTCCTGTTTCCTGTCAACTGAAAAACCAAATGTACGTATGCATGGACAGAGATGCTTTTTAGCAGTGACAAAAGGTGTTAACTTCATGGAACATCCATTTTCTAACTGAGCAGATTGTCGATAACTCCATTTTACGATCAAATCTACTTTGACAGTATATAAATGCAGAAAACAAGCATGCCGTAGGTCACGTTGATAAGCCAACATCAATCCAACATTCAACATCAGCTTCCCATGAGCTTTGAATGTTACAATACCAATGCATCTGCAATTTCATTACCTTACGAATGAGCATGATAAAAAGCAGAAGCTCCATGGGACACAAAGCCCATTTAATGTCAGCCACCTGTTGGTTTTTGGCTGTTATATGCAAGGGAATCTCACGTGGGTGCTTTTTCATTTATCAGTTCTTGAAGTCTCTGTGATTATTTCATGTGAACCCATTTTGATTCTACTGCAATTAATTTTCTGTTGTCAACAAGGAAATCTCATATGGGTATCTCTCCTTTTTAAGTTTCTTTGATTTGGTGAAAATCAATGTGAGTTTAATATGATGTGTGGGCTGTTTTCTGTTGTTTTTTGGGCTGAAAAAACCAATGAATTTGTGATCTTCCCAAGCAGTTTGATGCATATTTGTTGAGAAGTGGAGTAATGCAGGTTTTTTTTTTTTTTTTTTTCTTTCTGGTCTATGTGACGGAATCTCATGTGGGTGCTTTGCATTTATCATTTCTTGAAGTCTGTGTGATTACTTGATGTGAATCGGTGGGACTTGATGATAGGCACTTGTTTTTGGGTGTCAAAAAGCAGAAGAGAAGGTGGCTGCTCCAACAATCCATCACATAAACTCACTTCAGCAATCTCTAGGAGTGCTTCTATTCTATCAGAAGCAATGCTGTCATGCGAGGAAAAGGAAGAGAAAAGACACAAGGAGATTCCAAGTGTTGAAGAGAGGCGACTGAGGATTGAAGAATCAAATGGAGAGAACAAATTTGTGCTCTTTTTTTTTTTTGACGCGTGATCATTCAATGTCATTGTATTATAAAACATTGATTTTGTTACTATATCCATGGATTCCTTTTGCTTTTATTTTTGAGACATTTTGTCATTATCATTGGCTTGTCCTTGCAATGCCTAAGATGATGATGTGTCTGAAGCAAATCGATGCCATTACAAAATTGCGAAGACATATGAATGACGTTTCTTTTCTTTTTGCTTTAAATCAAAAGCTCTATGCTCGCATGGAAATCTGCCTCTTAATCTTCAATCACACGCATTATGTTTTGAAATTTTATTTATGGTGAGAATTTGAGCATTTATATGATCTTCACTTATGGTTCTGTGAGAGTTTACTCAGCAGGATAGTGTTTTTCTTCTCTCACGAACTGTCGAAGACAACCTTTGCAATCAGTGTCGGGATGGGTCATCTACATGACAATCATAGCATGTACTTCTGTTCTTCCTCCTCGGGCTTACAGGGGGTGTAAGAACTTTGCTCATCTACTGGTGAGAGATGGAGTGCGAGCGGTGACTGAAGGGGGCTTTGCAAGTTAACTACAGAATGTCCATCAGCTGAAATGGACAGACGTTATGATCAATCTGGCTCTTTCCTATGTTGAGCTCACTCTATCACTAGTGCGATTTGCTCATGGTGCCTCATCAGTCCAGGCTAGGCAACTGACCAGTGAGCCACTTGGGTCCTAAGTGGCTTAGCCCAGGTGAGCTTTCATGGACCGTGATCGAAGACGAGTGATGGTATAAGAAGAGCTGTCTACACATGATTTTATTTTATTTTTGCCTTTTTCTTTCTTTCTTCTTTTTTAAACATACTGTTTGTACTGCTGCTTTTGATAAGAAGAGCTGTTTATTTTCTCACAGGCCTTAAATTTTCCTTTGTTCTCTGTGACCAATACCCAAAATCAGGTTATTTATTTATTTATTTTTGTGATTCTTCTAACTCACAACATTCATAGCCTCAGCAAATATAGAGCATGCCAAGGCTTTTTCTGGTTGGGCAATCCAGATTGTTGATCATATCAGATGCATTGAGGAAAGCATATGTCCCTAAATTCTCCTAGATTATAAGATCCCAACCCTTCAATCTTTGTCCTTTTCTATTGAATGTCAACTGTCATTGTATTTCTTTCTTGACCCTGTTTGGCTGCCACTCAATTCATCTCATTTTGTAAATTGTAATTTTGTATTAGAGATTTTGGTAAGGATTTAAAAACCATGCTGCAGCCAAAGACCCATGTAGCTATCAGTCTCTTCTTCCCTTGTTGTCTGCACAAAAGTTTTGGGTTAGCGAGAAAAATAGTAAATAATTCCTTTGCTCTTACCTCTTTCCAAAAGGTTTTCAACTAAGCTAACGCTCACATTCCAAACTGTTTCACTTGATGTGGCCGGCCTGAATCATGGATGGGCTTATTTTGGGACCAGGCCTAAATTTTAGTGTGGCATCTAATGGTAGGAGTAGATTTCATATAATCATCAAGATGGGCCCTGAAATCAATGGTGGAAATTTCTTCCAACGCGGGATTACAAATATAATAGTTGGAGTAGATCTCACATTCACATTAAATTATTTTATTTTATTTTATTTTATTTATTTATTTAATGTGGGGTTTAAAGTGCAACTAGCTGGACCATGAGTGCTATCCATTGATGATAACTTCCAACTTATTAAGTGCATGTGAAATCCAACCATTCCAATAGGTCGGCCCCACTTGAAGATCACCTATTTCAAAATTTATCTCTATTTACTCATCAAGTGGGCCACACCATATAAAACAATTCCACCATTAATAAATAGCAAAACACTGCTCTACAGTAAATGAGAGCTCTTGCTGACCTTTCCAGAAGGTTGGATGTGGTACACACATGAAAGGTTAAAAGTATTAACTGGATGGACTGTAACTTGTAGTCCAACTGCTTCCACTTTTTTTATTTTTATTTTTTGAACACTTGGGAGATGGGCGACCAATATTGATTTTTTATGGATATACTATGATGTATATGTGAAAAGCACTCCGATTATATGTAATTTATGCTTAGGTCTCAAAAATCCTCTCAATAGACAAAGCCATCACAGCATGCAACTCTTTCTGCATTTCAATACACATGCACATGCATGTTTCTATGCTGATCAGGGCTGTCAACTCCGGGCTTGGCCCGTAGAGAAAACGTAGGCCTGAGTCCGGCCTGGTCCCATGATGAGCCAATACAAACCAAGCCCGAACTTGCCTGCCCACTTCTATGAAAGATCTATGCTGTTCACTAAGTGGGCCCCATCATGCATGAGATCTCACATGCTCTTAAATTAAGCCTAGCCTTTACTTAATGATTCCCAAGCCACAACTTGCTGGTCAAACCACGAACGTCATCCATGGTTAAACTGTTGTTGGTAATTTTTTCCATGATTATACTGTATTTTTATCACTTTAATAAAATCGACATATGGGCTTATATTTATTATTTCTTTTTTAAGTATTTACTTTACTAATAGATGTTACAAAGCTATCATCATTGTGATAAAAATTCTTGCATTCACGATAAAAATAACTCATTTAAAGGATTAACGCTCCCCTTGTAAATTGTCTGATTCTTTGCCAATGGATGGTTGAGTAGTCGAGCCAATCTTTAAAGATGTGGTTCCAATCTGACTATTTTGGTGCATAGGGTAAAATGACTTTCAGTTCAATTGAGTCATATATAACTTTGGCACACTCGATATATAGAGGTGGGTGCCGGACGACTCGATCCAACTAACTCGACTCGTCCAACTCATTCCAATCCGACTCAACCTAAACCGAATTTGTGAGTCGGTCCAAACTGAGTAGGCTTCGTGCAATCTGAACTCAAATCGAGACGAGTTTGAGTTACCTAGTAACTCGACCCGAAACTCGATCCAGTTAGACCCAACTCGATCCAAAACCTGACTCTCTAACCCTACCCGCCGCACCCTACCCCGACTCGATCCCAAAATCTCTCTGTCCCTCTCTCATCTTCCTCATCTTCCAAGTCCGACCTCTCTCTCTCTCTCTCTCCCTCCCTCATCCTCCTCATCTTCCAAGCCCGAGAACCACCCACCACACCCTCCTCCTCCTCCTCCTCCTCTCTCTCTCTCCCTCCCTCATCCTCCTCATCTTCCAAGCCCAACAACCACCCACCACCATCACCCTCCTCCTCCTCCTCCTCCTCCTCTCTCTCCTCTCCACTCTCTCGGTCTCTCCCTCCCTCATCTCTCAATCTAACTCGGTGCCAACTCGACCCGACTCAGTACTTCTGACCGGATTGGACTCGGATCGGATCAGTCCATGCCAGACCAGACTCGGATCGAGTCAAGCATGCTGAACTTGGTATCAAGTCAGATCAAGTTCGGGTCAAGCCTATTTCAAAACTAGATCGAGTCGAATCAGCCCTAACTCTGTCCAACTCAACTCGATGCCCAACTCTACCAACACATGCATTCTTACACACATGCGATTGAATCCCTTCCATCCCTTATATGTGTGGTCATGTTTCCGAATTGAAGCCCAAAACCTAAAATTAGTTTGAGCATTGTATAATACAAAGAAATCTTGAGGAATAACATCCCAACGCGTTGCCTTAAATCTAGGGTTATACTTATAGGATCAAAACTATTTAATGATGGGCCTCACACTAGAAAGGGGATAGCCATAAAAATAAAAGTTCGTAATATTTCAACCCTTCAATCATATGATTATTTTCGTTTAGATATTAGATATTGGATAGTGTCCTTAACTCTTAAATAATCAAATGGTTGAAACATTTCAATCAGAAAATTTCTTTGTCACATCCTCTCTACAACGAACCCATCATAAAAACTAAGCCAGGCAATGGGTCAGGTTCAATTTAGGTCGAGGGTCAAATCAAGACCAACCCATTTACTAAACCAGCCAAGAACCCTGCTCTAACCCAACTACCACTGATTACCCATTAACCTGACCCGACGGACCCACTTAAAAATTATGGAGCCTCATCCTGACCCAACCCGACCCAACCCAACTCACTTAAAAAATTATGGACCCTGACCCGACCCGACCCGACCCACTTAATTGTGACTGGGTCGGGCTAAACCAACCTGACCCGACCCAAGTTTAAGAATGAAAGCACACATGCTACTTTTCACATGAAGTGTGGATGTTTTGTTTTGGGTTATAGGTTGGGCTGGGTCAGGTCATCTAGCCCAGCTCATTGATGTGCTATATGGGCTGGTCTGATTGGGTCAGTCTATATCTGGGCCAAACCCATTTATCTAAATGGGCTAACCCATTACCTGACCTTACATACCCGAACCTGAGTAAGAAGCAGGTCAGACCAATTGAGCCATGGGTCCACTCCTAATATAAACGGTTTGGGTCGCTAGAAAAAGATCCATATCCGATGGGTAAAGACCCGGATCACATACCCCATGGGGTGGCTGGTTTCCACGTCCCACCACACGTGTAAGAGATTTGAGCCATTCGTTTGGTATTTTGCACAGTAAACATGCCACGTATGAAAAACCAGCTGAGTACTCGGATCTTGTGAGCAACATATGCACGTTGACATTTGGGCCGTTGGACTTTGTTTCCTGACCGTTCATTTTTCTCATATAAGGTTGACCTGCCTGATCAATGGACCAGGTCAAACCAACGGTATTTTATAATAGCATGTTCGCCAGATGAATGGCCTGAATTTCGACACACGTCCAATCCAACGTTGGAGCCAGCACATAAAGGGATCTTCATGTGGGCCCCACTATCTTAAAAAAAACGGTGCTAAATAGCTGGTTTTGTCTGGGTGGACCGCAAGAGCACCAAACTAGTTACTCCGCAGGGATCCGATCGGTAGAACTGATGGACACGTGGGGCCCACTTATGAAATGAAAGGGTTGCATAACTTGCATCCTTAGATTGCACACGTGGGGCCCATGGTTCAGTGATCTAAATTATTTGATCTGGTGGGTCCCACCATTGATGGGGGATCCCTAAAAATTTTCACAATTGGACGATGGGGCCCATTGTTCAGTGATCTAAACCGTTCATATGGTGGGCCCCACCATTGATGGGGGAGTCCCTGAAAATTTTCACAATTGGACGATCCTAAATATTAGATGCTTGGAACTTTCTTTTCCCATTGTATATGAACGGTTGCTGTAATTTTTGTTTAAGTGGCAACTTATTCGAATCTATCATGTGGGGCTCGATGGGGCCCACATGGCTGCAATTTTCGATGATTCGAATGGTCCATTCCACCATCTTTTAACATCATGTCTGGCTTCTGGACATCTTCATCCATGAAGTTTTTCTGTTGAATGTGGACCGTTCATCCATCCAACAGACTGCCAGCTATTGGTGTGATCTTAGTAACATCAGTTATATACGGTAGTGCTACCAAATCAAATGATGTGACCATCCTAACGTGTAGCCATGTGGGGCCCACCCCAGCTAGAGATGGTGGACGGTGGACCAGTTGGGAGAGAAAATCCCCTGCTCTTTGATGGAAACGTGACACGTGTCGTGAAATGGACGGTGAGATCTTCTATGATTGACTGGGTTCTTATTGTCCCTTATTTTAGTCAATGGTGCTTTTGATGGCACTTTGATACCAACGTAAAAGAAAAAGGTAATATGAAGGCACGACGGCGGTTTTTCAATTTTTTTTTCTAAAAGCCGCCTGTAATATAGAGATTTTAAGGCACAATCCTCCGTGGACCATGGTCGACTTTTTTACCAAATAATGCCTCAACGACTCGAAATTACAAGGAGGTGCTGTTGGAAATAAAAATTATAAAAATAATCTTATCTAATTATTACTTTTTAAGTAGTGAAAATTGAGACTTGTGGAGCCCACGTGGTATGTGTGAAACATCCAACGGTCACATGAACAATTAATCAACCGATCAAATCATTAGATGGGCTGCAATTTAATTTGGATGTTTGGAGTGGTACACATTAATCTTTATGGATTGACCCACTTTAGGATTGGGTCATCCATACTTTTGGTTCATCTAATGATAGTGTTGGTTTGCATCTGTAGATGAGTTGGACATTAAACATATACTACATGAGCTTCACAATTCTTCCCTTCTTTATAAAGAAAATATAAACAAGGGCGACATAAATTCACCTCTTCTAAGTAGCACCCCAAGGAGGGATCCAACCATAGCTATATTAGAAAGCACATTTCAACACTAAGGTCATAAGTTTAAGTGCCCACTGGATATAAGTTGAGTGCTTAGCTGCACACTAGTTTGCATGGGAACTTGTGCAGACTTTTTTTAGAACTTATCATATGTGATTTGACTTCAAAATTTGAATGATTCATGTGAAGCAGAACCTCATCAAACACTTTGGGCCTAATTTTTACTTTGATCCAAAACTCTGGTGAGCCATGAAAAATGAAAATAATTTCTTCCCTTGATTTACATTTCTCTTTGCTATAGCACATCAAAAATTTCATCCAAAATTTTAGATTTGGATGAAAATTTATCTCTTAGGGTTTCATGGGATTCCACATCACATGGACTATTCAAATTAGACGCCTATGACATGTGTGTGTAGGTGTGCACGTGAGCATGACTCTCTCTCTCTCCACACACACACACGCGGACGGACACACACACACACACACACGAGCAAGAAGGCATTATTTGGTAAAATCCTTCACCACAAGATTCTTCACTAATTCAGATTTTACCATATGCTACTTTCACAACCGGAAATCAGTGGGGCTTGCTTTTGGTGGTGTGACATTAACAATTTACTGCAAAATTCCTCATTAATTCAGATTTTACCGCATAAGACTACCCCAACTATAAATTAGTGAGGGGTGCTATTGGCGGTGTGAAATTAGCAAAATGCCTCATTTATTATTACTCTTTGAAGTCAACAACGCACGCTACAGATACACCCCACCACAATGATTAGATGAATAGATAATACGGTGGATTTGATTATTGGGTGGGCCACACTATAAAAGTTATTTATATCACTTAAAGAGGGCCAAAGTCACTTGTAATTCATTCATTGATTTGATAGGTCCAATATTTTATTTGAATGATTATCTTGTTGGGATAAGTATATTATAATAGTTGGATGTTATACATATACCACGAGAATCTTACAATTCTCATTTTTATAGCTTTAACAATGGCATTTTGGTAATTCCATGAAACTTTCTAATATACTTGATCTACGTGAATGTATTATTTTGTGAAATCAGAATTTTGAGGAGTTTTTTTCTTAAATATAAAAAATGGGGACCATGTTTTGCCATCCAGAACGTTGATCATTTTGCATGTACTTCAGATGGGGGAGTGATCGAATTTATTTTACACGAGAGGTTTCTAGACCTTTGATAAGTGGCAATGGGCAAAAAAAGGCCAAAGCTTCAATGTCCCAATCTCGAATCTTTTTTTTTATTTATGCCCATCTAGAGTGCGTCTGATGAGATCAATGGAATGGATTAAAGAATCCACTCGTGCAGACTTTTTTTAGAACTTATCATGTGATTTGACTTCAAAATTTGAATGATTCATATGAAGCAGAACCTCATCAAACAGAACTTATCACATGTGATTTGACTTCAAAATTTGAATGATTCATGTGAAGCAGAACCTCATCAAACACCTCGGGCCCAATTTTTACTTTGATCCAAAACTTTGGTGGGCCATGAAAAATGAAAATAATTTCCTCCCTTGATTTGCATTTCTCTTTGCTATGGCACATCAAAATTTTCATCCAAAATTTTAGATTAGGATGAAAATTTATCCCTTGGAATTTCATGGGATTCCGCATCACATGGACTGTTCAAATTAGACGCCTATGACATGTGTGTGAAGGTGCGTATGTGTGTAAAGGTGCGCACGTGAGCATGACTCTCTCTCTCTCTAATTCAGATTTTACCATACGATACTTTCACAACCGGAAATTAGTGGGGCTTGCTTTTGGTGGTGTGAAATTAACAATTTACTGCAAAATTCCTCATTAATTCAGATTTTACAGCATAATACTTCCCCAACTATAAATTAGTGAGTGGTGCTTTTGGCGGTGTGAAATTAGCAAAATGCCTCGTTTATAATTACTCTTTGAAGTCAACAACGCAGGCTACAGATACACCCCACCACAATGATTAGATGAATAGATAATATGGTGGATTTGATTATTGGGTGGGCCACACTATAAAAGTTATTTATATCACTTAAAAAGGGCCAAAGTCACTTGTAATTCATTCATTGATTTGATAGGTCCAATATTTTATTTGAATGATTATCTTGTTGGGATAAGTATATTATAATAGTTGGATGTTATACATTTACCACGAGAATCTTACAATTCTCATTTTTATAGCTTTAACAATGGCATTTTGGTAATTCCATGAAACTTTCTAATATACTTGATCCACGTGAATGTATTATTTTGTGAAATCAGAATTTTGAGGAGTTTTTTTCTTAGATATAAAAAATGAGGACCATGTTTTGCCATCCAGACCGTTGATCATTTTGCATGTACGTCAGATGGGGGAGTGATCGAATTTATTTTACACCAGAGGTTTCTAGACCTTTGATAAGTGGCAATGGGCAAAAAAAGGCCAAAGCTTCAATGTTCCAATCTCGAATCTTTTTTTTTTTTTTTTATGCCCATCTAGAGTGCGTCTGATGAGATCAATGGAATGGATTAAAGAATCCACTTGAATGAAAGGATGGATAGGTCCTTATTCATGCCTCAATGGTAGATTGACAAGAATTTTCATTGTAGTGAAATCCTAAAGTGATGTGAGTCACAGCTTGTATGTGACATGTGACTGTACATGTTAAAAGAAAAAGTACGGAATGAGGCGGATTCGGTACTACCCCCACCAGGACCGAACTAGAGGCATTTTTGGGGGCCTACCGTGATGTTTATGTTTTATCCTTGCAATAATTATTTTGACCGGTCATTCTAGGACATGAGCTAAAAATGGATACATATGTAAGGCTCAAGTGAATCACGCCACAAGTTACAATCTTTCCCAGAGTGGTAGTATCTGAGGAGTTTCAACACAAGGTCTTGGGTTCAAAACCCATTGGTGGTGAAATCCTGCCACGGCATGTGGCAGGTGGGCGTAGTAAAAATCAATGAAAAAGAAAAACCACACCAGCAGAAGCAGCAAGGATTGAACTCCGACCGAAGTTTTCAGCTCTAACCTTTTAATCCCTTCTATTTCCTATAGTGTGGTCCACTAAAATGTATATATAGCGTGGATAAAACATATACACCAGAGTGGGCCCCAAAATGTGTGTATAGCGTGGATAAAACATATACACCACAATGGGCCCCACAAAGCCCATATGCGGACCGTCTATCTCTAGCTAGGTCCTGGTGAAGTACCCAATCACCGTTCCGTAGGAAATGTACGAGAGGACTATACAATTCCTCATGCAATATTATTGGGGTGCATGCACATGGTATAAAAATAAGTGGACCCGGTGGGACTGAAACGGTGAAAAAGTATTCTTTAATGGAGTTGAAAGATGGGCCCACCCAGACTGATAGATGCCCTTTTCCAACCACTTTTGGGGACACACCAGGTCATTTTTGTACTATACTGCCTTTTATAAAAGCTAAAAAACAAGAGGAGAAAAAAATACTCTACTCCGGCAGAGCATGAGGGTTGATACACAGGCACCAAGAAACTGTACAACTGGCCTACAATAACTCTAAAGAAACAAAAACATCCAAACCGTACCCAACTTCAGATTGATTATAATACGAAGATTACACTGATTTTACATTCTAGCAAGTGGATTAGTGGATATTTCTTGAACGGTTGATTGAAAGTCAATTAACTGTTCAGATTCAACATAGACTGTTCCTTGATAAATTTTCAGAAACACTTGGATTTTGGGATAATGAACTGTTCATAGCTGATAAGGATCTCAATGGGTATTATTTGAGTTGATGTATGCCACGTGTAAACTGAGTGTCAGTGTATATCAGCCATCATACTCCGCCAGAGTAACAAATGCTAGGCAATGGGAATTGGTATCTGTACGTACCCTGATTGCTGATTGATTGGTACACTTTGTAGTTTTAAATTCTCTTCAAGGAAAGGTTTGATACTCCTGCGAGTGATGGACGATGTGCAGGCAGTAATTTGGCATATTAACTCACATGTCACCCACCCGAGTATTTAATTCTCTCTCTTTCTACCACTCTTTGGGATAGTAGATATTTATGGACCAAGTAGGTTAGCTTACCTCTAATGGCCCAGGTAGGTTGACTCGAAGACTGTAATAATTAAAATACAGATGCAATTACACTAAATCATCAATGCTTGGTTTTGTTTTTTTGTTTTTTTTGTTCTTCTTTTTCCATGTATAATGTAGAAGCACTTAAATAATCACCCTTTTTTAATATTTATTTTTCTATACTTTTCATATATTTTTAGAATTTCTTGGGAAAAAATGCCATGCATTGATTATTATGTTCATAAAGGCTCTTGGATCTTTTTAACTATATTTAAATTTTGTTATCATTACGATACGTTTGACTCTTTTTTTCACTACTATCTTTTATTGTTCTTTTATATTTATGCTTTTTTAAAAAGTTTTTGATAATTTTTTGTGCATTTCGATTATTCTCTTATAGAAGTTTCTATCTCATCAAATTTATTCTAAGCTTATTTAAGGGGGAAATGAGGGGAAAAAAATATTGTAAAGATTTTACTTTTAGAAGATTTATTTATTTATTTTTAATTTCTTTAAAAAGTTGTTAATAAGTTAGACAATATGTCCAATTTTAAAATGACAAACAATGTTCAAATGAAATGATTCTAGTTTAATTGAAAAGCTTGCCAAAATAACTTTCCAATAAATAAAAGTTCACTCTAAAAGTTCCAATATATATATATATATATATATATATATATATATATATATATATATATATATATATATATATATATATATATATATATATATATATATATATATATATTGGTTGGCTTGTTAGTAAACCCACCGTCAGTTCACACTTCATTGTTAGCCACCCCCACTAGGGAATAGATACCAAGACATTAATGTTGAAATGAGGTATATTTCACTTAGTCTACCACTTGAGCTATGGATCCGGGTGTATTCGCATTTGGTACATGATGACACTCATCATTGAAACCTTGATGGTTAATTGCCTTCAACATGTTCATAACACCACATAGACATAAATAAAGGGAAAACACAAAATCAGCTTGAATCAAAACTTCTATGGCCCTTGGAAAGTTTTCAATAATAAGTGTTTAATCCCTTATCATGTGGTCCACATGAGCCTTGGAACTGCCTTATTTTTGGGCTTGTTCCATAAAATGATATGGCAAATTAGATGTACAGTGTGGATAAAACCCATACAACAGGGTGGTGGCCCCTTAGAGTCCTTGTTCCTGTTGCGAGATGTCTTAAATCTGAGTCCTTTCGCAACTGGGATGCAGAAAGGAGTTTCGCGGATTTCGTGTTGCAAGTCCTTTCGCAATTGGGATGCGAAAGGAGTTTCGTGGATTTTGTGTTACAAGTCCTTTCGCAACTGGGATGCGAAAGGAGTTTCGCGGATTTTGTGACGCAAGTCCTTTCGCAACTGGGATACAAAAGGGAAGTTGTCAAAATTATAAATTGGGGTCCCTAGGGCTATTCTAAGATTATTCCAAGACTTCCTAAAGGTATTCTAAAGGGTTCTAGGGTTATCAAAGGGTGTAGCAAGGGTGAGATTCGAGGTTGTTCGAATCGGGTAAGTCTTTTTTCTTTGTAATTGATGCTTTCATAGTGGTGATCTGTCGCTTTGTGCCATAGTTTTTTTCCGCAAGGGTTTTCCACGTTAAATCTGTGTTCTCTTTTCTTGTGTGTGTGCTTGGTGCCATTGGATTGCTATCCTAGATCTAGATCTGTGTGATTCCGCAGGCCAAAAAATCCCAACAAGTGGTATTAGAGCAATCGGTTGGGACACAGATCTGAATCTGAGGGATTAGTAATAATAGCGAGCGCCAGGTATGAGATTGAGAAGTACTCAGGGAAAAATAATTTTGAGTTATGGAAGATCAAGATGATGAGTTCCTTAATCAAACAAGGTGAAGATGGTGCTCTTGAGGAGCGAAAATCCACTATGACTGATGGTGATTGGAATACTCTTGATAAGAAGGCTTTATCATCGATCCGTTTATGTCTCATGGATGAGATTCTCTACAATAGAGCTGTACACGAGTCGAGTCGAGTCGAGTATCGCCCTACTCGTACTCGGCTCTTAACGCCCGAGTGCTGCTTGTACTCGACTCTACTCGGCCAACGAGCAGGGACCCCTTGCTCGTACTCTACTCGCCCGAGTACGAGCCGAGTACGAGTAGTAAACGAGTAGAGTCGAGTCCGAGTTTTCGAGTCGAGTCCGAGTACGAGCACACGAGTTGAGTACCGAGTGCAAGTTTTTGAGGTGAGTTCGAGTAGGGCGATATCTACCATTAAAATCAACACAGGAAAATAGCAGTGATTGGATATCCACCATTAAAATCATTCCAAGGCCCACTGTACTGTTTATTTGACATCCAATATGTTGATTAGGCCATACAGCCCTAGATGGAGGGAAAAAACAAATATCAGCTTGATCCAAAACTTCTGTGGTGTACCTACCGTGGGATCCAAAAAATGAGGCAGATCCGAATCTCAGGTGGACCACCCCAAAGGAATCGCAACCGTTTCCTGTGGTGTGGTCCACTGTGTTGGCAAAATGGATGGACGACGTGCATAAAATACATGCATCATGGTGGGGGCACAGGGCGGAAACGGATCGGCTAGTGACCCTGCGGTCGGTGATCTGTGGGCCCCACCGTGATGTCTGTGTTTCATTCCTACCATCCACCCATTTTTTCTGATCATTTTATTAGGTTAATCTCAAATATTAGGTTAATCCCAAAACTATATTAAACAATTTCTATATTAACATATATTAAACAATTTCTAAAATAAAAAATAAAAAATCAAACTCACACATTACTGGGCGAGTTAGGCAGGAACGATCGGTAGCTGCGTGCAGGGCAGGGTGATGACGGATGAGTGGCAGCCTGGTAGGGACGACCTGCGACATCGGACAAGTGGCAGGGACGAGCTCCATCACCGGACAGGCCGCAGGGACGAGCGACAAGGTCTAGCACCGCCGGACAGGGGACAAGAGCTAGTGAGAGAGAGAGAGAGGGAAGAAGAGGGACGGCCGGAGTCCGGAAGGGCGTCAGGAGAGGGACTCGAGAGAGAGAGAGAGAGAGAGAGAGAGAGAGAGAGAGAGAGAGGGTTTTTTTTTTTTTCAAACGGGTTTGGGCGCTCGCTGGTTGAAAATGACGGGTAGGTGGGGTAGGGTTTTTTTTGGGTGGGCTTATATATACGGTTACGAGTCGAGTACGAGTCGAGTACCGAGTCGAGCACACGAGTCGAGCACCGAGTCGAGTACCTCTAGACTCGTACTCTACTCGTAATCTAAACGAGCAGTGAAAACCCGCTCGTACTCGGCTCTAACTCAGGCGAGTCGAGTACGAGTCGAGTATTCCGAGTCGAGTCGAGCGAGTACTCGAGCCTTAGTCTGCTCGTGTACAGCTCTACTCTACAACGTCATGAGGGAAAAAACTGCGGCTAAGTTATGGGCGAAGTTAGAGGATATCTATGCGAAGAAATTCTCTGAAAATCGCCTACACTTGAAGCGGCAGTGGTATAACTTCAAGATGGCAGAGGGTGGAGATCTAGAGGCTCACATCAACAACTTTAATAAATTGGTTTGCAAATTGCTGGATATGGAGGAAGTGATGAAAGATGAAGAACAAGCATGTATGTTGCTGAATTCTCTCCCGGTGTCTTATGAGTCATTCAAGGACACTATGTGCAGCATAAATAAAACCCTGAGTGTCGACACTATTATCTCAGCCCTTCAAGGGAAGGCTATGAGACAGCTAAACAGCAACATGGGGACATCTTCTGATGCACTGTTTACAGTGGGTAAGAATTCAGAATAAGGTACAGGTTATTCAGGTTCTAGATCCAAATCCAAGGGCAAGGGCAAAGGAAAGGTAAAGTGCTGGAATTGTGGGAAGGAATGACATATGAAGAGGGAAGATTCTAAGGCTTCATGCAGGGAGGCTAACACTGCCATGTCAGATGAATCGAGTGGATGTGATGGTGATCTTTTGTCTGTGTCTTCGCTCAGACGGTCATTCGATGATCGTAAGGACGAGTGGATGCTAGACACAGGGGCATCTTTTCACATGACTCTTCATCGGAGTTGGTTCACCAGTTACAGGGAGTGCGATGGTGGACAGGTGTTTATGGGCAATGGCTTTGCCTGTAATGTTGTAGCTGTTGGTACGGTGCACATCAGGATGTTTGATGGGGTGGAGCATACCTTGACAGATGTGAGGCACGTTCCTGATTTGAAGCAGAATTTGATTTCTCTTTGTGTACTTGAGGCAAAAGGATGCAAGTACACATGTATTGATGGTGCTCTTAAAGTATCTAAGGGGGCACGGGTAATCATGAAAGCGCAACGACTCGATCATGTTTACAGGTTGATCGGGAGCACTTCAAAAGGTGGAGCTACAGTGGATGTAGCGGATTCCACCTCTGCACGTGTGTGGCATGATGGGCATGGCCACATGAGCAGGCAGGGCAGGAAGGCTGAGACGTGCGGACAGGGATACAGAGCAGGTGGAGCAGCCACCTGTGTGAAGAATCATACGGCATGATCATAGGATATCGGCGTGGTACATGGATGACTCTAATATCGCAGAGAACTCATCTTCTATTCTGATGGCTCTAGGTGAGCCTGGTGCTGAGAAGTGGAAGGTGACTATGGGCGATGTGATGGATTCGTTGTATCAGACCGACATACGGGAGAGGGTGGAGCTTCTAGTGGGCCGATGAGCGGTTGGATGTAGGTGGACCTTCAGGAGGATACAGTATAAATACAGGGCGAGGTTGGTAGCGAGGGGTTATTCTCAGAAAGAAGAGATCAGCTTCTCAGAGATATTCGCGCCGACGATATAGTAGGTATCTATCAAATCCGTGATTGGCACTGGTTGGCCAATGTGATCTTGAGTATGATGTGATGCAGAAATAAGAGAAGAGGTCAAGAAGCTACATGGTTGAAGATTGAAGACATGGTGGAGATTGTTGCGAGATGTTTTAAATCTGAGTCCTTTCGCAACTGGGATGCGGAAAGGAGTTTCACAGATTTCGTGTTGTAAGTCCTTTCGCAACTAGGATGCGAAAGGAGTTTCGCGGATTTTGTGACGCAAGTCCTTTCACAACTGGGATGCGAAAGGAGTTTCGCGGATTTTGTGTTACAAGTCCTTTCGCAACTGGAATGCGAAAGGAGTTTCGCAGATTTTGTGACGCAAGTCTTTTCGCAACTGGGATACGAAAGGAAAGTTGCCAAAACTATAAATTGGGGTCCCTAGGGCTATTCTAAGATTATTCCAAGACTTCCTAAAGGTATTCTAAAGGGTTCTAGAGTTATCAAAGGGTGTAGTAAGTGTGAGATTCGAGGTTGTTCGAATCGAGTAAGTCTTTTCTCTTTGTAATTGATGCTTTCATAGTGATGATCTGTCGCTTTGTGCCGTGGTTTTTTCCCGCAAGGGTTTTCCACGTTAAATCTGTGTTCTCTTTTCTTGTGTGTGTGCTTGGTGCCATTGGATCGCTATCCTAGATCTAGATCTGTGTGATTCCGCAGGCCAAAAAATCCCAACAGTTCCTTCCTAGCCAGGGACCTCCGATAGTACCCAATCCGCGTACGCTTAATCAGACTTCTACATGTAACGTTCACAAAAATCAGCCTGCCTATCAAGCACTGTAAGCTGACGGAATAGAAATAAATTACTTTTATATTTTAAAAAATGATTGTATTTTTTCTTATTATTTTATTGTTGAAAGTAGAAGGCAATCATTCCACCTTGGGATATGCTGGGATGCTACCAGGGTTGCACACGAGCAGAGTTAGCACGGTAGCTCGCTTAACTCACTCGAAAAAGCTTTACAAGGTGTTTGATAAAATACCTGTAAAACCATTATTGCTGTTTTATATACAATGAGATTTTAAAGGTGCAGACCATGTGTTTGTGAAAACGCCGCACAGGCAAACTCGGCTCGATCTTAGCTCGAACTCAGTTCGAACTGGCCTGAGCTGCTAACCGAACCGAGCTGAGCTAGCCAGTCAGGCGTCCAATCCAAAAAATGAGCCGATGTTACGTGGGGAGCGAACTAGGTTTGACTGGGTAAAACCTTAAGGTTGGTGTTGCCCTCACCGTGGGGCCCACTTGATGCATGTGTTGTATATTCATGCTATCCATTGGTTTTTTCAGCTCATTTTAGTGCATGGTCTGAAAAAAGAAGGAAATCCAAATCTCAAGTGAACCACACTACCAGAAAAAGTGGGCATTTAATGCCCACTACTAAAAACTTCCCTGGCACACTAATGTTTATTTGTCATCCGACCTGTTGATAAGGTAACGCAGACATGTACCAAGGAAAAACATAAATATTAGTTTGATACAAAACTTTTATGGCCCCCATAAGTTTTTAAGGTACGTTTGGGACCATGGATTTGGGGGGCTACGAGGGGATTTCAAGTCCCTACTTGTTTAGCAACATAAAGTCACTGGAGGGGGTTTGAAATCCACTTGGGAGCTTGAATTACACCTAAAATCATTTCAATATTTGTAGGTGTAACATGTGTGTCACTATACTATCATTTTATCGGGCACATGACCCACTAATGATATTCGAAAACAATTAGATTACCAATTGCATTACTATAATTACTTTAATAGGATGATCATCGTCCAAACATTGTCCATGTAAATCAATAGTTAAAAATCGTTGGTTAATCACTCCAACATGATCTTGTGCTTGTGGCCCATCCAAGACTTGAAATTTCATCATTTTCGAGCAAAGCATATAATCGGCAGGCTTATTACAATATTGTATCAAAGTTTATATATCTCGCTAATTAAAGATATTAAAGTTGATTTACTAATTAAATTTAAACCCCCGTAAATATACCATGCATAGCTACATTTGGATTAAAGTTGATTCATGATGCGGTGCCAACCACACTAGTAGGATTTCAAATACAAGGTTCTAAATCCAGGGGTTCCAAATCCACGCTCCCAAACAGGCCCTAGTGGTTAGCATTCAATCTCTGCCACATGGTCCACTTGAGATTTGGATCTACTTCATATTTGGAACCAACCTCTAAAATGTGCTGAAAAAACTAATGGACGGCATGGATATACAATACATTCATCAAGGTGGGCCCCCCATCAGGGCAACACCCATTAACGTGATACCCGGGTCACACATAATCTGCTTCCTGTTATGACTTATGTGGGACAAGGCAATGACGAGGGTGATGATGCGAAACACACTAGCATGTGTTTTGTATCCTGAACTTTGCCAGGTTCGGACGCGTGTACAAGCCATGCCATATGTCCATGCCACCACATGTGCCAGTGTGGTACACGAGTGCAATATCCAAACCGTCCATCAGGTGGTTCTGACCCTATAGATGTTCTCGCCCAAAAACAAAACTGTTACACCACGAGGTGGGACATGATGTTAGAGCCAGGTGGACGGCTATAAAACCCCTGCCAAAAATTTCTCAGCCGTAATAAGCAATCTGATTCTTGGGCCAGGAGCCAAGCCATCTTTCGAGTGGTTGGATCCCATTCCATGGTGGCACACGTGTGGAGGGTACATGAGCTGTCATATACACACGTGTGGCTTAACAAAGCTCACTTTTCTTTTGTTAGGGATGATGTCGACACCTTCCGCTCATCACACGTACTTTAGAGGAATATGCACCAAATGACAAGAATACCCTTGTACGAGGAATCCGTTTACTCGCATGTGGGGCCCACTTCTATGTATAAACGGTATCCAAACCGTCCAAACGATCTATCCACCATAATATTTGACTCTCAAAAAGTCAGGGTAATCTGATCATCAGGTGGGCCATACCCAGCCGAAAACGTCGAAATTTGGGTGGTGGGCCACATGACTATGCCGAACGGCTTGGATGACATCCACGCACTATGGTAGATCCACGCGTCAATATCTAGAAGACCATGATGCTCACAGCGGGGGAGTCCGCAACAAATATTTAAACTAAGAGGACGTAATTGCAAAAAATCAAAACTAGAGGGAGGTATTTCAAATTATCCCATTATTGAATGGGGAGTTGTATGGTACTCGGTTACAGTATGACGCTTGATACGCGGGCGCTCAGTAATTGTATACGCAACATAGATTTTTAGCTTAAGTTAAACCAACTAAATTGTGAAATCCACTGTCTGTAAATGATATTTCCAAAATCAGATTGGCTAAAGAATTCTTACATCTGATTTCTGGACACTTGTTTGTTGAAACAGGACCGTTGGATATTTTTCATTTTTAACCGTCCAATAAATGTGCACCAATCCAATGGTCAGATAATTAAAAAAAAAAGGTGCGATTTTGGTTCATGATTCATCTAATTGAAAATTTTAATTTGGAATGTTTAATTTTACTTGTATTCCAGTCATAGCACTTTTAAATATTTTTAAAGTGCCAGCGCATCATCCATCACATTACGCCAGAGTATCAAAGTTTTCTTTTAAAAAAAAATAAAATCTTTTTGTTATTGTATTGCTAAAAATCGAATGGCTGGAAAGAGCTGATTGCTGGGTCCCCACGATCGATGGATGCACCTTTTCTCTTCTACTTTGTACTTGCATTGCCAAAAGAAAAATGGGTGTGTTGGATGTCCACGTCGATTGGGACCCATGGCTTGAGACATCATAATACTAGTATCTGCGTATACGGTGAAGATCGAGCCTGTCAAAAGTCCACACACGCTTGTTATCTTTTTGTGCCAAGGACCCATATGTAAGGACCCAACATCAGGCTAATCTGCTCAGGTGGGACCCAGTTAGAAATGAAATAGGCTGACGAACGAAATCAAACAACCATTTCCACCTTCAGATAAATGACATGGTGGGGCTTGCCGTTGAGATGTGGAGCCACATCTGGACTGGGCCGCCACATCTGGACAGGGCTGCTCGGCCAATCGAGCGGACTGCTCAACCGGTCGAGTAGCCCACTTGACCAGTCGAGGGCTGGCTTGACTCAAAGTCCAGCGAACAATAGTTTTTTTTTCTGTCCGAGGTGCTCAGCCTACTTGACCAGTCGAAGTTATGCAGATTCGTTTCTGGATTTTACACAGACTGCATAATTTTAAGGCGGTTTTCGTAGAGGTGCGAAAAGAAAGTTGCCTAAACTATAAATAGGGATCCGTAGGGCTTTTCTAGAGTTATAAGAGTTATTCCAAAGTGTGGACAAAGGGTTTTCTCTATATATCTAAAGGGAAAAGGTTAATATATTGCTTGTAACCTCGTTTTCTTCATAGTGGAAGTTTGTACCCATGATTTTTTACCCTTGTTTGGAATTTTTTCACGTATATTCTGTCTTGTGGTTTGTTTGGTATGTTTTGATTATTTTTCTAAATTATATTTCTTCTTGTTTATCGTTTGTGGGAGAGACCGGAGATTGAATTTCAGTTCACTAGCGTTGTTGGCGTGCTGCGCAACACTTGCCTGATGAGCGGTTCGGATTTTGCAAATACGAGACCTCATTAGCAACTGTGGAAGGCAAATATTTGTACCGAAGAGAGAGATCTATGCTTTTGAGTACTGATTCATACTCCTGCATGTTAGATGGAACATGTATCATATGATAATCAAATAGAGATGGTTTACTAATTCCACACACGTGTGCAAAATGTGAGCCGTCCATCCGGGTTAGATCTTCTACCTCCTCAGGTGGGCCCCTACATACAAAGTTAGCATTGGTCATGGCATGTTTGGTTGCACCAAATATTATGAAATTTCATAATATTTTACACTATATAAGATACCGGATGCCATGAAATTTTGATGGGGCAACCAAATGCACTTATAAAACAACTTTTTTCTTCCATTTATTTGTATGGTGTGGCCCACCTAATGTGTAGATCTAATTAATGTAGCCCAATTGATGGTTTGAACAAAATTGCCAACGGAGTGACTTAAATAAATAAATAAATAATTGGCAATGGGCCAGGCACCCTGCCTGAAGCCTGGACCAAGGTCTGTGCCTCTGGCTAATCACAGGCTTTCAATCCATAACCCGGGCTCAGCTGAGGTTAGGCCTATGTTAATGATGAAGCTGGGCTCATCAAGTGAGTCACCATTATTATATAAATTAAAAGATGGATGGTTTAAAGACCCTTACAATTGATTTTATTCAGCATATTTTCATTGTTAGCCCATTTGTTTTGCTAATATTTATTATATGGATGTAAAGAAAATATATAGTAATTATAAATTATGTCTTTTAACAACATCTGTATTTTATTGCTAATTCTTGTATTTGATTCATCGGCAGGAAAATCATAATAATGACATTTTAAAATTATTTTAATATTAAATTATTACAAAATTATACTAACGTCTATCTTTTGATTTAGAATTTCATGATAATTTTATATAAAAATATAATGATTATAAATTCTTTTACCATTCTGATAAGGTTGGGGCTAGCTAGTGTCAAGGCTAACTAGTGTCATCATAACAACAAAGTTCACACTTTTGTGCTTGTGATCCCACACCATATCCGTAAAGCATGATTACACTCTTGAGGGTTGTGAAAAGGAACAGAGAGGAAAAAGAAGAGAGAGATGCATGCATATGGCAGAAGTAAAGGCGAAAAGCTTTTTATATTTTATTTTCTATTAATGCTTGGTACACTGCACTCAACCCAATTGTAACTCTCTATATAAACCGAGTGTACGTGGCACATGCAATGCACATGGAGAGAGGAAGGAGAGGAAATTGGTGCTCAGGTTTAGAGAGCGTGTCGACATGGCACGAAGCTTTTTAAAGTAAAATATAAGCTACTTGTGAGCTTTCGCAGGTAAAATATAAGCTGTCTGATGGACACTAGTAGCATTTTGAAACAATTTAACTTCAAATGACTTACAATAACCTTAAAATAGTCAATGTTCTAATTTAATAAAATTAATTGTAGGGGTAAAAATGTCTTAAGATCTACCCACACATATAATAGAGATAAACCTGATATAAAAAAAATCTATTCTCACTTTAACCCTAGTGGCAAATAACAAGTCCTAACTAACTTTTAAGTCTATAACTGATAACCATATTAAAGAATGAAAGGTCTCCTTCACAACTAGTTGTAAATACAATTAGTTGGGGTGTGGGGTTCGCCAATATGTATGACTTCCAACTGATCTAACATGATTGTCCACTAATGAAAATGAGATGCCTAAAAAATCATGCTGATTCAACTATTTAATGGGCCACTGTAAATTTTATCATTTTTCGGGGGTGATTATCAATTGTTTTCTATCACGTGGCTCACATGATCATTGGCTAAGCGTGATTTTTGGGTCATCCAATTTTCATGATGGAACAGTTGATGGGTTTTTTTGAAAATGCAAGAAGTCCTTTCAATTAGGATGCTGTAGTGTCCTTTCGCAATTGTGACAAGTGCAAGTCTTTAATTAGGATGCAAAAGGAGTTTCTAAAACTATAAAAGGGTCCTAGAATTTTTCTACGGATATATTGTGTTGATGAGAAAAATACAAGAGGCTATCAAAGGTGAGAGAGAGGAGAAAAAGAGAGAAGCTTATAGAAGGGAGGTTCGCTCGAGGAGGTTTTTACTTTGCAATTTATACTGATTTATAGCATTCTATGTTCTCATAATCGGTTAGATCTCTTCGTTTTTTCTATTTCTCTTATTTTCATCCTCTGCGTGAGTGAAGAAGGTTGTAAACGTTCTACTTCATAGTGGATTATGGACAAGGTCCGTGGTTTTACTCTTTGAAGGTTTTCCACGTAAAAATCTCTTGTGTGGTGTGTGATTGATGCATTGATTATTTTCATTGCTTTATTATCCATAATTTTCATGAAGGCCCCAACAACAGTATTATTGGATGAGTCAAATGCCATATACACACCACAATAGACCCCACACCCAGCTAATTGTACATTATTTTTTTCACCTATAGCTACTAGTGTGTGAAGCCTTCCCATTAAAGACACCCTGTTTGTTTTTTTTTTTTTTTTTTTTCCAAGACACCCTTCTTGACAATAAGTAGGGAGACCGGCAAAACACCATTCTAAACGCTGGCTGGGGTTAATATTTCAGAGTATGACACCATTCACCTGGCAGGCCAATGAAAATGAGATGCCCCAAAAATCATGCCAATTCAATGAAGTGAGCCACAAAGTAAATTTTATAGTTCTTTAGGAGTGATTGTCCTTGTTTTCTATCACGTGGTCCACATGATAATTGGCCGGCGTGATTTTTGGGTTATCTTATTTTCATGATGGAACAACATTAATGGATGGATCATATGCCATATATACACCACAATGGGCCCCACACCTAGCTAGTTGTACTTTTTTTTTTCATCTATAGCTACTTGCATGTGAGACCTTTTCATTAAAGACACCCTTCTTAACAATAAGACTAAACACACCCAGAATACCCTTCTTAACAGTAAGTTTGAATGCAGGCTACGTTTAATATTTCAAAGTATGACACCATTCATGTGGTAAGCCACAACATGGTTGTCCACTAATGAAAATGAGATGCTCCAAAAATCATGTTGATTCAACCATCAAGTGAGCCACCGAGTAAAAAAAGTAAATTTTATACTTTTTGGAGGTGATTGTCCATTGCTTTCAATCAGGTGGTCCATATGATGATTGGCTAAGCTTGACTTTTGGGTGGGCTAATGGATGGATCAAATGTCATATATACAGCACAACAATACCTAGGAAGGTTTTGAGAGTGCTTTCACTCATGTTTCTTGTGATGTGACCTGCTTGGGTCTTCGATCCATGACATGTTTCTGGCTCTTATGTTCTCGCATGAGCATCTTGAATATTTAAAAAATGTTAAGCTAGGTGGAGTCATTTCACTCTTTTTCAACAGGGCTTGTGTCAGGTCATTTCACTCTCTTCCAGGTGATTAATAAAGCACAAAAAAGATACGATAGAGGGATTCAAATCCGGAGAATAGCACACTAAAAATCTTTTCTGAGGTGATTAATGCGGTAGATAGTAGAGAGATTTACCAAAGAGATTTCGAAGAGAGAGAGAGACGCAGAGGCTAATTAACTGGGCATGCTGCCTGAGTCCTACGCAACCCGTTCGGATCATCTCACGCAACTCAAATGAGTCTCAAAACCATGTAGGTAGTCCATCCTTCAGTTGAAAATGGTGGTGAACCATCCTCCTCACAAATGGTACTTAAGTATGCTAATTACCCAGGCAAATCTAATTTGTGGGGGCACATTATGGATGGTGCTTATTGCTTAAATCATGCTAATCAAGCAATCCTAACCATCCAATTGGTAGCTATCAAATGTGTAGAGATGACCAAACATTAAAAAAATAATAATAATAAATAAAATAAAAAAGCCAAAGGTGAAAATGATATGGTTACTATCATCTTCTCGGAATGCTTTTTCAGTATTTTCCATCAATAGGTGATCCACCAGCCAGATGTGATGCGACCATAAGGTGTGTATGGGTAAAATGGTTGTGAACTATCACAGGAATCAAACGAACCAGACCATCCATCAATTACATGGGCTATGCTTTTCTTTTCTTTTTCTTTTTCTTTTTCCTTTTCTTTTGTCTATGAAAGGGAAAGCCTATCAGAAAGGCAAGGGTAGCCCCATGAAAAGTGCATTTGGGTGGAATTTTTGTCGTTGGATGGAGTTGGTTTACTCTGGTTAAGGGGGTTGGAAAATGCAAAAACACTTAAAGACTAATCAAATAAAGTATTCGCAATTGCACCACTAAGTTCAAATAAGAATAATTTGAATTTTATGTAGAAAAACCTTTTGTGAAAAAACAAAAAATCACAGCTCAAAGCAACAAATAATATACTATGAAAGTACATATCACAAGAAATAAAGTATTTCCAATTCAAACAAGCCTTAAATCTACTTAATTCTAATTATGCTCTTGAAACCCTTAATAATGAATTAAAAAGCTTTCTCTAGACTCTAATCCCAATTACACCCAATATATATATATATATATATATATATATATATATATATATATATTCTGCACTTACGCAATTCTATGTACAATAGGACCTTTGATGTTATTGATCATTCTCAATATTATCAAACTTACTCCGATGACATCAAATAATAACACTAAAATGTTTCAGCAAGATTTTCTGAATTTCCTCGATAGAATTGAACACCTGTTGATGGCATTGAACACTTGTCGATGGCATCAAGTGTTATGTAGATAGCATCGACAAACCTTATTATTAACAGATTTAAGAGATCAACAACAAAGGGAAGAATTTGGCTCCAATGATTCCATCCCATGGTCTAGATGCTAAAGGTGAGCCTCCAAACCATTCTCCAAATTTTCATTTCCAACGGTGGAGAAATGAGTTGCTGAAAACTATATCATTTTTATCTTTTTTCTTTCTTTCGTAAATAACACTGCACATTTTTATGATCTTGTAAGTTGGAACCTAGTGGGGCCCACCGTGATGTGTCTTTTCCATCCACCCATCCTTGAGCTGATAGTCTCATGTCAGGCTCAGAGGTCAATATCAGCATTCAAAACTCTGGTGGACCACACGACAGGGATTGATGGGGATCAAAACAACAGGGAGGAGGATGGTGACCATAGAAGCCTAGAGATTGTGCATTGGGCCCAATGCATACGCAATCAAATCCATCCGTCTAACCGTCGGATGCGTTCCACCTGTATGAAAGTGCATCCCGAATATATTAGCCTATTACATTTTTTCTGTTGTGTGGCCCACCTGAGTATTGGATGAACCTGGTATTTGGGATGTACCACAAACATGAGGTGTTCCACCTGATGCACGGGTTGGATTCCACAAAAACTTCAGTGGGCCCCACAATCTTGAACGAATGGTTACTGTCATTTTTTTAATGTATGCACCTACTTATCTACCACTGGTCCCGGTATGTACGAAAGTTGTGTGTTCATTAAAAAAGTAGGGGTGGAAATATCAATTTTCTAGAATAATTTTCGTACATTCAGACGTATGTGGACGTATGAGTTCCTTTCATTTTATTTGTATCACTGCCAACGACCAACACGAAAATAATTGAAATTGAGGGCTTGTTTGACACGCTTAAATATGGCTATTTACGTAGGAAGTGGATTAGGTGCGGCACCTGCCTTACCCAGCACGGTGCAGTCATGATCATCGATCCCACCGTTATTGTATATCCACGCCGTCTATGCGTTTTTCCAGCTCATGTGAGGGAAGAATCCAAAAAATGAAGTGTATCCAAGTTTTAGGTGGACCACACAACATTAAACAGTTATGATTAACCATTAAAACTTTTTATGGGCCACATAGATTTTGGATCAAGCTGATATTTGTTTTTTTATTATTATTAACCTTCGTCCATGTGTTTTTGACATTATCAACAGTTTGGATGGAAAGTAAACATTATGATGGGTATTAAGGTGGGCCCTAGTATGTTTTTAATGGTGAGTGTTCAATCACCACTCTTTCCTATGGTGTGGTCCACATGAGATTTTTATCTGCTTCATTTTGGGGCTCAAGCTCTATAATGATCTGGAAAAATGTATGGACGGCCTGGATATACAATATATACTTCAAGGTGGGCCCCACTGTCAGGGCCGCACCTTATCCGCTCCCATTTACGTACGTTTGTTGTGAGTACTCCACCACCTCCGTACAACTTCTTTTACAACACTGTATGTGAGGCCCACCTTGACTTATGGACCAAATCCAAACCGTCCATGATGTGCACCTTATAAAATTAACCTTGTGTACCAAAAATCAGCTCGATCCAAGCCAAGCTTGATCACACCAACCACAGGAGGACATTCGAGATTGGAACGTTTACCATTAAAACATTTCAGATTTTGTTTGAGGCTTACCATGTATAGTGTACGCCATCTTGTTCATTAGATATAAAGAAACCGTCAGGATGAAAGGACACCCCAAAAATTAGGCCATTCTGATAATAAAGTAGACCACACGGTCCACACAATATGGTTTTAAGAATGATTTATATGATGTGGCCCACCTGAGTTTTGAATGAGCCTGAGTTTTGGGATTTAACGAGAAAATGTAGTGTCGAATGTGATGGACAGATTTGATGTTATATATATATATATATATATATATATATATATATATATATCACGGTAGGCCCCACGACCCACGTTATGGATGACAAAAAAAAAAAAGACAAAAATGTCTAAATCGTCCATGTCATCCTCACCGTGTAAAACACCTCAGCTCTGTAATTTGTACATGTAGAATCTAGTCGGACTTAAGAACCATTATTCAAACCTTACATAGAAAAAAAAATTATAATAATAATAAGGAGAGAGAAGAAAAAGACCTATCGGAAACTCACACGGACACCATCAGTGGCAACAATGTAAAATTCCTCCGTCAAACCTCTAACTTCACATGGCCTGGTCCACCTGATCTTTTTTTATCAGCATTATTTTTTGTATATTCTCTTCCTCACAGTGAGTTACACCTCATTGACAGGTTTGATGAAATACACACACCACGGTGGCCTTATACACAAACCTATGGTCAGCAAACCATCCCCATTGTTTCATTTAGTGTAGCCTATACGATCCGTGGATGTAGCTGATTCACGTCCTAAGGGGTTAACATGGAGGATAGGATCTGATGGATGGAATGGATTGACATTTACAATATAGAAGGCTCACGTACTTAGTTATATAAGCCTAAAAGTCATGTAAATCAAACCATCATGTGAGCCACCGTATGAATCTATGGTTTTCTGTGCAGTGGTTTATTAGAGATTGTGTGGACCACCTAATGGTTGAATAGACCCGATTCTCCGTGAGTCCAATTATCAGAATGGGACATGACACAAATACAAGATAGTGACATACAGAATAAGCAAGTACATGCACAGCTGGGTCCTTGCTCCTGCTCCAATGGTAGACTCTCAGAAGTTTCAACACCGGATTAACGGTTGGAATAAGCATAGGTGGTGAAATCCCACTACAGCGTGAGTGTGCGGGGGTGTGTGTGTTAAAAAGTATATAATAAAATAATAATAATAATAATACATGCACAGCTTAATTACTTTCAATGTCGGTGTGGGACCCGTGATAAAAAATATTCTCAACGTGAGAGAGACAACTTTCAACTATAAATAAATTAAGACCATTGTTTCCTTTCATGTGAGTCATTTGAGTATTAGATTGTCCTCATTTTTTGACTCATGCCTTAAAATGTTCAAATAAAATAGATGGACAGTGTGGATATATCATATACATTTAAGATGGGGTCCACATATTTAACTCAACACTTTTGGATCACTTTTGGAGGTGAAATTACTCTCACATTTTCAAACCAGGTGAAAAAGTAACAAGAAGAGATGAATGCCCTGAAAAATAAGCCTGTTCTACGAAGGACTGGGACATGTGAAGAGGAGCTGTCCTATCTGGTAAAGCTCTGTTACAAAGAGTACCCTGCAGAGGAGCCGTTCCTCTCAAAAGTTCTGCATTTGCTGCTACTTTTTGGCTTAGATGGTGACATCTCATCCATGATATATAGAGTGGTCATGATCTTTTAGTTGTGCATCTTTTCCTAATGGCCCACCATAGGTCAAGTCCAACCATTGGATAAGTGAGATCCATGGTTCTGTGATGGAAGGCCAGACATATATTTAATAATACTTATTTGCTTATTTAAAAAATAAAATAAAATAATTTATTTATTTATTTATTTATATATGAGATGACAATGTGCTTTTTGCATATGGATATCAATGTAAGCCTATGTGAATAGCACATTAAGGCATGAGTTTAAAAAGAGGCAAATTCAAAGCTCAAGTAGACTACTTCACGTGAAACAATGGTTCTAACCTATCTAAACCATTGAAAGCTAAACTTTCTTAAGGTCTACAATAATATTTATTTGTTACCGATCTTATTAATAAGATCTTACAAGATGATGAGATGTCTAGATTTCTTATGGATGTGCCACACTAGCATATGTCTGGTTTTAATGATAAGCCACACCAGGGGGTTCTTTCCCTGTGAAATTTTATTCACTTTTCTTTTCTTTCTTTAATTTTTAGAATTTTGAAAAAGATTATTTAGTTTAAACAAAAATCCCTCAAACCAAGCTACTAGGTCCAACCTCAGCCCAAAGTTGAGCCAGGCTCACTGGACCACTTGGTTTCCAGCCCAAAATGAAGGTGAGACTCAAAATGATGTAAGGGCTCACTTGAGAGGATGTATTTGGAATGCATTGGAATCCAAATCATGATTATACTAAGATCAAGGTGATTTTGAATCTTTAAATATGTTTTGCAGCTTGTAATTAAAATATACTGGAATCCAAAATTTATTTTTGAATGCTTATAATTGAAATGTATAGGAACCTAAATATAATTAATTACATCAATTTTAATATTCTAAATTAGTGCATGTACTATATAATATTTAATAAAATGATTATAATAAACTCATTGAAATATATACTTTAACAAATAAGGACTAAAATTTGAGCCTCAGGTGGGCTATTAACGAAAAGATCACAAACAAGTTTTCCAACATTTTTTAACCATCAATTTAGATGGCCACATTTAGAAAGTTTGTATTATTCTATTAATGTAATTTTAATGTTACAGCTGATAATTGATTTGTTTTGAGGTATCATTAGTATGCCATGCATATACAAAATTGATAACTCAGCAATACCTTTGTTAAACATGCAACTCTCCTCCATTTAAAAAAGAGTCAAAACATGCATCTAACTCTCATTACACTAAAAATACAACGACATACACCAAAATTATATATTTCAAATACCTCCAACTTCATATACCTCCACAAATACAACATCAATGCAAAAAATCAACCATAAGAAATTCGTTTACCTCTAAATACATTCTAATGTCATGGATTATTTAGGTCATGTTGTCGAACTAGTCATTATAACTATTAATGGGCTGAGTTCAAGTGTAACATCCCGGATTTTCACTGTTTTGGATTTCCAAAAATCCTTGATTTTGTTTAAATTAACTTATACTATCACGTACTGACCGTTAGCACTCAACGTTAGCTTATATACGAGTTAATTAATTCAAGATTAGCCCAATTTAATAGACCAGACAGGCCGTGATAAGGCCTGGTGCAGGCCGCTAAGCCAGATGACTGTTTACACTTAAAGACGGGCCGTGTGGGCCATACAACGACCAAGAAAGGTCAGAAAAATATAAAACTTGGGGGAGCTGTTGGTCTTACTGGGCTTGTGGTCCATCGCGGATTACAGACCCAGTGGATACCCAGAAGTGGGATCTGGCACTTGCCAAATGCGCCCCGCCAATGCCAGCATTGGAATCTGGCACTCACAAATAAAACTGAGACTCTGGGAGTTCCAGCCGTCGGATTTCTTCTAAAGTTGCAGTGACGGTTCAATGAATTTTTTCACAACCGTCCACCAAATCTGGGACCCGATCGTGGATCGGTGACCATTGATCGTAAATCGGACCCGTGCGATCAAACCCCATATCCGATCGCTCCCAAATTTTGCATGGCCCTTCATCGAGCCATGGATCACTTATCCTATAAATTTCATGGCCAAAGGGCCATCAGAAATGCTTCAATCACCAGAATGGCCCCCACAGGGCCGCTTAAAGGTCAGAAACACATGCTCAGATCATATCCGTTCATCCGTTCACCCTAAATTTTTGCATGGACCCTAGTCAGGACATAAGGCACATACACACCAAATTTGGTGGTTAGAGGGGTGTTAGGGCCACCCCAACACCAATAGGGAGTCCTAGTGGTCTATTTTAGGAAATTGTGGAAGCTTGGGGCCATTTGCACCAAATCTGGAATTATAAAAAGGGGTTTCTTTTGGGCACCCCTCTCCCATACGAATTTGCCCTAGGGAAGGGAAGAGAGAAAAGAGAGAAAAGAGAGAAAGAAGAAAGGAGGAAAAGAGGAAGAAGGAGAGTGGACCCTAGAATCGAGGTGGGGCCTAAGGAAGCAAACCCCACAACTCTCTACATCTCCTCCAAGAAGAAATCCCATCCGAAATCGCCCCTCTTCTCTCCGTTGATCGTTTAGGTAAGATTCTAACCCACCTTTCCCTTGAAACCCTTGTGATGAGAAGGGATTTGTTTCGGATTCTAACATGTAAATGTTGTTCTAGGGATCCCGGCCAAACCACCCCCAAAATCTACTCTATTAGGACGTTTCCAAGCCTTCAACGAATCTGAAGGTGAGGACTATTATCCTTAGGTGGTCTAACATCAATTATAATTTGAGTTTAATGATTTTGTGTGTATGGGATGTTGTTTGGAGGATCTAGAGGAAACCTAAGAATTTCATGTTCGTTGGAATCGTATAGATTTGCATGTTTAGTTCCCTTTTGATGTTGATCTTGCCTCTCATATGCTTGGTTACAATGAATGTTGTATGTTCATGTTTGATGGAGTTGTGTGTAATGTTCTTTATAACATGTTGTTTGCCTCTCACATGGTTAGGTAGAAAATCAAATGCTTACATGCTCATGTCTTGGTGATCCATGTATGTTATTCCTCATAACATGTATGACTCGTTCACGTTTGCGCATTTTGGTCCTATGAGATGCGGGAAGTGCTTCATTTTCGCACAAACACACACTACATACAAGCACCTTATTCAAATGCGTTGTTAGCTTGCTTGTAGAAAAATTTCAGATGGGTGTGATGAATGTGTATGCATTATATCGGCTATGCTAGTAGATAACAATGATGAATAACATGCCATGACTGTTTGTCGACCCTTGGGTTGGTCAGGAAATGAGGAGAGTGAGGATGGTCCCGTTGGTAGGACTATCCTGGGGCTAGGCCGTGGGTTTGGGCGAGTGCGGATGGGCGGCAGTAGTTAGACTACATGGGTCGCCCGTACTCGATGTTGTCTGTTGCGTGTTTGCTTGAACTTGTGCGGTATAGCCTAATATTGACCAATCTTGTCTGTTAACCTTGATTGCTTACACATGTATGGAACCTGGCACACCCTACCACCGTTGTTAGCCCACTGATAGTGAACTGAACATTGATCCACCGTCTCATGAGCTGGGCATGGTGGAATGGGACACTGTGTCCGAGCTGTCGGCCTACGCTGGGGTGATGCGCCTCCCCGTAGTGATTGCTAGCGATCCCTTCCTCTCAGCACTCCCCATGTGCTTGGAGTCGGGGATGGGGAACTCGACGGGATCACGAATCGCAGTGCCCTGGCCTCGTGCATTGAAGGGTCTCGGCACCGCAACTAGTTGAGGGCATTGATACGTGGGGTGAGTCAGTTTCCCAAACCTGCTGGATGAACGGAATTAACTAAGAACTTGACTAACATATTATTGCATCGCATTAGCTAGGGTGGCGACTCGGCAGTCGAGGTCGCTCTGAGGGAGTGTTGTCATATGCGATCGTAAGATGGAGTCGCTTGAGGGAGAGTTGTGGCGAGGGCATGCATCATTTCATCCATCATGCATGCACATTAATAAGATTAGTTTAGTGACTGTGAATGATTGTTTTTCATTAAATCCGTAATATAACTGATGTTTGTGATAACTTGAGACTAATAGTTCACACTGAGTTGATCACTCACTCCCACTCTAGGACGGTGTTTTAAAACACCAACCAGATTCGCTCATAGATGTAGGTGATGCAGAATTCGTGGAGCTGGGCGATGCGAGCCTCGAGGAGGAGGACGAGCAAACTCAGCTCTACTCTTGTGGACATGATGTTGTTGTGATTTTATTGAGTAACGCCTTATGCGACCCGTTTATTTTCCTTTGGACCTGTATATATTGATCTCTTCATTTCAGTAGACTAGTTGTGGTTATGTTTCATGCTCCAAGAAATTCCAGGCTGCGCATTTAAACTGGATTAATCATAAAATTATAAAATTGATGATAAGTGACACTCGGGGACTCGGGAGTCAATTTTATGCACGACCCCCGATTTTTCCGGGGCGTTACATCGAGCCTTAAAAAAATCAAATTTCTAAAAAGGCTCATTACGAATGGTTAAAATTCAGGCCAAAGGCACGTTGACAGCACTACCCTAGCCAATCCGTGACTTATTTATCAAACGCTATTCAATATAAAGAAAAATAGACCATGGCACGTTTGAATATAGATGTCGGCGTATGTAGCTTATGTGACACGTTCACACATTCACACGTGGCTTAGGTTGGGCTACGGAACATGTATACTCTAAAACAGTTGGCACATGCCACCGCATGCATGGAATATACATAGAGGTGTACACAAGTCAAATCGAGTTGAGCTTGGCACAGCTTGACTCGGCTTGGCCACTAGCTGACCCTTGCTCGAACTCGGTTTGGCTCAGTCCTTGAGCCTGACCGGCCAACTCGACTCGGTTTGGTTAGCAGTTCAGACCAGTTCGAGCCAAGATTGAGCCTGTGCGACATTTTCACAAACACATGGAGTGCACTTTCAATTTCTTACTGTATGTAAACAACAGCAACTGTTTACAAGTATTTCATTAAACACCTTATAGGCAACATCAAAATCAAGAAACAATGGTATTTGTTTCATTACATACCTTCCTGGCCACCAGCTGACACTTCGTTGAGTCATCTCATCAAACATTTGGTGAGCAACATCAATATCAAAGTAACCAAGTCACCGAACTGGTTCGATCCTAGTTTGATTCGAGTTAGCGTTCAATCCGAGTCGAGTCAAGCTCAGGAAAGCTCGAACTCGGTTCGAAATTTTTTGGAGCTAAAAAAATCAGCTTGACTCATTTCAAACACAGTTTCGAATAAAGTCAAATCTAGCTTGTTCGAGTCGAGTCGATTGATCTAACCGAGCTAACTCGATCAGTTCGTGTAAAACCCTAAATATAGGTTCCTACATATGCACCAAACTAGGAAGTTTTTATCCAGACGTCACCCTGCATCCAACAGTTCTCTGTCTTAGTTACTATTTGTACGAGGAAAGCATTGTAAGGGACCATGTAGATGGCCTAGACAACTCTATTGAAAATTAGGGGTTTTTAACAATAATAAATAATAAAAATTCAAATTTTCAAATTTTCAGGATTTTCCCGCCAAAACGATTTTGAATTTTTTGAATTAAAAAGTGCGGTGTGTGTGCTTTGTCCCACATCGGAAATAAAAAAGAAAGCTTTGTGGTTTATATGAGATGTTGTGGAGGGTATTCTTACTTGGAGCTTTTTGGAGGAGATGAAACTTGGGTTGCGTGTTCCAGTGCAAAGCACTGGAACACACGCACGCGCGAGCTCGCGCTCGGGCACGGGCGAGGGCGTGGGCGTGGGCAGTGAGGCAGTGTGGTTGATCTAACGGTCAGATCTTCTAATCTAATGACCAGAAACGTCTGGAATTAATGGACAACGGCTAGAAACGTTTTTCAAATGTTCTAGACCATTGAATACCACACAGCAACGGGTCTAAGCCTAAGGGCTATATAAACTGGACCATTCCAGTCCGATTTCATCATCTCAACATACCATCTCTCCCATCAAATCAGATACAGTCCATAGCTCCTTTTTAGAACACTGTGATCATCTCTACCGTGTAAATCTGTCAGAAGCAATCTACTGCGTTAAAACTGTTCCATAGTGGACCTATCGTGATTGCTGCACTCTGGATCCAGATAAGGCTTGTCTTATCCTGGAAGCTATTCGTCTGTAACCCATCAGCAGTGATAAGGGGATGAATCACGCTTTAAGGACAGCGTATTTTATACGTGATTCAGCCTAGTGAAATTGTTATTTTTTCAATTATTTATTTTGTAATTTTCGGTGTATTTAATCAAATTTTCCAACAAACTCTTGGTATTGATCCTAGTGGGGGTGGCTAACATAGAGTGTGTGTACTGACATGGTTGTGTACTAACAAGCTAACCCCAAAAAAAAAAAAAAAAAAAAAATATGGCCCAAACAACGGAAGGCCATTCATTTTTCTATGAGGATCACGTGCAAAGTTGGTGGACACATCACTGCATGAGATAACCATATGAAGTGGTTAGGTTGTAATCCACCAGTCAGATGATCCTACTCATTCATAACGGATTATTTTTTCTGATGGAATATCAGCCGTTGATTCAACTCTTTCATTCTATTCATATATTGAACGTCAAAATTCCTGGAATCTAGGCGATGATCATCTGACCATTGTATTGTTGGGGTACGCATTTGATGAGAACAATTAACCACTTGCTCTCAAAGTTTGAACTAATAAGGCATTGGAAATTACTCACTTTATTTCATAGCTCCCGCCTAACATGTTTATTCTCGCACTGATACTACTTTGATGCATGACAATTAACAACTTGCCCTAAAAGTTTAAACCGATAGAGCAAATTAATCCATTTATCTCATAGCTTAGCCCTACATCCCATGAGTTAAGACTTTGACCGAACTCTCCTTGTGGGCCCCACATCATATGGGTACGCCTCATGCGAGCCACCTGTCTCACACGGGTGGGGCCGCCTTACATGAGCCACCCGCCTAACAGATGCTGCTCACCCCAAGTGTGCCCCTGCATCCAACAGTCAACCCAAGTCTAACCGGTATGAAAATGCCCAGGATTCCCGGGTTTAGGGTCAGCAGATGTACGGTGTAATCTCTAAGCCTGTTCAACGTGTACGAAGACAAGGGCTTGATATCTAAGACGTGGGTCGACTGCGGGGCAGTATCATAAATACTGAGAGTTATTTGATACTCCGGCATAGTTCGATGGACCATATGCATGCACTACGAAATTGGACACGCGACATCCACCGTAGCCAGATCATATCTTATCAAGGGACACTTGATGGATCCGGAACCGTTGGCTTTTTCATCTTTTCATGTTAACCACTCATTATATGTCCACAACTCGTTCATTCAGGAGATTGGGTCAGTGTAACTTTTTCTAAAGTGGATCCCACGATTCAATGGTTTAACTGAATTTAAACCGACTAAATAGTCAAACTCCAAGTAGATTAGTCATTATTCATAAGTCAAATTGATTGAACAATCCTAACCCTTGATATGTGGAAACTTGTTGGTTGAAATATTGCCGTAGGAAAACTTTCATTTAGCAATTCAATGAAATGTACACAAATTTAATGGTTTACATATGGCCTGACATGGTCTAAATCAACAAGCGAGAAGTCACCCTGTATTGGGACACTGGAATGGAACCAAAAGAAGAATAGACTCATGGTAAGGTAAGACTGCAAATACTTATCTCTTGGGACACGTATCTTTCCAGAAAAGTCAGACGCTTAGAGAAGTACATAGGGCAAGAACTCTTAACTAGTAACGTACAAGATATGATCTTGGTCTTCAATAAAGACGAAAATGCAACCACTCACGGAAGGGACTGAGGAGTGAAGGTAAAAATCTTAGGGTATTTGAACCAGTCCATAGAAATGAGAAGGAAAGGGCAATGCCGATGTAGTTCTAGATATGAACTCCTGAACTATTTGGAACTAAAAATTTTTTATTTTTTTTTTTGTCAGTGCAACGCACTGCTTCTTGAAATTATTGATGTCTCTAATAAGTACACTAGATCGGCGATGTACTTGAGGGCGGCGTAGGTGCCGGACTTGAATTCGGACTCAAACGCATTGAAATTATTATTTTATTCATAAATACAATCTCGTAGTATTTGAGCTGTAAATACAAACACACCCTAACGTAGTTGTCTATGACATGACACGTCACCAACGAATGGAAGGCACGTTCAACCTCTAACATAGAGGGAAGTTTTACGTTGGACCGTCATTACATACATGGTCGTGTGTTTAAAATGTACAACAACAATAGTCCAATAATCAAATAAGCTTACCTTTTGATTCAAGATAATGATATAATTTAGATAATTTAATTTGAATTATTTCTAAGTAATTATTAACTGCTTGCACATCATCGATCATGCTCTATCAAATATGAAGTTTTTCTCATTTAGAAAACCGGAGATGATACGGTGGACCCCAATGACCAGAAAAATGGTAAAGCCATCTCTCAGACAGTACCTACTTCCCAACCAATCCCATCCGTCCATCTACTGGCCCTTGCACGGATAGCTTTATCTTTCAAAAATTACACCTCTAGATAATCCCATCCATCCAATAGGGGGCCACATGTCGGCTCTATCATGTCTGTGTTCTCAGATGGCTAAGGATATATAGTTGTTGGAAGGGCTGGAGTTCAGTTGTAAGTAGCTTTCTTCCCACAGTTAGTGATGTAGAGCGGGTCGCGGACAATTACATGGCAAAGATGGATCAGAAAAGGCCTGGTTGGCGACAGAAGTGATCTAGACCATCAGACCTTCAATCAGGCGTATCTCGCAATCCGGGATGAGTTAGCCGACATAAAATATATGATTTTGGGGTAGAACGAGCTACTTTAGCCAACCAACCCAGCTATGCGGGGTTGCGACGCTCGGAATTGTGAAAAACCCCTGATTCAACGGTCGTTTCCCTGTTTCAATTTCGTTTTTACTATAAATAGTAAGTTTTAGTTTGACTATAACTATTCATCCGTCAGGCTCTAGGAGTTGCGCCCAACATGAAAAGAGCTTAGAATAATTAAGGGAACGGTTTGGTGAAGCCAAATAGGACACTTACTATTTTTGGCCAAAAACCTTGCGCACTAGTAGACATCACGACCGTCTATAAATAGTAAATTTACTATTTATAGTAAGTCAGGAATTCTATGAGTTTTAGTTGTAGTTTGATTATAATTTCTTTCTCATTACTTAGTACCCTTATTTAAGGGGTTGTGAGCCCATTTTTATGCATTCATTAATCTATTTCGAATTTATTAGAATTTATTTATATTTTTTGCTCTATTTTACCGTGGATTCGAGAAAGTTTCTGTGAGGAGTCAAGAGAAGTTCCATGGATTCGGAATACTTATCCTCTTGAGGAAGACGGTGCTCGACCTCATGTTCTCCCCTGCGTCACTTAGCCTTCCAACGCTCCTTAATCTTAATCGGTCTCGCTTCACCAAAACCAGAAACAAAATATTTCTAGACAACGACGTGCTTGTGACAATCTATAAAACTGGGACCTCATTCAATGAACACGTGGCACTCACGTATGTCAATCCCGACTGTCCAAATCATGGGTCCACAAATTACGGTTGCAAATTTCCTACGGCAAATGTTGTAGAGATCTCGTGAAACACGAGAGCAATGTGGGGCCCACCGTGATTTGGATGTTACATCCACTCAGTTGATTATTTTCCACAGCTCACATTAGGGAATGATCCAAAAAATAAAGCAGATCTAAAAATAGTGGGCCACACCACAGTGAAAATTGGTGATGTGGGCATCTACCTTTGAAACCTTCTTTGGGCCCACTTAAGTTTTGGGTCAGGTTGAAATTTGGAATTTCCATTCATCCTGGTAAGAATCACCTGATGAACGGGTTGGATGGAATATAAAGATTCTGGTTGGCCCCAGTGAGGTTTCAACGGTAGGCATGCGTCTCCGTCCCTACTGTTCTCTATGGTGTGGCCCACACAAGTTTTGGATCGTCATCAGTTTCGGGCCAGCGCTTGGAAATGAGCAGCGTAGATGATAGATAGAGTAGCTGTCACACGCGTCATGGTGGCCCCCACACAGCATTTTGTTGTATGACTCCTTTTCAACAGCTGACGTGGGGAAGTCTCAATCAACACTACCTTTCTAATTTCCCATCATGGATCTATCGGTGTTCAAAATTACACCTGCCTGAACCCTATTCATCCCCCTTTTCACCATTCCAGATAAAGGGATAGGATTAGGTGTCGTCCCTTACTGTGGGCCCACCTTGATCTATACATTTTACATCCCACCATAATGTTTCCCCGATATTTATTTTCCATCCAACTAATTGATAATGTCAAATTAACTTGATGAAGGCAAAAAAAAAAAAAACAAATTTAATCCAAAACTTTTGTGACCCACAAAATATTTTTAATGGTTGGTCAATCACTATTGTTTGCTATGGCATGGTCCACTTGAGTTTAGAATTTAAATGGATCCTTACTCTTGCTCTGGTTGTAGACTCTCAGCAGTTTCAACACCCGGTCAAGGGTTAGAGTATCCATAGGTGGTGAAATCCCACTACAGCCTATGTGCGTGTGTAAAAAAAAATAATAATAATAATAAATAATAATAATAATAATAATAGTAATAATATATGTAAAAGAATGGATGACATGGACATAAAATACTTACATTAAGGTGAACCTCATAGCAAGGGGGGCCCACTAGAGTCCACACTGTTTTGAATCAGCTTGATCCAAAAAGTCATTAAAGGTGGGTGTTTAATCACTACTATTTCTTACAATGTGGTCCACCTGAGATTTGGATCTCCCTCATGTTTTAGCTCATGCCCTAAAATGAGTTGGAAAAATAGAACGACGGCAGATAAAGCACATACATCATTGTGGGGCTCACAGAGCTTTTACATTGGTTTACAGTACTGATGTAGGTGTTGTGTGCTACAGTATGCAATCCTAGTACAACCACGTGTCCCGAGGAGAGATGGCCCTATCATCTGATGGATAAGTCACAAGAATAGCCGTTCGAAGGGCTGGATTTCGGTTGCAAGTAACTTTCTTCCCATGCTAGCCTGTCAACGGTCCTTAATCTTCATCAGAATATTTCTAGACAATAACGTGCTTATACCAGCCTATAAAATTAGGACCTCATCCAGTGAACACGTGGCATTCGTGTATGTCAATTCAGACCGTCCAAATCATGGGTCCCATTCTAAGAATTGTACACCGCTCATAAATGAGGGATGCAAATTTCCCAGGACAGATGTCGTAGGGATCCCGTGGAACATGGAAATTTTGTACAGATGTCGTAGGGATCCCGTGGAACATGGAATTTTTGTGGGGCTCACCGTGGTGTGGACGGTGAAAATTGGTGATGTGGACGTCTACCTTTGAAACGTTCTCCACCTAAGTTTTGGGTCAGACACAAAACTTGGTTTTCCCTTCATCCATGTGAGAATCACCTTACGAACGGGTTAGATGAAATATAAAGATTCAAGTTGGCTCCTGTTGCAGGGAAAATAGGCCGACAAATAATGAAAGGTCAGGCCGGACCTTGCACACTTCACCATGTCGGACACGACGACAAGTTCAACCTCCTACTCCAAATCCGAGCAAAAAGTGACGTCAAGCTCGGCATCCCGTCACCAAGTCGGAACGCCTACCAACCTGCCCAACATTTAAGCCAGCTCTATTATTCGCCTAGATAGTCAGGTCGGTATATTTTCAGGTCGGCACAATCCACCTTCCGTCAATTCCGACCTGATCCCGACTAACTCTATCTAAGATTTCAGCTGAAGATCTAGAAAATCAACCAGGATACGGATATATATGGAATCCGAATCCTATTACAACTCATCCCCACTAAATATGGAGATCCCTTTCACGTCACCACCTCTCCTCATCCATAAATAGGAGCAACCCTAAATGGTGAAAGGTGATGGGTTTTTTTGACCCGTTGTCCTTTCGCAACTGGGATGCGCAAAGTCCTTTCGCAACTAGGATGTGGAAAGGAGTTTCCTAAAACTATAAAAAGGGGTCCCTAGGATTTTTACTGAGATATTGTGTTGATGAGAAAAATACAAGAGAGGCTATCAAAGGTGAGAGAGAGGGAGAAAGAGAGATGAAGCTTATAGAAGGGAGGTTCTGCTCGGGGAGGTTTTTCTACTTTGCAATTTATATCTCAGCGCTTCTATGTCCTCATAATCGGTTAGATCTTTTCGTTTTCTCTATTTCTCTTATTGTTCATCCACTCTGCGTGAGTGAAGAAGGTTCAGAACGTTCTACTTCATAGTGGATTGTTGATCGGACGAGGTCCGTGGTTTTTACCTCTTTGAGGGTTTTCCATGTAAAAATCTCTTGTGTGGGGTGTGATTGATGCTTTGATTTATTTCATTGCTTTATTATCCATAATTCTGGTTTGTTTCGGGAGGCTAGATCCTAAGGTTTGTGCAAGGCATCCCAACAAAGTGGTATCAAAGCTAAGTTCATTGAACGGGTAGGATCGGTTTTGAATTATGGAAGGTGGCTAAGGATGATCGGCCTCAATGGTTCTAAGCTGGACCATATGGAAGGCTAAGATGGAGGACTTACTTCATTGCAATGACCTATATTCTCCAATCTCAGGCATATCAAAGCCAAAATTCAAGGATATGACCGATGATGATTGGAAAGAAGATGGACCGAAAGGCGGTGGGGTTTATTAGACAATGGTTGGATGATTTCGTGTTTCACCATGTGTCTATTGAAACCTCAGCAAGCTTATATTTGAAATTACAAAGGGTCGTATGAGAGGAAGACAGCCGGTAATAAGATATTTCTGATAAGGCGACTTGTAAATCTCAAGTTCAAGGATGGTGGTTCTGTGGCCGAGCACATAAATGAGGTCAGCAATATAGTGAACCAACTCACCTCTATGAAGATGGTCCTGGATGATGAATTGCAGGCTTTGCTATTGCTTAGTTCATTGCCTGACAGTTGGGAGACATTTGTGGTGTCTCTAAGTAACTTCGCGCTAAACGGAAAGATATCCATGGAACAGGTAACCAGTTGTCTCTTCAATGAGGAGACAAGGAGGAAGTCTCAGGGGTCTACTCAGCAAGAGGCTCTTGTGACGCAGGAATGGGGGAGAGGAAAGAACAGGAAGGGCGGGAAGGCCCGAGATAAATCAAGAGGCAAGTCGAGTAACGAAAAGATATTAAATCTTTGGAATTGTGGCAAGAAGGGCCACTCAAGCATGAATGTCGTGGTAAGAAAAACGACAAGAAAGGAAAAGGGAAGGAAGATGAATCGATTCCCTTTTGCAGTCGCTTCAGATGGCGACATGGTAGTTATTCTTTCTACAGATCATGACGTATGTCTCACGGCTACGAGTCAGGGCACCGACTGGGTGATAGACTCGGGAGCTTCTTTTCATGCGACTCCACGCATGGACTTCTTCACAAGCTACAAGTCAGGTGACTATGGGACTGTGAAGATGGGAAATTCTGGCGTATCAAAAATCGTGGGAGTCGGTGATATTTGTGTGAAGACCGATGTGGGCTGCACATTGGTTCTCAAGGAAGTGAGGCATATCCCAGACCTTCGCCTCAACTTGATGTCGACGGGAAGGCTGGATGATGATGGCTATGAAAGCCGGTTTGCTGGTGGGCAATGGAAACTCATCAAGGGTTCGTTGATCGTGGATAGGGCTGTAAATGGGTCAGCAGACCCGATGGGGTACCCGGACCCGACCCATTAAGACCCGACCCAAACCCGACCCGTTTGCTAAATGGTACGGGTCCGGGTCCAAGGATAGACCCATTTGTCAAACGGGTCTGGGTCTGGGTTCCTTTCATTTATACCCGACCCGACCCGACCCGAACCCTGTTAGTAAATGGGCGGGTCTGGTCTACCTTACATGAGACCCGCCCAGACCCGAACCCGCCCAGACTCATATCCTTCCCACTTCCCTATATATTCTACTGGCGTTCTCACTTCTCTATATATTAAGCAACTAACGACGTTCCCACTTCAAAATAAAATACAAACTAGTTTGAAAATAAGATACACCTCCTCGATTTTTTATCTGGCCCACCATGTTGTTTATTTGAGATCCACTCCAACCAATAGATGTATAATCATTAGTTAATATGTAAAAGTCTTTCCTAAATCTCTATTAACTAGATTGTATGTCATGTGTAAAATTTATAGATTTGAAGGAGTTGCATGTAGTAGAAGTGGATGACGATTCTAATGAGTTGGAGGATTGGTCTAGAATTGAATCCTAAGGTATATCTTGTTTAATTTCTAAAATTTTTAATTTTGTTTCTATAACTTTAACATTTACAAACATTCCATTTGAATGATATATAAAATAATTTCAAGTTTTTGAAAAAAGTTTATTTATTTAAGGCTAAAAACAGAACTACACTTCTCATGCATCAACAACCTATTGGACCCGTTAGACCCGTTGGACTCGTTTCTAAACGGGTTTGGTTCAGGGTCTGGATCTCCCTTAACCAAACCCGTTAGACCCGACCCATTTATAAATGGGTGCAGGGGTGATCTCCTCTCCTGAGACCTAGACCCATTTATAAATGGGTCTAATGGGTTAACTCGGACCATTTAGGACCCGCCCATTTAGTAAAAGGGTCTGGGTCTAAAATTTGGACCCAGACCCGTTTAGTAAATGGGCGGGTCTGGTTTTGGCTAAACCCGTCCCGAACCCGACCATTTACAGCCCTAATCGTGGGGAGAGGAAAGAAGTGTTGCACCCTGTACAAGGCAAGTGTCAGTATGTGCAAGGGTGGGTTGAACGCAGCGGAAGATTCAGGTATTGACATATGGCACAGGCGTCTAGGCCACATGAGTAAAAAGGGCTTCGGACCACTAGCGAGAAGCTCCTTCCAGACGTGACGGTACACCTCTCAAAACTGTCTTGATTGTTTATCGGAAACAAGATAGAATTTCATTTATTAAAACTGCTTCTCATGTTAATAAAGTGCATGCATTAGATTTGGTTTATTCTGATGTTTGTGGTCCTATGAGGATAAAAACCTTGGGTGGGGCATTGTATTTTGTTACTTTTATAGATGATGCATCTAGGAGGGTTTGGGTTTATGCTTTGAAATCTAAGGATGAGGTCTTTGGTGCGTTTAAATTGTTTCATGCTATGGTCGAGAGAGAGACAGGTAGACCATTGAAGTGCATTCGCACTGACAATGGTGGTGAATACATTGGCGACTTTCACTTCCGCAAGTCCTGGGTATATATGGCATGAACAGACAGTTCCTAAGACCCCCCAGCATAATGGTATAGCTGAGCGAATGAATCGCACCATTGTTGAGAGAATCAGATGCATGTTATCCCATGCGAAGTTGCCCAAGACGTTCTGGGGAGAAGCAATGCGCACGGCGGTATATTTGATAAACAGGTCTCCATCAGCCCCGTTGAATGGAGAAGTACCTGAGAAGGTGTGGACTGGACAGGATCCATCGTACAGTCATCTCAGGGTATTTGGATGCAGGGTATCCGTTCATGTACCAAAGGACGAGAGGTCTAAGCTCGATATGAAGATCAGGCAGTGTGTGTTCTTAGGGTACGGTGATGAAAAATTCGGTTACAGGTTATGGGTTCCGACCGAGAAGAAGCTCGTCAGGAGCAGAGATGTGATTTTCTTTGAAGATCAGTGTATAGAAGACATTGGTAAGCCAGAGAAGAACCAGCCTAGTTCAGGTGAGCTAGAGGACATGGATCCGGTTACTCCTCCCGTGGTGCTTGATGACGGGGGAGTACAAAGTGCGAGAGGATGAGAGAGTTCCTTCGAGAAGATGGACGAGGGGAGCGGCCCCACTTGATCCACTGTTGAGCCACAGGTGAGGAGGTCATCAGGGACGACAGTACTGTCTAAGAGGTACTCTCCACATGAGTACATTATGCTAACCGATGGGGGAGAGCCAGAAGATTATTCTGAGGCCCTAGCCGACGAGCATAAGGGGGAGTGGTTGAAAGCTATGCAAGAGGAGATGGAATCCTTGCATAAGAACCACACCTATGACATGGTGAAATTGCCTAAGGGCAAGAAAGCTCTGAGCAACAAGTGGGTGTTCAGAAAGAAGATTGAGCAGAAGAATTCACAGATGAGGTTCAAGGCCAGACTTGTAGTGAAAGGTTTTGGTCAGAGAAAAGGTATAGACTTCGAGGAGATATTCTCGCCAATGGTGAAGATGACATCCATACGGGTGTTGCTTGGGTTGGCGGCTAGCATGGATCTGGAGATAGAGCAGTTAGATGTTAAAACTGCCTTTCTCCATGGTGACCTGGAAGAAGAGATCTACATGCACCAACCTGAGGGGTTCGAAGTTAAGGGCAAGGAGCATATGGTGTGTAGGCTGAGGAAGAGCTTGTATGGGCTGAAATAAGCTCCACGACAATGGTACAAGAAGTTTGACTCGTTTATGTTGAAACATGGGTATGACAGAACGGAGTCGGACCACTGTGTGTTCACGCAGAAGTTCTCAGATGGTGATTTCTTAGTTCTGCTATTATACGTTGATGACATGCTCATCATGGGAAAAGACATCAAGAAGATCGACAGGCTGAAACAGGAGTTAGGCAAGTCTTTTGCGATGAAAGACTTGGGCCCGGCTAAACAGATCCTAGGAATGGAGATAACCCGTGACAGAAGCAGTAGGAAGCTCGGGCTATCACAAGAGCGGTATATTGAGAAATTCCTAGAGCGGTTCAATATGAATGCAGCGAAGTCAGTCAGTACTCCACTAAATGGTCACTTCAGATTGAGCGACAGGCAGTGTCCCAAGACGAAGGCAGAAGTGAAAGAGATGCAGAAGATACCCTACGCATTAGCGGTAGGAAGTTTGATGTATGCTATGGTGTGTACACGCCCAGACATAGCATATGCGGTTGGTGTTGTCAGTCGGTATCTTGCCAATCCTGGCAAAGAGCATTGGGCAGCGGTGAAATGGATACTACGGTATCTAAGAGGCTCATCTAGGTTGAGCCTATGCTATGGTGACGGTAAACCTGTGTTAGAGGGCTACACAGATGCAGATATGGCAGGTGACATAGACTCCAGGAAGTCTACATCGGGGTTCATGTTCACATTTGCAGGGGGAGCGGTTTCTTGGCAGAGCAAGTTACAGAAGGTCGTAGCATTGTCAACTACAGAAGCCGAGTACATTGCAGTCATAGAGGCATGTAAAGAGATACTTTGGATGAAGAGGTTCCTACAGGAACTTAACCTAAAGTAGGAGGAGCACGTGGTCTATTGCGATAGTCAGAGTGCTATACACTTGAGTAAGAATCCAAGTCAGCATTCCAAGTCAAAGTACATAGAGATTCGGTATCACTGGATCAGGGATACTTTGGAACAGAAGGTGTTACAACTTGAGAAGGTCCACACAGACGATAATGGGTCAGATATGATGACCAAGGCCTTGCTTAAGGGCAAGTTTGAGGTTTGTAGAAACCTGGCCGGCTTAAAGAAGGTGAATCCCTCCTGGGTCAAAAAGGGGGAGATTTGATGGATTTTTTGACCGTTGTCCTTTCATGGAATGGGATGCGCAAAGTCCTTTCGCAACTAGGATGCATGCAAGTCCTTTCGCAACTAGGATGTGGAAAGGAGTTTCCTAAAACTATAAAAGGGGTCCCAGGATTTTCTACGATATTGTGTTAATGAGAAAAATACAAGAGGGCTATCAAAGGTGAGAGAGAGGGAGAAAGAGAGAGAGGAAGCTTATAGAAGGGAGGTTCTACTTGGGGAGGTTTTTCTACTTTGTAATTTATATCTCAGCGCTTCTATGTCCTCATAATCGGTTAGATCTCTTCGTTTTCTCTATTTCTCTTATTGTTCATCCACTCCTGCGTGAGTGAAGAAGGTTGTAAACGTTCTACTTCATAGTGGATTGTTGATCTGGACGAGGTCCCGTGGTTTTTACCTCTTTGAGGGTTTTCCATGTAAAAATCTCTTGTGTGGGGTGTGATTGATGCTTTGATTTATTTCATTGCTTTATTATCCATAATTCTGGTTTGTTTCGGGAGCTAGATCCTAAGGTTTGTGCAAGGCATCCCAACAAAAGGTACACAGAATCTTTAGCTCTAAACCATTGATACTCAACTAGATCCAGATTTGTTTCCTGACTTAGGCATCGGGGTTATCTACTCTAGCTAAGGTCAAGTACTTCCTTGTCCATTCCTTGTATACCTTGTTTCAACATTGAGGTTTTGGTATCGATTCCCTAGTAGGGTAGTTAACAGTGGATGTGTTCTAAAAAGCTAACTGAAAAAGAAAATAAAAGAATATATATATATATATATATATATATATATGTGAGTCTAAAGAGGGCTAACCAGATTTCTGCATCAACAGCTCCAATCCTCACCCTTGAAAACTTCCTAAGGCCCACCTTCTATGAAGTTTATTTTTCATCCAACCTTTCGATAAGATCACAGTCCTGGATGAAGGAGAAAAACAAATATCAACTTAACCAAAACCTCATTGGCTCACAAGAAGTTTTTAATGATCACCATTGTTTTTTAATATACTTCAACTGATATTTGGATTTGTTTCATTTTTAAGCTCATGCCCTAAAATGATCCATACATCAAGGTGGGTTCCACAGTAAGGGCCGCACTGTCCTAGGTGAGACTGTGCCGCACCTACTATGCTCCCCTTATCGTTGAACCAGTCTTGTGTTTTCCTCTTACTTTGATGGACCCCAATCAGATGGCTAGGATCATCTGATTGGCGGCTGTTTTGGAAAAGTTTCCATTACCAAATGGTGTGGGCCCACATCTTATCAATTAATCCAAAACTCTTCCTTTGCAAACAGTGGTCAGGGATTGCGAGCCTAGGAAGGTTGGTTGCGCAAATAAAAAACCACGTGGGTGAAACTTTCATGAGATACACATGAAACACAAGGTAGGCTGCCTCATGTCATCAGTTTAACTAAAAAGTCACACCAAAGGGATTTGGAATGGAACTCCCCCTATTAATTTTGTGCGGGCCCAACTATAGTATTAATATGTCATCTAATCAATGTGACTTGTCACAATAAAAATAATAATAATTTACTATTAAAAAAAAAAAGATAATATTTCAAAGCTCATGTGGGCATACCATGAAAATTCAGTAATTTTAAGTATAAATATTTTTTAGGTGGCCCACTCAACTCTAAAAGTAGCTTGATTTTTAAATCAAAGTTAAAATAATGAATCATAACAAATTGTATGAATTTTCTTTATGTAAGAAAAAGTAAATTACTCTAGGATATATAGTATAATTACAATCAAATATGCACATGTCAGATATGGGTAAAAAATAAAAATAATAAAATCATCATTTAATATAAAAGAATCTTTACTATCAGTTCCATGAATTTCCGACCATACATTGCATGACATACAATTAGATCACTGCATATTTCTTGTTGTTGCATGACTTAAGTACAAAACCCCTTGTGTGGCCTTAATCCCATTTGATGCTTAGGTGGGCCAACTCACCGGAAATCATATACGAAACCTTTAAATTCACATGCCATGCCACGTCTATTATTTTCAAATAATGTGATTTTTGTGAATGCTACTGTCTAGACACCATGTGAGCTGGCCAAAGTGTTTGTTGTGGTTGTGTTCAACTCCGCAGGTTGGCTGGTTGGAAGGATTGCTTTCTGTCGTCTGTCTTTCCCTTCTCTCTCTTCTCTTAGCAAAGTAGGTTCAAGTCGACACTTTTGGCTTGCTACAAGCTAAGCTTAGGGGCTGTGGTATGACCTAGGTGAGTTAATTTTGGACCATGGTTTTTGAATTTAAGAGTGAACCACATGAAGGGTAATTGACCAACGGTTTAGAACTCATGAAATTTCCATCCACAAGGGGTTAGGTGAGCCACAAGTCACGCGGGTGAGTTTCATATTTCCTAACATTGTCATGGCTAATCGCTATCATCGGCCATTGATTGGCGGCGCATAGTTAGAGAGTCATTGTGATGGAAGGCAGATTCAGTGGGGCCTATGACCGTTGGGTCGACTTTGATGTATGTGTTATATATTCTCGCGGTGTCTATCCATTTACCGGATCATTTTAGGTCATGAGCTAAAAAATAAGTCAGATCCAAAATTCGACCCTACCACAAGGAATAATGGTGAGTGATTGACACATGAAATAATGGTAATTGACTGCCCACCGTTAATATCTTCCTAGGGCCCACCGTAATGTTTATTTGCCATCCAACCTGCTAATAAAGTCACTAGACCTAGATGAAGGAAAAACACAGATATTAGCTCCATCCAAAACTTTGGACATTCAATCACCATTGTTTCTTATGGTGTGTGGTAAGCGTAGGTTTGGACTGGCTTTATTTTTAAGCTCATGCCTTAAAATTAAATGGCCAAACAGATAAACAACATAAATATACAATTTGGCGATTTTTAAATCTCATCATTCTCTGTCGTTTCTTTCTCATGTTCTTCCTCCTGTTTTTTAAAATGGCGGGTCAATTTGTATGACCATCAAGGAATATTTTTTATGGATTTCTTCTATTCCAATAAATTTATTTTAAATTCTATTGGATCAGCTATGATTATATGATTGCATTGGATAAAAAATTCAAACATTTCATTTGATTTTTTGAATCAGGTCTTCTTTGTTCGTCCATTAAAACAAATAACGTGGGCCCGCAGTCATATCCTCTCCATTGGGGTTGTCAATGGGCCGGGCTCGGGCTTAAAAATCACAATTTTGAGTAGCCCGGCTTCATACAGTTCTAAATCCGGGCTGAGACCTACCCCAGGCCCGGTCCGGCCAATTGACAGCCCTACTCGCCAAAGTCAACGTTTCACCGAATGGGTATTCAAAATTATACACTTGGCATGCATCTGCCTCAAATCAAGACAGCCCAAATACTTGGATCCACCGTAGATACTTCAAAACTACCTAGCTAGATCTATTTGGAAGTATACTGAGTTACATAGTACACTTTTATCATATTGAGTAAACTACGAATGTATGTGGTTTATCCACACCATCCATCTGTTTTTCCAGCTCATTTTAGGGTTGAGCCAAAAATTGAAGCATATCCAAAGCTCAAGTGGACCATACAACAAGAAACCGTGGGAGTAATGATTTCCACCGTTGAAACCTTCCTATGACCTATAGTGATGTTTATTTGTTATCCAACTGGCTCATAAGATCACACATACATGGATGAAGGGAAAACACAAATATCAGCTTGATCTAAAACTTCGGTGGCCCCCAAGAAATTTTCAATGGTAGACATTTAATTCACATTGTTTTCTATGGTGTGGTCTACTTGAGCTTTGGATATGCTTCATTTTTGGGATCTGAGTCCTAAAAATTATCTAATACAATGGATGGATAGAATGGATAAAATACATAAATCATGGTGGGCCCCAAAGAGTTTACTCAGTAGGCAATTGGCTTCCATCTATTTCATGAACATTTGTTTGTCTAATTACGACTGTATAGCTACCTTTCATCTTAGTCACCTCATATATTTATGGCCCATTTGAATACCACTAAATAAATTACCTTTTCTATTTACAGCAGTAGATAAATAACTTATTTAAAATAAGTCAATTTGGTTTTAAATCATTTATAAGTAACTTTTTTACTTAAAGTTACTTAATGACTTAACCTTATTAAATAAAAATTAAGATAAACTACTTAAGGTATAAGTAGCTTAAGTAACTTACGATCCATTAATAAAATTGGGACCCAAAACTTGGACAGTTTAATCTTAATTACATGTCTGCCATGTGCAGAAATTTTGTGTGTGGAACATTACCCCATGTTAGAGTAGCAAAGTTTTTCTCAGTAGATTTATTGGATTTCCCCACGTGTGGCATGGATGTTATTCAAACCATCCAAATTATGGTCCCACTGCAGATGGAAAAATCTCTAAAATCATACTAACAAAGCACTTCTAGAATCCATCTAATGGATATCAAATGGATATCAAATGGATTATTAAAAGTAAAATAGAGAGTGGTCCAAATGAAGAAAAAATGGATCATTAATATGCCCTATCTACCGTTGTGACAATATAAATCAACACAAAGTCGGGCGGGTTGGTGTTCAACCCTAACCCAACCCAAGGTTCCTAAACCTCAGCGCTAACCTAACCCAACCCAATCTCAAGTTGGGAATTCTCAACCCAAGCCCAATCCATGCGGGCTCGGCCAGATGGATACATGCTAATATTTTTGTTATTACATTTATCTATTATATTTCAATACACATCTTATTTTTTGTATCTATGATTTTATTAATTATAGATGTAGTTATTCATAATAAAGAACTTCATTTTTTCTAAACAAACAAGCTAAAATATAAGGCAACTACTCCTTTAAAAGTCATGTTGTGTAACACCCAATCTATTTAGGAGAGAGAAATCTGACATATCTTGTTAGCTTGAGTTATTGGAAATGATGTGGACCAATGAGACGCGACAGCATTGGAATTTCCAGTGCCTTCAACACAGCTGATCCACGCTCAATTATAATTTATAAATAACTTATACATCCATCAAGTTTAGGTTGGATCGAGCATCCCGAGACCTCAACCCAAGTTTTATCGGGTTGGTGTTTGTATAGCCCGAGCCTTAGACTAGACCCGATATTTCCTATCTGAGCCCAACCTAATGTCGGGTCGGTCATGGCTCTCAGGGCGTGGCTTTAGTGGGTCCCTGGAACCACCGATGGGTGGATCCCTAAGGTGGAGCCCATTGTGATATATATGCCTTACATTCACATTGTCCATCTATTTTTAAAGCTTATTTTAAGGCATGATCCCAAAAAATGAAGTAGATCCAAATCCCAGGTGGCCCTACTACAGGAAATAGAAGTGAATGAATTTTCACTATTAAAAATTTCACGGGAGCCACCAGAATGTTTATTTACCATCCAAGCTATTGACAAGGTCACATAAACTTGGATGAAGAGGCCACACAAATATCAGCTTGAAACTTTTGTATGATTGATTACTATTGTTTCTGTATTATGGTCCACCTGAGACTTGAAGATGCTTTACCTTTTGGATTATGTCGTAAGAAAAAAAAAATTAATTAAATGGATGGACGGTATGGATATAAGGCACGTAAATCATAGTAGGGCCCACTGTTAGAGATCCACCCAAACCACGTGGGTCTTATACTGATCAAGCAATCTCAACCATTCAATTAATGGCTATGAAAGTAAAATAATGAGAGGTTCAAATACAAAGGAAAACTCAGATGGGGAGTATTATCATCTCGGGGAAATTTTTGGAGGTATGCTTCATCCACAGTTGTGTCAGCTACTGGTTACCGGGGTTTGTATTTCTGTACAACTACACCATCTGTAAGTTAAAAAATAACCTTAGCCAGCGTGACTTGCCTTCCATGGCCACGTCGGTTAAACTTTCATAAGATCCCATCCATTCATTAGTTATGCTGGCTCTCGTTCATCCCATAACCTGAAAATCATGGCTATCAAAAACTTACGGAGCCCACACTAAAGGAAATCATTGGGATGGAACACTCACCGTTACTTTTGTTTATTTCATCCAATTCGTTCATCTAACTTTCCTTGCTGGCAGGAGATTATTTTCCAAAAATCAGGTAGGCTGTAAAAAGTGAATCTAGAGGTTTTAGGTTAAATTTCATATAGGATGGCCCACCTGAGTGTTGAATCAATCTGATTTTTGGAATTCAATATCAACCGGGGTTGTTGTACCTGATGGACGGGTTGGATCTTATGCACGTAAAGTCATTCAGCTCTTACCCAGGTCAAGCAAGACTTTTTGAGGAATTAATAAAAGACAGGGCAAAGGAAAGTCATTTTACTACAGGTTAACATCCAACCATTAAAAAATACCCTAGGTTTAGTTATGTATTCAAGAAGCATAAATGACACTAGATACTCATGCACTTAAAAATTGTATACAAGGCGTGCATTAATTTAAATTAAACCGATTAGATTGTGGACCCCACTTTGATAAAGTCAATGTATTGAAATCCAAATATTAGAACCATCCTAAACTCTGATTCATGGACACTTGTTTTGTTGAAGTATGATTATAGGATTTTTTTTTATTTTTTATTTTTAATCATTTGATAAATGTCCGCCAATCTAAAAATAAAATATTCAAATTGTTGTTCAATCCAAACACGTGGCCACACGTGTAATGAACGGTCCAATTTTGATAAAACATATGCAATTGATAGCATATCAGATATATTAGAGTTGTGTTCAACTTGAATTAAATTGAACATTTATGAACTTAGGTATTAAACTAGTCTGATTAAGACCAGACATGTGAAGATTGATTTGACTGTTCAACCACTATTGTTATTGCAATCAAACGATTTTAGATAGTTAGTCTTTTTGAATGAGACCTTTTTTACCTTGAAGACTAACTTTTTTTTTTCTTTGATAGTGATGGCTTGAATCATGTTTCTCAATAAAGCAATAAAAAATTTAATGTTTGTTGAAGATTCAATTTAATAGAATTTACTTTACATATGATTATTTTTTATAGAACTCTATCATTGAATGTTATCTTATATGCATATCTCTAATTCTTTCCTCGAAGTTTATCTATATCATGTGTGGCATCGCTACCACGTTGTATTTTCTGAATATCATTTGAACTAATTAGTAATCTGTCAAGTATATATACACATAAAAAATAAAATAAAATAAAATATTTTTAAAAAAAATAGTTTACTATATATTTATGGGCTTCAGAGTGGATTTGGAACCCTTTAGATTCGGAACCCCTAGATTTGAAACCTCCTGGATTTGGAATCCTCTTATTATGTTTGGCAATCGGTATTTCGAATTCCCTCTAATTCAAAAGTAGCTACGCATATAATATTTACAAGGGTTTGAATTTAATTACTAAATTAACTTTAATTTCTCTAAATAGTGTATGTATGTAATGTTTGACACAATGATTGTAACAAGCCCATTGAAATATATACTTTGCCTGAAAATGATGAAATTTTAAATCTTAGATGGGCCACAAGCACAAGATCACATCCAGAGTGACTAACCAACAAATTTTAACCATTGATTTACGTGGATTATGTTTGAACGACGCCGATCATCGTGTTAACACAATTATAGTATGCAATTGATAATATATTTCATTTGGGATGTCATTAGTGGGCCATATGCCCAATAGATTAATAACCCAGTGACACACATGTTATACATACAACTCTTAAAAAGGATTTTAAATGTAATACAACCTTTCACTTGGATTTCAAACCCTATCTTCAAGGGGATTTGAAAATCCTCCACTTACTTTATCGTGCCACGCATACTTGGAGATTTGAAATCCCCTCCAACTTAAATTTATGGTGCTATATGACCCCTAAGCTTAGAACCATAATTTGGGGGGTTAAATTTGACATGCTTATGTATCATCCATCGCACTCAAACAAAGTATAAAGTTTTTCTCAAATACTCCTAAGTAAAAGTTAGAATAACCTCATTTGAAACTAGGCAACAATATAACACTCATGCACATGCAATCAAAAATTGTACACATGTAGATATATTCTACTTTGGGAAGCGGATTGCGCGCGGAGTAACTCAATAAGCTTAGCATACACAGTGGGGCCTACCGTCATTCATGTAATTTATTCGCTCTGTCCATCTATTTTACTAGATAATTTTAGTCCAAACATGAAGGGTATCCAAATCTCAAGCCAAAGACACCACAAGAAACGGTGTGAATTGAACATCTACCATTGAAAAGTTATCAGGGCCATAGAAGTTTTAGATCAATCTGGTATTTGTGCTTTCCCTTCATCCTGGTCTGTATGATTATTATTATTATTATTTTGTCAGCTTGTTAGTACACCCCACTGTCAGTTGACACTTCACTGTGAGCCACCCCCACTAGGACCGATACCAAGATCTCAATGTTGAAACGAGGTATCTTTCCATGTCTGTTTGATCTTTATGAATACGTTAGATGACAAATAAACATCACTGTAGGTCTTAAGAATGTCTCGACGGTTGGAAATCAATATTTCCTATGTTTCTTGTGGTATGGTCCACTTGAACTTTATATATGCTTCAATTTTAGGCTCAACCCCTAAAATAATTTGAAAAAATGGAGGGAGAAAGTAGATAAACAACGTGCATTCACGGTAGGCCCAACAATTTTTACTGAGTATGATAAGACGGTACTGAATAACTCAGTGGCAATCCAATTCCTCCACTTTCTTTCGCCTGTCTGATGTTTGTCAAAGTGGACCCACATGATAAAGTGGGCCGACAACCTTTTAAAAACTTGGTGCTGTTTCTAACAATTTTCTTGTAGCCAATGAAATTGTGTCACACCAGAGCTTGAAGGAGTTCAGTATTACCTTACCGACGAGATCCGGCTCCTTCATTTTTAGCCTTCTAATAGTTGTCCACCAATAATCAGATCTTCCAAAATCCTCAAAATACTTACTAATTAGAACATCAAATTGAGACCCATATTTTGGACAGTTTAATCAATTACTTGAATTCCTCATATACCATTTCCAAGTAATTTTCAAGCGCCTGCGTATCATTCTTCACACTCAGCTAGAGTATCAAAGAGTTTCTATCTCCTTATCGCATCCTACGAACATAGGATACTGACGTGCCTTTGCCTACCTTGTGGAAGTCCTCGCATATAATTATCGACATGGAAATACCGGGACGCGGATTTCCTGCGAAAGGCCCTGCGTGGAAACCTGGGTGGAGCCCAACGTGATGTTTTTGAGAAATCCACCCCTGCCATCCGTTTTCCGAGATATTTTTAAGATATTAGACCGAAAATGAGCCGAATCCAATACTCAAGTGGACCTAAAATGTGAGTATTGAGTGTACACAGTTGAAATATTCATGGGCCACAGAAGTTTTGAATCAGGCTAATATTTGTGTTTTCACTTCATCTAAGTATGAATGACGCTATTAACGGTATGGATGTTATGTAAACATCACTTTCTATCCCCAAAAAGTTTCAACGACAGGCATTTTCCTACCCACCTTTTACTCTATTGCAGCCCACTTGAGTCTTGGATCCTTCTCACTTTTTGTCTAAAGTCCTGGAATGAGCTCAGAAAACCGATGTACGGAGTGGCCTACTCCCCCTGACACCAGCCCGGGGCTGGTGGTCGGTGCTCTGTGGGCCCCACCATGATGTATGTGCTTCATCCATTCTATTCATCTATTTTTAAAGATCATTTTAGAGTTAATCCCAAAAATGAGAGATATATAAATCTCAGGTGGACCACACCACATGAAAACAATAGTGATTGGATATCCACCATTAATATCCTCCTAAGGCCCATTGTACTGTTTATTTGACATCCAATCTTTTGATTAGATCATACAGGCCCAGATGAAGGGAAAAAACAAAAATCAGCTTGATCCAATGGCCCCCGAAATATTTTTAATGGTCAACGCTCATTAAACACTGTTTCCTGTAATGTGGTCCAATTGAGATCGGTATATATCTCATTTTTGGTCTCATATCTTAAAATGATCTGTAAAAATAGATGGACGGCATGGATGAAACACATACTTCATGGTGGGTCCCACAGAGCATTGACCATCAGCCATTGGCTGGTGTCAGGGGGAGTAGCCAATCCGTTTCCGAAATACCGTGCCTTCCCATGCTGACGTGTTCTGTCTCATGCACGGGAGGAGTAGCTATTCAATACTCTCGCAGACTCTGATAGTAGATAAGCAGCATCTAAAAATTGTACTTTGTAGCAAACATCACTTCAATTTAAGCCATCCAAATTCCGGGACCCACTTTAGATAGGTTCTTAATCCAAACTATATGTTTTAACAATTTTAATATCTGATGAGCGGACACTTGTTTACCGATGTCCGTCCATACACTGGAAATGTTCATTTCAGCCGTCTACTAAATGCCTGATAAATCCAAGCTTTATGTAATAAAATTATATATATATATATATATATATATATATATATATATATATATATATATATATATATATATGGTAAAAGGTACTATACTCTCAACCTAATTATACTTTCCACAAGGTCGAGAGCTGGCAGCGCATTATTTGTCGAATGGTAAAAATTAAAAATTATAAATAACGGGGAGATTTTATAGAAAACTGAAGAAACACAGTGTGGATTAGATACTAAAATAGCTAGAAACGTTCTTGAAGTGATGTCGCCAAGTTTCATGGGCCCTACCATGATGTATATTTTTTATCCATGTCGGCCATTCATTTTGAAATATAATTTAAGGGATTTACATCAAAAATAAGTTATATCTGAATCTCAGATGGACCACACCATGGGAAAACAGTTGTTTTTTATTTTCTACCGTTACAAACTCTTAGGGTGCACTGTAATGGTTATGTAAGGAAAAATAAGTTGTTATTGAATTTTTATCATCCAACCTATTCATAAGGTCATGCAGACATGGATGAAATGAAAACACAAATATCAGCTTGATCCGGAACTTCTCCAGCTCGTAAGAAATTTTTAATGGTGGAGGTTCAATCCCCACCTTGTGGTCCACTTAAGTCTTGGACCTGCCTCATTTTTTTATTCACATATTAAAATGATCTGAGAAAATCATTGAACGGCGTGGATATGAAACACTTACATCACGTTGGGCTCCACAGAGCCCTGCCCAGACGGATTACCGTCCCAGAGGTGGTAGGACGCAATCCGCGTTCTAATGGAAGCGGATTGGGATTGGCTAGTGTACCTCACACCAGTCATATAGCTGCTAGGTATGTGTCGTGCGAGACGAGCACTGACGCTCCTCCAGCTCCAAGTTGTACGAACGGTTTAAAGGAGATCAAAGTTACATGGGCCCACACTGATGTATTTATTATATCTACATGGTTCATCTATTTTTAAAGATCCTTTTAGAGTATTATTCAAAAAATGATTCATATCCAAAGATCGTCTGGACCACACCACAAATAGCAACGGAGATAATGATTTTCACCGTTGAAAATTTTGTAGGGCCTATCATAACGTTTATTTTCCATCCAATCTGTTCATAAGGTCAAAAAGACCTGAATGAAGAGGAAAAAAAAAATCCATACTGATCCAAAACTTCTATGACCCAAAAAGGGTTTCAATGGTAGATGTTCAATCTCACACTTCTTTTTGCAATGTGGTCCAATTGATAGTTAGATCTGTCTTATTTTTAGTCCAAAGCCTTAAAGTAAACTCACCAAATGGACGGTTTAGATATATATAACACATACCTCATGATTAGACAAAAAAAACTTGCTAACGTGATACAGCAGCTATACAACTGGGTGAGGTACACCAGCCAATCCCTCGGAAGTAGACGTATGCACAGTTGAGTAGTGAGTCGGCTACTGAAGCTACGTTACCAAGTTCTGTGAGCCCCACTATGATGTATGTGTTGTATCCACACCGTCCATCCATTTTGAAATATCATGTTAAGTCATGAGTCAAAGAATGAGGCAGATAAAAATCTGTAGTGGACCCACCACAGAAAACCGTGGGAAGAGTGATTCCCACCATTGAAACTATCCCAAGGCCCACCATAATGTTTATTTGAAATCCAACCTGTTCAAAAGTTAGAAAAGATATGAAATAAGAGAAAACACAAATATCAGCTTGATCTAAAACTTTCGTGGCCTTTAGAAGTTTTCAATGGTGGGCCTCACTATCCCCACTGTTTTCTACGTTGGTTGCACTAGAGCTTTGGATTTAACTCATTCTTTGCATATTGCCCTAAAATGATCTCTCCAAATGGATAAAAGGTGTGGATATAAAACATACATCATGGTGGGGCCCATGAAACTTGGTGACGTCACTTCAATAACGTTTTTCTAGCTATTTTAGTATCTAATCCACGCCGTGTTTCTTCGGTTTCCTATAAAATCTCCCGCTGTTTAAAATTTTTACCATTTTACAAATAATGTGCTGCCAGCTCTCGACCTTATGGAAGGTATAATACGGTCGAGCGTATAGTGTGTGTGTGTGTGTGTGTGTGTGTGTATGTTTATGATCCACCTAGATATGGTACATAATTTGGACAGTTAGATTTGATTTAATCGTATGCTACCTGTTGATGCAAAAATTTGAATGTCCTCCTTGAACCACTTAATATTGGCAAGAGAAGATAGATGGAGGCCCTGGCTGTTGTAGGGACCCTCCGATGCCAAAATCAGACAGGCAAGATGGGTCTAGTAGAACGTAGGGTATTTAAGAGTAGTTTGTGCGTAATATTGAATGTACCCTTCACCATTGGAGGTGCTCCTATTTATAATTGAGAGGAGTCGGTGGCGTAGATCGCGATCTCCCTGTTTAACAAGGATGTATTGTAGAGAGATTCATACCCCAAGCATATCGAGAATATCTCCCAAGATCTTAGGCTAAGATCTTGGGTAGATGCATGTTGTAGTCGTCTCCCGAGATCCTCGACTGAGACCTTGGGTAGGTACAGTTGAAACCAAATCGGAACTAGTAAAAGCACGTGATAGGAGGCTGAGGTGACTTACACAGCCGTTCCGAAGGGTATTTTGCAGACCTGGATTCTCTAGTGAACCATAATTGAGTTTTCCTTTAGTATCGAGCAGATGACCGACCTACCCTTGGGGTTCGTGTCTGGGAATTGAGACCGAGCTCCTTTCCTTAGTGGAATATGGACGGGATCAAGGATGACCATCATCTTCATCTTACAGCACGGGAAAGGGTTTTTCTTAAGTGTAGCAGCTCATGCTCTTGCCTCATGCAGGGTCGTACCTCGGGGGCCCTCACCAAAAAATGTTCCGAGCAGCAGTTTGGAAATGAACGAGATCGCAGTAGAGCTCGACATCTGATGGAACTGCAAATACTTCATTTCCTTATGGCCGATCTTGAGGACTAAGTTGTTTCCCCGGCAAGATATTGCCGTTCTCTAGCTATTGAGGGGCTCCCAGTTGTAAATAGTGTTGGTTGATCGTGCGACAAGCGCAAAGGTCCAAGCTGACCTCTCTTCCTTTGCTGATCTATTTTTACCCATAGCACTACCTATATTATAGTGCCTGAGCATCAACTACAACACTCTGCCAGAGTATTAAAGTTTCCCTGCACAAGAAACTTGAGTTTCTTAAACATCAATCAATTGGTCCCTTTGAATGGTACATGCAGACACGTGATGCTGACGTGTATCTTTTTTTTAATTATATTGACAAACACAGCCACGAGACCTGAACTGTTCGTTTGGGGGCTTACGCGGTTGAGAGTGCATTCACACTCATCATGACTCCCATCCGTGGGCCTACAAATGAAGAAGGGCGTGTGATGAGAATGCCTTGTATTTGGCCGGTGCTCGTTTTATACGTTATTGATGGTGATGTTTGGATCATGTTTCTTAAAATATATTTACATTTGACTCGTGTTTCATTTCGTACTGATTAAACTCGGTTAGGCCCACCTTGAATATACATGTGTATAGATGTACTATCCACGCCGTCCATCCATTTTTCCATCTAATTTAAGGGGTTAGATCCCAAAATTGAAGCATATCCAAAGATCAAGTGGATCATACCACAGAAACAGTGGGTATAATGATTTCCACCGATGAAACCTTGCCAGGCCTTGTAGTGATGTTTATTTGTCATCCAACCTGTTCAGGAGACCATTAAGACATGGATGAATGGTAAACACAAATATAAGATTGATCCAAAACTTCTTTTGCCCCTAAGAAATTTTTAACGGTTAATGTTCAAATCAACTGTTTCCTGTGGTGTGGTCCATTTGAACATTTTATATGATTCATTTTTTGGATCAAGCTCTAAGGGCAGCCGATGGACAGAGCAGATAAAATAAATATATCAAGGTGGACCTCACAAAATTTACTCAATATGCTAAGGGCAGTGAGTTACTCACAACGCAATCCGCTACCTTGATTTTAGTAGTGATATATTAAATTATAATAATAACATATTTTCTTTATATTAGTGAGATAATTAATAAATTATGAGCCATTAATATTAGGGCTTTTAAAGGACGACCCGATTTGCTCATGCAACATGAATGATTTTAAATCTGCTATTGAGAGCGATTTAGGTGCCCCCCACCTTTATATATATATGTGCGTATGTTTTTTTCTTTTTACACACCCTCACACACTCACACTAGTGGAGTTTCACCACATATGGATACTCAAACCCTTGACCAGGTGTTGAAACTCCCGAGAATCTACCACTCTGAGCAAGAATAACACACACACATATATATACACATAATGCCTGCAAATTTAAATATCCGGTGGGTCACACTAAGAAATAATGGTTTTTTATTAGTAGAAACTTGTGTATGACAATCAAATTAATATTTATTTATTTCTCTTTCATTTATGATTTTTTAACGTTATTAAAAAATTATATAGTAAGTAGAATTTATAGAAACATTATAATTGGCACTAGGAAGATTTTAATGGAGTCTTCAATCACCAATATTTACTATAGTATAGTTCACTTGAGATTTGGATCTATTTTACAAGTGCACTACATCGCAAAAAGCAATGAAAGATTGAATGTCTACCATGGAAACCCTTTTGTGGTTGTAGAAGTTTTACATCAATATGATATTTGTTTTTCCTCTTCATTTAGATTTGTGTACCTCATGAATGGTTTGGATGGAAAATAAACATTATGTTGGGACCTATGAATATTTTAACAGAGGGAATCATTGTCCCACTACTATTTGTGGTGTGGTCCACTTTACCTTTCAATATAACTCATTTTTGGGCTCATGCTTTAAAATAATTTCTCTAAATAGATGAACTATGTATATATAATAAATATATAATTGTCGGCCATATAACTTTGATCTCCTTTGAACCGATCGTACAACTTGAGGCATCAGCCCTAGTCTTGACATCACACATGCCACAACAGCCAATGTGGTACACCAGCCAATCCGCTTCTTTTATCCATGGGCTCTCCCTGTAAAACATAAGGTGATAGAGAAATGGATGGACATGGACATAGAATATATATATATATATATATATATATATATATATATATATATATATATATATATATATATAAAAGAAATGATTAGGCACAACTTGTTGGACCATTGAAATTGGTCCATCTAGCTGTGCATTAAATTATATGAATATTTTTCATTATTTACATTTAATGCCCACTCATGAGAGAGTATGTAACATCAAGTCTTACACAGGTACATCAAGAATATGTGCTAAAGATCAACACCGTTCATCAAATATGGTATACTAATTAAATATTATTTGCAAAAAAATAGTAAATAAACCTCATCATTTAATACATATATGAAAATTAAATTTGAACCGTTAGAATGGATTTTTAACAACTTACTTTTCTAGTATAAATATACCATACTATTGATTATAGAAATAATATTTTATGTCATTCACATGCTTACAAAGAACCTTACCTAATTAAAGGACTAAATGTTTTACGCATGTAGTGCATTAATCAAATACATCACACATGTAATGCTTATCTCCTCATCCTATTTTCTACCGGAAAAAGACTCTTCCTCCTCTCAATCTCTCTTCATTTAATGTTATCTCTTCTCGATTAATGTCATCTCTACCCCTATGTTATAGGAAGCCAGGTGAAGCCCTATGACATTTGTGATAAATCTGTCCCATTTTCAGTTTTTCTAGATTATATTAGGACATGGGCTCAAAAATGAGGCATATCAAAGGATCAAGTGGACCACACCACATGAGTAGTAGATATTTATAGCTTACCGTTGAGAACCTGCTGGAGCTACAAAAATTTTAGATCAAGCTGATATTTATGTTTTCCCTTCTTACGGGTCTATGTGACCTTGTAAACAGGTTGGATAGCAAATAAACATGGCGGTGGGTCTTAGGAAGTTTTCAACAGTTAGACTTCAATCTGCACTACTTCATGTGATGTGGTCTAATTGAGCATCCAATCTATTTTTTTATTTTTTTTTTGTTTGGATCATGGGATAAAATGATCTGTCAAAATAGATGAACGGTGTTGATAAAATACATAGAACACGTTGGGCCCAGAGAGCCTTTGACATGACCATTCTTCTTAGATAGGTCGGGTGAGGTAATACCCAATCCGCGCCCTCTTTTACGCTTCTTTTCAAATGAGAGTGAATTACGTGTCGCTGGGTAATATGTGAGTGGGTGTTACCCTGACCGTATGGGGCCCACCTTGATGAATGTATTGTATATCCATGTTGTCCATCCATTCTTTCATCACATTTTATGCCTTGATGCCGAAACTTAAAAAGATCCAAACCTAAAGTGGACTACACCACTAGAAACAATGGTGATTGACCATTAAAAACTTACTATGAGTTGTAAAGTTTTAGATTAAGTTGATCTTTGTATTTTTCCTTCATCCAAGTCTATCTAAGTAGTTTCTAACTGTGAGCATTAAATAATGAGAACAAGTCCTAAAATGATCCATAAAAACTGATGGATAGAGTGGATGTATAACATTGGAAGAGTACCGATGCACCGATGTTACCGTGTGACGTCACCCTCCTCTTGTCTCTCTCTTTATTTAAACTATTTTTTCCTTATTTAATGCTCTCCATTCCCTGTACGTTTGGGAAGGTGTCATGTGGACTGACATGTCACGTCACTAAGTTATGTGGGCCCCACCATGATATATGTGTTGTATTCGTACCACACATCTATTTGTAGATATCATTTTAGGATGTGGTTCAAAAGAATTTGGCAGATCCAAAAGTGGAGTGGACCCCACCACAGAAAACAGTGAGGAGAGTGACACCTACCATTGAAACCTTCTAAAGGTCCACCATGATATTTATTTGAGACCCAACCTATTCACAATATAACATAGACATTAAAGAAGGGAAAACACAAATATAGCTCCATCGAGAACTTTTGTGGCCCTTAAAAGTTTTTAATGGTGGGCGTCACCCTCTCAACCGTTTTCTGTGGTGGGGTCCATTCCAGCTTTGGATCTTACTCATTCTTTTGCTTATGCCATAAAATAATCTCTCCAAATGGATGGACGGTGTGGATATAAAACATACATCATGGTGGGACCCTAAGCACTAGGTGACATTACTTCAGTGCCCGCTGTAAATTTGCGAGACTTTGGTAGGAAGCTCCTACGCAACTAGGTGGTGCCCACTTGTGAGAAATCCTGCCCTTCCATCCATTTTTTGAGTTCATTTTAGGACATGATGCCAAAAATGAACCGTATCCAAAGCTCAAGTGGGCCATACTAAAGGAAAATGTGGTTAGGGAAATTCCTATTGTTAAAACCTGCCTAGGTTTGACAGTGATGTTTACAAGCCATCCATACCGTTAATAACTTCATTCCTACTGGGATAAACTGAAATCACAAATATTAGCATAATTCAAAACTTTTATGGCCTATAAGTATTTCAACTGTGGACGTTCAATTATCACGTTTTCAGCCCACTTGAGCTTTGGAGACTGTACATTTTTGAATTCATGTCCTTAATTGAACTCAAAAAAGGAATGAATAGATAGGATTTCTCACAAACATCACAATGAGCCTCAGCTGGTTCCCAGCGCAGGAACTTCCTGCCAAAGTCTTTCACTGGATATCAGCGTAGCAGCTGTCACTGAATTGACGTTACCTAGTTCTTAGGGTCTCACCATGATGTATGTTTTGTATCCACACAGTTAATCCAATTGGTGAGATTATATTTATGGCATGAGCCAAAGAATGAGTCAGATCCAAAGTTGGATTGGACCTCACCACAGAAAACAGTGAAGAGGGTGATGCCCACCATTAAAAACTTATAAGGGTTACAAAAGTTCTCAATCGAGCTGATATTTGTGTTTTCTCTTCTTTAATGTCTATATTATATTGTGAACAGGTTGGATCTCAAATAAATATCATGGTGGACCTTATGAAGGTTTCAATGGTAGGCGTCACTCTCTCCACTGTTTTATGTGGTGGGGTCCACTCTAGTTTTGAATCTGCCTCATTCTTTTGAACCATGTCCTAAAATGATCCCTACAAATAGATGTGTGATATGGATACAACACATATATCATGGTGGGGCCACATAACTTAATAACGTGATTTGCGATTCAACATGTGATTCCGCTAATGACTCCTTCCCAAATGTATTGGCAATGGAGCGCATTAAATGAGGAAAAAAAAAAAAAGTTTAATTGAGTATGTTGAAAAGATGAAGGTGAATGTTTACAAAAGACTACTAAAGAATGTGTACACACAATGGTATAATTGGGTGATGCGCAATGTATCTTGTAAATCCGGTCCGTTATTTAGGTAGGGTTTATTGTAAGTATATGGGGATATATATATATATATATATATATATATATATATATATATATATATATATATCATTTATAAGAAAAGTAAATTGTTACAAATCTACTCCAATAGTCTATATTTAAGTTACATATGCGGTTCTAGTGGTGACAATAATTTATTAACTTTCGGTACATAAAATTTCATTAGCGTGCTTTATTTAATAAATGTCTTGAATCTATAATACATAATTTTCGGTATGTTAATGTAAAACTTAGTGCCATATATCCTCACATGTGGTGTATTACGTAAAATAAAAATTTTGATATTTAATTCACAGGTAGTAGGACCAAAACTCACCGTAGGACTGGTTGTCTGTTACCGTTTCAACTAATACACGCTACCATCTTGTTTAGGCATTACACATTATTTAATTGCAGGCCTTAAACATTATTTAATTGTACTAGTTCTTCCAAATTCCAATCCACTAGCCTGAATTACGTAGTTTTGCAAAAGGCCTGACTTTCGATCTGCAAGCGCCACGTGGCGTATCTGATTAGACGGGACACCGGCAGCGGTTATGACAAAAATGCTGACATCAATGGCACATGGATAAAGGGCCCTTGACCTGCACGACTGAGGAGGAGGCAGCTTTATGTGGGGATCTTCCAAATCTATCAGGCCAGCACCGTGTGGTAGTAGGTAATCTACTCCGCAGGCAACGGTTGCGATGGAAAGGCCCACCATTAAAATCTTACTAATTGTGTGTGGGTCCATGTGGCATGGATACGTCATCCAATCCATTCATCTGATGAGACTTGCCAGGATGGACTCGCAGGAAATGGGAAGCGGATTGGTTGGTGTACCTCATACCAGATATACAACTGCTGTATTGACGTCCGTAAATACTGTAGGTCTGATCACGAGGTATGTGTTATATCCAAACCGTCCATCCATTTGGCGAGCTCTACTTAAGGCTTAAGACGAAAAATAAGATAGATATAACTATCAAGTGGACCACACTGCAAAAACGAGTGGGGGATTGAACATCTGCCATTGAAACCCTTGTTGGGGTCACATAAGTTTTGGATAAATTTGAAATTTGTTTTTCCACTTCATTCAAGTCCTTTTGACCCTGTAAACAGATTTTGGATGGAGAGTAAACGTTATGATGGGCCTACTGAAAATCATTATCTGCAGTGCTATTTGTGGTGTGGTCCATATGACCTTTGGATATAATTATTTTTTGGATAATGCTCTAAAGTGACCTCTAAAAATAAATGAACGGTGTAGATATAATATATACATCACTGTGGGGCCACGTAACTTTGATATCCTTTGAACCGTTTGTACAACTCGGAGCTCGAGGAGCGTCCGTGCTCGTCTTCGCACGACACGTGCCTACAGTGTGGTACAGCAGCCGATCCACTTCATTTGGGTCGCACAATATGAATTAGGTAATTTTAAGAAGGACTTTATGTTGCTCCTTGTAGTGTGGCCCACTCAAGTCAGCTTAAGTTCTGGGATCGATGGTGAATATAGGGCGGTGCATCTGATGGATGGGCCGGATTTAATGCATGTTTCATCATGTACCACTTCGTTAGTGAAGTCACGTTGTGGAAATCCACGTGTCTCCCAAAGGAGATTCCCACAAATTCGGAAACGGATTGGCTACTCCCCCTGCCACCAGCCAATGGCTAGTGGTCGGTGCACTGTGGCCCACCATGATATGTGTGTTTCATCCATACCATCCATCTATTTTTCTAGATCATTTTAGGGTGTGAAACAAAAAATGAAGTATATCCCAATCTCAAGTGAGCCACATTATAAGAAACAGTGTTGAATGTTCTTTTGGATGCCTAAAAGTTTTGGATCAAGCTGATCTTTGTTTTTTCCATTCATCTAGGTCTGTATGACCTAATCAACAGATTGGATGCCAAATAAACATTACAGTGGGCCTTAGGAGGATTTTAATGGCGGATATTCAATCACTATTGTTTTCGTATGGTGTGGTCCACCTAAGATGTATATCTGTAAAAAATGGATGAATAAAATGGATGAAACACATACATCATGGTGAGGCCCACCAAGCATTGACCATCAGCCACCTGGCTAGTGGTGGGGTGTAGCCAATCGGATCCCCACAAATTCCATCGTGACATATGTGTTATATCCACACTTAGGGGTGTACACAAACCGGGCTAGCCCGGTTAGCTCGCTCGACCAGTTCGAAAAAGCCTGAATCGGCCTGACCCGGAACTGAGTTCTGGTCAGGACGGGCCAATTTTCTAGGCCCAAAAGTGAGTTCAAGCCGAGTTCGGATACCTCCCAGTTCAGCCCGACTTGGTCCGAAATCTGACTCGCCCCGGCCCGACCCGTGTATGATTGTATTTAATTTGTATAAAATGTTTTATTTTATGCTTTGTCAAATGTATGTAAATGTTCTGACTAGTTAGATTTTTTATGGAGTCTATAGTTCAACTATCTAAACCGTTAATCGAGGGCCTTGTAATGGGACGTGGATTACCTGCCAAAGTCCTTCCCATGAACTTGTTGTAAGGTTCGAAACTGGTCCGAATTCAGGATCGAAACTGCCCCAAACTCGAATGTTCAAAACTGGCCCGAACTCGTGTCGGGCCCGGTTCGGGCTAGAGATGTTGGCCACGCGACCAGGCCCGGTCGGGTTCGGGCAATGTGTGGCTGTTGAACGGGCTTGGATGGGCCGAGGCCAGTTCGACTCGGCCCGACTCGTGTACACCCCTATCCACACTGTCCATCCATTCTCCAAGGTCGTTTTCTAGCACGTACTCCAAAATGAGGAAGATCTAAAGCAAAAATGGACCATACCACAAAAGGTAGTGGAGATTGAACCCTTATCATTGACAACTTCTTAGGGACCATACAACAAGCCGATATTTAATATTTATGTTTTCTCTTCGTCTATGTCTGTTTGACCTTATACGGAGAAGTTGGATGGCAAATAAACATCGTGGTGGGCTTTAAAAGGGTTGTTTTTTTTTTTTTTTCACACGCACTCACACCCCACATGTATGAGCCCAAGAAGGTTTCAATGATAGGCATCATTGTCCCACTCTTTCTGTGATGTGCTCCACTTAAACTTTAGATCTGCCTCAGTTTTTTGCCATATTGATATTGTAAAATGGATGAAATGTATGAATATAACACATACATTATAATAGGGCATAGAAATTGGTGACATCAACACACCACCAAGATCACCCGGCAATCCGCTTCCTTTTTTCCGTAGTATATTTTTAGATTTTGATCCATTTTGAACTTTTTTTCTTCTCTCGTCACCCTCGGATGAACACATGTAAGAAATTTGAGTGTTTCTGAAAGTATGTTGACTAATAAGGCAGGTGTCAGAAAATGGTAGTTAGAGAGAAATCCAATGGAAAAAGTTAAACACATGTAAGTGGCTTTCTTGGTAGTGTGCGACCCTGATATGTGGTGTATGGTAGCTCTCAATGTACCCTACTTCATAAATGGCTTGGATCTCTGATACATTTGTTGTACACATGAATCTGTGACACATATTCCATACCCTAACTTAAGGAGTTGCACACTTAATCACTTCTTTTGAAATAAATTGGTTGTGAATATGCATGGAGTGGAGAAATTGAATTCAATACAACCACCATTCTTTAGTGCAAGTGTTGTTTTAGTCAATTCATTTAAGGGCCTGTTTGGCCGGATCGATCCCACGGTATTAGGAGGGATGGGATCACAATATCCCGGGACATGCATGACGAGCCAAACAGACCCGGTGAACTTATCCCTGCTGCGCAGCACGCCAACAACGCAGTGAGCCTAGATCCAATCCCAGGCCTCACCCACAAACGATAAATAGGAAGAAATATAAACTAGAAACAGATCAAAGCAATCCAAAACAAACCACAAGACAAGATATACGTGGAAAAATCCCAATCTATGGTAAAAAACCACGGATGTAAACTTTCACTATGAAGAGCGAAGATTATAAGGCAATATACTAACCTCTCCCTTGGAAGTACTAAGAAAATCCCTTGCCCACATCTTAGAAATATTTTCCAATATTCACCTTAACCTTAGAATAGCTCTAGGGACCCCAATTTATAGTTTTGGCAACTTCCCTTTCGCATCCCAGTTGCGAAAGGACTTGCGATACGAAATCCGCGAAACTCCTTTTCACAGCCCAGTTGCGAAAGGACTTGCGACACGAAATCCGTGAAACTCCTTTTTGTATCCCAGTTGCGAAAGGACTTGCGACACGAAATCCGCGCAACCTCGACTGGTAGTGAGCGGCCCTAGATGTGGCTCCACTTCTCAACAATCTCCCACTTGGAGACACATCGCCATAAACATTTGTCTTCTTCATCCGGAGTGCACCACCTCACCGTCTTCAAGCCTGAAGACCAATCAAAGCTAAACAGAGCTTCAGCTTTTCCCTTGTGATCCCTTGGTCAGCATATCCGCAGGATTCTCACTTGTATGAATATTCTCCAGAGCAATCGATCCATCTTCCAGTAATGAACGTATGAAGTGATATCTGATGACAATATGCTTGGTCCTTGAATGAAAGGCTAAATTGTTAGCCAAGTGTATTACACTTTGACTGTCACTGTACAGCTTGCAATCTGCGTGCTTCTTACCCAACTCTTTCATAAAACATTACATCCACACCATCTCCTTGCATGCTTCTGTAGCCGCAACATATACCGCTTCTGTCATACTGATAGATACTATCTTTTATAACTGAGAGACCCAACTGACTGCAGCACTTCCCAGAGTAAAGACATAACTTGTAGTGCTTCTTCTGCTGTCGATATCTCCTGCCAAATCTGAATCCACGTAGCCTTGTAGCTTGATTTCCGATCCACCATAACATAGCCCTACATCCTTAGTACTTACCAGGTATCTAAGAATCCACTTCATAGCTTCCCAATGTTCCTTCCCGGGATTGTTCATGAACCTGCTAACAACTCCCACTACTTGACCAATGTCTGGCCTTGTGCTCACCATAGCATACATGAGACTCCCTATTTCTGACGCGTATGAGACTTTAGCCATGTAATCTCGTTCCTCTTGCATCTTTGCCTCTTGCTCCTTAGATAGCTTGAAGTGATTGGCTAATGGAGTGCTAACCAGCTTAGCACCCCTCATATTGAATCGATCAAGTACCTTGGCCATGTACTCTGCTTGTGACAACATCAGTTTCTTATTTTTCTTGTCACGATTTATCCTCTTACCTAGGATTTATTTTGCAGCTCCTAAATCCTTCATGGAAAATTCTCTAGACAGTTATCTTTTGAGATCTGAGATGTCTTTCATGCTTGAACCGGCCACAAGCATATCATCAACGTACAGAAGAAGGATGATGTACGACGTATTAAACTTCTTTAAATAACAACAGTGATCTGCATGACATCTCCTAAAACCGTTTCCCGACATGAAACTGTCGAACTTCTTGCACCACTGCCTCGGGGCTTTCTTCAGGCCATATAAACTCTTCTTCAGTCTGCACACCTTGTTCTCCTTTCCTGGTGCCACGTATCCTATTGGCTGATGCATATATATCTATTCTTCAAGGTCCCCATGAAGAAAGGCTGTCTTAACATCTAGCTGCTCTAGATGTAAGTCCTCTGTAGCAACTATACTTAAGATCATACGAATCATAGACATTTTCACTACTGGTAAAAATATTTCAGTGAAATCGATACCTGCCTTTTGTTGAAACCCTTTCACAACCAATTTGGCCTTGTACCGTTTCAAACCATCGTGCTCCTCCTTCAGTCTGTAAACCCACTTGTTATGAAGAGCTTTCTTACCCTTTGGTAGAGCGACTAGCTCCCATGTACGATTAGACTCAAGAGAGTTCATCTCCTCATCCATAGCCTGCTCCCACTTAACCTGTGTATCTGATTATAATGCCTCTTCAAAACACTCTAGTTTACCATTATCTGTCAGTAGTAGATAATATAAGGAGGGTGAGTATCGGATCGTGGGTCTCCTCTTCCGAGTAGACCTCCTCAATACCGGTATCTGTAGCCCTGCCTCATAATGCTCTTGTGCATGATCATCCTGTGGCACTGTAACACCCGTGTTCGGTAACTCTTCGAACTCTACAAATTCTTTCTCCTCAGACTTATTTTCATGCACATTGTCCTTATGCATCACTTTTTCATTGAAGACTATGCCCTTGCTTCTGATGATTTTCCTGTTTTCTGCATTCCAAAACCTGTAGCCAAAATCATGATGCCCATAGCCTATAAACGTGCACCTCCTGAACTTCGCATCTAGCTTGTTTCTGTGCTCTGCATCAATGTGAACGTATAAAGTGCAACCGAACACTCTGAGATGTGTTAGGTTCACTTCTTTCCCAGTCCACGTTTCTTCTGGTAGCCCATCATCCAATGGTGCTGAGGGACTTCTATTGATGAGATATGCGGCAATATTTACAGCATCCGCCCAAAAAGTCTTGAGCAACCCCACATGTAACCTCATGCTCCTGGCGCGCTCAAAGATGGTCCTGTTAATGCGCTCAGCCACACCATTCTGCTGTGGTGTCCCTAGAATCGTTTTCTGATGTTTGATTCCATTTGCTGCACAATACTCCTCAAACCTCTTATCACAATACTCTCTCTCATTATCAGATCTGAAACACTTTACTATTTTACCTGTCTCATTTTCTACTATGACTTTCCACTTCTTAAATACATCGAATACATCAGATTTATGCTTTAAGAAATAGACCCACAGTTTTCTACTAGCATCATCAATAAAGGAAATAAAATAACGTGAGCCACCGAGAGATGATACATGTGTGGGTCCCCACACATCAGTGTGTACAAGCTCCAACAGATGCGTCTTTGGAGTACGTTCTGTCTTCTTAAAACTTACCCTATTCTTCTTACCATACACACAGTCCTCGCAGAATTCCAAGTCAATAGACTTCAGCTCTGGTAGCTTCCCTTTTGACAATAGCAATTTCATTCCCTTTTCACTCATATGTCCCAACCTCTAATGCCATAACTGCCTATTCACTCCAGTTAATGCGACTGCGAGTGAACTATACGATCCTGAAGTCACGTACAAAGTACCTTCTTTCTTGCCTCGAGATATCACCAAGGCACCTTTTGTGATCTTCTAGGAATCACTGGTGAATGCCGTCACATAACTGGTATCGGCCAACTGCCCCACTGAAATCAAGTTACGTTTCAAACTTGGTACATGTCTGACATCCTTCAATTTTAAAGTTATTCCGTCTTTTTGACTTATCTGAACATCTCCCTTTCCAACAATACTACACAGCTCATCATCACCCAGGTATACTCTCCCAAAGTCACCTGACACATAATTACGCAGAACTCCCTTGCATAAAGTGGCATGAAACGAAGCACCTAAGTCTATAACCCAATACTCATTCCTCGCATCAAGAGATAAGATCAACGCCTTTGTGTCACTCTCCTCAGATAGATTCACTGAATACTTCCCACCTTGAGAGTTTCCTTCTTGTTTCTTAAGTGCCCTACAATCACGTTTCATGTGCCCCTTCTTGCCACAATTGTAATGCCCTGAAAATCGGAGATCGTGTATACGCTATACTCTCGAGTTCCCGGGGTCACTTATGACCGGTTTCTGTTAATATGTGTTTAATCCAATTTAATTATGCAAATCCGGAATTTCCTGAAACATGAAGCACAACCACACACGTCTACAGAAATGAGAGAAATCCATCATATATAAATACATGTCCAAAAATATGAAGGGGTCGCACATGGCATAACCCAACAAAATCCCAAAAGAATACTATGTCTAAAAAAAGAATAAGGGTGAGCCCATTGCTCAGCCATCCAATGCCGCATCTCAAGCTGGCGGAGGACCGTCCATCATCTAGAAGTAGGACAACTCGTCCTCCTCCTCGAAGCTCACCTCACCAGGCTCCTCCAGCCCTGAGTCACCTGCATCTATGAACGGGTCTGATTGGTGTTTTAAAACACTGTCCCAGAGTGGGAGTGAGTGATCAACTCAGTGTGTACTATTAGTCATAAGTTATAACGGGCATCAATTGTAATATGAACTTAATGAAAAACAGTCAATCATCAACACCTACAACTCTTATTAAATGCACATGCAATGCGATGATATGATGTATGCCCTTGCCACAGCGCTCCCTCGAGCGACTCCATCTAACGATCGCATATGGCAACACTCCCTCAGAGCGAGCTCGACTGTCGAGTCACCACCCTAACTAATGCGATGTAATGCAATCGTGTTAGCTGAGTTATTAGTTAAGTCCATTCATCCAGCAGGTTGGGGAATCTGATACACCCCACGTATTATTGCCCTAAGCTGGTTGCGAGGCCAAGGCCCCCATCAACGCGTGAGGTCGAGTTCTCACGGTCCGTGATCCCGTCGGGTTCCTCATCCCCGACTTCAAGCACATGAAGAGTGTAGAGAGAAAGGGATCGCTCGCGGTTACTACAGGAAGGCGCGGTACCCCAGCATAGGCCGACAGCTCGGACACAGTGTCCCATTCCACCATGCCCGGCTCACGAGACTGTGGACCAATTGCAATCTAGGTATCAGTCGGCTACAATGGTTGTAAGGTGTTCCAGGTTCCATACATACGTGAGCAAACAGGGTTAACAAACAAGGTTGGTCAGACAGTAGACTAGACCACACGAGTCAGGCGAGAGTGAGATGAGTGGCCTCGGGCACAAGGGACCCATGTAGTCGAACTACAGCCACCCGAACACACCCACCCAAACCCACGAATCTAGCCCTAGTGTAGTCCTACTGATGAGACTACCATCTCTCATCATGTTCCTGACCAACCCAAGAGGGTGAAGAGTATCCATAACATGCCAACTATCAATGCACCATTAACATAAACAACATCATGTTCTCATGCTTCTCAATATAAAATTCTAAATTTCTACTAACATGTAAAACTAATAATATCATGAACAAGGTGTGTGTGTGTGGTGTGGGTTAATGAGGAAGTTAGGCACTTCCTACCTCCCTTAGAGCCAAAATACACAAAAATCAAATAATCATGCATGTTATAGGGCACATCATATGAGAAAATCAAACAAGGCATGAGCATATAATCATCCATGCACAAAATCATGTGAGATGTAAGAACAACATCATATGAGAGCCAACATATAATTTTAACAAACATACAAGTCCTAGGGCTTCTCTAAATCCTTCAACATAGCATTCAACAACTAAAATCATTAAACACATACTAAAATTGGTGCTAGGCCACCTAAGAGTAATAGTCTGCACCTTTGGATTCGTTGAAGGCTTGGGAACGACCTACGAGATGTGAAATTTGGGGTCGAACGGTCGGAATACTAAAAGCAACCCTTGCATGTTAAAATTCCATGTAATCCCTTCTCATCACAAGGGTTTTAAGGAAAAATGGGTGATGGATCTTACCTAGGCGATCAACAGAATGAAATGACGGTTTCGGAGGAGGGTTTCTTCTTGGAGATGAGGTAGGAGTTGTGGGGTTTGATTTCTTTGGGCCTCACCTCGATCTAGGGTCCACCTTGCTCACCTTCCCTCTCTCTTTCTTCTCCTTCTCCCCCTTCTCTTCTCCCTTTTCTCTCTTCTTTCTTTCCTTCTCTAGGGCAAAATCGTATGGGGAGAGGGGGTGCCCAAATGAGGCCCTTTTATAATGTCAAGTTTGGTGTAAATGGCCCCAAGGGCTAGGTTTATACTATATTAGACCTATGGGAGGGTGTTTCTAGGCTCTAGGGCCCTATCACCCCTCTGGCTACAAAATTTGGTGTGAAAGTGTCTCATGACCCGATGAGGGGTCATGCAAAGTTTGGGGACAAACGGATCAACGAAAGTGGGATTGATCATACGGTTCTGATCTTCAAATGGCCCTGTGGGGACCATATCGGTGATTGGGGTAGTTCTGGTGGCCCCCTAGCCATGAAACTTATATGATAAGTGGTCCATAGCCCGATAAAGAGCCATGCAAAATTTAGGAACGATCGGATATAGGGTTGGGTCGTACCGGTCAGATTTGTGATCAACGGTCACCGTGCCACGATCGGGTCCCAGATTTTGTGGACAGGTGTGAAAAAATACATTAGACCTTCACCGTAAATTTGAAAGAAATCCGACGGCTGGAAAACCTAGTATCTCGGTTTTATTTGTAAGTGTCAGATTTTAATTCTGGCATCGGTGGGGTGCATTTAGCGAGTGCCAGATTTTAATTCTGGGTGTCCATTGGGTCCGTGGTCCGCGATGGACCACAAGCCCAGTGAGATCTTCAATTTCCTAATTTTTTAGATTTTTCTGACCCTCCTCGGTCGCTGGGTGGCCCACATTTTTGTTAAGTGTAAACAAGTCATCTAGCTTGGCGGCCCGCACTTTGTCCTATCATAACAAGTCATCTAACATTGAGTACTAATGGTCATTAAGTGATATTATAAATTAATTAAAAAGAAATTTTTAAAGATTTTTAGAAATTCCAAAAAAATGAAAATCCAGGATGTTACAATCTACCCCCCTTAAAAATAATTTCGTCCCCGAAATTGCCTAAGGGTAATAAGTAAAGATATTATCATTTCATTTGCTTAAGTTTTGCTGGTTTTAGGTTTATATACGTTTTAGGGTATATATGTTTAATACGCTAGCCTAGCTCATTATGATATACCCCCCTTAAAAGTTTTCACATTTGAGGTTTGAAAACAAATGTCAAAATCATCATTATCGCACTATGTATTTGACAATAAGGTTTACCTAAGGGTGGTATATTATGCTCTTTATGATTGGGTTAATACGAAAAGACAGTTGTGGTAGGCTTGATCCCATACGTCGATCATCTGCCTAAGCAGGGCAGAAAGATCGTTGTATCCTTTCTTAGTCCTGGTAAATCCTAGTCTTCTGCTCGGTCAAAGCATTGAGTCCGTTGGTATTCACCCAGGAACGAGAATTAGGTTAAGACGCGAATACTTCGCAAATGTATGGTTCCGTAATTCCGTAGTTCGATTATTCTTAATATTTGGAAGACATTAAAATTCATTAACAGTTCAAGCTTCACATTTATAATATTTTAGTGGGCGGTGAGTTTCTCGCGATGCCCATGATCAAACGACTATCCTAGAAAGGTTTCAAGGATCTTAAGGTTCCTCTCAACATTACCATTTTGATCCTATAGTTAGTGAGTTATGGAAAAATCACGTTTTGGTTTCATAAATTTCAAGAATGAAGGAATAGTCGAGGTTCTAATGTATTCGAGAGGTTTGGAGTGCTAATAACGCTAGTAAGGACACAGTAAGGCAATCATACATACAAGCATTCACAAGGTGACAAGAAAATTCCAAGGCAATCCATACATTCATATTGAATTCAAAGTGCCATTAGTATGACCAGTTACATCATACAATATAGATTACATAATTCTCTAGACATTCCAAACATAAGGAAAAAAACAACCTAGTCAAGCAAACGTCCTAACTATCCTACAACACACGCAGGTAGACTTAATCGACTTAAAGCAAACTACTAATTATCGAAAAGGTTATGCTACTACTCTTCTGGGTCGGGCGAAGATAGGGGTACTTCTTCCCCTTGAGGGAAAAGATCACCAGAATGGAGAAGAAAGAGGCAACGGTTGCTAAGAATGCCATATCCCTCAGCTAGGATGGATTGACTGTGAGAAATGTAGGTGGGTCGTTGGAGGGAAGATTTTAGGGGTGGTTTTGAGAAGACTTGAGAGTGAGTTTAGAAATGTATTTGAGGAAGGTTTGTTAAGGATGGGTCGTGTAGAAATGGGTTACAAATGAATGTGGAAGGATAGGTGTAGGAATGGATTTGAGAATGGGATTGAGAAAAAGAAAATGGTTAAGAAAGGGTTTGGGAATATGGTTTTGAGGATGGGAGAGGGAGAGGTCTCTCTCTCTAGGGGTTTTGAAGCAATGGAGGGGAATGAGAGGGAAAGAATAAGGGTTTAATTTAATCTCCCAGGATGATTCCTAGGATCCTTAAAAGCAATTCCTAATTTGACTTCGAATCCTAAAACTCTACGATGAAAGAGATACATCTGGTCTATCGGCAACTTTTAGTTGTAGGAACCTTCGGTTTCAATACATCTTTTGTTTATAAGTATTTATTACTTTTAATTACTGGATAATTTTTATGGTGATTCATAATTAAGTTGAACCTTTTTATACAAGATTTTAATCCATTTCAAGTTCCATAAAAATTAAAAATAAATAAATTTTAGAAGCATAAGTTATTTGAAACTAATAATTTCCTATAAGATACTAAAATGTATTTAATTCTTGTAATGTTTCTTATACTTTTAGTAACAGAATTATTTTTAAATTTTTTATGATGATTTATTATTAAGTTTCAAGTCATCCCACAAAATTTCATATCATTTAGAGTTGTAAATAAATTATTAAAACTCTAAGAGCAACAACTGCTTGAAATTAAAAATTTTCAGATAGTTGACAAAACATCTTAATTTTAACTATATTATAATTTTTATTTTATTTTATTATTATTTTTATATAAAACTACACTCATCAGGTTTCAATCTTGCTTTTAAATCGCCTAAATCGGAGTTGTAACGAAGGAGATATGAGTTTTTGAAATCATACGAAAATTCTGACAAAGAAAATGGGCTGCCCGACCATTGCCTGGAAGGTCGTATTTGTGGCCGGCCTCGGACCGGGCGTATGGCGGCGGCTTCGGGTGCTATGGCGCCGGCGCTTTGGAGTGTTGGGTGCTGACAGCGTCGGTGGGCGTTTTCCCATATAGGCGCACCTTGCAACGGCCATATCTCGCAAATCGGGATGAGTTATTCGACGTGCCATATATGAATTTGGGGTAGGAGAAGCCAATATATCTAAATAACATGGTTATTTCATAATATTCCATCAGGTTAATGGTTAAAAGTCTATTTTACTTATATTTTTACTATTTATAATAAATTTTTGTTTACTTATAGTTCTTTATCCTTGAACTTTAGGATTTGTGTCTAAGATGAAGGTACATAAAAAATTTTGAAGGATAAATGGGTAGAAGGCGAGGATTTAAAGGAGATAGGTTGAAAGAGGAGTTTAGACTTAGGCTTGTTTGGCTAGTGGCATTAAGCTGTACTAAATGAGATTACAATGCTAATCCCAACTCAAGATTGGGAATGACATGTTTAGGATGAGTGTGGGATGGGATTTAAAATTTATTTCATAGGCTTTGCAAAATGAGTCTTGTGTGGGAAGGTGTAATATGAGATTTTCAAATCCAGTGATAATGAATTTCTAAGTGTAATTTGAAAGAAAATCCCGGGATTTACCATTAATTGAATGCATTCTAACTGGGGTATTGTAAAACATGGGATACACTCGTTCCAGGGACGATACCTTACACATATATTTATCGTTACTCTCACAATTCCATTTACCCTAATCTCACATATTTTAGTTGGCCCAACAGTCCCTTAGGGATTATGTGGAGTGAAATAACTAAATTTTCTAGCTAGTCAAATCGAGTCTTGCTGTCAAGTACCTAAATTCTTGTCCAGGAACGGGACGAGGCACTGGAAGACACTCGGATCCCCTTCTCTAGCATTACTACTCCCTCTCGCTATCGAACCCTAACACCTTGAAAGTCTTACCTTCCGCCTAAGAGCGTCAGCTCAGGGACTGAGGTGGTTCCTAGGATTTTTGTGTTTTTTTATTACATTTCCTATCAAGTCAGCGGACGCGTTAGTGAGTTCATGACCCATGACCCAATTGATTCCAAACTATTACTCTGATACCATCTTGTAATGCCCTGAAAATCAGGGGTCGTGTATACGCTCTACTCCCGAGTTCTTGGGGTCACTTATGATCGGTTTTTGTTAATATGCGTTTAATCCGGTTTAATTATGCAAATCCAGAATTTCCTGAAACATGAAGCACAACCACACACGTCTACAGAAATGAGAGAAATCCATCATATATATATACATGTCCAAAAATATGAAGGGGTCGCACATGGCGTAACCCAACAAAATTCCAAAAGAATACTATGTCTAAAAAAAGAATAAGGGTGAGCCCATTGCCCAACCATCCAATGCCGCATCTCAAGCTGGCGGAGGACCGTCCATCATCTAGAAGTAGGACAGCTCGTCCTCCTCCTCGAAGCTCGCCTCACCAGGCTCCTCCAGCCCTGAGTCACCTACATCTATGAACGGGTCTGGTTGGTATTTTAAAACATTGTCCCAGAGTGAGAGTGAGTGATCAACTCAGTGTGTACTATTAGTCTTAAGTTATAACATGCATTAATTGTAATATGAACTTAATGAAAAGCAGTCAATCATCAATACCTACAACTCTTATTAAATACGCATGCGATGCGATGATATGATGCATGCCCTTGCCACAACACTCCCTCGAGCGACTCCATCTAACGATCGCATATGACAACACTCCCTCAGAGCGACCTCGACTGCCGAGTCGTCACCCTAACTAATGTGATGCAATGCGATCGTGTTAGCCGAGTTATTAGTTAAGTCCATTCATCCAGCAGGTTGGGGAATCTAATACACCCCACGTAATACTGCCGTGATCCACGTAATACAGCTGGTTGCGAGGCCAAGACCCCATCAACGCGTGAGGCTGAGTCCTCGCGGTTCGTGATCCCGTCGGGTTCCTCATCCCCGACTTCAAGCACATGAGGAGTGCAGAGAGAAAGGGATGGCTCGCGGTCACTACAGGGAGGCGCGGTACCCCAGCGTAGGCGACAGCTCGGACATAGTGTCCCATTCCACCATGCCCGGCTCACGAGACTATGGACCAATTGCAATCTAGGTATCAGTGGGCTACAATGGTTGTAAGGTGTTCCAGGTTCCATACATATGTGAGCAAACATGGTTAAGAAATAAGGTTGGTCAGACAGTAGGCTAGACGCACGAGTCAGACGAGAGTGAGACGAGTGGCCTCGGGCACAAGGGACCCATGTAGTCGAACTACAGCCACCCGAACACACCCGCCTAAACCCACGGATCTAGCCCTAATGTAGTCCTACCGATGGGAATACCGTCTCTCATCATGTTCCTGACCAACCTAAGAGGGTGAAGGGTATCCATAACATGCTAACTATCAATGCACCATCAACATAAACAACATCATGTTCTCATGCTTCTCAACATAAAATTCTAAATTTCTACTAACATGCAAAACTAATAATATCATGAACAAGGTGTGTGTGTGTGGTGTGGGTTAGTGAGGAAGTTAGGCACTTCCTACCTCCCTTAGAGCCAAAATACACAAAAATCAAAGAATCATGCATGTTATAGGGCACATCATATGAGAAAATCAAACAAGGCATGAGCATATAATCATCCATACACAAAATCACGTGAGATGTAAGAACAACATCATATGGGAGCCAATATATAATTCTAATAAACATACAAGTCCTAGGGCTTCTCTAGATCCTTCAACATAGCATTCAACAACCAAAATCATTAAACACATACTAAAATTGGTGCTAGGCCACCTAAGAGTAATAGTCCGCACCTTTGGATTCGTTGAAGGCTTAGGAACGACCTAGGAGATGTGGAATTTGGAGTCGAACGGTCGGAATCCTAAAAGCAACCCTTGCATGTTAGAATTCCATGTAATCCCTTCTCATCACAAGGGTTTTAAGGAAAAAGGGGTGATGGATCTTACCTAGGCGATCAACGGAAGGAAATGGCGGTTGCGGAGGAGGGTTTCCTCTTAGAGACGAGGTAGAGAGTTGTGGGGTTTGATTTCTTTGAGCCCCATCTCGATCTAGGGTCCACCTTGCTCACCTTCCCTCTCTCTTTCTTCTCCTTCTCCCCCTTCTCTTCTCCCTTTTCTCTCTTCTCTCTTTCCTTCTCTAGGGCAAAATCGTATGGGGAGAGAGGGTGCCCAAATAATGCCCTTTTATAGTGCCAGGTTTGGTGTAAATGGCCCCAAGGGCTAGGTTTTTACTATACTAGACCTATGGGAGGGTTTTTCTAGGCTCTAGGGCTCTATTACCCCTCTAGCCACCAAATTTAGTGTGAAAGTGTCTCATGACCCAATGAGGGGTCATGCAAAGTTTGGGGACAAACGGATAAACGAAAGTAGGGATTGATCATACGGTTTCGATCTTCAAATGGCCCTATGGGGACCATAACGGTGATTGGGGCAGTTCTGGTGGCCCCCTGGCCATGAAACTTATAAGATAAGTGATCCATGACCCGATGAAGCGCCATGCAAATTTCGGGAACGATCGGATATGGGGTTGGGTCGTACGGGTTAGATTTGCGATCAACGGTTACCATGCCACGATCGGGACCCAGATTTTGTAGACGGGTGTGAAAAAATACATTAGACTTTCACCGTAAATTTGGAAGAAATCCGACAGCTGGAAAGCCTAGTATCTCGATTTTATTTGCAAGTGCCAGATTCCAATTCTGGCATCAGTGGGGTGCATTTGACAAGTGCCAGATTCTAATTTTGGGTGTACATTGGGTCCGTGGTCCGTGATAGACCACAAGCCTAGTAAGATCTTTAGTTCCCTAATTTTTTAGATTTTTCTGACCCTCCTCGGTCGCTGGGTGGCCCACACAGTTGTTAAGTGTAAACAGGTCATCTGGCTTGGCGGCCCGCACTTTGCCCCATCATAACTAAACTGGTCCGCCCCAGTATAAACTAACATTGAGTGTTAATGGTCATTAAGTGATATTATAAGTTAATTAAAAAGAAATTTTTAAGGATTTTTGGAAATCCCAAAACAGTGAAAATCTAGGATGTTATAACAATGCCAACACCCGTCTTTGTCTTTCAGTCCCTTGGACTTCTTCCTCGACTTAGAACGCTAGTGTTTATTGCTTCCTTTGTTCAGCGATCTTCCTCTTCCTTCAACGTTTAGAGCATTCTCTGAATCCCCTAAAACTCTTGATGCCTTCCTTCTAGATTCTTCGCTGAGAATTAGACCGGCCACATCATCAAATTTCAGCTTTGTCGACCCTGAAGAATTGCTCACAGCAATCACCAAACCATCCCATCTGTCTGGCAAACTGGATAAGATCAATAATGCTCTGACCTCATCCTCAAAAATAATGCCAATGGATTTTAACTGGCTCGTGACTGTATTGAACTCGTTTAGATGTTCAACCACGCTCCCACCATCTGACATCTTCATGTCGAATAGTTGTTTCATAAGATGAACCTTGTTAGATGCTGAGGGCTTTTCATACATGGTGGCTAGGGCCTCCATTAATTCTTTTGTAGTTTTCACCTTGGATATATTAAAGACGACGCTCTTAGACAAAGAGAGTCGGATCGTTCCTAAAGCCTTCCTATCCAGTAAAAACCATTCATCATCTGTCATCTTTTCTGGTTTCTTCTCTTTTCTTCCTAGAGGAATGTAGAGGTCCGTCTGATACAGATAATCCTCCATCTGCATCTTCCAGAAGGTAAAGTTTGAACCATCAAACTTCTTAATTCTAGTTTTTCCATCTTCCGCCATCGCTCCCAATAGAACTAAAGCTTTGATACCAGTTGTTGTGCAGCACGCCAACAACGCAGTAAGCCTAGATCTAATCTCAAGCCTCACTCACAAACGATAAACATGAAGAAATATAAACTAAAAATAGATCAAAGCATCCAAAACAAACCACAAGATAAGATATATGTGGAAAAACCCCAATCTAGGGTAAAAAACCACGGATGCAAACTTCCACTATGAAGAGTGAAGATTACAAGGCAATATACTAACCTCTCCCTTGGAAGTACAGAGAAAATCCCTTGCCCACACCTTAGAAATATTTTCCAATATTCACCTTAACCTTAGAATAGCCCTAGGGACTCCAATTTATAGTTTTGGCAACTTCCCTTTTGCATCCCAGTTACGAAAGGACTTGTGACACGAAATCCGCAAAACTCTTTTCCACATCCCAGTTGCGAAAGGACTTGCGACATGAAATCCGCAAAACTCCTTTCTGTATCCCAGTTGTGAAAGGACTTGCGACACGAAATCCGCGACCTCGACTGGTAGTGGGCGGCCCCAGATGTGGCTCCACTTCTCAACAGTCCCGGGATATAAGCAATCCCATGGATCTTAAAACAATCCACTGACATCACTATCATTACCTTAAAATTGATCTCATCCCTTGGTTGGATGGATTGGAAGGTAAAATCCCGGGATATGCCGGGCGTGCCAAACAGACTCAGTGAACTTGTCTCGGGACATAGCAATCCCATGGATCTTAAACCAATCCACCAACACCACCATCATTACCTTAAAATCCATCCCATCCCTCCTAATCCCATGGGATTCGCCCGACCAAACAAGCCCTTCGTTGAAATATGGAATAGACTATTGGAATGCATGGAAATAAGATTGATGTAGTAGGAAGAGATGAAAATGTTTTATGAAGTTGTCGCTAGAGTTGGGCATTGAGTCGAGTTGGATCGAGTTAGGGCTGACCCGATTCGATTTGGTTTTGAAATAGGCTTGACCCAAACTCGACCCGACTCAATATCGTGTCCAGTGTGCCTGACCTGATCTGAGTCTGGGTTTAGCCTGGACTAATCTAGATCGAGTCCAACCTAGTTAGAAGTTGATTTATGGTTCACACTTCGAATGACAATTTCTCTTGATTTAGAATGAATTTCTTCAATCTGAGACGCACCTGGGGCCTAGTCATGTTGTGACCCACATAGGACTATGCCCGGATTTGACAAACCATGTCCGCTTCCATTAGGGCTTCTTTCAGTCCATCTATACCAATAATAGGTTTGTGGCCCACTCTACATCATTCTATGAAATCTTCGGTCATAAGATGGTCGGCTCTATTTGGGATGTAAGAAATGAAGAATAGCAATGCTCCTCAATTAGAGAAGATTATTGAAGCTCTTTAATCCACAACTTCTATGATCTAATCATACAACCTAAGGGAGGGTAATCTTAGAGAGATGAAAGCACTTCAACATTTTCTATATGACATCCTCGGTTAATCTTCAAATCTTCTCACCCGAAACCAGCTGTGAGAGGGTTGTCTTAGAGAGATGAGAGTACTTCACCCTTTTCTCTAGGACATATTGACCTAATCTTCAAAGCTTAAAATTGTTATTGTGGTGTGTTGAAAATGAGACGGGTGATGAGTATTTATAATTAGAAGTGATGACATTTTAATTATTTTAAGGTGGATGAGGGGTAAAATGATATATGGCCTGTTATTATTGGCACTTAAAAACTCTTGGACTTGTGACATCTTTTCATCGAATGATTGGAGACGATTACCATGGTAATATTAGTGAAGGTTAAGGAAAAATAGTAAAATGATTTTGTTTTAGGGATTTTTGGTACTAATGGTGGAAAATAGCTTATAATAATGAGGGGAAAATAATAGAAAAAAAAAAACCCAAAGAAATGATGTTATAAATGAGTCATCATAAAACTAAAAAATCAATTTTCACTTGTAATCTATGACCAAATCCTATCATCTAACTCACTGATTAGCCATTGATTGCGGAGACGGAGACACCCATCTAGATGACTTGGATCAGGCTTTAGGTTGGTTTTGATTGAGTTGGAGGTGTTTGGGATGGACTTATACGAACTTACATGGACTTCAATAGGATGTGTGATTTTGGATTTTTGTGTGAGAAATGATCCTTCTGGTTGGACAAGATCGATCATTCTATTCCTGGTGGGTGGGACATCTACATGTACATTTGTATAAAAGTCACACCTATCAGAAATTCCTATCCGTCTTAACCGATTGAATGATAAGAAGCACACGTAATTAATGGCAAAAAATTAATTGGTAGATTTATTTGTTAGGCCTTTTTTTTTTTTAAAACACATGCACACACCCCTACACACTCACGCTGTAGTGGAATTTCACCACCTATGGATACTCAACCCTTGACTGGGTGTTGAAACTCCTGAGAGTCCACCACTGGAGCAAGAATAAGGATCATTAGCCTTCAATAGATGGTTGGACCCATAGACCAAATTGATAATTAATCCTGCCATGTGCACCATGCATCACTCCATTCCCTACTTGTATTAAATATAAAAGGTGAGAGTTTCAACCTTTTTTACTTTTCAATTTTAGTCCAATTAATACAAATCATCAGTCCATAAGAATATAATTACACCCATTGAAAAGTTAGGATTTTATTTATTTGTTTTTTTTTTAATGATAAGACGACCAGTTGATTTTATCAAAACCTTTAAAAAGGTGGATCCTTTCTTAAAAAAAAAACAATGCAATCCATTCAATTAGTTGTGGTAGCATCATATTTCACCGTAGAATTTTGGTACCTTGATTACTTATACGACATCCATTGATTGAATGGTTAGCATTTATTGATCGGTGTATTGTAAGGTAAATGGTACATAAACTTCAATAATTTTGATGGTACAAGGATCCGGATTCTCGGCTTGCCACAAATAGAGATTTCTTGTTTCCCGGCATCTTGATTAGTCCATGTAAGTGATGACTTTGGTCAGCATTGTAGATGTGACCCAATCACATTGCAACAAATAGGAATTTGCTCTTTGAGGCAAGCAAATGATTCGGATTCTATAAGAAATGACACATGTTTAGAGAAATATGTTACCACAATTTTCAAAATGTTAGAGAACTAGTGCAGTAGTTTCTGGTCTTATTTTGCCTGTCTAACTATCCTCTTATTACCTGTGTTAATAAAAGCATAGACATGGTTGGACCATATTTCAAATTGGACCACATGGGTCTCATCTACTTCACATCTTAAAAAGTTGTTACTTCTACTCTTAGAAAAAAAAATGGACCTATATTGAGAAGCAATTTAAGAACTGAAAACGTTGTCTTCGCTTGCACATGCATAAGTCAAATCACATTAATATGGGCAAATGACTTCATGTGGATGAGATCCACCACATGTCCCATCTTTTTGGCCCAGGCTAGACAAATCAGGCTTGCTTTGGCAAGCTATAACGTAGGAAATAGTTGAGATGGAGAAGCCCACCTTAAAATCTTTCAACTTGTAAGGTCCAGTGATGTGTACATGTGCCATCCAATCCATTCATCTAACTTGCAATCTATTTAGATGGAAGGAACATCGAAAAAAAGGACATTCTAAAACGCATGTGAACCACACAAAGCGACTTTAAAAAATTTAGAGATGAATTGGGATTGTTCCCTATGATGTGATCCATTTGAGCATTGGATCTTTCTAATTGTTGAGATTTGTTGTGAATATAATGCCATAAACCTGATAAACGAGATGGATCTGATCCGGCGAAGCCATTATCATTCTACATGCTTTCAAATAAGGCCCAAACACACACACATGGATATACTTGTAGCAATCTTATTTTACATGTTTTGCAGGGTGGGGCTACAGTGAAATTAGGACACTCATGAACCCGTACAAATGAGTCATCCACCATGAAATTTGGATGACGATATTATTGGATGGTAGTCCATTGTTATAAGCACCGCAATGCTAAGTATATTTTTAGAAAAGTTAATTAGGCTCATACTATAATTAGATGAGCACAACATAGAAAGCCAACATCCATTAATCCAAAATTAGGTGACGGTCAATAGAATTAAATTGGTCTAATCTTCGGGCCATCAGTCGGGCAACTCTTGCAGATGGTTTGATGCCATAACATGCTTTGTAAGTCCCCATCCCGCAATGCTTCATATCATTACAAAGTTGCATAGAATATGACATAAGGGCCTATGATAAGAGAGATTTCATGAAAAAAGAAAATAAAAGTGTAATCAATTGTGTTTTCTCTTAGAGCCCGTGGTTAACTTTAAATATATGAAAATCGTGGTAAATAAGTAATGATGGCTTGATATTTGTGGCAGGTAAAGACATTGACTTGTATGATCTTTTAAAAGAGTCTCATGTAGACTTTATGTGCCCTACCATGATGTATGTGTTTGATTCAAGCCATCTATTTATTTTGTCAAATCATTTTAGAGCATGAGCTATAAAATATGAGGTATATCCAAAACTTTTGTAGCCTTGAAGAAGTTTTCTATGGTAGGTGTTTAATCATCATAAAATCGACTTGATATTTGGATCTACCTCATCTTCCGGCTCATGCCCTAAAATGATATGAAAAAAATGAATGGATGGTGCAGATGTAACATAGACATCATGGTGAGCCTCATTTGTTATAAAGTTGAATTTTGCTCGATTTCTATGTGAGATTCCAAGCTAAACCAAACATGAAGCACTTCTCATAATTGTTTGTTTACCATCACTTACATGCATTTACAGCTAACCAAAAACTCCTTATATTTAGTTTACAAAGAGAATTATAATTTCATCAATGACATCCAATCCTTATTCTAATTAATTAGGGTCAACTACACTAATTCCATTTCGCCTTAAATTCATGATGAAAGTTATGGTATAAGTTCAATGCCATCTTCAACTCTCATCCTTTATTGGGACATTGGATTGACAATGAGAGAACAAAATTCGCATAAGCACAATGCTGCATACAGTTACATAGTTCGATTACGATAAGAATTATTAAATTTATTATTTATATATTTCTATTTTTATCATTTTTAAGCACAAAAATCAAGATGATTCTCATTAGATGAAGTAAAGAGATTTGCATCTGCAAATCAAATATCCCATTCAAATGAAATCCATTTCTCAACGGCACTTTCAAAAATAATGACTTCTAATGTTGTTGTTGCATGAACCACCTCTTATCAAACAAGCCTTGAGAAAAATATTGCGAAGAATGTCATGGAGCTGGAATATGTATGGGTGTATGGGTGTATCTTGCACACATGATTTATGTATTAAAATAATACCCATGATACAATCAAGTCCATTTTACTATTATTATTACTTATTTTATAGATCAATTGATGCATTGACCGTTAACTATTTTGTTTTACACCATTACTGCAATATCCTGAAAATTGGGGGTCTTGCATAAACTCGACTCCTAAGTTCCTGGGTGTCACTTATGCTCATTTTTTTTTAAAACTAATTTACGTTTAATCAGATTTAAATGCACAACATGGAATTTCCTGGAACATGAAACATAATCACAATTAATCTACTGAAATGAAAAAAGTTAAATATATATATACAAGTCCAAAAGAACATAAGTGGGTCGCACAAGGCGTTGCCCAACAAATCACAAAAAGAATGTTATATCAAAAAAATAAGCTGAGTCCACTACTAAGCGATCCAGAATCCAATCTACTGAGCCGGTGAAGACCCGCTCATCAACTGAAAGTAGGAGAACTCATCCTCCCCCTCGAGGCTCGTGTCGTCAGGCTCCTCCAAATCTGTATCACCTGCATATATAGGCGAGTCTGGTTAGTGTTTTAAAACACCGTCCTAGAGTGGGAGTGAGTAATCAACTCAGCGGATACTATTAGTCTTAAGTTGTAACAGACATCAATTATATTATGAACTTAATGAAAAACAATCATTCACAAACACCTAACTAATCTTATTAATGCATATGCATAATAGATGATATGATGCATGCCCTCGCCACAACACTCCCTCAAGCGATACCATCTCACGCTCGCATATGACAACACTCCCTCATTGTGACCTCGACTGCCGAGTCACCAACCTAATTAGTGCGATTTGATGATAGTGTTAACTGAGTTCTTAGTTAATTTCATTCATCCAGCAGGTTTGGGAATCTGGTACACCACACGTATCAATGCCCTAATCTGGTTGCGAGGCCAATGCCCCCCAACGTGTGAAGCCAAGACCCCGCGATCCTTGATCCCGTCGGGTTTCTCATCCCTGACGCCAAGCACATGGGGAGTGCCGAGAGGAAGAGATCGCTCGCGGTCACTACGGGGAGGCGTTTTTCTCATCCCTGACGCCAAGCACATGGGGAGTGCCGAGAGGAAGAGATCGCTCGCGGTCACTACGGGGAGGCGTATAACCCCAGCGTAGGCCGACAGCTCGGACATAATGTCCCATTCCACCATGCCCAGCTCACGAGGCAATGGATCAACTTCAAGTGGTTATCGTTGGGCTGCAATGGCAGTAGGGTGTTTCAGGTTCCATACATATGTGAGCAAACAAGGTTAACAAATAGGGCTAGTCGGTAAGTAGGCTAGACCGTATGAGTCAGGCGAATATGCGACGAACGACATCGGGTACAAGGGACCTATGTAGTCAAACTATTGCCGCCCATACACACCCGCCCAAGGCCACGGGTTTAGCCCTAACATAGTCCTACCGATGGGACTACCGTCTCTCCTCATATTCCTGACCAAACCAAAGGTATGAATAGTGATTTATAGCATGCCAATTACCAATGCATCATCCAACATAAGTAACATCATGGTTTCATACTCCTCAACATACAATTTAGATTCTCGTAGCAAGCAAGACTAACAATATCATGAAATAAAGTGCATGTGAGTATGTGTGTGGTTGAGGAAGTTAAGTACTTCCTTTATCTTAAGAAATTATAAGCACAAGAGTAATGAATCATGGATACTAAGAAGCAACACTATAAGAAAAAATTCAACAAGGCATGAGCATGAGATCATCCATACAGAAAATCATGTAAGAAGAAAGAACATCATCATATGAAAAGCAAACACACAATTTCATGCAAATCCAACAAACATGTAATTCCTAGGATTCTTCTATATTCTCCAAATATAGCATCCAAACAATCAAAATCATTAGATTCGTAATAAAATTGGTGCTAAGCCACTTAAGGATAATAGTCCGCACCTTCGGATTCGTTGAAGGCTTGGGAACGACCTAAAAGATGTGGAATTTGGGGTCAAACGGTCGGGATCCCTAAAGCAACATTTATAGGTTAAGTTTCCATGTAAATCTCCCTCATCACAAGGGTTTCAATGAAAATGGGTGATGGATCTTACCTAGATGATCAACGGAGTGAAAAGGGCGGTCTTGAATGAGGGATTCTTCTTGGAGAAGATGTAGGGAGTTGTGGGGGTTTATTTTCCTTAGGTCCCACCTTGATCTAGGGTCCACCTTGCTCACCTTCACACTCTCTTTCTCTCCTCCTTGCTCTCTTGCTCTCTTTTTCTCCCTTGGTAAAGGTGGTTGTGGTGAGGGTTATGAGATAAGGGGCTAGGGCTTTATTTCCTAGAGTTGGGCCCTTTGGCCCCAAGCTTCCACAATTTTTTAAAATAGACCGTTAGGATTCCCTATTGGTGTTGGGGTGGCCTTAATACCCCTCTGGCCACCAAACTTGGTGTGTAGGTACCTTATGGCCCAATGAGAGGTCATGCAAAGTTTGGGAACAAACGGATGATCGAGTATGGGATTTGAGCATACAGTTCCAATCTTTAAATGGCCCTGAGGGGCCCATTTCGGTGATTAGGGTGGCTCTGGTGGCCCTCTGGCTATGAAACTTACAGGATAGGTGATCTATTGCCCGATGAAGGGCCATGCGAAATTTGGGAGCGATCGGATATAGGGTTTGATCGTACGGGTCCGGTTTACGATCAACGGTCATTATGCCACGATCGAGTCCTAGATTTTGTGGACGGGCGTAGAAAAATACATTAGACCTTCACCGTAAATTTGGAAGAAATTTGACGGCCGAAAAGTTTGGTATCTTGGTTTTATTTGCATGTACCAGATTCCAATTCTGGCATTGGTGGGGTGCATTTGGCAAGTGCCAGATTCTGATTCCGGATGTCCACTAGGTTTGTGGTCTGCGATGGACCACAAGCCCAGTGAGATCTATGCTTTCTCAAGTTTTTAGATTTTTCTGACCTTCCTCGGCTGCTGCACGTCCTACACAAGCTGTCGCCGAGTACAAATCGATCATCTGACTTGATAGCCTGCAAACGATCTGATCATGACCAGACTGGACCACTCGTGTATAAGCTAACGTTGAGTGCTAATGGTCAGTAAGTGATAATATAAGTTAATAAAAAATAATTTCAAGAATTTTTTTGAAAATCCAAAACAGTGAAAATTCAGGATGTTACAATTACTTTAATAGCTAAAGATCAAATGATTATGTAAGGCTCACCCCCACAGCACATGATATTGTCCGCTTTGCTGAAGCTCACGGCTTTAAAATGCGTCATTTGGGGAAAGATACTGGTAGCTCACACAACCACTGGTAGCTCGCCCAGACCCGGTGCTCCCGTGGTCCCGCCCACAACAGGGTCCGCCCACTCAGCACCTACCCAAATAATATTGTCCGTTCCGCCCCTTAGGGCTCACGGGTTTGTTTCTGTATAACGGAAGCTCAGGGCCAATCACCCACAGAACACGTCATATCTGTTAAGGGAGAAACACAACATATAACCACCACAACTTTAGACAACTCTTCCGATGTGGGACAAGTTACGCTACGATCAAGCGCAACAAGAGCTCGCCTCAAAGACAAGTAGCACTGCCACACAGTGCTTTGCCGGCCCACACTGGGGCCGCCCACATGTGTGCCCGCCCACATGAAGTAGTGACCGGAGCGTCACATTATCCCCCACCGAGGGCAGAGCCGTCCTCGGCTCTGATACCATTTGTAAGGCCCACCCTCATAGCACATGATATTGTCCGCTTTACCGAAGCTCACGGATTTAAAACGCGTCATGTGGGGGAAGGGTAGCTCGCAAACAGACCCGGTGCTCCCGTGGTCCCGCCCACATCAGCACTTACCCGTCCATGATATTGTCCAACTCAACTGTCATCAGAGTGCACAGCGGAGGTTTTGCTTGGCGCACAAGGCCAACGCGTCATGTCTGTTAAGGGAGAAACCCAACATATAACCACCACAACTCCAAATAACTCTTCCGATGTGGGACAAGTTACGCTACAGTCAACCGCAACAAGATGGCTCGCCCAAAGACAGATGGCACTTGCCACCATAAGTAGTCTGCTAGCCACACCTGGGGGCCCGCCCACGTGTGCCCGCCCACATGAAGAAGTGACCGGGGCGTCACAGATTAAGATGGCATGATAGAAAAGACTTTTAAGACATAAACCATGTGTACTGGACTCAACTCTGATAGTGGCCCATCAAGTATCAAGGAGTGCTAGAAAACCTCTGTGAGCATCACCATGATGTATGTGTCTTATGTTATACTTATATTGTGGAATAAACATATCATCTATGCATTAATAATGGAAATTCTATACTTTAATCTTAAAGAGATACTTGATTGGGAAAACATTTTGAATGTCACAATTTCTTCAAGAAGGGATTTTGGTCTTTTGCACATTACACCTTTGGGAGAACTTTTAATAAGACTAGGATTTTCTGACTTTATCTGGGTGAGGGAACCAAACATGCATATATATATAGGAAAGAGGGCCAAAGAAGCTTACCTATCACACTTCTCCTCAAGAATCTTCACACCATAGGTTTTTATATCCGACTTAATAACCATATATGGGGACAACAGTTTAAACTTCTTACCCTGTACATATATGTAATAATTACAACTATAGTAGAGCCCACTATATTACTCAATTTGAATAATCCAACGATCAAATTAAAATTGGTGATCATGTGTAGCCCATGTAATAAGAGTCTTACATCTTATCTACACAATTCATTTATTTCGTCAGCTCATATTAGGACATGAGCACAAAAATAAGGCAAACTCAGATCTCAAGTGAACCCACCACAAGAAAATGTGATGATGGAACACCCACCATTAAATTTTTCTTAAAGCTCATTATAATGTTTATTTGCTATCCAAACCATTGATTAGGTCACACAAATTTGGACGTTATTTCCTTGATCCAAAACTTTTGTGGCCCTTCATTAGTTTTTAATTGGGAGCATTCAATTGCCATTATTTTCTATGGTGTGGTCCACCTGAGATTTGGATCTTACTTATTCTCGGCATCATACCCTAATATGAGATCACAAAATGAACGAACGGAGTGGATAAAACAATTACGGTACCGAGGGGTCACTACCGAAGCCACGGTCCATCTACACGGGCCCTGTATATGGTGGGAGGACTTTATTTGTCCTAGTCTGCCACGTGTCATGTGCAGGGAGTAGTCTACCATACTATGGTTCCTCCGCCTCCATCGTATAAAAACGGGCGCGGTCTTATTTAAAAAGTAACTGGTAACTCAAGGAGTTGCTGCCGGCTTTTGCCAGTTATTTCCGCCACGTTTCGCTTGTACAGCACGAGTAATATGGTAGACTCTTGACTATGGGGCTAACAGTGATATATGTGACTTAAATCCACACCGTCCAACCACTTTTAAAGCTCATTTTAAAGCATTATGCAAAAAATGAGTCTTATTAATATCTTGGGTGGACCACACTACATGTATATTAGAGCCGCATGTGATCTATTATGACCCTTCATTTTCCTCACCCACTGATTGGAATCTATCACCACTAGAGCTGGGCATGGGACGAATGGACTCGACTAACTCGGCTCATTTGGACCTACTCGATCTGAACCGAATGAGTGAGTTAGTTTGAACCGAGTAAGCTTCGCCCAATTTGAACTTAAACTGAGTCAAGTCCAAGTTACCCAATAACTCGACTTGAAACTCGATCCGTTGGACTCGACTCAATCCGAAACTTAACTCAACTCGGATTCGGGTAAATATATATACAACTCTAGTTTTCAAGTATCTTTTAACTTAGCCGCCGCGCTTAACCCCAATCCAAACTTCAACACTCTCTCCCTCCCTCCCTCATCCTCCTCCTCCTCCTCCTCCTCCTCCTCCTCCTCCTCTCCCTCCCTCATCTTCCTCCTCTCCCAAATACGGACGACGGCAGACCATCCGCCACCATCACCACTCCTCCTCCTCCTCCTCCTCCTCTCTCTCTCTCTCTCTCTCACACACACACACACACACACACACACACACACACACCTCCACTTCCTCCCACCCTCCCTCGATTCGTCTCGGTGGCAAATTGACTTGATTCGGTACTAGACTCGGATCGGGTCAGGCACACTGGACTCGGTACCGAGTCGGGTCGAGTTCGGATTAGGCATATTTCAAAACCGAATCAAGTCAGGTCAGCCCTAACTTTGTCCGATTCGACTCGATGCCCAGCTCTAATCACCACACCGATTTTGCACTAGGCATGAGACAATCAAACTTTGTGGGCCCACCATCTTACGAATACGAAATCCACTCCGTCCATCAAGTCAGAACCCTTATTTGCACCATTCATACAAAGTATCAGCCCAGTGCCATACTTGCCGTATTAGTGTGAACAATGTAAATATCGTGTCTAAAATTCTAAATTCACACTTAGTGGTCCACTTAAGCTTTAGATCAGGCCGATTTTTGTTATTTCCTTCATCCTTATGAGCCCCACCTGATGAGTGGATTTAATGAGAGATACACCATTGTACCTCAAAATGGAACCCATGGTTGGCATAAAATCTTGTTGTTCCATATGGTGTGGCCCACCTGAACTATACTTTTGGCCACGTACCTAGCATTGAGGAGGACACTGTGATGGGCGTGATCTGCGTTTTCACTTTTCGTAGAGGAGGAATTATATTAGAAAGGATTATGGAAAAAAATAAAGGTCGACAAGACGTACGTGCTAAAGCCATTATCGAAAGAAACAAAATAAAACGGCAGGCACGTTTACACGCAAGACTCTGCTGGCCGTCCTGCTGCTAACAGGGAACGGATTGGCTACTCCCCTGCCACCAGCCAATGGCTGGTGGTCGGTGCTCTGTGGGCCCCACCATGATGTATGTGTTTCATCCATGCTGTCCATCTATTTTTCTATATCATTTTACGGCATGTGACCAAAAATGACATATATCCACATTCCAGGAAACAGTTTTTAATAAACATCAACCATTACAAACTTTTTGGGGACCATAAAAGTTTTGGATCAAGCTTATCTTTGTTTTTTCCATTCATCTAAGTCTTTATGATCTAATCAACATATTGGATGTCAAATAAACAGTACAGTGGGCCTCGGGAGGATTTTAATGGTGGATATTCGATCACTATTGTTTTCCTGTGGTGTGGTCCACCTGACATTTATATTGGTCTCTCATTTTTTGGTATCAAGCCCTAAAATAATCTGTAAAAATAGATGAACAGCATGGATGAAGCACATACATCATGGTAGGGACCACAGAGCACCAACCATCAGCCACCATCAGGCTAGCGGCAGGGGGGAGTAGCCAATCCGTTTCCCTGCTAGCAAAATGACCCAGCCAACGTGGACACGGCGTCGATGGTGACCCTTTCAGTACCGAGTGCCAGAAAAGCTATAGACCACACCATGATGTACGTGTTTTATTCACGTGATCCATCCACGTTTCTAGATCATTTTAAGACAAGCTAAAAAATTAGGCAGATGCAGGTCTCAGGTGGACTGAATCACAAGGAACAACGGTGATTGATCCCCAACCATTAAAAAGTTCCCAGGGTCCACAGAACTGTATTAAAAGAAAACACAAATATCAACATGACCCAAAACTTTTGGGTCCTCGGAAAGATTTTAATGGTAGGCGTTCAATCACTACTGCATCTTATGGTGTGGTCCACCTGAGATTTGGATCTAGCTCATGTCCTAAAATGATCTAAAAATTTGATGAAGAAAATAGATAAAACACATACATTATAGTGGGGCCCACAAACCTTTTTCCACACTTCCCGGTACCAAGGGGTCACTACAATTCCAGTCCAATTAATGCAACAAAGACAGCATGGTGGATCCATGCATGTTTTTCTCATGTAAAGCTACAAGTTAGTTGCCTGGTGAAATCACCAAGGTAATATTAGGTGGATAGATGAAATTTGATTGATGATATGTAAAGTAAATTTAAAAATTGTTCAATCAAGTACATAATCAATTGCATTTTTGACAATAGCACATGATCCAATAAAATCCTGCCAAATGAACATAATAGGACGCAACATCCAATCACTGGACAATCCACATCCCACTAAGGCCAGTGTTGTAAAGATTCCGCCCACTGGCCAAGGACAGTTAATAGGATACAATACTTGTAAAAAACTAAAATTAGCAAGGCTCTAAGTGCTGTATAAGTAAAATCCACTTGGCCTATCAGGTGAAGTATTATATGAGTTTTGTATCAATCTGATTTTTGTATTTTTTTTCAACTGATGAGATCCATCAAATTAATGATTCCAAAGACAAAAAGACGACGATGAAGAATACACACCGCGGTAGCATAATGCATAAACTTGTGATTGTCATCCCATTTCATTGTTTCATGTGGTGTGGTTCATTTGACGTGTAGGCCTATCTGATTTTTGCCTTTAGGGTAGGATAGGAGCTGATGGAGTGGGTTTTACATATACAGCATGTTAGACCTATGTTGATTGAGATTCTAGGCACTCGGTGCAACAAGTGTTGTAGATAATTATCTATTGTTTATAAGATTAGGATCATTATTTGAACTATACATACACAAAAATCAACCCCTAAAAAAAATTAATGATAGGCTACACTAATGGAAACAGTGTAAAAATGCTCTTAAAATCTTTAATAGGTTTGTAAGCTGCGGCTTGATGAATGTTTGTATCGATTATAATATTTTCACTTCATCCACGTGAGTTACACATATGATTAATGGGTTTGATGAAAGATACACACTACGCTCCTTCATAAATGATAAATCTAATGTTGACTTCATCTATATTATTCCCTATGGGTGAAAGGGGATTGGCTACTTACTAACTCATTAGGCTAAGTGTACTGACTAAACTCTAAGGGCCAATTGAGATGTATGTATTTTATTCATTCTGATCATCATTTTATCATATAATTTTAGGGCTTTTTTATTTTTATTTTTAACACGCACACACACACTCTCATATACTCATGCTAGTGAAATTTCACCACCTATGGGTACTCGAACCTTTGATCCGTTGTTGAATCTTCTTAGAGTCTACCATCGGACCAAGACCGACGATAATTTTAGGGCCTGAGACAATAAATAAAACATATACAAAGCCCAAGTGGTTCACACGACAAGAAATATTATAAATTAAAATTCTACCATTCGAAAAAAATCTCGGGATGAGAAGTTTTGGGTTAAGTTGGTATTTGTGTTTTCCCTTCATTTGTGTCCGTGTGATCTTATGAATATGTTGGATGGCAAATAAACATCACCATGAGTCTTAGAAGGTTTCAACTATCGAAATCATTATTCCCATTATTTGTTGTGGTGCATTCTACTTGAACTTTGGATATACTTCAATTTTGGGCTCAACCCCAAAAATGAGCTGGAAAAATGAATGGACGGTGTGGATAAACCACACACATTTTTGGTGGGCCAGCAGAGTTTGCTCATTTCCCTTTTAACTTAGTACGCAATCCATCCGATTTCCCGTGGTGCGGCCCACATAAGACGCGTATCTCTCAAATTTTATTTTTTTTTTAATTTTCTGCAGGGGACCCGTGAATCGACAATAAAATCTGATTGACGCAGTGGATTCTGCGTATACAAACCTGCTGCTGGATTGGATTCTCTGTAGACAAACATGGTGGGTCCCTCGAGCTTTGGTGTTTTGCACTGGAAAAACAGTGTAGTACGGGGACTCGGAGCGGATTGGACACTGAACGCTTGACGTGGGAAAATGGCATTGTTTCCTTCCAACAAATGCTCTTCCAACGGAGATCGGTCAGCGGATGTTTTTCCGTTCAGGCCGTTTTATATTAAGAAAAGAAAGGATGCAGATTTCCTGCTAACGACTTTGCAGGAAGTTACTGCACTGGGAACCTAGGTGGAGCCCACTGTGATGTTTGTGAGAAATCTTATTCGTTCATCCATTTTTTGAGTTCAATTCAGGACTAAAACCCAAAAATGAACTGTTTCCAGCTCTCAAGTAGGCCAAAAACGTGATAATTAAACATCCACAGTTGAAATATTCGTGGGCTACAAAAGTTTTGAGTCATGCTAATATTTATGATTTCAGTTCATCCCAGTAGAAGTGAAGTTATTAATGGTATGGATGGCTTGTAAACATCGCTGTCGAACCCATGTAAATTTTAACGGTAGGAATTTCTCTAACCACATTTTTCCTTTTGTACAGCCCACTTGAACTTTGTATACGGTTCATTTTTAACATCATGCCTGAAATGAACTCGATAAACGTGGCCCGAAAGTCTTTGGCAGGAAATCCGCGTCCAAAAAAAGGTGCGTGGACTTTACTGGTACGTGGCCAAGAGAGGCTGATTGCGTACTGAGTAAACCCTGTGGGTCCACCGTGATTTATGTATTTTATCCAATCTGTCTACCAATTTTATAGGATAATTCAAAACCTAAGCATATAAAGGCTAAAGTTGACTACACCAAAGGATACCGTGTGAATTGAATTTATACGGTTGAAAAATTGCCGGGGGCAACAGAAGTTTTGGATCAAGATTATATTTGTTTTTTTTACCTTAATCCATATTTTTTTGATCTTTTGAACAGTTTGGATGAAAAATAAATGTCATTGTGGGGCCCAGAAAGGTTTCAACGGTGGAAATCAATATTTCCACTGTTTCTTGTGGTATGGTCCACTTGAGATTTTTGTAAGCTTTAATTTTGGGCTCAACGCCTACAATTAGATGGAAAAACAGATGAAAGGTGTAGATAGATAACGTAAATTCACAGTTGGTCTAACTGAATTTTTGCAGTATAACAATCCGATTTCGTGGCCGAGTGGGTGCACGGTTTATACCGAGGGAACATACCATTGGTATCTAACCAATGGCTTTTTGCCACATCACTTAGGCTACTGAAGCGTACAGTATCCAATCCGCTCCCCGGGGACCCTGGTCAGCATTTTACCGAACCGTTCGTAAGTTCGTAATATTTTACGAAGCGTAGCTTCCGCAGGTGCTGGACCGCCAGCATCATTTATTTTTTAGAGCGTGATGCTCCACTGCTCTCGTAGCTAGTTGCATTGGACAGTTAGTCCAATCCATTAATCTAGACCGTTCATTAAGTTCAGCACACATGTCATGAGCTCCGATGCAAAATATCATGTCGATCTGACAAATATCAACCATTTGATCATTGGTCTTTAATATGGACGGTTAAGACCATTTACACGAAAAAGGTAAAATCAACAATTTTATCCATTTATCTGTTCGGTTCTATCATCGATTTCTTCCGATTCTCATAAGTCACTTTCGTTAGCATTTGTAACCATCCCATCCACGTCTTAAAAAAATGATGTCCGTAGAAAATAATACTAAATTAAAGATGGATTAGATTACTTGATTAGTACGATTTTGATAAGATAAATTAAGAATGTTTTTATGGAAATAATGGACGGTTAAGATCGATCGAATATACAGTCCAAATGAACTGGTGTAACTAGGATCACTATAGCTTATAGTCCTCTCCTAGTACTGGGAGCATTTCCCTTATTTATAATTATGAGTTGGACTACAATATTCGGTCCACCCACCAAATAAATTATACTATTTTATGTTTGTGCATCATCCAAACCGTCCAATAGGTTCTATATTATTGGTTATATATAATGAAAAATAAGTTACATCTATCACCAAGTGACCATATTTATGATTTGTTATTTTTCAGTGGTTAAAATTTGTTGTTATCTTATGGATCATCTAATGAGTGGATGGTACCGATATTTCCAATGATTGGTCCTAATGTCGAGGAAAACATATTGGAAGGCTGTGATTTTATAAAAAAAATATAAATTACAGGTTATTTTCTGGGTGAACAGTTAATTTTGTACAACCGATTGGACTTGAAACCTTCCCTGACCTGCTTTTTTGTTGAGAGGGTCTTAAGTCCAACCAGTTGGACCAAAATTAGGGTCCATCGAGAGATTAATTTCCAAAATTTGAATTTGTACAATCTCTAACTTATTAAATAGATTTATATAAGCATAAATATCAACTTAAGAAAATTTATCCACATCTACTTATTGATTGGCCCGAAATTATATTTTGGTATTTATCAATGGCTAGATATTGTTTGCATTACTGTGGATCTTGTGGGGCCAACCTGTTTGAAGGTTTAGATTTTGTATTGACTCAATAAGTTGGGAGATATTTAAGAGGTGAACCGTAACTTTTGGTCCAACCCGTTGGACTTGACGCCTTCTCTTGTTTATTCATTTTCACTGGGAGTTCTGAAATCAATCGGACTGCTCTACTCTGCACCTTTTAATGGTCGGTTTTCCACGCGGTTTCTCGTAATACGTTTTCGATTTCATGATATTTTAAGTTTGGATTCATCCTTTTCTGGATTTTTTTTTTTTTTTTTCCTGATATTCTACTGCAACGGAGAAAGGATTTTCCGCCATGGAAAGCAGCGTTTCCAGGCCCCTTACGGGGACTGAGATTCATGGATTCCATACCACGGAAGGTAAGTAAAGCTGATTTCCTTTTTTTTTTTAAATTTTATTTTAACTTTCTTTCTTTTTTCATTTCAGTTTGGGTAATGTTTTATATGAAATGCGATTTTTAGTGATTTTGTTTCTTGGGTTTGTTACGTTTTTTTTTTTTTTTTTTTTTTCATTGGGGTTTTAATTGTAACTAGATTAGTTTAAAGGGGTTTATTTTTAAAGTTTTCTCTCTGTGTCTCTCTCTGCTCTGTCTCTCTCCTCTCTCTCTCTCTCTCTCTCCTGTTTTGATTTTTAGTTTGAATTGGGTTTTATTTGGAATGCTATTTTGAGAGATTTTAGTTTCATGGGTTTATGGGTTTGGATTGTTGGGGAGTTGGGAGTTGGGGGTTCAATTGTAATTAGAAGACGCTAAGAGGGGTTTATTTTGAAAGAAAGGGAGAGAATTGTATTTAGATGTTGCGTATGAGGAATGAGAGAGATTATGATTATGCTTTGCTTGTTTTAGGGAGAATAGTTGAAATTTGTGTGAAACATCAGGGGTTGAAATTCAAGAATTTTGTTTGAGGGGTTTTGAAGTGGTTAGGGGGTTTTTGGGTTGTAGGATAATTTAAATCTGGGTGGTTTTTAGAATCTTGGGTTGTATGGGTTTTTGGGTGTTTGAAAACCAGCGAATTTGGCTCCTCTGGGAAGTTCTTTGGGTTGAGTTGACTCGTAGACACAGCTGGATATTTGAATTGCCTTGAAACTCAACATTATTTAAAGACATAAAAATGTATTATAAAATGCATATGTTAATACAAGAAATGTGAAGGCTTGACCGGAAACTCGATTTGATCGACTCAGTTGGGTTTTGAGTTTGACTTGACTCGACTCAACAAGTCTTGCAAGTTCTTTTGGAAGACAAGCTTCTCATCAAGTTAAATTGAGATCCAGTTGAGTAGAGTCCACTTAGATGAGTTTCTTGCTATGTTTGTAAACTTCCATAAAAAAAAAATAAAAAATAAAAAAAATAAAAAAAAAATAAAAAACAAAAAAAAACAAAACAAACACCTGAATCGACTAGGTACAGGACTCGTGGAAAACTCAATTCAATTGAGACTTGTTTGACTCAGTTAAATCGACTCAACAAAACTCAGAAATTTGTGAAAAGTTCGATAAGACTCTTAAAATCTCGACCTCGACACGCCAATACTATAATATCTATACATCTAAATATTAAATATTACTGAGTATGGGTGTTATAGATGTGAGAAAACTCTACCAAATTGCACAACTCGACTCGATTTGACAAACTCTTGACTCAGGTTTTCAAGTTTTAAAATGTGTTGAGTTAGTTTTTAAAGGATGACAGCTACTCCAAAGTTGTTGTTGGGCCTCTGATCTCTTGATTGTGAAAAAAAATGCTGCTCATGGACACACTTAGGATGTAGGCGTGTACATCATAGTTAGCAAAACTCTAGTTTAAACTCCATCACCACCATCACCATCACCATCACCATCACCATCATTGTCATAACCTCATCCCAATTAATTGGGTTTGGCTAAATGAATGATGTTCCACCATTCCACTCTAACAGCCTAGCCAACCCTTGCACATTTATCACTGCCCGCGGGTTCTGATGCAGTGCGTCACTTACAGGGAATGCCCTAGCATGAGCTTTTTGAACTCCATATTCATGGAAAAATAAAATTCATATAATTTCTTCAATTTTTAGAACTCCGCATATTTCAAAAGATTAAAAAAAGGGGACAACTAAACTTGTTTTCTTCACAAAAAAGTAAAATAAAAGTAAAAATAAATTCTGACGGTGAGTGAAGGATAGAAACAATTGAATGAATGGAAGGTGGGAAAATTTAATGGGGGACGGATTGATTGATATAGGGATTACTTGGAAAGGAAGGATTCGAGAGAGACAAGGTACGATATTAGGTTAGACCTTTCAACAAAAAAAGGGGGGTATGGTATAAGTTTAGTATTTAATTAACTAGGTGCACTATTTCATAGAAAATTTGACTATTTCAATTTTCAATTGAAGTTTTGTTTTTTGATCTTATTTAGGTACACACACATGTGCGTATATAGCCTTTTTCTGTTTGAGTTGAAATAATGTTAAATTGAACTTTTCATTCTCTGTTTTGGTTTCTTTCACAGAAATTTCGACTATCTTTTAAGAATTGAAATCGAATTAAACATGTGAACATTGCCTGCACACACACACACACACACTCTCTCTCTCTCTCTCTCTCTCTCTCTCTCTCTCTCTCTCTCTCTCTCTCTCTCTCTCTCTGCTATGGTGTTTTGACACTATGGTATGCATGCACATACCATGCATCTGTACTTTCATGTTCATGTTCATACTCCACATGTCCAAATGTACTAACCTCAGGGGGGGGGGGGGTTGGTGACCTCGCCAAAAATAACCCAGCCAACACATTGGGTGGGCCATACGTTTACATTATTAAACAACCTGCTGTTTTCATTCCTTTGTGGCCTGCTTAATGAGTTGACGGGCCTGATTTTCAAGTCAGACAAGCTACAATGTATGAGCCAAGGGACCTGATTTTCAGGCCATGTCTTTACATGGTACTGAGCCAGCTGTCTTTTCAATTGACAGTTTTCGTTCATATATTTATGTTTCAATGCATTATATTTACATGCTCATTCCTTTCTCTTGCTCCATGGGCAGATTTGGATGTTGTAAAAATGAAGGAGGAAGCCGCTTCAAGGTGGCTCCGGCCAAATGAGATTCATGCAATATTGTGTAACTACGCCCATTTTAACATCAACGTCAAACCAGTGGACTTGCCACCGAGTAAAAATACTTGCTATTTTTTTCTCCTTAAGAAGTGCTCATTATCATCATCATAGTCTTCTCCCAGCTATTTGGGCCTGACTTCCCTTAGAAATCCGCTTACCTATAAAAGAACTTCTAACATTGCTATCCTATCCCTCCATGTTCCAGTTTGAGTCCTACTCAAAATAAAATTACATGCAATTAAGGCGGATGGTAAGAACATGTACTTCTTGAGGTATCCAAGGACACTTTTTAGCAATATGAAAAGTTAATCTTTCATCAATATGAAAAAGTAATCTTGGATTCTGCGTACTCCCTTGCCGTCTGCGTTGCATTTGTTTCAAGTAGGAGTCAAAATGGCATCACTTTTGGTTTTGGGTTGCTCTGAAAAAGCAGTGCTGTGATTTCTGCACTTTCCTTTCCATGCCAAAGCCATTTATAATGAGGGCTGATCTCACCTTTGATTATCCCTTGAATCTTAGTAAAAAACCAAATGTCTCCAAATATTAATTTCCAGAACTTCCAAACACAACCTTAAGCCTTACTCTTTTGCTTTGGATCTGTGGATGATACTTCTTTATCCTTTTTCATTACCTTTTGCATGTGAATTTTGGACTTGCACGACTATGGTTGCATTATGTGCTACCCTTATAGCGAGGCTAAGATTCTCGTGACCCATGACCACCGTTCTAGAACATCATCATCATTATCTGAGCCTTGTCCCGACTAATTGGGTCAGCTGTACAAATCCTTTTCTGCCATTCCACTCTATTAAGGACCATAGCCTCAGTTAAGCCATGGGTCATCAAATCTTACTGGCACCACCAATGCCCTCTTAGAGTCTTCAACTTGAACCAAGTCTCTCCCAGTTGGTATAGTTCTTGGTCACTGTTGCACATGGTGAAAGCATCTAAATCTACTTCTCCTCATCTTATTACCTATGGGTGCTACTCCTAAGTCCTACCTTCTCTCCAATGTGTTCATTTCTAATTCTATCGTTGTCTTGCCACTCATCCATCTCAACATCCTCATTTTAGCTACACTCATCCTATGAATATATTATTCCTTGACTCCCAACATTCTTTCCGATAAAATCTCCCCTTTTGTTTGATTGGTGTGGCGCTATCACATAAACTCCAAAGGCACATTCCCACTTCATTGATCCAGCTCAGATTTTATGAGCAACGTCCTTCTCAATCTCTCTGCTCTCATGAATTATCGCCCAAGATATTGAAAATGGTCATTTTGGGTACTTCTTGGTTAGCAATCTGAACTAATTCCTTGTTTCCACTTATATTATTACTAAAAATGCATGTTGTCTGCGATGTTTTAGTCTGATTGGTTTTAAAAGCTTTAGATTCTAAAGCATCCCTCCACAATTCTAGCTTTGCGTTTACCACCTCCCCCGTCTTGTCAATCAAAACTATGTCATCTGCAAACATCATACACCATTTATCCTGTAAATGCATCGTTAACTCGTGCAGTGTTGTGCATACTTCATTATGTCTTAATTATTTCACAACACCATAAAAATTTTCTTTTCTCTTTCTTATTTCTCTAACTCAATGTTAGGTGGCACAATTGTTTTGTTTGACCGTAAAATGCTGCGGAACTTCCGGAAAGATAGCCATAACTGGAAGAAGAAAAAGGATGGGAAGACTGTTAAAGAAGCTCACGAACATTTAAAAGTAAGATATTCATTTTGTTGTAGCTTTAGCATATATTGTATTTTCTTGATTTTGCAATTGAAGCTGTCCCGCCCCCCCCCCCCCCCCTTACATTTCTGGATTGCATTTTGAATCAATTCATAGAAGGCATGGTTGGGGGATCATGATGGAAGAAGGGGTCTATTTGGCGAAAGAGGGTGTTATCCATGTGAATTTTTATCTTAGGAATTTGTTCCCATTCCTTCTTCTTCTTCTTCTTCTTCTTTTTTTTTTTTTTTGGTTTTTGTTTGCTAATAAGTTTTTGTTATCCATTTAAAAAATAAAAAAAAAAGAAAAAAGAAAAAGAAAAAAAAAGGAATGATTTTCGAAGTTCCAACTAATTGTTTTGGTTATAGTTCATCGTCATAGTTGTGAACTTGCAGATGATATGGTGCCTCTGACATTTATTCTGCCTGTGGATAATTGTTTCCCACATGAAACCTATATGGTTTATGCAAGAGAGTAGGAATTGTAACTGGTCTCACTTAACTGTTTGACAGCATAATAAGCATAGATATTTCATCTCTTCAGCTAGGAGAGCTGTGTGGAAATGGTGCTGATTTTCAACCTTTTCTTTTCTTAGTTTTTTCCATGTAATGCTACTACAGTGAGCAGGGGGTGTCATCCAATTTGTGAACCCTACATCACCTCACGACTGAGGGTCGATAATACAAGACAGATGTAATGAAGCCCTGGCTATGATTACAATGATTATAGCACCCTGGTGTGGTATAGTACTAGATTTTGTATCTCTACAAAGCCCTAATATAAGGATGACATTGGAAAACTTGATTACGGAAGTGATCCAGGAACACTGCCAATGGAAAGATATATCCTCCCACTGGCTTTGTATTTATGATCTTCATTCCTAAGAAGGACTTAATTGTAGGTGGGGTTCTAGTCACCAGATAACCACAACAAAATACTAGTGTTGAATGCATGCAACATTCTTTCTGCATCAGGAAGTTCACGCTAGTAAGAACTAATACAATATCTGGGGACTTGAGAAGTCAACTTTGATATGTAATCTGGGAATGGCGCGTACTTTGGAGGAAAGTTTGGGATTGCTTGTTTCCAATGCACCCCATTGTATTTATTTCAGGTGCTAGTGGCTGTCACATGAGTCATGTTTGACATTAGGGAGCTCCCCCCAAAGTAGCTGTCTTTGCTTTGCTTGCGGGTAGAAATAGGGTGCTTACCATTGATAACTTGTGTAAGAGAGTGATGGTGCTCCCATATGTTTCCCTCCTTTGTTTGAAGGACGCAGAATCAATGGATCATCTCTTCATCCACTGACCATTCACTATGGGGCGTGGGGTGGCATTGTAGCCCTTTTCAAGGTCCTGTGAGTCATGCCGAGTTCTATCGAGGGGCTCTTTCTTGAGTGGCATGAAGGAGGGCCCTGGACAAAAGGTAGGTTGAGATGGCTGCTAGGTTTGCTTGTTGGTTGTTGATCCTTTGTGGAGATGACTAATCGCTGCTTCTGGAACTGTGATGGTTCTATTTTTGAAGTTGCAAGGAGGGTTTTCTGTATGTCAGGGAGTGGGATTCCTGAGTTTTTGGGGTGCTGGTTGTTCCAGCTTGTTGTTGCCGGTCTTTGTTCTCTTGCTGGCCTTTTTGTCTTCCTTAATAAAATTTTTAATTCTCAAAACAAAAAAAAGTGGTAACCGTTAAAAAAAGTATTTGCTATTATATACTTCTTTCATTTATATCATTATTTTTTTTTAAAAAACTTCAATTCAGGTTGTCGATGGACCAGGTTTGGGCTAGGTCCTGCTGGGCTTGGGCTGGTATATTATATATGTTACTTAGGGAGCTTGGGCCAATCCATTATGCGTTTAATATCTCAGTCTTGTGCTTAGCTGGTTAAGCTTAACAAGTCCAAGCAATGTTTCTGAAATCGAATTGGATTGTAAAATTGCAAGAGGACTGTCATCATAAATCGTAAAATTGCAAGAGGACTGTCATCATAAATCGTAATATCATAGGAGTTTTTGTCATCTTTTACAAAAAAATATGTAAAAAGGATGATGTCAGATATTATTTTGTCACTGCATATCATAAATAGATTATTGTAGAACGTATTACTACAACACATTGTTTGACATAATTTTAATAAAAATCAAGCTAAGCGTAGTGATCTCATTACTTCAAAGGATTGGATGTAGTCATTTTAAGTTGAAAAACTTGATTGCAAATTAAAGAGTAAAATTATCTAGACAATGAGATTATTAGAAGTCAAAAAGTATTTTCCAAAAAGTCTAAACTGCAAGGGCTAAAAAAAAAAAAACCAAAAGGGAAAAAAAAAAACTCCATTTATAAGTCTCACATAAGTATATTATATAATTAACATCACAACTTAAGCCTAAAAAGTATTTCCACCAACTCAATGACTTCATAGTTCATAGCGTTCATCACAAAGCATAAAGGTTGCCATGTTTTAACTCATACTCATGAAGTGCAAAATTCTAATGAGGCCTTCAAAACAAGAATAATAAGTTTTTCATTATTATATGAAGTCTCAAGTAAACTTTTGATTTTACAATCACATAATGAAATCCTAGAAATTCACACAAAATAAAAACAAACTTTGAATTCAAGATACATGACCGGGAAAAAAGTATAGGACTCAAAGTTGAAGTCAAACCCTAACCACTCCTACCACTATACATGTCGGTCAACATGCTCACAACTAATGTTCGAAATATTAGTATCGCGTTACGTATTGCACCCTTGGGATATGGATATGTATCGGTTATCACATGGGATATATCGGTTGTATCGCGTAATCTATTGCTGTTGTTGGAAACGTGGGGAAACATTGAGAAATTAGTCGAATTTTTCAATGAAATTTCAGTGATTGTTAAATCAAAACATTACAAAAAACAAGTGCATATAGTAAGTTTTCTTTGTATGGGGTCCTAACCTATGCGCTGTTTAATTGAATTGATGCAAGTATATTCATATAATTTATAAATGTAAGAAGACATGTGGAAACACAAACAATACATTAAAAAGCAAAAGAAGAATCACTAGATCAGGTTACATGTTTGATTTTATGTTTGGACACAAAGATTGTAATTGATTTGCGAGAAATTGGAAAATTTTGATTTTGATTTTTAAAAAAAAATTTCTGCAACTCGGCCCATCTCCTTTATAAAATAAAAAATGCTCACAGGATTGGACATTGGGATATATCCCACTACTTGCGTGTTTCGTATCGCACAGGTGGGATTAAAGATATATCGACCGATATCGTCGATACTTAAAACACTACTCACAACCATCCATAAAAAGATTCCAAATAAGTCATAGATCAATTTGGTGTCTCGACCAGTTAAGAGGTAAGAAATGATAAGGAAAAGCTCCGCAGTGTGAGGTCGAAAAGAGGACTCATCATATAATTTCTTATATAAGATAAAGTAGTCGTAAAGCCCTCATCAATTTGAAAACATAAAATGGAAGCCAAATGAAAATAAAAAAATGAAAGGACAAGTATAATTTGAATCATAAATTGGGATTTTGAATCACAGATCATAGGATTCAAATTGTAGATTCGTAGGATTCATCTAAAAAAAGGATTCAAATCATTACCTAATATTCGACTTAAATTGTAAATTGGAAATCGTATGATTTTGACAACTATGGGTCCGAGGAAAGGGAGAGGTTGTGTGGATCTTCCATCACCACATCCACATCACCTTGGTCTAAAGATTGCCCGGAATTGCTCCTATTAACAACCCCGGTCGACATCGGCATCCCTTGCAGATTTACTAGAAGGGGCGAGGGATACTGCAATATTGCCTTTAGGGATTCTGAGGCGTGAAGTTCGCTTGCTGAAGGAGGTCGAAATGAGGTGTAGTTGTTGAGATCACTTTCTAGTGGGATTAGACTGCGTTCATGAGACGTGTCAAACGCTGAAGGAATATTGAGGTTAAGATCGTGGGGATTCTTAGGACCTGAATCCGAAATGTTTAAAAGTGCTCCGGATTCGGGATTTGGGTTCGCAGCTAGAATGGAGTATACGTGGCGATGATCGATGCTGTCGTTTCTTTCAACTGTAGGGCCATTGAATAGGGGCTCTGACTCCCTGGAGATCTGCATCATAGGACTATGACGTGGCGTGATCTGCATCGCACACAGAGACGAACCCGTGTCTCGAGATACGAGATGATTTGGGTGTGATATTTGATTTTCTGCCTGTATGATGCGTGTCCCCCGATGGGACTTCTGATTTGCACATTCCACGAGAGTGGCAGGTGGAAAATGTGGGGTGAGATTCAGAGTTCCAATGGAGTACGAATTTTGTGCACCTTCATGCTCCTTCACCTCTGCACCTGAATCCGAAGAGGATGGAGGAGGGTCCCTTGTCCGCCAAAGATCACCCCATCTAGGGATGAGATCGTTTTTGGCTTCTTTTTGCAGCGGAAGAAAAATCTGCGTGTTGTCAACTAGGATCTGAATGTGGGGCGGCATAGGATCCCCCTTTTTTCTTCTAACCCGAGCTCCAATGACCGCCAACTCCTCTTCGATTTTGGTCTTAGCATCCAGCTCTATGAAGGATCCTAGGAGGGCTGCCGACGAAATGAAGAACTCCTCGTACCAAAGCTCCATCGGAAATCCCCATATCAGCACCCATACATCTTCCATGCCAAACATAGAGAATTCATCCCAGCTCAGCACATTCGCAATCGGACCATCTGAATGAATCGATCCTGCCATAATCAGGATGTCTGGGTTAAGGCCCGGACACATCTTCATCCATAGCTCGTTGTAACCAATAGGTTTGATGTTTTATTTCTCAGGTTTGATGCCACAACATTCATCGATCCATTTCTTAACTTGTGAAATGGAGGCCCCTTTTTTCGTAATCACCACTACCGAGTCCATCAGTTCCTTTTTAGAATGAATCAGGCTTTCTTGGCTGATGCGCAGAAAATAGTTCGACCCTTTGTCAACCGGATCTTCTTCACCTGTCCCTTTTTGCTTAGCTTTGTCATTGTTATAGCTTAGAGTTGTGGAGTGACTCTGTTTTGACTTCTCTGGCCTTTAGAGTTAAGAAGAGCATCTTTGAATGAGAAACCATCAGATTGAGCTGGTTGTTTTTGGGTATGGGCTACCTGAGTTTCCTTGTAAGCCTTTGATTTGATATATTTACCATTGGAGGTATTGCGTTCCGGACCGAATCTTGCTCTCTGAACTAGCATGGGGACTCCACTGAACCTCTCACCATGCAACATCTGAACTGCTCTGGCAAGTTCTTCTTCCGAACTCATTCTCACCAAAGCAAATCCTCTGTATTGCCCATTTTTCCTATCTCTGGGCATGATGACATCCATTACTGCTCCTGCTCGACTAAAAATTCTTAAGATATTGATTGGGAGCTGTCCTACTGGATACCCTTTAACGAAGAGAGTAGTATATGTTCGCATATTTCTCTTTCCCTTTTCTCCGGGAGACCTTTTTCCACTTGCCGGGAAATGGGTTAGTAGGTTTTTTCTTCATTGTAAATATAGAATGGCCATGCTGGCCCATGTACAGGCCTCAGTCCAGCTCAATTAGTAATTGGGCTTGAATTTTCATTCCCAAGTCCGGCCCAATTATCAAGCTGGAGCCCCACCCTCTGTCGGGCCTCAATAGCATGGTGGGCTGGCCCACCCTTTATACGGCTGTACTTTTATGGATCCAACAGGCGTTCGTTATCTCTGTGGTTCTTCTACTGTGTTTGTCATTTTGGTTGAGGGGAACAATTCACATTCTTTGACCTGACCTTTGGTTTATGTTTTGCATCTTCATATTTTGTTAGATAACTGCAAGCAATTACTTTCTCGCATAAAATTCATAACAAATTTGGAATCTAAGGGTATGGGATTTCGTCCATACCTTCTTGAAATATTGAGATATTTCATTAGTAAGTTAGAACTATTATTAGGTTATTTTCATTTGATTCTCCAATGTTCTTGATATTTAATTCTTTGGCTTGAGCTGTATACTTTCTTAATTAGCTATATCTGAGCACATGAAGCAGCATATAATGTGTATTTTATTTCATGGCACAGGTTGGTAATCTAGACAGGATCCATGTCTACTATGCTCATGGTCAGGATAACCCCAACTTTGTCCGCAGGATTTACTGGCTACTTGATAAGTATGTAATGTGTGAAATATGTGCACCATCTCTGCAAAATCTATTTATTTGTGAGCTATCTTTTTAATTTTTTTTTTTTAAATTATTATTTTTAAATATGGTTGATATGAGTTTTATTAAAAGCAAAGGGAAAGAAACAAGATGAAACACCGCAACGGGGGACAACAAAGAGCCCACTATTGGAACACTAACACTACAGAAAAGAGGCAGAGACAACAGATAACCAAAACCAAGCAGAAAAGAAACTACAAAAGCATGAAACTAGCTAAAGAAAACACAAGCAGAATGAATCTAACTGAAGCAAAAACACAAATGGGTTATTTTTATCCTATTTTGTCTGCCTATACGAGGGGGCATGCTGTCTGCAAATTCTCTGTGTTCCAGGGCTCCTATCCAATTAAGCACATCGTACATACCATAAAGGTCCCACTTCCAAGTCTGAAAAAAGCAATATGACATGAATGTTGAGGTAACTGGGTAGCAGCAGGACCAGTGTAGGAAAAACTCTATTGCCTGGAAATGTGAGGGAATTCCATTCATGTTTTTTGGATAAAACATCAAAGCATGATGAAAAGGGAAAACGGTATCACAACAAAAAGTTCAGATCTGGGTGCACATCAACTTGTAACAACACTATTGAACTAATTCTTTGGTTGATCCTTGGAACATGTGAAGAGGTTCACATTGATGCAGTTGCATGCTAACACGGTCCTACCTAGTGCTAATGCCCAGGCCAACTAATTCATGCACAGCCCAAAGGGCAAGCAATGGAGTGGTGTGAAGGGGCAGGACATATTTTGTGCACAAGTACACACATACATGGAATTCCCTTGTGTCGGGCAATAAACATAGGCATCCAAGTTAGACCGAGGCACACACATTGATGTAGGACGGATGGTCTAACCTAGAATAATGCAATGAAATTAATCAACGGATTAATTAGAGAAATCAAAGCACAAAATAAAGCTAATTTATCACAAGGTTAAAGAGTTCAAGCATTAAAGGATGCTCCGATTCAAGATTACCTACAATTCCACAGTATAGGTCTTTAGAGGATATTGATTAATTAGGACCTATGGAAGGTAGAACTTCCATCTAGCATAGAGATAAATCTTAATTCAAAGGAAATCACTTGGTTTTATTAGGGTTTGGGTTCTGGGAATTATGTTTTTGAGAATTAGGGTTTTTTTAAAATTTAAAAAATAGGATTTGAGAATCTAAGGAATTAGGGTTTGAAGATGGGAAACAAAGAGGCAGGAATAGGGGGTAGGGTTGTCCTTACGGTGCAACCGTACGGTCGTACGAATACAGATTAGGTTGTCCATACCATTTGGTGGGGGTGATGACTTGGGAGTGGTCCGGACGGCTAGGGTGATAGTTTGGGTTAGGATTGAAAGGGTTAGGGTGATGGTAGTGATGGTCTTTGGTTGGAATCAAAAGAAAAGGGGAAAAAAGAAGACAAGAAGAGAAGAAAGTAAAATTAAGATTACCTGGAAAGGGAATAAAAGAAAGAAAATAATTGGAATCACTCCATGGCTTCACACTAAACCCCAGTCACAAGAGGAATTTTGATAAACAACAAAGCAAGAAGAAAATTTCATTTAATAGCCCATAATGCCCTGGGCTTCATACGTCCAAGCCTTATATACTCTATTTGGAGTTCTTTTTTTTTTTTAATTTTTAAAATACAAAAAACACCTTTAATACTATAAAATGTCCAAAGCACCCTAATATCAACTCAATCATAAAATAAATCAACACAAGATAAAACTAACTAAAACTAGTGTCCAGTATGAGTCCATGATCAAGACGACTCAACAATCAAAATGGTCGAACGGTCAAGATGGCCTATTGTGCGAAATCCAACGATCTGATTCGAAATCCAACGGTCCGATAGATGTATCCAATTGATCCAACAGTCCAATACTCTCAACTAAGCAACCCACATGCATCTTCCCAATGTGGGGTCTTTAAAGATGCATGATCATGCATGTGAGGTCTTCAAAGATGCACGATCATGCATGTGGGGTCTTTAACATGGCTAGGAACTCAAATTGGGCCCATTGAGCCCCATGTAATGATCACATAGCCATAAAGAAACATGGGCATCTCTCCTCTAATAAACTCTAAAAGGTGCTCAGATGTCCTCATCACACATGTACCACGATCGTAACAAAAGTGAAAAGGACATGCTTGAATAGTTGGCTGCAAAAAATGAAGGGAGCCAAGAGGTACTTGTTTACCAAGCACTCTCACATGCTGACATGATCATATCCTGCCACTGGACTTTAGCCTAGCCATTGTATGTTTTACCCAAAAGGGAATTTCGTGAACAATTTAGGTCCTGAAGATGTAATGCCATACTAGATTGCTAAGCATGAAATGGAACCCAATCAGCGATATGGCCGGAAATCAGTCGTAAGATGGAATTCATTTATTTAACATTTATTAACCTCATAAAAATTCTTCAAGCTAAATAATACTCCTAGTGAAGGTGGAAGATACGCCCATGATGCAAGACAATTAACCACTTGCTCTAAAAGCTCGAACTGTTAGAGCATGACGAATTAATCCCTTTATCTCATAGCCTAGGCCCCACATCTCATGGGTTAGGATCTCGGTCGAACCCCCTCGTGGGCCCCAAATCACATGGGTACCGCCTCACACGGGCCGCCCACCCCAAGTGTCCCCGCATCCCACAGGCTACCCCACTCGAGCCCGATGTGAAATGCGCATCAATCACCTCCGGTGAGAAGTCTCGAACAAGATACCTCCTCCGTGGGCCCCGCCCACCCCGAGTGTGCCCCTGCATCCCATAGGCGACCCCACTCAAGCCCGGTGTGAAAATGCCCCTGCATTAATCGCCCTCGGTGACGAGTCTCGAACACGAGACCTCCTGCTCTGATACCAATTTGATGCAGGACAATTAACCACTTGCTCTAAAAGCTCGAACTGTTAGAGTATGGCGAATTAATTCATTTATCTCATAGCCCAGGCCCCACGTCTCATGGGTTAGGACCTTGACTGAACCCCCCTCGTGGGCCCCAAATCACATGGGTACCGCCTCACACGGGCCGCCCGCCTCGAGTGTGTTCCCGCATCCCACAGGCTACCCACTCGAGCCTGGTGTGAAATGTACATTAATCACCCTCGGTGAGGAGTCTCGAACACGAGACCTCCTCCATGGGCCCCGCCCACCCCGAGTGTGCCCCTGTATCCCACAAGCGACCCCACTCGAGCCCGGTGTGAAAATGCCCCTGCATTAGCCCATCTATGTTATGAACTTCCTGAGCTATTTAGATGAGAAATGTTGTTGCTATAGCTCTGTAATACAGTTTGAAGAGTAAACAGATATGTTTTATAGATGAGAAGTTCAAGATCCCATCCATGTCCAAACAATGGCTTCCAATGCACTTTTTGACATGAGTTCCATCCAAATTATATTTATATGTATGTGTGTATATGTACCCACACATATAACACACGCACATGCAAAATGATCTTATCCATCTAGTTGTATTGTAGGCTTACAGTAGTAGTTGCTTCGGGCACATTGGCCAGTCCAATCATCTATCTGGATTGTCTGGTCATTCATTCCAATCAACTCTTGTTAGGTGATGATGCAAGGATTATGCTAATTGTACAACTCTTAACCATTTGAATGCTAGCCATTCATTCTATAACTGTCCATTTTACGAGCCATGGATTTGCATTGTCTGATCAAAGTGCTTCTTTCGAATAATAAGCAATCCAATGTGAGGCCCATTGAATACATGTTCTAAGTTGATGGTTGGAGCTATTTTTTTATACACTAACTTGACTGTAAACTTTCTTCATTCTATTGATCAAATTGTTAGGATTGTTTGATTGGTGTGATTCTTGAATTAACGCCTACCAAGAGTGCTTGGACAGCATAGACAGTCTAGATTGATGATCAGACTACCAGTGTCCAAAGCAACTAGTTGTATCGTAAGCTTGCAATACAATAGTTGTATAAGATCCTTTTCGGTAATACATATAGACATATCTACGCAGACATCATCATAGGTACGTACATATATGCATCGATGCATAGATTCATGGAGCATCCTCATATGGTACTGTTACCACCATTGCGAGGTGAGGGAGCAATGTCGTTTGGTCTTGCGATGCACTCACTCCTGTTACAAGAATGAAATGATACCCCGGTTCGACTCGAGACCAATGAGTCCATCATTTTTCGCACCAATAGTGGCCTGTTAACATTAAGATGCAGCCGAAGATTGATTGAAGACCTACATGGTGTGTGCATGAGATCCAAACCATCAAAATAGGTTTGCCTCACCATGATGTGCACCAAAAATAAACCAAATCCAATCATCAGGTGTGCCACACCATGAAAAACAATGTACTGTCCGATTCCCTCCACATTCAAGCAGTGGGCTCACATTGTTTGTTTATAGAATCCAACCCATCGTGACTTGACATTGTAGGTTTTTAGGCATTTCTCGTTATTTTCTATGGTGTGTGATGGGGACATCATGCGCACACGTGCACGCACACCACCCCTCTACGCACGTACGTACGTATGAGGACCCCACCATTGATCTGGCTTGATGATGACATCCAGGGAGGGCCTCCTAGTTAGAAGACAAGTTTTGGTTCAAAAAAAGTGGGCCCGATAGTCAAGAAAAGCCCACATGGGATCTCATGATCGTGGCCCACTCGTCAAATTGATTTCATATTTTAGGTTTTGCTTATTGTTATTATTTAGAACATTGTGAACACTTTAGATTTTTTGTTTGGTTTTTATTTTAGTTTACTTCATCGCCAAGTAATAGGTTGCGCACATGGTGCGAGTTTTTTGGGTATAGGGTTTTCTCTATAAATAGGCACCCCTTGTAGTTCTTTTCATTCATTGAAGATTAATAAAAATTTTGCGTTTTCCTACTCTCAGAGTTGTGGAGCCTAATCGTGTGCGAAGCCCTCCCTTCTTTGAGGGTTAACTACTGTGGTGCGAAGCCACATCTATCCCGATTCGCCCCTACCTTCTTCCATCTATATTTCTCTTCTTCTACAAGCATTCCATCTGCAAATCCATCAATAGTTGCAGCCGTTTTTCTCTCTACAGCAGATTTTCAGAATCTGGCCCTGTAGGAGGGCTGAAACTTCAGCGGAGCACCACGCACAAACCGTGCATCAGATCAGGTTGAGATTTGGGGGTTTTGGAGTCTATCCTTGGCCGACCAAGGCCAAGGTGGCCTTTTCTGAATAGTGGGCCCCACACACGTGCGGCCGTGATCACACGCACGTGCGTCTGGGCCATTGTTGTTGTCCGCGTGCGGGAATTGTCTTCCGGTTAAGGTTTTCTTCTTATTTTACTCTCTCATACCAGTTTTTCATAAACTCTAACCCTAGATTGCATTATCCTTAATTCATTTGCCCCTTTTCTCACCCCAGGGTTCCTTGAATTGAAATTGGTGAATCCCTTGGATTAGAGACCGATTGTTGTGCATGTGTGGATGATTACTGCTTATCTTTGAGCATCGTTTGGTCCATAATTTTTATTGTTCTAGTCCTAGGCATGGACCCGTGCAGATTCCCGTTTGCTTGAATGTTTGGACTTTTGTGTGTGATGTGGAATTTTATGTTATTGTTTCTGAGTTAGTATGATCTAAGCCTGACATCTTGCATATCATATTTCAATTTCATGTCCTGCATCAAATTTGGTATCAGAGCTTAGGGTTCTTATAGGGAAATACATTACTTGTTTAGGGTTAGTTTGTTTGAGTCCTTCATGCATCCAGTCCATCACATGTAGCTTTTAGGGGTCCATAGTCCCTGATATTAGTTGCTGAAATTTCTGTTAGCAGGAATTTAGCAATTTACATTGCTGTAACTTTCTGTTATTCCTTTAATTTGACAACTATATTGCTGGATTTTAGTAGCACTACGTAGTTTCCCTCATATAGAGTCTTATAGGATCATTTAGTCTCATATAGTCGTCGTAGAAAGTCCCTAGGTGGAGTTGCAATTTGTACGCACACACGTACGGGACATGGTTTTGGCTAGCCTAAACATGGAACAACTGCTAGAGTCACTAAATAAGCTGTCCCAGCAGATCGAGTCTTGGGATAAGCGCTTGGAACAAGACATAGATCAACGCCTTGACCAAATAGAGGCCTCTCTCAGGACAAACCCCACTATTAGGGAAGATGGCCAATCTCAGGCAGGTGGACAGGAGGATAGACCAATGAATGGAGGTGGCCAAGGAATCAGTCATGGGCGTGCACCCGTACCCCCACCCCATGAGGGACATCAAGACCATTATTTTGAGGGGTATAACATGTGCGGCCTCGTGGCTAGATAGAGTGCACCAGAGGCTAGTGTAGAATTACCTACTAAGGCCATTCCGGTAGTGGGTGAGTTTCATGATGTCTTTCCTGATGATCTACCGGATGAGTCTCCCCCTAGGAGGGATATAGAGCACACCAGAACATGGGACACCGTAATACCTACAACCGAGTTTGCGTTTAATAGTTCTGTCGATAGGTTCACAGGTTTCAGTCCTTATGAAGTCGTTACTGGTTATAAACCTGAGAAACCTATTGATCTTGTCCTTATGTCACTGCCCCATAGGCCGTCAGAGCCTGCAGAGTCTTTTGTGCATCACATTCATTCATGACATCAAGAAATCAGGCAGAAGATCACTACTAGTAATGAATATTACAAATTTTCTGCAGACCAACATAAATGTTTCAAAGAATTCAATGTAAGGGACTCTGTGATGGTCCGCATTAGGCCCGAGCGGTATCATCCGGGGGTCGTTCGTAAGTTACATGCGCGTAGCGCTGGACCTGTGAAAATTATAAAACGAAACGGTCTCAATGCGTATGTGGCAAATCTTCCACCTTCCATGGGAATTAGTTCCACATTCAATGTGGAGGATCTAGTTGCATTTCAAGGGGCCATTGATGCATTGTCCAGCCTTTCGCCTAACCATCCTGATACATCAGACATTTTCCTTGATCCATGGTCATCTCCCGACCCATTTTTCCAACCTCTACCTCCCATACCTACCCGTTTTGACCAATTTTTCCAGCCTCTACCTCCTATACTTACCTGTCTTGACCCATCTTCCCAGCTATTACGTCCTATTCCTACCCCTCTCGACCTATTTTTTCAACCTCTACCTCCCATATCTACCCGTCCCGACCCATTTTTCCAGCCTCTACTTCCTATACTTACCTGTCTTGACCTATCTTCCCAGGTACTACGTCCCATACCTACCCTTCCTGACCCATTTTCCCAGCCTCTACATCACATACCTACCCTTCCCACACCTAAAGAGGAAATAGAGGATATTCTGGACCATCAGATAATATCCACGTCGGACGACGAGTTTCAGAAGTACCTGGTTAAATGGAAGTAACGCCCAGCTTCAGACAGCACGTGGCTCACTGAGGAGGAGCTTCAGAGACTTGATCCTGACATCTTGGATCGATTCAGGAGTTTTATTTCGCTAGTGGCGAAATCTTCGCAGCCGAGGAGAATTGATGGGGACATCATGCGCGCACGCGCACTTACACCACCCCCTAAGCACGTACGTACGCAGAAGGAGGACCCCACCATTGATCTGGCTTGATGATAACGTCCAGGGAGGGCCTTCTAGGTAGAAGACAAGTTTTAGTTCAAAAAAAGTGGGCTCGATAGTCAAGAAAAGCCCATCATGGGATCTCATGATCGTGGCTTACTCGTCGAATTGATTTCATATTTTAGGTTTTGCTTATTGTTATTATTTAGAACATCGTGAACGCTTTAGATTTTTTTGTTTGATTTTTATTTTGGTTTACTTCATTGTCAAGTAATAGGTTGCGCACGTAGTGCGAGTTTTCGGGGTATAGGGTTTTCCCTATAAATAGGCACCCCTTGTAGTTCTTTTCATTCATTGAAGATTAATAAAAATTCTGCATTTTCTTACTCTCAAAGTCGTTGAGCCTAATTGGGTGCAAAGCCCTCCCTTCTTCGAAGGGTTAAGTACCGTGGATCAAAGCCACATCTATCCCGATTCGCCTCCACCTTCTTCCATCCATATTTCTCTTCTTCTACAAGCATTCCATCTGTAAATCCATCAATAGTTGCAGCCGTTTTTCTCTCTACAGCAGATTTCCAGAATCTGACCTGGCAGGAGGGCTGAAACTTCGGCGGAGCACCACGACAAACCGTGCATCGGATCGGGTTGAGTTTTGGAGTCCATCCCTGGCCGATCAGGGCCAAGGTAGCATTTTTCTAAATAGTGGGCCCCACACATGTGTGGCCGTGATCACACGCACCTGCGTCTGGGCCATTGTTGTTGTCCGTGCGCGGGAATTGTTTTCTGGTTCAGGTTTTCTTCTTATTTTACTCTCTCATACTAGTTTTTCATCAACTCTAACCCTAGATTGCATTATCCTTAATTCGTTTGCCCCTTTTCTCACCCTAGGGTTTCTTGAATTGAAATTGGTGAATCCCTTGGATTAGAGACCGATTGTTGTGCATGTGTGGATGATTACTGCTTATCTTTGAGTATCGTTTGGTCCATAATTTTTATTGATCTAGTCCTAGCCCGTGTAGGCCTGGACCCGTGCAGATTCCTATTTGCTTGAATGTTTGTACTTTTGTGTGGGATGTGGAATTTTATGTTATTGTTTCTGAATTAGTATGATCTAAGCCTGACATCTTGCGTATCATATTTCAATTTCATGTCCTGCATCAGTGTGCCTCACTTGGTGATTGGATCAATGTATTTTTTGGGGCATCTAACCATCATGGCGGGGCACTATTGTCAGACGGGTTGGATCATACAAACACTACATGGGCCCCCAATAGCTCAGTACCACCGTTAATAGTGGTCATACTGATACCATTTGAGTGCACTCCTATGTGTATATCATGATCTAGGTCGGCTTTAAGAATCCTGATTGCTTTCCAAGAGTTGAATGATTGGTGGCCTACCTGTTATCGACTCTCCTCCCTTATGGGCTTGGGACTAATGGGTGCATTGCTACCAAGCGAGGTTTAAGATACAAATATAGACTGATGTATGGATATGATGACTCACACACACATATCATCATCATAATGTTGCCCTACTATTATGGATCACTTTTTCCAATCCTATTTCGCCAATCGATAATCCCCCCTATCTAAGGGCCTATACTTGATGAGGTGAAGAAACCTTCACATCTATGCTCCAAGCATCAACTCACTGATATTCTTACCATGGCCGTTCCCTCTTCTCAGTTATGTGACACGTTGTGTAAGCTAGGCATGTGTGATATCTATGCTCTAGCTTGAGGTGGAGCGTTAGAGAAAGTGGATAAAGCATTTCTTTTATTTTTGGTGCTCTCTCAAGATACCATATCATTGTAATATGCCCTTCTTTAAAAAAATAAAAATAAAATAAAATAAATCTTAGGCTGTCATTTTACTCTCACGATATCACTGTAATATCTCTTAATAAAATATGTTATGGAGTCATATTGCGCCCTAATACAGAATTTCCCCCCAAATCTCTTCTTTTCTCTCCTCTCCACCACCACTTATTATGGAATATCACACACGTGGTCTATTTGGACCCTCCACACTTGATGTATGGCTTGGATGCATCAATAGTCCTATGGCAGTCTTGTACTTGACCATATTTGTGGTGCACCTTTACCTTTGTCTATGTCGATCTTAGTGAATTGATTCCTATATCATCATGATCATCATCACCACCATTATTTTTGAAGATTATTCCTATATCATTAATTGCTGTTGTAAAACTCTATGGCATTAAGCATATGGTAGAATTTGCATTGTATCTTATACTACCTCCAATGACATGATTCTGACTTTTTTTTTTTTCTTGGTGTTTGTGCGTGCGTGTGTATGTTTGTGTTTTCAGGAAACTCGAACACATAGTCCTTGTCCATTATCGCGAAGTTTTAGAGGTTTGTTCAACTTGGTTTCTTTTATACCTTCTCAACATCAATTATCATGCCAAGAACTATCATCTGCATAATAAATTCAACCTACATCTTGATATCGCTTCTTCTATTTGAGGGCTTTTACTTTCAGCACTTGGAAAACTTCCTCAAAATTCACTTTCATGTTTCCCATCAAATTTAGTAATAGCAATATGAGGATTTATTTATTTATTATGATTTGGTTTGCTTCTCACTCATTCGCGCCCCCCGCCCCCTCAGTGTAACCTCTTATGTTGATGTTGCATCTTGCTCTTAATGTTTTTCATACCACGGTTTAAGTTCTTGATCCCCATTAGATGATACTTGTCCATCCAAGATTTATTTGTTTTTAATTGTTAACTTTTCACAATTAAGATGCGATTGGCAATTTTATATGGAAGGGGTTTATTTGTATATTTAATTAATGGAAGACTTATGTTCTATTTTCTATCGTTTATATGTTATTTCATCATTTCTTAACTGTAATATGTCAGAGATGGAAAATTTTTTTTTTTTTTTTTTCTGTATCTTATTATTTTCCAATATATATCTTTCGTATTCTAAGATGATGGGATGAAGCTGGGATATCCTAAAAATCTTCGAATTGAAAGCCCCTGAAATCACTTATGAAAACAATCGACCCTTCATGCTTGATCCAATGGGAGAAGCATGTCATCTAAGTGAAGTTATGGATGTCAGAAATGAGAAGCTTGACATGTATAACAGGGCTATTTGATTGTACTAGTTATAGAGAATCATTCATGAGTTTGAGAGGCCTTATCGAGGCAATATAAGTATTTAATAACAATTTATATCTAGAAAAGCATGCTATGGAAAGAGTTACCCTGTTTGGCAGTTCCTTTTTCCATGGTCTTTAATTTGAGGATTTTGAATGTTTGGGACACTGCCTCACATGGAAGGTTATCTCGGTCACAGTTGATTTCAGCTTCTGCTTCAGGATGGTCAGTTTTTATGTATGATAGCCAGAAAGAAGATAAGCAAGTGACAGTTGCACTACCACTGCTTGATCATTAGAAAATGAAGTCATAACAGGAGACAAAAGGCCATATAACAAATAACCAAACACTGCAATTTCCAAATTTCTAGCAAATGCTGATGCAGAAGTATGGGACATGGAATGCAAATGAAGAAGAATGTGGATGACAGTAGAGATGGGTAATGGTGGTAGAGATTACTCTGTGGTAGGGAGTGGAATGATTGTTTATGAATTTATTCTACTGCTTCAATACTCAATGGGCAGTCATGCAACGAGAGTCTACAAGGTATTGATTAAAAAAAATGAGACTCTACAAGGCGACGAGTGTACCATTTGTTTCATCCACTGTCACCTACATGATAAGTGGACCAGCCTGATCTTGGGAGCAGAGAATCTACAGGCTGCAAGCTAACCTGATGGATAGCTAGATGTTCTGCCAGCTTGGCCCATGTGTGGTGTGTGGAGAGGCTGGGACACAACTCAGCAAATTATACCTGATAATGATTGATGATCTGTAGAATGTTGAATCTACGGTCTGAAGTGGACACTGTGTCAATGGTGCAAATCTCTTCATTAGGTTGTTCGTAAGGGCCTGTTTGGATAGACAAAATCCATGGGAAAAAAAAGCAACTTTCTTGATTTGACATTTTTTACGGTTTGGATTGGAAAGAAAACCATGGATTCTATAAAATAATCATTAGCCTTATGCATAGTGGCGGTTCTCTTGCAAAAGTTACAAGGTAAGCGTTGCCTAATGAATTCGGTATTGGGTTTTCTGCATTCTAAACAAATACCTCTTAAAAATGGTAGAGATAGTATAGCGTGTGTGAGTGATCCAAGGCTCAATCTCTAGTAGTGTTACCCTTTAAAAAAATATATATGTGTGTATGTATATTTATGAATATGTTTTTGAGTTAGTGCTGAGGGAAACAATAATTATGTAATCATTATTTTTTTTCATGTCCACACCTTGGATTCTAGCTATCCAAACATGTCCTAAGATAGAAGCAAATGGTGGGGAAAAAAAAAGAGATGGTTCATTGGACAATGGCATTAATTATGAAAAGTTGTTCACCATTCAAAAGAAGAAGGAAAAAAAAAGAGTGAAAAGTTGTCATTGCTAATCACATGTATCAAAAGTTTTTTGTATTGTCAAATCACAAGGGCTGGAATACATGTTGATTTTCTTCAGAGCTTCATAGTTTTCTGTTGGAGAGAGCTATTGTGTTTCACACGGGTGCTGAATTCTAATTTCTAGGATGTGTGTCCAGTCGCATATGCCTCATTATTATTATTATTATTATTATTATTATTATTAAAAAAAAAGAAGAGAAAATTCAGTAAACTTTCGCACAACACGTTTTATTTAAATCACAGGGTTAATTTGCTGCTTTTTTCTGTGTATTTTCAGTTGCTTGCTGTTGGACCCAACTAACGACTCTATTTCAAATCAAAAGGGAATAGAATCTCAACATAACATAATCAAAGCTGTGATGCAATGCACAAAACCAATAGAAGGACACCATATTGAAGATTATCTAACACTGTACTCAGTTCAGCATGCTAAGCTTGGAGAGTTATTATCTTTGCCATCAAATTCTAAATAGTTAAGAGTGACAGGGAACATGATAAGGTTGCTTTGGATAAGTAACCGGTGTAGATTGGAATATGCCTACCTGTGAGCTCCAGAGATGTATGCCGGCTGTATTCTCTATATCCTGACAAGTCTTCCATCATTTCTTTTTTCTCATTGACATGAGGCTCAGTGAGATTTAATGTATGTCAGCTGCACTGTTCGGGCTTGATGATGTTTTTCTTGTGATAGCTAGCACCAAGTCAAATTTCTTAGGATCTATGTTCATTGGCATTCCTTGTTCTTTTGTCTTAATAACTCATGCATGTTGATCCTCTGACTGAAATCACCTTTTGGGTACCAGGATTTTGCGTGGTCTTCTAAGGCTTTTATTTGGGTTTACTGAATTTCAATTTTAGAGATGGAAATGTATGCATATGTGCTGAATATGTAATGGGTATTGACTGATTTACTATGTTTGAAATTTCAGGATAATGCGAATCAGTCCTTTAGCACACCAAAAGAATGTAAAGAGGCTTTGTCCTTGTCAAACAGGGTGCTTCATGGTCCTCCATTCACGCCTGTGAATTCAAATTCTGGCTCTTCGCACTCAGATATGTCTGGTTCTGCAGTTGTATCGGACGAAATCAATTCTGGGGCAGATTGTGCATTTTATGCGGGTGAGAGAAACATGTGCATGGTCTTAATGTGGTCTGTAGTTATGTATTGGCTTCTCAATCCTTTCATGGGTTATTCTTTTGAATGGGGCATGGAGTACAGCTTTGAGCCCATCCTGCTAGTAATCACAAGCATTGTTATTATCATCATCACAACCCTGTCCCATCTATTTGTTGTCAACTTTATGAATCTTGTTTCCCTGATTATTCCCAAGGCCTGATCCTTGGTAAGTGTACAAAAGCCTGATGTCCCTTCTCACCACCCTCAATCTCAACCATCGTCGAGTCCAGTCTCAACATTCCCCTCATCGGTTCTAGTCTCTAGTTTCTTTTGCACATGGATGAACTATGTCAATTGGCTCTCCATCATTATCTCCTACTGGAGTTGTACTCTTAGCTGCTTTGGATGTCTTCATTCTTAACCTAATCATTCATAGTATTTCTAGACTTCCGCCTTAATATTTTCATTTCTACTATATATAACATAAGTAACTATGGACAATTTTACATATGCAATTAGACTTCAGAGAGTCGCTAACTTTGCATTTTAAAAGAACGATACGAGGGATTTCCAACAAAAGAAAGGTTATTTGGGTAATTTAGACATGTCTTCAACCAGGGGCATTTTTGCAATTTTAAATATTTTACGCAAGTAGCCTGTACCATCTCCTCTCTCCATATAGGTCACAGCCACCCTCTTTCTGCACGCGCGCACACACACACACTCTCTCTCTCTCTCTCTCTCTCTCTCTCTCTCTCTCTCTCTCTCCATGTGCATTGCAAATACTCATCCTCTACTCACGGTGCCAAAAAAATGTCCAACACGTCAACCCATATAGCATAGCCCTTCAAGCAGTTGTCTTAGCATGCAACCACACAACGATCAAGAAGCACGTCTCCACTTCATCCTCCAAACTTTATTCCCATTGGGAACATCAGTCATCTCTCCATCCATTTGATTTATAGAGTCAAAACAATGAAATAAGTCACTTTTTTGGCATTTGTTGGCCATCAATTTTAGCTAAAGCATTGCCTATAGAACTGTTACCTTCTGCACTCTAAATATTGTCTTCGTGGTGCAACCTAGTTATCCAGTCAATGAGATCTCAACACTCGAATTGCAAAGAAATGGACTAGTATATCCACAATAATATTTGAGTAGAGAGGTAGGAATACTTTGTCGATATCAAACCTCTTCTTACAAAACTTCAGAAAGCTCACACTTAGAAAATTTTGGAATGCTTGCTTTCTACACCATAACGCCTTTTTATAGACTAAGTGAATCTCTAATGAGAATTCCCCCAACTAAGAGATTGATTTTAATGCAGGGGCATTTTCACACCGTGCTCGAGTGGGGTCGCCTGTGGGATGTAGGGGCACACTCGGGGTGGGTGACCCATGTGATTCGGGGCCCACGGGGGAGGTCTCGTGTTCGAGACTCCTCACCGGGGGTGATTAAAGCGTATTTCACACCAGGCTCCAGTGGGGTAGCCCGTGGGATGTGAGGACACACTCAGGGTGGGCGGCCCATGTGATTTGGGGCCCATGAGCCCACGAGGGGGGTTTGGCCGAGGTCCTAACCCATGAGATATGGGGCCTGGGCTATGAGATAAAAGGATTAATTCACTGTACTCTAACAGTTCGAGCTTTTAGAGTAAGTGGTTAATTGTCTTGCATTAAATTGGTATCAGAGCGGGAGGTCTCGTGTTCGACACCTCACCTGGGGTGATTAACGCAGGAACATTTTCACACCGGGCTCGAGTGGGTCGCCTGTGAGATGCAGGGGCACACTCGGGGTGGGCGACCCATGTGATTTGGGGCCCACGGGAGAGGTTTTATGTTCGAGACTCCTCACTGGGGGTGATTAATGCGCATTTCACACCGGGCTCGAGTGGGGTAGCCTGTGGGATGCGGGGACACTTGGGGTGGCGGCCCATGTGATTTGGGGCCCACGAGCCCACGAGGGGGGTCAGCCGAGGTCCTAACCCATGAGATGTGAGGCTTGGGCTATGAGATAAAAGGATTAATTCACCATACTCTAACAGTTCGAGCTTTTAGAGCAAGTGGTTAATTGTCCTGCATTAGATTTCTAATCAATTATAGTTGACTTGAAATCAATCTAATCTATCTTAAGATGGTAAACATCTAATAATAGTAAAAGTAAATATATAAAATAAATTTAATTACATCTTTAAATCAATTCCATGTCTTCAATCACATCTCCCTCATATCTCCAATCACATTTTAGAATCAACCCCCATATCTTCAAAAAAATAGTAAATTGTAATCCTTGATTTAGGCCCTCAAATCTATAAATAAAAAGTCTAAAAATCAGCACATGTAGGGCCTGACGGTGGGATGTAAGCCTACGCCATTGTTGGGCCCTATGGTGGGCATAAGTGTGTTGTGGGCCTGCATCATTCCCCTTGGGTTGGAAAGAACTTGACTTCGATGAGTTGGACGCTTCATACAAATAGTAGAGGTTTGAATCCAATCTTTTCAATTCGTTGCTTGTAGGGCTGTACACAAGTCAAGCTAGCTCGAAAAGCTCGCTCGACTCGGCTCGACTTGAAAGGCCGACTCAAGGCGAGTCAAACTTGTTTACTAAAGCTCCAGTTGAGTTCAAGCCAAGTTCGACCATGGTGTATTTCAACTCAACTCGACTTGACTCGACTCAAAGCTCGAGGTCGACTCGGCTCGAGTAATATATTTTAATAATATATATTATATTAATATTAAATATATATAATATATATATTTAAGTTTTAAATAAAAGAAGTTAAAATTTAAAAGTCTTTACTAAAAAACCCTACTTGACCCTACCCGTCCCCATTCCCTCTTTTTCTTTCCCTTACCCTACCGAGGTAAACTCGACTCGACTAGAACCATTAGCTCGACTCGAAAGCTTTGGCAAACAAGCCAAGCTTCAATGTTGAGCTCGAGGGCGAGCTTGAGCTCGAGCCCGAACTCGAGTCTAGCATGGACGAGTCAAGCCGAGCTTGACCCACCTTGACTCGACTCGGCTTGATGTACAGCCCTAGTTGCTTGTGATCCATATGCATTCGGAATTGGGCATGTTCTTCCATTTCACCAAGTATTGCTTATATCGGCCTTGTCGAGTGACTCGAATGTTAATCAAGGTGTTTGGTATCGGTATCGGTGGGTGTAACGGTGCCCACCATTACCGATACGGATACGCCCCGTATCTGCCCACCATTACCGATACGGATACGCCCCGTATCAGCCGATACGGGGGCGTAACGGCCGATACGGGGTGTTCAACGATGTTATTTATTTATTTTTTGGTCAAAAAATTATGAAAAAATATCCATTAAATCGGGAATATTCTAAATATTCCAAATATGCATTCATTTATAATTTGGAACATGTTTATGGTGGTGTAACGGTCCACTCTTTGGTGAGAAGTTGTGTCCGACTGTCAGATGAATTTATGAACCAGATAACCTGGATTTAACTACAAAATTCATATATTTAATTTTCAAAATATCTAATTTATATACTTAACAATTTGATATCATTTCTCCAAATAGTTCCTTAAAAAAATGAAATTAAATTCAGGTAGATGGTGTTGCCAATTTGGGGCTGACTTGGAGGACCAATCCATGCCCCAAATCAGCCTCAAATTCATGCAATTTATTGGCATTATCCCACTTATGAATTGGTGGACATTTATTAGATAGTGAATCATGAAAAAAATCAAAAGGCCCTATTTTAAAAAATAAGCGTCCACAAATTAACGATTAAAACTATTCAAACAATTTGATTTTAGCATTGTGAGTTAGCAACTATGGTCCATAATTTAATTGGTAAATTTAAAGTTAATATATGTCTCGTGTATAACTTTTTTAAGGGCCCGAATTAGGTGGGACTTGGATTGTGAAGTGTAGAACACAAGTGTCAAAGTTTTTTGGGCCCTACCATGATGAATGTGTTATATCCACACCGTCCATCCATTTTGCCAAATAATTTTAGGGCATGAGCCCAAAAATGAGGCAGATCCAAAGCTTAGGTGGACCGCACCATAAGAAACAACAATGATTAAACGTCCACCATTAAAAATTTATTGGGGGCTACAAAAGTTTTAGATCAAGCTGACATGTGTGTTTTCCCTTCATCCACGTCAATGTGACCCAATTAATAGGTTAGATGGAAAATAAACATTACAGTGGACCCTAACTAAATTTTTAATGGTGAGCATTCTATAACCATTGTTTCCTATGGTGTGGTACACCTGAGATTTGGATCTTACTAATTTTTTGGATCATGACCTAAAATGATGTGGCAAAATGGATGGATGGCATGGATAAAATACATACATCATGGTGGGGCCCACACGGCACGTGGACCTTTTATTAAAAAGAAAACTCGGTGGAAATGAGCCACGTAGCCTCTTTGGAATGGAAGCTGATCGCGTACCGAGTAAACTCTGTAGGGTCCACGTGATTTAGATATTTTATCTACTCCTACCATCCATTTTACCAGATAATTTTAGTGCTTGAGCCCAAAAATGAAGCATATCCAAATCTCAAACGGGCCACACCACGGGAAATAGTGTGAATTGAATTTCTACCATTGAAAATTTATTGAGGGCCACTGAAGTTTTGGATAAAGCTTATATTAGTGTTTGCCCTTCATCCATGTTTTTGTGATCTTATGAACAGGTTGGATGACAAATAAATATCACTGTGGGGCCTAGCAAAGTTTCAACGGTGGAAATCATTATTCCCACAGTTTCCTGTGGTATCGTCCACTTGAGCTCTGTATATGTTTTAATTTTGGTATCAACCCCTTGAATGAGTTGGAAAAATAGATGGACGGTGTGGATAAACCACATACATTCACGATGGGCCCAACAGAGTTTACTCAATACGATAAAAGCGTGCTGAGTAACTCGTACGTAGTCCGATTTCCTTTGGAATGAAAAGAGAGCGAGAGAGGGCTCTTCGACTTCGCCGCAATTTCAAATGGAGAGAGATGTGAGGGCTCTTTGACTTCGCTGCGATTTCAAATGGAGAGAGATGCGAGGGCTTTGTGCACAAAACCCTAGTAGGGAGAGATGTGCATGGCTCTATGCTCGAAACCCTAGTAGAGAGAGGTGGTTCTCCGATTTTGAAACCCTAACAGAGACAGAGTCACAGAGATGCTGGTCAGCTGATGGAGATGAGAAGAAGAAGAAAAAGAGGAAAAGAAAGAAGAAGAATCAGGTACGCCTTCGACCTTTATCTTCTCTTCTCTTCTCTTCTCTTTTTCTTTTTCTTTTTCTTTTTTTCCTTGAAGAAGACTCCCCTTTTTTTGGAACGTTATGGGGTAACGAACGTTACACCCTGTAACGGCCGTTAAGGAGCCCGTAACGATCGTTATGCATCTCTTTTTTTGACCCAACCGATTCATACCCGTATCGCGTAACAGCCTGTGCCGTTACCGTTACGGCCGATACGTAACCGATTTGGAACACCTTGGTGTCAATAGTATTCACTCGCAACACTTGTTCAACTTTTTCTTTCTTTCTTTTTTCGAGTTGTTTGTCTATATCGATAATGGCTTCATCTTGCACGTTAGGTCTTGCCATGGTACTCGAACAAATCTGCTACATTGAAAGTTGGTGAGATATCCAAGTCATTTGACAACTTGATCTCATGGGCATTGTCATCTAACTTCCTCTTGACTTGGCACAAACCCATCTTTTTTGACTTGAGCTTGTTGCAAGATCCCCTCAGAAACCTTTCTTTGCATAGATAAACCATACTAAGTCACCATATATATCTTTTCTCGTTGATGTTCGTTCCCAACTTCCTAGTACTTGGTGTTGCTTTTTTTCAATCTTCTTCTTCTTCATCTAAGCTTGCAATTCTTGAATGTGCTTGGTGAAAGCATCATCATCTTTACTCACTTGATCTTGTTATAGTAATGGTACAAAATCATGTACTTGATGTGGGCTTCTCCTACTTACAATTTCAAATGGAGATTTTCTAGTGATACAATTTACTATGCTATTGTAGGTAAACTTGGCTTGAGGTAGAGCCAAGTCCCAGTGACATATGTTATCACCTACGTTACTAAAGAGGTTATTGGGGTTTTGGTTGGCTACCTCGATTTGATCGTTTGTTTGATGATGATATGTGCTAGAGAATTGAAACTTAGTCCCCAACTACTTCCTTATAGAGTGCTAATGTAGCCCACAAACTTTGAACCACAATCCGAAGTTATTGTTTTCGATACTCCGTGAAGTCGCATAATTTCTATGAAAAAATATGTTGCTAATATGCGTAGCGTCCATCATCTTTTGCATGGAATGAATCGAGTCATCTTCAAAAACAGTCCACCACGACGAAAAGTTGAAAATCGAATATGCTCCCTTTTTAGTCTTGGGAAGACCCAGAATGAAGTCCATAAAGAAATCAACTTTTGGTGCAACTGGAACGGGAAGTAGCGTATAGAGGTCGGTATTCTACACATGACCTTTGAAGACTTGGTATTGGCAACATTGTGCTACGAATCGTTCAACATCATAATGCATATGGGGCTAGTAGTATTTTTCCTCTACCATGGCCATTGTTTTTCTCTTCCAAAGTGTTCACCCAGTACTCCATGTATTTCAGATAGGGTCTTCTCTTGCAAGTTGCAATTGTCTTTTGGAAATGCATAGTGGAAACCCTTGAATAGATATCCATCATGTGAGATTAATTCACACTTTGGATACCAACCATCCACACAGCTATCGAGTGCTTAGCCAAAAATGTGGTGTCTTCCTTGTATTGTTCTTTTAATGCTTTGATTCTGACAACCTCCACGGTAATTTCCTATTAGAACTACCCTTCTAGTCAAAGACTCAAAGCATCTATCGCTTTGTTCTAACTTCCAGCTTTGTGAGACGAGGAAAGTATATTCTTGTAGGAAACCATCCACTTCACAAAATGAGCACTTAGCTTCTTTTGGAAGTTGAGATATCTCAACGCCTCATGGTCCGTGTATAAAATGAATTTCCGATGAATTACGTAATGTCTCTAATGCCGTAGCCTCTGGACTACTACATAGAACTCAATATCATACGTGGAGTAGTTCTTTCGTGCACCATTAAGCTTTTCGCTAAAGAAAGTGATTGACTTTTCTTCTTGACTAAATACCATGTCAATGCCAACATTGGAAGCGTCGCTTTCCACTTCAAAGACTTTATTCAAGTTCAGTGGTGCAAGAAATGGAGCCTTCATCATCTTCTTGTTTATTGCATTAAAACTTCGATCCACCGTTTTAGTCCATTTGAATTGCCTCTTCACATGCAATTAGTGACATGTGCGATGATGGTGTTGAAATTCCAGATAAATCTCTGGCAAAATGTTACCAAGCCGTGGAAAGAACGAACCTCCAAAAAGGTTCGTGGGGTAGAATACTCTGCAATGGCCTTGATTTTCTCATGATCAATCTTGATCCATTTTGCTAACACAATATATCCAAAAAACACAACAATATTGATATGGAATGAGCACTTTTTCAAGTTAACAAATAGTGACTCTGTAGTACATCAAATATTTGTTATAAATGACCAAGGTGAACAGATGATTTAGGACTAAAAATAAGAATATCATCAAAATAGACAACTAAGAACTTTCCCATAAAGGGGCAGAGTACCTCTGTCATCGGCCTCTTGGAAGTGCTCAACGCATTTGAAAAGCCGATGGCATGACGAGCCACTCGTACAACCCATCTCGAGTTTTAAATGCGGCCTTCCACTCGTCTCTAGGCCAAATATGTATCCGATAATATCCACTCATGTTGATCTTTGAAAAGACCTTTGCTCCATGCAGCATATCCAGCATATCGTCCAAGCGAGGAATAGGAAACCAATACTTGATAGTAATCCAGTTGATCGGATGATTGTTCATGCACATCCCCCAAGATCCATCTTTCTTAGGCATTAATAATGCTAGAACAACACATGGTGATGTGCTTTCCCCAATTAAACTCATCTATAACAACTCAGTAATCTATCGGTGGAGCTCAGCATGTTCAACTAGATTCATTTAGGTTGACTCAAACCTGACACTAAATCAACGTGGTGCTAAATGTTCCTCATAAGAAGAAGTCTAGCTGGGAGTTCTTCCAGCACAAAGTCTTCATATTCATGAAGTAGCTTTTGTGTAGGAAGCAGAACATCCGACTGCTTCGTGTCTTGTTTGGCAACCGAGACATAAATGATGCAAGTCCCCTTGCTTTCCTCTTCAAACTTCTGCACACTGAATGATTTTTAACCCTATTCTTTATCAAGAGTTAGGTGTTGGAAGATGTGTCATTAGGTGCCATGTGATATTAACACCATCCTTGACAAAGGAATAGGTGTTGGCTTGAGTCAAATGTACCATATCTCGGTCCCACACAGTCTTCCTAACAAAAAGTGGCATGCATCTATGGGGATCACGCCACACTGCACCTCATCCTTGTACTTTGATTTAATAAAGAAAACTAAGCATTTGGTGTTGACAAAAACTTCTCCCACTTTCATGAAACGGCGAATCTAATATAGTCGCGGATACTTATGTTATTTGAGTTTTAATTCCCCCCACCACCCCCCACCCCCCCAAAAAAAAAAAAAAAAAAAAAGAAAAAGAAAAAGAAAAAGTGTGCATACCTTCCCGCCAAACGTTTAAGTGTTGCGGAAGATATTTTGTTACATCCATTGCCCCTCATCAACCATCTGAGGTGCCGATATCATAGTTCATTGGATAACCAATGACTTTTCCCTATCAGGTTGGAGCTTGGCTTCATTGTTGGATGTTGGCTCATTGTCCCTTAGCCTATAGGAGGCCCTATAGTTGCCTTACGTGGAAAGTTAGCAAGTTTGCCTATCATTGATGACAACATTTGTGGGGGTGCTAAATCTTGTCTCTTGAGTTCTTAATTAATGCATCGTTGAAAACCAATTTATTTATGATATTCGGGTTAAGACCAATAAGAAATATTGAAATCTTTTTGTCTTCATACTCATGAAACCCCACCCGTGATGTTAATGTATGGAACTCCTCGGTGTATTCATTTACCAACTTATGCCTTTGACGTAGATTGTGACATCTTTGATAGAGGTCATGGGCATTAGTCGCCAATAAGAATTTCCTTTTGATTTCTTTTTCATCTTTTCTTAAGAATTTATTTTCTCCTTACCTTGATAGATTCGTTCGGCTTGCAGATAATCTCACCATGTTAATGCGTGACCAAAGAACTTTATAGCTACTAACTTCACCTTCCGGTTATCTGCGATTTCCTTGTACTCAAACACATTTTCCACCTTGTTTAGCCAATTGATGAAGTCGTCAACACATGACAGACCATGATATTCGAGAATGTCTACCTTTATTCCCGATTTTTTGTCACGTTCCTACAATTGAAGGATTTGGTCGTTGGTGTCGTCACAAGACTGGGTCCCCCATTGTTGGTTAGGACCTTGGTGGGCACCTTCGCTTACGTGTCTACATGCTCCCAACTTCTGTCGTCGAATTCCCTCCACATCACGCCGGAGCTCTCCCACTTGATTAGTGAGATTGACTATTGTACGCGTGAATCAAGGTGTGCCGTATTCGTTACGATACGGCCATATCGGCCGATACGTAATGGTAACGGTTGACACCGTTACGCGATACGGGGTGGAAACAGCCGTTACGGATTTCTGTGACCGTAACGGCCATTACGGGGCCGTTACGGGCCATAACGGCCGTTACAGACCCGTAACGGCTGTTATGGGCCTTTATATATATATATATTTTAAAAAAAAAAAAAAAAAAAACCCTTACCTTTTTCCTTTCTTTTCTTCTTCTTCTTCTTCCTTTTCTTCTTATTCTGGGCAGTTGCGGCCTTGCTACATTCTGACCTTCTTCTTCTTCTTCTTCTTCTTCTCTCTCTCTCTCTCTCTCTCTCTCTTCTCTCTTTCCCTCTTTCCCTCTTTTTTTTTCTTTTCTCTTCTTTCCCTCTTTTTCTTTTCTTTTCTTTTCTTTCCTCTCGCCCCCCCCCCCCCCTTTTTTTTTTATCTGCAGGTGCACCACGCACCAGCTGCTGTAGGTACGTGTCACGCTAAGACGAGCGCTGACACTCCTCGAGCTTCGAGTTGTATAAACGGTTTGAAAGAGATCAAAGTTACATGGGCTCCACAGTGATGTATTTATTATATCTACACCGTTCATCTATTTTCAGATATCATTTTAGAGCACTACCAAAAAATTGAATTATATCCAAAGATCATCTGGACCACACCAAAAATAGCAGCAGAGATAATGATTTTCACCATTAAACAATTCGTAGGGCCACCGTAACGTTTATTTTCCATCATATCTGATCAGACCCGAGTGGGCCCCACCATGATGTATATATTTTATCCATGTCGTCCATCCATTTTGCCACATCATTTTAGGTTAGGATCTAAAAAATTAGTAATATCCAAATCTCAGGTGGACCACACCATAGGAAACAGTGGTTATAGAATGCTCACCATTAAAAAATTCTTAAGGTCCACTGTAATGTTTATTTTTAATCTAACCTATTAATTGGGTCACACTGACGTGGATGAAGGGGAAACACACACGTCAGCTTGATCTAAAACTTTTGTAGCCCCCAATAAATTTTTAATGGTGAACATTTAATTATTATTGTTTCTTATGGTGCAGTCTACTTGAGCTTTGGATGTGCCTCATTTTTAGGCTCATGCCCGAAAATTATTTGGCAAAATGGATGGACGGTGTGGATATAAAACATTCATCACGGGTGGGGCCCAAAAAACTTTGACACGTGTGCTACACTTCACGATCCGAGTCCCGCCTAATTCGGGCCTTAAAAAATTGTACACGAGACATATAGTAACTTAAAATTTAGCAATTAAATTATGGACTACAATTGCTAACTCACAATGCCAAAATCAAATTGTTTAAATAGTTTTAATTGTTAATTTTTGGACTTTTATTTTAAAATAAAGCCTTATGATTTTTTTCATGATTCACTATCCAATAAATGTCCACCAATTCATAAGTAGGATAATGGTAATAAATTACATGAATTCGAGGCTGATTTGGAGCATAGATTGGCCCTCCAAGTCAGCCCCAAATTAGCAACGCCATTTACCTGAATTTAATTTCATTTTTTTAAAGAACTATTGGGAAAAATGATATCAAGTTGTTTAGTATATATATTAGATATTTAGAAAATTAAATATATGAATTTTGTAGTGAAATTCAGGTTACCTGGTTCAAAAATTAATCAGACAGTCCAATACAACTTCTCACCAAAGAGTGGACTGTTACACCACCATAAACATGTTCCAATTTATAAATGAATGCATATTTGGAATGCGTGGAATATTCCGGATTTAATCTATATTTTTTCATATTTTTTTAGCAAAAAAAAAAAAATTTGCACCGTTACGGGCTGTTACGCCTCCGTATCCGTATCAGTTTCGGAGGGCACCGTTACGCCAACCGATACCGATATGGCACACCTTGGCGTGAATTGATCTATTGTATGCATAAATTAATCTAGACACTCTATGTGCATGGATCAATTGAGCTATTTGTGCGAACTTTTCCTGTGTCACTCCTTTCAATTTCATTAGGAGATGGTGTAGAGTTGAAAATTTCCAAAGATGACCTGCTCTAATACTAAAATGATGCAATCTAGTTATCGATTCAATGAGATCTTGATGCTCGAATTGTAAAGAAAGGGACAAGAGTACGCCCATAAGAATATTTGAGCACGGAGGGAGGAATACTTTTTTGATATCGAATTTCTTCTTACAAAACTAAAGAAAACTCATAATTAGAAAATTTTGGAATGCCTACTTCCTACACCCCACCCCGTTTTTTTTTGGACTAATTTCCAATGAGAATCCTCCCCAAAGAGATTGATTTCAAATCAATCATGGTTGACTTTAAACCAATCTAATCTATCGAAGATGGTAAAAGCCTAATAATAGTAAAAGCAAATATAGAAAATAATCCTAACTATATATCTAAATCAGTCCCATATCTTCAATCGCATCCCTCTCATATTTCCAACACATCATCAGCCCCTATATCTTCCAAAAGTAATAATTGCAATGCTGGATTTTGGCGTCCAAATCTATAAATAAACAGTCCAAAAATCAGCACATGTTGGGCTCTATAGTGAGCTGTGGGCCTATGTCATTGTTAGGCCCCATAGTGGGCTGTGGGCCTGCATAACTTGGTTCTATTCATTTTTAAACCTCTAGACTCTGGGGCTTTCATCCAAGCTTCTCATTTAGCATATGCTCCTTCTCTAGAGCCATAAACCAGTGTCACGTCATCCACAAACAGCATACACTAATGAACCTGCTCGTGAATTCTAGCATGTTAATCATCATTATAGCTTGTCATGAATTTTTGGAGTTAATCATCATCATGGCCTTGTCTTGAGTACCACCTGTTAATTCATCTACAACAAGTGCAAAAGGGTACAAGCTTAATGTTGATCCCTGACAAAGACCCACTGCTACAGGGAATACAGCACAACATGCTTGTAATTTTTCAATGTGACATTTCATTGTTACTCGCAATTTTGAATCATGCTTCCTAGGTGTGGCTTTTCTGTTCAGGTAGGCCATGCAGTGTATGTCCAAAATCAGGCCAGTCTGGTCGCTGGTTGGCCATGTGTATAGGAAAAATGGACAGTTAAAAAATGAGCAGTGGTCCACATCTCATGTAACACATGTTGTCCTATTGATGATGGGCCAGCCTGATTTTCAGGCCATGGAAGATACGAAGTGGAGACCACCTGATGAATGGTGAGGATCCAGCTCAAAACATGCCATGTCGGCACATGTGCTAGAGGAGGATTCAAAATCCTATACCTGAAAATGGCCCATGGCTGATCTCATTATTATTATTATTATTTTGAAATGTATATCTGATCTCATTGTCAATTTATAGATCCGCCACTGGTATATTTTTGGATGCGCATACTTCCCAATTCAATCATTCTTGAATGTGTATATTACAGTTTCTTCTTGTGATGAATCTTGACTGTGACATGGTGATATTATAGGTTCTGGCACTTCTTTGCTTGGTGAGTCAACTGAACTTGGGGATCAGCTGGACGAGAGTTTGATAGCAAGGAATACGTTAAGACTCCACGAAATTAACACACTCGACTGGTCAGATCTCTTGGAACCAAATGATGATATCAATTCTGCTGCTCCTAGAAAAGGTAGTTTCTTTTAAACCACCTTCATTGAAGTTGATGACACAACTTAGGGGAAAAGAAGAAGAAGAAGAGAAGCTTAGCTGTGATTTCTGTGTTACAGATGAAGCTTCTTCATTTGATCAACAGAAGGCAAATGAGTTACGGGACTCGAAAAGTAATGTAAGTAACTAGGTGCTAGCAATTCTTCATGGTATAGGACATTCTTCTGTTGTTCATGTGTGAGTTTTTAGTTTTTACTTACAATGTCTATAGCTGATCATGGATGTGTGTATGTTATGCATACACATAAATAGAGAACTGCCCATATTGAACCTCCGAACTCCCATGCATGCACGTGCATGTCTTAGCCCACCTCATCATCCGCACACAAGCATGTTCACACCCATGCATGCTCACTACAAACTGCGTGCATGTGGGTGGTTGTATTTATTCCGCGCATGCGCGTGCGCGTGTGTGTGTTATGCATATGTATAAATAGAGAACTGCCCAAATCCAACCTCCGAACTTGCGTGCATGCACCCCTAATAATATGCACGTGCATGTTAGCCCACCTCATCATCCACACAAAAGCATGTTCACACCCATGCATGCTCACTACAAACCGCGTGCATGTGGGTGGTTGTATTTATTCCTCGTAAAGGATGTTGTTGGGTACTATTGTGGAAATCATTGTTGATCTTCCATGATCCTTTGTGCCATCTGCTGGCAATCTTTGTTACAACTATGCTGCTATTTTGAAAATCTTGCAATATTTTCACGAAATCAACTAAAAAGATAATATCGTGAGATTTTCAAAATACCGGTTGTTTTTTTACTATCTCAACATTGATGCAAAAATTATATAACTAATTCATTGTGCAATTATATATTTAAAATCTAAAATTATTTATTAATTTATCCTTAACATTTTTATGAGATTTTCCGATAATGTCCCAAGAAAACCCTCAAAATTTGAAAAATCTCCTGAGAAATTCCTGGGCGGTTAAATTCCTATGAACAAGATTTGTCCCCGTGTTTATTACTATCCCATGCTAGACATGCGAGGTGTTTCTTTTGTTGTGCTTCTTCATCTAATTATTTTAGTTGCCCATGCCTGATATTTATATCTCACCCTTTGTCTTCTTATTTAGTCTTTTCTTGTTCCCACGTCCTCTTGGTAGACCATATCTTTCATTGTAGATCATGAGCATATGCAATGTTCATTTTACCACTCCAATTTGTAATCTATGCCTTTATAACACTTAGGCAATGTTGTCAAAATCAATATCGTATTGCAAATCATAATAGGGGTTGAATTGTATTGAATCACAAATCGTATCGTAAATCATAAGACTTTTTATGATTTTCTTGAAAATATGGAAAATATAAATAAATCAGAAAATAAAAATAAAAAACTTTAACACTATCATGACATGGTATTACTTTAAAAAATTAAATGTTTTATTTATCTTTTCCTTTTTTTTTTCTCCTTAAAGAAAATTTCTTTAAAAAACATGCAAGGATCCTTTAATAATTTATGTTCTTGTTGCCTTTCTTGAATGCAGAATCATATTGGAAAAGCAACATTTGATTCTGTAGACCGTTGAAAAAAGATATTTGGATTTCTAACTATCATTCCACAATACACAAGTCAACATGATTGTAGCCATCCATAAAAACATTCTAGATGAGTAATACATCAATTTGGTGCTTTGACCAATTAAGAAGTGAGAAATCATTAAAAACAAAGCTCTAGGATTCAACATTGTAGAGACTATATATCATTTAATCTCTTATAAAGAACAAAATAAAATATTTTACCTTTTCTAAACAATTCTTTAAAAAAAAAAAGTTTTTCTAAATGATTCTTAACGCCCCCACCAATTTAAAAACATAAAATGAAAGCTGTGTGAAGCTTAAAATAGAAGAAAACAAGTATAATTTGAATCATAAATCGTAGGATTCAAATCATAAAATCATTTCAGTTGACCTACTTCACAATTTTACTTAGCTATTATTAATGGGCATTGAGGTGTGTTTTAGTAGTCTAAACATGAAATATGTTTTGAATTTGGTGGGGAAAAAAGGAAAAGAAAACGTAGTGATTATCCAATGATGACTTCCTAAGATTTTCATTTTGAGGGTCTTGTTTGGATATCAAGTGGAAATCCAAATAAGGCTCTCACAGCATTATCTTTTTTAAAAAATGACTCTCACAGTAGTCACCTTGTCTCTTTTGCATGAGAATTTAACTGTTGTGTTTGGATAATGGTTGTCTTTTGAATCCAATGTTTTATTCATTATCCAAACACAGTGAAACGTGAAAATTCATATATTTTATTTTCTTTTTTCACTATCCAAATAGGTCCTAAATGTCTCAACTTGTGTGGTTGACTATTACATTGCACCTTTGGGAGTTTTGTGCTCTTATTTCCAGCCCTAACCCTGGATCAAGGAGGATGTGCAAGATTGGCAATCTGTGTGAAATTTTCGCCACATCTTCTATCATTAATCTTGATAATGTGATGATAATGAGACGTCTTTCAGTTTTGTTCTTTCCAATTGTAGACAACATAAGGAAAAATAGACGATGATATTTAAATCTTTGAGGGCCTGTTTGGTAGTGACAAAAGTTTAGTCTTGGAAAACCTATCTAGGTCAAGCTCATCTTAGCCTTGTCTAGTCCAGTCATGCTATTCCAGGATGAGTTATTCGCATGTTGTTTGTCAAGCACAAAGAACAAGGGAAGATTATTTGGCACGTGTCTTTGGTGCATGTGTAGATTGAAGACTTAGCACGTGGTGCATGTGTGGTTCTTGAAAATATAGTGGCATATGTGGTGCATGTGGGGTGCTTGAGATGTACAGTGGTACATGGATCGGATGCCCAACTTGGCATATGTGGCAATGTGGCACATGAAGGGCATAAAAGGTTGAATGTGACATCTTTGCGGTGCTTGAAGATGGACAATGGCATTTGTGGCACATTGTCATATGTGACACATGTGGCATGTGTATCGCAAGAGTATAAACCTCCATGTGCCATAGCAAGGCTACTTATTGTAGGAATGAGGAAGGGCCCCCAATGATTTTTTTTAAAAAGGACTTGTCGTCCTTATTTTTTGGGTGCTATGTGCAGACAAGTTATACACAAACCATGGACAAGAGACTTGTCCTTGACTAACTAGTCAGGGACAATTTTAGCTGCTACCAAACTGACCCTTAGTGTTTTTTTTTTTTTTTTTTTTTTTTTTTTTTTTTGTCTGTGGTCTTTTTAGTCCATATATTAAAGACCAGCTCATTGTTGCAGGGTTGCCTTCCGTCGTCTCACAATGAACATCCAACGAACATGGTTAATGCAACTGATGTAGTTAGTGTTAAACAACTAGGCGATGCCTATTTTCAGCCAGTGGGAGATCAAAATATCCACCCATCCTTGTTTGAGACAAGTAATGGAAAAGATTTTGAAATGGTTACGACAGGAACTGATGAAACCTTGAATTTGTTTGACCAGAATACCTTACAGACTCAAGACAGCTTTGGAATGTGGATGAAGTACATTGTCAATGAATCCCCAGGTGGTTTGAGGGATCTGCCACTGGTGGGTCTGATGTCAACTGATCATGCATCAGGTTCACCTGCGACAATGGAACAGTCTTTGCCTCAAGAGCAAGTTTTCAGTATAACCGACGTCTCACCTGCATGGGCTTCTTCAACGGAAGAAACCAAGGTGTCATCCTCATTGCCATTTTTTGCAAGTGCTTTCAATATGACCATAATTTGCATTCTTTTAATTGTCATTAGTGTAAATGTTGGAATCCACAGTTTGATGCATTTATATATCAAAAGCTAAGCTAGTGGATAGTATAAAATAAAGTGATTCTTTCTTATAAATAATGCTTAAAAGACTCGGTGACTCGGACCGACTCATCCCGTCTCAAATTGAGTTGCAACTTAACTCAGTCAGGGGTGAGTCGGCACAAGTTCAGGGGTGAGTCGTGGTGTCAAACCGGATCAGGTCTGACTAAGTCTGAGTCATAAAACCATATATCAAATCCTCCCTGCTCACGGCCATGCGATCTTTTGTTATACTGATGGTATTACTTCTCATACCATGCTTGTTGGAATTCAAATCCAACTTACAGGTGGGATTGCCGGGTTACTGTATTTTTTTTATCACAGCTTTTGTGTCATAGCTGGAAGCATGGTTTGAAAATGTCTAGACTGTGTTACAATTCCTGTAATGCAGTAGGCTAGTCTAACCATACCATTTGTGGAGTGTTGAAAATACCCGGTTTCTTAAATCATGGAACTCTCCATGTCCTCAAATGCTAATTCCAAGACCTACAGCGGGAACAATGACATTTGCTATACAAGCCATTGATGTTTGTGTAATGGCTTCTGCAGGTCATATTGATTGGGCATTTTCATGAAGGTCATTCTCATCTTGCCAGTTCCACTTTCTATTGCGTCTTTGGTGATCTATGCACTCCTGCAGAAATGGTTCAAGTTGGGGTATTTCGTTGCATGGCACGGCCACAAACACCTGGCTTGGTTACTTTTTACTTGACTTTGGATGGGAACCGACCCATTAGCCAAGTTCTGAGTTTTGAGTATCGATCAATTTCAATCAGTCATAAGAACAATGGGCTGGATTTATCTGAAGCCGATGAGTCCAAGTGGGAAGATCTACGACTTCAGATACGACTTTCTCATTTACTCTTCTCCACGACTAACATCACTACCATTCTGTCAAACAAAATTTTACCAAATGCTATAAAGCAAGCAAAAAAGTTCTCATCCCTCGCCCCTTCCTACGAGAAAAAATGGATGAATTTTATGGAGTCAGTTGAGACCAACAAGGAGTCATTTTCAGAAGCTAGTCGCAATTTGTTTGAGCTCTCTTTGAAGAACAAATTCCAGGAATGGCTTTTGGAAAGAGTGGTTGAAGGATGTAAGACAACTGCCCGAGACCATAAAGGTCAAGGGGTTATTCATTTGTGTGCTATGCTGGGTTATACATGGGCGGTTAATCCATTTGTGCATTCAGGACTTTCCTTAGATTTTCGGGATGCTTGTGGTTGGACAGCTCTACATTGGGCGGCATATTACGGGAGGTATAAATTCTTTCACAGATACATGAAATCGCAGAATGTGCATAATTGCAGTTCGATAATTATTTGATCATGTATTCCTCTTATAACTTCATCAGCATTTCATGCATCTTAGTCATTAATGTGAGGAATGATGTTGGACTTTTATCCGTTAGCTTCAAAAATATATGACTACGTTCTCCATATTCGAACATGGGCTTATTTTCCTTGCTATAGAATTCAGAAGGTCCGATAAGTAGTCTGTTCTCTTTGGCTAGCTAGACTAATGAAGCTTTTGTGTCTACAAGATTATGGAACTTCAGTCCTTTAATTGGGCTGTGTTTGGACAGACAAGATATTAAATTGCAAATGCCGTGTGATCAAGAGGTTATAACAAAAGTTGACGACAGTTCCTAGTATTCATACTAAAGAAGCAGCCTCAAATTGCTGTTGCATTCCTTTGAAGTCCAACTTAAAAGTAATGTATTGCAATATGGAGCCACATCCTCAGTATGAATGCTGTTGAAGAAAATACGATGTAGCTATTTCGCACCTTTATGCCAATAATTGCAATCCAATTGGATAATTCTTACAAAGGCACCCTTACTCTGTTTTGACTGATGCTGTTGTTGTCTGCAAACTGAATTCTCGACACTCCCTACAGCTGCTCTGGTGCACCTTGAAATCAGTTTTGTTTGCTTGTTTTGTTTTATGGGTACGGTTGGGGTGGGGGTTCTGGTTCCATTGGGGATGCTCTAGCTCTTTTATTTATTTATTTGACTCGGTGATTCAAACCGACTCGGTGATCTGTAAATTTTACTGTTTCTTTTACCCAAGTCGCACAAAATTGATAGAATGTCAATTGACCCATTTAGGTAACACCAATTGCTTCTTGTGAGCATCTGTCATGACAAAACTGGGTCAGTGGCAGAGGTCTGATCTACTGTCACTGAATGCAAGTGCTTCAATCTAAGAACGCATAACTGCTTGATGAGATCACTATTTCTTTCTTAATGTCACAAAGAGCACATTTGTCAGGAGCTTTAACTTGCTAATTATTGATATGATCATGGATTATGATATGATCATCTACTGGAATGGGGTGAGAGTCCAGTAAATGAAAGGTGCAGGGCCAGGTGGGGCTAAAGTGGTGAATATGGCTTTGTTCTAGAAATGGACATGGCAGTATGTGGAGGAAGGTCGCATGTGAAGACAAATTATCTCATTAAATATGGTGTCTATGGAAGTGGGTGGTCCACAAAAGAATTGCCCTAGTATTGTGCATCAAGTTTATGTGAAAGGTTGTACTTCGGGTGGACAGGTAAAACCTTGGTCAAGTTTCCTCCCGTCCATTTACTTCATACATGGTAGCCCACCTGATGAATGAAATGGCCCGACTTCTAGGGACCGGGCACGTAAGGGTGGGACTTGTCTGATGGATGGTTTGGTTCCCATGCGAGTGCCACGTTGGCACATGTGGGCATTAAGGGGGCCTCAGCTTGAGCCTATTGGTATAATGAAGATGCTCTTTTGCTGCTTTGCTTTTGGTTGTTGTGGTTTATGCATGAACGGCCTACCGTCTTGCAATGAAATCATGTTTCATTCTTAGAGTCACTTTCAATGTTTAGTATTCACATGTGGAAATCTGTGTATGCAGGGAACGGATGGTCGCATTTCTCTTATCTGCAGAGGCGAACCCAAGCTTGGTTACCGACCCAACTCCCGAATGTCCTGGTGGATGCACTGCTGCAGACCTGGCATCGATAGGAGGTCACGATGGCCTGGCTGCCTATCTTGCGGAGAAGGGTCTACTAGCGCATTTCCAGGCTATGTCCATATCAGGTAACATAACTGGCACCCTTCAAGCCAGTACAACTGATTTGGATAAGCTTGAGAACCTCAATGAGGAGGAGCTGTGTATGAAAGATTCGTTGGCAGCATATCGCAATGCTGCTGACGCAGCGGCTCGTATACAAGTTGCATTGAGGGAGAATGCGCTAAAGGTACGGACAAAAGCAGTTCAGTTAGAAAAATCAGACTCCGAAGAATACATAATTGCTGCATTGAAGATTCAGCACGCCTTCCGCAATTATAATGCCCGAAAGAGGATGGCAGCTGCAGTCCGTATTCAGCACAGATTCCGGACTTGGAAGATCCGCAGGGAGTTTCTCAACATGCGTCGACAAGTTATCAAAATTCAAGTAAAGTTCTGGCAATTTCATCAAAAATAATTTTCTTCTATCGTGTCCATTGCATTCAGGATGGATTGCTAATATAAGTTGTTGTCTCATGGACTATGATATCCAAGTAAACTATGGTTACCCAGGGTAGTAGGATTAGGAATCACACTCTTCCACACATGGAATGTTGGTGTGTGAGAAATCCAGGCTGTTCAAAGTGGCTCCACTGTGTTTGTGCCGTCAGCTGAAATTCAAGCTGATTGTCAGGGGGGGGGGTTTATTTTTGTTGTGTGGTCCACCTGATGGTAGTCTTGGGCTGGATTTGGAATCCTACTCTCCGGCACATGGCTTATTGGCATGTGTGAGATCCAGGCCTTTCATCAGGTGGCCCTACACTGTGTTTGCTCCGTCTCCAGAAATGCACGCTGGTTGTCATCAGGTGGTTGTGGATCCTTGGCCAATCCTAAATGTCCATTTTCGTCACATATGGTCCACCTGATTATTGCACATCCTGATTTCGTTTGCCACCCATGTGGGGCCCACCCGATGAACATCCCGGATCTTGCGCCCATGTGCCACATTGGCAAGTGTGTTGTGTAGGACCCAAATCCTACCCGCAGGTAGCTGTTGCATTCCTCATAACATCCTGATTGCATGGCATTTTTCGTTCCACTCTACTCGCAAATAACCACCGTGTTTCTCATAATATCCCGATCGTGTATTGCTTTTTGCTCCTGTTACGTGATACAATTGGGATATCTATTCAGGCTGCATTCCGTGGACACCAAGTAAGGAGACAGTACCGCAAAATCCTTTGGTCGGTTGGAGTGCTTGAGAAGGCGGTTCTACGCTGGCGTCTAAAGAGGAAAGGCTTGCGTGGCCTTCAGGTTGAACCAGCTGAACCTGTTACAGCAACACAGGCACAAGAAAACGATGTCGAGGAGGATTTCTACCGGATCAGTCGGAAGCATGCTGAAGATCGGGTCGAACGATCAGTGGTACGGGTCCAAGCCATGTTCCGATCATACCAAGCACAAAAAGAATATCGAAGAATGAAGCTGGTCTTTGATCAAGCACAGGTAATGCATTTTGTGGGAACTCTTTGGTCTTGTTTTTGGGGAAAATCCACTTAAATGGTGTGTTTGGTTGCACCAAATATCATGATATTTTCTGCCAAGTTGGATGATTTATCATGAAATGATTTTTTTTAAAAAAAAAAAAACACTTGCATTGGAAGTCAAAAGTAATCTCACAGACCATTAGATGGGTGAAGAAAAAGTCAAGATAGGGAACTGTTGGGGTGAACCAAACAGTCTAGCAACACATGCTAATGGAAAATCAATCAAAACATGCTTAGGAAAAAGAGCAACACATGCTGGAAACGGTAATTCACTGAAAAGTTCAAGCATTTTTCATATGCGTGGCCTCCAGTCCTTCAATTGATTCGCTAATGCAATCATGACCAAGTTGCTATAAATATTAGAATAAAAAACTACTGAAGGCTGCATAATGCATATGGAGACCAAATTATCTAAACGACTGATATGACATCTAATCGAGGCTGGTTGGAATTGTGGGCCCACCATCCAATTGGACCATTGATGTGGTCCAGACCATGGATATGATGCAGGTTCTCAGTCAGACTAATTTGGACCATCGATGCAGTCGATCTGGATGTCTAGGTGGTCCAGATCTTCAACCTGAACAATTGGATAATCTGTAGTTCAGACCCTTTGGTGGGCCTGATCTGGGCTCGATTTGTGATCTGAATCAGATGGGCTGACCGTTGATCAACCGACAATTGGACAAGGACAGCTTGTCTACCATTGGATGATTGGGTTGGGTTTTGTCAACTTTTGCCACTTTGCCAAAACAATAGCTAAAGAAATCTTTTGGGGTAGCCCTGGCTTTTGGTGGATTTAAGCTATGATGCACAGATACTTAATAGGATATTTTTCAACTGAATCATATTGTTTTAGATTCCATATTTTTGAATTATTGGCATTTTTCTTGCATGTCATAGTATATGAACCATGCATGTGTGCTTTAGAAATTGGAAATATTACAGCTCAGTTTAAGTTCAGCATGCTAGAATGATTGAAAGCAGTGAATTGTTTGATCATCATCATCGCCAGCTTTAAATATTGTCTGAAGCCTATACATCTCACCTGATGCATACTAGTATACTATTGCCCATGAATTTTGGGAACAGGATTCATATAGCCAACCCAGATTAGTTGGGATAAGACTTAGATTTTGATGTACCACAACATTGTAGAAATACCCATTTCTTCTTATGCATTTAAAACACTGTTTTACCAAAAGGCATCTGAATTATGAGAAGTGATCACATACTGGCAATGGTACCACATTTTGGTGGCACCTTACCATCTTTCCCGCCAACATGCCACTTGTGTAGGACATGAACATGGTGAAAATGCTAGACCCCACCATGAAGATTACCACTCATGAGAATCAGGATACGCTCACTCGGTAGGCCACACCTGTATGTTGGTCCAAGCTGTCAGTTGTGCATTGATTCCAACAGTGGGGCCCACCTGATGAGAGGAATTAGATTCTTGTCGCATGTGATTTCTGTCACATGTCCTACCATTACCATGGTGGATGAGTGGTATGTTGGCAGGAAAAGATGGTTCTGTACCACAAGTCGTGATACACTGCCTGTACTATTTCAGTTCCCCTGAATCCTACTCCTAGGAAAGTGAGGATATTTCAGCCACATCTGTCATTCCATTTCTGTAGTTCATGGTGATAAATTTCATAAAACATAGGGGGTAAGATGTAATCTTTCCCCTCAGAATTCTTAACATGAAGTTATTAATGGGACTGCTTTTGTGATTAATCTCTGGGTCAGATAACCTTGGATGCTGTGTCTTCTGCAGTTTGAACATGATGACTTTTGATTCCAATTGTCGACAGTAGCAGCCAGCTGTGCCGGGATCCCCTGTCATCATCTGTCGGGCAGTTTGCTTTGCAGCACAGGCTTTTATCTTATGCAAAAATAGATTGCTATTTCTATTAGTGAGATGATATTTCCATCCCTGAAATTTGCTACTTCCAACTACTGCAAGGGCAATTTAGTCATTTTGGGGATTGCCGACTCATTCACTGAATATGACCATATTGATTGTGCAGGGTTGGAAGTGTCGAATTTACAAGGTGGAATAGCATTCCCCATCATGTAAATCTACCCCCTTTAGGGCCTGTTTGGCAGACACCTAAAATGAGTGAGTTCATCTCATTTTAGTTAAACATTATTACATATTCTACTAAACAAACAGGCCCTTATTTAGTTTAGATGTTGTACAGTTGACCCCATGTTGTGTATGATTTGATAAGCGGATCTTGTTGGGACTTTGACTATGTTTGGTGTTTGGTTCCATCATATGATCTGGCTTGGAATAGTGAAAACACGGTTTCAGAAAAGTTATAAGAAGGTAGTGTGAATCTTTTGGATGCATTAGATACATGGCTTCTTCTTTCTTTCTTTTATTTATTTATTTATTTTTTGTGTGGATGTTCTTTGAAACTTGTTTGGCCCCAATTTGCCTGAAAATCAAGGACCTGTTTGGATGCTCCTTCTACAAAAAGGGTTTTCTGCAAAGTGTATACTGACTATGCTGGTCAATTTACCAAAAGCCAATCCAATTGGTTTTGGGTGAGCCAGCTTTAGGGTTTGCAAAAGTGCATCCAACGTTGGTGGCATTTGGGTGTCAGATACCCCTTTTGAGGGTGTGTCCAAACAGGCCCCAAGTTATTGTATTCAGGAGGCATGAGCTCTTTAGTGGCAACAAATTGGAGACTCGCTATTGGGCAGGAATCTCGTTCATCTGGGGCTCATGGTTGTGTAATTTGGGCCATTGATATGATGGTCCCTACCCCAAAATCTCCCAAATGGGTGTCCCAGATCCTTCTCTTTCTTTTTTTCCCTTCACTTCTCACCAATGTGTTTGCGTGGATATGATCTAGTGCATGCCAAACAATAGAAAGTTTACGGTTATGGTTGTCAGATAGGACTAAAAAAGGCTATGTATCAAAGACATTCCAGGATGTCCTGGATCTTTCGAGCGGAGTTGGAGTTCCATCTTTCAAGCTGGGTTCTTTATAGTTTTTAATATTAATATATATATATATATAATTTGTTATTGGTAAATCGGACGGACCAAACAATAAGGATGAGATAAAAAATAGAAGGCAAGTAGCTCGGAAGAAGAGATCGGATTGGAGCTTGGTTCAGACTACCGAGCATGACTTCCACGGCTAGCTTGAGCACTAGCCACAAGCAGCGACGTCAGTTTTGGCGGATACCTCACGGCCGTAACTGACGAGCGACTACAGAAGCCAACCTTGAGAGCGACCACCGAGGACCTAGACTTCATGATTTGAGATCAACCTTGGTTGCCGACTTTAGCAGCTGGCCTCGGTCAGTGAGACTCCGACCAACATGACTCAAGGGAATAGTCTCCTCGATACTGACCACCACCGGAGGATATCTCCTTCCAATTCGGATAGGATTACCTCCGAGATCCTCGCTGAGGAGAGATCCTTTGCACAATACGCTCCTACATGATATGCTCGTTACCATACATAGAAGAAGCCTAGGAGGCTATAAATAAGAACCTTGTTTACGAAAAGAGGCATGCACAGAAACCCAAATTTTTATTTATTATTTATTTTTATTTTTTAACACGCACATACACTCACTATAGTGGGATTTCACTACCTATGGGTACTCCAACCCTCAACTAGGTGTTGAAACTTCTAAGAGTCTACCACTGGAGTAAGAGTAAGGACCCGTGCAAAAACCCTAATTTGATTAGACCCAAAGTGCCTATTCTAACTTTAATATCGAAGGGTACCTTGCTATAGCTAGGGTCTCTATTGCTGTTTGGTTTTACAGATACACAGTGGTTCAGTAGGAGACGACCACATTTTAGCATCAACAGTTTGATGCGTCTATGGGAAATGACAGTAAAGCCATTCCAAACTCACATATCGTATTTTCATCCAATTGACAATGGCGAAAGGTAAGAAAAGAGCCTTGCCACCATTGCCACAAAAATCCCTGCACTAGAAGAGCACTCCATAGATCCCTAGGATCAACCTCTGCAACATCAAAATGAGTCTGCTCTTGCGGTGCCCACACAGAGGTCCTACAATCGGGGAGGTCGGCTTGTTTCCTTGGAAAATCAACTCGAAGCCTTAACCGGCAATATAAATCGTATAATACAAATATTGGAAAGGCAGAATTCGCCTCCCGACCATGGAGGAGAAGTACCTACTGCAGCTGAGCTCTCTCGACCTCCTCAAGTACCTGTTGACTTGCACAGAGGTAAGCAACAACCGGAGCAGCATAACCATGCACGCACCCATACCGTGGGAACTACCATGCTCGTCGACTCTTGAGTTATACCACATGCTGGAGAAAAGAAGATGCGGGAAGGCTCCCGAGGCGATATCAGAAAATGAGGTCCCTTGAGAGGCCGAGCTCAGGGAGATGCAATGACAGATCCGCGACATCTGATAAGCATACCATGCTTGGGTCCCAACCTCAGTCGAAGACATGTTGGAGGAAAGTGAACCCGATCCGAGTTGAATCGATTCAAACCGAGTCAAGTTTGAGTCAATTTCCGAACCGAGTTGAGTTCGGTTTAGCTTAGACTCGGCTCAAAATTTTTTTGAGCTAAAAAAATCAGCTCAACTCGGCTCAAACCTAGTTTCGAACCGAGTCGAGTCGATCTTTTCCGAGTTGAGCCATGTGAGTTAACCGAGCTAACTCGGTTTGTGTACTGCTCTATTTCTGATGCCGACTCGTGGTCCCCAACCAGATCAAACTCAACTGAGGCTGAGTCAACTCAGATGAGACGCATCTGACTCAGTCGAGTCAGCTATTCTTTTAGATTGATTATTTTCATACATCAAAACTAACCATCTCACAAAGTGATAAATATGCCTGTTTATACATATAACCTCATATGAATCCCTCTCATACGTAATTCAGTATCTATGCTAATCTAATGCGTATGTGTCGGAGGTCCGGCATCTCGACAGTCGAATCCTTACCTTCTAAAACAGCCAATGAGGTACCTTCTTCTCAGCCCCAGTTTCCTTAATGGTATCCAGAGTAGGCTTCCATGCTTTGCCTGAAATTTGTCTGTTCAAGTACTCTACCCTCTCTTCGATGCCGTCGGTCAGCAACTGTCTCCCACCGCTCTTTCCCGCATTCTCCACCATACCATCCTTTTTATCCAATGCAAACTCCTCTCCTTTTCGAACGCTCACCGGACACATCCATGTCAGCAGGGGAAGGATCCTGACTTGGCTTGGAAACAAGCCAAACCGCAGGACTGAACTCGACTTCGATAGGATCCTACGAGTTTCGTCAGCCGATAGTGCCGCAGCCCTCCCTCCCTTCTGTGGGACCATCACATAGACCTTCTCCAGCTTGAGCGTCTGATCAGCCGGCAATGGGGTGGGCTTGTTTCCGGCCACAATGGATCGGAATTCGGCCACAAAGTGTTGTGGGTGGTCGAGCATTAGCTCCGCGACGGTCGGCGGGCTGTCGAATTCATGGACCGAGCCGTCGGGAAGTATGACTTTTCCAGAGAAGGCTCGGGCCCAGCATGCAACGTACTTCCCCATGGAATCAGAAGAACGAAATGAGAATCGGAGTTTTGAGTTAAATAAATAAATACGTTAGTGTAGAGAAAGAGATGAGTTGAACGAGTGCATGGATTTCTTTGATATGCTTTAGTATGCGTTAACCACAGACTACTAACTTGTGGCAGCTTATGCATTGTACATGCTGCATGACTTATGTACATCGATGATCTGATCCAGACCGTCAGAATTGTGGAGACCGTTACCGATTGAGATAGTCTGATAGTTGAGATCGTAGGATGATGTTGATCGTTAATTTTGTGGTCATCAATGGAAGGGTTAAAAAGGAAATAAAAGTTTAAGATGGTTTAAGATCATCTGGGCCAATGATGAATGGCCTGGATTAATTATTAAGCGGGCCACCATTATACAGTAGAGTAGATGGTTCCAACTTCAGAGACAATTCCAAACCTTTATTCACTTCGTTGTTTTTCAGTCAGGGACGGTCCTGTAGGGCCAGGGCTAACCCTGGCCAGCCTGGCCCATCTCCAACCCTATGCAACGGGTCCCAAATTTTGATGGTCTAGATTGATATGCAAGTATTGGGTAATGGTAGTTTGTGACAAACTCACACCAAAAAGTCGGTGTTTATTAAATGGTAGAAGAGAGAGGTTTGTTAAACTGCCCCCAACTTGGGAAGGGGCGGTGTGGTGGACTTGCTCTCTCCAAAGTCGTCGTCTTGGTCTAACCCCCTGGCGTAAGTTAGAGTCGGTCAAAACCTTACCGTCCAACGGGGGACTCGCCCCATATGTACCAACATGACACGCTTGCGTAAGATCCAGACCGTTCATCAGGCAACACATGCCTCCGTACTTGGCCAGATTCAAAGCTAGGCTGGTCCATTCATCAGGTGGTCCACACACGTGTATGAAAGAATGTACGGTAAATGTAATGATTGATCAACGGTCCATGCGCGATTCTCTCCGGCTCACCTGATGCGCGCACCGGCCAGACTAAAGCCGAGTCACATATCGTGGATCCGAATGCACTAATGGATATCCCTACACCTCACACACGTGTGCCATGTTGGTACGTGTGAAAATTTTCCTTGGCTGAAAACCGTTCACGTTTTACCGAACATGCCCGTTCTACAGCTATAGCATAGTTTAGGGGAATTTGGGCCCACCATCATTAGCTGATTAAGGTAGGTTAGGTTCATAGGGTCAAAATGGGCCGGATCAGGCCCGACCTAGTAAGCCCATGTACTGGCCCAGGCCCACAGTGAAATGTAAATGTGCCCAGACCGTGATGGGCCAAAAGAAATCTAATCCAAGCCCACCCTGTAATCGGACCGTCCACGGTCTTGCCTGAGCCCGAACCTACCAACCCACTTTTGTGCAACATCTTGGATGTTCATCAAGTGGGGCCTGTTGGGGGCCTTGCACAAAACCTTAGGATCTAGCCCTCCAGAACAAACCAGAATTATGGATAAAGCAATGAAATAAATCAAAGCATCAATCACACACCACACAAGAGATTTTTACGTGGAAAACCCTCAAAGAGGTAAAAACCACGGGACCTCGTCCAGATCAACAATCCACTATGAAGTAGAACGTTACAATCTTCTTCACTCACGCAGGAGTGGATAAACAATAAGAGAAATAGAGAAACGGAGAGATCTAACCGACACGAGGACATAGAACTGAGATGTAGATTGCAAAGTAGAGAACCTCCACGAGCAGAACCTCCTTCTAAGCTTCCTCTCTCTCTTTCTCCCTTTCTCTCACCTTTGATAGCCCTAAACCCTTTAGCAAATCCTTGCAAAGCTTTAGAAACCCTCTTGCTATTTTGTGATACCTAGAAAAACCACAGGCAACCCCTTTTATAGTTTTGGGAAACTCTTCCTTTCCGCATCCCGGTTGCGAAAGGACTCAACACGTCCGGTTTAGCAAAAATCGCGGAACAATCACGTAACCACGACTAGTCCCGGCTCTCCTACGACCGGTCGTAGACCACCTACGACCTGGTCGTAGCTCTCCACGACCGTCCCTAGCTACAAGAAAAAAAAGCACGAACTGGACTTTGAGTTGTGCCGGGCTCGAACCTACGACCGGTCGAGCACCTCCCACGACCGGTCGAGCACCTCCCACGACCGGTCGAAGACGGGGAAAAAACTCCATCAAATCTCCCCCTTTTTGACCCGGGAGGGATCCACCTTCTTCAAGCCAGCCAGGTTTCTACAAACCTCAAACTTGCCCTTGAGCAAAGCCTTGGTCATCATGTCTGACCCATTATCGTCCGTGTGGACCTTCTCAAGCCGTAACACCTTTTGTTCCAAAGTATCTCGATCCAGGATACCGACCCTATGTGCTTCGACTTGGAATGCCGACTTGGATTCTTGCTCAAGTGTATAAGACTCGACTATCGATAGACCACGTGCTCCTCCCCGCTTCGTGCTAAGTTCTGTAGAACCTTTTCATCCAAAGCATCTCTTTACATGCTTCGTGACCGCAATGTATTCGGCCTCGTCCGTCGACAATACTACGACCTTCGTAGCTTGCTCCGCCAAGAAACCGCTCCCCCGCAAACGTGAACATGAACCCCGATGTAGACTTCTGGAGTCTATGTCACCCGCCATATCTGCATACGTGTAGCCCTCAACACAAGGTTCATCGTCACCATAGCATAAAGCTCAACCTGGATGAGCCTCTTAGATACCATAGTATCCATTTTACCGCCGCCTTAATGTTCTTTGCGGGATTGGCAAGATACCGGACTACACCAACCGCATATGCTATGTCCGGGCGTGTACACACCATAGCATATATCAAACTTCCCCGACGCGTAGGGTATCTTCTGCATCTCTTCCACCTCTCGCCTTCGTCTTGGGACACCGCCCGTCGCTCAAGAAGTGACCATCTAGTGGAGTCCGACCGCCATTTGCATTCATATTGAACCGCTCTAGGACTTTCTCAATATACCGCTCTTGTGATGCCCAAAGCTTCGCCGCTTCGTCACGGGTTATCTCCATTCCTAGGATCTGTCTAGTGGGCCCAAGTCTTTCATCGCAAAGACTTGCCCAAGAACCTGTCAATCTTTGATGTCTTTTCCCATGATGAGCATGTCATCAACATATAACACAGAACTAAGAAATCACCATCGAGAACTTCATACAAGTGAACACACAAGTGGTCCCCGATCATACCTATGTGTAACATGAACGAATCAAACTTCTTGTACCATTATTGTGGAGCTCGTTTCAGCCCATACAAGCTCTTCCTCGCCTACACACCATATGCTCCTTGCCCTTGACTTGAACCCTCCGGTTGGTGCATGTGTAGATCTCTTCTTCCAGGTCACCATGGAGAAAGGCGCTTTAACATCTAACTGCTCTATCTCCCGATCCATGCTAGCCGCCAACCCAAGCAACACCCGTATGGATGTCATCTTCACCACCGGTGAGAATATCTCCTCGAAGTCTATACCTTTGCTCGACCAAACCCTTTCACCACAAGTCCGGCCTTAAACCTCATACGTGAATTCTTCGCTCAATCTTCTTTTTGAACACCCACTTGTTGCTCGAGCTTTCTTGCCTTAAAGGCGGTCTTCACCATATCATAGGTGTGGTTCTTATGCAAGGATTCCATCTCCTCTCGCATAGCTTTCAACCACTCCTGATGCTTGCTCGTCTGGCCAGGGCCTCAGAATAATCTTACGGCTCTCCCCCATCGGTTAGCATAATGTACTCGTGCGGTGAGTACCTCTTGAGACTACTGGCTCCGTCCCTATATGACCTCCTCACCTGTGGCTCAACAGGTGGATCAAGTGGGGGCTGCTCCCCCGGTCCATCTTCCGAAGGAACTCCCTCGTCCTCGCACCTTCTTTGTACTCCCCCGTCATCAGGCACCATGGGAGGAATAATCGGATCCATGTCCTCTAGCTCACCCGAACTATTTGGTTCTTCTCTCGGCTTACCAATGTCTTCGATACACCGATCTTCAAAGAAAACCACATCTCTCGCTCCCGACGAGCTTCTTCTCGGCCGGATCCCATAACCTCGTAACCGAATTTTTCATCACCGTACCCTAAGAACACACACCGCCCGACCTTCATATCGAGCTTGGACCTCTCGTCCTTTGAGTACGTGAACGGATGTCCCGCATCCAAACACCCCGAGATGACTGTACGATGGATCCCGTCCGGTCCACACTTTCTCGTGTACTTCTCCATTCAACGGGCCGATGGAGACTGTTTATCAAATACACCGCCGTGCGCATTGTTTCTCCCCGTAACGTCTTGGGCAACTTCGCATGGGATAACATGCATCCGATTCTCTCAACAATGGTGCGATTCATTTCGGCCTACACCATTATGCTGGGGGGTCTTGGGAACCGTCTGTTCATGCTGTATACCCCGGGACTTGCAGTACTCGTGAAAGTCGCCAATGTATTCACCACCATTGTCGGTGCTGGATGCACTTCAATGATCTACCCTGTCTCTCTCTCGACCATAGCATGAAACAACTTAAACACACCAAAGACCTCGTCCTTGGATTTCAAAGCATAAACCCAAACCCTCCTAGATGCATCATCTATAAAAGTGACAAAATACAATGCCCCACCCAAGGTTTTTGTCCTCATAGACCACAAACATCGAATAAACCAAATCTAATGCATGCACTTTATTAACATGAGAAACAGTTTTAATGAATGAAACTCTATCCTGTTTCCCTGATAAACAATCAAGACAGTTTTGAGAGGCATACCGTCACGCCCGGAAGGAGGCTGCTTCCTCGCTAGTAGCCGAAGCCCTTTTTCACTCATGTGGCCTAGACGCCTTTGTGCCACATGTCAATTGCCGAATCTTCTGTGCGTTCAACCCACCCTTGCACATACCGACACTTGCCTTGTACGACAGGTGCAACACTTCTTTCCTCTAGCCACGATCAACGAACCCTCGATGAGCTTCCATCGCCCACCAAAGAAGTCAGGCTTTCATAGCCATCATCATCCGCCTTCCCGTCGACATCAAGTTGAGGCGAAGGTCTAGGATATGCCTCACATCCCTGAGAACCAATGCGCAGCCCACATCGGTCTTGACACAAATATCATCAACCCCTACGATCTTTGATACGCCAGAATTTCCCATCTTCACAGCCCCATAGTCACCGACTTGTAGCTTGTGAAGGAGTCCCCTGTGTTGAGTCGCATGAAAAGAAGCTCCCGAGTCTCATCACCCGCCTATGTCGGTGCCCCGACTCGTGGCCGTGAGACATACGTCGTGATCCGTAGAAAGAATAACTACTATGTCGCCATCCGAAGCGACCGGCATGGAATCGATTCTTCTTCCTTCCCTTTTCCTTTCTTGTCGTTTTTCTTACCACGACATTCATGTCAGTAGTGGCCCTTCTTGCCACAATTCAAAGATTCAACATATTTTCTCGTTACTCGACTTGCCTCTTGATTTATCTCGGGCCTTCCCGCCCTTCCCGTTCTTTCCTCTCCCCGTTCTCGCGTCACAAGAGCCTCTCTTCGAGCACGAGACTTTCTCCTTGTCTCCTCATGAAGAGACAACCGGTTACCTGTTCCATGGATATCTTTCCGATCTGGGCGCGGAGTTACTTAGAGACACCACCAATGTCTCCCAACCGTCGTGCAATGAACTAAGCAATAGTAAAGCCTCGCATTCATCATCCAGGACCATCTTCATAGAGGTGAGTTGGTTCACTATATTGCTGACCTCATTCATATGCTCGGCCACAAAACCACCATCCTTGAACTTGAGATTTACAAGTCGCCTTATCAGAAATATCTTATTACCTACTGCGTCTTCCTCTCATACAAACCCTTGTAATTTTAGCCATAAAGCTTATGGCCGAGGTTTAGTAGACACATGATGGAACACAGAATCATCCAACCATTGTCTAATAAACCCCACCGCCTTTCTGGCCCATCTTCTTCCAATCATCACCATATCCTTGGATTTTGCTTCGATATGCCCGAGATTGGAGAATATGGTCCTTGCAATAAAGCAAGTCCTCCATCTTAGCCTTCCATATGGTCCAGTTAGAACCATTGAGGCTGATCATCCTTGAGCCACCTTCCATAATTCAAACCGATCCTACCCGTTCAATGAACTTAGCTCTGATACCACTTTGTTGGGGGCCTTGCACAAAACCTTAGGATCTAGCCCTCCAGAACAAACCAGAATTATGGATAAAGCAATGAAATAAATCAAAGCATCAATCACACACCACACAAGAGATTTTTACGTGGAAAACCCTCAAAGAGGTAAAACCACGGGACCTCGTCCGATCAACAATCCACTATGAAGTAGAACGTTACAATCTTCTTCACTCACGCAGAGTGGATAAACAATAAGAGAAATAGAGAAACGGAGAGATCTAACCGATTACGAGGACATAGAACATGCCGAGATGTAGATTGCAAAGTAGAGAACCTCCACGAGCAGTAACCTCCCTTCTATAAGCTTCTCTCTCTCTTTCTCCCTCTCTCTCACCTTTGATAGCCCTAAACCCTTTAGCAAATCCCTTGCAAAGCTTTAGGAAACCCTTCTTGCTATTTTGTGATACCTAGAAAAACCCAGCAACCCTTTTATAGTTTTGGGAAACTCCTTTCCGCATCCCGATTGCATGAAAGGACTCAAATCAAGCGATTTCGCGCAAAATCGCGGAACAATCTGCGTAACCTCACGACTAGTCTGGCTCTCCTACGTGTCGTAGACCACCTACGACCGGGTCGTAGCTCTCCTACGACAGTCCTAGCTACAGTAAAAAAAAGCACGAACTCGCTGGACTTTGAGTCGTGCCGGGGCTCGAACCTACGACCGGTCGAGCACCTCCCACGACCAGTCGAGCACCTCCCACGACCGGTCGAAGACGGGGAAAAAACCCCATCAAGCCCACCCTGTTTATTGTATGTCATAGATGCCCTTGAAAGTTGAAACCCTAAACGGGTCGTGCCGAGGCCCACCGGCACTCCCGCATAACCTGAGCCGTCGGATCAATTGACATGCTTAAAATTTTAGCTCATGGACCCAATATTTGAGTCTAAGTTTCTGCAAAAGGTGGGCCAGGACTGATGGCCTAACAGGCGATCCTGGTCCATTGATTGCTTAGTTTCGATAGCCCGATTGGCGATCGCGGCCGTTTAGATTCCACACAGCTGGATTTAGTCAATGCAGTTGCACTAAGGGGGGGAGGAAAAACATGCAGAGTAGTCAATTGGCCAGCTCAAGCAAAAGCCCAGCCCAACTAGTAGAAAATCCGGACCTTCAATTATATGGGCCCACAATTAGCTATGGTGCACTTGCGGGCCTACGACCGTTGGATTATGACACCATAGTTCTGGGGGCCTGCAGGATGGCTATCCAGAGTGCTCAGAGCATGTGTGATTTGTTCTATAATATCGAAGGGTCGAAATCAGCTTTCGATGCAATGCAGTTATGGTGCATGGTGAATGTAGGGCCGTTGGATTTTCATCGGTCGATGTGGGTGACTCTTAAATGTGTGGTCCCCACATGGTGAGCTGAACACATGCAATGCTCAGATCACCATCAGAGAGGTTTAGGCCCACCTTTGTGCCTTAACTAGGCCTCATCAAAACCCTCAATTAAGTTAAAGAGCAAAGCACCGACTGCCTAAAGCAATCTAGGTAGGTTTGCAGCTGGGCTGGGCTTGGTGGGCCCAACCTTGCTGGGCCCAGTTAATAAGCATCTTAGCCTTCCATCAGAAAAGGGGCTTTCCACATGATTCTACAAATGTGGGGCCCATGTTTGGTCATCCAGGGCGTTTATGTGATTGGATCCATAGTAGATAAGGGAAGCCCAAAAAAGGCCCATTTTAGGAGATGCACATGACAATGTATTTGTAGTCCACTTATCTAACGGTTTTGTGGTTTCACACTGGAAGAATTTTTGCAGCATATGTTAGCCGTGCTGGGCCCATCGATTCAACGGTCTGGATGACTAAACAAAAATACCACGTATGGAATCTGAGCTTCTATAGACGTGGGGGACCAAACGTACATATGGGCCCATATCTACGGTGGAGATCAGCCAGATATTAAATCTATAAAAATTCCTGAATCTGTGGTAGCTTATTCGCAATATGCACTCCCGCTTATTCCAGCGACGGCCCCTAACCAATGAGGGACGCGGATTGTATGATGAGGAGCTCACCGCCCTATAGCGTGTTGTGGATCCTTTTGGGGCCCACCTTGATGAAATTGTTTCATCAATCCGTACATCCGTTTTCCTAAATCATTTTAGATCATGATACAAAACTTGAAGCATATCCAAATCTCAGATGGGCCACACCACAGAACACAGTGGGGATAATGACGTCTACCGTTGCATTCTTCCTAGGGCCCATAGTGATGTTTATTTGAAATCTAAGCTGTTGATCTTATCACACAGACCCGGATGAAAGGAAAAGAAAAATATCAGCTTGATCCAAAACATGTAGCGCCCTTGAAGGTTTCAACGGTAGTTGATCAATTCCCACTGTTTATTGTGGTGTGGTCCACTTGAGATTTTGATATAGTTCAATTTTAGGCTCTTGTCATAAAATGAATTGTAAAACCGAATGGAAAGTGTGGATATAAAACATACATCACGACGGGTCCCACAGACTACCCAGTATGATGAGCTCCTCACTACACGGAGAGGAAAGCGAAGTGCTCGTGTTCCAGCTGTCACACGTGTCAAATTACAATATCCAACCAGACATCTGGTTGGGCCCACAGTTGAGAATTGAGGGGCCGAAACATCAATCTGCTCCTTTGGTGGTTCACATGAATGGATGGGATGCACACCATCCACCAGATTTGAACCATCCAGAAACTTTGGCCCCTGAAGTTTCAACCGTTGGTTTACATGAATGGATGGAATGAACGCCGTCCATTTCTTCTGTATACGTGTGACCCATTTGATGGGAAGACCATACAGATAGTTATCCAGGGAGATCCACCTGATGAGTGGCTATGATCTTGCAACTTCGCTCGTGCAGGGGCGAGTAGACTCGCGAGTTCACTCACGCGAGTAGACTCGCGAGTGCAATGACCAAGCGAAAAAGAAGAACTTTGATACTCTTAGCAAAGTGTGATGGATGATACATGATCGCCTGCGTGACTATTGCTAGCCATGTGGGGGAGTGACTATTTGCTGACATGGATGGAAGATTTTATGTGGATGAAATCTACTCCGTCCATCAGGTGGACCACCCTATGTTTATACATGGTCACAAAAGTAAATTCAAATTTCAGGTAGGCTACAGCCTACAGATGAGGAAACCACATTAAAATAGTCCAAACTGTCTGTGGGACCCACCATGTGGTCTATATACCTTTCAATCCGCTCATCTGTTGTGCCATATCAGGATGAATGTATTCCTAAAAAATCAGTACATCCAAAGACTTATGCAGGTCACACCACGTGATTTTAGAGTTTTTAGGTATAATTTTATACCGTTTTCTGTTATGTGGCCCACATAAGTTTTGGATTGGTTTGATTTTCGTGATCAACGGTGAAAATGTGATGATGCACCTGATAGACGGGGTGGATCTGATATTCACGTCATCTGTATGACGACCTATAGTCAGACTATCCGATTGGTGTACATTCATTGGACGGTTAAGATGAAAAATATCCAATGGTCTTAATTTAAGCTAACAAATGTCCACCAATCAGAAGATAGGATAGTTCAACCAGTACGATTTTGAGAATGTAACTCTACGATAGTTCGACAATTTAGCCGCTGTAGTTTAAGTTAAAATAGGCCATGTGTACAATTTCTAAGTGCCTGCGTATCAAGCGGCATACTCCGCACGAGTATCAAATAACTTCCCGAAGCAAAGTAGTCCGCCAGACTACTTTCAGTGTACTTCATTTATGGTCTCCAGCGCGGGCCTCCACGGCCGGTAATTAACGATGCGGTGACCGGGGAAACCGGTATCCCGCTCTTCACACTCCTCCGCCACGTGTAACTCATTCCTGCCTCTCTCGCTCTCAGGGAAAACCCTGCAGCTCCCGTCGTTCTTCTTATTCTTCCGACACGTGGCGTCCATCCGAGCGATCTCATCTTCCGAAACGCGAGAACTTATCCTTGAAACCGGTAGCAGTAGGTACACCTTCGCGGCCTGCAATTCCTCGTCGGCTTTCAACGCGGTAACTCGGCGCGTACGTCTCAGCTCCTCGGCCTGACAGATCACGTGACCCGGCCACTCGAGCATGAGCTCCGCGGCTTTGGTGGGGATTCCGATGCGATGGAGATTTCCGTCGGAGTCGAGGAATTTCGCGGCGAGTGTTAGCCGTTTGAAGAGGCACGAATTGTAATTTCCCATCTATTGCTGTCCTTCTCCTTCTTCTTCTCTGGTTTGGGGTTTGAGTGCCTGAATCGGGAGGTTTGGTTCGAGCGTTTATATAGAGAGGGGAAGGTCAACGGTGGAAAGAGGGACACGTGGCTCGTTAGTCTGCGTTGAAGACCGAAAGAGTGGTGTATGTGGGCGAGTAGTGTTGAGTACGCGGATCTTCTGCTGCCCACTACACCGTGTCTTCCACGCGCATAGCCTTACATTTGTGGGGCCCACAATCTCGTTGTTTTGGTGTGCGGACGTCATCGATATTGCGATTGACCACGATGGTGTGCGAATCGCGTGGGAATCCACTGAGTGCACCCACCGCCTACGTCTGCACTATCTGGGCCGTTCATCAGGTCGGCCATGCTGTGAAAATGACCTGGCTTGAAGGGAACAGATTGGCTACTCCCCCTGTGGCTGGTGGTAGGTGATCTGTGGTCCCCACCATGATGTATGTGTTTCATCCATTCCGTTCATCCATTTTTACATATCATTTTAGGGGTTTATGCAAAAAATGAGAAGTATATAAATTGCAAGTGGACCACACTACAGGAAAAAAAATAGTGATGGATATCCACCATTAAAATCCTCCTAAGGCCTACTGTACTGTTTATTTGAAATCCAATCTTTTGATTAGGTCATAAAAGCCCAGATGAAGGGAAAAAAAAAAGGTCATCTTGATCCAAAGCTTTTATGCCCCCAAAAAGTTTTTAATGGTCGACGCTTATTCAACACTGTTTCCTGTAATGTGGTCCACTTAACATTGAGATATACCTCATTTTTGGTCTCATACAATAAAAGGATCTTCAAAAATAGATGGACGGAATGGATGAAAAACATACATCATGGAGAGGCCCACAGAGCACCGACCAGCAGCGGCTGTGGCAGGGGTAGTAGCCAATCCGTTTCCTGGCCTGAACGTAAGCTGATTGCGTCTTAACCCCGCCCAGTCCGTCCGGGTAGGGCTATGTTGGGCCCACCATGATGTAAGGGTTTTATCCACGCCGTCCATACATATTTACGGATCATTTTAATTAATAAACCGAAATATAAGGCAGAACCAAGGTTTAAGTGGACCACAAAGTGGGGATTGAATAGTCACCATTAAAAAATTCTTGGGAGCTGTAAAAGTTTTGGATCAAGCTGATATTTGTGTTGTCACTTCATCCAGATCTACATGACCTTATGAATAGTTTGGATGGTAAAAATACATCATGTTGGCCCATATAACGGTTTCAACGGTGGGTGTCATTATCACCGCTGCTTCCTTTGGTGTGATCCACTGTAGATGTATACCTATCTTATTTTTGGGATATTGTAGTAAAATTATCTGAGAAAATGGATGAACGGAATGGATAAGACCCTTACATCACGGTGGGCCCCACAGAGCCCTGCCCGAACTGAGCGTGGTAGGAAGCCATCCGCTTCCGGCCTGAACATTAGTATGGCCGACACACCATCAGGTGGGGCACACGTGTTTGTTAAGTGATCACTGGTGTATCTATTTAACCGTCATCTTGTGGTACACGTGGCCACTTGATGAGCGTACAAACCTGATTTTTAGTAAGCTAAATATAGAGTATGTCCAACGAGATAAATGGCCATATCCCAACATGTGTGTCGGGAAAAGGGTCATCCATTTTCATTTTGGGCCACGCAGATGGGCCCGGTTTAATCGGCAACCGATCTACTGTCATGAAAGTTATGATCTAAAGATAAGGAGAAGGAAGAAAAAAATAAATAAAAATAAATAAATAAATAAATAAAAATAAAAAATAATAAGAGAATAATTATAGGGTTCCTTAGTGCCAGAGCTAATTCTTGAAAGTTTTTTCTTACTTTCTGTGGATTTGTTCCTCATAGAAACCAGCTGTATCATTTGTCTTCCTTTAAAAACGATTTTTTTTTTTTTTTTTTAAATGGTGAAATGGTTAGATTTCTTAAAGCATCAAATGATGATTAATTTATATTGAGTTTTTTCTCTTTTAATCTCTCTAGTCTAAGACAAAAGATTTGAGAAGTATTATGTAATCTCTTATTTTATACTCTAATTTCTCTCAAATTTGCCTCGTAGTTTTCCACTTCCCATTAAAGGATTTTCCATGCAAATCTTATCATGTAATTTAGGCCTTTTCTATTTTGTGGCCTTATTTTGGATTTGTGATAAATATTTGCGAATTTTATATTTTTGTTTGATATATATATATATATATATATATATATATATATATATATATATATATATATATATAAGCGATGTGTTAATTTCCTAAATTGGATTAGAGCTTTGGTTGGAAACTTAGATGTTTGTGGGGTTCATTGTTTATAATGTACGAATTGGTAAAGGCAAGCACTACAAATGAAATAGTTAGCATTAATGGTTCTAATTGGATGATTTAATAAGTCAAAATGAAATATATTTTATATCGTAAAGATTTTTATCCACCGGTTCAAAGTGGTAAAGCTAAACTAAAGGATACGTTAGGATGATGAGTGAAAAAAGATTAAATAGGAAAACCACTAGATATATTTAACAATGGTTAGATGATAATGTCTTTCACCATGGGTCAAATGCAATTTTCGCCCATACTTTATAGAAAAAATTAAAAGCAATGTCTAAAAGAAAAATCATAAAAAACAAGCGGTTCTTAATTAAAATGCTCATAAATTCAAAAAATAAAAAACAAGGTATTCTTAATTAAAATACTTGTAAATCTAAAATAATGATCAGGTTTTATTGCAAGATATAGTTGAGTCACCTTAGGCCCTGTTTGGGCAACAGGATTAGAAGGGTTTAGGTGGGATTGAATTCATCTGGTTACGTGCCAATTCCACTCTATGTTTGGCAAAGCTTTGAATTAGATCGGATGGAATTAAACCGTGCCAATTTCACTAAAAGTAAGTTGTGTTGATGATGTGTGGGCTATATCCACACCGTCCACCCATTTTTGAGATTATTTTAGAGCATGGGCCAAAAATCAGGTAATTCTAAAGCTCAAGTGGACCCACCACTTTGAAAGCAATGGGGATTGAATACTAGTTGAAAACTTCTTTGGGCCACATAAGTTTTGGATCTACCTCATTTTTCGGCCACCTATAAAATAGGTTACAAAACAAATGAAGCGGTTTAGATATAATACATATGTGTTATTCTCGATAATTTCAAATGATGGTGGGTATATACATTCAATGTACCACCGTATTACCAACAAAGCACATTAATCTAATCCCATGGAATCAGGGGACAATCACCGCCATGGGTAATAATGATGTTTTTTTAATACAATCCCATAATCCCTTCTAGTTGCCCAAACAGGCCTTAGTCTCCTTTGACTGTTCTTCCTATAAAAGCAATATTTGAAAAGATCTTCAAGCCATCACCACACACAATCAATTAATATCTACAATATGATGTTTCCTATTATATTTTTATCATATTTTTAGCTTAAATATTTCACTTTTGAGACATTGTTGTACTACGTCTTAGGAGTTAATTAAATAAATTAAATATTCACAACTTTCGTACGACGATATCACCGAATCACTGAGTCCCTACTTGATAGATCATACCATCATGTATCGCAAACTGCAAACCTCAATAGTTCTATCCACATAGGCAATCATATTTAATTATTTTTTTTTCCTATTTATTTTAATTTACTTTTTCTAATTGTGTTGTTTTTGCATGCAAATCAATTCCTTAATTTTTAATTTTATTTGTTTAAATTCGAGAAACTCAAAAACCACTATTACCATTGAAAGAAGTCTTTAATATAAGGCAAAATAAAAAAAAAAATACATTTTTAAATACTAATCCTCCTCTTTTAAATCATCTGATCATTGTAACATTAATAGTTGAGCAATTAAATCAACATTTATAGGTCTAATTCTAAATAGATTAATTTAACACCGAAGGTTACAACAAGCATTCAATCAATTCAAGTCTATATGGCCCTTAAACGTTCATGCTATTTCTAATAAGTACATGTTTGATCAAACTCAAGCCATGTTTGGCCACACATCCAAATTGAGTAGCTAATGAGCGAGCAAAGTAGATTAATAGAGTGCATTTCTTACCAACATCACGGTGGTCTCACGTAATTTCTAACCCCAGCTGCCATGAGTCCAAGCAATCTTATGTTAGATTGGATCGTTCTAATAAAACCGTCGATCCACCTCAAATACTGTTTTGGTACGGATGCAGATCAGTTACTTTCATCTTATGAGCCAAGCATCCTTATCCGGACAGATGTAAGAGATGGATCCGGTGCCCACCGACCACCTTTCAAACATGTATTGCATGCCACATTTCAATCAAATCCCACACGTTAGAGATGGATCCGGTGCCCACCGACCACCTTTCAAACATGTATTGCATGCCACATTTCAATCAAATCCCACACGTTAGGTGAGGAGGGAGGTCGGTATAAGAACGGGCAATGCCCAGGACATGGTTTGACCAGTGATGCTGCCATCAGTTAGGTGGCTAGAGGTCGATGCTATGTGGACCCACCATGATGTGTGTGTTTTATCCATGCTGTCCATCCATTTTAAAGATAATTTTAGGGCTTGAATCAAAAATTGAGGTAGATATAAATCTAAAGTGGACCACACCATGGGAAAACAGTAGTGATTGAATGTCCACCATCAAAAACCTCCCAGGGTCCACTCTAATGGTTATTTGACATCTAACCTGTTGATTAGGTCTATAGAGACTTGGATGAAAGGAAAAAATATATATCAGCTGGATCCAAAACTTTTGTAGTCCCCGACAAGTTTTTAACGGTGGGCGTTCAATGAACACTGTGTGGTCCACTTGAGATTTGGATCAACCTCGTTTTTTGTACCATACCATAAAATGACCTGAAAGAATGGGTGTACGGAGCGGATGAAACAAATACATCATGGTGGGGTCCACAAAGCACCGAACACTAACCATTGGCCGGTGGCAGGGGGAGTACGAGTAGCCAATCCCTTCCGCCGTTCCGCGTCGTTTTTGCAGATGGACGGTTGGTTCGTCGGATCTAACCACATCATTTCAACGTGACCTATCTGACTGGTGAACCGCCTACCATACCGTACACTATCGGTCGTGCTCTCATTCTGTGCAAGTGGGACCCATGGGTTGGACTTAGGTGATACGGGCGCGGTTTAGATACTAACAGGTTGAGTAGCGAGACTGCTATTGAAGTGACGTCACCAAGTTCTGTGGACCCCACCATGATGTGTGTTTTGTATCCATGCCTTCCATCTATTTGGAAAGATCATTTTATGCAATATCCAAAAAATTAGTTAAATCCAAAGCTCCAGTGGACCACAGCACAGAAAACAGTTGGGACAGTGGGCCCACCATTAAAAACTTCTAAATGCCACAAAAGCTTTAGATCAAGCTGATATTTGTGTTTTCCCTTCTTTCATGTCTTTTTCAACTTTTGAACAGGTTCGATTTCAAATAAACATTATGTGGGCCTTAAGATAGTTTCAACGGTGGGAATCACTCTCCCCACTGTTTTCTGTGGTGGAGTCCAGCACAGATTTTTATCTACCTCGTTCTTTGGCTCATGCCCTAAAATGATATCTCAAAATAGATGGGCGGTGTGGATACAACACGGACATCATAGTGGGGCCCACAGAACTTGGTGACGTCACTTCAGTAGCGGACTCGCTGCTAACCTGTCGGTATCTAATCCGCGTCCAGGTGATCCACACCATTCATGTGAAGGGGAACTACTGTATGGCTCATGCACCAAAAGATATCAGATGGAGAAATCCTAGCCCTTCAACAGGTGGCCCAACAAACCGACGGTTGATAAAGGAAACACAGCAACGGTTCACATTCAACAGAACATGGCCATTCATTTGACAACTAGCCTCCTCCAATCCAACCTTTTTTAGCTTGTATGCAAACCAGTATGAGGTTGATCATATCAACGGTGTAGATCGCTGAACCATAGCCTCATCCGTACACACTGAAAACCTGACCGTAGATCGGACGGCAAAGATGGATTATTTTCATGCCACGGTGCACTTATGATGGGTCCTAGTCTGAGATTGTCGAGATCACCGTACACGTGGCACTGGATAGGGAAGGTCAGGGCGTGGAGAATGACGCCACAAGCAATTCTGGAATCTTCCATTGTGGGCTGATACACGCCCCACCAAACCCAGTCTTTGGTGGAAGTCTATTTTACTTCTGTTGCTTCTGACAAAACCGTCCTCATTTCAAAAATATCTGGATTTCTAAAATACCACGATAATTTCATAGAAATGAACCAGCCAATGTTATCTTGATATTTTTATACTTCTCATAGTTATTATTTTTAACGATTTTGCCATGAAATTATCAAGATTTAGAAAATATTTACCACGCAATTAATTTATAATAAATAGTTTAAGAAATTTATTTTCAGCAATTCTTTTCCCATCATCCAAAGAAAAATTTTAAGAGCTGAAATTCTTTTTAGAAATTACCATTTTTTGGCTGAGAACAAGATTTGCCACTTTCCATTATCTCATGCCAATAAAAAGCACCATATGCATGTGTACAAACATGGGCTCCATGTAGTCTTTTGAACACAATCCACTTCCTATAGGCACAACTAAAGCAAGACCCAAAACCAGCAATGTAGGTGAGACTCTGGCTATAGGATTAACCTCAATATGTTAATTATACATGTGCACTGTTCATGTATTTTTTTCTATTTATCTTAATATATGATCTTCAAAATGAAGCTTATACAAATTTCAAGTAAACTACATCATAGGAAACAATGGTTGTAAACTCTCACAATTAAAAGCTTATTAGCATATCCAAACTTGTTAATAATGTCATGCAAAGTTAGATGAAAGAAAATAAAACAATACTAAATCCAAAACTTTTTTGGTCCATAAAATGTTTTCACTGGTCATTAAACAAAATTTATTTTTATTTTTTATTTTTTGTAGTCTATCTGAAATTCTTAATGACCAGATTCTCAAAACTCAAATATACTAGTTTTTTTAAAAACTCTAGTGTTAATCTTTAAAATTATTTCACTCATATAGTTTTTTTTTTCATTTCATTTCTTTCTTTTTTAGAGTAATCATTTTTGTGGAACAGAAAACAAAACATAAAGAAAAATTTGCATACACATTCAGAATATATGAGTGATTCATTTTTTGGATCATGACCTACAATAAGTTGGAAAAAGTAGATGAATAAAGTAGATACACAATAAATACATCTGTGTGGGCCCCACATCGTTGGTCCGGGTCTCGCCCTAGGGCACAAATCTTGTTTTTGGCATTTTCTCAGCTGAATGTTTTTTCGGAGAGATTTGCCAAGTATGGGGTTTCTCTTAAGATATTATTGGAAAACTCTTGCAAAAATAAAAGTATTTAAAAATTATTATTTCCATTTAATAATTAAATTTGAGATTAAAATGTATTTTTTAGATAACAAATTACTTAAACTTTTTACCATTTAACGAATTAATATGGCAATTTTATGGGGATAATATGACGAATTAATTGCAATGTTTTAAAGTCTGCCTTCGTTTCGAAGTTCTCGCGATAATACGGTTTCAAGTATTTAGATTTTCAAAATCTCAGCTTATTGGTCTCTGTGGCTGTGGTTTCATTAGCCGTCTGGATATTTTCTTTCTTTCTTTCGACCACTCGTCGCCGCTGGGTGGCTGAAACTGTGTGCACAGCCACCAAAACCTGCTTCTAGAAAGTTCTAGTTTGTGTGAAGAAGCTGAGGAATCGATGGCTCCTGATGCGCCAGCATTTCGAGTCTTACAGGGGAACTCCATTCAAAGTAGGTCCACAGAAAATTCCAGTCTCTCTCTCAAATAGATTACTACGTGGGATTAAATGGTATGGAATTGTATTAGATGAGATTAACACTGATATTGCACAATGATTGCATGTCCGAAAATATCATAGTATTTGGTCCATCTAATCCGATGTTTCCTCTTAATCTAATCCCATGTTTGAGATAAAATTATTGCAAAGGAAAAATATTGGATTAAATAAAATTCCATTTGGTGGACAATAGAATTGTAATCAACAAACCAAATTCACAGTTGATGTCCGTCAATTATACATGTATATATATAAGTAAAATGTCATGTATAAAGGGTGTATATGGATGAACGACATAAATAAAGCACACACGTCAATGTGAGGCCTACATGTGTAGTGGATTTTAAAATCTACAGAAATCCAGCATGTGACCAAATGCAATTCTATTCCACCTAATCCTAACCCATCCCATCCTCACCAAATGTTGGCTAAAATTTGCAAGGGACCACATACAATTCCATCCCACACAATCTCATCTAACAGCATGCCCCAAATGCCTCCTTATTGCACAACTTTTCACGTTTGTAACTTTATTGTGTTAGATCTACAACGTATATCAATTTTTCTAGATAATTCTAGACGATGAGCCTAATAATGAGGTACATCCAAAGCTCAAGCAAATCACACCACATAAATTAATGGGGATTGAACAAACTAACTTTGAAACTTTCCTAGAGCCAATCATGAAGTTTATTTTTCATTCGACTTCTCCATAAGATCACACATAACCGGATGAAGTTAAAATATAAATATTAATATGACGATAGCCTTGTGTGGCCTCAAAAAGTTTTCAACACCATAGTATCATCAGTTCCTACTGTCTTCAATGGTGTGGTCCACTTTAGATTTGAATGTACATTATTTTTTTATTCTTATTCTAGAATGACCTGAAAAAATAGACGGATGATGTGCATCTAAGAAATATATAATTATATGGCCCATTTAAATTTCACACCTTAAGAAATTCCATTGCTTGTTACCTGGCGTAGGGTAGCGGACTAGGTGAGACGCAGCATCACCCAAGACGGTGTAGCCCTTACCATCAAGTAGAGTTAGGCATCGGTCCGAGCCAAATCGGATTGGGTCCAACTTGATCCAATCCAAAATCTCAATGGCCTGACCCGAACTCGATCCGATTTGGGACCGAGCCCGAGTCATTTGACTCGAACCGATCCGAAATGTACATTGCCTGATCCGATCTAAGTCCGACTCAGTCAGAATAACTGAGTCGGATCGGATTGGGCACGATTCGGATCGGAACATTGTGCTGGTTCTTGGCTTAGCTGTATTTCCAATTTCTGATCTCCATTTCCCACCTTTAGAAAACAGTAGCCCAAGCTCTCTTTCAACCTCACCGTGACTTCTTCGTGTTTTCATCGTGCACAGTTGATTTTCCCTTTGGGTCAGCACATAAACAAGTTTTGATGCTTCTCTCCATGGATTGGTCTCCAAGACATCCTAACTGTTGAGGATTTTGACCTGTAGAATCACACAAATCTAGATCTAGGATAGCAATCTAATGACACCAAGCACACACAAGAGAATATAGATTTAACGTGGAAAACCCTTGCGGGAAAAAAACCACGGCACAAAGCGACAGATCTCCATTATGAAAATAGAAATTACAAAGAGAAAAGACTTACCCGATTCGAATAACCTCGAATCTCACCCTTTAGAAACCCTAAAAAACCTTTTAGGAATCCTTGGAACTACTTTAGAAAGCCTCTGCATACATCCAAATCCCGCATACACCCCTTTATATAAGTTTAGAAAGAAGTAGACTCGGAATAGGAAACAAAATCCACAAAATCTGCGTTTCCGCAATCGCATCTGCGGAACTTATCGATGTCATCGAAGGTCTCTCGATGACAGCTTCGATATCATCGACGGTCCTTCGATGATATCAAAATAGGACCAAAACTGTCCAGCAACCAGGGATGAAAAATCGAACAATTATCGATGTTATCGAAGGTCTCTCGACGACAGCTTCAATATCATCGACGGTCTGTCGATATCATCGACAGACCAACAGACAGATTTAAGACATCTGTCGATATCATCGACCGACCACTAGACAGATTTAAGACATCTGTCCATAACACTAGCTGCTGCAATCTATGGTCTGTTCTAAGTGTTAGCGCATATCATAGGCGTGGGAAGATACCTGCTTCACGAACTCATCGGAGTTCCCTTGAATCCTTCCATCCATGTGGAGTGCCTTTTCCAGATCGTTACCGTCATCTTCACCAGCATCCCGTCCTCGGGTGCTGGATCCGCATGTAGTCGTTTCTCTTCTTTGTCCCCTCGAGGTCATTGAACAAGGTTCGAGTAAGGGAGAAATGGGTGTGCTTGTGCTCAAGAAAAAAGAAAACGATGTGGCGGGTATACGATCATGTCTTCTTCTAGGGTAGGAGAAGAACATCCTCCGTCTCATCCACTGTTGATATACAGTCAACATGGTAGGGGAAATAGACGGCATGGATTCCATTTCTTTCTTTTGCCAATCCAATCAGGCACGCAACAAACACATAGATACAGAGAGAGAGAGAGAGAGAGAGAGAGAGAGAGAGGCGGATTTAAAGACCGATGGAATGAGGTTTGTCATTGCGGTTGTTTGTTAGCAAAAATAGATCCGGTCCGGATTAGTATGGATCGAAACTCGGCCTGAAAAGCTTTCGAATCTGGATTGCCCTACTCGATCCGCACCGATCCAAGCCGTCGGATCGGGTCAAGATTGCCCAACTCTACCATCAAGCCCATTTTGATGTGTGTATTCTGTTTCACTACATCCATCCGAATTTTCAGATCATTTTATAGCTTGATATTAAAAATTAAGAAGATTCATTATCAGGTGGAGCCTACTCACCCTACCATTAAAAACTTCTTAGAGCTCACCTTAATATTTCTGTAATTTTTATTTGTCATCTAATCTGTTGATAATTCACTTAAGCCTAGATGAAGAGAAAAAACAAATATCAGCTTGATCCAAAACTTTCGTGGCCCATTAATGATCAATCACTACCGTTTCCTATGATATGGTCCACCTGATAATTAGATCTGCTTCATTTTTTAGATAATGCCTAAAATGATCTAGAAAAACGGATGGACCGGATGGATAAATGATAAACAGGTCAAGATGGGCACCATGGTAAAGGCGGCGCGTCGGGGTCTCACCTAATCCGCTCCCGCGGTGCAGCACGTTCCACGTCGAGAGAAGAAAAGGAAACGGATTGGCTACTTCCCTGCCACCAGCAAATGGCTGATGGTCGGTGCTCTGTGGGCCCCACCATGATGTATGTGTTTCATCCATGCCATCCATCTATTTTTACAAATCATTTTATGGTATTAGATAAAAAATAAGGTATATCTTAATCTCAAGTCAACCACATTACAGTAAACATTATTGAATTACGTCAACCATTAAAAACCTTTTGGGGCCATAAAAGTTTTGGATCAAGCTGATCTTTGTTTTTTCCCTTCATCTGGGCATATTGGATGTAAAATAAACAGTACAGTGGGCCTTAGGATGATTTTAATGGTTGATATCCAATTACTATTGTTTTCCTGTGGTGTGGTCCACCTGAGATTTATATACCTCTTGTTTTTGGTATCAAGCTCTAAAATGATATGTAAAAATGGATGAACAGAATGGATGAAACACATACATCAGGCGGGGCACACAGAGAACCGACCATCAGCCACCGGGCTGGTGGCAGGGGGAGTAGCCAATCCGCTTCCAGAAGAAAATGGGAAGGTGTTGACAAATGAACTGAAGTGGGCTCCATTATAATGTATGTATTATATCCACACCGTTTATCCATTATTTTCATATCATTGTATGGAAAAAGATAGAAAAAAAGGCAGATCCAATGCTCAAGTGAGCCACACTACACAAACATTAGAAATTGGACACATGTTAAAAACTTCTTTTAAGGCCATGGAAGGCTATGGACAAACTGATATTTGTATTTTTCCTTCATCTATATCTATACGTGTAACCTTACAAAGAGATTAGCTGACAAATAAACCTTACAGTGGACCCTAGGAAGGTTTCAACGGTAGCCGTTCAATCCTTTTTCTTCCTGTGGTGTGGTCCACTTGAACTTTAGATGTGGCTTATTTTTGGGCTCATGCTCCAGAATGATCTGTAAAAACTGATGTACGATGTGATCTAAAACATAAATCATTGTAGAGGCGGAGAAGTTCCACGCGTTAAAAATCAAGCTGTGTAGCACGCAACTGGAGAGAGAAATCCAGCGTATCTTGTTACCTGGAGTCATAGGTGATGACGCGATCCCATCATAGATTGCTGAAGATAACAGAAAATGTTCAATCAGCAATTTGATCAATCTATTTGTTGGAGCCCATCATATATTGCTTATGATTCTAAAGAGTGACTTTTTTCTAAGACGATCGTAGCCATCCCATCAATGGCTTGGAAAAGGATGGCGACAACACCAGCAATGGATTGAAGCATGGTATCAAGTAAGAATTTTGCCTTAGAGGTAGGGCTGGCAACGGGCAGGCCTGGGTAGGTTTCTACCCGGATTTTGAACAGTTTCGAGCCGCACGCTGGCTCAGGCCTATTCAAAATTTCGATTTTTTAGGCCCCAGCCCAGACCATTGGCACCCCTACTGGGAGGCTAAAAATTTGTTCTGGACTAAACAGAGTTCAGATCATCAATTGGACTGTCCAAGTGACAGATGCAACTAGAAGCAATATAACTAATAATGCTCAGAGAGCACTGGAGTTTTTCTCACTAAAAATAAACATTGTAAATTAATATAAATTTAAAATTTGAAGTATTAAGGTATAAATAAATTATCTTAGATGTTAAATAAAAACTTCATCAAAATAGCAATAACTTTGTGATTAAATTGCCAGAAATTCAAAACAGCCAAGATTCTGAAAATATTGCTGTATCGCGGGGTCATTTGGAATATTTCACTAAAATGTCTCCAACTTGTTAGTGGAGCTGCTGAAGAGTTTTTTTTTTTTTCTAAAGCACTTTCACCCACATACGCCACATGGACACTCAACCCATGACCTCAGCGTTAAAACAGTGTCTAGCACTGAGCCATGAATAGGGACCCAAGCCGCAGGAGAGTCTGTGTGCAAGTGACCCATGTTTGATATCTGGTTTAAGTACCTTGTGCAGGACATTGGTACCATGAAATCACAGGCTCAAATATGAAGATCGACTGGAGGAAAAAAAAGAAGAAAGAAAGACAGGCAGGTCCATTCATCAAGGGGACTACGCCAATGGAACCAATGACAACAACCGGCCTAGATCAATGTGGATCAGCCTGATTTTTCGAGAAAGGTTATCTTCAGAGGGCATTCCTTAGACAGTATTGATTTCCTACCCAAGCGACACTGGTGGGAAAGACGTTGCTTTTAAGGATGCAGGTTAAGCTCAGGTAACATCAGCCTAGCCGCATACAACTCAGGAGATCAGGTTGAGTCAACCGAACCTAAACCAACCATGGATGTACAGACTACACTTCCAATCTTGAATCATGCTAATCATATAACTCATGTATAGGTACTCATCAAGTAATGTATGTATATATACTCTTAAGCAATGTTACTCGTATATATGTACTCTTTAAAGTAAGGTCAGGTTTGGGTTGGGTCAAGTTGCTTAATGCCTAAACACAAGCCCAACCTAAGGTCATGTTCGTCGATTTAGGATTTTCAGCCCAAACCCAACCCAGTCTAATGTTCAGGTCCGGCCGACTGGGTTTAGCATGACCCAACAAGTTTCAGACTCACCCCGCATATGGTTTACACATCCTGCTTCACAAAAACCCTTGAGTTGGGCGGAACTCTGCAAAATGGCTATGGCCTCTTTGGTTGGGACTAGGGTTTCGGTAGTGACCATCGGTACTGGAAAAGGTGGGTGGGCCTCACCACGATGCGTGTATCTTATCCACGCCGTCCATTCATGTTGCAAGCTCATTTTAGGGTAGATCCAAAGCTCAAGTGGACCACACCACAGGAAACACTGGTGATAGTGACGACCACTGTTGAAACCTTCCTAGGGGGCCACCGTCATGTCTATTTGCGATCCAACCTGTTCATAAAGACACAAACCTGAATGAAAGGAAAACATAAAAATCAGCTTGATCCAAAACTTCTGTCGCCCACAAGAAGTTTTCAACGGTAGACATTCAATCCCCACTGTTTCCTGGGGTGTGGTCGACTTGAGCTTTAGATCTGCCTCCTTTTGAGGACGATGCCCTAAAATGAGAGGGCAAAATACATCATGGTAGTGCCCACGGAGATTCGACCAGTACGAAGCTCGATACAGCAGGGGTCACTGCAGAATCCGAGTTCCTTTGGTGGCCACGGCCTAGTGAAGAGGTTAGAATAGACAGCAACCCAACTGACGAACATCACACGCAGCCCAAGGATCAGGGCCGTAGGGCAAGACTCTAATATAAGACGCGGACCATGCTTCGTAGCCAACCTGACGAACATAACTCGTGGCCCACCTAATGACAGTTCGCATCTGACCACTCATATGGTCTGCTTCACCTGTAGGCGTCTCCGGCAGCCAGGATCAACAAAGCCTAATTATCACAAATTACAAACGCAACGAGAATCTATTTTTATTTAATTTTTTTAAAAAAAAAAGTGCGAAGAAAACCCCCAATCCGAAATTGCAATCACACTAGTTACCACTACCAGATGATCATAGCCATCGACCATGGCTCCATTCTTTCAACCTGTACATGTTTGACGGTCACAGGTCATCCATCCCCAAATCATGCAATGAGCCACTGGCTACCGAAACAATTGGGTAGGGCCCACAGGAAAGCAGACCATAGGCAACATTCTCCAAGTTTAAACACTGCAACACTCTAGAACCATAAGTTCATGCAGCTTTGCATGCTGTCCAAAACAGGGGAAGGGCTATTTAAAAAAGGAAAAAAAGAAAAAGAAAAAAAGAGTTGCCTAAACTAGTCACAGTAAAATCTGTTAAGATGCCAAAGAAAACCATCCACCAGTCACGAGATATGGATTTCCCAAACAGCAGAGTGACCCAAAAAAGTAAAGATGGTCCTACAATAGTAAAATAACTAGCAAACACAAGCAGTTCCCAACCTCATATGACCGTTTAAGATTACACGTTCACTTAACATATCAGGGATCAAGAACCGCTGGACCCACATGCAGTTGGTTCTTCAACAGCAACGAACAGAAAACATGTTTCAATTTCAAAGCCTAGATTAAAAAGACTGCAGCTGCGCCGACAAAAACAGTGGGTTTGACGGTGGTATGTGTACCTGCCTCTCTGCCTACCTTCTACTTGATGTACTGAGAGAGCCACTTGAAACCATCACCGTATCCCATCTTGCGGACAATGCTGCACATGAAGACCTCAAGGGGGCGGACATTTGATTCCGTGAGGTTCACCTTCCCCTTCCCAGTGGTGAAGTTGCTCAGGCCCAGGTGGTACCGAAGCTCCTCCTCTGAGGCTGCGTACGGGATGTCGATCTTGTTCCCCAACACGAGGAATGGGACGGTCGCCAGTGAGTCGTCTGAGAGGAGGGCATCAAGCTCCTTCTTTGACTCAGCAAACCTCTCCTTGTCAAAGGCATCAACAAGGTAGACCACCGCATCCACCTGCAAAGATCACATAACCCATGCACACTTCAATAATACTGCAGTATGGCTGAAAATCACACTAATGCAACAAAACCCATGAAAACATCTCCTCTTAACACTTCTTTTCTTATGGTAAAGGTGTTTATTATAAGACCATTATGACTATTTTTTTTTCAACTAAACAAAGATTGTTTGATACAATAAGCAACAGCACAAGATGCAGGAATGACGAACGGACAACCACAGACCTAAAAAACCAGTGCTTGATTCCTCGAGAATAAGCTTGTCATATGGTAGAAAAACTCTATCCTAGCACAATGCAAATATAAATCCAGCACATGATAGTTCTGATGGCATTAAAAATGGAGCTGGCTATGGCCTGTGTCTGGGCTGGGCAAATATCAAATTTCAAAAAGGCCCAGCCTGACAGGCCAGACACCTTCACTTCAGAGTCGGGCTTGGGGCATCCTCATTATAAAAGCACCAGACTTGAATCATTAGATGGAATGGATATAGGTCTTGATATTATTACAAATCACAACTTGCAAACCATGAATAGAAAACAAGGAGAAAAGGAGGGTGGAAATACCCTGGCAACACCTATTCTTTCTTCTTTTGGAAATACAAAAGCACAAAGTTGTAAAATAATGTGAGAGCTATGATCCAGTCATTTTGTAGTTTAGAAAGCAGCTTAGGCACCTCAGGTGTCTAGCCCATATGCACCTCATCCGGGCCCTGGGCAAAGCGACAAACCCCACGCAAGTGCCTAGCACTGTGCACAAATCTTCAAGCACGCACCTGGCATCCACCCGAGAAAAGAAAAAACCCGCACATCGATACCACCAATGAGGATACTTGGACATTGGTAACACCCCCGCGGGATCATATAAACCATCTTTAAACACATTCACCCTATATCACGGGGCACCGTAACAGCCATTATGACGCCATAAAGGCCGTTAAGTAAAGGGAATGGTGGCAACTGTTACACGTTACGTAAGGGCCATCATGGAAAAAAATGACCCATAACCGCCGTTACGGCCTCTTACATCCCCGTAAAAGCCGTAATAGTCCGTTATGGTTAGATACATGTTTTTCAGGCTCTTTATTCCAATTAAAATAAATAAATAAATAAAATTAAAAATTAAAAATTATTTGTAACGGCCGTTATAGCCCGGATCGTAAAGGTAATGGTGGTGGCCGCTACAGCCACCATTATCATTACAGAATAACTTGCCCTATATTTTGGATGAGAGCTACGCTTTATGGAAAATACAACTTCCCCCAAATTCTTTTTTAAATATGCATGAACTCAAGAAAACTTTTTACTCTTGATTTCTTTCTTCTATCAGTGACGTAAGATCACTGCATTTAATGGTTTTATTAAAAGTTTGATGAATAGCTTGTTCGGTGCTTAGCTTGCTTAATTGACTTGGCTTTTACTTTTGATTTTCTACAATATTTGAAAGGTTATGAAAGATCATTTGATTGATGAAATAGACTCAATAGTCATTGTTTGATTCATTTAAATGATTTTCAATTCATTTTTCAAAGGTTTTGATGAATCTGAAAGGTATAATTGGAATGCTTACTTCTTTTGTTTGGCATTTTTTTTGAGTGGGTATGATGCAGGACAATTAACCACTTGCTCTAAAAGGTCAAACTGATAGAGCATGGCGAATCAATCCCTTTATCTCATAGCCCAGGCCCCACATCCCATGGGTTTGGACCTCAGCAAAACCCCCCTCGTGGGCCCCACTTCACATGGTTTACACTTCACATGGGTGCGGCCCGGCTCAGACAGGCCGCCCACCCTGAGTGTGCCCCTGTATCCCACAGGCCACCCCACTCGAGCCCGGTGTGAAAATGCCCCTGCATTAATCACTCCCGGTGAGAAGTCTCGAACACGAGACCTCCCACTCTAATACCACTTTGATGCAAGACAATTAACCACTTGCTCTAAAAGCTTGAACTGATAGAGCGTGGTGAATCAATCAATTTATCTCATAGCACAGGCCCCACATCCATGGGTTAGGACCTCGGCCCCCTTGTGAGCCCCACCTCACATGGGCTGCCCACCCCGAATGTTCCCCTGCATCCCACAAGCCACTCCACTTGAGCCCAGTGTGAAAATGCCCCTGCATTAGGGTATTAGTCTTAGGGACTGGTGGCCAACTAGAGGTTAGTTGCACGATCCTTCTAAACAATTGCTACTTCCACTCTTGCTTCCTAGCTGTTTAAATATACACTTCCCTGCTCCCACACTCGAATTTTTGCTGCTTTGCTTCACACTTCGTGCAAGTATATCCAAGTGTCTAATAAATGAAACAACTTTAAATTACTTTCTGTTTTCTTATATCTTTAGTTTTGCTTGGATTCAGCCTCTGACCTTGGGGATGGGATTAAAGTTTTGGCTTACCTTCCAAAAATAAAAATACCTATAGAGCTAAAACTCTAAAATAACCAATCTGCATTTATATGCATAATGGATGATATAAAGGCGATAAAAAAAAAAAAAAAAAAAAAGTATGCACCTGAGTCCTCCAAGGTGTGTCTAGGCATCCCCTTGCACCTTAGGCAATCTAGGGCTCCTGAGCATTGAGTGCATCTGGTGCCTTTCACTACACTAATCCAAATACAGATTTTTCATACCTCTTATACTAGTGCAATTTTACATGTGGGCCCAAGTGGACCCACCATTGTGGACCAACAAGAGGGGTCCACCTTGAATCGCACATGGTGATATAACCCTAACTGAGTTATCACAAAATTCAAATGCGTGTTTGCAAAATGGATACTAAGACATTTTCTTCTCTTACAAAATTCAAATAAGGGCTTGCAAAAATGATACTATGACATTTTCTACTCTTTACCATTGACTTCGCATGTTCTTAGATGTGTGGCTTTGATTATCTATCATGGTTAATTCAGCTAATCTGATAGTGAATTCCTTCCATTGAAGGTGTTGATCATAGGTGGGGATCACTTGGGTACACATGCAGATTCACACCATGATAAGGTATGATGAATTCATACTAGATAAGAGCTCATTATCATATTACCACAAGTACAAAGCATAAAGATGCCCCATCAATCAGGGAGGGCATAAATCAGTGTTTCAAAACCCTGAAGCAGACCTACGCCCCATCGATCAGGAAGGGCATAAATCAGTGTTTCAAAAGCCTTAAGTAGCCCATCAGGTCAGACAGTTTGGACCCTAACCGGGCAGAAAAGGACAGGTCACTTAGAGAGTCTTTGTAAGGAAGCAATCGTTCAGATCACATTCAATTGGCCAAGCAACCGAGTCAAGCATTAGACCAAGCAGGTCAACTTGTCAACTGATTTCTTTTCAAATTTTGGGTAAGGAGTAATCCAAGCAGCAAGTAGGGACAGAACTCCCTGTTTTCTTCTTCTTCTTCTTCTTTATAAGTGGAACCATTGACCACATAGTTAGGAGGTTAGTATCCCAATCACTCTGCTACATGCGCTTTTGTTGCATGATAGGTTGTATGTTATATGTTTATTTAACTAGACATCAGAAGTTTTTTTTTTTTAACGCACGGTTGGACCATTTGGTACCAATTTAACAATGGAAACTGGTCAAAATCCAATACAGGTTTTAAAATGTATGCATAATATCGATTTCCTAAAAGAAAGTGCAGAACGATCTTATACAATGCAGAAGTGGAACCGCCACCCATTGTGCAAAAATAACCAAACAAAGATTTTTACAGGAATCAGATTTGGGATCATCGTCATCATAGACTTAACATTAGAACCATAATTACTTAGCTGGAAATTGTTTAATGAACCAAATAATAGAAGACAGTAACAAGAAATAAGAAAAACTGATACCATGGTTTGTCCTAAAAGACATCACATCCCTGACATAGAAACTTAAAAGGAGAAATTACCAGCATCCAAGTAACATAAGCCCAAACCATAACAGAGGGTATATCAAATGCATATTAGCACGAGCAACCATGCTTCTATGGAAAAAATTCAAGTATGTACAGTTCTTTAATTCCTTGATTCGTTTCCAATCCTCAATTAAGCCTGGACATTTGTCCTGAAATTACTCGCTGAGGGAAATTATTTTGTTTCAAAGTTGGAATCTTCCTCAAGATTTGTGAAGAATACCACAAACAATAAGTGAAAATAAGATTTTATGTGGTACTCTAAAACTGAAAAAGAAAATTTATAGGATAGCTATAAGACCCGCCATGCTTTATGGGACAGAATGTTGGGCAGTTGAGTAATGCATTCATGGGATGAGTGTAGCTGAAATGATGATTTTGAGATGGATGAGTGGCAACATGAGGAAGGATAAAATTAGAAATGAATGCATTCAAACTTAAGAATAGCACGAATAGGTAATAAGATGAGGGAATGTCTTTGGTTTGATCATGTGCAATAGCATCAAAGAACTGCGCTGTTTAGGAGTGAGCTGGTACAAGCATAAGGTCCTGGAGAGGGCAAGGTGAAGGCTCAAAAGTATGTGGGTGGGAGGTAGAAAAGGCTTGAACCTTTCTTGGCCTTTTGGCTAAGATCAAGTGCAGTATATGATTTTATCAGTTTAATACCCTGATATGTGGTCCATCGGATCACATGATATTAAATTAATTTCTTCTGGGGGATGGCCCACCACAGCAGCTTGCTGCTGGGGCCATCGAATGTCACCCTTGCATTGCACTGTTACATGAGCCTGGCGCATCCCTCTTAAAATAAATAAATAAATAAATGAGAAGAAGGAGACAGGATTCATGCAATCAACCCAAGGTATTAAAAAATAGTTATGTAATAGCTGTTACGGCTGTTATGTAACAGTAATGGTCGTAATTATTATGCGTTATGGCCCCATAACGGAAAAAATGGCCCATTACGGGGCCAAAACAGGGCCATAAAGTCCACTAAAGCCTATATCATAAGTTCGTAATGGTATGGCCACTGTTACCGTTATGGAATACCTTGAGCCTACCCCAATTAATTGGGAAGGCTTTGATGATGATGATGACAAAGACCCACAGAAATCTTATCAAGGACCATACAACCATCTGACATCTCACAACCAAGTTTATGACTGATGAAGCCAACCTTACATCCAATATTTGCACAGAAAACTACGGGGAACCTACCACATCTATAAGTGTTTCAGTAGTTTAGAGGAAGATATAAATCAGCTTTAGAGTTATATCGATGGGACAGTAGGAAGAAATTGGTATCCACAAAGAAGAGCTTTAAAATTGCTTCAATATTTCAATCCACTGCATTAGTAAACAGAACATGTCAATCTGCTTGCAACCAATGAAGAGACATCACGCCTTGAATTGCCCCAAGGCAAAATAAGCACTGTGAAAGAAATGAAATTACATGATCTAAAGAGGGAAGGCAAACATCCCATACTTCAAGGATATCTCAGACATGCAAACAAAGAAGATTGTACAGAGAAGAATACAACTTGCAGAAGACAATTACAGATATCAAGCATGGGACACCATAAGAAGACATTAAATAAATAAATAAATAAATACTGAAAAGATGCAGAGACCGCAGATAAAACCATTACATCCAATTAAAAATAAATAAAACACAAAAAAGGCAACGGATCCAACCTTCGCATAGTAATCTTTCCAGACCCTGCGTGCGATCTGATGTCCTCCCAAATCAAAAGCCTTGAACTTGATTTTTCCGATGCACAATTCCTCAGATGTCGGGTACTGTGTCGGCTGATGCTGAACTAGTCTCTACCAATAACCAAATGAGAAATATATCAAACAAAAATCCAACAATTGCAAGCAAATTGAGAAAATATACGTACAGGATTTGGCGACAACCACAGAAAAATACAAAAATTAGAATATGCAAAAAAAATGTCACATGTCATTAAGAAGATCCAAGAAAAATCAAATAATTAAAAAGAAACAATAATGAAATCAACAAAACACGTAAAAAGTGAAACAAAATTCGCAAGAAAAAAAAAAAAAAGCGGAAAAATCACGAAAAATCACGAAAAAGCACAAAGAAGAAATCACGAAAATATGTTTGTATTGAATGAAATTAATGCGAAAATCACAGGTAACAGAGAGATTTCTAAGAAAATATATAAATCAGACCTCGTCTTTCAACATATGAAGCAAGGTAGTCTTTCCGGCATTATCAAGCCCTAGAAACAAGATCTTGGCCTCCTTCTGCCACAAACCGAGCGAGGCGAGAACGCCATAGATCCAATCGAGAAGAAACATGATCTCTGACGAGGATCCGCCTCCGATCCGAACAGATCAAACGAATTCCGATGAAGCTAGGCAGAAATCGATCGGAAAAGCAACCAGATCCGGCAATCGTAATCCCCTGACGTTGATATCAGAAGATCGAAGGCCCGGAACAGAAATTCCTGGTTACTGATGATGGACGGACAGAAGAGAGAGGAAGAAAAACCCTACGAGAGAGAGAGAGAGAGAGAGAGAGAGAGAGAGAGAGAGATGCAGAGAGGAAAATGGAGAAAAATGCGTTTTTCTGTGTTTTTAGCTATTTGGGGCTATTTATAGCATGAGCTGGATTTGGTTTCCCGACTCGGCCAGTAAGGAATACGATGTTCTTGCAAGTGTTGCACTGGAATCCTCTACAACACCTGCTGTAGGGACGCTTCCAAGAGCGTAGAATACCCAAGCTTTGTGGGGCCCATATATTGGATCCACTCCGTCCATAAGGTGAAAAACCTTATTCTATCCGTACATACAAATGATCACCAAACTACAATGAGCTACGTCTACTTGCAACAACGTAACATTCCTCCAACGGCCATAGTGTGGCCATCTTGAGTATTGTATCATGATGATTTTTTGTAAATTCACTTCATCTTGATGATTTTCATCTGATTAACGGGTTTGATGAAAGATAAATTCCGTCTTTGGCCCACACACAAGCCATGGTTTGCGTCCCATCCCCATTGCTCCATGTAGTGTGGCCCACCTGAGTTGTAGATCTTAGTTTCTTTTTCTCTCCAGCATCTAGAATCGAGGATGGAACCTTATAGACGGAGTGGATTTTTATATATTAAACACGGTGGGCCCAGTTTTACGCGCCGGTTAAAACCGGTGTGTAACCCCGAGCTCTGTGGGTCCATCTTTATGTTTTCATGACATCTACTCCGTTCATCAGTTTAGTCATCACATGATAGCTGTACATGGTAGGGGATCAGATGCTCGGAGACATGAAAAAGCGTAAAAATGCAATTAAAATTTATAAATTCATGCAGTGTGGCCCACCTGAATTTTTTACTAGCCTATTTTTGTGATATCAATCTATGTTGGTGGTGCACACCTGATTAACGGATTAGATGGAATACAAACAACGTGGTGGTACCTGTGTTGAGCGTTACTATGTCAATGTTTCCTGTGGTGTGGCCCAACTGAGTGTTTGAACAGCCTGATTTTGGTATCAGTTCCTAGCACCAGGTTTCTAAACTGATGGATGGCGTGTATGTCACGCGTGGCCCTCAGAGCAGGGAACGGATTGGCTACTCCCCCTGACACCAGCTCCGTGGCTGGTGTTCGGTGCTCTGTGGGCCCCACCATGATGTATGTGTTTCATCCATTCCGTTCATCCATTTTTAAAGATCATTTTATTGCTTCTTCCTGAAAATGAGAGGGATATAAATCTCAGGTGGACCACACCACATGAAAACAATAGTAATTGGATATCAACCATTAAAATCCTCCTATGGCCAACTATACTGTTTATTTGACATCTAATCTGTTGATTAGATCATAAAGGCCCAGATGAAGAGAAAAAACAAATATCAGCTTGATCCACAACTTTTATGGCCCCCAAAATGTTTTTAATGGTCGACCCTTATTCAACATTGTTTCCTGTAATGTGGTCCACTTGAGATTTTTACATACCTCATTTTTAGATTTAAACTGTAAAATGATTTTTAAAAACAGATGGATGGCATGGATGAAACACAGACATCATGGTGGCCCACATGGCACCGACCATCAGCCATTGGCTAGTGTCAGGGGGAGTAGCCAATCCGTTCCCCTCAGAGCAGGGGTGTTGCACGTTCTTCCCTAGGTGGGTGGCGTCGGTAGTCCTTCGGAGGGTACGGATTTGGTACTACGCCACTAGGACCTATAGACGGACGGTCCTGGCAGGGGACCCGTGGGACCCGCCGTGATTTATGTTTTTAATCCACCCCGTCCATCCATTTTTAAATATCATTTTAGCTTATGAATTAAGCAGAGAGGCAGATCGATAGCTTGAGTTAACCACACCACAAGAAGCAGTGGTGACAATGACGATTGCCGTTCAAACCTTCCTAGGGCCCACCAAGGTCAGCTAGACCGGACGCGGATTGGCTACTCGCTGGTGGTCGGTGGTCTGTTGGCCCCAACATGATTTATGTGTTTCATCCCTGCGTCCATCTGTTATTTCATATCATTTTATGGTATGATACCAAAAAATAATCTCAATTGGACCGCATTATATGAAACAGTGTCAAATGAGTGTGTACCATTGAAAACCTAAATGAGTGTGTACCATTGAAAACCTTTTGGGCGCTATAAAAGTTTTAGATCAAGATGATATTTGTTTTTTCCCTTCATCTATGCCTGTATGGCCTAATTAACAAGTTGGATGTCAAATAAACAGTACAGTGGGCCTTAGGAGGATTTTAATGGTGGATATCCAATCACTATTGTTTCCCGTGGTGTGGTCCAAGAATTATATCCCTATTAATTTTGGTATCAGACTTTAAAATGATCTTAAAAAATGGATGAATGGAATGGATGAAACACATACATCATGCCACGGGGCTATGGCAAGGGGAGTAGACAATCCTTTCCCAGCTAGACCTGGATGAAGGAGAAAAAATATATGTCAGCTTGATACAAAACTTCCGTGGAGCCCAGGAGGTTTTCAACGGTAGGCATTCTATTCCCACTGTTACTTATCGTGTGGTCCACTTAAGTTTTATATCTGCCTAATTTTTTGTATTATCACCTAAAATGATATTTAAAATTGGATATACGGAGTGGATAAAACATATACATCAAATTGGGGTCCACAGAGCCCCTTCCAGGACCGTCCGCCTCTAGATCCTGGTGGTGGAAATACCCAAACCGCGTCCTCTGGCGGAGGAATCGGTGAAAGATTGTGAGACCGGAATTTACCGGGGTCGAAGCTGTTGCTTAGCGGGGAGGTAGGTGTAGCAGATTCCACGTCACTGAATGGATTCTAGCCGTCGACTCAGAAACGGACGGCTTAGATCTTCTATGGATTGCAAAAGGTAAACGATGGCTAGATGGGCACACCGTGATGTTTGTGAGAAATCCACACCGTTCATTCATTTTTTCAAGATAATTTTAGGAATGATACAAAAAAAGGTTAAGTCGATCCAAAACTCAAGCGGCGATACGAGAGGAAAATCCGGAGAAAGAGTTTACTATGGTTGATCTGTAGTCAAGCAGGTTAGATCTTCCAAAACTCAAGCGGCTTAGATCTTCTATGGATTGCAAAGGGTAAACGATGGTTAGATGGGCCCACCATGATGTTTGTTGCCATACGAAATTTTCAAACGGTGGTCACTGAATCCCAACTGTTTCCTCTCGTGCGGACCACTTGTGTTTTGGATCCTCCTTATTTTTTGTCCCATGATCTAAAATGATCTCTAAAAACGGATGGACAGTGTGGATTTATCACAAACATCACAGTGGGCCCCACCTAGCATCCCAGGCCGGAACTTCCTGCGGAAGGTCCCTAAACCACGGGCCAGAAAGATGACAGATCATTCGCGTGACGATACAATGAAGAAGTGATTCGCAGTTGTGATACACGTGCTACTAGCAGTTCGAAGGCTGGGACATCCCTGTCCAGGACATCTAATCCTTTCCACTCATCAGGAGGGACGCACGTACCTTGAATCCAGTCCATTGGTCATCTTTTATCTAATCAATTATGGTGCGCACACGCCCATCCGCCCGATGGGAGCTCCAGACTTTATGGCGGCGAAGCTTATGAACGGTCCAGATTTCGCACGTGATAATTGGCAGTTGTTTTCCGAGTCACATCTTCAGTGTATTGTACAAGAATGACTTTGCACTGCCCAAGATAATGATGGATACCCACCCAATTTCAACGTTTCATGTATCATGAAGCGCTGCTCTGGTTGGTCCATTCGCGATCGCGATGAATAACGGCCGTTCATTAGGTGGGACAGGTACGTGCATTGAAACATATATAGGCAATTTACTAGGCCGTCCACGTCACTCAAACTCATCCAGCCACCTAAAGAGTGTAGCGGCGTCATTTTTGGTGCTGGGCATTTTCTTTGGGAAACGGATTGGCTACTCCCCCTGCCACCAGCCCCGTGGCTGATGGTCGGTTCTCTGTGGGCCCCACCATGGTGTATGTGTTTCATCCATTACTTTCATCCATTTTTACATATCCTTTTAGGGCTTTATACCAAAAATGAGAGGGATATAAATATAAGGTGGACCACACCAAAGGAAAACAATAGTGATCGGATATCCACCATTAAAATCCTCCTAAGGCACACTGTACTGTTTATTTGACATCCAATCTGTTGATTAGGTCATAAAGACCCAGATGAAGGGAAAAAACAAATATCAGCATGATCCAAAACTTTTGTGGCCCTCGAAAAGTTTTTAAGGGTCTACGTTCATTCAACATTGTTTCCTTTAATGTGGTCCACTTGAGATTTTTATATACTTCATTTTTTGGTCTAATACCATAAAATAATCCACAAAATAGATGGACGGCATGGATGAAACACATACATCATGGTGGGGCCCACAGAGACAAACCACCGGCCATTGGCGGTGGCAGGGGTAGTAGCCAATCCGTTTTCTTTTCTTTGCGCTGCCGGATCTGGTGTCTCTGTTATGATTTAAGGCATGTTTGGTGTTACCCATTTCCATTGACACGTTTGATTTCACATGTTTCATGGGTTTCAAAGGAACGAAGAAAAGGATTTCATCAACGTGATTGGTTGGGATGTTTGAATAGAAGAAAAACTTTTATTAGTGTTATGATCAGTGTTATATGCTAGGTTAATTTTATTGTTGAAAGAGTGGATTTGAAGGCTTATCTAGATTGAGGATTACATTGCTAATGTAATGAAAAAGTGTCATTATTATAATACTACTGTTATGAAACTGAGCATGGCAACCATGGATTAAAAAGCACATGTTTTTGTCAAAGGAGTAAAAGAATTTATAATCATTATTGCTATTTTCAAATGTATTATTGTGGAAATCTTGAATCGAAATAGGCACATCAATATATGGATGCAATGATTTGACATTCAAGCCGGGGGAAAGTTGAACATGCACAAGCAGGTTGTTATTTGCACTTTTGTTTTCAACTATACAAATAGGGTGTAGAGTTAACTCAAATGTGAAAATGTATTTAATTTTAAGAGTCATCGCTATTAAATAAAACTTATAATTTATGGATGACGAAAAATTGTAGAATCACTTATAAGTTGGAGAATTGTGTATTTTCTTAAATCAAGTGACTCATGCGATTGATCTGCGACCATAAATTCTAAATAAGGGTCTCGGTGACAGAATATGAAATGATTGCATCTTCTTCTATTTACATACAATGTGGTCTCTATTATATGAAATTTTATGAGTTTTAGAGGAATTCAATAGAATTTCAACATTATATATTTAATCATACTTTCCATAAGGGGCTAGTGGGCAAAAATAAAAGGATCTTGGCCTTACTACGTAGAGTAAAACAACTCCAAGTAAGCGAATGTAATGAAGAAAAAAAAAAACATAAAATGAAGAAAATAAAAGTACAAGTTGATGATGCTCATATATTAGGAATGTGTGTATTGGAATGTGATCTAAGCTTAATTTAGATGTGAGAAGAAAGAGAGAGAGAGAGAGAGAGAGAGAGAGAGAGAGAGAGAGGATATCAGACAATATTCTTTTTTATTTAGAATAGATGGTTGGATATCCCTGATTCCAACCATACTATTGACTTTACTAATTGTTTTTTCCATATCTGGCCTCCTTAGTCAAGCGAGGCATCAGCATTAATAAGAAAATCTCTGAATTCTTTAGAAAATATTACCCACTCTCAAACTCCTCTCAACCTTTCTCTTTGACTCTGTCTCTGGCCCCCCTGGAATGGCAACTGCGGCACTGGATTTATAGATTGAAGTCGTCAATTTGTGGTGAGCCAGCAATGTGACACTTGTCCCTATGTTGAGATTTCGACCTCTGGAAAGTCGGGACGTGATCTTAGTTAGGTATAAAGCATACCAGGTGGTCGTCGACTTGCGGTGGGTCAGCGATCTACTCAACACATTTTCATTTCATAAAAATGGTTCCTTGACATGAAAAACAAAAGCAAGGGTGATGATGTCACAATCACCTTGCCGCGAGCCCGATGTTTTTTTTTTTTCCTTATGGATCATGTTCGTTGGTTGCTTTCGAGAGATGTTGAGGACTCTTAATATGTGACTCTTTTGGATTTTTTATGCTTTACTAGTTAGATTTAAATAGCTTTTATTGAGATGAGGCATAAACGAGATTTTCTGGAGAGCTTGGAGGATTGGCCGAGATTTGATTTGTCAGGTTCTGGATTTGCCGATCAGGTCTATCGATTGTTTCCATGACGTGTCGAAAGTCTTACGATGTTGATCGACTAGATTTTCAACGATCATTAAATTACCCATGGATTAAAGCTTAGATGAAGTTTGAAGAATAGCTTAGTCTCATTTTGCGCAGCGTGTCTGCAGTGTCATCATTATAATTTTATCACCAATAAACCAAACGCGGGAATCCTCGATCAAATGCAAGAGACAAGTAAAGGATTTTGTAATTATCGCATTTTTTATTACATCATCATGGTGATCCTCAATTCAAACAACCATTGAGGGTTATTTTTCAAATCCCTTCGTAAATAAGTCATTATTACTCCGAATGTATATTTAGAAATCGATGAGTATTTTTATCTCGAAAATCAGTTCAGAAAGGGCTTATTTTAATGTGGGCCCCATCATGATGTATGTAACTGATCCGCATAGTCCATCCATTTTATGAGAACATTTTGAGGCATGCGCCTAAAAATATGAGACAGATCTAAAGCTCAAAGTGGACCACACCACAAAAATCAGTAGTATTAAAAATGTTAGTTGTCAAAGGTTATTTCCTTCCTAGGGTCCACATTGATATTTATTTCTTATCTAACCTATTTATAAGGTCACACAGACATGGGTAATGGGAAAACACAAATGCTATCATGATTTAAAGCCTCTGTGATCCTCGAGAAGTGTCAACAATTGGCATTTAATTCCCATTATTTCCTATATTGTGGTCCACTTTAAACATGGATTTGCCTCATATTTTTGGCTCATGCCCTAAAATTAATGGCATAATGAATAGACAACATGGATTAGCTACATACATCAAAGTAGGCCCCACATTTTTTCACACCCCTCGATCTTAGCATTGGACTACTTTAAAAAAGAAAGATGTCAACGCCTATACCGCGAGTGCTCGTAGAAATATGTAGGCGAATAATTATTACTTATTTACAATGATTTACCAAAGTAATTAAATGACAAACAAGCCCCAAGTAATTTGTAAGCTCGTATTAATCATCACACTCTACCTATGTAACGATATTTTTCTTAAAAAAAAAAAAGGAAAAAGATGCGGCATTTGATATTTAATACTGTGATAAATTAGTTGAGAGAGATATGCAAGCATTCAAGGTTTGTAAACGTGGAATAGTGAATGTTATTAAATAATGATAAAGTTTTTCTCTAAGGACATTTTTTCTAATCCATGTGGTCTCTATGCCGTTTATAGTTTTCTTTTTTCAGTGGAATGCATCCTAATCTATGTCATCGATCACTTCTTGGAAGGATATATCTTATTGCTCTTCTTATAGGTAGAAAAAGTAGAAAAATGCTATCTTCTTGTTGGCTTAAATTTTTTATATTTTTTATTGCATACACCTTAGTAAATAATGCTTAAAAAAAGAGAAAGGACCATTGAAATCGAGATTCATTAATATATGTATGATTTAATATGTTCAGTGTATGTTTCATGTGTAAGTAGTGTAGGTAGTTTCTGCTATCTTGACAATGGCATCATCCAGTGCAAGTGCATTTTAGACTCATGCAAATCCTAATGTAAGCATTTTTATTATAAATATCATATTTATTACAACGCTACAAAAGTTTTACAAATACTAATATTCTATTTTTAGTTGGATAAAATTAGTAAGATAGAAGGATAATGCAATTTATTTTACTAGGCGGGTGATATTGTTATAGGAAGTCCGTATATATTGTAGTTCAGATATACAAAGTAAGAAAAATGGTATAAATATTCTTAATGGGTCGTAGGATGATAAGTGCACATTAAGAGATGAACATCAACATATATGTGTTAAAGTGTGGGAGAAGTTGCTGGTTATGGACCTGTGGGGCCCACTTGTGGAAAATTACTAATGGGTGGGTCTCACGCAATTTTTCCTCCAACATCACTCTTTCACATCTTTCTTAGAGTTCAAAATTTGAATTTTAAATATAAAGAAAGAGATTAGGATGAGGGAGAGAGATGAAGAGATTACATGAGATAGACTTATGGTTTCTAAACTCTCTTTCAACTCTCATGGTTCATTCCTTTATAAAAAGAAAAAAGAGAGAATTTTTCATAAAGAAAAACAAGATAAGAATATTAACCATTGTCCGCTAGAGCTGCCTCTAAAATGATCTAAACTGTTAATTGTGTCTAGTGGTTATACTAGTCATAGGATCAAAGGGGTGACTAAATCTTTTTTGCTCTCGTAGTTGTTAAGGGGACTATTGGACATAGGTCGTCTATCTTCGATTTTGTGTAAATGTCTCTAAAATCTTATATATATCGTTTGATCATGCGTGCCTTACAAGAGTTGCATATTGGATACCAAGGGAGGTGTTACATGCTAGGATGGTTTAGTCGAGGGAGTAATAATGAATGCATTGCTTGGAGTTCTTAGTAAAATTTTTTTATATATATAGATTTTACTTTTGTCATTATAGTTTTAGGGAAAATTTACCACAAAAATTACTCACAAATTAGGATTTTACCAAACAGTGGTTGAATAAACCGAAAGTCATGAAAGTGTTTTTTGAGTAGTGAAATTATCATATCTACTACACACTTTTTTCTTTAGAGAGTTGTAAAATAGAGAATTGTGGAGTCTACGTGATATTTTTATGATGTCCAACTTATTTAATAAATGTAATTCACCACAGTGTTTAGAAGCACAAAAAAAAAAGAGTTAAACTAAACATAAAGTGAGCCATGCCATAAAAAAATTAATATGCACCACTTAAAACCATTAAAATGTATGTATAACCCATATGGAGATTCAATTGGAAAGATTATTATGGAACTTTATTTTTAGGAAATTATGGGAAAGAAAACTTTGTTCTCCATATTTGTGTTTAAATAATTTTTTTTTGTTGTAAAAAATCTGAGCCATGTTTATCAATTTATTATTTTGTCATATGTTTATTTATTTATTTATTTATTTATTTATTTTTATGGTGGTTATTAGCATGTGCCAAATAAACTCGTGACACATATGAAACGCTCGAAGACATGCTAGGGTGACTTCACTATCACAATGAAGTGAAATAATTGGTATAAGCTTTGCACAGAATGTGATTTCTAGTAGAAGATCCCTTAGCCACTCAACCTCTTTGCCTGTTGCAGCCAGAGTTATAAACTTATATTTCATTATCAAGTGTGTCATATATGTTTATTTCTTGAATCCCTAAGAGACAAACACACCTCCTAAGGTGAATACCGGCCCTGTTGTGGACTTATTGTCTCATGACTTAATATTCAACTCACATCGTTGTATCCTTTCAATATGGTCGAAAATTATGAGTAGAATAGCCCTAATTCTTTGATTGCTTTAAGATAACTAAGAACCTTACCAATAACCTTCTAGTGTTCTGCACTATGATTACTAGTAAGCCTAATTAATTTACTCATAGTGTATGTTATATATGGTCTTGTGCACTGTATTATATATATAAGACTGCATATCACACTATCATACTCAAGCTATGCAACTAATATTACATCGTTTTCTTTCAACTTGATACATGGATCGAATATGGTATTTCCCTATTTGTTTCTCAAATAGTTAAACTTGTCCAATTTCTTCTTGATGTAATGAGTGTGCCACTATCATACTCAATACATGTAAAGTAAACCACTAGGGCCTTTACAATCATTCAACCATATTGCCTCATTGCCTGCACGTACATGTGCGTGTGTTACCTAAGCTCTATCTCCTTCTCTCTCTCTCTCTCTCTCTCTCTCTCTCTCTCTCTTTTCTAAGTAAGCAATTCACAAGAAATAGGACGAAAATAAAAGTTAATTTTTTATTTAAAAAAAAGGCTTTTAGAGAGACAAGAATTTTAAAATTTGAAAAGTTAAGACTAATTATTTAACTTTACCACCATGAGAGAGATTCTAAACACCTACAACTGTTTTTGGTGAGCTTAAATTAGAAATGTGGTAGTTAGGTGGAATTGGACCTAGAATTGCTTTTGGTGAACCCAAAGTTCAAATCTAGACTGTGTATCGTCAATCAAGAGTCAAGTTACCCTATTTAGTCACCCATACCCATTTACAACACATCCACCACACTCTACCAAATTATCAAATAAATATTGTTAGACAAATTCCTTTTCCCTCCCTGTGCTAAAATAAGATATGAAAAGAATCCATCAATGAAATAAGTGACTCATTTATCAATTCCCTCAACTTATTTAGGAAAGATGGTGAATGAGAGGTTGGTACTTGGGACTGTTGGTCTAGTGATTGATCGTGCATTATTAGATTAAAGTTCAAGTTTCTATTTTTTTTTTCACAAGCACACACATCCCGCATACTCATATTGTAGTGGGATTTCACCTCTTATGGGTACTTGAACCCTTAACTGGTGTTGAAACTGTTGTGAGTCCCGCACCCGGGCAAGAGTAAGAACCCAACAAGCCTGTTCCCTTTTTCTTAAGTTGATATACGGTAAAAACCATACTGAAATACTGAAATATTTGAATATTTACTTCTATATATATATATTTATTTCGTTGACATTTTCCTTTAACCATTGCCTTGCAAGCCATGATAGATATTTTATTATTAATTTTTTTGGTTCCTCCCAAGTTTTACTTTGAATCATATAAACACTTTCACAAGTTCAAGGTTACGATATGGGTGGTGGGAATTCAAAAATGGATTCTATCATTGAAGGAGTGTATGTCTGTGTTCGTGTAACTGCAAAAGATGAAAAATGTAATTTTGAAGAGAGAGAATCAATTAAACATTTGAGAAGCGAATTTTCATCCAACCACTCTTTCATAAGGACCCAAACACAAACACTGATGTGTTGTACAGGGCCTACACACGATCCAATCCATTCATCCAATGTGCTTTGTTGGGATGAAAGAATTACACACAAATCACAGTACGTAATTTAAAACTCGGGTAGGCCATACTCCTTGATTTAGATGTTTTAGATATAAGTTTAAAACTCGCGTGGCTTACCAGAGTGTTGAATATACCTGTTTTTCTTAGGATAAAGGCCATACTAGTGTGTTGTACTTGATGGACGCGGCGGATTTTATGCATATATGCCAAGACGTTCTGTACACGCTACAAGCACGTTCATGCCCCCTGCATGACGGAAACGGATCGGCTACTCACCCTGCCGCTAGCCAATGGATAGTGGTCCTTGCTCTATGGGCCCCACCATGATGTATGTATTTCATCCATGCCGTCCACCCATTCTTTTAGATTATTTTATGTTATGATTCGAAAAATAAGGTTGATCCAAATCTCAAATGGATCGCATAGTGTTGATTGAACACCCACCATTAAAAACTTCTTCGGAGCCACGGAAGTTTTGGATCAAGCTGATATATATTTTTTACCTCTACCTAAGTCTGGATGACCTAATCAACAGGTTATATGTCAAATAAACATTACAGTGGGCCGTAGAAGGTTTTTAATAGTGGACATTCAATCACTACTGTTTTCACATGGTGTGGTCCAACTAAGATTTAGATCCATTTCAATTTTGGAATCAAGCCCTAAACTTATATTTCAAAATGGATGAAAGGTGTGGATAAAACACATACTTCATGGTACGGTCCACGTAGCACCAACCACAAGCCACCTGGCTGGTGGCAGCGTCACTGGCCAAACGGCACCCGTGCCATGCATGACCAGCCTCATATCGAGAGCTGATTGGGTGCAGCCCGGCCTCACCCAAGACGGCACTTACTGTGGGGGGCCGACCTTGACTTAGGTGCGGCCCCAGCGTCACCTAAGATGGTGCAGCCCTTTCCGTGGGGTCCACATTAGGGTGGGATCTGAAATGATCTAGCAAACGAATGGATGACGTGGATATAAAATAAATACATCAACGTAGGCCCCACGGCAAGCGCCGTACCATCTTGGGTGAGGCTGTGATCGGATGCAAAGATTAGGGTGGAGCACTGAGTTGCTGTAGTCCAAAGTTAGGTGGGGTCGCAGTTATGTTTTTGAGAAATCCACCTAGCTTATTTATTTTGTCATTTCTCATTGACCTGACATAAAAATTTGAGGTGGAAACAAAACTCAAGGGCCACACAAGGGAAAAAAGCGGAGAATGAAATGATTACCGTTGAAATGTTCTTGGGTCCACTGAGACATTTATATGCGGGCAATTTTTTATTATAGACGTGACCTTCCCTCTACTTTACTCTAACAAACGGGTCCACTGAGACATTTATATGCGGGCAATTTTTTATTATAGACGTGACCTTCCCTCTACTTTACTCTAACAATCTTATCTTACCAATGTAGACTCCTGTCTGTATGAACAAATTAATAAATATAAAAATACATCAAGCTTTTACCTTAAAATTAGGAATATTTTTTTGATCAAAACTCTTTTTCATAACATAAGTTTGCGTTAGTTTAGGAAAAAAAATAAAATAATAAACACATGAAAGGTAAGCACCTATGTGCTAATTTTTTCTTTATATGCCATCCAAGCAGTTATTTCATTAGATGAACTAAAAATACAATAAAACATAGCCTGATACAAAATTCCTGTACTCTCGAACGCGTCAATAGTGGCCTTTGCACGGACGCGGATTGCGTCCTACCCACTCACAGTTGAAACCTTTCTAAGAGCTCACGTGATGTTTTTTTTTACCGTAAAACTTATTCATAAGGTCATGTAAATGTGAATGAAGTGAAAACACAAATATCAGCTTGATCTGAAACTTCTTTGGCTCCTGAGAAGCTTTTAATGGTGGACGTTCAATCCCCATTTTGTGGTCCACTCATGCATTCGACCTGTCTCATTTTTTGGTTCATATATTAAAATTTTCTGAAAAAATTGTTGGATGGCAGGATGAAACAGTTACATCACGGTGGGCTCCACAGAGCCCAGTCCGACGGATTACCGTCCGGGCGGGGCTAGGACGCAATCCGCGTCCCCTTTGCACACCGTTTCCTCTCGTGTGTTCCACCATCAGTCTTGGATCCACCTCACTTTTGTTATAATGTCATAAAATAAGGTGTCTAATGTAAAAAATTGAGGTGGCAAAGTGGATAGACGGGGTGGATTTCTCAAAGACATTACGGTGGGCTTGCGACTCCCGAGGAATCCGCGTCCACTCGAATCTTGCAAACCTGTGTTGTAAGTTTGCTACACGTGCGAGCAGCGCGAGTACATTCTGTATCCGTATACTCGCAGGACTTGCAAAATCTCCTCTCTGTTACCATCAAAACCCTAACCCTAATACACTGTTAGGGCCGCTTCTCTCTCTCTCTGTCTCTCTCTCTCTCTTCCAGGTATCAATCCTCATCATTTCTCTGTTTTCTTATTTCTTTCAAAATTTAAATTTTCCTCTCACAATCTTCAATAAAATCCAGAAATCGTTCTCAAATCTTCCCTTTTTGTGCTGAAAACTCACTTATTTTCCTTCTTTCCTTTTTTTGTTTTTGTTTTTTTTTTTTTTTTTTTTTTTCCGTCCCAGAGAAATGGCGAAATCGAAGAATCATACGGCCCATAACCAGTCATACAAGGCCCACAAGAACGGGATCAAGAAGCCCAGGAAGCACAGGCACACTTCAACCAAAGGGGTATTTGATTCTTTCTTTTATCTTTTGAAAAAAATTTCGTTTCATTCTGTATTTTTTTTTCTATTTTATGTCATTTTCTGGGATTTCGGTTTTGTTTTTCCTTGAAATTTATTACTGGATTTTGCATTTATCATGAATTTTGGCTGAGAATGATTATCTACAACCGGTCGTACGCTAACTTAATCTACGACCCTTTTTTTACCTACATTTTCCATTGAAAAATTCCAATTTTTGAAAGGTAAAAGTGGAAGAACAGATTTTGGGAGGACCTTTTCTGATCTGTATTGATGAGCTGGTTTTAGTTACTTTCCAGCGACTTAGATGTTTTTGTATGGTTGGTGAATCGGGACCCATTGTGTTGTGTGCCCCACTTTGGATGGCCCACGTTAGAGAAACCACATTGTTTGGGCGATGCGACCATTTGGATCGTTGGATATTTCTCCTTTTCAATGCGGACCATTGCCCATGTTTTATTTTGTCCGAAGGCTGTGCTTAGTGGAGGGCTAGGATTGGCATACCCGTGCAGTTCTCTTACCAAGTTCAAAACCACTAAAGCTTTATCTGGCCGACTTGATATTTAATAATTTATAAATTAAAAATATTAGGAATGGTAGATAATATCTGAATTGGTTAGAAATAGTATAAGAAACAAAGAAAAAGCTAAACTAATAGCAACACGCCACTTAATGCAGTAGTTAAGTGTGTCTCATCTATGGCAGGAATAATGGGTTTAATTTGTCCATTATGCTTTTGCATTTTGCTATTGATACAGCACGAGTCACCGGGTTACTGGATTTGAGTCACTGACTCATTGCGAGTCGCCTTGCGTTGATTGGACTTGATGGGTCTTCCTAAGTCACGTTGAGTCACAACCATGACCAGGTTTCCCAGTGATGATTCAAAATCTCACCAAGTTGAGTTGACTTGCCCAAGTTCGAGTTGAGTTAGTGAGTTTTAGAACTGTTCTAAAAAAAGCTTTTTTAAAGGAAAAAATTATTGGCCTTTTATGGCCCATTTTTTTTTTTTTTTTCCAATCAGGTGTTATCGTCCTGTATCACGTAGCGGGCATTGTTGTTACCATTATGTAATGGTCGTAATGTAACCTTTTTGAAATATTGCATAACTTGCATACTTCAAAAAGGGTTGTTTGAACCAATAATCAGGGGTTAGACGTATCCACTTGTATGGGGCTGTTTGGATACTCACAAAGTCATGTATTGCACGAGTTGTCCTGCATATGCAACAATTGCATGGGTTGTCAAGCTCTTTTTTTTTTTTTTTTCCCACATAAAATGAGGAAAATGAGTACACCATGTACTCAAAATATGATTGCTAAGCAAGGATAGTTTATTCTTGCTAGAAGGGTCAAATAGACTACCCGTTAAAAGCCTTGTATGGTGCATGTAGGAACATAATATTCTGCACACATGCATCTCATGTGTGTCTTGTTCTACATGTGCGACTGTCCATATTTAAGCCCCTATGCAAACCACGTGCCACCAACAATCTTTAAGCATTTCACATGTGTCAATTGATGTGCACATGTTGTAATGCTACTTGTGTCACCAACCATCTTAACCTCCCTATTATGTTCCATTGCTCCCTGTTCAACATGCATTAATTGGTATGCACGTGTTGTTATGCTACATGTGTCACCGGCCATCTTAAGCTCTCTAATATTTTCTACTACCCCCCACCCCCTGCCATGTGCTTGACAAATAAGTTACAATACAATAGTCTAACATTGCACGACTTGCATATTATGTGCAACACAACACGTATGCCTTTGCCATGTGCTTGACAGATAAGTTACAATACAAGTAGTCCAACATTGCACGACTTGTATTATGTGCAACACCACACGTATGAGACAACATGTGTGGTACGCAACTTTGTGAGCATCCACGTGGTCCAACAAGAATAACACCATAGGGCTAGAATATTAATCATTAAAAAGTTTTTTTTTTTTTTTCTCTTCTAATGGTCTTATTCAACTACACAAATTGATGGATAGATGTATCTATGTATACCAATGGTTATATGCATCCATTCTTTGTGATTTTTGAATTGTGGCCCACAACAATAGCACCATAAGAGGATGGTTTTGATCATTCCACCATCCCACATTGGATGAACTAGGGTTTGAACATGATCAAAATGGATTGTGATCTATTTGGAATGGTTGGCACCATATTAGGACATTTTGATCATCCCAACTTCTCTGGATGTGGTGGCCCCATGGTTGACACACATTGGATGAGCTTGAGTTACCACATAAACAAAATGAATTCATCAACTATGCATGGTTCATGGGGTGATGGACTTAAGGTGGCCTCATTTTTTGGATTTTTGTTTCTTCATCGATTTCTATTTTAAAATTTTCTTAGGTTTTGTTTTCCTATGTTTTCTGTTGGCAGCTTATGTTTTTCATATGTTTGTGCGCTTGGCATTGGCCTTTTCTTTCGTAGTCTTTTGTCAGTCGTTTTCTATGCTTTGCATGCTTTTATTTTTCTGATTTATGTTTGTTTTTTTGTTAGATGGACCCAAAGTTCCTGAGGAACCAAAGGTATGCTAGGAAGCATAACAAGAATAATGGAGCATCGGAGGAGGAAGAGTAGAGAGAATGAGAGTATGCTTGGTTTGGATTTCTTAGATTGGGTTTGGTTTTATGAATGATCTCATTTCATTGCTAGACTAATTCTTTGTCTGATGTCGACAATGAATTTTTATGCGCTTTGTTTTGAATACATCAATGTGCAAGTAGTTGATATTTTTGAATGATTATTCATGGTGGTTACAATTTTTAAAATGTTGGATTTTTATGAGTTAGGCTTAGTTTTTCATTTTATCCTTAGTATTGCTTTCTTTTTTAAAATTTTTGTAAATACATTTTGGCTCCATTTAGAGGTCTAGGAGAAGACAAAGGACAATTGGAGGTTTGGAGGAAGGCACTATTGAATATAGACATAGTTGCTTAAAAATTATCAAAACCAAAATGGAGGTTTATTAGGGCACATGGTTGCACCAAATATCATGAAATTTGATCATATTTCATGATTAATTAATCTAATTTGGTGCCACCTGTTAAACGACACTAACCATTAATCTATGTGATGATCAGTGCTAGGCCATCTACACGGCCAGCATGCAATGCACGCTCAGGCCTAGTGTTGGATCAGTCAATAGGAGAAATGGAGATGAATGAGATGGAAGAGAAGGGGACGAGTGGCAAGGTATTTCGTAACAGTAATGGTGGTCAATCCGTTTTTCTAGCTCATTTTATGGTTGAGCCCAAAATTGAAGCATATCCAAAGCTCAAGTGGACCACACCACAGGAAACAGCGGGAGTAATAATTTCCACCCTTGAAACCTTCCTAGGGCCCACAATGATGTTTATTTGTCATCCAACCTGTTCATAAGATCACATAGGCATGGATGAAGGGAAAACAGAAATATCAACTTGATCCAAAACTTCTGTGGCCCCCAAGAAATTTTCAAAGGTAGACATTCAATTCACACTGCTTCCTGTGGTGTGGTCCACTTGAGCTTTGGATATGCTTCATTATTGGGCTCAAGCCCTTAATTATCTGGTAGAATGTATGGATGGAGTGGATGAAATACATAAATGACAGTGGGGCCCATTGAGTTTACTCAGTACGCTTTGTGTAATGAGTTAACTCAGTAATCCGCTTCCTCACAAGGTATAGATGATGTAATCAATGAGGTAGGCTACAACAACAATAGCCCACTACATGCTATCCAAGAACAATAATAAAGGCTTAGTAATAGGTCTTACATCATGATTACATACAAGTTCACAATAACTTGAGCCCACACTCAAGATCTAGGCTTACAACGAACAAATCTAGTCCAATCAACAATTGGGTCCAAACAAGCAGGTTCACAAACAATGAGCAAGCATGCCTAGCAGCAATCAATGGTCTAGCACAAAAAAAAGAATCAATAAACAATCCAATCAGGCTCAAGTAGAGCTGTACACGAGTCGAACCGAGTCGAGCTTGGCACAACTCGGCTCAGTTTGGCTAGCGGCTTGGGCCAGTTCAAGCCGAGTTCGAGCCTCTTCTGCATTTTCTCAAACAGGTAGAATGCATCTTCAATTTCTCATAGAATGTAAAACAGTAGCAATATTTTACAGGTATTTCATCAAACACCTAGAGCAGCATCAAAATCAAACACCTGGGTGAGCATCATCAAAATCAAACAGCCGATGTATCCATTCCTTCCTCGCCTTCAACACTCGGCGAGCAACATTCATATCAAAATAACTGAGTCACCGAGCTGATTCGATCCGAGTTGGTTCGAGTTGAGGTTCGATCCGAGTCAAGCTCAGGCAAGCTCTCCAAAAATCAGCTTGACTCAGTCCGAATCCAATTTCAAGCCGAGGCGAGTCGAGCAAGTTGACCGAGCTAACTTGACTCATGTACAGCTCTAGGCTCAAGACTCAAGACCAATATCAATGGCCCAAAAAGAGTGCCTTACTGGCCCAACAACTAATCCAATCATCCACAACTGACCATTTATAAAGGAATTCACGTGGCTCACTGACACAACGATCCACAACATATACAAACACTTGATTTGAGTGGCCCATCAATGATGTGGGCCCAAAGAAACCAACAACAAATGAGATAGCAAGATGCTCCCTTGATTTGAGCTAGAAGACCAGTAAGCAGAAAAATGGGCCAGTAATTTGGATCACTTCTATCGTCGACCGGGCCTTTTTTGATCCATCTCTGCCATGAAAGTGTCCGTGACCCACTCTACATCAGTCATTTGGGGACAGAGGAACAATAGGTGTTTTTAGTATATGAGTGAATTGGTGTCAGAGGTGGTTAGAAGGATTAAGCAAGATGTGGTGGAATGGGCCTCTTGTTTTATGGCCATTGATATTTGTAATTTAATTTCTGTGTTCCGGTTATAGTTGCTTTTCCCACTTGAGTCTTTGGCGGGCTTTTGTGATACCTTTCTCAAAAAAGAAAAAAGAAGAAAAAAGAAAATTGAAAGAGAAAAAGAGATCTCAGTGTTACATCCAATGGAACTGACCATGTAGATTATCTACCCAAAAATCAGGCTGCTTCTCTCTTTAGGTACACTGCAATTTTAGAAACAGGTTGATGGTCTAGAAAAACTTTCCCAAATTGTTCTAGCCGTTCATTTCTTTTGTGAACTGCACTCTGATGGATGCTTGGATCTTTTATTCATGTGCCATGATGCCACACATTTTGTCTCGAAGATGGGCGGCCTTGTAAATGTGCATGGGCTTTAGAAACCTCACAAGGCAAAATAAGGAAAGGATAGATGTGTTTTGAACAGAGGAATATTGAAATTGGTGGGGGTGAAGAGCGAAATATGATCAACCTGAGAATGGTTGATCTGAATCAACCTGGAGTGGTGCCAATAAGAGAGAAAAATGATGGAGAGCCAATTTCTATTGAAGACTAGAGACTCTGGTACGGAGGTGAATCTTGATTAGAGGGTTGAAGGGTCTGGAAAGATGATGCGATGAAAATCTAGGGCTCGGATCGAGGTGGTGTCTTGGCTCCGAAATCAAACTAAATAGTGACTTGACGGAGATTTCTTGGATGGATATCTAGCCCAAAGAATCGAATCATCCACCTGGTTGACCTACTATGTTCCTGAGGACATCAAGGATGTCAGCAAACTTGCCGATCTCTACTTTCTATAGGTTCCTATGGCAAGGAGGAGCCCACTCGCTGCTTGGCATGGTGTGGCCTTGGGTAAGGAAATTGATGTTGTTTGGAGAATGTCGCTTCTAGCAGCCTGGTGGTCTATCTGGGAAGAAAGGAATAACAGATGTTTCCAGGACGTTTCCAATTCGTTGGAGGCCACAGTTAGAAGGCTGCACCATCTCATTTTCGAATGGGCTTCAAATACTGTTAATCTTTCTGCATGTAATTTTTCCCTTTTTAGCTAGAAGTGTGGTCTGCTATCTCAGCGGGCCCCCTTCTGTCCTTTTTTTTTTTGGTTTCTGCTCCTTCATTTTAATGATATTTCAGAACTTTAAAAAAAAAGGAGCCCACACCACTGAACCTCCAATAAGTGAGTAACAATTCCCCACAGCAACAAAGCGAGCAGGAGGAAGGCGAACAATTCTCGGAAAAAGGAGTTGGAGCTCAATATCGCTGCACCACCCATTCCAAAGGGCAAATCACATACCCCTGCGGACAATGTGTAGAGTGGAACCATGCAGTACCAGACATGATATTAAATATATAGTTAGTTCTAGCAAAGCCTTAATTAGTTGGGATGAGGGTTATATAATGACGATGATGATTATAGCAAAGGAATGAGGTTTCCTAAACCGCATGCATGTAAGAGAGCTCATTTACACACCAGCATGTGTTGAAGTGGCAAATATGTGTCAATCTAAACCATCCTGTGGGTGGCCCTGACCATGTAAATGCTCTTTTTTGACTCAAAACATAGATCCAAAGGCCTGATGGCTACCCGATCAGTAACCGAACCCTATCAGAGGTCTGGGTCTTCAAGAATAAGACCTGGACCCAACAAGACCTGATCCCTGGTTACAGGCACTACAGTATCTAACACAAACATGACCTGTTGACAGCCCTATATTTGAATACACAGCTGGATTGAATTGTGAATATTAAATGTAAAGTATAGAGTAAGTAGCACTCAAATTGCAGTTATGTTTCTTTTAGGTCCAACCTCTAATTAACATGATTGCAATTGGGAACCCAGCTCCTCTGTCAATGCTAAAAAAGAAAATTACAATATGATTTTGAGAAAGACTTTGATATTCTGGTTGTCTCGCAGGGTGTGATGTATGATATGCTGGAGCCTGAAAATTTCTTATAGGAATTGCATTCGTCAATCGTCATGCAAGTAATTCAAATGACAGTCCAAAGTATGGGGCCCACTTTGGGCGAATCTTGAACCAAATACTAAGACTATTTGATTATCTAACTATTGGATTGCTGGACATTTATTGGGTGGTTAGAAATGAAAAATATCCAATGTTCCTATATCAATAAAATATCATCAAAAAGCGTCAGTAAATCAGATGTTAAAATTGTTCAACCAATCTGATTTTGGACTGACCTAGGGAAGTGGGTTCCACAATTTTATTGGTTTAATTTCAGTTAATGTATGCCATGTGTACAATCTTTGAGTGCCCGTGTATCAAGCATCAAGCGTATTATGCTGCCAGAGTATCAAATAACTGCCCTTTGATTTTTCCACTTTATTAATGCTCAGGTTGGGTATATGCTGAAATGCCATTTAATTGCTTAATCTCTCTGTGGTTCCTCAGGATTCTGCAGTACATTTATGGCATACTTGTACTACATTCTCAGCTGTACATATCAGTGTGATTGGATCATTTGGGCCTCTTTAGTAATTGTGTTTTGAATTTGGACCATTGAATGTTTTGTGTTTTAAGCATGGCTATCATCAGGGTGCTTGCACATGGATCCTAATACTATGTTATATTCGGGCTAGCATCGGTGATCTAATTCTTCTTGTGACTGCATGCAATGTCTTTTGTGGATGATGATTCCTGCTTGTACTAAAATCAACTTGGATTAAATGATTAGTGTGCTTTTCACTAATTTTGAAGTGGTGTGGCCAATGTTTCAAAACTTGAACTGAGCCTCACCCTCATCCATCAGTGGTTGGGTCCAAATATGTCTATTTGCTTCTTGTTTAATAAGCAGAAATCTCCAATTTATTACAGAACGGCACCTCATATCTTTTGCTGAGAATTGAAAGGGTTAATGACTATTTCATGGAATCCAAGGTTTTCTTTGCATATCAAATAGGGAAAATCACAAGGAACTGGGTTTTTTTTTTTTCCTTCCCTTTACCTATTTATCGTCCCTTTTGGATTGGATTAGTGGGAATCAAACCTTGTGGAGCGACAACCTAATGCAAGCTACATTTAACTTCTTTACTCTTGCAGCAATATTCATGAGAAATATCTTCAACTAGTATCTTTGTTGACAGCCCGGATGGAAGGTTTCATGGTATAGGCAAGACGCTTTTTTTTTTTTTTTTTCCTTTCTTTCTTTCTGCCCAACCCATATTGAACTCAGCACTGAACTCAATATCTTAGCACACACACTGGATCCTTTGTAGCTTTGTATCTTTTGCAACTCCAGCCAACTCATTGTTTCTACTTTGCCAGTCGCCACAAAATGATTAAATAAAAGCAATGAGAAACAAAGGTTATGAAGTTAAATTAGTAGTGTCTTCTGCTACTTTTGAAGTGGTGTGGCCAATGTTTTAAAACTTGAACTGGGTGTCACCCGCATCTATCAGTGGCGTAGTCCAAATAGGTCTATTTGGTTTTACGACCAACTGATGATAAGCTTGTTTGGTAAGTAGAAATCTCTAATTCATTACACAATGATACCTTACATCTTTTGATGAGAGTTAAAAGGGGTAATGACTACTACATGAATCCAAGGTTCTTTGCATATCAAATAGGGGAAGTTAAAGGAAGTGTGCGTTTTTATTTTTATTGTTATTTACCTGCTCATCGGCTTTTTTTTAAAGATTGGATTGGTGGGTATGAGCTCAAAAAAGAGAAGGATCCAAAGTGCAAGTGGACCATATCACTTGAAACAAAAGGAATGGAAAGCCTACTGTCGGTCTGTAGCTTATTTGGGGCTATTGAAGTTTTGTATGAAGCTGATATTTATGTTTTCCCTCCATCCATGTTTGTCTTCTGACCTTATGAACAGGCAACACATTACTGTGGGCCCTTGGAACTTTCCAACTTTCAATGGTGGACACCATTATGTACCCTGTTTTCTGTGGTGTGGTCCACTTGAGCTTCTAAAATGAGTTGACAAGATGGATGGACAGTGTGGGTAAGACACATACATCACGTGGGACCCGTAGATTTCTGTTGCTCAACCTGCCTTGGATTTTAAAAAAGGCGATCTTGAAAATTGAGGCATAAATATGCAGCTAATTCCTTCTCAAACAAACGGTGGTAGAAGTCATTATGACTTATTTACCACCATTTATGAGCGTAAATTGAAAAACAAATAACCCCAGGAAATTGAAATTACCTTTTTTTTTGGAAAGCCGTGTAAATGGGAATTGATTTACCTCATATAAATTTGTTTATGCAAATAAGAGAAAAGGTCACATCGGTGGAAATCAATTTCATTTTAATTCCATGGTTTTCACGAGTCCGACCTTTTGGTCTAGTTTGGGTGGTTTGGATCTTAAAACATGGGTGGTGACTCGTTCACCAAATGTAGGCCTGTCTTAAGACCCAATTGAAATAATAATGCATATTGAGCTAGTGACAATTTTCTTTTAAACTGTCCACTAGATTCTCACCAATTTGAGAATCATGACCAGTGTCTCTGTTTTCACTAGTTTGATAATCTTCACATCACCTCCACCATAAAAAATACTGTCCAATTATTTTAAGCAAGGTAAATTAACTAGTGAATTTGTGTTCTTTTGGCCAAACATAATTTAACTAATGAATCTGTGTGATTTTGCTTAACATGGTTATTTTTAATAATGAAAACACCATCATTGATACCTGTGTTTTACTGTACTTTGTAAACCAAAAGCATCAACTTTATGATGTATGTAGTCATTTAATCCCTTCATTTGATTTGTCCCACCGAAGATAAGATACACAGGAAAATCAGGCCAACTCATGTGATTTGGCTAAACATAAATTTGATTTGGATTAACGCATCATAAATTTGGGTTGGCCAGTGTTTTTAATGATGTATCTGAATTGTTTGAAGGAGATTGAAGAGACGGCTACTCTTCCCATCCACGGGAAAGCCTCTTCCAGCAGGTGCATGGAATGCCCCACAATCAGAATCAAACAGGATGGGTCAAGGGGAGGTTCGGGACGAAACCAGAGTTGGCTCGCGTATTTGATTGCTTGGCTCGCTCCGTCCCTAGTATCACTCAAAAGGCTCGCTCTTGTAGCTCGCAGCTTGCTGGTAGCGGTGGCAGGGACGAAGCTCGAATAGGATAGGTAGCTAGTTCGGAAGTAGAGGTACGGGACAGGCAATGTATCTTGTTGCTATTCCGAGTCCTGTTCCTATAAAGAAAACTCCTACATGTACATGGATCACATGGTAAATAGTAGTATAGAATAAAAATGTAAGAACAAATGTAAAAATAATAATACAAAACAATACAAATTCAATGAAAAATATGTTGAATGAATGAAACTTGTATAAGACCCTGTTCAGATTCGGTGAAACCTTAGGAAAGGAAATAGGTTTTCACAATGAAATCTAATTTTGCCATTTGCTAAGTTCCAAACCACAATAAAGTGTTGGAAATTGCATCTACTACCCTCGAAATTTCCCCTCAAAGCTGCCGATTTATTTGCTCAGCTAGCCCATTGGAGATGCAATTTAATTTCCCGTTTTTATTAGGTGAAGTTTGGGAGGACTTTTTGGAAAGATATATTTTGATACTTTGACAGAGTATGATTGATGATATATTGACACTTTAAAACTGCATACATTCATACTAGAATTTCTAATTAAACCATTTAGGCTGTCAGTTATTTTAGATGAATCATGAATAAAAAAATTCTAATTATTTGGTCATCTAACTGTTAGATTAGTGGAGCTTTTGACCGTTAAAAAAGAAGTGTGTCCAATGACCTTATTTGATAATGTCCATGTTTCATATGACCCGTTATCTACTTACATTGTTCTATACGTTGTGGCCTACCTGAGTTTCGGATTGGGCGAGATATGACCTATAAGATGAACATGAGAAGCCACATCAAATGAAGGAAATGATGCAACACTTGAGAATTAGTATTTTGCTACTGATTTGGAAACATATCTAAATTTCTTGCAAGAAAATATTGTTGATAAGCAAACATGGAAAACAATTTAAAATAGCATTTCCTTTCTCATGCTCTCTTTGAAACATGGTTTCTCTGTAAAAAACATTTCCTATCCCATGCTTTCTGCCAATTCAAACAGATCCTAAAAATAAACGCTTGATAAAAGATGGCATTGCAACTCAAGATTAACAAGATTATATAAAAGCATACTCTTGTAGTTATATGGAACCTACATGAACAAGATTAACACAAATTCAAGAAGGTTAGATTTTTCATAAAGTTTATTATGGTTCAATTGGCTTGGTAGGGAGGTAATTAGTTGCAATTATATTAGAAATTCATTTTTCTTTAATATGCAACAATGTTATAATAATAAAAAAAAGCATTAGTATCTCCATGTAATAATATGACGGTCAATAAACAAAAAGTTAAAAAGCAAAAATAGAAATTGACATCACATGCGAGAAAAAAAAATGCTAATTTATACCATAGTTATTTAAGAAATTATGACATATGAATTATCACACGCACACACACACACGCACATATATATATAAATTTGAGAAAATGCTTGTACATTTGTTTTTTAAATTATAAAAACCTTGACTTGTTAACTGGGTAGCTAAAAGTTCAGCATTGACCTCTTGCTCTTTTTGATTAATTTAATGGTTCGATGGGCTGACATTGAAACTTGGCTATTTGACCAATTCAAACATTTGGTTCAATTTTTAAATGTTGTGTTAAAGTCAAAATATTTATATTTAAAAGTTTGCTAAGCCCACACACATGCATAAGTCGGCTAATGCACACGCCATCACATACGCCAACGTGGTAGACAGTTGCAATATTCAAGACATACTTAAAATGAATGCTATCATGTAGATTCCTCGGCGAAAGCTTTCTAATTTGCCCAATTTTTTCTAATATCACGACACACCTACCAAGTGCACCACCTTTATCTTTGGGTAGTAATATCTGCACGGCAAGTTCTACTTGATTTTAGTGTGGTTTTAGTGTGTAGTTAAGTTTAATTTTAGAATTGTGAAATAGATTATAAAATAAAATCACCACCTACTTAGCTTACTCCAACCTTATTATCTTTCTTCCAAGAAACAAAATTCACGGTCACTTGTGAAAGCTGTTTTGATTCAAACACCTAATGAAAATTTACTGTCAATTTGACTGAAAAGATAAAGTAAATGTTGTTATGATTCAAATGGCAGATGCATCTTGCTAACCTTATCTCATCTTTCACTCAACAAACCCTGAATTGACAAAAATCAATATCTTAGCTTCCTCCAACATCTTATTTTCTTTGACCTTAAAAATAATTTTCTAAACACAATTATAAAAATAGCTTTGTCCATACTGGCACAAATACATATATTCTTTAAAATGATAAATAAAAATGATTCAAATGTATATTTTTTCCCACGCAATTCTAGCCTTAGATTTAAAACAAAGATTAAAAAAAACTTTATTCAATTAAAAGCAGATAATATTTTATGAATGATTATATTTGCTTTGACATGAAAAATGCATGCATAAATCATTTACCCATGAATGCATGGTCCAAAAATGCATGCATAAATCATTTAAAACCCATGAATGCAAGGTCTAAATAACAGATATCATTGTCATGACCGATCTTTATTTAATAAGCATTTCTTGTGTACATGCCACACATCTTTACATATTTGAGAGATCTAACCCATCCATCAGGTTGGTCCAACTTTGTATGTTTTTCCAAAAACAAAATCATGTGCTCCAATATTGGAAACAGGTTGCGGGTTGAGAAAAATTCAGTCAAGTTTTTTCAGAGCCGTACATTTGTTTTGCAAACTATGGCCCACCCGACCGGTGGATCAATCTGATCCTTGCTTTAGGGCATCAATATAGTGGTGGGGTTATAATGGATGGGTTGGATCTTGGACCTATTATGCCATGCTTGCATGTGTGGCATCTACATGAGTTTTATTGCACATCTGTGTGCTACTAGCAAAGTTCTTAATTAATTATCATCCCTAGTTAAAATCATTATCACAAGTTCAAAAACTAGTTGATTAGCTCATTTTCTCCCGAGTGATTGATATTTTCATGGATAGGGATATTTGTTTTGGTTGATTGTGACAAGTGGGCCATGCTAACAAAGTGAATATAACAACCACAGGCTGATAGTTGAACGGCATGGCAGTTCTAGGTCATCTCTATGTGGGTCCTATCTATGACGGACCATGCTTCAAAACCTTCCTTTGATCCTAGCCACTGGTTAGTTGGATGTGTGTGGTAGTTTACTGTCTAGTTGCAGGCTGCATATTGAACGGTCAAGATTGTCCCATCATGGAGATTTTTCATCTAATTTGAGGAGCAATGGACAATTAGTATGGGTCATTGGTTCATGGATCCCACTTTTGGAGCAAAAACTATGGTAGCCGGTGTTACACATATAGAAACTCTAGTTACAGAAACTTTATGATAGTCATGCTTGGACAATTATCATACAGTCCAAAATAAAATAAAACAAACCAAAGTGTATTGGACGTGATATCTTATGGTCCAAAAAAAGGGAAGAAATCAGAAAATTTTTTAAAAGCCAATTTATACTCGCTTCTATATTAAATATATATTTATTATTTTAGCAAACTCCTTATTAGTTAGGATTGAGGTTTCCTAAGAAGCAAGCATTAAGAGAGCTGGTTTACATACCAGCATGTGTCAAAATAGCAGATGTGTGTGCAATCTAATCCATCCATTGGGTGGCCCTGACCATGTAAATGCTATTTTTCATTCGAAACATGGATTCAAAAGCATGATGGATACTGACTGGGATATGGGTCTGGGTCTTTAGAATAAAACTTGGACCCTGCAAGAGCCGATCCCGGGTTACAGGGACGACTCCACTCGGCAAACTCGACTCGTACGACTTGTTCAGATCCGACTTGATTCAAATTAAGTGGGTGAGTTTGGGTGAGTCCATCTGAATCGAGTTGACTTCGTCCAATTCGAATTCAAATTGAGACGAATCCGAGTTACCCAGTAACTCGACTCAACTTGACCCGAAATCTAACTCGGTATTGACTCGACTCAATCCGAAACTCGACTCGTACATATATTAAAACTCAGATATGACATTTCAAATCTAACATGTCGTGTAGCTGATGAAGAGGCTGCAATTCTGGCGGGTGAATATAGGGTTTGAGTTGAGATTTCAGGCCATGAATTCCCGTTGCACCTGAGCCGACTTGGTGCTGACTCAACCCAACTCGGTACTTGTAACCGGGTCAGACTCAGGCCGGATTAGTCCAGGTCATACCCGGACTCGGATCGGGTTAGGCATGCTAGACTTGGTACTGAGTCGGGTTGAGTTTGGCAAGGTCTATTTCAAAACCCGATTGAGTCGGGTCAGTCCTAACTTGGTCCGACTCGACTCATGCCCAACTCTAGTTACAAGTACTACAGGAACCAACCCGAACCTGACCCGTTGACAGCTTTACATTTGAGTGTGCCGCAGAATTGAATTGTGAATATTCAATGTAGGGTAGGTGTCACTCAAATTGCAGTTATATTTCTTTTAGGTTCAACCTCCATTCAATATGATTGCAATTGGGAAGTCAGACCTTCTTTAATGATAAAAAAAGAAAATTACAATATTGTTTTGAGAAAGACTTTGATACTCTGGTTATGGTTTGATAGATGATTTGCTGGAGCTTCAAAATTTCTTAGAAATTGCATTAGTTTCATACAAGTAATTCAATCACACTGTCCAATTTATGGGTCCCAGTTTGGGTGCATCTTGAGCCATATATTAAGATTATTTGATTATCTAACTATTGGATTGGTGGACATTTATTGGGTGGCTAGAAATGAAAAAAAAATCCAATGGGTATATCAAGAAAATATCAACAAAAAAGTCAGTAAGTCAGATGTCAGAATTGTTCAACCAATCTGATTTTGGACTGGCCTAGGGATAGTGGGTTCCACAATTTAGTCAGTGTAATTTGTATTAATGTCCGCCATGGTTACGATCTTTGAGTACCTGTGTATCAACTGTATTATGCTGCCAGAGTATCAAATAACCACCCTTTGATTTTTCCACTTTATTAATGCTCAGGTTCGGTGTACTCTGAAATGCCATTTAATTGCTCAATCTCACGATGGGAGGTGCCTCCTGCCCCTGCCGGGACCACCAGGTTCTCTGTGGGGTCCACAGTGATGTCTGTGTTTTATCCACGCCGTCTATCCATTTTAACAGATCATTTTAAGGCATGAGCCCAAAAAAAGGCAGATACATGCACACCACAAGAAAAAGTAGGGATTGAGGCCTATGGTTGAAAAGGCCTTAGAGGCTATAGAAGTTTTTGATCAACCTAATATTTGTGTTTTCCCTTCATCATGGCAAATAAATGTCACCGTGGGCCCAAGGATGGTTTCAACGGTGGTGTCATTATCACCACTGCTTCTTGTGGTGTGGCCCACTCGAGGTTTGGATCTGTCTCCTTTTTAGGCTCATGCCTTGGAATGATCTGTTAAAATGGATGTACGGAGGGATAAAACACATACATCCTCCCTCACTGTGATTCGGACGCTGATTGCCTTCCCATTGAGATGAACTGAACACACAAAAAACTTCACCTGATACAAAACTTCGATATCAATGTGGATGTATCAACGGTGATCATTCAATTCCCACTATTTCTTCCCACATGGCTCACTTGAGTTTTGGATCCACCTCATTTTTATTCTTATATTGTAAAATGTGCTTACAAAATGGATGGACGGAGTGGATTTACCACAAATATCACGGTGGATCCCACATAACTTCCCAGCGCAGGACATTTATGACATACTTGTACTACATTCTCAGCCGTGCATATTGTGGGTCCCACTTTAGATGAGGTTACTTTATGATTTGGTCAATTAGCGGTAATTGGTTTTACGACTAATGGTTGGTTTGTTTGGTAAGCAGAAATCTTTAGTTCATCAAACAACACATCAAAGGCAGTTGTTTATTTATTATTTCATTTCTCTACTTGGTCATTGGTACTTTTGGATTGGATTGATGGAAACCATACCACATATTATAGGAATGAATTAAGTGGAAAAACAAATCTACATTAATCTAATTGTTTCTATGAAAATATTAACAGGTCAACCGTCAAAACGCAAGAGCTAGTTCTCATCATCTTTAAAAAGTAAATTTAGATTTAGCAGTTTTTTTTAAAAGGAAAAGGAAATCATCTTTTCTTATAGAAAATCGTTTAATGGAAATTGATTTTCCTCATATAATTAATTAATTATTTATTATTATATATATAGCAAATGAAGGAAAACATTACATTTATGAAAATCAATTTCATATCGGTTCCATGATTTTCTAGAGGATTCCACCAGTCCAAGTAGTACTGGCCAATTAATCTAGATTTTTGTGGATTAGTTGGACCTGATAGTTTGAACTCTTGCTAGAAGTGATTTCTAGGTAACTTACTCTCTACTTTTTTTTGCTAGTTTTGGTCTTAACCAGTCCAACCATTTGGCTTACTTTAGGTGGTTTTAGTTTGAAAGCATGAGTGGTGACTCGTTCACTAAACATGGATCCATATCAAGAGCACCCAAGTGACTGTTTGGTTGGGTGGGTTGTGGTTGCACAGTGAAATAATTACACGCATTGAACTAGTGACAATTATCTTTTAAACTGTCTTGACTTTTACTAATTTGAGGATTCCCACCATTTTTTTTTTCTCACTGGTTTGAGAATCATCACCTTTACTAGTGATTCTAAAGACACCATAGTGATAAATCAATCAGTGAATTTGTGTGCTTTTGGCCAAACATAATTCAATTAGTGAATCTAAAGACACATGGTGGCATCTGAATGCCACATGTATTTTGTTGCTGACAGATGTCTTTATTTTGTCAATAGCTGTTCGATGACATCAAACCAGCTTCAAGGTCATTGAAGCCAATTTGATGACATCAAAACCGGTCGATGCCATCGAGTTTTTTCGAGATTTTCAGCCCTGGTCGCTGGACTGTTTTTGTCATTTTTCGATGACATCGAAGGTTTTACGCAGATTTTCTACGGAAATGTGGGATTTGCGAAATTTGTTTCCTATTTCAGTTCTACTTGTTTCTAAAGCTATATAAAAAGTTGTATGCGGAACTAGAAGGTATTCTAAGGGAATTTTAAGACATGCTAGAGTTTCTGAAAGGGTTATAGGATTTTAAGAGGTGGAGAAAATGAGAAGTTTGAGGATTGCTCAAGCTAGATAAGTCTTCTATCTTTGTAATCAGTGCTTTTCATAGTGGAATTTCTGTCGCTTTGTGCTGTGGTTTTTTCCTGAATTTTTTACGTTAAATCTCTATGTTTCTTATGATTACTTGGTGCTCTTGAATTGTTATCCTAGATCCATATCCGTGTGATTCTGCAACACAAATCCCAACTTATATTAGTCCATGCCCAAAAATAAGTTCCATCCAAAATTTAAGTGAGTCTTCTAACCAAACCTAAAATGAATACACACTCTTGTATGTATAACCAACCCTAAAATGAAGTCACACTCGTATAGGTATGTGTACACTGACAGTGAAAGAAAATTATTCCTTGACAATGAAATCCATATGAACAATTAAATATATTCATTCTGTAAGCTGAAAGTCATCTAATTCCTTTATTTGATATGTCCCATTATTGATATGATGCACTGAATAATACAAATACAAGTTTAATCCAAAACTTCCGTGTACTCAGAAAGTTTTCAACAGTAGGTGTTCAATCTCACTGTTTCCATTGGTGTGATTCACTTGATTTTTTTATATGCTTCATTTTTAGATCATGCCTTAAGACTAGTTGGCAAAATGTATGGATAGTGTAAATAAAGTATATACATCATGATAAGGCACACAAATTAATATATAATAGTTAAAGGGAAGTAAATAGAACAATGCAATATGCAACATTTAGGAAATATTTTAACATATCACCTATACACATTCATAAGCCATTGGTGGGTGATAACTTCAATAACTACTCAAAAATTATATGCACTGACATGGAAATAATACAAAAGCAAACACTTAGTTACTGATGGCTCAAAAGATAGGCGGCTTGATGACAATAAACTTTTTTCTTTTATCATAATTTTGAAATAGCTTTTGCAGGTCTGCATCTTATGTACTGATCTCTACATGGAGACATCTAAATATAAAAATACAATTAAAAAAATGTAAGAATTATAATAAAAAATAATACAAGCACAATAAAAATATGTAAAACGAATTCAAGTCTGCCCAAGATTATATGAAACTGTACTTATGTAGTTAAATGAAATATGTGCAAGCAAGATTAACAAAAATGAAATCCATGCGAACAAGCTTAACAAAAATACAAGAAGGTTAATTTTTCATAAAGGTTATCATGGATCAATTGGCATGTAAATAGTTGCAATTATCCGGACATTCAATTTTCTTTACAATGCAACAATGTAATCATGAAAAAAAAGGTATATCTCCGCGCAATGATATGCCGGCCAATATACAAAAGTTTAAAAAAGCGAAAATAGAAATTGACATGATAAGGAAAAAAACTAAATTATATTATATTTATCTAAGCAATTATCACACATGAATAACTTTTTTTTTTTTTTTTTTTAAATGCCTTGTACGTTGGATTTTTAAAACTTAAAACCAAGACCTTGACTTGTTTCCCTGTTCAGCTAAGTGCAACTAAGTTTAGCATCAACCTTTGGTTTTTTTGGCCCATAAATCTACTTTATTTAAAATAGAAAATGGAGAGAATTAGCAGCAAATCTACTAAATAGTTTGATATAGTGAATGGTTCAATGGGTTGACATTGAAACTTGGCGATTTGACTCCAAATTCCACCAATTCGGGTCCAAAACAATTCAACCATTTGGCTCAATTTTAAAATGCTGTAGTAAATTCATTTTTTTTTAATTTTTTTATTTTATTTTATTTTTTTTAATATTTAGAGCTTAACGAAACCCGCACACATGTACAAGTTAGCTGATGCACGTGCCATCACATATGAAGTGTCTGATGAAAACTGTGATATTCAAGCCACGCTTCAAAAGGATGCCATTATGTAGATTCTCTATTTCAAAAATCAGTTTGGTACTCTAGTGGAAGAGGGTTATAACTAATTGAATAAAATGTGTCATTATGAAAAATTCAGCCAAATCATGACACACCTACCAAGCGTGCCACTTTTATCTTTGGATATTAAGATCTACATAGTGAGTTCCACTTAATTAATGACTTTGAAATTGCAGCTGTATGCTAGATTGACACTTGTGATGACCATGCATATTGAAGTGTTGAACTATATTATAAAAGAAAATCAATGATCATCTTTTCAACTTATTATTTTTATTCCCCGTAATAAAATCAACAATCACCTGATTTTATTTGATGCATGAGGTGTAAATGGTGTTTTGATACAAATACCAAATGCACCTTACAAACTCCTAATCTTCCACTCAATAAAAGATAATACTGAATTGGTAAATACTGGGCTTTTAGCTTTCTCCAACCTCTCATATTTCTACATAGTAAGACCTTAAAAATAATTTTCTAAAAAACATTATAAAAAAAAAGAGCAAAAATCAATAAATTTTGACCATACTTGTAGGGCTATTTATATTCATTAAAATGATAAACAACAAAGTTTAAAATGTATATTTGCTCCATGCAATTTTAGCTTTGGATTTAGAAACAAACTAGAAAAAGGTTTATTCAATTAGAAGTAGAGATTTTTTTTTTAAATATACACACGAATGATTGTAGTTGCTTTGCCATGAAAAGTGCATGCTTAAATGATTTAAAACTCATGCATATTTCATTACTTGCCTGCTTAAGTGATAGGATTGTCATGATCACCTACCTTTATTTGATGAGCTTTGATTGTATACAAGCCACACACGTCACACACTTGCGAGATATAATCCATCCATCAGGTTGGTCCAATCTTATACGTGTTTTTCCAAAAACAAAATCTAGTCCGATCAACATGTTAAAAATAGGTGGATGGGTTGAGAAAACTTCAGCCAAGATTTTTAGAGCCGTCCATTTGTTTTCCAAACTACGGCACACTCGACTCGTGTATGAATTTGATTCTTGGGGTAGAGTATCAATATAGCAGTGGCATTATGATGGATGGCTTGGATCCTTGATCTATTGTGCCATGCTTACACACGTGTGGCATGGAGAACATTTAGTCCAACGGTTTGGATCGATTGCGTGTGATGAGGCCAAAAATAATAATGGTCCAATCAACAAGTGGGCCATGCTAACAAAGTGAACATAACAACCCGAGCCTGATAGTCGTGGTTGTCTAGATCATCTCTACGTGGGTCGCACCCGATAGCCACACACATCTATGGTTGCATGTGGGCTGATGGCTAGATTTTTGTCTTTGTATACCTTATCGTACGTACAATCTTTTCATCTATTAGTCTCTCGATCCGCATGAGATGCCGGTTTGATTAGATTTTCTGTAGGTGGGGGGTTGTGGTATTGTGATCTAGACCATTGGTCTACTAGGCCCCACGGTTGATGGACCATGGCCTAAAACCTTCCCATGATCCTAGCCACTCGTTAGTTGGATGTTTATGGTAGTTTTATAATTACCATAAACAACTGTCTGCATTCAATTGGGCGGGCCCACATGCTGAGATGGTCCAATAATTTGAACCGTCCCTATTCTCTCATCACTGCCATAATTAAGCTATTGTTTTGTAATTACGCTTGAGTATAATCCTAACCTTTAAATTTTAGAGTTTAATGTGAGCCATTGAAAAATATCTATATCTTTTTATTGTTCTAAATTTATCTACATATATTTATGGTCACACTCATCTTATCAGCAAAAGAGGCTCCAGTGGCCCTTATGGCACAGTGTTCACAACATAGACATCATCAGACCACTCATCATGTGGGCCCTAATAGGTGGCCCAATCTAATCCGTTGATTTTATGGGATATACCAGAGATAAAGGATGACCAAAAAAAAAAAAATTCCATGTTGGAAGATCCTACCCTCAAATCTATGGTCCTTTTTTGGACCTTTATTTTGACCGTCCATTTGCAGCCTATTTGTTTCGGCCCACCATGGGCTCAGGATTTGAAGATAAAAATATATCTCAATTAGATTGATCATAGCTTTTATTGTACCATTAAAAATGAAAAATAATTTCAATGGTCATGAATAGGAGAGTAGAATTGTTCAAAAAACATTGAAAATCCCATGTGACCCGCGGATGGCCTACCATGAATTCCAATGATAACTTTTCAATCCCTGTCTCATGTGGCTTGGTCACTAAGTTTTTTGTACTTTTGTCGGATGCAAAACTGATGGACGGAATGATTTTTTAATGAACGGGTGAGCGCCACATAACTTATAATGCTGGACAACTACTTTCATCTTAACTTACAAAATTGTCAAACCTATCATCTCTTTCACAGACAATTCAATCAAGAATGAGCGTGCAAAAACTTTTCAAATTACCAAATGGAAAGTTACAAGTAAAAACTTATGAAGGCTATTAATTATATTTAAAAAGAGTGGATGTTGTTTTCAATTAAAATTAAAACCTTGCTTGTGCTTATCCATGTCACCCGATTCAAAGTATATGTGAAACATTACAGATGTTGGTTGAGATGAGTAACTGGTAAAACTTCAAAAGCTGGGTCTCTCATTAAAATCTTTGAGAGAAACTGATGATTCTCGTAGAGAGAGGCTCCAGTTGTTTTCCGATTTGAGTGACCCTTAGAATTTCAATAGCTTCCAATTATGTTAGAATTACTTGAGAAGCTTCCGTTTCTTGTTTAAGAAGGTTTAGATATATACAAGCATAAACATTTAAATGGCAGAATGATACACTGCACAAATAAATATTGATGATAACCCTCCCAATCAACAAAAACCAAGTCAATTTCCTCTAACATCTTATAAAACTTTAAAAATAATTTTCTAAACATCATTAGAACATCAATAAGCATTTGCTTATGCTTGGACAATTATTTATATTCTTTAAAATGATAAATAAAAAAGTATTCAAGTGTATATTTGCAATTGTTACTTTGCCATGGAACATGCATGCATAAATCATTTGCAATCCATGAGCTCATGTGTCATGCCCTAGATAACTGATACCATTATCATGACCTATTTTTATTTAATGAGCTTTGCTCGTGTATACACTCCACACAGGTGACGGGATATGTAATCCATCTATTGGGTTGGTCCAACTTCGAACACGTTTTTGCAAAAATAAAATCCGGTCCAATCAACATATAAGCACAATTTTGAAAACAGGTGGATGGGGTTGAGAAAACTTCAGTAAGTTTTTTAGAGCCATATGCAAACTATGGGCCACCCAGCCAATGGATCAATCTGATTATTGGGCCAGGGCATCAATATAGTGGTGGCATTAAGTTGGAGGGTTGGATCTTGGAGGCTGTTGTGCCATCCTCACACATGTGTGGCATGTACATGAGCTTTATTGCACACGTGTATGGGCTTAGCAAAGCCATAATTAATTCCTTGCCATTATAATCCTTATTACAATTTCAAAAACTACTTTTCTAAGGAGTGATTGATATGTTGATGGATTTGGATGAGAATGGAACAAATGAAAGAGAAAATTTACTTCAACAGTTTTGATCGAGTGTGTGATGAGACCAATAGCCTTGCAAAATGTGATGAAGAGCTTGGATCGCCTATATACGCCCCATCCATGGATCCAATAATGCCATTGGGAGCTGGAGTTAGATTCGAACTTGCGAAATTGGGTTATGAGGAATATGGTCAAGCCCATGCCCATTATGATCAGCCACCCTCTAGAAGATCGACAACGATGGCTAGTGTGAGGCAGGGAAAGATCTATTTCGTGAGTCCTGTATTGGGATAGCTAAAGAAGTCATGAGATGACTCTGTGGAGAGCAATAGCCTTGAAAGTTGAGGCACATGAGTAGAAGAATTGGCTATTGATCTCCGCATCGTGGAGAAGGCGGCGAATGGATCGAATTGATCTATCAAGATTAGATGCATCAATATCAAATCCATCATATGAAGAAGAAGTCATTCATAACTTTTTTCTTTATTGAATCATTTATTTTTTGACAAACAAGTTGTATCTATAAGAAGAGGAGATGACACAACAATGTACACTTACCCATTTTCGTATATAAGTTATTCACCTGCTATTCAGCTGCTCCATTCAAGCCACCAGCTTGGTGATGTGATCATGCTCCAAAAATCAATCCTATTTAATAATTAAGTGGACCATACTATAGAAAATAATTGACAACCACTGAAAAACTCAAAATTCGTAGGTGATGCAGGGATGAACATGATGAGGTCGATCACCGTCTTCTTCAAGGATAACTACTTCGAATCCGTGAAGCTTTTCTGGACTCCTCACAGAGACTTCTCGAATCCACAAGGAAAAAATAAGAAAATAGAAATAATATTCATGAAAATTCGTAAATTGATTGATGTCTGAAATAAATGAGTCTACAACCCTTTAAATAGGGATACCAAGCATTGGAATAATTTTTCGAATTAAAATACAACTAAAACTCCCTAAAATTGTAACTTACTATAAATAGTAAATTTACTATTTATAGTGTCTTATTTGACTTGACCAATTACTCTCCTAATTATTCTAAGCATTTTTCAAGTTGGACATAACTCCTAAAGCCTAACAAATGAAGAGTTGCAATCAAATCAAAACTTACTAAAAATAGTAAAAACGAAAATAAACAGAGAATTTGACCGTCGATCTGATGGAATCTCATGCATTATGCCAGGTTGGTTGGCTAAAGTAACTAGTCCTACCCCAAAATCATACACTATACATCGAGTAACTCATTCCGGTTTGCAAGATATGCCTGTTTTAAGGTTCTGATGGTCATGATAACTTTCGCCTTCGATCGGGCCTTTTCTGGTCTATCTTGGAAATGAAATTGTCTGCGACTTGCTCTACATTAGTCCCCCTCTACTTCAAAAGAATTCTTCATCAATTTCTCGTCCTACTTTGGTTCTTAATACTCGATTAGGTGCGCCGTAACAATACCCGAATAAAAAGTTATAGTCAATTTACAGTTCACCTTCTTTTGGTCCAATCATGCTAGGAATGTTTCGGTACTACGTCTTATATCAGACCCCTCCACTTAAAGAAAATTCTTCCTTGATTCACTCAAGGGACTTTGCGCATGATATTCAAATAATTTCTGGCATTGATGTTTATCAGTCATTTTCTTGTACTTGATATTAGGCTTTTAGCTGACATAATATATGTACTCATGCTCTCCTTGACTTGACTAGTTTGGATCAGTTCCTTTACCTGTGCCTGCAAAATCTCACATCCTTTATGGTAATATGGGCAATTAGGCAAACTTGCCTTTGAGACAAGATCAATTTGGTTTTGTATATCTTATATGGGAGGTAATTTATTAGGAAGTTCATCGAGCACAATCACCTTGAACTCCTACAATACTGGTTTCAAATCCACTGAAATGTTTACAGGCTCCATATATTTTTCCCTTTCAACTAATGCATCTTCATTTCTTGTTTTTTTAGTATGTTTTACAAAATTCTATTTGGTTAGGAGAGATCGTCCCTCAACTTTAGAAGTCTTGGGTTGGTTCTCTGTTCCCATTGGGGCGAGGATAATCTTTTTATTGTCTTTAATAAATATAAATACGTTATCCTAGCTTCTATGCATAACATCAATATTATATTGCCATGATCAACTAAGTAACATGTGATAAGTTTCCATGTCGACTACGTCTCACATTACTTTGTCCTTATAATATTTACCAATGGAAAAGAATATACGACATCGTTCGGTTACCTCTATTTTATTGACCTCCTTGATCCATCCAATCGTGTACGAAGATAGGTGCCTCTCTGCTTTTAGTTGTAGCTTTTCCACCATTGTTTTCGACACGAGATTCTCATTACTCCTACCGTCGATAATCACATTACAAACCTTTTGGTGTACAGTGCACCTTGTTCGAAAGATGTTGTGCTGCTATAAATATATCTCTACCTTTGGCACACACAATGGCTTCTTCATAATTAAAGTGATGGCCTGCGATTCACCATCATTGGGTGGTGCTCTATGGAAATCGGTGTTATGTCGTACATTGACCACGGGTGGATGAGTATCGCCTTGGACTCAGGGAGGAATTAGTACATTCGCAATACGGTTGAGAGTTGCCAGCAGCCCTTGCATGGTTAACTAACTCTCACGGTGGAAAGATTTTATTTTTTTCAAAAGATAACATATCCCTGAATCATCATCCACAAGATTTTGGTTCATGCCTTTATTATTTACCATCGGTCCGAGGGAAGTCCTCACTCTAACACCAATTAATGCAGGGATGAACGTGATGAAGTCGATCACCTTCTTCCTTAAGTATAACTACTTCGAATTCACGAAGCTTACTTAGACTACTCACAAAGACTTCTCGAATTCACGAGGAAAAAGCAAGAAAATAGAAATAATATTCATGAAAATTTATAAATTGATTGATGTTGAAGTAAACGAGTCTACAACCCTTTAAATAGGGATACCAAGCCTGGAAAAAAGTTTTAGAATTAAAGTACAACTAAAACTCCCTAAAATTCGTAACTTACTATAAATAGTAAATTTACTATTTATAGTAAGTGTCCTGTTTGACTTGACCACATTATTATATTAATTATTCTAAGCACTTTTTATGTTGGATACAACTCCTAAAGCCCAGCAGATGAAGAGTTACAATCAAACCAAAACTTATTAAAAATAATAAAAATGGAAATAAATGAAGAATTTAAACCGTTGGTTAAAGTATCTTGTCCTACCCCAAAATCATATATGTTACGTCGAGTATCTCATTCGGGTTTACTACGAGATATGCATGTTTTAAGGTTCTGACGGTCTTGATGACTTCCACCTCCAATCGAGCCTTCTCTGGTCCATCTTGGAAATTAAAGTGTCCGCAACCCACTCTACATCAATAGGGTAACACAGATGAGGAGTTGTATCTATAAAAGGAGGAACTGACACAACAATGTATTTATTGGGGAACAATTTCCATAAGCCAGAAAAATAAACACAAACGGCTAAAATAAATATACTAGGAACAACTGATACTAGATGTAATTCTGGCTGAGATTCCAACGACGGATGCTGAAGAGAGTAATACACAATGGGCTGCTTGGAACTTGTAATCGAGATTCTCTAAATCACACACATAGATTGATGATAGTACTTGTCTTAGATGCATGCTGTTTGGAGTAAAAGGAGAATGACTAAAGGCCCACACAGATCTATGATCAGAGGTCCGCATGAATCAGCAATATACATCAATTTATTCAAATCTGGAACAGGCACATATCTGAACTGCTGCAAGCGAAGGAAAAACAACACACCCCAATCATATGAGAATCTTGTTGGACCAACTGGCCTCTGAATCTTGTTGGCCCAACTGGCCTTTGGATCTTTCAAATCCAATCACTCAAAGAAGAAGATGAGGAATGTTTTCACACCATTAATGGCTATCCAGAACCCAATTGGTTCTAGGAAGATGAGAGCACGAACTGCGTTTAAAACTTCAAACTGGCAATTGTAATAGATTACTGATCAGATCATTCTTCTTTCCCAGATCAAAGCAATGAAATGTAGATGGGCCTCTCAAAGCTCTAAAACCATCTTGCTTGCACCACAGTGATCAAATAAGCAGGAATCGTCGATGGAGATGAGAGAGATGGTGAAAGGGTGAGAGCACCATGTCCTGCAACTCTCTTTTCTTTTTTGGAATTTATTAAGACATGTGGGCCTATATGCTCATGTTTGGATATGGCCCACAAATACAATTTCTACGTCGTGCTAAAGTTCGACTTGAATCGGACCGAACGTCTTGTTACTCTACGTGCTGATTTACGCAATTAGGATCAAATCTATGAAAATTTTGATTTTTCCTGATAATTTAGCTACCGATTGATAAGATTTAATATAATTGGCATGTAAAAGTAAATAAAGTAGGAAAAGTTATCAACATGGTTTGATTGGTGAAACGCAGTGGACTGGATGAATTTTGGGATCTTGATGGTCATGAGACGGTCATTGAAAAATCCTAACGGTTGTTAGGTTGTCAGACGGTCGTTGAAAAAATATTAACAGTCAAGAGATGGCTGTGGCTATTGGTCAACAGGTTGTGACCGATAAATCATTAACTAAGAACTTGAGAATTTAGAGGGGATACATAAATAGGGTTGTGGATATTTATCTAAAACTTGTTTCAGTGATGCCTTGTATGGTGCTTAACAGAAGTGGAGAGGCTAAAATTAGCTAGGCTAGGATAAGTGTTCATGAGGATGAAGGATTGATAGACAACGTTGAACTAAAAACAATAGTTAATTTGGATTGGCAAGGCGCGAAGCTCTTCTTCTTGTTCTGCTTTTATAGACTTTGGGAGATGTGGCTTGGCGTATAATTTTTAGATTTTTGAAATTGGTGTTTGAAAAGTTAGTGGCCCTAGTTTAATACATTTCTTTTTTAAGACGCTACCAGCTATGAAATATTTGTTCATATGTGTATCTCTAATTTCAGACAATTTTTTCTCTTAAGACTCTGCATTGTGATCTTTGGGCATACCCGGCCAACTATATTTGGCTAGGTTTCTTTGGGTATTATTACCCTGTCAAATATATTTCTAAATCATGTGCTGCTAGGAGAATAACCACCTTTAGGTTTTTGAGAGTAAATTCTCTGCATTTCTACAGCTGTGACAACATGTGGAGGAATCATGTTTTTTGTTCTTGCTGTGATAAGTTGGGTGTAAACAAAAAAAACCCAAAATTTAAGTAGCAATTTGGATGTATTAATAACTGAAATTATGCCAGTTGATTATCTAATTATTAGATTGATAGAGATTTACTAGACTGCTAAAAATGAAAAAATATTTGACTATTAGATTGATAGACATTTATTGTACTGCTAAAAATGAAAAATAATTCCAATAATGGCCATGAATAGGAGGCTAGAATTGTTTAAAGAACATTGAAAATAGTATGTAACCAGCCAAAGCTAAGTTCTATGGCCTCCCATGAATTCCAATGTTAACCATTCGATCTTTACTGTCTCATGTGCCTTTTTTTTTTTTTAAACGTAAGAGGCCCATCAATCATATCATTGACCAAAACCAATGACAAGCAAACCTAACCAAAGCCTAAAAGATTCTTAATTCTTGCCAGGAAAAAAAAAAGAAATAAAAAACAAAAACCCCATGAATGGCTTTCATGCCTATAATAGTGAGGCCAAAATGACGGAATCAAAATCACAAGAGTCTAGATTATCCCAACGTTTTAGAACCAGAAACAGAAACAAAAACAAAAACATACTAGTGATGGATCGCACCTTAGTCCAGCTCCTCGATCTTGGGCTCAGCCCCGCTGCCGCCAACCGATGGACCATGATCATCCATGCCAGCGCCAGCTTCACCACCAGTACCTTGGTACATCTTTGCGACGATGGGGTTGCAGATGCTCTCAAGCTCCTTCATCTTATCATCAAACTCGTCGGCCTCGGCCAGCTGGTTGCTGTCCAGCCATTGGATGGCCAACTCAATCGCATCCTCAATCTTCTTCTTGTCAGCTAGGTCCAGCTTTGACCCATCTCGTCCTTTATGGTGTTCGTCATGTTATAGGCGTAGTTCCTCATGTCCAGCCACTGTCTCATGTCTCATGTGCCTTGGTTGCTAAGTTTGTTGGACTATTGTCGGATGCAAACTGATGGATGGAGTGAATTTTTCACCAGGTGAGCACTATATAACTTACAATAATGGACAAATAATTTTGTATTTTCTTATAAATTTGTCAACATATCTCTGATGGATGGAGTGAATTTTTCACCAGGTGAGCACTATATAACTTACAATAATGGACAAATAATTTTGTATTTTCTTATAAATTTGTCAACATATCTTTGACCAACAATTCAATCGAGAACAAGTATTGTTATTTGTATAAAACTTTTGGAATTTTCTAATGGAAAGTTACAAGTAGAACTTCATATATGTTGATTCACATTTAAAAGAAGTATATATATATATATATATATATATATATATATATATATATATATATATATATATATATATATATATATATATATATATATATATATATAAAGCATTAGTTGTACAACACTATAAGCTTTCGCTAAGCCTGAAAACACAAAAAAATAAACTTAGCACCCACATATGTCATACTCGCTATCTTCTCATTGCCCGTATCACCTATTATATCTCGTAAGTTAACCACATCAACTCTATTCATTAGCAAATTTTCTCTTGGAGAAGAAGGCAGATATGATGGTGAAATAAGCAATGGATTAACTTGCAATTTAATGCACATCTCACCAAACCAATTTAAAAGGCGTAAATTGTGTAGGCTGATTTTAGTTAAAATTAACACTTAAGTACTTGATCTACTTTAAGTTGCCAAATGCAAAGTTATAAGTGAGACATTTCAGATGTTAATTGAGGTGAGTGACCAGTAAAACTTTAAAAGCTGATTATAACATTACACCCGGGGGAGAAATTTATGATTTTTGTATATAGGGTGTGGTACTTGAAAGACTTCTGGTTCCTGTGTAAGAAAGTTAAGAAATATGGAAATTATACCGCTGCAATTAAGTGTCGGATTAATCTCCTGAACAAATAAAACTTGATGATAACCCTCAAATCAACAAAAACCAAGACATCAATTTCCTCCAACATCTCATAAAAATTCAAAAATAGTTTTGTAAACATCATTAAAATATCAATAAACATTGGTTCATACTTGGATAATTATTTATATTCTTTAAAATGATAAATAAAAAAGTATTCAAATGACAATTTATAATTATTACTTTGCCATGAAACATGCATACATAAATCATTCAAAACCCATGAAGGCGTGATACATGCCATACCATTGTCATGACCTATCTTTATTTAATGAGCTTGGCTTGTGGATACACTCTACACATATGATGGTTGGGACCATACTTGAGAGATGTAATCCATCCATAGGGTTGGTCCAACTTTTAACATGTCTTTGACAAGACAAAATCTGATCCAATCAGCATGTAGGCTTGAAAACAGGTGGATGGGTTGAGAAAATGTCAGTCTAAGTATTTCAGAGCCGTACATATTTTGCAAACTATGGACCAACCAACTAATGGATCAATCTGATTATTGGGCCACGATATCAATATAGTGGTGCAATTTTGATGGATGGGTTGGATCTCAGACCCTATCGTGCCATGCTCACACATACGTGGTGGGTTTAGCAAACCTCTTAGTTCATTATCATAACAACATAAAATCCTTATTACAAGTTCAAAAACTACTTTTCTGATTGATATTAGAAAATGATTGACATGTTGATGGATTTGAATGAGAATTGAAGGAATGAAAGAGAAAAGTTACTTCAATGGTTTTGATTGATTGGGTGATGAGACTGATATGGTGAGGAGCTTGGATCGTCTGCATGTGGGTCTTAATCTATATGCGGAATAGGCCCACAGATCTATCTGTGCAAGGGACATGGGGATTAAGGGTTCAGATAGCGTACCTATATGAGACGCCGCCATTGAAGCCGGAAAAGAATACCAGAATACTGTAGAGCTTATGATCTTCCTCTCCTTCACACCCTTTATGTAATTTACAAGATGAGACTCAAATTCTGCCGTGGTGTAGGATCGGGGACCCGGCTCTCTTTTATAGAGTCTGTGGAGAGAGAGTTTGAAACTCATCACAACTCTCTCTCACATGCTCCACATCTTTGTGTCCTAGCTCAACTCAAACAGCCCTGCGTAATGCTATAACATTCCGCCCCTAATACGCAATGCTGCGCAGCCTACCTGCGCAGCGTATCACCTGAAGTGGGGCCCACTGGTCTACTCAATCATCTAGTCCAACTGAATGACAATCCAGACCGTTGATCAGTAAGGCCCACTAAATAGAGTTCTTACATTCTCCCACTTGGGCCTCATTGATCAATGTCAATGATAGTCATACAGAATAATTTTGAAAACAAGTTTTGATCTTTTAAGAAAATATCCAAAATAGTTAACCAATGAAATAGTTGGACAATATGAGTAATGTTATTCAATCTGGTCCATTAAAACTGTCAATATCGAAACGCGGTAGTCGTCACAACATTTAATTTAGGTGAAGTGAGACTAAGTGCGATCACAAATACTTTCAATCTTAACGACATAGATTACAAACTAGGAAATGTGGTATAAGGATTACACTCTTTAGTGTGATGTTAGGTGCCTATCCTTAAGAGGTCCTAAAACTTTTACATGTCTCCAATGAGATACGACTGTAGTTCTACTTTCTCAAAATTTGCGCATATATATAGAGAAACAGAAATAAATCTTTATATCAAAATCATCCAAATAAACTATATAAAATGAGATCTCTAAGTGTCTGTGAAAATCAGAATACGTTCAACTCCCACTAACTGAAAACATCTGTGGGATCAATGACTCTCATGGATGTTACATGCTCCTGAAATGGCGTGATAGGGAGCTCTTTAGTGAGCGGATCCGTAATCATCTGCTTAATGCCGATGAATCCCACGGACACTTGATGATTCTAAACCCTTTCCTTTACAACAAGATACTTGATGTCGATATGCCTCGACCTTGATGAATGCTTGTTATTACTAGAGAAGGAAATAACAATCGAATTATCGCAAAATATTCTCAATTGTTTCGGGATATGCTCGAGATCTCAATGCCAATGATGAGAAGAAACTTTAACCATAGTGTCGATTAGATGCCTCAAACATTTGAGATAATAAATTCAGTATCGCTTCCATAGTGGATGAGGCTATGGTAGATATCATCAACATTCATGCTTTTCAACGAACAACTCCTCCCACCATCATGAAGATGTATCCGAAGTAAACTTCTTCATGAAACTTAAGGTACCACTGTCGCGATGTCTATTTCAACCCATGATGGACTTCTTAAGTTTACAAACCAAATGTTCGACCAATATCCTGAATATCCGATCAACTCCAACATGATCAGATTCTCATTCGATCCCCATGTGAGTCCAAAGTCTTTACATCAAGATAACTCGTAACACTTTCTTTGCATTATCCAATGTTGCATTCTAGATTAGATAGATATCTTTCCAACATTCTAACGTTGGTTAAAACAAAGGCAATGTCCGGGCTTTATACTTTTGACATTACTCATGATGATGCTCCCTAAATCGATCCATTTAAAATTCTTTCATTCGATTCTTTTCTAAATCATTCTTTGAACACTGAAATAGACCAAATTTGTCGCCTTTTATAATGAGCAACTTTCCTGAAGCACAATTTTGCATGCCATACCTTTTGAGTACCCTAGTAATATAGCCCCCTTGGATGTGTCGAATTCCAAGTGTTCTCTCTCATGATCGAATCTCAATGTCGATGACATAAGAAACTTCACCAAGGTCTTTCATTTTAAACCTTTGAGATAAGAATTTCTTGGTGTCACTCAACATCCTTGTATCACTGCTAGCTAACAGAATGTCATCAACATACAAAATCATCATAACAAACTTACTCCAACTGGTTTTAATATAGATGCATTCATCTGCGGTGTTTTCCACAAAGTTATATGAGGAAATTACTTTATGAAACTTAAGGTACCACTGTCGCGATGCCTGTTTCAACCCATAGATAGACTTCTTAAGTTTACAAACCAAATGTTCTAAGCCAGTAGCTACAAAACTTTCGGGCTGCAACATGTACACATTCTCATTCAGATCTCCATTAAGAAATACAGTCTTTACATCCATCTGATGTAACTCTAAATCCATATGAGCTATAAGAGCCATTACGATCCTGAATGAGTCTTTCTTAGATACTGGTGAGAAAGTCTCCTTAAAGTCAATGCTCTCACGTTGGTTAAAACCCTTGGCAACAAGTTGGACTTTATACCTTTCGACATTACCCTTGGAGTCCCTTTTAGTTTTAAATATCCATTTAGAACTAATCGGCCTTATTCCAGTAGGTAACTCTACAAGATCCTATACTTTATTGTCCTGCATGGATTTCAACTCATCTTTCATGACATCAAACTAATGAGAAGGATCAACACTTTGTTTGATTTGTGTAAAGGATTCAGGATCCTTTTCCACCCTTATGTTAAAGTCGTGCTCCTGTAAGTATACGATGTAATCGTCTCGATTTATAGGCATTTTCTCTCTTTCAGATCTTCTCAATGGTTCGATTTGTTGGGTCTGATCTTGATTTTCCTCATCAGTGGTTTGTATATGAGGTTCTACGTGGTGCTCTGCAGTGACTGTAGAATCAACTGCATCATTAATGTTCGCGTGATCTAGATTGATTATGATAGGAGTCACAGTCCTTTATCCCTTAAATACAAAATTTCTTATGTTCGTGTTCCCACTGCTTTCAGTGTCCTCAATGAATCTGGCATTCTCAGTCTCAACAATCCTGATGAAGTGGGAATGACAGTAGAATCGATAGCCTTTTGATCTTTCTGGGTATCCAATGAAGAAACAACTTACGGTTCTAAGATCAAACTTCTTTTCATGTGGGTTATAAACTTTGGCCTCAGCAGGACAACTCCAAACATGTAGATATTGGAGACTTGATTTTCTTCCATTCCACAATTTAAAAGAAGTTTTACTAAATCAAAAAAATTTGTTGGGAACTTCACTTTTAGTATATGAACTCTTTTGATTGCATCACCCCACCGGGGATTACTGCAATGTCGAATTGTTAACCATGCTTCGCACCATATCCATAAGGGTGCGATTGTGTCTCTCACTCCATTCCGAATCTATCCTAGTATCGGCATAGTGTACTGAGCAATAATACCATAATCCTGCAGGTATTTAGCGAATGTCCCTGGATTGTGTCCTGATTCATCATATCTGCCATAGTATTCACTACCACGATCAGATCTGACAACTTTAATTATCTTATCGAGTTGATTTTCAACTTTAGCCTTATAGATTTTAAAAGCATCCAGGGCATCTGATTTCTCATTAATAAGGTATAGGTACGCGAAGCGAGAGTAGTCATCTATAAAGGTAATAAAATATTTGTGTTCACTCCATGATGCTGTAGGGAATGGTCTACAAATGTTTGTATGTATCACCTCTAATAGACTTACACTCCTGGTTGCACCTTTCTTTCTAGTTCTAGTTTATTTCTCTTTTATGCAATCAATGCATACTTTATAGTCAGAGAAGTCTAGAGAATGCAAAATTCTTCTAGAAACAACTGCCTAATCTCTCATGAGATATATGGCATAGCCGGATGTTGCCTTTTTCATCGTAGGGCACGCAGTCAAGATTGAGAATTCTCATAGTCTAGTCTTTGCTTCGATCCCACCTTATTTCCATGCAAGGTATTAATATTATAGACATGAGAGGCAATCAAGTCTAACTGGTATAATATAGAGCTGGTTCCAACTTTAATTGAATTAAAGTAAATACTAAAACTTTTATTTCCAAAGTGAAATGAATATCCCGACTTATCCAAATAAGAAATTGAAACTAAATTGCGTCTTATAGACGACACGCAAAATGTATCTACTAAATCCAAAAAATAATCAGACTTCAACTTAAGCCTATAGACTCCTATTGCCTCCACGTCTACCTTAACACCATTGCTTACGTATACTGAGTGTTCTGCATCAGTTGGTGGCCTGACCTGTAGTAATTCCTGCATAGAAGTGCATATGTGAATAGTAGTTCCTGAACTATCCACCAGGAATCCGCTGACACATCGGTTAGATTAGATTCAAAACATACAAGAACAAAATTATTACCTTTTTTTATGAGCCAATTTTGAAAACCTTCGCAGTCTTTCTTTAGATGACCCGTCTTTTTGCAAAAGAAGCATGGTTTACACTTAACCCGTTTACGTTTAGATCCATTTTCAGATTGATTCTCATGGTTTTCAGATGGAGGACCAGAGAATCCTTTATTAGAACCTTGTCTCCTTTTCCTTTTACCTTTATTTCCATGCCTTTGCCCATGACCTGAGGTCACCATATTAACATTTTGAACTTTTACCATCTGTCTGATCCTGTCTTCTTCTTGGACGCACTGAGTGATGAATTCATCCAATGTCCACATGTCCTTCAGAGTGTTATAGTTTACCAGGAATGTACCGAATTGGAGAGGTAGGTTGTTTATGATCAAATGAACCAGTTGATTATCAGTGAGTACAAGCCCTAGAGCACGGATCTTATAAACAACTTCGATCTGCTCTACAATGTATTCACGAATGTTGCCTTTTCCATCGTAGGACGAACGAGTCAATTTATTCAGAAGAATGCCCACTTCAGATTTATCAGATTTCTTGAATAGTTTTCCCATTTCAGTCAGGAAAACTTTGGCCTTATCTATTTCAGGCATGACACCCTTCATTGATTCAGAAATTGAATACTTAATGACTTTCAGGCATGTATCATTTGATCTAAATCATGCAACCCATCGATTATATTTAGCTTCAGTGACATTATCAGATGGCTTTGGCGGTTCTGGTGTTATCAGGGCAAGATCTAATTGAAGACAGCTCAATACAACTTCAATGGCGTTCTTCCATTGAGCGTAATTAGATCCATTAAGGGCAAAGACTTGATTCTGGTTAGTTGGAATCGAGATTGAAATAAAAGAGATGCATTTATACTCACATTAGTTCATAATTTCACAAAGCAATTTAGTGAATGTAAACAAATATCAGGCAAAATTAATCAATTCAGTTGCTAAGGGAGGCATCAACTGAATCATCCAGGATGACGATGGGCCCAACCATCTCATCCTAGTAAGAATCTGTTACATCATCATCATTCTTCCTGTGGGTGGTAATAATAATATGTTAGTGATTCTCCTGAATATGAAACTAAGTGATGTCAGTCATGTAAATCTGAGACACTCAACACCTGTGGGTGAGATGGGTCTTTCAGCTTTACATTACCAACACAATTTACTTCACTTGTTCACATGACTGCCAAAACGGTAATCGTCTATGTTTTCATTACCGCACGCATGAAAAAATGTGAACGCAACTGTATGCAATCCTCTTATCCCAATGTTACAAGTCTGTACTTCTAATATTTTCATCGATTGAGGTCACTATGGTGGCTAACACAACCGAATCCAATACTACAAATATTGACTTATGATCGCGATTATAATCCTGCCTCAATGAATTATACTTAAATTAGTTTGATACGGTTCACAAGATGGTCAATATTGATCATTAGAGAATATAGAAACTTTTGATAGAAACGGACGAATATGTTTCGCTCTCTATAATCCAATGGTCTGTATAAGACTCTTAAGGATGGGTAGTGGGCCTACAGTTGGGCCGAGTCAAGTCTCTATATTATCTGGTCATTACCAATGAGTATAATAAGTCTAGTCTATAGTACCCACATGATGACTGAATAATATTGAACGATCCACAAAATTTGATGCTCAGATCCTGACATTTATGTCCATTAGATGGACGTGTTAGATCTGATACTTGATGATAGTTCTTTATCCTAATATTTGTCCATTAAGTAAATGTTTCTAGATTATATGCCCATTTTAATCCAAACTAACGACTCAGATCTGGTTAACGGATCCAAATAGGTCCCTGAAATATCAGTGGGCACAAATGAGATCTGAATTTAATGTGAAGCACATGGTCTAATTAAATGGGCCCAATCAACATCCATGCTAAAATCTTCTGATGAGGCCCACTAGTGTCAGGCCCATTACAAATATTAGGCGGGTCCATTACTCGCAGTGGGCCCTAGATTGAGAGTTAGGCCCAGCTAAAGGACGTCAGTTGGATCCCGCATTTGGGTACAGGATCTGAATTAATTGAAATCGGGTCTGCTGACCCGACCATATATCCAAGGTCGTTTCTCGACCTAACATAAGGGGCAAAAAATCAGGTCGTTTTCGACCTATTGCATGCGGCAACTGAAAAGAGGGAGATGAATCCTAGCCGCCGCAGACGAACAAGCGTCCGGCTGCCTCCATCATCAAGTGATAGTGATCATGATTCAAGATGGCCGACGGTGTTGCTGTACGCAAAGGACGTCGATGGTGGACTAAAATCCTCATATGCCACCAGCATCTGCCAAGAGACTATCTCCTTGCGACGATAATGCCTGCCATAGAGAGAGATGGAGGCGCTGGCGGTGATGGAGATGAAGTATGTGGCCGAAATTAGGAGATGAAGATGCATAGATGAACATCAGAGATGCCGACTATGGTCTCCATGGTTATCACCCAGAAATACAGGTAAGGGTATATAAAATCCCAATTTGGGATTATCGGATTCGAATATGAGTTCTGAAATCAGGAATTTGAAATCCATAATTGTGATTAGTAAACCCTAATTGTAATATGGATTTGGGGATTCGAGTTAAAAATCCCAAATTTATAACTGGATCATGGGTTTTAATTCAAAAATCCCTAATTAAAACCGAATTTGGGGTTTTAGATTTGAAGTCCCCTAATCATCCTGATTGGTGATCGAAATCCAAAATCCCTAATTGCAAATATGGGATCTGATTTGCTAATCCCTAAATTAACAGATTCAGGAATTCCTAAATCCCTGATTTGCTGATTTGGGATTTTCTTACACTACATTCATCCATAAATCTAGTATTGTCAAACAGGGCAAGAATTCGATTAGAACATGTGAAATTGAGTTTATGAGGAAGATGGCCTGACCTATGCCCTTCATGAACAGCTACCCTCTAGAAGATCTACAATAATGGCTACTGTGAGCCAGTGGAGGATATATTCCGTGAGTCCTGTATTTGGATTGGTGAAGAAGTCATGAGATGACTTTTTATAGATCAAAGGAGAGAAATAGCCTTGAAAGTCGAGGCACATGAGTATAAGATTTGGGAATTAATCTCCACATCGTACGTGGAGAAGGTGGCCAATCGAACTGATTTATCGGGCTTAGATGCTTCAATATCAAATCTATCATGATATGAAAAAGAAGTTGTTCATAATTCTCTTCTTTCTTGAATCATTTATTTTATTTACAAACTAGTTGTATGTATAAAAAGAGGAGATTACATAAAAATGCAAACTTGCTCATTTTCGTATATAAGTTATTCACTTGTTATTCAACTTACTCATTCACTTAGGTGTCATTTGGATGTCTATAAAGTCCTTAAGTATGAATCTGTTTACAGGTAATCATATTATTGGGGCTGTTTGGATGGGTATATCCGCTTATAATCAAATTGCAGGCTGTAATTTGATTACAACTTTTAGCTATAATCTAAAACATGAGAAAATGCATGTTTCATATTACAGGTAAAAGAATTTCAGACAATAACGAATGAAGAAGATGAAAAATTTTAATATTGTGTTTGAATTAATTAGCCCAATTCTATAACTTACCAAATAATTTATTTACCATAAAAATTGGCCACAAGATTTATTCTAATTAGCCCAATCATATTATTGAAAAATTTCAAAGCAGAGAAAGTTACGAATAATATTCTAATGGTTACCAATATCCAAAACGAATGAAGAAGATGAAGAATAAAAAAGAACACAAACCTTTCCCTCTCTTTCTATTACTATTGCTAAAGCTAAAACTTCTCATACGGATGTTATCAAATTTTAATATTGTGTTTGAATTAATTAGCCCAATTCTATAACTTACCAAATAATTTGTTTACCATAAAAATTGGCCACAAGATTTATTAAGTTGGGCTTATTATAATGATCTATTTTATATAAAAACTTTATATGTCATTTAATCATTTTCAAAAGATTATCACTTCAAGCTCTGTTGTGGTGAATACCTAATTACACATGTAATCAAATAACTTGTAATCGGATTACAACTTAATGACTTTATAGGCATCCAAACAACTCCTTATTTACATGTACCAGGCTGTCCCATTCAACCCACTTCAAGCTCTGTTGTGGTGATCTATTTTACATAAAAACTTTATATGTCATTTAATCATTTTCAAAAGATTATCACTTCAAGCTCTGTTGTGGTGAATAGCTAATTACATATGTAATCAAATAACTTGTAATCGGATTACAACTTAATGACTTTATAGGCATCCAAACAACTCCTTATTTACATGTATCAGGCTATCCCATTCAACCCACCAGTCTGGTGATGTGATGCTCCAAAAATCAATCCTATTTAATCATTACGTGGACCATTGCTATAAAAAATAATTGATAACCAAAAAAAAAACTCAATATTCATAGGGTAATACAAATGATGGTTAGAATCATATTAATATTTATTCGACTAACTTTCACTTCAGGTGAATGGCTTGGATGACGTTGATATAAATGGTGGGCCCCACCCTTAATAAGCTTATTGTACGAGGACTTAATGAGTTCTTCTCAGTCAGCAGTTACGTATCCCTAGCATTCTCACAAGAAGTACCTAACAATAGATCTTAAATAGTAGAAGATTAATTAGGAAATAATCACATTTGTTAGTATGCAGTGAGTTGTGTGGGGCTCATCATGTTGTTTTACTATCATCCAAGCTGTCCATTAGATATGCCCACCTGATGCTAGGCTGATATAGAATTTAATCTTGATACATCCCTCTAGAAGAGTCACATGAAAGGGAAACGATGAGGACACTAGGGAAGGGGGTGCCCACCATTGAAAATTTCAGATGGAATGTGGAGTCTATGGTGCTTTGTATATTCCATCTAATCCAACCATCAGGTATGACCCACCAGAATGAAGGGATACACCAGCATTCAGGCCATTTGAAAACTTGGGTGGGCCACACACCTGAATGTACAGGTTTTAGGAATGATTGAATTTGTACATTGATCCCTGTGGTGTGTACCACCTGAATTTATTAGGCTGTATTGTGCTCAGGCGGGGACATTTTATAATCCACCACCAAGAGATCTTCCTCGCATATATACCCTTTAGATGGGACGCTGATCAGGTGAGGCCACCCAGTAGTGATGTGGTGGGAGTTGTGGGGCCCACTTTGATGCATGTGTTTTATATCCATACCATCCATCCATTTTGCTAGCTCATTTTATGTAACACCCTGAAAATTGGGAGTCGTGCATACGCTTGACTCCCAAGTTCCTGGGTATCACTTATAACTAATTTTACAAATTTGCATTTAATTAGACTTAAATGCGCAGCATGGAATTACTTGGAACATGAAGCACAATCACAACTAGTCTATTGGAATGAAAGAGATCAATATATACAGGTCCAAAAGAATATAACTGGGTTGCACAAGGAGTTGTCCAACAAAAGCACAAGAAGAATCATATGTCCAAAAGAATGGTGCGTTGAGCCCACTACTTAGTGATCCAGAATCCAATCTCTTAAGCCAATGGAGAACAGCCCATCAACTAGAAGTAGGACAACTCGTTCTCCTCATCGAGACTCGCACCGCTAGGCTCCTCGTACTCTATGTCACTTGCATTTACGGGAGAGTTTGGTTGATGTTTTAAAACACCGTCCTAGAGTGGGAGTGAGTGATCAACTCAGTGGGTGCTATTAGTCTTGGGTTATAACAAACAACAATTACATTATGAACTTAATGAAAGACAATCATTCATAAATACATAACTAATCTTGTTACTATATATGCATGATAGATGATATGATGCATGCTCTCACCACAACACTTCCCCAAGCGACTCCGTCTAACGATCGCGTATGAATAACACTCCCTCATTGCGACCTCGACTGCCGAGTCGCCAACCAAGCCAATGCGATGTGATGGTAGTGTTAGTCAAGTTCTTAATTAATTCCTTTCATCCAGCAGGTTGGAAAAACTGATACACCTCACGTATTAATGCCCTCAACCGGTTACGATGCCAAGGCCCCTCAACGTGCAAGGCCAGAGCACCGCGATCTTTGATCCTGTCGGGTTCCCTATCCACGACTTCAAGCACATGGGGAGTGCTGAGAAAAGGGATCAGTCGCGATCACTACGTAGAGGCTCGTCACCCCAGCGTAGGCCGATAGCTCGGACACAGTATCCCATTCCACCATGCCTGGCTCATGAGTCGGTGGATCAGCTTCAAATGGTTAGTAATGGGCTCCAATGGTTGAAGGGTGTTCCAGGTTCCATACATATGTGAGCAAACAGGATTAATAGACAAGGTTGGCTACTAAGTAGACTAGACCGCACGAGTTCAGGCAAGCACGTGACGAGCGACATCGGGTACGAGTGACCCATGTAGTCGAACTACTGTCGCCCATACACACCCGTCCAAATTCACGGGTTTAGTCTCAGGATAGTCCTACCAAAAGGACTACCATATCTCTCCTCAGATTCCTAACCAACCCAAGGGTTTTGATGATAGTTCATACCATACCAATAATCAGGGTTATCAACTAGCATAAGTAATATCATGCGTTCATATTTTCCAACATAGAATCTCAGATTTCTCTACCAAGCAAAGCTAATCATGTTGTGAACAAAAGGTGCATATGTATTGTGTGGGTTAGTGAGGAAGTTAAGTATTTCATACATCGTAGGAACACAATGCACGAGGGTTAATGAATCATACATGTTATAAGGAACGTCATACACGGATCAACAAGACATGAACATGCAAATATTAAATTTCTACCCAAACATAAGAGAAGCAACAAACATGCTATAAGGAACATCACACATGAATCAACAAGACATGAATATGCAAACATTAAATTTCTACCCAAAAATGTGAGCAACAACAATATTCCATAACTACTCCATGTTGATTGAAGGGATTAAAGGTAAAGTTTTTCCTAGGTTTTCTCTAGATCCTCCAAATACATCATCCAAGCAATCAAATTCATTAGACTCATAATAAAGTTGGTGCTAGGCCACCTAAGAATAATAGTCCGCACCTTAAGAGGAGATTTCCATTCTTTGAGATCTTAAGGTTTGGGGGATTTGGGTAAACCGCCAATTCCTAAATCAAAATCAAGAAAGACAACATTAATGCCTAGAAATCTACATTAGGTTACTCTATTGAAGGGAAAATATACCATTCTTACATCTGCTTCTTGGCATGGGTGAGTTTGGTGAAGGTTTTGTAGTAGCCACCAGTTTGGTTGAGGAAATACCAACCCTACGATCAAGATTTCCCTCACCCACACAAACACTCTCTCCTTTCTTCATTCTCCCTTCATCTATTCTTCTTTTCTTCTTTCTCCCTTTTATCTTTTCTCTCTTTCCTTTCTCTAGGGCAAATTCATATGGAAAGAGGGGTACCAAAAAGAAACCCATTTTATAATGCCAGATTTGGTACAAATGGCCCCAAATATTGGGTTTTTACTATACTAGCCCTATAAGAGGGCCTTTCTAACCTCTGGGGCCCACTATGGGGTGTACATATTGATATACACCGTAGGATAGTTAGCCCTAATGATGATCTACGTATGGACATAATCGGCCCGTAATTTGGATGCGCCGATCGACAGATATGATTAGAAGTCTGTTCAACGGTCACCGATAGTCGATCGGGGCCGCGGCTATATGGATATGAGTAGGAAAATATCCTTACTCCATGAGTAAAGTTTGGTCGTAAACCGAGGGTCTGAAATTCTTAACTTTGCATAAGAGTGGACGACCCAATTCACTTAAGTTTCAGTTCATTCCTTTAGGGCGTGTTTGGCGCATGGTATTAGATGGGCTTAGGTGGGATGGAATTGCATTTGGTCCTGTGCCAATTCCACTCCATGTTTGGGAAGAATGAAAAAGCTTAGAATTAGATAAGATGGAATTACATTGGGTTCCGTGCCTATTTCACTCAATATTAGCAAGTTGTGTAGGTCCCACCATGATGTGTGGGCTATATCCACACCGTCCACCCATTTTTTGAGATCATTTTAGAGCATGGGCCAAAAAATCAGGTAGATTTAAAGCTCAAGTGGACCCCACCATAGAAAGCAATGGGGATTAAATACTTACCATTGAAAACTTCTTTGGGGCCACATAAGTTTTGGATCTACCTTATTTTTAAGCCCATGCCATAAAATGAGGTTACAAAATAAATGAACAATTTATATATAACACACGTGTGTTATTCTCAATAGTTTCAAATGATAGTGGGTATATCCACTCAATGTACCACCATATTACAAACAAAGCACGGAATTAAGCTTATCCCATGATAACAGGGGACAATCCCTGCCATGGGTAATAATTATGTTCTTTGAATCCCATCCTACCTAATCCTTCCCAATGTCATGCCCCAAACACACCCTTAGGGTATTTGCACTTCTCATGCACTCGTCCTTTAGCTCAAGTTGAACGGTTCTGGGCATCACCCAGGTCCGACTCCGGCCATGGATGTCAAGCCTAGTAAGACAGACATTATCCTATAGTTTTGGAACTAGTGGCCCACTAACGAGCGGTCTAGAGCTTGTTCGGAAAATCAGGGCATTTCTGGAATGAATTTGGTAGTGAGATTCTTGTGGCCAATGATTAAGTTTTGGATTAACTATGTTCATAGTGTGGCCTATTTATAACTAGTGAAAATGGAGATTTGGTCATGATTACTCTAAACCGTCGGTTTTAGGCTAAAAGAATAACGGGGTTGATTTGGTCTATTAGTTAAGATCCGGGCCTTATCTAACTCGGCTTCGGTTAGATCTTTAATTTAGTTATGCTTGTCTTGATTAGTTAGCGATGAGTCGGTTAGAATTGGGCCCTATGTGAGTAAATCATGAGGCTAAAGTTGATGTTCAAGTGATCGAGCGGATTCGTTGGCTTCCTACTATTGATTAATCGGACTTGTGCAGTTCTATACTAGTTCCACCCATGTATAAACTATCATTGAGTGTCAATGGTTAGTAAGTGATAATATAAGTTAATTACATTAAAAAAAATTTAAGGATTTTTGGAAATCCAAAACAGTAAAAATCCAGGACGTTACATTTTAGGAATTGAACAAAAAAAATGAAGCATATCCGAAGATCAAGTGGACCACACCAAAGGAAACTGATGTTTGAATGCCCACCATTAAAAACTTCTTGGGTTCAATTAGGTCCGTGTGACCTTATCAACAGGTTGGATGGCAAAATAAACATTACAGTGGGCCTAGAAAGGTTTCAACGGTGGGTGTCATTATGCCCACTGTTTCCTGTGGTGGGGTCCGATGGTTTGAACTGTCCACTATGGTGAATAACGCTTCATTGATAATCTTAACCTTTAAATATTAGAGTTAAATCTGAGCCATTAAAAGATATCTTTTTATTGTTCTAAGTTTACTTAGATATATTAATGGTCAGATTCATCTGGTCTGCAAAGGCGCATTGCGGTGTCCCTTATGGTTTAGGGTTCGCAACATGGACATCATTGGACCACTCATCATGTGGGCCAAATGGGCGGGTAACTAGTCATATCTCAAATACCAACCATCCAAATAGCGGGACTAGGGCAGCACATGAACCGATTTAGCTCGGTTAGCTCACTCGACTCTACTCGAAAAAACTCTATTCGACTCGGCTTGGCCACTAGCTTGCCCTAGCTTAAACTTGGCTCAGCTCAAACCTCAAGCTTGACTGGCTAGCTTGGCTTGGTACGGTCAGCAGCTCGGGACAGTTCGAGCCAAATTTGAGCCAAGTTTGCCTGTATAGCATTTCCACAAACCATGGACTTCACCTTCAAAATCTCACTGTGTGTAAAATGGCGGTAGCGGTTTTACAGATATTTCATCAAACACCTTGTATGCACCTTCTAGGCAACATCAAAATTAAGAAAAAACGTATTTGTTTCATATACATACTTTCCTTGCCACCAGCAGACACTTCGTTGAGTCATTTTGTCAAACACTTGGCGAGCAACATCAATATCAAAGTAAACTGAGTCACCAAACTGGTTTGATCCAAGTTCGATTCGAGCTGGGGTTCAATCCGAGTCAAGTCAAGCCTGGCCAAGCTCAAACTCAGTTCAAAAATTTTTCAAGCTTAAAAAATCAGCTCAACTCAGCTTGAACTCAATTTCGAACTGAGTCGAATCGAGCTTTTTCGAGTCGAGTCAAGCGAGCTAACCGAGCTAAATCGGTTCGTGTACAGCCCTACCCAATAGTGGTCTTGAAAATATAAAGGCGTGATGCATCATAATGTGAAGGGTCTTAATACACTTTTTCTGCATGTGGGACCATGATTCATTGATCTAATCCATTGATTTTATGGAACATATTACAGATAAAGGATGACCCAAAAATAATCCTATAATCGAATATCCTACCGTCAAAGCTATGACCTTTTCTTCAAACGTCCATTTGCAAATACCATCAAGTGATAGAAACATCTAGTTTGGTAGATTTTTAAAAAATCCCCCATTTAAGTATGCAGCATAAGAACAACGACACTTTACAACTTGAGGCATTAGTAATTCACAACACCTCATAGGTGCACATACCTGGCCTTAACCTTACCAATGGACCGGGCTGGCCTGTCGAGCTTTTGGGCTTGACCCATTTCAGGCAGAGCTTGAGCTGAAATACTAGGCCTGAGGGCCATACCATGGCCTAAAATTTAAGCCAATTTATGAACTAGCCCAGGCTCGGGTTATGTCTAAGAGCCCATCAGCCCGTCTGGAATCCAACCCAACCAGTCCGTTTTTGGGTTCAAGGGCAGTTATGTTAAATCATGCATGATCGTAAATGCAGAAGGAACAGCCTGGATCTTGCACAAAAGAGGGTGGCCATGCTCAGACTCGAGCTCGGACTTGGACCTGGGCTATGTGTATCGTCGAGGGCTGGGTTCAGGCCTATTTGTTTTGTCTCACCACAGACCTAAGAACGGGCCTGGGTTTTGCTTTGTGGGCCTAGCTCCAACCTGTTGAAAGCACTATCTGCATGTGCACCAGTTATCTATGCTATCTTCGTGTCTTAGATCAAGACAGCTGTTATACTTTTTTTAAAAACATTCATCACTTCATCATACAAGTATGGCCCATCTGATGACTGGACCAGGTTATGGCACGTTTGCAAATAGTAAAAGTAATTTTTATTTAGCAGAGATATACTAAAAAACATCCCACTTATTGCAATATATTTAGCAGAGATATACTCAAAAACATTCCACTTATTACAATACGGCACGATGGACTTTAAGAGTTGGATTTGGATTCCTTTCATTTTCCCAACCATTAACATGATGGGACTCTCTTGGATGGGTACAATAAAAAAAAGGACTTATAAATTTAATATTTTAATACATTGATTATATAGAAGTCATGATGGCAGTACAAACTCACAGTTAAAGAGTCAATTTATCAAGGGGTTGAAATTATTTACTTGTAAACTTGTTCTTGTTGGTGCATGACATACAAAGCGATATCCCAGTTTAGATATTGGCATATCTTATTTAATTAAGCAGGAATATACTAAGATATTTTAAAAGATAAATGAGGTATGATACACATTAATTTAAAACTACTTAGCATTTAAATACTTTATAAATAAGTAATTTTTAAATGAAATGGTTCCAATTCCAGGTGATAAGTTTGGATTTATTATGAACAAAATTTACGATATTTAATTAGTTGTCTTAGTTTAATAAAGAAGTGATCATGACTAGAAAATTATAATTGTTCAAAAAGTGTGTGTGTGTGTGTGTGTGTGTGTGTGTGTGTATATAAACTGTTAACTCGGTGAAAACAATTTAAACAATTTAATAGATGTAATTTGTATTAATATACTTGATATACTATATCCAAGAGCTACTTGAAGGACAAATGTCCTGTAATATATTTAACTTAACAAATATTATGTTTATTTACATTGTACAAAACATGTTTCAAGTATACAAATACAAATTCGTAAGGTAAACTTCCATATGTATGTGTGGGGTAAATGAGTATTAGGCTTTTGCTAGTTGTATCTCACGTCAATAAAGTGACAAGAGAAGTCTATTGCACAAATAAGGCTCAGCGGGTATGATGAACCATGTGAGTTGCCTAAAACAATGGTATCAACAAAAAGAAAGCCTTCAGTTTCCTCCAACATCTCATAAAACCTTAAAAATAATTTTCTAAATATCATTATAAAATAGACTAGCATCAATGAGTACTGGTCCATACTTGCATAAGTATTTATATCATGTAAGATGGTAAATAAAAATAAAAAATAAAATCAAATGTATATTGCTCCACTCAATTCTAAGCCTTAGATTTAAAACAAAGATTTAAAAAAGCAGAAAATTATTTATGAACGATAGTAGTTGCTTTGCCATGAAAAATGCATGCATAAATCATTTAGATAGTATGACTGCATGATTCATACCTTACATAAATGATACCATTGTCATGACTATCTTTATATAGCTCGTATATACACCATACGTCCCAGCATCACTATACTTGGGAGATCTAATCCATCCATCAGGTTGGTCGAACATGGTACATGTCTTTCGAAAAATAAAATCTTGTCCAATCAGCATGTACACTCCAATATTGGAAACATGTGGATGGGTTGGGAAAACTTCAGCTACGTTTTTCAGAGCTATACATTTGGTTTGAAAACTATGGCCCACCCAACCAGTGGATCAATCTGATTCTTGGATTAAGATATCAATATAACAGTGGCATTATGGTGGATGGGTTAGATCTTGGTCCCTATACCATGTTCCCACGTGTGGCATGTACACGAGCTTTATTGCACACTTGTATGAGCTTATTAGCAAAGCTCTTAGTTAATTATTGTTATAAGTTAAAATCCTTATCGTAAGTTTAAAAACTACTACATTAGCTTTTTTCCTAAAGAGTGTTTGATATATTAATACATGTGGATGAAAATTGGACAAAAAAAAAAAAGAACAAGAACACAAAAAAAAAAAAAAAAAAAGGACTTATAAATTTAATATTTTAATACACTGATTATATAGAAGTCATGATGGCAGTACATACTCACAGTTAAAGAGCCAAATTATCAAAGGGTTGAAATTATTTACTTGTAAACTTGTTCTTGTTGGTGCATGACATACAAAGTGATATCCCAGTTTAGATATCGGCATATCTTATTTAATTAAGTAGGAATATACTAAGATATTTTAAAAGATAAATGAGGTATGATACACATTTAATTGAAAACTACTTAGCATTTAAATCCTTTATAAATAAGTAATTTGTAAATGAAATGGTTCAAATTCCAGGTGATAAGTTTGGATTTATTATGAACTGAATTTACGATATTTAATTAGTTGTCTTAGTTTAATAAAGAAGTGATCATGACTAGAAAATTATAATTGTTCAAAAAGTGTGTGTGTGTGTGTATATATATATGTACAATGCGCTCCAGCTGACGATAAGCGCCCGTGAGATTGATTTGTGTGGGCCCCACCGTGATGCATGTCGACCATCAACACCGTGCATTTGATGGGTACCCTTTAAATTATGGGATATCCCAAAAATCAGCCATATACGGAACTCAGGTGGGCCATACCATCTAAAATCATGTGAAGACATGCCAAAAACATATAAAAGCACTTGATGGTGCCCACCTGAGTTTTGAATGCTACTGAAACTTGGTCTGAACCCTCATCCAAGTGGGACACACATAATGGATGGGCTGGATTTGCAAACCACATCTCGGTGGGCTCAATAAATGATTATGAATGTTTTAATGGTGCACGGCCCCTCTCCACTTCTGTATGTGGTGTAGCGCACAAAAGTCACAAATTGACTTGATTTTTGACACCTAGGCCCACGATAGAATGGTGCATCTGACTGATGGGGTAGATGTTCGAAACGCATCACGGTGGGGCCCACACAGCTCAACCTCATGGGGCGTTAAAATTAGCTCAAGCGCATTGTACCTTTTCACACATATATATATATATATATATATATATATATATATATATAACCTTTTATATATATATATATATATATATATATATATATATATATATATATATATATATATATAGTGTTAATTCAGTGAAAACAATTTAAACAATTTAATGGATGTAATTTGCATTAATATACTTGATATACTATATCCAAGAGCTGCTTGAAGGACAAATGTCCTGTAATATATTTAACTTAACGAATATTATGTTTATTTACATTGTACAAAACATGTTTCAAGTATACAAATACAAATTCGTAAGGTAAACTTCCATATGTACATGTGGGGGTAAATGAGTAGTACTATTAGGCTTTTGCTAGTTGTATCTCGCATCAATAAAGTGACAAGAGAAGTCTACTGCACAAATAAGGCTCACCGGGTATGATGAACCATGTGAGTTGCCTGAAACCATGGTATCAACAAAACGCAAGCCTTCAGTTTCCTCCAACATTTCATAAAACCTTAAAAATAATTTTCTAAATATCATTATAAAATAGACTAGCATCAATGAGTACTGGTCCAAACTTGCATAAGTATTTATATTATGTAAGATGGTAAATAAAAAAATCAAATCAAATCAAATGTATATTGCTCCACTCAATTCTAAGCCTTAGATTTAAAACAAAGATTTAAAAAAGTAGAAAATTATTTATGAACGATAGTAGTTGCTTTGCCATGAAAAATGCATGCATAAATCATTTAGATAGTATGACTGCATGATTCATACCTCACATAAATGATACCATTGTCATGACTATCTTTATATAGCTCGTATATACGCCACACGTCCCAGAATCGCCATACTTGGGAGATCTAATCCATCCATCAGGTTGGTCCAACATTGTACATGTCTTTCGAAAAATAAAATCTTGTCCAATCAGCATGTACACTCCAATATTGGAAACATGTGGATGGGTAGAGAAAACTTCAGCTAAGTTTTTCAGAGCTATACGTTTGGTTTGAAAACTATGCCCCCACCCAACCAGTGGATCAATCTGGTTCTTGGTATAGGGCATCAATATAACAGTGGCATTATAATGGATGGGTTAGATCTTGGTCCCTATACCATGTTCCCACGTGTGGCATGTACATGAGCTTTATTGCACACTTATATGAGCTTAGCAAAGCTCTTAGTTAATTATTGTTATAAGTTAAAATCCTTATTGTAAGTTTAAAAACTACTACATTAGCTTTTTTCCTAAAGAGTGTTTGATATATTAATACATGTGGATGAAAATTGGACCAAAAAAAAGAAGAGAGAGAGAATATTTATTTCAATAGTTTTGATGGATTGTGTGCATAGCACACTGCAGTCATTGGTAGTTTACCTCCATCTGATTACATCTTAGAGATGATGTGGCCACTAAACCTTGTATCCAAGCACACATGTTGAGACCAAAATTAATAATAATGCAATCAACAAGTGGGCCCTCCTATTAATTTATTTCAAAACATAATTAGCACATCTTTGGTAACTCTAACATTCAAAAGAACTATTTCGCAGCACATACGATAAATGGTCCATGTTCCACAAACGGAAACCATATAGGCTGAGATGAAGTCCTTGATGACTTAGACATTTTTTTTTTTTAATTATATCCATACCATTAAATGGACCATACCCTTTCGCTAAAGTAGCTAAATCAGTGAGTCCTATGGAGAGTCTATCAATTCCTACTCTTCAAGTTTTTTTTTTTTTTTTTTTTTTTTTTTTTTTTAAAGATGAAGGAAAGATTTATTTATGGACTGTTAAATGTCATCACCACCTCTCTTGAATATTCTGGAGTCTTCCGAAAACTTCCAGACATTTCTGAAAAATTCTAGAATTCTCTAGAATCTTCCGGAAACTTCTAGAGTTTGATAGAGTTTTCTTTACTCTTCTGAAATGTTCCAGATTATGCTATAACATTCCGGACTATGTTAGAATCTTCTGAATTCTCTTAAAATGTTCCAGAATATAATAGAACCTTATAGGATATATTTGGAAGCTTCTAAAACTCTTTAGAGTTATATTGATTCTAGAACCTTCCATAGCTCCCTATAAATATGGGGAGAGCCTCATTATGTACATACACATAAATACATCAACAACAAAGAGTGGTTCAAGAGTGAAGGCAAGGTGTCCAAGTATTAAGAGTTCAAAAGAGTTTTTTCCTTGTGCGTGTGAGTTATCATTCAAGAGTGATAGTTTGTGAGTGTTGTAAAGTATACCCTTGTTGTGTACAAGTATTTATAATAAATAAAATTACATTTACTTGTTGTGTTCAACTCTTCAATTTGGAATCAGAGCGAGGTTTGGTCGGGATCCGTTTTCTAAGGAGATCGTGCATAGTTTGGAGACTGTGAAGTTTGTTGGCTTGCTTGGTAAAGGGAGTGATAATCACACCAAGTCACGTTGGCAGATCTTGTGAACACAACGAGCGGAGTTAAGAGGCTTAACAACCACAACTATCAAAGTTGGAGGAGTCGCATTAAGTCCTACCTTGAAGGGCAGGACTTGTGGGAGGTTGTTAATGGGGATGAGATTATCTCACCTCCTAAGGAAAATGCCGAAGCACTCCGAAAGTGAAAGATTAAGGTCGGGAAGGCAATGTACGTGCTCAAGTCAACCATTGAGGAATGAGTTGCTCGGACGAATCAAGGATGACGATACACCCAAGATGGCATGAGACACATTTGCATCATTGTTTTCAAAAATAAATGATGCTCGACTTCAATATTTAGAGAATGAGTTAATGTCCACCACCCAAAGAGATAAGTATATAAGCGAATACTTTACAAAAGTAAAGGATTTATGCCGAGAAATTTCAGAATTGGATCCTAAAGCAAATATTGATGAGGAAAGAATGAGGAGGATCATTATACATGGGTTGAAGCCCGAGTATAATGCTTTTATCACGGCAATACGAGGTTGGCCTACTCAACCTACTCTCATAGAATTGGAGAATTTGTTGGCCAATCAAAAAAGTTTATGTAAACAAATGGCTGGAGTGTCTATAAATAAGGAAGAGGAAGCACTCTACTGCAATAATAAAAAAGGCGGACATCGACAGCAGAACAGAAATGGCGAACAAAGTCAGCAGAACTTTGGAAAGTCCAAGAAGAGAGAAGAGCAAGGAAGAAGTCCTCGGACAGGGGGAGTTCAATCCGACAACAACACAAATAAACAATGATTCTTCGTATCTTGAAGGTATGATATAGAGTGTTTCAATTGCGGCAAGAAAGGTCACTTTGCAAAAAAATGTTGGTTCAAGAAAAAATTAGCCGAAGGTAACTTAGTGACTTCTAGAAATCACCAAGAAAACAGTGAAGATGACTGGGACTTTCGGGCATCCTTAGTAGTGTCTGAATCCATCAAAGGAGATTGTTCAGAGAAGGAGATAAATTTTGATGAACCACTCGAGCAGTCTAACACAGTCACTAACGAAGTAGCTGCTTCCTCAATAGTAACAAAGACTGGTGAAATAACCTTTGCCGCAGTTTCTAATCAAGCAGCTATCAACTACAGTGACGATTGGATCGTTGATTCAGGGTGCTCAAATCACATGACAAGTGATAAGAAGAAACTGTTAAGTTTATCCACCTACAAAGGAGATCGGGTGGTGGTAACAGCTAATAATTTAAGGTTGCCGATAACTCACGTAGGTACGACTACTATCACACCTCGATTTAGCCCTCATCAAGTAAAGTTGCAAGATGTTTATCACGTGCTAGAGATGAAGAAAAACTTGTTGTCAGTATCACAACTGACATCTTCTGGTAATTATGTGGTATTTGGACCGGAGGATATTAAGGTGTACCGAAACCTTAAACCGTTAGGTACACCCATTATGAAAGGACGATGTTTGGAGTTAATCTACGTAATGTCAGCTGAATCAGCTTATGTAGATAAGACTCAGAAAAATGAAACTGCAGATCTCTGGTATGCACGTTTAGGGCACATGAGTTATCATAAGCTGAAGATAATGATGAAGAAGGCTATGCTCAAAGGTCTTCCCCAGCTGGATGTTCGAGAAGATATAATTTATACAGGGTGTCAATATGGTAAAGCACATCAATTGTCATATAAAGAATCAAAGTTTAGAGCTAAAGAATCCTTGGAGTTCGTCCACTCAGACGTGTTTGGACGGATAAAACAGGTATCGGTTAGTGACATGCATTACATGGTAACCTTCATTAACGACTTCTCAAGGTACGTTTGGGTTTACTTCATGAAAGAGAAGTCAGAAACTTTATTAAAATTTAAAGAATTTCGGGAGAAGGTCAAAAGTGAGTTCGATAGAAGGATCCGATGCTTGCGAACGGATAATGACAGAGAGTATACGTCGAAAGAGTTCTCAAATTCTCTAAAGGAGTGTAGAATTCGACGACAATTGACTTGTTCGGCCACTCCACAACAAAACGGCGTTGCTGAAAGAAAAAATCATCACCTTACAGAGATATGTCGCAGCATGCTACATGCTAAGAATGTGCCCAGCCGATTCTGGGCAGAGTGCATGCAAACGGCAGCTCATGTGATCAATAGGCTACCACAAGCAAAACTAAGCTTTATCGTACCATTCGAGAAGCTGTGGAACATAAAGCCCAAAGTGAGTTACTTCTGAGTCTTCAGAAGTGTATGCTATGTGTTTGTGCCTGATCACTTGCATAGCAAGTTCGATAAGAAGGCGATTCGTTGCATCTTTTTGGGCTATAGCAGTAAAAAGAAAGGGTGAAAATGTTGCAACCCTGCAACTCGTCGGTGCTACACATCGAGGAATATTGTCTTTGATAAAGCCTCATCATGATGGTCGCCACTGAAGAAGGAGCTGCCAAACTTTCAAGACTTAGAAGATGAACTGTATGAGAAGATGGGGGAGACAAGGGAAGGAGAAGAATCTCCTAGTTCAACTAAGGAGTTGATGCCTACAGCAGGAGATGGTAAGCAAGTGTCTAATTTGTCTGGAACACCAGATAAATCTATGAGTCCATGGCAGACTGGAATACATCAAAATAGTCCAGAAAAGCTTCGCCCAAGTCAACAAGAGGTTGCGGTAGACAACCCACCACTTAGGAGGTCAACTAGACAAAGAAAGCCTAACCCAAGATACGTGAATGTTGCCTTAGCAGAAGAGAAGACCGTGAAAGAGCCAACGACATTTGAAGAAGCATCCCGAGACATAAATTGGCAGAAGGCAATAAAAGAAGAGATTAAGGCATTGAACCAAAATCAGACTTGGGAACTAATTCTAAAGCCGTGAAAACTAACGACCAAGTTGCAAACATACTCACGAAAGGACTTAGCAATGTTAAGTTCACTAAATTCAAAAAATAACTTGGCATGGTGACCAAGGTAGAATTGTGAGAGTTGGTGCTGAGGGGGAGTGTTAAATGTCATCACCACCTCTCTTGAATATTCTGGAGTCTTCCGAAAACTTCCAGACATTTCTGAAAAATTCTAGAATTCTCTAAAATCTTCCAAAAACTTCTAGAGTTTGATAGAGTTTTCTTTACTCTTCTGGAATATTCCGGATTATGCTAGAACATTCCGGACTATGTTAGAACCTTCCGGATTCTCTTAGAATGTTCCGGAATATAATAGAACCTTATAGGATATATTTAGAAGCTTCTATAACTCTTTAGAGTTATATTGATTCTAGAACCTTCCATAGCTCCCTATAAATATGTGGAGAGCCTCAATATGTAGATACACACAAATACATTAACAACAAAGAGTGGTTCAAGAGTGAAGGCAATGTGTCCAAGTATTAAGAGTTCAAAAGATATTTTTCCTTGTGTGTGTGAGTTATCATTCAAGAGTGATAGTTTGTGAGTGTTGTAAAGTATACCCTTGTTGTATACAAGTATTTGTAATAAATCAAATTACATTTACTTGTTGTGTTCAACTCTTCATGGACCTCAGTAGATCATCAAATTAAAGAAATCTTAGGCATGTTAATTACCTTAGTGGATCATCCTATTAAAGTAGATGGAAGATATTATTGATTCCTTATTTGTATATTTGGTGTAAACCATATACTTAGTGTAAATTATTTGAGTTGAGACTTTGGTGTATGACTTGGAAAGTATGACTCAATTCTCTGGGATCACAACACTAAGGCATGCAGGCTAGTAGCGAATGTGATGAATACCACCCATAATTGTTGTCCATTAAATATGGTGATGTATACCATTCATAATTGTAGTCCATGAAATAAATGCGATTCCCTTTGAACCCTGCAAATGGAGGATCATCTAAAAAACATATAAACCTATAAGAGAAAAAGGGGAGGACCATCTAGAAAATATAAACCTACAAATTAAAGTGGAGGCCCTCATAATTGTGGATTAGCCTGATTCTTAGGGCATCTAAATTTCATGATGGGGCTCACCTGATGTGCGAATTATTGGATACAGTGCACACACCTCAGTGGGCCCACGCCTAGTGTAGAATCCTCTACAATACCTCTTTTAGGCAGTGGGTGTGACAATAAAGTCAGTTGGGCCTACTATATTGGCCATCGATTGGGGCATAGATCATGAGATAAATGGATGTTCAAGATAGGTTGTTTCTTCAATGGACCATATCTCCTCATTCATTGATTAGATTTGGACAAAGTTTGGTCTTTGTGACATATTCTTGCAACATATTCTTTTAGAAATTACAGAAAACTCGACCAGCCTAAGGATAAGTTTGGCTAGCCGAAGTATCGGTTGGCTAACCCGAGCTCTGGTTCGGTCAGCCTAAGGTTACGCAGAATGTGCGCAGACTGCGTAAATTTGAAGCGGTTTACGGATTATTCCAACTCGGTGCGAAAGTTGGAGTTCCTAATATATAAATAGTTGTTCCTAGGATGCTCCAAAGTGTCTTTAAAATATTCTAAGGCTTCCTAAATTATTTCAAAAGGTTTCTAAATAGTTCTAAAGTTTCGAAGGGTGTAGCAAGGGTGAGATTTAAGGATTTTTCAAATTGGGCACGTCCATTCTCTTCGTAATTTCTATTTTCATAGTAGATTTCTATCGCTTTGTGCCGTGGTTTTTTTTTCGAAAAGGTTTTCCACGTTAAATTGCTGCGTCCTCTTTGTGTTTGCTTGGTGCTTTTGAATTGCAATCCTAAATTCATCTCTGCGTGATTTTACCGTTTATCCCAACATTACAATCAGGCAATATTCAAGTCCAAATATCTGGGCAGTCTTGATTGGCATGGGACACTTATTAGATATTTTGAGCTATTTATGAGATATCCAACGCAGATATCACACGTATGTCTAATTTCCCTTCAATCTATCTATATCCACAATTCAACATTGCGTTTAATTGAACTTTAATCTCTACATATCGGCAATTTATCATTAAACTTTCTAGAATAATAAAGGTTAAAACTTATAAATTGTATAACATTTTCTTGCAAGAATGCACAAGAGAAAAGTATTAAAATTTTATAAGATTGGCATAGGTGAACCAAATTTAATATCATAGCAGTAGCAGGTTTATCTCATACTCTATAAAAGATAGAAATTGAGATAATATGGACAAATATAACATATTGTCAATTTTCAGGCATTTATTGTTTGTATGTAGCCAAAAGGTTTGGTGAAAAAAGTGCTTACTTTCAGACATTAAGGCATTTTTCATGCAAATTACCAAACAAAAATTTTCAAGATTTAAGTACTAAAATTCAGTACATAAATTAATTTTAAGACACTATTTTTCAATTTACCAAACCACACCTTAAAAAGTGTTACTGAGGATTTTTGTCCATTACTATTGCTATTTCCTAACTAAAATGGGTTCTAACTCCTCAAGCACAAGCACTTGCCACATATTCCACTCATCCGTCCACTATACTCCAGTGGGCCGCACTTGCAAGAGAAAGAGGATGGTTACAGAAAGGATAACCAACGGTCTGCATTCAACATACATTTTCTGATTTTGAATTTTGGAAAATTTTCATACAATCCAAAATAAAATAAAACAAACTGAATGTATTGGAAAGGAAATGACTCAATACATCATATTGTATTGTGATAGGGTACGTGGTATTTTAAAGGAAATATTTTGAAAAGTGACTTTATATATGCTTGACATTTGACAAATGGGGCATGTATCATTTCCCATATTGGAAATTATGGGACTCACGATTTTTATTTATATGACTCATAAAAAACATTAAATTCTCTAATCCTCTAAATAAAGCAATCGTCAAAGGATTTAATTCTGGTTCTCACATAATGATTTTGAGAGAGAGAGAGAGAGAGAGAGAGAGAGTAAAATGTCACTAGAAAACCACTAATGAATCTCATTAGTAAAATGGGTAGGGTGGGCGCTTAATCCTCTGAGGACCGGTTAAGATCGATGGAGGTTGTTATGGGAAGATCCGGGCCGATTACGAGCAGAAGGACCGACTGTTCATTACTCCGAGCGGAGAGTCCGAAACCTCGGAGTAATACTAAGAGAATGAGTTAGGATGGACGAAGCTCCCATTCTCGATCAGCTTCTTCCCAGGGGCAATCGGAAGGAAGAACATCTGGGGTGTACGATCGACTCCGCACAAATACCCATCATGATGCTGAGGAGGGCTGGCTGCATTATTTGTGAACGGATCAAGAACTCGGCTCGTCATAACCAGTCATTGGATCGGATTAGTATCGTCGTCCTCAGTCTAGCCGAGCCGAGGTATCTCCGAGGATAAAGGCCCCACGCACTAAGCGGAGAAACTGCCATGAATAGATATGCGCTATTATCTCGCCCACAGATACACATATTGCGAGACATGATCTCCGGATTCTGAGCAGTATCTCTACGATCCACGAACCCCCCTGATCGTGCCGAGATTACCGGACGCGAATTGAGCAATGAACAGGTATAAATATTACATCATCCCACGATAACAGGTACGCAACTTCGGAGACTCCCTCTCTCCTAAACTTAGACCCAGATTCTGTTGTCCTGACTTAGGCATCGGAGGGTCCCCCGGCTTAGCCAGGGTCTCCATTGCGGACGGTTTATGTGCAGGATTCCAGGTCCGTCACCTGTTCAGAGGGGAAGAGGGCTGACCAGATTTCGACCTCAACATTTTTGGCGCCGTCTGTGGGAAGCTGATACAAAAAGTCAGTTTCCTATTCTGAATAGCTATGGCTAGAGGGAAGAAGAAAGCTGTGGTGGTGGAACCGGAGCAGACCCGCTCCTCATCATTACTTCATGCGGAGTCTGCTCCGGGCCCTTCTCAGCGTTCTCGCAATCGTTCCAACAAATACCGCGCTTTACAAGGCGAAGTGCAGGCCTTGCGCGATGAGTTGCAACGAATGAGGCAGGAGCGTGAGCCCCAACAACAACCTGAGCGGAGAAGTCCAGTACCAGAAGAAGTCGGACCAACCGTTCAAGCTCATTCAGCGACAAGAAGCCCGAGGCGCGGGACATCTCCGCAACAATCCAACAGAGCACCAATGTCGGCTCAAAACCTTCCCCGAGCTCCCACCAGGAATGTGACGACTAGAGTCCCGACGGATGTCCCAGCCGCCTCGGCTTTGGCTCCAACTGACCTTCGTCACACCCTGGAAAGGAGAAGGAAAGAAGGATGCCACGAGTAGGAGAACACTCAGGAAGAAGTGGCGGAAAATAGAGATCCCTGGGAGTCACGATTTGCGGATCTGAATAATCAAGTCGATGCTTTCTGAAACAAAACGGCGGCCGTCATCAATCCCGTGTACCGTTGTTCAAGCCATGATGGAAGAAACCAAGCCTCCGTTCACCGCAGAAATCATGAACGAAGTGATGCCTCAGAGATTTCGGATTCCGCCTGTCATCCAATACTCCGGGTCCGGCGACCCATCAGAACATGTGGAAGCTTATCGTTCGTGGATGCAGATACAGACTGCGACTGATGCAATGATGTGCAGAGGATTCTCCATCACTCTGGCTGGGTCCGCTCGGAATTGGTATCGACAACTCAAGCCTGGATCCATAAGTTCATTCGAAGAGTTGTCTCGGTCATTCCTTACCCCAGTTTATAAGCGGTAAGTAAGAGAAGCCGAAAGCCCAATACCCACGCTCACCATCAAACAAGGGCCAAAAGAATCCTTAAAAGATTACATTGCCCGATTCAACGAGGAGGCGTTGCAGGTGGAAGACTACGACGACAAGATGGCACTCGCCGCAGTATGCAGCGGCTTGAGGGAAGGAAGGTTCGCCTTCTCTATAGGGAAGAACCCGGCAAAGACGTTAGCCGAGCTCATTGCTAGAGCCCAGAAATACGTTCATGCCGAGGAATTCTCCGCTACCCGCAAGAGTATCCAGGTAACCGAGCCGAATGGGAAAGGGAAGAGGCCAAGGAACGAGGAGCCCCAAGCCTCGAGGAAAAACTCGGATGATCATTCTTCCCGGGATCGTCGACCGAGTAGAAAGCCAGAAGGAAGATTCCGTTCCTACACACCTCTCAATACTACAGCCGAGCAGATCTTACTAGATATCCGCGGCGAAAAACTTCTCAATTGGCCAGTCTGTATGCGGGCAGACCCAGAACTCCGCGACAAGCGCAAGTATTGTCGCTTTCATCGAGATCATGGCCACAATACCGAAGAGTGTGTAGATCTCAAGGATGAAATCGAATCCCTCATCCGGAAGGGCCACTTACGTAGGTATACCAAGCAAGAGAAAACTACTCGGAAAGAGGAGCGACCACGCGGACGCCCCAAAAATCCGACCGAAGAACCTGCGGAGATCCGCACTATCTTCGGAGGTACATCAGGGGGAGGAGACTCAAACAGAGCCCGAAAGGCCCATTCCCGAAGGAGCCCAGAGCATTACGTCAATCTTACCAAGCGGCCTAATAAAGAACCGCGGGTCAGTCCCTGTAACCTCACATTCACAGAAAATGACGCTCGGGGGATTCAACACCCACACGATGACGCCTTGGTGGTCACTATGACCATAGCCAATCATAAGGTGTACCGGGTTCTCATCGACACTGGAAGCTCAGCCGACGTGATCTACTCTGAGGCCTTCGAAAGGATGGGGATTCCACAGTCTCGTCTCAGGCCTGTGAAGACCCCCTTACATGGCTTTGCCGGAGAAAGAGTAATCTCCGAAGGAGCTATTTCCCTCCCGGTGACTGCGGGAGAAGGGCAACATCAAGTCACCTTGATGGTGGACTTCCTTGTTGTCAACGTACCATCAGTGCATAACGTAATTATGGGCAGACCCTCCCTCAATGCAATGCGGGCGGTCGTATCTACTTATCACCTGATGATGAAATTTCCTGCTGAAGGCGGAACAGGTTACCTCCGAGGCGATCAACGCGAGGCTCGGAGATGTTATGCTATTGCAGTTCGAAAAGGGTCTGTAAAGCAAGCGCTCACTGTCAATGTCTTGGACCCGCGCGGACCCACCGAGAACAAGCCAATTGAAGATTTAGAAAAGGTACCACTGGACGAAGCCGATCCTAGCAAGACGGTTCAACTCGGAACATCACTCACGCCTGAGCAACGTTCCGAGTTGTTAACTTTCCTGCGACGACACAGGACGTATTCACCTGGTCGCACGCGGATATGCCAGAATCTCTCCGGATGTTTTGGTCCATCGGTTGAACGTGGATCCGGACCACAAGCACCGTGAAATAAAAGAGGAGACCGTTTGATGCCGAGCGGTGCGAGGCCATCATTCTGACGAAATCTCGGTCTGTTGGGACGCCACCATAGAAGAGGTACATTACCCGGAATGGATCGCAAATGTGGTGCTGGTTAAGAAGGCAAATGGCAAATGGAGAGTTTGTGTGGACTACTCGGATCTAAACAAGGCATGTCCGAAGGACAGTTTCCCGCTGCCTAGGATCGATCAACTAGTAGACAGTACTGCGGGACACGAACTACTTTCCTTCCTGGATGCCTACTCTGGTTACAATCAGATCGCGATGCATCCCCCAGATAGGCAGAAGACTACCTTTGTCACCGACAGGGGACTCTACTGTTACCGGGTCATGCCATTTGGCCTGAAAAACGCTGGAGCCACATACCAGAGGTTAGTCAACCAGATGTTCGCAAGACAGATCGGGCGCACAATGGAAGTTTATGTCGATGATATGTTGGTGAAAAGTGTCAAGGCATCCGATCACTTAGCGAACCTCGGAGAAACCTTTGAAGTCCTCCGAGAATATCAAATGAAACTGAACCCAGCAAAGTGCATTTTCGGAGTCGGCTCGGGAAGGTTCCTCGGATTCCAAGTCAGCCAGAGAGGCATTGAGGCTAACCCCGATAAGATTAAAGCTCTCCTCGACATGAGCTCGCCTCGGACTGTCAAGGAAATACAGTGCCTTACTGGACGAGTAGCAGCGCTCGGACGCTTTATATCCCGGGCCACTGATAAATGCCTCCCCTTCTTCCAGCAATTGAAGGGTCATAAGAAGGCCGAGTGGACTCCGAATGCGAGCAAGCTTTCCAGCAGCTGAAACAATATATAGGCTCACCGCCTCTGTTATCAAAACCGGAGGAAGGCGAATCTTTGTTCTTATACCTCGCAGTCTCGGCCTCGGATCGGTCACCACTGATCGGGGAAGTAGGGAACAAACAAAGACCCGGTATATTATGTGAGCAAGGCCATGGTACCAGGAGAAACAAGATACCCCGCTCTGGAGAAGCTCGCACTCGGCCTGGTCGTCTCGGCTCGGAGGTTGCGTCCATATTTCCAAGCTCATTCGATCATCGTGTTAACCGACTCCCCCCTCCGACAGATTCTCCAGCGCCTAGAAGTCTCGGGTCGGCTGACCAAGTGGGCGATCGAACTTGGAGAATTTGACATTACGTTCCGACCAAGGACAGCAAAGAAAGGCCAGGCAGTGGCTGATTTTATCGCAGAATTCACCGTCCCAGAAGAAGGGCAGATTAACAGTGAAGATGAAGTGACTCTGCCTGACCTCCCAAATAACTCACAGGTTCTTCCAGAAGCCGGATGGATCCTCTACGTGGACGGATCATCTAACTCTAAACGAGCCGGGGCAGGGATCGTCTTGATCGCTCCCGACTCCACAATCATCCAATATGCCATTCGACTCTGCTTCAAAGCTTCCAACAATGAAGCTGAGTACGAGGCATTATTAGCCGGGCTCAGGTTGGCCGCCAACCTCGGAGTCCAATCTCTGCAAGTTCGATGTGACTCTCAGCTGGTCGTAAACCACATTTCCGCTGATTATGAAGCCAAGGAAAATCGGATGATTGCTTATTTAGATGAGGCCAGAAAGCTGATCGAGAAGTTTTGGAACTGTACGGTTCACCAGATTCTGAGGACGGAGAACGCATGGGCTGATGCCCTGGCAAAGTTAGCGTCAGCCGCAGAGGGAGAGATTCCACGAATCGTCCCAGTAGAATTCATCGAACATCCCAGCATCGATCGAATAGAGAAAAAGATGATTAATCCGGTGGATAATAGTCCAAGCTGGATGGACCCGATCCTTGGCTATCTCGAGTCAGGAGAGGTTCCCTCAGACAGACAGGAAGCCAGACGCCTAAGAGTCCGAGCAGCAAGATACATTATCCTGAACGGAACTCTATATAAGAGAGGGTATTCACAGACATATCTCAGATGCCTCCGACCCGAGGAAGCAGAATATGTCATCCGGGAGATTCACGAAGGGATCTGTGGAAACCATTCGGGCAGCCGAGCCCTGGCTTTAAAAGTGCTTCGGCAAGGATACTTCTGGCCAACTCTCAAAGAAGATGCCAAGAGATATGTTAGAAGATGTGACAAGTGCCAACGTTTTGCGCACGTGCCTAGGCAACCAGCAAAAGAAATGACTCCCATGAGCGGTCCGTGGCCTTTCGCTCAGTGGGGGATCGACATCATCGGCCCTTTGCCAACCGGAAAAGGACAAGTCAAGTTTGCCATCGTCGCTGTCGACTACTTCACGAAGTGGGCCGAGGCCGAGCCTGTCGCAAAGATTACCGAACAGAAAATAATTGACTTCGTCTGGAAGAACATAATCTGCAGATTCGGAGTTCCGAATACTATCGTCTCAGACAATGGCAAGCAGTTCGACAACGACAAATTCAGGGGTATGTGTAAAGGGCTCGGCATCAAGAACGCTTACGCCTCGCCCCGGCATCCGCAGTCCAATGGGCAAGTGGAGGCAGTAAATAAAGTCATCAAGCACCACCTCAAGAAGAAGCTGGAAAAAGCAAAAGGTAACTGGCCGGAAGAACTCCCATTCGTCCTTTGGGCGTACAGAACCACAGCTCAATCTTCCACTGGAGAAACTCCGTTCTCGCTTTCGTATGGGTCGGAGGCAATAGTGCCCGTTGAAATCGGCCTCCCTACGGCTCGAGTGGTTAATTTCAATGAAGATCAAAATGCTGAGCAAATCACTGCCAATCTGGATCTTCTGGAAGAAATCCGTGAAGTTTCAAAGCTCCGTGCTGCCGCTCGACATCAACAGGTAGCCAGATTCTACAATTCTAAAGTGAAGATCAGGCGATTCCGACCAGGGGACCTAGTTCTTCGACGAGTCTTTCAGAACACGGCCGAGCCAGGAACCGGAACACTCGGCCCTAACTGGGAAGGACCATACCGAGTGGTCCGATCAACTAAGCCCGGATCCTACCACTTAGAAGATCTCGAAAACCGCCAACTCCCCCACCCGTGGAATGCAGAGCATCTGAAAATTTACTATCGATGTAACAAAGCGCTCCGAAGCGACCATCGACCTTTGAGGTCATTCAATAATGTACGCCCCCGAGCGACAAGCCTTTAAGGTTATGAATAAAAGCACATCCAATCAGCTTATCCTTGCCATCAACAAAGATCAAACGGGCTAAAATTCTACAGGCGCCTCCTCTTAACCGAGGAGATAAAACTACGAGGCGATCCGACTTCCCACTAAGGAAGTCGGACCAATTTCTACAAAGGCATCCCCCCTTAACCGGGTGGGCAAAGCCAATGGGTAACTCCGACCCCCTAGTAAGGGAGTCGGTCCCACCTACTCGGAAGGCCCTCCGCTGAAAAGCGAAACGACTTGATCCTTTTAAGGATCAGACCGAGGCCCAAACCACATCCGAACAAATCAAGGACTCGGCTCGACTGCATCACATAGTAAGTAAGAACGACCAAGAAAAAGAAGTGGGGACCCAAAATTGGCTCTCTCATTAAATGATTACAAAAACAAAGTACAAAAAAAAAACAATACAAATAAAGGAAACGAAGTCTTCAGGAGGGCAGAGGAGCTTGGGAACCGGGGGCTTGATCCGGGTTGGTCGGCTCTCGGACGGCGAAGATCGGCGGGGTCCTCGGGGGAGAGGATCAAGGTCAAGGTCCGGATACGGACACGGACCTCGATAAGGCATTCGTCAAAACCGCGGTCATAAAATTTGGCGGCCTCGACATCTCTCTCCTTCGAGGTCTTGTATGAATCTATTGCTGCAGTAACTGCCATGGCAAAGGAGGCTTCAGCCTCGGCCTTCTGAGCTTCCAGAGCCGCGGCTATGGCTCTGCTTTTCTCTTCTACAGCCTCAGCCTTGATCTTCTTCTGATCCTCATTCAGTCGGGCAATCTCCTTAGCCAGGATGTCAGCTCGGACCTTGGCATGACCCAGCTCAGCCACCGCCGCATCACGACCTGCCTCGAGGTCCTTCGCGACCCTCTGAAGCTGAAGCAGTTCAGACCTGCTGCCTTCAAGCTGGTGACACAGATCACTCCGCTCCAGCTGAAGAATGGAAGCCTTGTCCCGTAAGACTCCCGCTTCCGTTTGGAGGGTCTCCGTCTCTGCCCGGAGGGCTCCCACCTCGCTCCTGAGGGCTTCGACCTCGGCGTCAATTTTCCGACGCTCTCGGACCCTCTCCCAGCATAGGAGGATCCTCGGAACAGACTGGTTCAAAGCAAAGAAATGAGAAGGAAATAATAACACAAAAAATAGCTACAACTTCAAAGGGACAGAAAGTACCTGATAGAAGACTCCAGCCAAGTCTTCCAAGAAGCAGTCGTCCGGTTTATCAAGAAGGCGAGAAATGGATTCCTCCGAAACATGTTTCGCCGCCCAATCCGTCAGACAGGACATGTGATAACCCGGCTCGAACCTTCCTCTGCTCGTACCAACTTGAGCCGATCCCATCTCTTCTCCGGCTCCCGTCCGACTGCCAGCCGAGGGTTGAGCCTCTCCCTCGGCATCACGTATAGCCTCCCCCTCATTACCCGGTTGGGTGATCATGGCGTCGGCCATTCGAACGGCTTCCTCCCTCTCGGAGGATGATTGAACTGCTATCAACGGAGGTTCTAACCTTGCTCCTTCACTAGGAGGAGCGGCAACGGATGGAGGGAGGGTTGCCCCCGTTGCTGGGGCAGAGCCGAGGTTAAGGCCGCGCAAAGATACGACCATTTCAACACCGACCGGGGCCCCCGTGGCTACACCCGGTAGTGTTGGAATTGAGGACACAATTGCAGATGCAACTGCCCCCGGTAGTATTGGAATTGGGGACACAATCGCAGATGCAGTTGGTCCCTCAACCAAGGGCGCTGAGGTAGGAAATGGAGCTGTATCCCGAACCAAGATGTTCGGGATAGGGGGAGGAAGTGCCGCCCCCTGAGCCGCAACCGCTGAGGCAGAACCTGAAGGATGAACTCTATGAGCGACCTTCTTCCTCCGAGCTACCTTCGCGGGGGGCTCAGTCCTCAGCATCTCCTCGGCAGACAGCGCAGCTTTCCTCCTCCGAGAACCGGACGCCTCGGCCATGCCTGTACAGCAGAATGATTAAGATAACGTTACTTCGAACCTGTAAAAAAAACTGATTGAAAATAAGGATACTCACTGAGCGAGGTAGAATGCGGCCTCGTCTTGCAAAGCCCCGATCGATAAAGGTTAGCCGCTGTAATCAGATCTGACCAGCGGCGATGCTCCTCCGAATATGCCCTCGCTTTGGCTATCTGGTTCTTCTGGTCCGAGGTAATGAAGGGTACGCCCCTCGTGAAACCTGCAGGACAATTTTTCTCTTGAGTGAGGTTGAAGTAAAAAGCAATGTTTAAAAGAAATCTCGACCCAACCTGGCATAGTGAAGCGAACAGGAACCCGAGCCGATAAAGCCCCGACCTCTGCTGCCGGCGCCTCCCACTCGCCTGCGGCCCAAAACCACTTGTTCTTCCAGTCCTTATTCGAGGACGGAAGACCCAAGATGAGCCCTGACCCCTTGCTACCCCTGGTCGCGAAATAGTACCAGGGATCGTTGCCTTCGTGCTTGACCAGGTACAAGTTCATCAGCTCGGCTGGCGTCAACGCCGAGTTCCCTACTTGGTGCCAGATAATGTAAGCGGAAATTAGCACTCTCCAAGCATTAGGCGCGAACTGTCCAGGCGCGAGCCCTAAGTAAGCGGTTAGAGCTCGAATGAAGGGGTGCATCGGGAGTCGGAGTCCGCACAATAGGCCACATAAAAATATGGCTACCTCCCCGGCTGCGGGATTGCCAGCAGCATCAGAGGGCTCGGGGGCCCTGATCCGAACGGAGCGAGGTATGTCAAACTCCGTCCGAATCCATTCCATTTGGGACTCTGTAATTACAGAGCCCCCTGGAACCAATTCCGACGCCCTCCCACCAGGGGGCATCTCTAGAACATCGGCGGTGGCAACTCTGGGAGCTCGTCTTGCCCCTTTCTTGCTGACCTGGTGAGTCCGAGTTCTCGCCACTGCCTGTTTCCGGGGCCGGGGATATAACGGTACTGCTTCGAAGGAACCTTCAGAAGCCCCTCTTCTGTTATCAGAACTCCCCAACTCGGAATCGTCATTATAACTCCTAGCCATTTCCCTATCGGAAGACATCTTGGAACAGAGATGCTAAAGTTCAAACTCACCCGACAATCGCCGGAGATGGCCTCAGCAAGCGTGAGAACAGTCGAAAACTACTTCTGCCGGAAATCGCCTTCTCCGTTAAACAACTCAAATGCCAAACGATAGCAGACGAATGAAGACCCTGGCTAGGCCTTTTATGGAATAAAAAGGCCCTGCATTGAATGGTCTGTAATAATGGCTGCGTCGGAATCATGGCTGGCCGACTCCGAGTCCGACGTGGCGTTACATCATTGGTTCAAAACATGGTAAAAGTAACGAAATCCTCCTCGATTATTGTGTGAGTTAATCCACACGGTACCCGAGCGCAGAAAAGAACGCTCGATATGACGCCTCGAGAGCACGTGGCAATCACCCACAAGTCGATAACGATTCGAAATCCCAACCGTCGCCACGTGTTCGTTCATGGTTAGCTCGAAGCCGCTAAATCTCTAGTGCGAGACGTTTCACACGAGAACCATAAATGGGCCGAAAAACTGAGTCGACTGATCTTCCAGTTGATTACTCTCCGAGCTCATGAATGACCTCAGAGAGTAGGGGGCTTCTGTTATGGGAAGATCCGGGCCGATTACGAGCAGAAGGACCGACTGTTCATTACTCCGAGCGGAGAGTCCGAAACCTCGGAGTAATACTAAGAGAATGAGTTAGGATGGACGAAGCTCCCATTCTCGATCAGCTTCTTCCCAGGGGCAATCGGAAGGAAGAACATCTGGGGTGTACGATCGACTCCGCACAAATACCCATCATGATGCTGAGGAGGGCTGGCTGCATTATTTGTGAACGGATTAAGAACTCGGCTCGTCATAACCAGTCATCGGATCGGATTAGTATCGCCGTCCTCAGTCTAGCCGAGCCGAGGTATCTCCGAGGATAAAGGCCCCACGCACTAAGCGGAGAAACTGCCATGAATAGATATGCGCTATTATCTCGCCCACAGATACACATATTGCGAGACATGATCTCCGGATTCTGAGCAGTATCTCTACGATCCACGAACCCCCCTGATCGTGCCGAGATTACCGGACGCGAATTGAGCAATGAACAGGTATAAATATTACATCATCCCACGATAACAGGTACGCAACTTCGGAGACTCCCTCTCTCCTAAACTTAGACCCAGATTCTGTTGTCCTGACTTAGGCATCGGAGGTCCCCCTGAGCTTAGCCAGGGTCTCCATTGCGGACGGTTTATGTGCAGGATTCCAGGTCCGTCACCTGTTCAGAGGGGAAGAGGGCTGACCAGATTTCGACCTCAACAGAGGTAATTTTTTACTATATGCATGACTTTCCATCAAATTTCCTTTTTTCGACTTGAACAAAACTTACTTTACCAATTTAGACTCTTACTTGTACGGACAAACCAGTAAAGACGAAAATACTCTTACTTTTCAGCGGCTTTTACTTGAAAATCAGGGATATTTTCATCCAAAACCCTTTTTCCATACCTGAAAATTTTATTTTCATAACATAAGTTTTTGGCCTTTCAGAAAAAATAAAAAATAAAAAATGCATAAAAGGTAAGCATCTACAGTGCTAATTTTTTCTTAAGATGGTTATAAAACGGTTCTTAATAGAGGAAATAAAATTCATGTCCTTTTCTTTTGAGAGACTACTCTTAACTCACCGAGAGGTTTCTAACAGTGGAGATCTTTCCCAGTGGAAGATTTATAAGGATGATCAAATCCGTTAGAATGTATCTAGCTGTGCGGAGCCCATCATGATGTTTCAGTGACATCCAACCTGTCTATTAGATATGCCCATCTGATGCTAGGTCCAGATATCATAATCTAATCCTAAGATGGTCCGATGATTTGAACCATTCCTATTCTCTCGTCCCTATTATTTCGTAATTACACTTCAATGATAATCCTAACCTTCAAAATTTATAGTTGAATGTGAGCCGTTGAAAAAAAAATTCTTGTTCTAATTTTATATACATATTGATGGTCACGATCATCTGGTCGGCAAAAGTGCCCTGTCGTGGCCCTTATGGCATAGGGTTCACAACATGGCCATCATCGTACCACTCATCATGTGGGCCCAATGGGCGGCTATACAGGCAGAATACCTCAAATTCCAATCATCCAAATGGACAGACCGGCTACTAAGTCGTGACACATTAGAATGTTTAAGTGTCATTGATCTAATCCGTTGATTTTCTGCATGGGGGACCATGATTCATTGATCTAATCCGTTGATTATATGGATATACTACAGATAAAGGATTACCCAAAAATAATTACATATTGAAAGATCCCACCCTCAAATCCATTGACATCTCCTGGACCTTAATCTTAATCAATCCATTTGCAGACCACAATCAAGGGACAGTAGCTTCTAGTTTGGTAGATTTTTGAAAAATCTGCGCCCTACAATATATAGTTCAAGAACAATGGTGTGGATGACCAAACAATGAGGCCCATTTGTAAATTGTGCATCATTAATGCTTCACATCCTGATGCATCTTTTATTCACAACATTTTTTTTTTTCCACACAAACATCTTCACACCCACACACACCGCATGGTGCACATAGCTCTCTTATAACGGGGCGGCCTAGATCCATGCGCTTTCGGGCTTGGCCCGCTTCAGGCAGGGCCCGAGCAAAAAATACTCGACCAATGACATAGGGAGGGACGTGATGAGGTCGATCACGGTCTTCCTCAAGGCGATAACATAACTATGGGGATAACATAACTATTCCAAATTCACGGAGTTTCTCTTGGCTCCTCACAGAGATACGCCGAATCCACGAGGGAAAAATAAGAAAATAAAAATATAATTGATACATGATAAAAATGAATTTACAACCCTTTAAATTGTGATACTAAACCTTGGAAGAAGTTTCATAACCAAACTCCAACAGAAACTCCCTAAAATTCGTGACATACTATAGTAAACTTACTATTTATAGACGGTCATGATTGCTACTAGACTTAATGGTTTTTTGCCAAAAATAGTAAGTGTCTAATTTGGGCTTAACCATGTTATTCTATTAATTTTTCTAAGCACTTTTCCCGTTGGACACAACTCCTAAAGCTCAAAGGACGAAGTGTTATAATCAAACTAAAACTTACTATAAATAGTAAAAATGAAAATAAAATTTTCGACCATCAATCTGATATAATTTCACAAATTCAGTGTGGGAAACCCGGTGTAGCAGGTTGGGTGGCTAAAGTAGCTTCTCCTACCCCAAAATCTTTTTTTTTTTTTTAACACACACACACACACACCACCACACACTCACGCCATGGTGGGATTTCACCACCTATGGGTAGGGGTGCACACGGGTCGGTTTAGTCCAGTTTTGAGGTAAAACCGGAACCGAATCGTTCCTGACGGTTCTGAGATTTTCGGAACCGGAACCGAACCGTTAGCACATTAGAACCGAACCAGAACCGGACCATGAAAACCGGTTCGGTTCCGGATTGGTTCCATGGTTCTGGCTTTTTAAAAAATTTAACAAAAGAAAAAAAAAACGGTGAAAAAAAAATCCCTACAGTCACTTTGCAATTTTCTCAGTGTGGCCCACTCCACATTCAAATCATCAATCTGTACCGTCCATTGTTTACAGAAGGGAGATTTAACCCTTGGCAATGTGGCATTCTGAAACCATGCAGGCTGTTGTAGAATTATGACCGCAGCAGAGTAGATAAGCTCATGGGCCACGCTGATTTTCCTCCAAAAGCACTCTATTCCTGATGGTTTTTCGTCCTCAATCCCATGAACGGAGTAGATTTTTCAAAAGACGTCAGTAAGTGGGCCACCAAATTTCACAGTCGCCGTATGTCAACTCTGTTGAAAACAGAGCTTCCGTCATTTTATTGTGGGCCACCATCATGCAGGGAGAGATGGATCTGAACCGTTCATCAGGTAGAGGGGGTAGAACCCATCAAAACCATGTTGAGCTTTCTTAACCGTGTACATCCTCGTGATCTCTACAACGATCGAAAGAAGGCCGTCTGACTGCTTTTAAGGCTTGATTATTCAGGTGGGCCATATCATCAGATAATCAAAGCTCACTATTCACGGTCTAAATTCCAAGAGGAAGTCAATGGACGGTGTGGATCTGGACCACGGTTTAACGGATCGGGTCCACGGTTCGGTTAATGGTTTGGTTCGGTTCTGTGTGCCCCTTGAACCGGAACCGAACCGTATCCAACAGTTCCGGCAATTTTGGAACCGGAACCGGAACCGTTGATGTCTAGAACCGGACCAAACCGGACCGATCCAACGGTTCCGATCCGGTTCCACGGTTCTACCGGTTAAATGTGCACCCCTACCGATGGGTACTGGAACCCTCAACCAGGTGTCGAAACTCCTGAGAGTCTACCACCGGAGTAAGAGTAAGGACCCCCTACCCCAAAATCATATATGGTATGTCGAATAAGTCATTCCAATTTGTGAGATACGCTTGTTTTAAGGTTCTGCCAGTCCGGATCACTTCCACCTCCAATTGGACTTTCTCGGGTCCATCTTAGACATAAAAGTGTCGCAACCCACTCTACATCAATCAAGGCGTAAAATTTGAGTCTTTCTATGAACTGGCCGTGGTTTGGGTTGCGTCTAAGAGCCCATCAGCCCTACTTGCATCCAACCTAGCCCAGCCCATCTAATGTTTCAAGGGCATTTTTGTCGATTTGCATGATTGCAAATGTAGAATGAACAGTGGGTGGCCGAGCTTGGACCAGGGCTATGCGTATCATAAAGAACTGGGTTTAGGCCTACTTGTTTCAGCCCATCCCGAGCCTCGGTTCAGGCCAACGTTTTTACTTTGTGGTAAAGACATTGTCAGACAGCCCAGCCCATTGACAGTCCTAACTGGTCTGTGCACCAATCATGTATGTCAGTAGCTTTTATAATCCACCGCTACATATAAGTATGGCCATCTAATTCCTTTAACAGACCGGAGTAGACTTTAGCCATTCGATTTGGATTCTTTTCATTGAAATAACTGTTTACGTGATAGGAATCCCTTGGTATGCTTAAAAAAGGACTTTCAAATTTAATATTTTACTCCATTGATTATATAGAGCGTATTTTCTTTAATATTAAAAATTTTAATAGACTTTCAAATTTAATATTTTACTCCATTGATTATATTGTACTACACGACTTTTTGGAATAGATGATTTACCAATTATTCTTAACTTCCACATATGATGCACATATTGGCAAATTTCATCTTCCCTATATTAGCCTTTTTTGGAATAAAGCAACATTAAAGAACTTCCATTATATATGTGATCATTATTTGAATATGTTATGTTTATCTAGAAAGTATATAATTGGAAAAGAAACCTATTTAAATAAAGAATTTCATGAATAAATATTAAACAATATGTGATGATTTCAAACACACTATTTCTTTTTAAGATTGAAAAGTGTATTGCGTGATTTTTGAATAATACTTCAGTTTTTAACCAATTAAAATTAAATATTAGCAACACATGTTGAAATTTGTTATTAACTAAAGGTAAAATAACTTTATAATAACGGACCATACATCAATTAGTGTGTCTGAGCACTGGTATAAGCATCATGAATATCAAATAAATTATAAGTAAATAAATTCTAATATTTGTCTTTCACAACCACACACAAATTAATGACACATTCAAAAAATCAAGATTTGAGTGTTGATTTGATGCAATTTTGCTTCATATTTTCGAATGCAAAATCATGAGCAACACCTCTAAAGGTTGCAACATGTTACCAAGTACAAAGAAATAATAAAGGCCAGGCTTTTGTTTGTTTAAGATAAGCATCATATTGAACGGCAGGAATTAAATATACATTCATGTGATGCAGCTCCGGTTGGTTATAAGCTTTTGATTCTTATGTAAGCTCAAAATTATGTGAGTGCAGCTGAAATCAATTTAAAGGATAACTCCATTGAACAACAATCTGTGCATGACAATGGTGAAAATTCCTCAAATTAACAAAAGATGAGCCCTCAGTTTCCTCCAACATCTCATAAAATTTAATAAAAAAGCAGACGTTAATAAACATTAGTCCATCTCTGCACAAGTATTACATATACTTGTTCCATACAATTCTAGCCTTAGATTTAAAAACAAAGAGAAAAAGGTTTATTCAATGAAAAATGCATGCATAAATCATTTAAAACCCATGATCCCATGGTTCATGCATTAGATAATTGATTCCATTCTCACCGCGTTTCTTTATTTAATGAGCTTCACTTGTTTACACGCCACACAGGCACCAGTATGGCACATACTTGGAATCTAGTCCATCCATAAGGTGGGACCAACCTTGTACATGTTTTCCCGAAAACAAAATCTAGTCTAATCAGCATGTAGACCCCAATATTGGAAACAAATGGATGAGTTTAGAAAACTTTAGCCAAGTTTTTCTAAGATGTACGTTTGTTTTGAATACGATAGCCCACATGACTAGTGGATCAATCCAATTCTTAGACTAAGGCATAGATATGATAGTGCCTTTATGATGGATGGGTTGGACCTCGGACCCATCATACCATGTCCACACATGTGGCATGAGCTTTATTGCAGACATGTTTAGGCTTAGCAAAGCTTTTAGTTAACTATCAGTAAAAGTACTTATCATGAGTTTAAAAATAATTAATTATCTATTTTCTTAGTGATAGATATGTTTGTCAATTGGATGAGAAATGGACAAAGGAAATAGAAATTTTACTTGTTCACCTTCGTCCTCTGTGATTTTTTTTTCACACACTCACACCCGAGACACTCACGCACACCCACCCCACACACTCTCGCATACTCGCACCACAAGGGATGCTCAAACCCATGACCTCGTGTTGAAACTCCATAGAGTCTACCACTGAGGTACAGCAACAGGCGCCATCTTGGATGTGATGTAGCAACCAAATCCTATATCCAAGCTATACATGAGGAGGCCAAAAATAATAATGGTCCAATCAACAAGTGGGCAATCATATTAATATTTCTAAACATTGGTCCAAGCAATACTTTAGCATATTTGACATATGTGGCTCTTGAAGGTAGATAGTGGCACATGTGTAGATTGGCACATTGGAACATGTGACACATGTGGAGTGATTGAAGATGGACAATGGCACATGTGAGTGGTTTGCACATATGGGGCGCAAGCGTAAGATGGATGGTGGCGCATGCAACGGAGTGGCACATGTCCAATACAACAGAAGATGGACAGTAAAAAGGTTAGCAAATGCCATATACATGTATGGGACATTGTATATGTGGGGCCCAAGTGAAGATGGTTAGTCATAATGGCACCACATGTGCAATACAATAAAAGATGGACAATGGAAAATTGATACATGCAACACATTTGAGGTGCTTCATGAATGTAATGCTTAGGGAAGATGGATGGCTGTTGTAATGACTCCAAATTTTGTGCATAGGTGGGTGCACTTGTATACTCCACATAACCGTTTAACCGGGCTTAAAAATATAACTTTGTTTTTAAGAAATAAAACTAGCTATAGCTAGCTTAGTGGTAATTACTCTCTTAGTAGTAGAATAGGTTGTGGGATTATACCTGTCACTCTGGTTCCTATGGTATTATAAGGAATTTCTTACAGGTTGTTTGTACTTGTTATCTTTTATTTATTTATTTATTTATTTATTTATTTATTATTATTATTATTATTTTCTATTTGCAATACGTTTTACATGATGAATGGAACAAATGCGCACATATAATGGCATAGTTACATTGGTTTGGTGTACAAGAAAGCACCTTACACAAAAAACACAAACCTCTGAATATTTGTCCTTCTTTGGCTTTTGAGTTGGGAATTTCTGTCAGGCCCATGCTGACGTGTGGGGTCCGATCCACACAGTTCATCTTTGTGCTGAGGTTGAAATATGCTAGAACGTTGAAAATCAAACCAATCTGACATACCAATTAGATAATGAGTTTGAGGGTAAACTAATGTTTGGGACTGATGAGAGTTTGATCAAATTGATATTTGGTTCCCGCCTTTAATCACACAGTGGACAATTGATTGATTTAGATCTGACCAAGGTACCTCAAGTGAGCTTAGATCTAGGTCAAAAGATTAAAAATTTTGAAAAAAAAAAAACCTTCATTTAGTTCTTTAAAAACCAAAGTTGACTTATGGACTCTGTCGGTTTGACACACAAGATCGTCTATCCAACTGACAGAGTGAAATCCCAAATAAATTAGATGGAGCTACACTTTGTTGGTCCGATAGACAAAGGGAGGAAAAGAAACAATTTTGCTACCGTAACATTCAATTGGGGTGACTGACAGAGAGTAATTGGGTTTAATACGTTATGAATTTTGGGAAATGGATTGATGTGAAAGTATAATCAGTGGACCATAATTAATTATCATTAATAGATAGTGAGAGGGCAGAGCTTTGTCGGCGCCTTCCTTCTTCCCCAACTTTCGGTTCTAATTTATTTTCATGTTTTTCTTTCTTTTTTAGATTAAGATGTTAGCTATGTTTGGCTATTCTCTTAGCTTAAGGCTAAAGGGTGAACTTTTTAATGAATTCTTATTGTTAATTCATTTTTAATTTAATAAACATGGTTTAGCTGATGAATTATAATTGAACTGATTGAATTTTTAGTAATGGAGAACATGTTGATATGTAAAATCCTTTCGTCTCTGCAATAAATGCTTGAAATTCCCTATGATCAAATACTTAGTTCTTAATAAGAAATTGATCAATTAAGATTCTTATATTGTTTGAATGTTTTAGATTAAGTTAGTTGTTCTATATTCCAATTAGAATGAATTCTAATTCAATTCCAATTGAGTTATCGAAGTTAAATTGACGAATTACTATAAGAGTTTGTTAAAAGCATATCCCTGAATCCTTAGTAAGCGTTTATTGATTGTTTCTACGTTATTTCAATTTAATCTAATGGGAAAACTCCATATTTCTATTCGCTTTTTAATTCTAATAGTATTTTTAACCAATTCAGTCCCTGTGAATCAACCTCCATCTTATGACTACATTGACCTCCATCTTACAAGTAATACTACATCGCAACCATGCACTTAAGGGCCCGTTTGGCCGGGTGGATTGGAAGGGATTGAATGGTATTAGGGTGGATGGCATGGATTTCAAGGTAATGATGGTGTTGTCAATGGATTGTCTTAAGATCTATGGGATTGCTATATCGAGTCTGTTTGGCATGCCCGGCCAATCTCGGGATTAAACCTTCTCATCCCTTCCAATCCCTCGAACCAAACATGTCCCAGGCAAATTTGAACGGATTAGGGTGGATTGGATGGGATTTAAAGGTAATGATGGTGTTGTCAGTGGATTGTCTTAAGATCTATGGGATTGCTATATTCCGGGATTAGTTCACCCAGTCTGTTTGGCATGTCCAGCCAATCCCGGGATTTAACTTCCAATCCCTTCTAATACCATCTAATCCCTTCCAATTCGCCCGGCCAAACAGGCCCTAAGAGTACTAAGAGTGTAACAAGTATCAAGTTCTCAGGCCATAGGCCATGTGATTACAAAGGCATCGTTGTACATCCTACAAAGATAAAGGCAGTAATAAAATGAGAACAACTAGAAGCTTCCTCAGACTTGTTGGTTATTATAGAAAGTTTATTAAGGACTTTTCCAAGATTTCCAATCCATTGACTAATCTGATTTGGAGGACACACTTCCTTGGCAAAAACACAATTAGAGAAGTTTTTGAAAAAAACTAAAACACTGCTAATCCCATTTATGGAAAGAAGAAGCATGGAGCCCTCCAAAATATGAAGTAGACTTAATCATGATTAAGTGGGATTCCTGACCTAGACGCACCCTGACTTTCCTCTGGGTTAAATTATGATCATGAAAAAGGTTTTTAAGGTAGACCCAGGTCCAACCTGACCATAAGGTGAGCCCGACCATGTGGATGTTACAAACAGGTGAACAGTTAGCCTAGTGCTTCACAACCTGACTAGTGGACTGACAGGGATATTTATTTCATGAATTGTGGCCTGCCTGACTAGTGGACTGACGCAACTGGGGTGAAGCAAGGACAAACGACTATTTATCAGTACCCCTATTGTGGATGGGTAGGATTGTGTACCGATGTACTATGCCAGTACGTGTGACATTCACATGAGCTACCTTGTACACGCATGTTGGCATAGCATCAAAGCACCGGTGGGGAAAGTTGCGCCCTGTTTTCAGAAAACAATCGTTGACAGCAACATCCAAACCAGCCATCAAACACACCATCGCAGCAAAAGTCTACAGGTGAAATTTCTGGCCCATTGTGTACTTGGATGGTCCACAATCCTCACTTGAATATAGCCGTATGATGCTTCCTGCAGGTGACAAAACACGTCATAACTCATTTTTAGTGGCACCCAATGAGGCTCTTGAGAATATTAGTAAGCAGAGCCCATTGAGGATGCAGACGAGAGGATCAGCTGCCCGCATCCAAGCCATGCAAAAGATGCGCCGGGTTAGACATCAGACCAATCCACTGATTGGGTGGGCCACAAATGTACAGAAAGTCAAATAATCATCATCTTAAGCCTTAGCAAAATTAACTGCAGCCATCCTTGCCGATGAGTGGACCAGCCTAATTTTTGCCCCTGGTGGTCTACTGAGCAACTCAAGGCCAACAGGAATAATTGGTAAATCTAATAAATAAAGAAAATCATGCACTAATCATGAACAGAATAATTCCAATTCCAAATACAAAACAACAAAATTGCATGCTTCCATGTTCTCAAAAACACTGCACCACTAAAAATAGCGTTCTAGTAATTTCTATTACCAGTAAAAGAACCTGAAATGGAGGAAATTTTGGGACAGAAGGCTTAGTTCATCCTCCTTATGAGCTCATTGATAAAAACTTCCCGGTTTCCGGCGTCGCCTCCTTCAACATAATGATTCCTCTTCTTATTAAGACCACCCAGCGGCGCCTTGAGCTTGAATGGCCACAAGAAGTTGTTTGCCTCCTTGAAATGGGGCCCAACAGTCATGATTTCGTGAATGAGATCCTCTATGCAAATTATTCCAAACTTACCCAATACCTATAAAAGAACAGTATCGTGTTAGAGAAAAAGGTGGAAACCAAGTGTAGTGTATGTGCATCGTATGCATATGAGCCTGAGCTTTCTACCTGCTCAATAACAGAGTTGTCGGCCAAAGCAATTCTCTGCTTGTTCACCTTGCCATAACCCCTCTTGTAAATTAATTCCCTCACGCTCTTCAAATTGGGATAGCTGAAACATACATCCTACGAATGAGATATGTGAGAAAAGAGCTTCAGCATGCTTGGATTACTATTTATGGGACCAAGATACAAACCCATATGTGACGTAAGGCTCAACCCTATGGAGCATATTCACTGTTGCCTTGTTGACCTTCAGAAACACCCCATTAAATATCTGTTTTGACCAAAAAAAGCATCACTACAATGGAGTTTTTTGGTTACTGAAATAGTAATGGGACAACGGAAACAAACAACTCTAACCGCACCTGCCTCAAACGCAAGAGCTGCAGAATTTTTCTTGTCTTTGGGTGCATGGCATTAATACTATAAGTAGAAAAAAAAAAAAAAACTAGTTGAAATATAGCCTGAGCAAAAGAAAACAAAACAGGAAAAAACAGAAGGGACATACATACCCACGGATGCGGATGATAAATAGCAACTTGGCTTCTGGGCTAACATAAAATCCCCCTTTCAACCTTGCCTCACGCTTCAACTGGATCAGCTCCTTGTCCTAAAGAGGGGAGAGAGAGAGAGAGAGAGAGAGAGAGAGAGAGAGAGAGAGAGATTAGAATACAACACAGATATAAGGGTAAAGGCGAAACAACAAATATAAATTCTAATTCCTTTCACCTGCTCCTCATACTCTTTTGCATACTGCTTTGCTCTATTGAAAATCAGTTTCCGGTTTTCCTTATTCTTCTTTTTTGCAGCGTCAATCTCCTGCTTTTTGGCCAATGCCCATTCCTCGCTCCGCTTCCTCTTCTTCAGCACAGATTCTGGAATCACAGCCACTGCCTTGGCTTCTTCACCCATCTCTCTGTGAATTCAAAGATATTCAAAATTCTGATTCTCCCAAAGACATTTTTTCACAAAGAACTGCAATTCATCCAAAATAAAATATCTGTTTTTTTTATTTTAATTAATTAATTAATTTATTATTATTATTATTTGAAAAAGTAAGAGCCTAAGAGGATAGAACTGTGAAACCAATTAAAAGCATATATTCAACCAAACTATAGATGTACCTAAAAACATGGGAGTTCACCAAAAGACCTAGAGTCATCCAAATGAAAGCAAACACCCAAAGCACCCAATACCAACTGACCATGGATTCATTCAAAACCTTAAATTTGACTAGAAATCCTTATCCAAAAATACAAGCTCCATCAACCAGCAACATGTAAGGGGGTGTTTGGTTTTCCAATTACAACAGTAAATGGCTGGAAATGGGTAATGATTACTTACTCCTGTAATTGTGTGGTATCATCACCTACATTTGACTGCAATGATGAGTTTGCTACCATTGTTTGTTTCACCTAGAAATCTCTGTAAAAATGGTAATTTTATAATGTAAAAATGTAATAACTATAATTTCCTTTACCTGTTTCCCTTACAAGTGTATTTAACTCTCGATTTATGAGCCGTATTTCTTGTTTAAATAAACGCCTTGAAATGATAATGATGGCTCATTTACTTTGTATTGTCCAGGAAATTGGAAAACCAAACATGCCCTATGAAAACACTTATTGAACCAATAGACCGAAGATCACAAAACCCAAGAGGGTCCCATGGATCCATCACATTCTTTTTAACTCATCCAAAACCCCCGCTGCATCATAACATACGAAACTACATGTATTGAAACAAAAGGCCTGTACATAAACAAAACCCTTGAGAAAACCAGATTCGCATACTCTGGATCCACCCCATATATAGTTCATCCAAAACTAGTTCTCCCAAAACGCTAGATTCATCAAACCTGACAAAAAGCCACATATTAAAGCAGAATGGCCTACATCAATGAAAGTCTAAGTTAGGGTGCTTCTTTGGGTGGTTTGTTTGTTATTTGAGTGGTCTTTGTGAGAGGTTTTGGATTGGGTTCGGAGTCTTTCAGCTCCTCTCTATATGTAGTTTTGTTTTCTCATTTCATTTTATTTTCCTTTCTGTTTCGTGTTTTTTATTTTATTTTATTTTTATAGATAACAACACTTTTGCTAAAACTCGCAAAAAGCAAGGCCTACAACCCACCTGACATTTGGACCAGCCGGATTCCTAGGGTGTCCCTGCACCCATCCACAATATCTCTCAAGACGCTACACCCTCTGACCCCTAAAGGTCAAGGGCTTTGACGCAACCTCACTAAGTCATAAGCCTTAGGAGTAGCCCCATCGAGCTATGACTCTGCTCGTTGCGGCCCTTGAGAGGGGAGCACCCAACAAGCGGGTTGGATGGCATATGCAAACCACAAAGGGAAACACGCAAACTGGAATGTTTCTACCTTAGGTGTTCCCATCCCCATTGTTTCCTATGTTGCGGCCCACCTAAATTTTGGATCAGCCTAATCTTTAGGCATGGACTGAAACGTGAACGGCGCACATGATGGACATGGTGGATGTCATGCACACATCACAGTTGGCTCTAGACAGCTCGACAGTATGGTAACTTAACATACAGCCAACTGCATATGATCACTCCACAAAAACATATATTTAGATAGATTACCAAAATATTGTCCAATATATCAGCTCATTGATTGAGTGCATCTGCAGAGATTAGTCTCGCCTTAAAATGGGGCGGGGATGCCTTGTCGTCACCGTTACAGGGGCTGTAAAGGCCTTCACAGGTCATTTTTTTCTGTAATGGCCGTTACGGCCTTTATGACCCCAAAATGTGTAATGGTTGCCACCGTTACCTTTACATAATGGCCTTTACCGCACACCATGCCTACTATTCCCGAAGCTTTCTAAGGTTTTACTATTGGGATGGAAAGGATTCTTCCATAGTTTCAAGAGGTGACTGATTCAACTACCCCTAGATTTAGCTCCTGCTCCTACTCCCAAAGTGAGCCATGGTTTGATTGTTGGGATTTAAGAGATTCTACCATAGGTTCAACAGTCAACTGCATATGATCACTCCACAAAAACACATGCTTACAAAATTGCCAAAATAATGTCTAATATATCAGCCCATAGAAAATTCAACCCATGGCGGTTACATCAGAAGTTGGAACCTAAAACCTTGAATAAATGCCTAAAAGAAACCCTCAGCTTGCTATAAAACCCTAAGGGCCTGTTTGGTTTTCCAATTTCCTATGAAATGCAAAGTAAACGAACCATCATTATCATTTTCAGGTGTTTGTTTAAAAAGGAATTATGGCTCATAAATCGAGAGTTAAATACATTTATAACGGAAATAGGTGAATTAAATTATAATCATTACATTTTTACATTATAAAACTACTATTTTTGCAGTGATTATGGATGAAACAAACAATGTAGCAAAATCATCATTGCAATAAAATATACATGATATCACCATACAATTACAAGAGTAAATAATCATTACCCATTTACAACCATTTACCGTTGTAATGGGAAAACCAAACAGGCCCCAAGAGAGACTATCTAATTAGAAAACCCTAGGGGCCGAAGGGCCTGTTAGGATACCACCAAATAAGTTACTTTTTAACTTATGTTAAGTAATTAAGTTACTTTTTTCACTTAAGTTTGTTTACTAAGCATCATGCTAAAAGTAACTTATGTGCTAATTATTTTTAGCTTTTTAACTTATGATTTTTCTACTTCTCTCTCACAGTCCATGCCAAAGGAGGCCCCACGTGGTAGATTGTCCACATTGAAGGTGGAGCTCACACAGTGGATGACCCCATATTAATGTGGGCCCACATATGGATGGTCCACATCAAAGGTCGGCCCATAATGATAAAAAGCCCACGTCCAAAGCAGGCTGATATGATGGACGACCCACTTCAAAGGTGGGGCCTGCTTGATGGACGGTCCACATCAAAGGTGAGCTCCACATGACGGGCAGTGGACATTGAAGCTGGCCCCACATGATGGATGGCCCATATTGAACTGGCCCCACATGATGGACGGTCCACATCAAAAGTCGGCCCCTAATGGTTACCAAACAAACTTATCGGCTGAATAAGTAGAAACCACAATAAGCTACTTATGGCATAAGTAGCTCATCCAAAGTAACAATCCAAACGCCCCCCCTAAAAGAGACCATGAACTAATTCAGCACCCTAGATTATACTCCAACTATTCATGAAGCTTTCTAATGTTTTACTATTGCAATGGAAGGGATTCTCCCGAATTCAGCAGGTAACTGATTCAGCTCCTACCACCCCTCCCAAAGTGAGCTACAGTTTTATTACTGGGATGCAAGAGATCTACCCTAGTTTCAACAGCCAACTGATTCAGGACCCTAGATTGAGCTCTGTTTTGGTTTTTATTTCTTAAAAAAACCCTATTTGGAAGAGGCATCTTCCACATTAGATGACATGTGAGAGGATGAGGTGTGATTAGGGTAGAGTTGTTGTTATTGTTTTGTTCTTTTTTTATTTGTTTCCAAATATAGTGAGTTTTGGCTACTAAGCCCGTGTGAAATAATATGAAAAACCACAAAGAATTTTCATTAAAAAGTTGCTTCTTCTTGCACTAGAGGGCGTCATGATCTACCTCAAAGTGGATCAAAACACATAGGTATTGCTCATTCATGACTAGAGATCCACCGATATGGTATGAGAGCAACGACATTCGGCATGCTCCAAGCCAGAACAAAGGCACAACAGTTGAAGACAATGGAGGCTAGGGTAGGAAAGTTAGAAAAGAAAGTCCAACATTTTGAATTCCTATGCAAAATCAAGGAGACCCAATTATCGAATAAATGAGATCTCGACACCCACATCGCAAATCATCACATGTTGGACTGTGGGCCAACATCACTGTTGCTGCCATGAGCCTCCAATATGAACAATTAGCTTTGTCTGTGCTAAAAGATAGGGGAGACCATACTCGTGGTTGAGATGAGCGGACTGAATATGATGCATCCAACAGTGGAGCTGACCACAGTGGAGGGATGCTGATTCAAGAAAGACACCTCAATTTCCCAAGGTTTGGGGGTGAAGATCCGACGAGTTGGATCTACCACGCAGTTTGATTTTTCAAATTTCAAAATACACTGGCTAATCAAAGAGTTTTGTTGGCTTCTTTTCATCTAGAAAGAAATGTAGTGCAATGGTATCAATAGTATGAGAAAATGCAAGAAACGCTATCATGGGCCAATTTTGTTAAGGCTGTGTTCATTTTTTTCACCAACTGATAATGAAGACTTCAATGTGGCACTGTCAAATTTACAGCAAACAAGGATTGTGTGGGACTACCAAACCAATTTGGAGCGTCTAGCGAATTGAGTAGACAGATGGACTGAAATGAAAGGTCTAATCGGGTGATTCATCTGAGGATTGGAGGAGATTGGGATTGAAGTCCAAATGTAGCATCCAACTACGGCGGCCACCATCAACTTCGCTTAGATGCAGGAGGAGAAACTTCAATGCCTGAGACTAAGTGGGAAGATTCCAATAACTCCCTCAGCCGCGAGCCCACCAAATAAACAATCTTGATCTCATACACGTGGCACGCATAAGAATATGTGGTGCGAGTGGGTCCTCATGCATTAGTGTGTGATGCGAGTCACGCGACATTGGGCAATATATGAGGCCACCCATGTTGGGTTCATGACATACAATCCAATCCGATTTGTTTTTTGTGTGTGAACCATCATTTTCTCCTTCACACCCAAAAATAGCAGATCCAAAACTCAAGTAGGCCACAAGTAAAATCATGACTAGAACTTCCAAAATCACGCGAAGTGAAACACACGAGCTTGGAATGACCTGACTTTTGGATTCTTCACACATCCCAATGGGGTAAATCTTATGAATGGATATTACCGAATGTAGAACACACAATGGGCTCCACACACAATCCAGAAGGCTTTTAATGGTGGCCCTCCACATCCCAACTGCTCCCTGTGGTATGGCCCACTTGATCTTTGGATCGGCCTCATCTACGGTCACCAAGGCAAAACTGAGGGGGTGCACATGATGGATGGATTGGATGTCACACAAATGTTATCTTGGGCCCCACATACAAAGCTTTGCAGTGGATCAGGCCTCAGAAATGGATACAACACCATCAAGATAAATGACCATTCTTTGGATGGTTAGAACTTTCAGTATGAAAGAAACCACCATCCACCAGAGGTTGTACTCATAAGAATACTCTAGATCAAGAGACCATGGACCCAACTTCCGATGCATCAGGAATCCATGCTTCCTACTCTATAAAAACCCTTCCTCCTTGCAGCCGTGCCATTTCTCTTCCAAAGAGCAACAATGGCTGCTTCATTCCAAGCAATCGCATAACAAATCTCCTCCCCCTTCTTCTTCTTCACCTTTTTCTCCAAGACATCCATCCTCAATCGTACCAGTCTCGTTCCATCTCATCCACGTGTCATCTCGACAGCCGCTGGAGAGAGCTGCTGAGAGAAGAAGGAAGAGAGAGAGAGAGAGGCAAAGTGCGTTTACAACAGTCTCGTAACACGAGGATTTCATGTAAATTCAAATGGGATTCTCAGCTATTGAGCGAGATTCCAAAGGGAGTTTTGAGGTAATTGGTTTGCAATTGAATCCAATGCACACCAAATACACTATGCAAAACGCACCTACTTTTCTCAATTCATTCGATTTCACACAAAAACAGCATGCTAATCGCAGGAAAAAAAAAAAAAACGAAAACGCTGCTTACCTTCTTCTCTCTTCTCCTCTCTGCGGCTGTCTGTTGTTTTGCTGATATGGTAGCGGCTGTTGTTTTGCTGATATAGAAGAGAAACTAGGGTTTAAGCGTTTTCATACTCGTGTATATGACCCCCATTTTCCGTGCCCTCAACCGCGACCCTAATTTCTAATTTCCTGTGCTGGATGCTATGTGGGGTCCACCGTGATGTTTGTGAGAAATCCATTCCGTCCATCCGTTTTTGGAGCTCATTTTAGGAGCGTTTTACAAAATGAGTTGGATGCAAGACTCACGTGGGCCACACGAGAAGGAAATTTAGGGAAAGAAATGTCTATCGTTAGAACCTTTTTCCGAGATTCACGTTGATCTTTATATTCCATCCATACCGTTAATAAGGTCACTGCTGGAATGAAGTGAAAAAACAACAAACTTAATTACAAAACCTTTGTACCAATGTTTCAACGGTGGTCATTGAATCCTCTGGTGTGGCCCACGTGAACGCATCTCCTAAAATGAGCTAGAAAATTATTAGACTAGGTGGACTTCTCACAAGCATTTATGTTGTCACCACACAAAAATTTCTTATGAAAGGCACGTGGCCTTTGTGGGAATTCTACATGTGAGTCTATTTTTTTCTTAATAATGTTGGTCCATGGGTTAAAAAATTATGTAAAAAGACCCCGGCCTCACCCAAGAAGATGTGGCCCTTACCGTGGGTTAAGGGTGGCCACATGAGTGAATGACAACTGTTGTGAATTTGGTCCGATGATTACAATTCCAATGTTCACCAAACATGATTTTTTTGGATCCCATGTTTCACTGTAGCAAAAATTCAAACATGGGATGGGATGGCTACAATACCATGGTATTTCGTGACATTGAATTTTATGTAATAATGATGTTAATCACATCTAATATAATTCAATACCATGGACCAAACACACCCTAATGCATTAATTTGATGGGACATAATACCTATCGAAGTGAATAAAAATAATTCCATGTAGGAAGATCTTACCCTTATATCTATGGCCTTTTTTTTTGGATCTTTACTTTAAGCATCCATTTGCGGCCCATGATCAAATGGTAGGAACCTCTAGTTTGGTGGATTTTGGAAAAAAAATCCTCCATCAACACATAAGAAAAACGTTGCAAATGACTGATGCATGAGTAATTCACAACACCTCCTGGGTACACATAGCTAGCCTTATCCCTGCCTATGGGCTGGGCTGCCCACTTGGGGCAGGGCCTGAGCTGAGATAGGACCACATAGGTTACATCTAAGAACTCATTAGTGAAGCCTAGATCCAGTCTGGTCCTTTATGTTTATGGCTTCAAGGCATTTTTTTTTTGGTCAAATCACAGATGATTGGAGATTCTGAATTCGAACTGCCTGCCAGAAAAGAGGGTGGGCTTGTGATATGGAGCGGGTCACGGACACTTTCATGGCAAAAATGGACCAGAGAAGGCCTGATCGAAGGCGGACATGATAAGGATTATCGGAACCTTAAACCAGTCATATCACGCAAATCCAAATGAGCTTTTCAACATATCATATATGATTTTGGGTAGGAAAAGCTACTTTAGCCTACCAAGCCGGCATTGTTGAGTGCCCACACCGAATTTATGAGATTCCATCTGATCCGCAGTCAAAAGTCCATTTTATTTTCATTTTTACTATAAATAGTAAGTTTAATTTAACTGAATTATAACTTTTGATACTTTGAATTGTAGGAGTCGTGCCCAACATGAAAAGGGCTTAGAAAAATTAGGAGAATAACATGGTTAGGCCAAATTGGAAACTTGCTATTTTTGGCTGAAAACCATGAAGTCTAGTAGTAATGGTGATCGTCTATCAATATTAAGTTTATTATTTATAGTAAGCCACTTTTTGGAGTGTTCGAGTCTAAAACTCAGGGTTGAGTTTACTATTTAAAGGATTGTAATTTCAATTTTTTTAAAAAAAATCATCAATCAACTTATTTTTGAATTTATTAAAAATTATTTATATTTTATCCATTGTATTCGAGTAAGCTTCATGAAGAATCTAGATAGGTCCATGGATTTGGGGTAATTATCCCTAAGGAAGATGGTGATCAACCTCATCGCGTCCTTCCTTGCGTCAGCTCTGGTTTGGACCTGGTCACGCATAATCATCAAGATTTGGGTTAAATCTATTTGTTTAGGCCCATTGCAAGCGGGGATGGCTGGGATTGGATTTTACTTACATCCTAATCCAACTTCAAATGCCAACAATACACGCTTTACCTAGCTCGTAATCAGTTCACCAACAAGCATTGGAACAAGTTTTGGGCTTGTGCCCAACATATACCTTTTGAGTTAGGCTGCATTATACCACGGTCACTGGTGTATTTAAGTAGGACCACATATTTCGAAAGGTCATAAATTTTATTTTATTTTTAAAGAAGAATATTAGATGGTCGACCTCATCACGTCCTTCCCTGCGTCAACTCTGGCTCGGACCTGGCCATCAAGATTTGGGTTAAATCTATTTGTTTAGGCCCATTGCAAGCGGGGATGGTTAGGCTTGGGTTTTATTTACATACTAATCCCACTTCACTTGTCAACAATACACGCATTACTTAGCTTGTAATCAGTTCACCAACAAGCACTGGAACAAGTTTTGGGCTTGTGCCCAACATATACCTTTTGAGTTGAAGTAGGCTCCATCATACCACGGTCGGTCACCGGTGTATTTAAGTAGGACCACACATTTCGAATGGTCATAATTTTAAAGAAAAAAAAAAAAGAAGAAGAAGAATATTAAATTAATATGGAAAATGATGCTTGAAGTCTCCTATTCCTTCCAGGCACTGTATATTCTCAGCTTTTCTATCTTAAATCAATGTCTCAATTTAGATGCATAAATAAAAGTTGCAAATGCAAGTTCCTGGTGAGATGGAAGATGATTATATCTGATCAAAGTATCCTCTTTTGCACTATCTCACCTAGCCTATTCCCCAAGAACAGGAGCATATTCATATTCAGTTGATTTAGATTTAGCTCAATCCATTAACATCCTTAGGTAAAGCCAAACACTCAATTTCCACAAACATCTCATTATTATATTTAGCAATAACTTAAACGATAATTTTCTAAACATCATATAAAAGCATACATGAACATTGATCCATACTTGCACAACAATTTACATCCTTTGAATGACAAATAAAAAAGGATTTACATCTATAAAATACGCCCTGATTTGAACACTTGACTTTCTATCATGACACCGTGTCAAATTACAATTTTCTCTAAAAACTAAAGCTTTCAAGTAATATGGCATATTAATGTATACCAATGGACCTTAACACTTTTAACACTATCTAACGCAAGGATGTCTTCCTCACGAGGTAATTGTTCTGAATCCACGAAATTTCTCTGGACTCCTCACAGAGATTTCTTGAATCCACAAGAAAAGAAACAAGAAAATATAAATAAATTCTATGAATTTTGAAATTCGATTGATGAAATCTCCTTACGCCATTAATAAAGAAAAAAATAAACCAAAATTTATAATTACCAAAAATAATAAAATTCTAACTCTAATAAAAATCATAATTCTAATAAAACTCTTCTAAAACTTAAATTTTAAAAATAAAAATTCCAAATAAACTTTTGCTAGAAGATTCCTAACATAATTACAAGTTATTTTTAAAAAGAAAGAAAATATAAAACTCTAAAAATAGAAAAATATTAAAAATTTTGGAATTACTAAAAATTCATTTTTGAGCTAAAAGCGCGCATTTTCTAACAAAATGGACAAATGCGACTCAGTATGTGAGTAAGTTCACCTTGGATGGCCCCTTTCAGTAAAGATTGATAAGTTGTGCACCCCATAACAATACTAAGATAAAAAATTACAGTCAATTTATGGTCCACTTTCTCTTGGCCCAACCATGTTAGGATTCTACATCACGATCTATATTTAATGAGCTTTGATGGTGTATACAAGTCACACATATGCCAACATGGGGAAATCTAATCCACATCAGGTTGGCCCATCCTCGTACATGTTTTTTTCCAAAAACAAAATATAGTGCCATCAGCATGTAAGCTACAATATTGGAAACCTGGTGTTTCAAACTTGATGAATGACTTTGATGAAAGATATTTATCATGGTGCCCCACACAAAAAACCATAGTTGGCATCCCATACCCACCATTCCTTATGGTGTGGGTTTCATCAATCTAATTTTTAGACCCAGGCTGAGGTGAGCACCTGATGGATGGGTTACTGAGTTATGAAGCAATCTAATTTCCATCCAGCCGTACGATCCACTACTCCTATGAACTAGACTTGCTTAAGAAAGACATAAGAAAGAAGGTGGTTGAGGAAAGGATAACCAACGGTATGATTTTAACATAAGAAAGAAGATGGTTGAGGAAAGGATAACCAACGGTCTGATTTTAAATTTTTGGCCTTTCATTTTGTACAGGTGGACCCTTGACACAGCAATTAAATCATTGGTACGAGGGGTGTAACAGTGGATGGTGCATGCAACATAAATATACTTCTGAAAGCTGTGACTCACAATCCAATGTGTACCCGGGCCCACTTGCTTAGAGGTTCTTATGATTTGAACCATCCCTATTCTGTAATTTCTACACTTCAACCAGGCTATTAACCTTTAAATTTTAGTGTCGAATAATGCATGACATTTATTTATTTTTATTTTTTTATTATATATTGTTCTCAATTTATTCAGAGATATATCAATGTTCTCAGTTATCTTTTTGTAAATTCCCCATCTAAAGTATGGTGTATAAGAGAAAAAGCATGAACGACTGAATAATGAGGCCCATTTTTACATCCTGCCTTATGATAATTTTACTGATGCATCAGTAATTCACAACACCATGCACCTGGACTTAGCCTTGTCAATGGGCTGAGCTTGGCCATTGTGATTTTTATCTTAAAAATTATTTTGATTTTGTCTATTCAAATTATTTAATTATTGACTCAGCTTATAATAAGTTTTTATAAATTGATGGCATGTGGAATTATGCTAACATACACATTAATTTGTACATACTGAATAGAGGAAAAATGTGTAACATGAAAATAAGAATAGAAAAGGATACCATTAAAATTTTCATAGAGTCGGTAATGAATTTTATTTGTCGTCAAAACATGGATACATTATTAACCAAAGAATTATCTGTGCCAGTATGTTTTCAATAGTATATGTCAAATCCTCATTTTTGTATTGCGTAGCTTAATTTTAGATTCGCCTCACCTTTTATTTTCTCACCTAATTTAAGCTTAAGAAATTGATGGATGACCTGGTTTTCGTACAAACATTGTATTTGTCATTATATAAATGGCTTGAATACAATTTACAACTTGTATGAACAAATTTAAAACATTCTCCTTCTTTATTCACCTTCTAAATAACAAAATAAGAAGATAGGTGCATTAATTACATTTTCATTTATTTAATAGAAGAAATTTTGTTTATTTTTCAGTTTACTAATTTTTTTCTCTAAAAATTCGATTATATGCTACTCTAGCTATAAAAAATTTATTCTTTTAAGAAAAATTGGGTAATCCTTATAAAACATAAATTCAAATATGAAGAAAGATCACATAAGATTTCATTATTAAAATCCTTATTTAATAAAATCTTACTTTCAAATAAATTTTATGATAAAAACTTTCAGAAAAGAATAAGAGAATGTAAAGTGAATTTTTGTTTAGCTAAAATCAAGCCTTCAACTTTCTCCAACATCTCATTTGAATTGAGTAATAACCTAAAAATTAATTTTCCAAACATTATTATAAAAGCATTGATAAACATTGGTCTATACTCTCACAAGTATTTATATTTTTTCAGGGATAAATAAAAAAGATTCAAGTGTATCTCTCTTCCACACAATTTAAGCCCATTGCTTTGCTATGAAATATGCATGCATAAGTCATTTAAAACCCATGAAACATGATTCATGCCAAATATGAGTGTACCATTTGTTAACAGCTTCGCTTGCATCAAGTCACACATGTGCCAGTATGGCACATACATGGCAAATCTAATCCATCCATTAGGTTGGTCCATGTGCCTGTTTCTCTAAAAACAAAAAATGGTGCAGTCATCATGTAAGGCCCAATACAAGAAACATGGTGATTCAGACCTGATGAATGGATTTGATGAAAGATCGATAGCACGGTGGGTACACATGAACCTATGATGGCCCTTGAGTTATGAATCGGTCTAACTTTAGAACCAGGGCCGAGGGGCGTACCTGATGGACTAAGTGGATGTCCCACATAGAACGAGGTGGGCCCATGAAACTTTATTGTGGCATTTACTAAAAAGAGATGTTGCAGGGACACGGATTAGCTAGCAGCGAGACTGGCTACTGAAGTGACATCTCACCAAGTTCTGTGGGGATGTATGTGTTGTATCCACACCGTCCATACATTTGGAGAGATCATTTTAGGGCATGATCTAAAGAATGAGGCAATCCAAGGCTTGAGTGGACGTCCACCATTTAAGCCTTTCGAAGGTTCACCATTTGAGATCCAACCTATTCATGTGTTAACGCATTTGAGATATAACCTATTCATGCGTTAACGCAGACATGAAAGAAGGGAAAACAAAAATATCAGCTTGATTGAAAACTTTTGTGGCCCTTACAACTTTTTAACTGTGGTGTCACTATCCCCACTGTTTTCTATGGTGGGGTCTATTACAGCTTTGGATTTAATTCGTTCTTTGGATCATGCCCTAATATGATGTCTCCAAATCGATGAACAATGTAGATACAAAACATACATCATGGTGGGGCCCACGGAATTTAGTGACATCACTTCAGTAGTGCGTCCCGCTACTCAGTAGCTAATCCTTGTCTATGCATTCTGGTCCCAATGGTAGGTGTATTCTAATAAGGACACCGGATTAGCTACTGACAGGCGAGACCCGCTAATGTCACTAATTTTTGTGGGGGCCACTCGTGAGGTATGTATTATACCCACACTGTCCGTCCATTTGGAGAAATAATTTTAGGGCATGAGCCAAATAATGAGGCAGATCCAAAGGTGGAGCATAGAAAATAGTGGGGGAGAGTAATGCTAACCGTGATGTTTATTTGAGATCCAACTTGTTCATAAGCTAACACAGACATGAAAGAAGGGAAAAAACAAATATCTACTTGATCGAAAACTTTTGTGGCCCTTAGGAGTTTTTAATGGTGGGCATCACTCTCCCCACTATTTGTTGTGGTGGGGTCCACTTGAGCTTTTGATCAACTCATTCTTTGGTTCATACTCTAAAATGTTCATTCCAAATGGATGGACGGTGTAGATACAAAACATATAAATATCACTATTGACCCTAAAAAGGCTTCAACAGCAGGCATTCCCCTCACTACTTTTTTACAATCATGTGGCCTTCTTGAGTTTTGGATTTGTCTCATTTTTTAAATCATGTCCTAACATGAGCTGGCAAAATGGATGGATAGAACGGGTTTCTCACAAACATCACCATGGGCCTCACTGAGCAATTCTAACTGATACAACCAATCCTCTCATTCCTGAGCTTGGGCTCGGCCAGACTTAGATTTAGGCTATGCATAATCATCAAGGGCTGGGTTCGGCCTTTTTTGGCCCATCACGAGCCGAGGCCAGATGGGGCTGGGTTTTACTTAATGGGATGGGAGTGACCATTTCAAACCCGGCCAATTGACAGCCCTAGCTAGCCTATGCACCAATCAAATGAGCGATGATCATATGTTTGATTTATAACTTAATTTGTTAAACTTTTTCTAACCCACCCCTTCTTCCCATATAAGTGGACTCGGCATTGACAATAAGAATTCGATTTGATTAATCTAGGTATCATACATATTGTCCTATTAGGAGATTCGACAGGATTTATGGTGGATTTCAAAATCCATTGCATTTGTGTGCCTACATTGATGCATGTGTCTTATCTACACCGAATATCCATATATGGCCTTTACACGTGGAAATTGAGTTGCATACGTGTAAATGTGATCAGCAGCTCATGTTAAATTTGGCCCATTGATTACAAGTCCTTAGTACACCAAACATGGATTTCAATTGATACAATATGTTCCTTAAAGGAAGAATTTAATTGCAAGCGTGAGATTGGATAGTCAAAATAACATCCAATTTCGAGACATATAGTCATTGTATAATAAGTGTTAGTTCCACCTAATGCAATTCAATAATATGTAATAACTCATTCCAAAAAAGCCCTAAAATTACTTTTTCCAAATTTAGTATAGATATGCTTTGAGTGCAAATTATCTAATACTCCGAGATCTTTATTTATAATTTCTGGATTCATTGTCCATTGTTTATGCATACATCATGACATTTGTTCCTATTTAAACATAAGGAGCCAAATTATCTAATACTGAAAGATCTTTATTTATAATTCAGAATAATCTGTGATGCTCCCACTCTACATGACATGCCGGGGAGGATAGACATAGAGAAGAAGATTTACAATTTAACAGCTCCATAATTCAAATAAAACAAGCCTTCAGTTTCCACCAATATCTCATTTTTCTACTTAATAAGAACATGAAAATTAGATTTCTGAATTTCTTTGTAAAACTAAGGATAAACATTGATTCATATATACTTGAACAAATATTTATATTCTTTAAATGATAAATAAAAAGAATTCAAATATATATTTGTTTCACGCAATTCAAGCAAGTTGTTTTGTAATGAAAAATGCATGCATGTATAAATCATTTAAAACCTATGAACCCATAGTTGGTGTCCTTATTTAATGAGCTTAGCTCGTGTACAAGTCAATACATGTGACAGCATGGCACATAAGTGGGAGATCTAATCCATTCATTGGGTTGGTTCAAACTTGTGTGTATTTTTCCAAAAACAAAATTTGGTATAATTAGCATGTAGCCCCAGAAACCTGGTAGTTCATGAACACGGGTCCTTACTCATGCTGTGATGGAAGACTCATAAAAGTTTCAACATGAGTTCATGGGCTCGCGACTTAGAGTAATCGTTGTAGTGAAATCCCACTGTGGCGTGAGTGTGTGGGGGTGTGAGTGTGTAAAAAGAAAATTAAAATAGAAAAAAAATAAAAAATGATGGAGACGAAGGTGACTCACCTGAGTGGATGTCCCACCACCAACATGGTGGGACCATGTAGCTTTATTTTTTATGCACACTCCAGTGGGGCCACACTTACACAAGAAAGAGGGGACGCGGGCAGGGCTCTGTGGGGCCCACAATGATGTAAGTGTTTTATCCATGCCATTAATCATTTTTCTTAGATCATTTTAAGGTATGATGTAAAATATTAGGCAGGTACAAATCTTAAATGGACCACAAAGTGGGGATTCAACGTCCACCATTAAAAAGTTCTTGGGAGCCGGAGAAGTTTCAGATCAAGCTTATATTTGTGTTTTCACTTCATCCACGTCTACATGACCTTATTAATAGTTGGATGGTAAAAAAACATCAGAGTCGCCCTCATAAAAGTTTCAATGGTGGGTGTCATTATCACTACAGCTTCCTTTGGTGTGGTCCACTGGATCTGTGGACCTGCCTCGTTCTTTGGACCATAACTTAAAATGTTCTAATAAAAGCGATTAACAGCGTGGATAAAATACTTACATCACTTTGGGCCCATAGAGCCCGGCCCGGACGGTACGCAATCCGCCTCCAGAAAGAAGATGGTTAAGATGGTTAAGAAAAGGATAACCAATGATCTGATTTTGATATTTTGGCCAAAAGGATAACCAATGGTCTGATTTTGATATTTTGGCCTTTCAATTCGTACCAGCGATCAAATTCGTTGGTACGATGGATGTAATAGTGGACGATGCATGCAACATAAATAGGCTACTGGAAACTGCAATTTACACTTCAGAGTGACCTTGTCAACTGAGCCCACATGGTGAGATGGTTTGATGATTTGAACCATCCCTATTCTCTGATCAATGCCATAAACGAGCTATTGTTTTGTAATTATGCTTCAATGATCATCCTAACCTTTAAATTTTAGCATTGAATGTGTACCATTGAAAATTTTCTTTTTATTGTTCTAAATTTATGTATAGATTTTGATGGTCACAATCATCTTGTCACCAAAAATGCATTTGCAGTGGACCTTTTGACATAGGGTTCACAAGATAGACATGATGGAATGATTCATCATGTGGGCGCAGCTACACATGCAGCATACCTCAAATTCCAACCGTCCAGATAGTGGGACTCGTTTGTGGCCTCGTGTGTGGGAACATGGTACTATGCGCACATTTTAATAACCGGTTTGACCATTTTGTTTATCCAATTTTCCTATAAAATCTTACTGTTTATTTAAATTTTTTACCATCCGACGAATAACGTGTTGCCATCCTTCGACATCGTAGGAAGGTAACATACAGTCAAGCGCATAGTACCTTTTCCATATATATATATATATATATATATATATATATATATATATATATATATATATATATATATAGAGAGAGAGAGAGAGAGAGAGAGAGAGTCATGCTCCCCTACACACCTACGCACATGCGCACCTTTGCACACATGCCATGGGTGTCTAATTTGAACGGTCCAAATTTTGGATCCAGGGGGTTTCACGAGGTGCTGCTTCACACGAACGGTTCAAATTTTGGATCCACATCACGTATGATGGGTTCTCAAAAAAGTTCGTACGTAGTACATATGAACTGGTTCGCAGGTGAGCATTTCTGTATGTGTGTATATATATATATATATATATATATATATATATATAAGTCGTTCTACATCAAAATAAGAAATGTCTTAATGGACAGTTTCAGGCTTGAGTTGAAGTACTAAGCCTAAGGGCCACACAGGCTTAAAATTTAAGCTCGTTTATGAACTGGGTCAGTCTCGGGCTACATCTAAGAGCCTGTCATCCAGCCCGAATCCAACCTGGCCTAACTCATTTAAGGTTTAAAGGGCATTTTTTTTTCATGAATGATTGGACTGTAGAACGGACCGCCTGGATCTTTCACGAAATAGGATGGCAGAGTTTGAGAAGCAGTTTGCCAGTGACGTGCCGCATGAATTACACTCGGAAATTAGGTGGGGCCCACCATGATGATTATGAGAAATCCAATCCATCCATCTGTTTTGCCGGCTCATGTTAGAATATACATCCAAAACATAGGCAGTTCCAAAACTTAATTAGCCCACACGACAGCAACCACTGGAGATTGAAGGCCTACCGTTGAAACATTCGTTGGGCTAAAAAATGACTGATGCGGCAAAATGGGTGGCTTTTTCACAAGCTTGGTTTTGGGCCAAACTCGGATCTGGGCTCCGCATAATCATTAAGAGCTGGGTTTGGCTTTTTTGGCCCATCACAAGCCCAGCCGAATTGGGCATGGGTTTTATTTTGAAGGCCAGGTGTTGGCAGTACAAGCCCAGCCCATTGACAGCCCTAACTAGCCTCAGCACCAATCAAATTATCAATGCTCATGCGTTTCCTTTGCATCTTTCTTAAACTTGTTCTAACCCAACACTTCATTCCATCTGATGAATGGACAAGGTATTGGCAGGTTTGAAAATGGTAAAATGTATAATTTTCTCTGATTTATTAGAGATATGCAGGAATGCATCCCCACCTATTACAATAGTATTTTGAATTTCTGGATTTGAAGATAAGGTAGATGCAATGGCTAGCTTACTGTCATACCTTAGAATTTTGGGCAAAGTTTGAATACATGTTATGATAAATAGTTTAATATTCTGTCAGGTGTGAGTGATGATTTATAATTATTTAAAAATGATATAGAATTTCATTACTTATTAATTTAAATAAAATTACACAAATTTCAAGGTAACCAACCAAAATTGAGTTACCGGACAAAGATGGAAAAAAAAATTAAAAAAAATCTTAGAAGTATCCAAAATATTTAAAGGGTCACACTGCATGGAATTAAAGGTTTTAAGAGTGATTTTTACATTTGATATACCATGAGCACCATGAAGTGAAGATCATCAACAGAGTAGTCCTGGAATTCACTATAAATGTTGGGCCTGTTATTCAATCAAATATGAGGCCAAATATGTTAACGTAGTCCTTGTACGATTAGGATAGTGCGTGTGTGACAGAGTCATACTCACGCGACTCAAATTCGATTGAATGCTTTTCGACTTCAGGGAGATGGAACTATTAAAATTGAATTCGTGAATATCAACCGCCTTCTCAACTACTAATTGTTACAACAATCAAGCATTTTAGAAGGGGAGTATTAATTCTTTTAAATGGTAACCTTTGCCCTTACGATTAAGTACTTTTCATGCAATTACGATTGCAAGACTTGTGTTTCTCAATAAAAAAAATAAATACCTACAATCACCTATATAAACAAACAATCAAAATAAGTATTTAGAAGGATGTGACCGAGGTGTGATATTACAAGTAAGAAATCGATTGATCGAAAATCTGAAAAAGTTAGATCATATATATTGATATTACTCATATGTATATTACAACAATTACGCTAGATAGGGGAATTTAAGACTAAACTAAAATAACCCTCGTTGCACTGTGCATAGATATTGTGTTTGATGCGAGGACTCGAAATCTTTATTAGGGGTTCCTTTTATACGCTTTTGAGATGTGGTGTACGTGCATATGATTCAGTATCGTGAAAGAATGTTGGCCGTAAAACTTTCCTTGATTCTCCACATAAGCGAAATTTATCACATATAGCCATGTACACAAGAGATCGCATACGCCTTTTACCAATTTAGTCAGTATAAAGTTAGTTAGATTTAATAACTCATTCGAATCTTGCATTGTAAGTTTTGAAAGGATTTGTTTTATCGAGATTCTTAGCATTTAATGATTGCATTAGAAAAGTTTTGCAAAGAGTTGCCTCAAATACTTAATTTGATGAGATTCAACCATTCAATCTATCAATGATAGACAGGGTATGCAAATGCTTATCTTGCGGTAAATAATTTAAGGCAGAATGTTATGATGGATTTAACAAAAACATTTCCAACTGCATGGAATTACATTATTATGCATGTACTTGAGAAAGTTTGGTCTTACATTAAACAATATATGCTGAAATTATATAGAATTTGGCATAATTTTACATCAAATAAACCAAGTATTCGGTTTCCACCAATATCACATTATTTAACTTAGCAATAATTTAAAAAATAATTTTCTAAACATCATATAAAATTATGAATATACATTGCTTCATACATGCATAATTATTTATATTCTTTTGCAAAGTTTAAGCGAATTGATTTGCCTTAAAATATGCATGCATAAATCATTTAAAACCGATGACCTTGTGCAAGTTTCTTCTTTTCAAAAACAAAATTCGATACAATCAGCATGTACTCCCCAATATTGGAAACCTTGCGGTTTAGACCTAACCTTTAAATTTTAGAGTTGAATGTGATGGGTTTTTTTTGACCCGTCGTCCTTTCGCAACTGGAATGCGCAAGTCCTTTCGCAACTGGGATGCGGAAAGGAGTTTTCTAAAACTATAAAAAAAAGGTCCCTAGGTCTAGGGTATGTTGTGTTGATGAGAAAAACACAAGAGGGCTATCAAAGGTGAGAAAGAGGGGCAGAAAGAGAGAGAGAAAGCTTGTAGAAGGGAGATTATGCTCGTGGAGGTGATATACGGTGAAGTCTATATTTCAGCGCTCCTACGTCCTCGTAATCGGTGAGATCTCTCTAGTTTTCTTTATTCTTTCATTGATCATCCACTCCTGCGTGAGTGAAGAAGGTAATAAATATTCTACTTCATAGTGGATTGTTGATCTGGACGAGGTCCCGTGGTTTTTACCTCTTTGAGGATTTTCCATGTAAAAAATCTCTTGTGTGGTGTGTGATCGATGCTTTGATTTATTTCATTATTTTATTATCCTTAATTCTGATTTGTTCTGGAAGGCTAGATGCTAAGGTTTTGTGCAAGGCCCCCAACAGAATGTGTGCCATTGAAAATTTTATTTTTATTGCTCTAAATTTATTCACAAATTTAGATTGTAACCGGTTATCTTGTCAACAAAACTGACTTTGTAGTTGCCATTATGAGAATGGGTTCACAACATGGACATCATTGGACCATTCATCATGTAGGCCCCATTGGGCAGATACACATGCAGCTTACCTCAAATTGCAACCGTCAATCTGTTGGTGGCATCGAAAATATAAAGTCAAGTGTCTTAATGGACATATTTTCTGCACGTGGGGCCATGGTCCGTTGATCCAATCCACTGATTTTACGGGACATACCATAGATAAAGGATGACCCAAAAATAATTCTATATTGGAATATCCTACTCCCAATTCTATGGCCTTTTTCTGGATCTTTACATTAGTCGTCCATTTGCAACTGCAAATGTAAATTGTCTTAATGGGCATATTTTCTGCATGTGGGGCAATGGTCCATGGATCCAATCCATTGATTTTATAGGATATACCACAAATAAATGATGACCCAAAAAAATTCTATATTGGAAGATGTGTGTGTGTGTGTGTGTGTGGGGGGGGGATGGTTCTATGCAGTCAAGCTCGTGGGAACTTCCCATGAGGTCGAGCTGTGTGGGCCCCACCGTGATGCGTGTCAAACATCTACCCCATTAGTCATATACAACATTCCATTCCATGGTGGGCCTCATGCTTAAAAATCAAGTCAATCCATTAGCTAGAAGCGGCGTCTCACTGCTGAGTTTTGGAAGTGGTTTGCCAGTGATACTGCCACAGGAACTCCTGCTCTCAAAAAGTAGGTGGGGCCACCATCATGATTATGATAAATCTCACTCATCCATCTGTTTTGTCGGCTCATGTTAGAATATATGGCCAAAAATAGACAGCTCCAAAACTCAAGTAAGCCACACGACAGCAACCAGTGAGGATAGAACTCCTACAGTTGAAACATTCGTTTGGCTACAAAAGTCTTAGATGAGTATAACATGAGCCGGCAAAATATATGAACAGGGTGGCTTTTTCACAAGCCTGGTTTTGAGTCAAACTCGGATATGAGCTCTGCATAATCATTAAGAGCTGGGTTTGGCTTCTTTTTTTTTGGCTCATCACAAGCCAAGCCAAATTGGGCCTGGGTTTTATTTTGCAGACCAGGTGTGGCCAGTACAAGCCCAGCCAATTAACAGCCCTGGCTAGCCCATACGTTTGATCTACATCTTTGTTAGACTTGTTCTAACCCAACACTTCAGTCCATCTGATGAATGGTACTACTTGTATTGGCAGGTTTGAAAATGGTAAATTGTAATTTTTCCTGGTTTATTAGAGATATGCTTGAATGCATCCCCACATATTACAATAGTATGTTGGATTTTTGGATTTTGAAAAGAAAAATTCCATTGATTATATAAAGAGTCAAATTATCTAATTCAAAAACTTTTATTTGTTGGTACATGACATACCAATTGAGACTTATCATATTCACAATTTAGATCATTTAAAGATAAGGTAGAAGAAGAAAAGTTGAAAAAACGATGGAGATGTTAAAAACGTGAACACTCGGCAATAGTTATTGTATTCAAGCAAATGGTGATTAAAAAACTAATACAGAGGACTGGTATTTAAATGTACAAAAACAGACTGCATGAAATCGACAATGGGGCTTTTCATGAAATCTGTTAATTGCAAGAAATTTGTTGATTTCATGAAGTCTGAGCGTTGATTGCATGAAGTCTGGGCTCAGCATCTAGATTGCATGAAATCAGGGGATTTTCATGAAATGAGGGGATTGCATGAAATTTGTTGATTGCAAGAAAGGTAGCGCTGCATCTCTTCTGATTTCAAATTTCAAACACCACCTTCCTATCTTGTTTGATTTCAAATTTTAAACACCACCTTCCTTATCTTGTCGATCCTAATTTGACGCCATCCAACGTATTATCTTGCTGAGTTATGCTAATAATAGATGCAATGGCTAGTTTAGTGGCATACCTTAGAATTTGGGCAAAGTTTGCATAAATGCTATAAAAGATAAATAGTTTAATATTCTATTAAGTGTGAGGGATGATTCATAATTATTTTAAAATGATATAGAAATTCATTTAATAGATAAGTAATTTAAATAAAATTACACAACTTTCAAGGTAAACAACCAAAATTGAGTTAACCTTTTATCCAGTGGGGCTCACGAAGATGAATAAAAGATCTTGCAAGCATCCAAAATCTTTAAAACAGCGTAATGCATGGAATTAAAGATTTTAAGAGTGATTTTACATTTGGGATACGTTGAGCAACATAAGGTGAACATCATGAACAGAGTAGACCTGAAATTCACTGACAGGTGTTGTAAAACATCCTAAACTCAATTTAAATTGTCATTTTTCACTATTTTTTTCACCTAAATAGGTATAATATTTACTTTGTTTGCTATTCACTCAAATATGAGGCCACACATGTTAATGAAGTTTTGTATTTAATCAAACATTTGCGATTAAGATAGTGCATATGTGCCAGATTCATACACATGCAACTCGAGTTTGGTTAAATACTTTTTAACCTCGAGCATTGAGATAAACCTATTAATATCAGATTTGTGAAGATCAACCTCTTTCTCAACTACCATTTGTTACAACGATCAAAGATTTAGAGGGGGATGATTAATTTTTCTAAATAGGAACTTTTTGACTTGCATTAAAGACTTTTCTTCCAATGTTGATTGTGATACTTGTGTTTCTCAATATTACAATAATGGACAAAAAATCAAAATTAAATATTAAAAATGTCAATTTTATTAATTTATAATAAAATTTTAGTACAATCAACTAATACATATAATGAGGAGAGAAATAAAAAAAAAAAAAAAAAATAGATGCATATAATCACCTATATGTATGAACAATGGACATAATATGCCCGAGGTGCAGTCTTTCAAATAAGAAATCAGTTGATCAAGGATCCAATGAAAGTATGTCATAACTTGTGTTGCACCGTGTAGAGAGGTTGTATTTGATGTAGTAGCTTATGTGCTACTTTTATATATTTTTGAGAGGTAGTGGTAATGTGAATGACTAAAATTCATGAAATATGGGCATGGTTGTCCGTCAAACTTTTCTTGATTCTCCACATAAATGTATTTTATCACATATAGCCACGGTGTCATTCGACTGTCGCATTGTAAAGTTTTAAAGAGAGTTGCTTTATTAAGGGCCTGTTTGGCCGGCCAGATTGAAAGGGATTGGAAGGGATGGGATGGATTTTAAGGTAATGATGGTGGTGTCAGTGGATTGGTTTAAGATCCATGGGATTGCTATATCCCGGGACAAATTCACCAAGTCCATTTGGCACGCCCGGCATATACCGGGATTTTACCTTCCAATCCATCCAACCAAACAAGCCCAAGGCATGATTGAATAGGATTAGGAAGGATGGGATCAATTTTAATGTAATGATGGTGATGTAGTGGATTGTTTTAAGATCCATGGGTTTGCTATATCCTAGGACAAGTTCACCGGGTCTATTTGGCTCATTCAGCATATCCCGAAATTTTACCATCCCATCCCTTCTAATCCCATGGGATCCGTCCGGCCAAACACGCCCTTTCAGAGAGTTATAAACTTTGATAATATTAAAATATTCAATATAGTTATGATTGACAGAGTTTACACATGCTTACCTTATGGTAAATACGGCATTCTTCCAAATGCTTCCTTTATTCTGTTAATAAAATAATTTTATGCAAACAATTCCAACAGTACTGAATTTGTTTGTACTGTATAAATTAAACAATATATGTTGAAACTATACACAACTTTGCCTATTTTTACACCAAATAAAACCAAGAATTCAGTTTCCACCAATATCACGTTATTCTACTTAACAAGAATTTAAAAAATAATTTTCTAAACATCATATAAAAGCCTGATTAAACATCGATTCATACTTTGCATAATTATTTATATTCTTTGTAAAAGTTCCAGGGAGTTGCTTTGCCATGAAATATAAATGCTTAAATCATTTAAAACCCATGACCTTGTTCACGTTTTTTCCTTTCAAAAACATAATTCGGTGCAATCAGCATGTAATCCCCAGTATTGAAAACCTTGCTGTTCAGACCTAATGAATGGGTTTGATGAAAGATGGGCACCACAGTGTCCCACACATAAACATATAAGTAGGCATCTCATACCCACCATTCACTGTAGTGAGGCCCCCTTAAGTTATGGACTGAGTATATGTACAACATGGGCACATGAAGATTTATCGTTACCACATTTCTTAAAAGAGGTATTGCAGAGTATTCTGTCTCAAAAGTACTGTCATCAATCTCCTCTAGCATAAGTACTTCATATTCTGCTCACCCTTCCACTGTTTGGTGGGCCACACATGCGCAGTAAAGAGGATGGTTAGGAATAGGATAACCAAGGGTTTGATGTTGATTTTTTGGCATTTTATTTCAAACCGTTGGTATGATCAGTGCAATGGTGGATGTTGCACGCAACTGTGACTTACAATTCAGTGTGTCCTCGTCAACTAGGCCCACATGTTGAGATAGTTTGATGATCTGAACCGTTCATATTTTCTGGTCCCTACCATAAGTAAGCTATTGTGTCATAATAATGCTTTCATGATCATCCTAACCCTTACATTTTAGAGTTGAATGTGTGCCATTGAAAATTTTCTTTTTATTGCTTTAAAATTATCCACAGATTTAGATGGTAATTGCCCTCATGAGATAGGGTTCATAACATGGACATCACTGGACCATTCATCATGTAGGCCCCATTGGACATCTTATGAACGGTTTGATGAAAATTTGTATGCAAGTAACTTAAGTTGAACTATCCACATTATGTTTTAGGGCATTATCCCAAAAATGAAGTAGATCCAAATCTTAAGTGGACCACACTATATGAGACCGTGGTGATTGAATACCCACCATTAAAACTTCTTGGGGCCACCGGTATGCTTATTTTCCATCCAACTTGTTGATAAGGTCACAAAGACTTGAATGAAATGACCACATAAATATTTGTTGATAAGGTCACAAGGACATGGATGAAAGGGCCACACAAATATCAGCATCATCTAAAACTTTTGTGGCCCACTAGAAGTTTTTAATGGTCACCACTGTTTCCTATTGTGTGGTCCACTTGGGACTTAGATCTGCTTATTTTTCAGAATCATGCCCTAAAGTGAGCTGTCAAAATGGATTTAAGGCACATACATCACGGTCATGGTCCTGAAAATATAAATTCGTTATACATCATTAATGTGAAATGTCTTAATGGACACAATTTCTGCTATGTGGGGCCATAGCTCATTGATCTAATCCATTGATTTTGTGGGACATGCTATATAAAAAAACGAACAAAAAATAATTCTATATCAGAATATCCTACCCTCAAATCCATGGCTTTTTTATGGACCTTTAGTCATCCATTTGCAGACCATGATCAAGGGATGGAAAATCTAGTTTGGTAGATTTTGGAAAAATCCCAACATAGGAAAAACGGCCGAACATCTCATTTGTAAATAGTAAGTCATGACACTTCCTGTTGCACAAGTAATTTACAACACCTCCTACATGCGCATAGCTAGCTGTGCTTTCAGGCTTTGCCTGTTTGGGGGTAGCGCTTGAGCTGAAATAGGACCAAGGCCTAAAATCCTGCGTTTGTTAAATCTGAAGTCTAAAGACTGAATCTGAAATGCGAAACCTGAATCTGAAAACTAAAGCCTGAATCTGAAATCTGAAGTTAAAAAACTTATTTGATAACTATAGCTGAAGTCTGAAAATTAAGTATTGAATTTGAAACACCTGTATGTTAACAAACATATAAAATGTCTGAAATATGTTAATTTGACACATGTGTCCCTATCTCCCCATCAATTAGAAATGTTTTACGTTGTAAGAAAATTATTTTTTATTAAATGAAAATATGTGCTAATCTCTGGTGGACCACACCATCAGAACTGGTGAGACAATGGTGCCCACCTTGGTGCATTCGTAGGAAGCTCCTGTGCGGAGAACTATGTGGGGCCCACCATGATGTTTTTGATAATCCACCACGTCCATCCATTTTGTGAGCTCATTTTAGGAGAAGTGGCCAAAAATGAGCTGGATCCAGTACTCAACTGGGCTGAAAATGTGAGAATTGAACATCCACAGTTGAGTTGTTTTCAGTTCATCCCAGTAGAAATGACGTTATGAACAGTAGATGGCATGTGAGCATCACTGTCGACCCTAGGGAGGTTTCAACGGTATGAATTTCTCTACTCACCTTTTCCCTTATTGCGGCCCACTTGAGTCTTCAATCAGGCTTATTTTTGGACTTTTATCCTAAATGAGCTCGAAAAAATGGATGGACATTGTAGATTTATCAAAAACATCATTGTGGGCCCCACAATGGTTCCAGAGCACATGAACTTCCTGCTAAAGCCGTCGGATAAGGTACTGCTTCCCCAGGAAGCAGATTTCCCCCATTGGTTCCCACCATGGGATGCAAGGTGGGGCCCATTGTGATGTTTGTGGGAAATCCACCCCATTCATCCGTTTTGTGAGCTCATTTTATGACTTTCCACCGAAAATTAGGTGGATCAAAAACTCAAGTGGGCCACACTAGAGAAGGCAGTGGGGATTGAACTCACATTTTTGGCCCACTTGAGTATTAAATCCAGCTCATTTTCGGTCCCATGTCCTAAAATAAACTCACAAAATAGATGGGCAGGGTGGATTTCTCATAAACATCAAGGTGGGCCCCACCTACGTTTCCAGTGCAGGAACATCTAGCAAAAGGCTTTAAGAGGAAATCCCTCCAGCAAGGTAGTGGATTTGGATGAGATTGCCTGCGGACTTGCCATATTGTGCATGGATTCTGGGTGGGGCCTATTGTGATGTCGGTGAGAAATACCTCTCCATCCATTTTAAGGGCTCATTTTAGGACATGCGACCAAAAATAAGGTGTTTATATTATCAATTTTTCCTATCGTTTGCCCCACATGAATTTTGATTTGCTTCATTTTTGGGTTAATGGACTAACTTGAGCTGGTAAAACTAATAGATGGAGTGGAATCTCATGATACAATCAAAGTACACACATGTAAAATACGAACATGCATGCTCCCAACCAAACCAACTGGATGCCAAGTTGGATTAAAAGATCATGCGTCGGCAAAATCATACGGAAGCAGATTGCGTGGTGACTCAACATTGCATGTTATTATGGGGCCACCGATATGTATATGTTTTATCCATGCGATCTATTCATTCCATAGCTCATTTTAAGGCATGAGCCCAAAGATAAACCATACCTAAATCTCAAGTGAACCATACCAAGGAAACAATAGTACTTGAATATTTAAGATTAAAAGTTTCTCGTGAATTATGAAAGTTTTGGATTAAGTTGATATTTATGTTTTCTTTTCATTTAGGTTAGTCTGACCAAGGCTGAAAGTTGGGTGGGTTCAACCTAACTGACCTGACATTGGGTTGGGCTTGGGCAAGACGTATTAGGTTTGGTCTCGAGCTTGGGCAAGATGTATCAGGTTTGGTCTCAGGCTTGGGCCATACAAACACATAAAACTTGGGTTAGGCTCGGGTTGCCTGACCCAATCCGAATCCAAATAATATATAAGTTCTTTATAAATTAATTATAATTGAGTGCGAATCGTTTGAGTTAAAGGCACAATAAATTCCATTGCCGTCGGGTTTCACTGGTCCATATCATTTTCAATGACTCAAGCTAACAAGATATGCTGGATTTCTCTATCCTAAATAGATTGCTTGATATACCATATGACTTTTTAAGGAGTAATTGTCCTATATTTTAGCTTGTTTGTTTATATATATATAAAAAAAATTTCTTTATGATAAATAATTACATATATAATTAATAAAATTATAGGTATAAAAATAAGACGGTTATTGAAAATATAATAGACTAATATAATAATGAAAATATTAGCATATATCTACTCGGCCGAGCCTGCTTGGGTTGGGCTTGGGTTGAGAATTCCCAACCCAAGGTTAGGTTGGGTCGAGTTGGGTTGGGTTAAAATTGAGGTATAGGAACCTTGGATTGGGCGAAGGTTGAGCACCAACCTAACTGTACTTGCCCAACTTTCAGCCACCAGTTCGGTTTTATCAACATGTTAAATGGAAAATAAACACTAGGCAGGATGTAGGAAGGTTTCAAGTGAGCGCCATTATCCCACCGTTTACGTGTGGTATGGTGTACTTGAGCTTGGGAGCTACTTCACTTTTGTCTCGTGCCCTAAAATTAGTTGGAAAATAGATGGACGGTATGGACATAAAACACATATATCAAAGCCTTACATCGTGTACCTAAGCAGCACGGTGATCTAATGCCTACCATTAAAAACTTTCCATAGCCCACTATAATTTTTATTTGCCATCCAACTTATTAATTAGGTTACACGTAATTGAATGTAGGGAAAACAAAATATCAACTTGATCCTCTAGTATAGTATAGTTGATTTGAGATTTGAATTTATTTTACTTTTTTTGGCTTATGTCTCAGAATAAGTTGAGAAAAGGGAGGTCAGAAATATATTTAAAAACATACACCTTGTCCGACCACTAGCTATCAAACCCCATTATGAAGTTTCGGGCCGAACCTATATGTTCACATCGTGATGTCGATTAGAAATCCACACCGTCGATCAGTTTCTCAATATCACGATATCACAAGAGGGATTAAAAAAAATTGAGATAGGCCTAACACTTTGTGGGCCATAGTGAAATTCCCCAAGTTTACCATGGTGCACTTTCGTTATTCAGGGACTGTGGGGCCCACCTTGATGTATGTGCCTTACCTCCAAGCTGTTCATCTGTTTTGAAAGCTAACTTCAGAGCATGATTTAAAAATTGAATCAAATCCAAATCTTAGGTGGACCACATCACACGAGACATTGGTGATTGAATAATTGCCATTAAAAAACTCCTTCACGTCCTAATATAAAACTTTTGTGGTCCACCTTGAATTTGGATCTGCTTTATTTTTTGGATCATGCTCTAAAACGATCTGTCATAACGGATGGATGGACGTAGTAGATGTAAGTCACATACATCATAGTGGCCCCACAGTCAGGTATCCATCCACTTCAATGAATTGGGGATCTACTGAAAACTAACCATTAAATCCTCAATATCTCATATAGCGTGGCCCACCAGAGTTTCGTATCCAACTTATTTTTATCTTATGGTGTAAATTAAATTTAATAAATTAATGGACGGAGTAGATTGATTACAGATATCGTGGTGGGCCTTACATAACATGTGGAGCATTGAAATTAGCGTACCATACAGGAGTATCTAATAACTTTAAAATGGCGAAACCCTAGTCTCTCTGTCTCTCACATCGTGAAGCAACAGCCGTGAGGAGAAGAAGAAAAAAGAAGAGGAGGTGAGTGAAGATTTCTTTCTTTCTCTTCACTGATTTTTTTTTTTTTTAATTTTTTATTTTTGAATTTGTGATGCGTGTTGGATTCCATTGCAAACTAATTACCTAGAAAAAAAAACCCTTTATAAATCTTTCTCAATAGCTAAGAATCTCATTCGAATTTAGGGCTGAATCTTGTAATTCAGTAAAAACCCTAGCCTTTTTTACTCTAGAACTCCTCCAGATTGTAAATAATTTCATAGGGCAAAACCCTAACTTATCTTTCTCTGTCACTCAGGAAAAGAGAAGAGTAGAGAAAGTGAGCATGCTTTCTCTACATGCCCGTTTCTTTCATAAACCTTCTTCTTTTTTCTTTTTCTTTTTTCCTTCGCTGAGTTTTTTGTTTTCTTAACAATTGTTTCTATGGCGGAATCGCTTCATCAAAAAAGATTACTTATTGTAAGAAAGATTAGGGATCTTGTCTCTTTATGCCGCGTTTGGATGCACTATTGAATTAGATTGCAATAATTAGTGCAATAACTACATTGGCGTTATATTCCTTCGCTCAATGGACCTTTTTAATCTTGTAAAACCCCTTTGGGCATGACGGAAAGACGATTCTTTTGGCGCAACCTAGTGTATTCATATCAGAAGAAAACGTGAGCGCTCCTGCGCGAGACTTTGCTGGCTCGCTTCGTGAAGCTCCGCTCGTTGCTTTCTTTACCTTACTACATAGGGGGCGTCTCTTGCTGGCTAGCGCGCGTAGGCTTTTTTGAAGAGCAAGCAACGGCTTTGAAGCTAGCTGTTGCGCTTGCCAAGAAATCGCTAACATGAACACAAACAAAATCGTTGAATTGTGTATAGAAACAAAATGAATCACTTCCATTATCGGAGCTGAGGTATATGAAGAATTTGTTTTTGGTCCCTTTCGTCCAGTGGTTAGGAGATGCCTTTTCATGTCGAAGTGGAATGTCTTGATGGGGGCGGCGATGGCGTCCCAGCTCGAATCGGATAGGATAGAGCCCCAGATCCGCTTTGAATTGCAGAACGGTGCAACCCAATGCATTCGCTTGGGGCCATGTACTTTTTCAGATTCAAATCTTTAAAGGTGCATTTGGTTGCATCGAATATCACGAAATCTCATGATATTTTGTGCAACCAAATGCAACTTAAGATAAGAGAGAAATTTATGATAAGTGACCCAATCTTGCAAATTATAGATGGGTTTTAGTTATGGTGAGTGTACGGAATTCAGTAATCTAGACCATTGGCCTGTTTTGTGTCCTGCCGTGGATGGGGGAATGTTCTCCAGAAATTTCTGCAAGCGGTGATTATGGCTGCCAACAACTTTGGGAAATTTCTCAGTTTGGACACTGTACTGGTAGTGATTCAAATCAATTAAGATAAACAGAATTATAGTATAAGAAGCGGTCCAAGGTTCTGAAAATTATATATATTTTAATTTATTTTGCAGATTATATATGTTTGATTTAGGGTTTTTGGGCCTTTTTTTTTTTTAAAATAAAATTTAGGAGGCCGGTTTCCATGCAATGATTGCACAATGAGGCTGTTGTTCAACTATTTTTTGTGTGGGGCCTCCTGTTGTGTCTATGGCATGGCATGGCATCCAACCCATCTAGTCCATGTGGGCCAGGGCCACCAGGCTAAAGTGGTGGTTTTTGAGTGACTGTATTGTGGTTCACTTTATGATTGGATGGGGCTGATTTCTTCTCTGTGGTTTCCGTTCATTGTTCTGTATTATTTGGCCTGGTATCCAACTTGTCCCGTCCATCAGGGTTGATCCGACCATCATGTGGACTACCATGCTATGTTGGAGGTTGATTGTCCTTTGTTTTCTGTGGTGTGGCCCACCTGATGATTGGGCAGACCTAATTTTTGTGGCATTCCATCACATCACAGGTGAGGTCACTAGATGTGCAGGTTGGATACCATGCATAGTTAGGGTGTGTTTGGCCGGGCGCTGGATATGGTATTAGATGGAATTAGGAGGGTTATCCTGTGCCTCCCCATCCCATCCGCTGTTTGAGATGGCGGGATGTGCCTTGCCCTCGTAAACAGCGCCCAAATCTGAGACGGATTCTGCCAATCCCTGGATGTGAGGGTTCACCGCTATGTGGGGCCCACCGAGATATCCACTCCCTCCATCATTTTCATCAGCCTACATTCAGTCAATAACCTGTTTTGAGGCAGATATAAAACAATGAGTGGGGCACACCACAAGAAGATGTGGAGATGCAAGCCCATCCATTTGTGACGGTCCAAACAGGCTGCTGTATATCCCATGGGCTATCCCAAATCCATGGGATCAAGGGACAAGCACTGACACCACCATCATTACCTTAAAATCCATTCTATCCCTCCTAATCCCATGGGATTGGTCTGGCCAAACACGCCCTTACAGATTGTGTGCCCTGCACAGTTAGGTTTACAAATGGTGGGCCACACTTGGTAGGGGGCGTCGGTTACTTGATGCTTGGTTTACTTAGAAACTCATTGATGTAATTAGTTTTGGCTTGAATGTAAGTGGGTTGGCTTTCGGTAACTTGTTTTGAATATGCTTTTACTCAAAAAATATGAAGCATGTTTTTCCAAGCTTTTTTCCCCCTATTTTTTATATTAGTTTTACTATTTACCATATTTCTTCTATTAGTTTAATTAAAAAATAGAAGTATTGTGCTGCATCCTATTGGGAGGTGAACACCATGTTACATTCTACACACTACTTAAAACAATGGTTTTATGCCACAAGTTGAATGATTACCAATTTTTCGATCAAAGATATTTTTGGGACATGGTCGTTATTGCAGCATGCAAAGGACTGGTTATCTAGATTACCAAACAAACCATGGGCCCCACTTGTCGGAATTGAAAACCTGTATATTGTTGGAATCCTTGGTTCATGTCTCCAATAATTCCAGTTAGATAGAAATCTGAAAAAGGAGGGACTCTTTTCTGACACAAACAGTCCTTAGCATTCATATTGAGGAAGTAGAGCCTTCAAACTGCAGTTAAGCTCTTTTCCAATCTAATTTGAAAGTAACATGCAGTTGAGTTAGAAATTACTTGCATTCAGCTTCATCCCTAGTGTGCAGAGTCAATCAGTATATTATTGAATGGGCGTCTAATGTTGACAAGCTTAAAGGATGTAATCTTTTGTTTCTTGGAGTCTAGTTGGTCCGCTATCTCAGCGGCCCTAGCCCAATGTTTTTTGGTTTTGTTTTTCCCTTTTCTCTTGTTTTTTTTTCTTCCTTCTCTTAATACAATTTGCATTACCCTCCAAAAAAAAAAAAAACATGCAGTTGAGTTCTTTTCTAGTCTAATTTGAAAGTAACTTGCAGTTAAATTCTTTTCTAGTCTAATTTGGAAGTAACATGATTGCAACATGTAGATTACTTCCTTGGTATGGATACCAAGGAAGCAGTTGTGATTGAATCAATTTCCCCTTTATTTGAATAATTCTCTGCATTTCAATGGCCCACCAAACACAAACTCGAAGAATCCCATTTCGCTATTCTCTAAATATCTAATCTATTCATGGCATTTCCTGTGTAGGCTGTTTCAGTTTCTGCTCATCTTAACGGCAAGTCTATCCTCGTCCACTCAATCCAAATTTTAGAACAATGGCTTCTCGGTTCTGGACACAGGTACCTCCCATCTTCATCTAAAATCCTGAATTCCAATCTATAGCGTTAACAAAGCTAATGGAAAAAAAAACTATTATTCTATTTCAGGGCAACAGTGACTCTGAGGAAGAGGAGGAGACCGGATCTGAAGATGAGCTTGAGCCCAGCTCTAGGCCTGGTGAATCCGCCAGTGCTGCCGCTGGAAGCAGATACCTGCAAGCGAATGCTAGTGATAGTGACGACTCTGATGGCCAGCGCCGTGTTGTCCGGTCCGCCAAAGACAAACGGTTTGAAGAGATGTCGGCTACCGTCGATCAAATGAAAAATGCTATGAAGATTAATGACTGGGTCAGCCTCCAAGAGAGCTTTGACAAGATCAACAAGCAGCTCGAGAAGGTCATTCGGGTCACAGAATCTGAAAGGGTCCCAAATCTCTACATCAAAGCTCTTGTAATGTTGGAGGATTTTCTAGCGCAGGCCTTGGCAAACAAGGAAGCGAAGAAGAAAATGAGCAGTAGCAACGCTAAGGCTTTGAATTCGATGAAGCAGAAGCTGAAGAAAAATAACAAGCAGTTTGAAGATTTAATAAATAAGTATAGGGAGAAACCCGAGAGTGAGGATGAAGGAGAGGCGGAAGAGCAGTCAGAGGACGATGAGGATGACGGGTCAGAGGCTGAGGAGGACCCAACAAAAATTGCAACCATCTCGGATTCGGAGGATGACGGTGATGATGAAGATGAAGAGGATGGAGATAATCAAGCCGAGGGTGGCGGAGGTTGGGAGAAGAAGATGAGCAAGAAAGATAAGCTCATGGACAAGCAGTTCATGAAAGACCCAAGTGAGATCACTTGGGACACAGTTGATAAGAAGCTAAAAGAGATCGTCGCTGCAAGGGGTAGGAAGGGGACAGGAAGGGTTGAGCAGGTCGAGCAGCTGACGTTTTTGACTAGAGTTGCCAAGACACCTGCCCAAAAGCTTGAAATCCTCTTCAGTGTTGTCTCTGCACAGTTTGACATCAACCCAAGTCTCAGTGGCCACATGCCAATAAATGTGTGGAAGAAGTGTGTGCATAACATACTCATCATACTCGACATCCTTGAGCAGTACCCAAATATCGTGGTGGACGATTCGGTGGAGCCTGAAGAGAAGGAGACGCAGAAGGGAATTGACTACAGAGGGACAATTCGTGTTTGGGGAAATTTGGTTGCCTTTCTTGAGCGGATGGATGTGGAGTTCTTTAAGAGCTTACAGTGTACAGATCCCTACACTCGGGAATATGTTGAAAGGCTTAGGGATGAACCAATGTTCTTGGTTCTTGCTCAAAACGTGCAGGATTATTTAGAACGGGTCGGGGATTTCAAGGCGGCTGCGAAGGTTGCCTTAAAGCGTGTTGAGCTCATATACTATAAGCCTCAAGAGGTTTACACTGCAATGAGGAAGTTGGCAGAGCAGACTGGTGCAGAGGGTGGAGAAAATGGGGATGTGGACGCCGATGAGGAACCTCAAGTGGTTGAGGAAATTAGGGGCCCACCGGCATTTGTTGTAACCCCTGAGCTTGTGCCTCGAAGGCCTACTTTTCCAGAGTATAGCAGGACATTGATGGATGCACTTGTTTCCCACATATACAAGTTCGGAGACGAGCGTACTAAAGCCCGGGCAATGCTATGCGATATATATCATCATGCTATCATGGACGAGTTCTCCATAGCCCGTGATTTGTTGTTGATGAGCCACTTACAAGATGGAGTCCAGCATATGGATATTTCAACACAAATTCTTTTCAACAGGGCGATGGCTCAACTGGGTCTGTGTGCATTTAGAGTTGGTCTTGTAACAGAAGCACATGGCTGCCTCTCCGAACTGTACTCAGGTGGGAGGGTGAAAGAGTTGCTTGCCCAAGGTGTTTCACAAAGCCGTTACCATGAAAAGACCCCTGAGCAGGTATCTTTTGTTGTGCATTCCTTTAATATTCAATAATATTCATTGCTATCTTTTCAGAAAAATAAAAATAAAAATCTTAGAGAAATCTTTCAATTGTCGTTATTTTTCTTGCAAATTGCTGATTGGGTCAGTTGTTCTCTGCTTTTGTTTTTACATGGATTGGATTGTTTCTTTTGCCTTGACATTGTACTGTGAACTGAAGAAGGTCTCTCTTATTAAATTGTTTATGTGGCTTTCATCGTATTATGCCATGTGGTACGCACATTGCATGTGGAGGGAGAGGCTGGAAAAGTGAAATCAGGAGAGGCTTAAGTTACAGTCTGAAAATCAAATTAAACCGACTACAATTGTGTAATTCACTGTCCTTAATTTACAGTCTACAAATCATATTGTTTGGATATACCTAACATCTGATTTGGTGGACACTTGTTTTTATTTATTTATTTAAACCCTGAAAATAAGACCGTTGGATATTTTTCATTTTTGACAGTCCAATAAATGTCCGGCAGTCTAATAAGTTGATAACCAAATAAAAGTAAGTTTTGGTTCATGAAAAATCTAACCTGGTACACATAGTTTGGACGGTTTATTTTCATTTACTCGTATGCCACATATGCAATTTCTCAGTAATATCTAACTGCCTGAGTATTGTACATCCACACTCTGCCTGAGTATCAAAGTATTTCTCGAGAGAAATCGTAGGCCGTTCGAGAGGCTTTCGTTGGGTAGTATGCAATCCATTGTCTGGCTTTTGCGGGTGAAATCTGAGCCATCTGACAGACACAAGCCATATTTTTAAATTCCTGAAATACTCTTAAATGTAGTTAAAATGTCTCTCACGTCTGTTACTCTGAATTTTCAATGCTCTGCTCTGCTAGAGCAAAAATGTCCAAACCCTACTCCTGCTATAGTATAGATATTTCTTTTTTTTTTTTTTTTATATATATTTTTTTTTGTGTGTGTGTGTAACTTGAAATAGAGAAAGAAACGGAACAAGGAAAAGAGGGAGCTGCTGAGGCGGCAGACCCTTAAGGCAGCAGGAAAGAAAGATCTACATTGGTCCCCTCCCTAGAGGACACCCAATCAGCCATGAAGCTAACGATCATAGAGAAAACAACATGGGGGGGCTTCGCTTCATTTTGAAAACATCTATTGTTCCTCTCTAGCCACAGACCCCACCACACCGCTAGAATTCCTATCTGCCAAATTCTGGACTTAGTTTTGCCTATTCTGACCCCATGCCAGGTTTTTAGGAGCGAATCCACGTCCTTAGGAAAACACCAGTTTAGATTGAAACCGGAGAGGACCGCTGACCAAACTGACTTGGCGTAAGGACAGTGGATCAACAAATGGTTCACTGTTTCTTCAGCAGACATGCAACTTAAGCAGACATTTGGAAGGATCAGACCTTTTTTTCTGAGATTATCCAGAGTAAGGATTCTGTTATGCCCTGCTAACCATCTGAAAACCTGCAATTTGGGGGGGACAGGATACTTCCAAATGAAATGGGGATGATGACCGTACCCATTGGTGGTTGAAAGGATTTTATAGAAAGATCTGACCGTAAAAACGCCTGATTTGTTAGCAGTCCACTTGATGCTGTCGTCTCGGGAATGGTTAAAGGTAACGGATTCAATGAGTTGCAACAGAGAGGCGTACTGGTCTATTTCCCAGTCCTGAAGATTCCTTCTGCATTGAATATTCCAGGTGACCTTGTCAGCTAAGGAGTAGTTTTCAGCTATTACATTGTTCTTCTCGGTAGCCACCCGGAATATTGAGGGGAATTTAACCTTAAGAGAACTGTCCCCCACCCAAATGTCGTGCCAGAAACGAATTCTCTCTCCCCTGCCCACATCGAAACTAATCATACGGCGAACCTCATTTTTCAATCGGCTAATACCTCTCCATATCACTGATGCCCTTTGAATGGAAGAGTCCGACGTCCACCATCCTCCGGTGGAATCCCCGTACTTTCCTTTAATGATAGTATTCCAAAGGCTGTCCTTTGCATCTCCTAATCTCTAGATCCATTTGCCGAGGAGGGCCCGATTCATCAGCTTCAGATCTTTGATCCCGGCTCCACCGTCTTCGAACTGCTTACAGACATGTTTCCACTTCATGAGGTTGAACTTCTTCCGTTCTTCCGCATTGCTCCAAAGGAAGTTGTGCCTAATCTTGTCGATGGATTTGAGAACCGCTCTTGGGCAGTGGAAGAGGGACATGAAGTAGTTAGGGAGGTTGGACAGCGCAGCTTTGATTAACGTGAGTCTCCCACCAATGGAAAGATGGCGACTCTTCCATCCGGCGAGACGATTTCGAAATCTCTGGAGAACACTCTCCCATTGCTGTTTTTGAGGAAGCCCAACAGTTAAAGGAAGACCCACAAACTTTGTAGGAAGGGATCTGAGAGTACATCCCATGAGATCAGCTAACGCGGCTAGCTCATGGTCCTCTTAACCCCGTAGATATTTGATTTGGATAAATTGACCTTCATCCCTGCTACGGCTTCAAAGCATCTAATCATCGTGCGCAGGTTGGCGACGGAACTCGGGGAGGCTTCTGAGAAGATTAATATGTCATCCGCAAATTGGACATGAGAGATCGGATCGGGAACTCCTTTCATCGAAATTCCTTTGAATAAACCTTCTGACTGAGCTTTATGGATCATGACGGAAAGAGCTTCACCGATGATGAGAAAGAGGAAAGGAGAAAGGGGGTCTCCTTGCCGAAGGCCACGAGAGCTTTTGAAGTAGCCTTTTGGGGAACCGTTTAAAATTACAGAGAAGGAAGCGGAGCTGATGCATTCCTCTATCCACTTACACCACAGATCACCGAAACCCATCCTCTTTAGCATATAAAGAAGGAAGTCCCAATCAACATGATCATAGGCCTTCTCCAGATCCAGGTTACAGAGGACATACTTCTTCTTGGAGTGGGCACACGAATGGAGGCATTCATTAGCAATAAGAGCCGCATCAGTAATTTGTCTTCCTGGGATAAACGCACATTGATTTGGGCTTATAACAGAGGCTATGACTTTCTTCAATCTGTTGGCAAGAACCTTAGCCAGAATTTTCTACAAACTGCCTGCGAGACTGATAGGTCTGAAATCTTTCAATTCAGCTGCTCCTGGATGTTTAGGGATTAACGCAATAAAAGTGGCCCCTATGTTTTTGGATAATCTACCCCTGTTGAAGAACTCTTTAAAAAATGCCATAACTTCCTCCTGAAGAAGATCCCAAAACACCTGAAAGAATATAATAGGAAATCCATCCGGTCCCGAAGTTTTGTCGCCAGCAAGCTCCTTCACAGCCATTAGGACTTCCTCCTTCGAGAACGACGACTCCAGAAACGTACCATCGTCTTCTGCGATGGTTTTGAATTGAAGATTATCCAAGCGCGGTCTGACCCAATCCTCTTTCTGAAGCAGACTTTGGAAGAAAGAAACCGCTGCAGAACAAATCATTTCTCTGTCATCAGTCCATTTCCCGTTTAACGTCATGCAACTGATACGGTTAACCTTAGCCTGATAAGAAGTGATCTTGTGAAAAAATCTCGTATTCAAATCTCCTTCCTTGATCCATTTCGCACGGGATTTCTGTTTGGAGGAGATTTCCTGCTGGTACATCTTTGCGGAAAGAGTTTGAATCAGCTGAATTCTATCCGCCAGAACATCAGTGTCATTGGACTGCTTTCGGCATCAGAGTCTATCTTCTGAATAGCATCAATGATCAACCCCATCTCCTGCTTCGAGCGGAACTTTTCCTCTATATCCCAACGCTTGAGTTTGTCTTTCAGAAACTTTAATTTGTGGATAAGAGAGAATCCCGTGAACCCCTGCGGCTGAGCTTCTTTCCACCAATCATCAATCATTGATTTAAAACCTACCACATTAAGCCAAGCGATGTTAAAACGAAAAGGCTTCGGGCCCCAATCTGCCTCCTCAGTCGACAAAAGCAAGGGGCCAATGGTCAGATGTTATCCTGGGAAGGATCGACTGAAAGGAGGAAGGTTGAAGGGTCAGCCAATCGGAAGAGATAATAAAACGGTCCAATCTGCATAAAATCGGATTCAGTCTTCCATTCGTCCAAGTGAAACGAGAGCCCGAAAGGGGAAGTATAGATATTTCACTGCGATGGTCTCACATTGTTCCTGAAATCTGAGCCGTCTGGTGGATACCAGCCACATTTTTGTTAATTCCTGAAATACTCTTAAATGTGGTTAAAAGGTTTTTCATGTGCTTGGCACCTTTGAATTTTCAATGCTTGTGCTGCTAGGACAAAAATGTTCAAACCCTACTCATGCTATGGCATAGATATTTCACTGCTCTGGTATAAATTGTTCTCTTTATGTTTACTTGATTAAATTTCATGTAATTTGTATCTTTTAGGTTGACATGCCCATCAATCTGTTGTATGTGTTTGCATGTCTGGATGTGCTCATGTTTGTTTCCATGTAGAATGAAGCAATAGAAATGCACATGCAGAGCCATGCATGGTCATGTTGGTGGTTGGAAGCTGAGAATACTTTGGGCATAGGAAAAAATTTGGGCAATGTTTCCATGTGAGTGTGGCTGCACCTGTTTAGACACCTTTACAAGTTTGAGAAGTCAGGGTGATAACTGGTAATCGGTCATTTTTCAGAAACACAGGTGGGCTTTGCTCATTTATACATCCAAAATATTATGCTTATACCTTTACGTCTGAGTTTTATCAAGGCAAGATGCAATTCATCTTCCTCATGGAAATGGATCATTATTTATCTGTATTTATCGTTATCATAAGCTTAGAAAACAAGGTAATCATTCCCTTTTCCTTAGGTAACACCATTTATTAATAAGAAAATGAGTATATATAGTTATTACAATTTTGAAAAGGAAGAGTTGATATAAGGAATTTATTTTTTCTTGAAACCCTCTTTAGTGTGTGATGGGTCCGTTTCCATATGTTTGCTTCGCTGTGATTATGGCTTTAAGAGATCTCTTGAGTTGGACATAGATCCAGTGTGATTGATCTTTCACATTTATATTTCATGAGATCACCTTCAAAATTTTCACGACAGTTTGGTTGTAACATAGAATTTTTTGTTTTGTTTTTTATTTTACATAATATTTTGGATGTTACCACTTACCAGCAATTTTGTTGTTGAATTTCCTTCCCTGTCAGAAGAGGATATTAATGTAGTTCATGCGTGCAATCCAGGTGACAATTTGATAATTCTGGTTAGGCAATGGAGAAGCTATGCCTTTCCAATAGCAAGCGTGTAAGCATTAGTACTTTTCTTTGTGAGAGGAGTGCTTCGAGCAGTGTGTTTTAGAACCCAGGTGGGCCCTTGGCAGTTGGGCTGGTTTGGACCAGTCTGTCCACCAAAACCAGCCAGTTCACTAGAAACCCGGTTCGACTCGACTAGGTGTATAGCTCTTTTCTAAGAAAAGGAAAAATTCACCTGTCTAGGGTCAAAAGCATGGCACGTTTGACCTCTAGTTGTGTACATCATCATCACATCTAAGCCTATCCCAACTACGTGAGGTGGGCTATGGAATCTTGTTCTGCCATCCCACTCTATGGAAGACCATATCCCCAGCTAACATTTACTAATGAACGCAATACCCAAATCATTATGTTAGGAGCATTTTTTTTAATGTTCTTATGTTGCAATGATTTTAGATGAGGGACATTCTTGTGCCAGAAGGGTTACTGCTGTTTGATTGGATCAAACCGCCCACAAAAATGGGTCATGGTCTACTACTGATCCAAAAAAATTGGTGTGGAGTAATTTTAGAGGCTTAAAAAATAATCTTATTGGGAGTCTATGTCTAGGTTAGTTGCTTTGTGTTACTACTTGATTGAGGTTTATTTAGCGCATTATGCTTCAAGGTAACTTCAGGACACCACCATCTGCTGCAGTCTCCAGATTCCTGTTGCTTGTAGGTGCTGCCATACTTTCCCATTTCCAAGCAATGTCTAAAGTGACAGTTAACTATGTTTGGCGTTTGACCAATTTGAGGTCAACTTCACAGATGGTTGTTCGGCATTGGTCAAATTCATGGGGTCTATGGGTTTAAGCTAATTTAGTTTCTCTCTCTCTCTCTCTCTCTCTCTCTCTCTCTCTCTCTCTCTCTTTTCCAGTTCATGGTTCAAATTTGCATATTTCAGTGGATGAATACAACACTCTTAATGCAATCTAAATTTATGCAAGCCTGTAGAATTAAATCAATTTATCAGCATATGATCGAAATGACCAGGGTATAAGCTCAATAGTAGACAGGATGTGTTTCTACATTGAGGTCTTGGGTTCAAGCCCAGCTTACCTGTAAAGATAAAAAAATAAAATAAAATAACCAACATCCCTTCCTAAATTTATGATGTTTTTCCATTTCTAGTTAGGGTCACTTCCAGGTTATTGAAAAATACACTAGGATTTGTGGGATTCTTACTGGATATAGAGATGTAACTAAATCGACACAATTCACAAACTCCAACGAATTGATTGCGAACTGTAGATTGAACCAGTTTAATCAAAAGAAAGAATTTATGTAAATTGAGCTGTGATTTAGTTCATACCAACTGATTTACAGTTGCGAGAATGCTTAAATGAATTATGTAACTATCATCTGAGAAAAATTTCATTGTTCTTTTGGTCCCCTGTTAGTTTTGCAACTTCAGTTATAGTTTTGGTAGATTTGATGCATGCAAGCGAGGTTTAAAGTATCGTCTGTAACTGTTATGTATTGCCCAACACGTACTGTTATCGCCCACGAATGATGCAACAGTATTGGGCCCAAAACAGCCTGATATAGTCCGATACGGAGCTGTATTGGTGGTGAACAGTAGCATACACGATATACCCATTTAAAACCTTGCATGCAAGTGAGAAATCAGATGGTGGTTCATGTTTTCTTTTAGAAGACTCGTGTTGATATTAGCATTAGCTCATTTCTTAGCTACATCTTCTCAATGGCTGTGGATTCCACACTCTCTGTTATGCTGCAATCATGGAATTTCTTTTCTTTTGTGCCATCTCTTCTTACCAGGAAAAGTTGGAAAGGCGGCGACAAATGCCGTATCACATGCACATCAACCTTGAGCTTCTAGAGGCCGTCCATCTGATATGTGCCATGCTTTTGGAGGTCCCAAACATGGCCGCCAACACGCATGACGCCAAACGGAAAGTCATAAGCAAGACGTTCCGCAGGTTGCTTGAGGTGAGTGAGCGACAGACCTTCACTGGCCCACCAGAGAATGTCCGGGACCACGTCATGGCTGCATCGAGGGCCTTATGCAAAGGTGATTTCCAGAAGGCGTTCAATGTGGTGAACTCCCTTGATGTGTGGAAGTTCGTCAGGAACCAAGAGAACGTGCTGGAGATGTTGAAAGCGAAGATCAAGGAAGAGGCGCTGAGGACCTACCTGTTCACATACTCTTCTTGCTATGATTCTGTGAGCTTGGACCAGCTCACTGCCATGTTTGACCTCTCCGAGGCTAACGTGCACAGCATCGTTAGCAAGATGATGATCGTGGAGGAGCTCCACGCAAGCTGGGACCAGCCGACTCGGTGCATCGTCTTCCACAACGTCGAGCATACAAGGCTGCAGACGCTTGCGTTCCAGCTCACGGAAAAGCTCTCGGTGCTTGTGGACAGCAATGAGCGTGCATTTGAGGCGAGGACAGGTGGCGGGTTGGATGGGCTTCCCCCAAGGCGGAGGGAAGGTCAGGACTACGCTAATGCAGCTGCGGGTAAGTGGCAGGATAACAACGCCTCACAAGGCAGGCACGGCGGTTATGGTGGTCGGTCAGGGTATGGCACTGGCGGAAGACTGTCAGGTTCCGGTATGGGAGGAGGATTTTCAAAAGATAGGGCCGGGCAGGGGCTACGCGGGGCTGGTGGGTATTCAGCAGGCTACCAGAGCACGCGTTACCAGGACGCCTACGGGAGCCTTGGTAGGACTCCATATCAAACAGGTTCATCTGTGCGGGGATCTCAGATGGAGACATCTGCCCGCATGGTTAGTCTTAGCAAAACAGGCCGTGTTTAGTAAGAGTGACAGAATGAGTGGAGGATCCAGATTCGAATTAGTTCGGATTGTTATTTAAATTTATGGTTTTGAGCCTGAATTTCTGTTTTGTTACTGCCGATATCTCAGGCTGCCTTTGCATTTCGATGCATGGTTGCTTGACCGGTTGTAGTCAATTAATTTTCTTAAAGTGTTACAGACACTAAAATCAATGTTTTTTGTCCTTTTTTTTTTTTTTCTTCTTTTTTAATGTTTGTAGGCAACAAGCCTACTATCCTACTACTTAGGCCCTGTTTGGTTCCATCTCATTTTAGTTAGCTGGAATTATGAACTAGGGATTATGGTTTGTATAGGTTATGGGTTAAGAAGTCTCAAGTCCTGACCAAAATCTCTGATGCATAATGACTGTTAACTGAAATGAGATGTAATAATTTCTTAAGCAGCGACCATACTGTGCTTGTGTTTTCTAAACTGATGCTTTTGTTTGACTCTTTGATTTTGTTTCTACTGGTGGTTGAGCAAGTTGGCTTTTGTATCACTTTGTGATATGTGCTGTTGCTACAGTGTCTTCGAACTCTTGGAACCTAAAATGAGTTTAGATTTTTTTTTTTTTAATCATGGACTGTTTGTGTTCAATGATTACTTTACAAAATAAGCTCGACTGGTGTGTGTGATTTTGTGTGTCATCTTGATGCATTTACTCTGGTGTGTGTGGCTTTGAGTGTGTTTCATCCTGAAGACTCCTTTTTTCCAGGTGCAGAATAGGTGCGGCTCTTATCGTGTGGCCCACCTTGATGTATGTATTCTATATATTTTAGGGTATGAGCCAAAAAACGAAGCTAATCCAAATCTCAGGTGGAAACTACTATAGGAAACTGTGGTGATTAAATGCCCTACAATTAAAAACTTCCTGGGCCATTGTAATGTTTATTTGCCATCCAACAACCTGTTCATAAGGTCACAAAACCTGGATGAGGGGGAAAAAAAAATATAAGCTTGATCCAGAACTTTTGTGGCCCATAATAAGTTTTAATGGCCAATCACTACTGATTCCTATGGTATGGTCCACATGAGATTTGGATCTGCTTTTCTTTTTGGGCTCATGCTCTAAGATGATCTGGCAAAATGGATGCACAACATGGATATAGAATACAAGCATCAAGGTGGGCCCCACATTGAGCGCCGCACCTAACCTGCTCCCCATTTATCCTCCCACTTTGAGCCTTGCAGTGTTTTCTTTTTTGAACCGTCCATTTTTTGGCCACCGATTGTTGGATTAGGGATGTCTCGTTGGGAAATGGTTCATCAATCAACAGTCTAACACATGCTAGATCTACCATGTATTGAAGTAGATATGTGCAAAAGATCTTGTCCATTCATCTGAAATTTTAGTGAAGCAATAGCCGTGGATTGCTCGTTTGCCAATAGGGCCTGAAAGTCTTCCCTCGCCTCATCCACGAGCATAAAGTTTAGGGTCATTCTTCTTTTGGGCCCAGTGGGAGCCTCGTAGATTGTGTTCGCCTACCCTGTTTTTTTTTTATAATCCAATCCATTCATAGGATGCACCCCACCATGATTAATAGAACCCCCCAAAATCAGTTCAATTCTAAAAATCAGGTGCTCGGCAGCACGTAATTTTGTAGGTTTTAGGCATGATTTTATATAGTGTGGCCCACCTGAGTATTGGGTTGGCCTGATTTTTGGGCTAAAAATCGCATATGACATAGTGCGCTTGATGAACAGTCGCAGAGGTCCTCCAGCGGGAAACATTACACATTTATCTTTTTTTTTTCGAAATTACTCCAAGAACACAACTCCATGCTTAAGCCTAACCATAGGTTAGCAACCCGATAATCCAAAACGATCCAGAAAAGACAAGCTCAGATATCTTTGTTCGGTTTTAATTCTGAATATGTAAGTTGTTTCACCCATATTTCTTTAATCTTGAAATTAAAAAATGACCATTGCTTGGTAAGAAGAGTATCATTATGGAGGTTTCTCAACATAGGTCACGATTCTATTATACAGTTTTCACATCCATCTGGAACAATTCCTAAATTTTAAAATAGCGTATTCACCATTGCTTGGCAAGAAGAGTATCATCCACGAAGGTTTCTCCATATAATATAGATCACGATTCTGGGATTCGGTTGCTTGGTAATATCCACTGTCTCCAAATCATTGCTGGCAAGAAAAATATCATCCACTAAGGTTTTTCTACGTAGGTCATGATTCTATGATACAGTTTTCACATCCATCCAGAACAATTCCTAGATTCTAAAGGGCCATCTTTACCATTGCTTGGTAATATCTATCTTCTCCAAATCATTGCTAGCAAGAAGATTATCTATCATAAAGCAAGGTTTCTCAACATAGGTCTGTTATATATTTTTCTTAATGCGGAATTGCTGAAAAGACCTTGCTGTGCAATTGATATGAAGATCACGGGAGCAAGAGATGCCATTGCAAAAAAAATTCGAATACAGGATAGTTGAATTCGGATGCTGGGATCTTCCTTTCCTTTACACCTCTATAGAGAATGATCTATGAGATTTCTGCTTCTATTGTGGTGTAGGAATGAGGACCCAGCCTTGTTATATAGATTAGAGGGGTGAAGAGTTTGTAACCCATGAAAACTATTTTTCCAAGGCTCCACACGCACCAAAATCCTAATAGCGCTCAAATAGCTGTATGCATATCACAGCTATAGCATTCCACCCCTTCTGCAGATATTTTGGAAGAATCACAATGCAATGGGGCCCACTAATTTACCCGATCACATTATCTAACCTTTAAGACAATCCAAACCATTGATCAATAAGAGGCCCACCTTATTAAGATCTTACAAAGTCACGATTCTAAGATATAGTTTTCACATTCATCATATACAATTTTTAGATTTTAAAATATAGTCTTCACATTCATATGGAACAATTCTAATTCCATATACTACCATGATAAAAGAGAACTTCACTACAAGAAGAAAGAAAAAGAAAAAGAGTCCCTTCATTATTTAACCTCACAATTTATGTAAATCCCTTGGCAACAAAGTCTCTTCATTATTTAAGCTCCCAATTTGAATAAATCCCTTCACAACAAGGCTGACTTTCTATCTTTTTTTTTTTTGTTCTTTTTTTGTTTTTACACACGCACACACACCCCCCACACGCTCACGCTAGTGGAATTTCACCACGAATGGGTACTCGAACCCTTGACCAGGTGTTGAAACTCCTGAGAGTCAACCACCGGAACAAGCCTGACTTTAAACGTGTTAAAGAACCATTCACATTTTCTTTTTATTTTTTAAAAGGCATTTATTACTCAAATCGTAGGCCCTATTTACCTCATAACTGGAAGTAGGGATCGAGTCAACTCGGCTGAGTCGATCCACTAAACTAAAGCCGAGTCAGCTTAATTGAATATTATTCAAAGTAAAGAGTAGGAAAGCAGAGTCATATTATTTATATGCAATGTCTCAACAAAGTACAAAATTACATGCATACAAAAGCACAACACCCACATCCAAATATTATAAGATCATCTTCCACTCACTGCTTGGGCTTCTTCACTATCAGAACTGGGCATTTTGCATTTTGTGCACAGTGATTGCTCACACTCCCAAGAAGAGCCCTGAAAAAAAAATAATTTTAACTAAGTAAAAAAATAATTTAATAATTTAAAGAGGGCATTTTCGTCTTTATACATACCTCTTGACAAAACCATAGCCATGGCTTCCCACAACCAAAACATCTGGTTTTAACTTTTCAGACATTTCACATATAACATCTCTTGGATCCCCATTCTCCATCTTCACCTCCACCTTAACCTTTTAACAAAACCATTAAAAAAAAATTCAATTCTCAAGGGTAAAGTTGTCATTTATGGACCAAAATGCCCTAGGGCTCATTACCAAACTGGGCTTAGGTTGATTGTGCATAGAAGGGCAGCAGTATGGCTAGAAAGGTCATCTTGTTTACAAGAATCCCATTTGATCCACCATTCTGGTTTGATGATCTAGACCGTTAATCAGATGGTACACATCTAGACCGTCAAAATCCTAACTAGTTATTAAAAAAAGGAACACGTGTTAGAGATCTGGCTGTCCATATAAACTGTTTAGATATTCTGGCCTAAAAAGGGACCATTCCCACCTTAGGTGGGACACAACCTGCCAAGTACATCAACGGTTAGACGAAATTTTTTCCAACCGTCAGTTTTCTTTGTGCATCGTGGCCCACCTAACCAATAATCCTTCCTGAATTTTTAAGCAGAAGATCTAAGCATCACTTCCAATAAAATGGAAGGCTCAGATCTCACACGGATGTTGTATATTGGCACGTGTACACTCGTGGAATTAGCAAACCTCCGAAGCTCGGAACTTACATTTTGTGAATCCTTGAACACCCTCCGACACTTCTCTACAATCGATTCCGCCAAATCATTGCTGTATCTCTCCGCCGTCGCGATTACATCAGAAGAAAATAAATACCCTGAAAAGCAAAGAAAATTACTTCATGAGCCCTTCCCAAAAATACTGAAATTTACGGGAATACCCTTGGTTTTTCTGATGGATAATTACCTGTTCCATCCAAAGCTGGGTAGACGGCACGAGGCGCCTTGGCGTAGAGAAGAATGAGGGTATCATTGTAATTATCCGAAACGACGTTTTTGAGACACCAGGAGAGTGCGTACAGGCTCTCATCTCCTCCGTCCACTGCGACTAGAATCCTGCGCTCCTCTTTAGAATCCATCTGATCCGTTCAAAGCGAGAACCGGAAATTTGGGAAATTTAAAACTAGAGAACCGGAAATATGGAGAATTCCTTCCTGGGAAGGGCTATACGGAAAGAGATTTAATAGGGGTTTTGTCAGCGGTTTCTGGTTTTCCATCCCTTGGATTTTCTTTGCAGCGGTTTTACGGCCGTGGTTTGCTACTTCTACGAGCGTGTGGAGCCGCACGCATCGACACGCATATGCACGAGGTAACATGGGACACGTGTTACGGCTTGACCATTCCGTATGGTTGGAAATAGTTCTTTTATCTATATCAGAAAGTAGGCCGTTTCTCATGTCGGCCACAGTTTACTGAGATATCGCAATTTTTCTAGCCGTTATATATATATATATATATATATATATATATGTATGTATGGGAAAAGGTACAATGAGCTCGAGCGTAGGATAAGCTCCCATGAGGTCGAGCTGTGTGGGCCTTACCGTGATGCGTTTCGACCATCGACGCCGTGCATTTGATGGATCTACTTTAAATTATGGGATATCCCAAAAATCAGCAGTATACAGAACTAAGGTGGGCCATACCATCTAAAATTATGTGAAGACACCTTTAAAACATATAAAAGCACTTGGTGGAGCCCACCTGAGTTTTCCATGCACCTGAAACTTGGTCTGAACCCTCATTCAAGTGGGAAACACATAATGGATGGGCTGGATTTGCAAACCACATCTCGGTGGGCCCTCAAAAATGGTTATGAATGTTTTAATGGTGCACAGCCCCTCTGCACTTTTGTATGTGGTGTGGCCCACAAAAGTCACGGATTGACTTGAATTTTGAGAACTAGGCCCACGATGGAATGGTGCATCTGACTGATGGGGTAGATTTTCGAAACACATCACGGTGGGCCCACACAGCTCGACCTCACGAGACGGACTCGTGCGCTCGAGCTCATTGTACCTTTTCCATATATATATATATATATATATATATATATATATATATATATATATATATATATATATATAATGGTGTACCTGAGATTTTAAATGGCCTGATATTTAGGATTAAAGATCTATACTTTATGTAAACAGGTAGGAAACACAGATCTCAAACATGTGTTCTATATTGACACGTGTGGGTGCATTTGTTTCTCTACCGTGTGTTGAATTACCAATCCTCCTTATATGAGGAAAAAAAAATTAAAATTAGAGGCAAATGCAAAACTTTAGTAGGCCACAAGACAGGAAACAGTGTTACAGTGGTGATTGAAGACAGGAGCCAGTGGTGATTGAATGATCAAGTGGCCACATGACATGAAGCAGTTAGGATTGGATGGCCACCGTTGAAATATTCGTAGCGGCTACAGAAGTTTTGGTTCAGACTGATAATTTTGTTCTTTGAGCTTATAACGATTTGGATGGCGTATAGGCACCTGGTTGAAACCCAAAAAGATTTCCAAAGTAGGCATTTCCCTATTATTAAGTGGGGCCCACTCTGATATTCGTAAGAAATCGAGTTGGTCCATCCTTTTTTTTTAAATATTTTAAAACATAGGACAAAAAATGAGGTATATCCAAAACTCAAGTGGGTCACATAAAATCAAACGGTGAGTGAGTAATAATGAGTAGGAAAACAACTATCATTGAAACCTTTCAGGAGCCTGTTAAGAAAAGTCTTTAATCTGAAGTTTTTGAGGTCGTTCGACCAGTTGTGGGACAGTCACGACTGGTCGTGGGAGGTGCTCGATTAGTCGTAAGTTCGAGTCCTAGCACGACTCAAAGTACAACGACATTGTGCTGTTTTTCTCTGAGGTCTACGACCAGTCGTAGGTGAGCTACGACCAGTCGTAGGAAAGCTACGATTAGTCGCAGGTTACGCAGATTTGTTCTCGAATCCGATGCGGACTGCGAATTTTGGTGTCGCCTTTCGCAAGGGTGCAAAAGGGAAGTTTCCTAAATTATAAATAGGGGTCCCTAGGGTTATTTTAAGGCATGATAAGGTTTCCTAAAGGTACTCTAAAAGGTTCTTAGGTTATCAAAGGGTGTAGCAAGAGTGAGATTCGAGGTTGTTCGAATCGGTTAAGTTCGCTCTCTTTGTAATTGATGCTTTCATAGTGAAATTCTGCCGTTTCGTGCCGTGGTTTTTTTCTGAAAGGGTTTTTCATGTTAAATCTGTGTGTTTTCTTGTATGCTTGGTCCTATTGGATTGCTATCTTAGATCTAGATCTGTGTAATTCCGCAGGCCTAAAATCCCCAACAAGCCCACCCAAATGTTTAAATGCCATTCATACCGTACGTGAGGTCATTCTTATTGGGATGAACAGAAAACATAAAAATCCTCGTATAAAACTTGTGGCCTTACAAATGTTTCAATGGGCGTTTAATATGGACACTTGAGTTTTGAATTTGTTTTATTTTTGTCTAACGTTGTAAAATGATATGGCAAAATGAATAAACTGAGCCGCGATTTCTCACAAACATCACAGTGGGCCCACCTAGCTTTCCTCATGAACTTTCCGTGAATATGTGGCAAGAAAGGCGTGTTCCCAATGAGTTTCATTTTTTATTTTTTTTTCAAGTCTTAAAATTGGGATGTAGAGACTTAATGGTCCTGTTAGAGACTCTCTAAAGCCCACTATTATATATATATATATATAGAGAGAGAGAGAGAGAGAGAGAGAGAGAGAGAGAGAGAGAGAGAGAGAGAGAGAGAGAGAGAGAGGGTCATGCTCCCCTACGCACCTATGCATGTGCGCACCTTTGCACACGTGCCATGGGTGTCTAATCTGAACGGTCCATGTGATGGAGAATCCCATGAAACCATATATGAAAAATTTTCACCTCGATCTAAAATTCTGGTGGGCCATAGCAAAGAGAAATGCAAATCAAGAGAGGAAACAGTTTTCATTTTTCATGGCCCATCAAAGTTTTAGATCAAAGTAAAACTTGGGCTGGGAGGGTTTCACGAGGTGCTGCTTCACATGAACGGTTCAGATTTTAGATCCAAATCACGTATGATGGGTTCTCAAAAAAGTTTACGAACTGGTTCGTGAGCATTTATCTGTGTGTGTATCATCCATTCATATTGATAGATCTTTTTAAGGCGTGAAACCAAAAAAGAGTTGGCTAGAAGGCTTAAGTGCACCATACTATAGGAAGCAGCGGGGTGAAAAACTAACGGTTACATAAGTTTTGAATCAAGCTGATATTTATATTTTCCCTTTCATCTCCCCTAATTAACCTTATGAATAGGTTGAATGGTAAATAAACATTTTAAGTGGGCCCTTGGAAATTTTCAACTGTAAAAGTTTAATCACCGCGCTCTGCTTCCTTGATGTGGTTCACCTGGCCTTTGATGTGCCTGCTTTTTTAGCTCACACCCTAAAATGACATGTGGTGTCAATAAACATATACATGATGATGGTCCCACAAAGCTTCTACCAGGACCGTCCATCTTTAGCAAGGTCTTGGTGGGGTAGTAGTACGCAATCTGCGTTCCTAAACTGAGGTCCCAAAACAGATGGCGGGTGGATTTCTAACAAATATCACGGTGGGCCCCGCCTAAGTTCCAACAGCAGCAGCAACTTGCAATGGGCAGGGTCGCAGGCCATCCGCATTTGGGGATAAGGATAACAGCAGCAGCAACTTCCTATGGTCAGGGTCGCAGGCCATCCGCACGTGGTGATAGGGATGTACATTGTATACGTGGCATGCATAGAGCCATATGGAAGGACTTGGATTTCCTGCGAAAGCCTTTCGCAGGAAGTTCCTGCGCAAGGATGCAGGGTGGGGCCCACTGAGATGTTTGTGAGAAATCCACACCGTCCGTGCGTTTTGCGAGATCATTTTAGGAGGTATGACAAAAAATTATTTATATAAAACGCTCAAGTGGGCCACAGGAGAAGAAAAGGTGGGAATTAAGTGAGAACCGTTGAATCATTCTTATAGCCATAAAAGTTTTGTATCAGGCTATCGTTTCGGTTTTTTCACTTCATCCTATTGGTAATGACCTTATAAACGGTTTGGATATTGTATAAACATCAAGGTGGAGCTCAGGAAGGTTTCAACCGTGGGAATTTCGTTCCCCAATTTTCCCTTTCGTGTGACCCAATTGAATTTTTTATTCACCTCAATTTTGGATTTATGTCCTAAAATGATCTCTCAGAACGTATGGACGGAATGGATTTCTCAAAAACTTTGTAGTGGGCCCCACCCCACCCGGCATCCCTGCGAAGGAACCTCATGCGAAAGTCTTTCGTAGGAAATCCGCGTCCTATATGGAATGCTTCCAGAAAGTTGTTGGACGCGTGGCGTATAAGAAAATGTCATGTGGGCCAATCATACGTGGAATCTCTGGCTAAGTTAGAAAAGACTCCACAAGCAATGATATGATTTTTCTTTTTCATTAGCTTTGGATGGAGCGCATCCAATGCAATTTTCATTTTTATATTGTACACACGCACATACCACCGCACACTCACGCCGTAGTGGGATTTCACCGCCTATGGTACTTAACTCTCAAACAGGTGTTGAAACTCCTGGGAGTCTACCACCGGAGTAATAAAAAGACCTCGCAATTTGCTTCGCATTGACTCAAGTAAAAATGATTAAATATTAGGCCCTACTGAGGCCTAAGTCACAATCCCAATGTCAGAGCCGTTGAACAATTCTGACATCTGATAGAGGGATACTTGTTTGCAGAAATAAAAGCATAAGATACTTTCATTTTTAATTGTCTAAATTTTGAAATAGGTTGGACCCGAACTCGAACTGAATCGGTACCGAGTCTAGCATCCTGACCTGATCTGAGTATGGGTCCGGCATGGACTAATTCGGACTGAGGCTGACCCAATCACAATAACGAAGTTGGGTCGAATTGGCACCGAGTCAATTAAGGTGCAACGACTATTCATGTGCTGAAATCACGACTCAAAGCCTAGATTCACTTGCCAGAATTACAGCCTCTCCGTTGGCTTAAACAGCATCTTAGATTTGAGTTTTTTTTTTTTTTTCCAAGGCTCATTGTAATGATTATATGAAATATAATCCAATCATTAAATACCACACAAATATTTAGACTTGGAGCTTAAAAGTCATGCTCATCTATGATTCTGGCGAGCTGTACTAAGGGAAGCATTTTGGAAGGTGATCATTACCCTGTACACTATTTCCACGTGTTCACCCCAATTATTAGGGCTATACACGAACCGAGTTAGCTTGGTTAGCTTGCTCGACTCGGCTCGAAAAAGCTCGATTCGAAACTGAGTTCGAGCTAAGTCGAGCTAATTTTTTGAGCTCGAAAAAATTTCAAACCGAGTTTGAGCTTGCCCAAGCTCAACCCAACTCGAATCAAACCAGTTCGATGACTCAGTTACTTTGACATTGATGTTACTCACCAAGTGTTTAATGAAATGACTCAACAAAGTGTGGTTGATGGCAAGGAAGGTATGTATATGAAACAAATACCTTTTTTTTTTTTTTTTTGCTTGATTTTTATGTTGCTTAGAAGGTGTTTGATGAAATACCTGTAAAACCACTGCTGTTGTTTTACATACAGTGAGATTTTGAAGATGCAATCCATGTGTTTGTGAAAATACTGTATAGGCGAACTCGGCTCGAACTGGCCCGAGCTGCTGACCGAACCGAGCCGAGCCAAGCTGGCGACTCAGGCTAGAGGACCGAGCCGAGCCGAGTTCGAGTTGGAGTCAGCAAGTGGCCGAGCCGAGTCGAGTTGTGCCCAGGTCGACTCGGTTCAACTCATGCATACATCTACCAATCATAGATATGGGTGATGTTTTGGGCCCTTGGCGTAACACGAGGTGATGCACCTAGTGGTTATGATGGATTTTAACTAAACAACACAGTGAGGCCCACCCAAGCTGCTTACCTATTTACTCGCTCACATACCCAACTGGGTGTAAAAAACAAAATAATAATAATAATAATAAATGTAACGGATGATAATAATATGGATTAATGAGGTAGATGCTTAAAAACTTCTTTTGAAAAATGTGCTGGAATGTAAATTCCATATTAATTAGGTAGTTTTCTATAAAAAATTTCTACTTAGCAATAGCATAAAATTTTTCATGAAAATGTTATTAGAAAACAAATATGAGAAATAATCTTCTTCTTCTTCTTCTCTCTCTCTCTCTCTCTCTCTCTCTTCACTCTTTCTTGCAGACGACTTTTTTAGAATACCGTTTCCTTTCTTATGCTTTACACAAATCCAAATAGGGCATTAGGGGTGGGTTGTTGATGTAGAGCGGGTCGCGGACAATTACATGGCAAAGATGGATTCGTATGAAGTTCTGGACCATTTAAATGCTAGTAACAGGATGAGTTAGCGACGAAAAATATATGAATAGAACGAGCACTTTAGGGTGCGAGGATTTGATGATCGTTTCTGTTTCAATTTCGTTTTTACTATAAATAGTAAGTTTTAGTTTGCTTATAACTCTTCATTCATCGGGCTTTAGGAGTTGCGCCCAACGTGAAAAGAGCTTAGAATAATTAGGAGAAAGGGTTGGTAAAGCCAAATAGGACACTTACTATTTTTGGCCGAAAACTTGCAGCACTAGTAGAATCATGACCGTCTATAAATAGTAAGTTTACTATTTATAGTAAGTCGCGAATTCTAGGAGTCCTAGTTGTAGTTTGATTTTGATTTCTTTCCCATTGCTTAGTACCCTTATTTAACGAGTTGTGAACTCATTTTTATTCATTTATTAATCTATTTTGAATTTATTTAGAATTTATTTCTATTTTCTACTCTCTTTTCTCGTGGATTCGAGAAGTCTCTGTGAGGAGTCCAGAGAAGTTCCATGGATTCGGAATAGTTATCCTCTTGAGGAAGACGGTGCTCCACCTCACGTCCTCCCCTACGTCAGTCGTCCGAATGAAAGAATTGAAACTTCATAATACCCGCTTAGTATGAGAATCTCACTAAAAATAAATATCTGGGCATCCAAACATTTATTGGCTATCTCAATGCCCTAAAAAGAGGGTATTTCAATTCCCACAAAAAGGGTAGAGTTCTATTCGACTTTTACTTCCTATACCCTCCTTTGAAGCCCATCACCACCGAACAATCCCTCCCTATAAAGAAATTCTTCAAATCAAATATATAGTCTTCATTTTTTATTTTTTATTTTATTGATTTGCCTTCTTTGTAGAGATTTTATTTGTATATTTATTAAGTATAGCTTTTGTATTTATACATAAAGAAATAATTAATTACAACCTAAACAAAATCTCTACAAAGAAGGCAAATAAAAAAAAAAAAGAAAAAAGATAATATCTTTTATTTGTAGAATTTCTTAATATATAAAGAAGGCAAATCAATAAAAAAATGAAGATAATATCTTTGATTTGAAGATTGTTGTCTCTTTCCCAATGGCAACTACTGCTACTGCAATGGGGAGAGAGCAAGAGAAGAAAGAGAGATTGAGAACAAGAGATGACACATCTATATTTTAGTGTTAACAAATTAATATGTTGAATCCATACAAATTTAAATCAACTACTCGAGTGATAAGTAACTAAAGCAAAATTACTGACAACCTAACCGCATCGGACAAAAGGGGGAGAGGGAGAGAACGAGTCGATTGTTATCTCTTCTATAACAATAACCATTGTTACTGTGCCAGAAGAAAGAAAGATTGAAGCATAGAAGTTTTGGATCAAGCTTATATTTGTGTTTTACCTTCATCCATGTCTGTATGATCTTATGAACAAGTTGGATGACAAATAAGTGTCATTGTGGGGCCTAGAAAAGTTTCTATTGATGCAAAAATCTAGTACCTCTTCCAACGACCTTTCACCTGCACAAAAAAGAGACAAAGGAGACCCTGGCTAGAGTTGGGGACCCTCCGATGCTAAAGTCAGGGACTGGATTGTGTAAGAGGGTTTCTGGGAGAGTTTTTGCGTACCTTTCACCTTGAAGGTCTCCTGTATTTATAGGAATGGGAGGATCTCGTTGTGCCAGGATTCTTCTCTTAATATCTCAGAGATTTGATATTAATCCATTTTTGGATTCCATCCGATCCCGAGATCTTCAGGATCGGGAATCCTTTTACTAGATTTTCGGGAAGGTGCTTTAAGAAGGTGTTTTGCTTTACACCGTCTCTACCTTACTTGGATCGGGCTCGGCCAACTCCACTGGTGAGTGAGTTTTGGCTGGCTATAAGGGTAGAGCTACTTGCCTTCTATTGGATGAAATGGAACCGATCTATGATCAATATCATTTCTTAATCCGATAGTCGACTCTATAACCGACCTAAATATAGGTCGATTTTAAGGTCGGTCGGGTGACTTCTAAGCTTCGGGCTTTAATCGGCTTATTTAGATGTTGTTGCCTCGTTTACTGAGTCAACTTTATGCATCTCATAGATTCTACCCTATGGCTCTGGACTTTATAAGTCTCGGTTAGGATTCATTTCCTACAACCCAAGCTAAGTCTCTCCTTTTGGCGTTTGGTATACTTACCTCGGTCGGGCTTGTTGCCTCGGAATCTCGGGCGATGTCAGTAGAGTTGGTCCATTCCATAACCGAGTCTCTGGACTTGTCTTATTTTTTCCCAACAGTTTCAACGGTGGAAATCATTATCCCCACTGTTTCCAGTGGCATGATCCACTTGATCTTTGGATGTGCTTCAATTTTGGGCTCAATCCCTTAAATTAGATGGAAAAGCGGATGGACGGAGTGGATAGGACCACATATATTCAAGGTGATCCCGAGTGAGTTTACTCAGTATGATAAGAGCGTATAACTCGGTACTCGAGCCAATTTCGAATACCAATGAGTATGAAAAGACCCATCATTGAAACCTTCCGTGGCCTACCCAAATGTTTATATGCCATTCATACCCATTTATGAGGTCATTCCTACTGGGATGAACTGAAAACAAAAAAATATTATCCTATTCAAAACCTTTGTTTTTTTGCTAGCTTGTTAGTACACCCCACTGTCAGTTCAAACTTCACTGTTAGCCACCCCCACTAGGGATCGATGCCAAGACCTCAGTGTTGAAACTGAGGTATCTTTCACTCAGTCTACCACTTGAGCTATAGATCAGGGCATTATCCTATTCAAAACCTGTGGCCTTACAAATGTTTTAACAGTGGTCATTCAATCTCCATTGTTTCTTGTTGTGTGGCCCACTTAAGTTTTAAATTTGTTTAATTTTTATCTAATCTTCTAAAATGATCTGACAAAATGAATAGACTAAGTTAATTTCTAAGTCTTAAAATTGGGATGCGGATTAGGTAATACCCTCTACTAGTACCCATTTAGAGACAACGATGCTGTTAGAGACTCGGTGAAGGCCACTATTATGTATATGTTTTATGCACACCGACCATCCACTTTGATAGATCATTTTAAGGCTTGAATCCAAAAAGAAGGCAGATAGACGGCTTAAGTGCACCACACCATAGGAAGCAGCGGGAGATGAAATACTATCGGTGAAAACTTCTTAAGGGCTACATAAGTTCTGAATCAAGCTGATATTTATATTTTTCCTTTCATCTCCCCTACTTGACCTCATGAATAGGTTGAATGGTAAATAAACATTTAAGTGGGCCCTTAGAAGTTTTCAACTGTAAAAGTTTAATCACCTTTGCTTCCTTGATGTAGTTCACTCGGCCTTTGATGTGCCTCCTTTTTTAGCTCACACCCTAAAATAACATGTGGTGTCAATAAACATATACATCATGATGGTCCCACAAAGCTTCTACCAGGACCGTCCATCTTTAGCAAGGTCTTGGTGGGGTAGTAGTATGCAATCTGCGTTCCTAAACTGAGGTGCCAAAACCAATGGCGGTTGGATTTCTAACAAACATCAGTGTGCCCCACCTAAGTTCCAACAGCAGCAGCAGCTTGCTATGGTCAGGGTCGCAGGCAATCCGCATTCGGTGATAAGGATAACAGCAGCAGCAACTTCCTATGGTCAGGGTCGCAGGCCATCCGCATGTGGTGATAGGGATGTGCATTGTATACGTGGCATGAATACACCCATATGAAATGCTTCCGGAAAGTTGTTGGACGCGTGGCGTATAAGAAAATGTCATGTGGACCAATCATACGTGGAATCTCTAGCTAAGTAAGAAAATACTCCACATGCACTGATATGATTTTTCTTTTTCATCGCCTTTGGATGGAGTGCATCCAATGCAATTCGCTTCACGTTGACTAAGTAAAAATGATTAAATATTAGGGCCTACTAAGGCCTAAGTAACAGTCCCAATATCAGAGCCGTTCAACAATTCTGACATCTGATGCAGGGATAGTTGTTTGCAGAAATAAGAGCATAGGATATTTTTATTTTTAATTGTCCAATAAATGTCTGCTTATCTAATGCATCAAATATTAAGGGAGCGTTTCGATTGTAAGTTATTTAAGGTAAGTTAATTATGGCTCACATAGCTTATTTTGATTTCTAATTATTAAGCTAAAGTGATTAAATAATATTGGGTAAAAATTTTACTTATAATTGATCTAAAACCCAACTTTCTTATCTCAAATGAGTTATTTATCCTTGCCTCTTGCCTCCATAGACTCCCGGAACTTTCAAAACAAGGTCTAGGTTTCGAATACTCATAGGTGGTGAAATCCCACTATGATGTGAATGTCGGGTTATGTAAGGCATGAGTCCAAACATGAGACAAATTTAAATCTCAAGCAGACTACACATAAGAAATAGTGGAGATAATGATATCTATAGTTAAAAACCTTCCTTAAGGCCCACCATGATGTTTATTTGCCATCCAGTCCGTTCATACAGTGACTTTATTACTTGAATGAAGGGAAAACACAAGTATCAAGTTAATCCAAAACTTCTAGGAACTACAAGAAATTCTTAACAATGGGTGTTCTATATCTATTATTTCCTATGGTGTGGTCTACTTAACAATGGCTGTTCAATATCTACTATTTCCGATCCTACATTCTTGGCTTATATCGGCTAATGGCGATTTTAAGTCTTCAAAACACATCATTTTAAGTCTATACCACATCCATTCTAAAATCAATGGGCATCAACACCACGCCAGCATCAATAGTGCATGCACCCGCCCCATGCGAAGAGCATACATGAGAACAATATGCTTTTTTCTTCTTTTTCTAAATCACTCTCAAGACAAGAAACCACACTTGAGATTTTTATCCATTGGCTAGCAATTAGATGTAACATGATAGTCCGAAATGATACCTTTTAAAACGATTCCATTTGATCTTGATTATTAATTTGCAAGTTACTTCGCCCATGTCTTTAATCTCAAAACTTATAGATAGGACTCTTGATTATTATGATTATCATCCCCAAATCATTATTATCAAAAAGAATATTATCTGCATACAAAGTAGGATTAAGAATTTCTTTCCAAATGCATTCATTATACACAAAATTCTTTATCATCCAATTTAAAGATAGTCAATAATGAATGGACAATTCATCTCATTCTACTAATATAATTTTAATATTGAGTGGATAATTAGATTGGTTTGGGATATCATCAATGTGCCACATGTACAACAAATAATAGCTTTCTGACACATTTGTTAAACATAGGACTCTTACGCGCTTTTAAAAAGAGAGTTTTTTTTTTTTTTTTTTTTTTGAAGTATTTTTAATTCCAATTACATTACAATAAAACATGAGATTTCAAAATACATAAATATTATATATTTCAAATACCTCCAAATCTATTTACCTCTACTTCTAAATAGATCAGCACCAAAGCAAGGAATCCAGTTACCATAAAATGCATTCAAAACACCAAACAAATTTTCAGCCCATTTATCAATTTATTAAAGTCAACCGATTTATTAATTTATTTAATCTCCATACATTATTACTGTGACCATTTACTTAGTAACCTAAGAGTTAAGTATCTCCTCATAATCTAAGCCCTCAATTTGAACAGATCCCCACTTAAACTTTTATATTGCATTTTTATTTTGCAGAATGCATTCCAAATGCATTTATCACCAACAACATTTTTGTTTAGTGGGCGTTTGGCTAAATCTCTTATCTTAATTTTACTAGTAGGATTGCGTTCCTCTCATTCATAACTTCTTTCCATTTATTAAGAAGAGGCGACACATATGGGCATTTTGTGGTACAAACAAAGTTCATTTTCATCAACCCAAATACAAATATGGCATTTTAAGTTCTACATTTAAAAAAAAATAAAATTAAATGAAGATGTAGGAAAAAAAAAAAAAAACAAAAACAAAAATGTCTCTATTATCAAACCATGGGCATTTTTTCCCCACTAATTGGAAGTAGGGGTCCACTCGACTCAGACGAGTCAGTCCGAGTCGCTGAGTTTGAAAACCATGTTTTTAATTAGAATATTGTTCAATGTAATAAAGCATGTTCATCTTATTTCAAGGTCTCAATAAATTACAAAATTACATGCATACCCCTCAATACAATACAAAATATAACAGCCACATCCAAATATTACAAGATCATCTTCCACTCAGTGCTTGGGCTTTTTCACTATCAGAACCGGGCATTTAGCATTTTGTGCACAGTGATTGCTCACACTCCCAAGAAGAGCCCTGAAAAAAATAAATATAATATTTATAAAATTAAGTTAAAAAGTAATTTAGAAAGGGCATTTTCGTCTTTATACATACCTCTTGATAAAACCATACCCATGGCTTCCCAAAACCAAAACATCTGTTTTGAGCTTTTCAGACATTTCACATATCACATCTCTTGGATCTCCATTCTCTACCTTTATCTCCACCTCAACCTTCTAACAACACCATTAAGACAAAAAAAAAAAAAAATCATTCTCAAGGGTAAAGTTGTCATTTATTGACCAAAATGCCTTGGCCTTATAGCCAAATGGGCCTGAGTTGATTGTACATAAAAAGCCCAGAAGAGTGGCTTTATCAATGTCATCTTGTTTAGAGGAATTGCATCTGCTGCACCAATCTGGTTTGGTGATCTAGACCATTCATCACTGGGTTGGGTTGACCCATTGCCATTTAGGTTCCAAATGAATCCGGGCCACCTTACAAGCCCGCCTGGATCTGGCTTGGGTTTTTAATTCATTAGGGCCTGGGCAGGCCTGATTTTTTAGGCCCAGAACAAACCACCAATGAAGGAATCCAACGATGTTTCTATTCAAGGGCTGGTCAATCTGGGCCGTTCACATCTACCACGGGCCAGCTGCTCTCAAATCCAGGGCCAGACCGAGCCTAAATTCAAGACCCAAAAGCTTAATTGGCCCTGGCTTAGGCTGTCCACTAGCCGGCCCGAGCCTGGCCCACTTGAAATAATCCATAATTCTAGAAGGTCATGGACAAAAAGACTATTTTAACCCTACGACTTTTTTTGTTGACTTACAAAAATAAATTCGATCATTTCCTAACAAAACTCTACCATTCTTTCATTCCCACGCGTCAACAAACATTCTCACGTGCCAATACGGAACACGTGTTAGAGATCTGAGCCATCCACATACACATTTGATCTTCTGGCCTAAACATAAGACCATTCAAACATCAGGTGGGCCACATCATGCAAATCACATCGACGGCCAGACAGAATTTTTTTCAACCGTCGATTTGATTCGTGCATCGTGGCCCACCTAAGAAATAAACCTGCCTGATTTTTTAAGCAGAAGATCTAACATGGAAGGCTCAGATCTCACACGGGTGTTGGTATTCACACGTGCAGGCGTGTGGAATTAGCAAACATCCATAGCTGGGAACATACATTTTGTGAATCCTTGCAAACTCTCCGACATTTCTCTATAACACACTCCGCCAAATCATTGCTGTATTTCTCCACCGATGCGATAACATCAGAAGAAAATAAATACCCTGAAAAGCAAAGAAAATTACCTCATTAGCCCTTCCCCAAATATCAGGCAATTGACGGAAATGCCATCCGTTATTCCCATGTATTACCTGTTCCATCAACATCTGGATCGAGAGTAGGAGGCGGTTTGGCGTAGAGAAGAATGAGGGTATCTTTGTAATTATCCGAAACAATGTTTTTGAGACACCAGGAGAGTGCGTACAGGCTCTCATCTCCTCCGTCCACTGCCACTAGAATCCTGCGCTCCTCCTTAGATTCCATCTAAGCCGTTCAAACGGGAAATTGGGAATTTTAAAACTAGAAAACCGGAAATCTGGAGAATTCCTTGCGGAATGAGATTTTATAGGGGTTTTGGTGGCGGTTTTTGGTTTTGGATTCCATGGGTTTGGCTTGCAGTGGTATTTCTGCCGCGGTTTGCTAATTCTACACGTGTGGAGCACGGCATATTGACACGCATGTGTACGTGGCATCATGGAACACGTGTTCGGGTCCGTTTGTTTATTCTACACGTGTGGAGCACCGTATATTGACACGCATGTGCACGTGGCACTCCGGATTAACCGAAGTGGGTGGGCGTCAGTCGAGTCGGATCGAGTTAGGGCTGACCCGACTCCATCCGATTTTAAAATAGGCCTCACCCGAACTTGAACCAACTTGATACAGTCCGGGTCCGGCGTGGACTAATTCGGACCGAGGCTGACCCAATCACAAGTACTAAGTCGGGTCGAATCGGCACCGAGTTTAAGTAAGGCACAGTGGATATTTACAGGCTGAAATCACCACTCAAAGCCTAAATTCACTTGCCAAAATTACAACTTCTCCATCAGCTCACACGGCATCTTAGACTTAAAATGTCATATTTTAGATTTTTTGCGGGGTTTATTGTAATGATTATATGAAATTTACTGTAATCATTAAATACCAGGCAATATTTAAGCTTGGGGCCTAAAAGTCATGCCCATCTGTAATTCAGGTGGGCTATACATTTTGGAAAGTGATCATTGTCTGCATTATTTCCATATGTCCACCTCAATCATAGAGAGGGGTGATGTTTTAGGCCCCTGGCATTAGATAAGGTGATAAACCTAGTGGTTAGGATGAATTTTACCTAAACAACATAGTGGAGCCCACCCAAGCTGCTGACCCATTTACTCGCTCACACATCCAACCGAGCTATATATATATATATATATATATATATATATATATATATATATATATATATATATATATATATATATATATATATATATATATATATGTGTGTGTGTGTGTGTGTGTGTGTGTGTAATGAGCTCGAGCGTACGATAAGCTTCTATGAAGTTGAGCTGTGTGGGCTCCACCATGATGTGTTTCGGCCATCAACACCGTGCATTTGATGGCTCGCCTTTAAATTATGGGATATCTAAAAAATCACCCGTATACGGAACTCATGTGAGCCATGCCATCTAAAATTATGTGAAGACACTGTCAAAACATATAAAAGCACCTGGTGGGACCCACCTGAGTTTTCCATGCACCTGAAACTTGGTCTGTACCCTCATTCAAGTGGGACACACATAATGGATGGGCTGGATTGGAAACCACATCTCGGTGGGCCCTAAAAAATGGTTATGAATGTTTTAATGGTGCACGGCCCCTCTGCACTTCTGTATGTAGTGTGGCCCACACAAGTCACAGATTGACTTGATTTTTGAGACCTAGGCCCACGATGGAATGGTGCATCTGACTGATGGGGTAGATGTTCGAAACGCATCACGATGGGGCCCACACAGCTTGACCTTATTGGACGAACTCGTGTGCTCGAGCTCATTGTACCTTTTCTATATATATATATATATATATATATATATATATATATATATATATATATATATATATATATATATGGTTTAGGTACTATGCGCTCGATCTCACAATAAGCTCCCATGAGGTCGAGCTGTGTGGGCCCCACCGTGATGCGTTTTGACCATCAACACCATGCATTTGATGGGTCCCCTTTAATTTATGGGATATCCCAAAAATCAGCTGTATACAGAACTCAGGTGGGCCATACCATCTAAAATTATGTGAAGACATCGTTAAACATATAAAAGCACTTGGTGGGGCCCACCTGAGTTTTGCATGCGCCTGAAACTTGGTCTGAACCCTCATTCAAGTGGGACACACATAATGGATGGGTTGGATTTGCAAACTACATCTCGGTGGGCCCTCAAAAATGGTTATGAATGTTTTAATGGTGCACGACCCCTCCCCACTTCTGTATATGGTGTGGCCCACACAAGTCACGAATTGACTTGATTTTTGAGACCTAGGCTCACGATGGAATGGTGCATCTGACTGATGGGGTAGATGTTTGAAACACATCACGGTAGGGCTCACACAGCTCGACCTCATGGGGCGTTAAAATCAGATAATATCTCATACCTCCCAGCCTCTACCTCCTATACCTATCCGTCCCGACCCATCTTTCCACCTACTACATCCCATACCTACCCTTCCTGACCCATTTTTTCAACCTCTACCTCTCATACCTATCCGTCCTGACCCATTTTCCCAGCCTCTACCTCCCACACCTACCTGTCCTGACCCTTCTTCCTAGCTACTACGTCCAATACCTACCTTTCCCGACCCATTTTCTCAGCTTCTACCTCACATACCTACCCTTCCCACACCTAGAGAGAAAATAGAAAATATTCTGGACCAACAAATAACATCCACGTCAGACGGCGGGTTTTAGAAGTACCTGGTTAAATGGAAGTCACGCCCAGCTTCAGACAGCACGTGGCTCACTCAGGATGAGATTCAGAGACTTGATCCTGACATCCTATATCGGTTCGGGAGTTTTATTTCGCCAGTGGTGAAATCTTCGCAGCTGGGAAGAATTGATGGAGACATCATGCGTACACGAGCACGCACATCACCCCCCTACGCACGTACATACACAGAAGGAGAATCTCATCATCGATCTGGCTCGATGACGACGTCCAGGGAGAGCCCCTTAGCTAGAAGACAAATTTTGGTTCAGAAAAGTGGGCCCGATAGTCAAGAAAAACCCATCATGGGATCTCATGATCGTGGCCCACTCGTCGGATTGATTTCATTTTTTAGGTTTTGCTTATTATTATTATTTAGAACATTGTGAACGCTTTAGATTTCTGTGTTTGGTTTTTATTTTAGTTTACTTCATCGCCAAGTAATAAGTTGCGCACATGGCGTGAGTTTTGGGGTATAAGGTTTTCTTATAAATAGACACCCCTTGTAGCTTTTTTTCATTCATTGAAGTTTAATAAAAATTTATACTTTATTTTTCTGCTCTCTTCGTAAGTTGTAGAAGAATTCAAAAGTGGGTGCGAAGCCCTCCCTTTTCGAAGGGCTAACTACGGTGGTGCGAAGCCTCCCGCTCTGATACCAATTTAATGCAGGACAATCAACCACTTGCTCTAAAAGTTCGAACTGTTAGAGTATGGTGAATTAATCCCTTTATCTCATAGCCCAGGCCCCACATCTCATGGGTTTTAGGACCTCGGTCAAACCCCCTTCGTAGGCCCCAAATCACATGGGCCACCCACTCCGATTGTGTCCCCGCATCCCACGGGCTACCCCACTCGAGCCCGGTGTGAAATGCGCATTAATCACCCCTGGTGAGGAGTCTCGAACACGAGACTTCCTCCGTGGGCCGCACCCACCCCGAGTGTGTCCCTGCATCCCACAAACGACCCCACTCGAACCCAGTGTGAAAATGCCCCTGCATTAATAGCGCATTGTACCTTTTCCCATATATATATATATATATATATATATATATATATATATATATATATATATAAGGTACTATGCGCTCGATCTCACAATAAGCTCCGGTGAGGTCGAGTTGTGTGGGCCCCACCGTGATGTGTTTCAACCATCAACACCGTGCATTTGATGAGTCCCCTTTAAATTATGGGATATCCCAAAAATCAGCCGTATACGGAACTCAAGTGGGCCATACCATCTAAAATTATTTGAAGACACCGTTGAAACATATAAAAGCACTTGGTGGGACCCACCTGAATTTTGCATACACCTGAAACTTGGTCTGAACCCTCATTCAAGTGGGACACACATAATGTATGGGCTGGATTTGCAAACCACATTTTGGTGGGCCCTCAAAAATGGTTATGAATGTTTTAATGGTGCACGACCCCTCTCCACTTCTGTATGTGGTGTGGCCCACACAAATCACGGATTGACTTGATTTTTGAGACCTATGCTCACGATGGAATGGTGCATATGACTGATAGGGTAGATGTTCGAAACGCATCACGATGGGACCCACACAACTCGATCTCATGGGACCGACTCGTGAGGTCGTGCGCATAGTACCTTTTTCCTATATATATATATATATATATATATATATATATATATATATATATATATATATATATATATATATATATATAATGGAAGACAATGGATGATAATCATATAGATTAATGACGTAGATGCTTGAAAAGTTCTTTTGAAAAATGTGTTGAAATCTAAATTCCATATTAATTAGGTAGTTCCCGAGAAGAGAGAGATTGAGAGCAAGAGATGACACAACTATATTTTGGCTGGAAAGTATGCTAGTTAACCAACTAATATCTTAAATCCATAAAACTTTAAATCAAAATTACTTGCAACCTAATCACATCGGGCAAAAGGGGGAGAGGAAGAGAGCGAGTCAATTGTTACCTCCTCTATAACGGCAACTATTGTTAGTGCGATTGAGAGAGAGGCAGAAGAAAGAAAGATCAAGAGCGAGAGATGACACAATTATATTTTAGTTGAAAAGTATACTAGTTAACAAACTTAAATATTAAATCCGTAAAAATTTAAGTCAACAACTTTTTTTTTATGTTAGCCTGAAACAGTACACCCTACTGTCAAATCACACTTCACTATTAGCCACCCCCACCAGGATCGATACCAAGACCTCAATGTTGAAATGAGGTATCTTTCACTCAGTCTTCCACTTGAGCTATGGATCAGGGTGTTTTAAGTCAACTACTTGAGGCATAAGTAATTGAAACAAAATTACTTACAAACTAACTACATCATATAAAAGCAATGTCATTTCTGGATGGCCCATTCATTATCCTTCCTCTCAACATAACATTTTCAATATACAATATGGAATCACCTTACCTCCCGTGCCTCCCAAGAAACAAGCGTTTTTATCTTATCTTTGGCTCCGGTTGTCTATCAAGACCATCTATCATATGGGCCTTGCCACAAATTATCTATAGCCAAGAACTACTTCTAATGGAAATATTCGAAATTTATGAACTAGAACTTAAGGAATGAATCATTAAAAAGATTTATGAGTATAATTCAAATACAGTAGATTAATAGGCCACTCAAAGTATAAAGATTCCCACTTCTACAAGCTGAAAAGCTGTGAAGCAATTTTTTAAGATAGTCCAATCAAAGCATTCATTAGGCCATGTGCAATCAATGGAGTTTTCAGGTAGGTGCTCTAGGTCAAAAATCAGACGGTTCACAGACCAGGACACTATTATTTTGTGATGAATAGGATTTGTTTTGGACCGTTCATCTTTCATGACATTTTATTGGAAGAGCAGCTTTTGCTTTTCAAGGTTCCACATAATGGGCATTCATCATCGACTAGTGCCTGCACCTGCATATCCAGACCGTCCCATGCTGTGGGTCCACGGTTGAAAATCACCTCCAAGGATTATCTAACTATAATGGGTGGTGTGGACTTTGAATTGACAGTGAAACAAAACTGGTAAATCGTCAGCTCTTAGTCAATTTCAGCAGTCGATCACCAAGGCACGGGATCCTTTCTTTTGGGTCGACCTCCCAATTATTATTTGATGTAAAGCGGGTTGTTGATAATTTTATGGCTAAGATGGACCAGAAAAGGTCATCAGAACTTACAACGGATGTATTTCACAAATTGGAATGAGTTATGGGACTCACCATGTATGATTTTGGGGTAAGATGAGCTACTTTAGCCACCCAACCCTACTATGCCGGTTCCCCATACTGAATTTGTAAGATTCCATCAGTTCAACTGTCAAAATCCCTGTTTATTTTCGTTTTTACTATTTTTAGTGAGTTTTAAATTGATCGTAACTCTTTGTACGTTGGGCTTTAGCAGCTGTGTCCAACAAAAAAAAGTTATTAGAAAAATTAGGAGAGAACATGGCTAGGTTTACTGAATGGTCACTAGTAGAATCACAACCATCTATAAATAGTAAGTTGAGTATGTTTATTATATATAGTAAGTCATAATTTTTAGGAGTTCTAGTTATAGTATGATTCCCAAATTTCTTCCTATGGTTGGTAGCCTTATTTAAAGAGTTGTAAACTTGTTTTCCATAATTGATAAAGTTATTTTGAATTTTTTAAAAATTAATTTCTATTTTTCCTGGCGGATTCAAGGTAACTCAACACGTCCTTCCCTACGTCATTATTTAAGTTTGGACAGCAGGATCAGATGAATGATTTCATCATTATCATCTTTTTATCCTAGGGAAGGGAGAGAGTAGCTAGCCCCACATGCACCCCATCTCCATTCGTCACGCGTGCCGTCCTCACAAGTTTGTGGGACATCTGAGCAGTTGATGAGGTGGGCCATCATTCTAAAGATAATCATTAAATTATATATATATATATATATATATATATATATATATATATATATATAAACAAAAGCAGATTGATCAAAAAAATGTGGATTCTTTAAATAAAAGAACATAGCCAAACATCCGTATTTACTGTTCACGTTTGGGTAGGCCTGATTTCTGCGTATCTACATCTTGACGGTGGAGGACACCTTGTAAGGTCCCACGTGCAAGAGTGGTACGTGTGCTGTATATGTTGGAGCGTGCACACAAGCGAGATGGGTTACAATGGGTCTAGGTCAGCTCTGGCCGGAGCCCAACCTGCTGACTAAAGGGGCCAGAACCTACGACCCATCACACTCAGGTCCAACCTGGCCCACTTAAAATTCATCAAGCCCAAGCCAACCCAACCCAACCTGACCCACTTAAAATTCATCGATCCCAAACCCAACCAAACCTCACCCAACCCATACAATTGCTGTTGGGTTGGACCTGACTAACCCAACCCCACCTGCGAAAGCCCAACTCAGGTTTAGTAATGAAATATGAGGCCAATGGCATGCACGACTCGGCTTGATAATTGAAGACATGCAAACATGTAGATTATTATTATTATTATTATTTATTTATTTATGGTTGTATGTCAGGTCTAGTTGGGTTATTTGGCCCAACTCATCAACAGCTTGTGTGGGCCAGCGGTCAGGTGGGGCTCACCCTGTAGGGAAAAATCATCTAGTGTAAACGTTTTCAATGTGGTGTAAATGGTTGGTGTAGTCCCTACCATGATGTGTTTATGACATCCACTCCAACCATAATGTATATCATCCCTCGTTCGGGCCATTGGCTCAAAAATCAGGCCAATCGGTGACTCAGGTGGACTGCACAAGTAGGAACGGTTGGGATGGGCATCCACCCTTGTTTCTTTCTGGGCTGACCTAAGTCTCGGAATGGCCTAGTTTTTTCAGATGTGCCGTTATCTGAGGCAGATGTTTCGTATCAATGGATTGGATGGCATATACAAAACATGGTTGGCCTTCTACAAAAATATAGGATGACATCTTGTCCTAACTGTTCTTGCTGGTGTCGCCCATCTGAGTCATGAATTCATCTAATTTTTGGGCACCTATCTAAAAAAACCGAGGGCGTGTCTGATGGTTGGAGTAGATTTCATTAAAAAACAGGATTGTAGGGCCCATAACATATTATTTGCATTATGATGGGGTGGAAATGCCTGCACTAAATAATTTCCTTAACACTCGCATATACTTTTATAGATATGCATATCCATCCTAAAGTGAGTTCGCAAAACGTATGGATGGGGTGGACTTTTCCCACCTGGAATCCCAGCACAGGAACTTCCTGTTATGAAATTTGGTTGGATACACTAAAAATATAAAAAATTAAAAATTAAAAAATTAACAATTTCATTAGGCTGAATCACGTATAAAATACGTTGTCCTTAAAGCGTGATTCGTCCCCTTATCACTGCCGATGGGTTCTGGCGCAATTGCTTCCGAGGATAAGAAAAGCCTTATTTGGATCCGGCGTTTAACAATTATGAGATTTCTGGAAGTGATTTAAGCGGTAGAGATGATCAGATGTTCTATAAAGGAGCTATGATTTAGAGGGTAGAGATGAGAGATGGTGTGTTGAGGTGATGAAATCGGACTGGAATGGTCCAGTTTATATAGGCCTTAGGTTTAAACCCGTTGTTGTGTAGTATTCAATGGTCTAGAACGTTTGAAAAATGTTTCTGGCCGTTGTCCATTAATTCCAGACGTTTCTGGTCATTAGATCAGAAGATCTGACCGTTAGATCATCCTGGCCCATCCATTTTTGGATCGTTTAGCTTTTAAGGCAGAGAACCGTTTTTAAAAACGGCTGGACGTTTCGGATTCTAGATTCGACCATTCTCAGTCACCTATAAAAACCCAGGCTCATTTCAGATCCACACTGCCTTAAGGCTCTGACTAGACCCATCGCACCGTCTCACGAGTCTTGCGATCGGCTCTCGTACCGACACGAGGCGGCATGTGAAGTGCGAAGTGCGCCAAGTGCGCCATCTACTGACCCTTGCCTCACTTCACGCCCACGCCCTCGTCCACGCCCACGCCCGAGCCCGAGTACGAGCGCGCTCGCGCGTGCATGCGTGTGTTCTAGTGCTTCGCACTGGAACACGCAACCCATGTTTCATCTCTTCCAAAAAGCTTCAAGTAAGAATACCCTTCTCAACATCTCATATAAACCACAAAACTTTCTTTTGCATTTTTTATGTGGGGCAAAGCACACACACCGCACTTTTTAATTCAAAAAATTCAAAATTGTTTTGGCGGAAAAATCCTGAAATTTTGAAAATTCGAATTTTTATTTTTTATTATTGTTAAAAACCACTAATTTTCAACAATCCCCCACTGATTTTTAAAATAATGAAAACTCTGTCAGAATAATAACAATTATTATGCATAAAGAAAGATATCTTACGACTTGAATCTTTCCTTAATGTAAGCATTTTAAAGTTATTTCAAAATTTCTGGTTGTCGCAGCATTGAACTAGTTATTTCTTTATGATATAACCGAAAATACCACACACATAATAGCTCATGCGCTAGGTGTTCCTTTAAATTCTCGCTTAGGACTTTTAATGGTCATGTGCTTATCCTGTTTCATGAACAATCTCGAGATAACTCTAACTCTCATGAGAAACGACACCACTTCTATGTTCACATAGGTAAAATCCTTCCAGTGTTTCCGTTAAAACACTTGTCCTGTTTGACTGAACTTCATTAAGAGTTTAATACTCATCCCTCTTTTATAATGGCCAGCACTATCATTCTAGATGAGGTTATTAATTTATTTAGTGCTGAAACTTTTCACTTATCAGTGAATTGTTGTTACCCATTAAACCCAATATTTAGAGATTTTCTAAATTAAGGTTGGATTTCTTTCACTGGTGAAACTATAAGTAAAGAGTTTCAACCCCATCCCTCTAGATGTTGTCCTTACTACCTCTCTAGTTAGAGGTTTAGTAAAAGGATCAGCTAAATTATTACTTGACTTTACATATGAGATCGCAATGATTCCATCTTGAATCAATTGCCTTACATAGTCATGTCTCAAATTTATGTGTCTGGACTTTCCATTATAGATACCGCTATAAGCTCTCGCTCACTATCACAATGAAGTGAAACAGCCGGTATAGGCTTCACATAGAAAGAGATTTCTAATAGAAGATCCCTTAACCACTCAGCCTCTTTGCCTGTAGCAGCTAAAGCTATGAACTCAAATTTCATAGTTGAGTGCGTTATGCATATTGGTTTCTTAGATCCCCAAGATACAGCTGCACCTCCTAGGGTGAATATCCACCCTGTAGTGGACTTGTTGTCCCCTGCACTCGATATCCAACTTGCATCGGTATATTCTTCCAATACTGCTGGAAATTCTGAGTAAAATAACCCTAGTTCTTTGGTTTATTTAAGATAACCTAGAACTCTACTTATTGTTTTCCAGTGTTCAACACTAGGATTACTCGTAAACCTCCTTAGTTTACTCACAACATATGCTATATCCAGTCTTGTGCATTGCATTGCATACATAAGACTGCATATAGTACTAGCATACTCTAGTTGTGCAACTGCTTTTCCACTGTTTTCTTTTAACTTAATACTTGGATCAAATGGGGTCTTTGCCTCTTTAATATTCAAGTGATTAAACTTGTTTATTATTTTCCACTATGTTTTTTAACTTTGATACCTAATATGGTGTCCACTTGTCCAAGATCCTTTATTTTGAAAATTGAAGAAAGAAACTTTTTGGTTTCAGTTACACCTTCCATTTTATTACTGATTATTAACATATTATCTACATACAAGCGTATGATTACAATATAATCATTACATACATTTGAATATATGCATTTATCAGCAATATTATGTTCAAAACCATAAGACAGAACTTTAGAATCAAATTTATCACTGTTTTGGTGCTTGCTTTAATCCATACAAAGACTTAACTAGTCTACATACGTTTCTTTCATTTCCTAGTAGAACAAACCCTTATGGTTGCTCCATGTAAACCTCCTCATCGAGATCACCATTCAGGATGCTGTCTTCATGTCCATTTGATGGATATGAATATGATGTATGGATGCTAGAGCGAATAAGATCCTAATTGATGTTATTCGAGCTACTGAAGAGTAAGTGTCAAAATAATCGATTCCTTCTTTCTGTCGGAAACCCTTAGTAACTAATCTTGCCTTAAAGGTTTGAATTGTACTATCATTGTGATATTTCTTCTTAAATACCCACTTACAACCTATTGGTTTAGAACCTGGGGGTAGATCTACCAATTTTCATGTTTGGTTAGATATTATGAAATCCATTTCATCATTAATAGCTTTTTTCCAAAAAGAGGAGTCTCTTGAAGACATAGCTTCACTAAAGGTTTTTAATTCATCTTCTATAGTTAAAACCATAGGTATTTTCCTAATCACCTTATCTCTAACACCCTCTACTAGATGAAAAGAGAATCGTTGAAAGTCTATTTGATTAGGATCAAGACTCTTTTCTACTCTTGCTCTTTGACTCATACGAGGTTCATTAGGAGCTTTCTCTTCTATTTGTGTTTCTCTTATTTCATTAGGAGATTGAATCTCAGCAATCTTTTTCTCCGTGAATACAGAATTCTCAAAGAACTCTACATCTCTAGACTCTATGATTACATTGGTGTCTAAGTCTAGAAGTCTATAGGCCTTACTATGGTGTGCATATCATACAAGGACGCACTTGATAGCTCTTGGTCCTAACTTAGTTCTTTTAGGTTCTGAAGTTCTACAGTATGCAAGACACCCCCACACTCTAAGATACCCTATGTTTGGTTTTCTTCATTTCAATATTTCATATGGAGAGATCTTGGTTTTCTTAAATGAAATTTTGTTTAAAACATGACACGCGGCTAACAGTGCTTCTCCCCATAGGTTTAATGGCAACTGTGCTTGTATTAGCATTGAGTTGACCATTTCTACTAATGTCCTATTTTTTCTCTCCACTACACCATTTTGTTGTGGTGTATAAGGTACTGTGCACTTATGTATTATGCCGTGTTCTTCACAATATTTATAAAATTCATTAGAGAAATATTCTCCACCTCGGTCACTACGAAGGATTTTAATATTTTTATCTAATTGATTTTCTACTTCAGACTTATAGATCTTAAATGCATTAAATGCTTCATCTTTCGATTTTAATAGATATACATACACATATCTTGAACAATTATCTATAAATGTTATAAAGTACCTTTTACCTCCACGGGTAAGAACGCCATTTAGTTCACATATGTCAGTATGCACTAGGTCTAATATTTGAGATGATCTCTCGATGCTAGGGAATGGTTTCTTGATTATTTTAGACCGTATGCATACTTCACATTTATCTTTATCACTATCATTGTATGATATTAAGCCGTTCTTAGCCATGAGTTTTAAGGTACTGTAGCCAATATGGGCTAGTCTACCATGCCATAGCGTTACAGACTCAACCATGTAAGCAGAAGAATTCTTTTCATTCAAAGATAATTTGATCATCCCATTACAAGCGTATCCCTTACCCACAAAGTTCTCATTCTTAGACAAGATTTACTTGCCTGATTCAAACACAACCCTAATCCCAGGTTTGCTTAAGAGATCCCCTGAGACAAGATTCCTCCTTATGTCTGGGACATGCAGTACGTTGGTCAGAATTACCTTTTTTACCAGAGGTAAAGAGTAATTCCACGGTTCCTTTACTTGCAACTTTCGATCGTTGCATACATGGACTGTGACACCTGTATCATATCACCAACCAGAAATTTTCGCTTGAACTAGGTTCACTTCTGTGACCATGGCTACGATTTCATCGTCTACTGCATTAGCCTCTTTCTTAGGTTTTTTTCGGTCCTTACAGACTCGGGCGAAATGCCCGATCTTGTTGCAGATATAGCAAGCTCCCTTAGGTTTGCCGTTTTTCTTCTTTTGGGTTTTCTTAAATTTCCCTTGATCTTTGTTAGGTTTAAGGGAATCTACTTTCTCATAGGAATTATTTTGGAATGGTTGTTTTACTGCGTTCACCTTGGATGAGGATACACCATTAGCGTCATCCTTTTTTGTCTCAGTTACAGGATTCTTCTTCTATACGAAGATGCTTTTGGATTTGTTTCAGGATGAACTCTTCAGATTTATGCAGTAGTTTCTTCCTGTAGTCTTTCTAGCTCGGAGGCAACTTTGCGATTATAGCTCCGACTTGAAAGGATTCAGGAAGATCGATTTTTATGGCTTTTATTTTATTTACAATAAGTTGCAATTCTTGGATTTGGGCAAGCAGCGGTAGATTGTCTACCATCGTGAAGTCAAAATACCTGGCAATTAGAAACTTTTGTGTATCTTCCTCTTCAGCCTTGTATTTGTATTCCAGTGCGCTCCAAATTTCTTTTGCTGATGTGGCCCCCGTGTATAAATCATACAATCGATCAGAGAGAGCATTGAGGATGTGGCCACGACACAGCAGTTCATCTTCCTGTCGCTTGATCCTAGCAGCCACTTGTTCTGGAGTGTCAATTTCCTTTGCTTCAGGCAGAGGCTGGAGAGTCGGGTCCAGGATGTAGAAGATCTTGAGCGGTCAACAGGAATTTGATTTGTCATGCCATCTAGTGAAATTTGAACCATTGAATCGGATCGACTCGAGATCTGTGCGCCCAGGAAAATCGGATCAGATCCTGATTCATTAGTTTGACTGATGCAATACTTTTGGTGTCCACGGAATCACGCTTTAAGATTGTTATGAAATTTGATTGGATACACCGAAAATATAAAAAATAAATAATTGAAAAATTAACAATTTCACTAGGCTGAATCACGTATAAAATACACTGTCCTTAAAGCGTGATTCGTCCCCTTATCACTGCTGATGGGTTACAGAAGAATTGCTTCTAGGATAAGACAAGCCTTATCTGGATCCGTGAGCATGCAGCAATCACGATAGGTCCACTATGAAACAGTTTTAATGCAGTAGATTTCTTATGACAGATTTAGACGGTAGAGATGATCACAGTGTTCTAAAAAGGAGCTATGAACTGTATCTAATTTGATGGGAGAGATGGTGTGTTGAGATGATGAAATCGGACTGGAATGGTCCAGTTTATATAGGCCTCAGGTTTAGACCCGTTGTTGTGTGGTATTCAATGGTCCGGACACTCCCTCGGGAAGCATTCGACATGGTCCCACCACCATGCCCTAATACGGGTCGCACTTTGAAACGCGTTTTTAGCCATTGTCCATTAATTCCAGACGTTTCTGGTCATTAGATCAGAAGATCTGACCGTTAGATCATCCTAGCCCGTCCGTTTTTGGACCGTTTAGCTTTCAAGGCAGAGAGCCGTTTTTAAAAACGGCTGGACGTTTCGGATTCTAGATCCGACCGTTCTCAGTCACCTATAAAAATTCAGGCTCATTTCAGATCCACATTGCCCTAAGGCTTTGACCAGACTCATTGCACTAGACTCATCGCACCGCAATCGCACCGGTTCCCGTAAGGTCGCGAGGAAGCGTTTGAAGTGAAAAGTGCGTCATCTTCCGCGCCACTACGGAACCACCAACGACTCACGCCGCACGCCCTCGCCCTCGCCCGTGCATCCGTGCCGTGCAGGAGGCACTCGGCGCGAGCGCGGGAGTGCGTGCGTGCACTGGAACACGCAACCCATGTTTCATCTCCTCCAAAAAGCTCCAAGTAAGAATATCCTTCTCAACATCTCATATAAACCACAAAACTTTCTTTTGCATTTTCGATGTGGGACAAAGCACACATACTGCACTTTTTAATTCAAAAAATTCAAAATCGTTTTGGCGGGAAAATCCTGAGATTTTAAAAATTCGAATTTTTGTTTTTTATTATTGTTAAAAACCACTAATTTTCAACACTTCCTGCAAAGGCTTTCAGGCATCTGGTACAAACTAAGCTTGGCCCATTTAGAGGGAGTGCATTAGGTGTACCTGGGTAACACCGTAATGGGTGTTTCCCTGACCATGGGACCTACCTTGGTGTATGTGTTGTATATCTGCGCCGTCCATCAGTTTTTCTAGTTCATTTTAGTAGATGGTCCAAAAAATGAAGTAGATCCAAATCTTAAGTGAACTACACAATAGGGATTGAATATCCACCGTTCAAAACTTCCTTGGGCCTCTAAAGTTTTGGGTCAAGCTGATATGTATGTTTTCCCTTCATCAAGTCAGTGTGATGGACATGGATTGGGTACCACCCCCAAAGATGGGAATGTAGAGGGGTTCTAAGGGGCGACTGTGATGTATGGTTTTATCCACACTATCCATCCATTTTACCATATCATTTATGATACAAGCCCAAAAATGAGTAAATCCCAAGTCTCAAGTGGACCACACCACAAGAAGCAACATTGATAATGACACACAAATATCTTCTTGATCCAAAACTTTCGTGGCCCCCAAAAAGCTTTCAACAGCAGGTGTTTAATCCCCACCGTGTGGTCCATTCGAGCCTCGAAACTACCTCTTTTTTAGGCTTACACCCTAAAATGATATGGCAAGTTGGATGGACCGTGTGGATAAAGGTAATACCCAATTCATGTCCCCATGTGATCTTCTCTATAAGTTGGATGGAAAATAAACATTATGGCAGGCATATAAAGTTTTTAATGGTGGGACCACTCTTTTATGTGCTATGGTCCACGGAAACGGAGTGTGCACGAACCGAGCTAGCTCGGTTTGCTCTCTCGACTCGACTCGAAAAAGCTCGATTTGACTCAGTTTGAAGCTGAGTTCGAACTGAGTCGAGCTGATTTTTTTAGCCCGAAAATGAGTTCGAGCCGGGTTCGAGCACGCCCCAGCTCGACTCAACTCAGATCGAATCCAGCTCAAATCGAACTCGGATCAAACTAGTTCGGTGACTCGGTTACTTTGCCATTGATGTTGCTCACCAACCGTTTGATAAAATGACTCAACGAAATGTGGCTGGTGGCAAGGAAGGTTTGACTGGCTGGTGGCAAGGTGGCAAGGAAGGCTTGGCTGGTGGCAAGGAAGGTATGTACATGAAACAAAACATATACCTTTTTTTTTTTAAATGTTATTTAGAAGGTGTTTGAGAAAATACCTGTAAAACCATTGTCTCTGTTTGTAAAACAGTGGGATTTTGAAGTTGCGGTTAAGGTGTTTGTGAAAATGCCTCAATGGTGAACTTGGCTCGAACTCGGCCCTGAAATTTCTTGATTGAACCGAGCCGAGCGGCAAGCCCAAAAGCGTGATTGGCAAGATCCCCTTATCGGACTTGAGGATTTGAGGAGCCGAGTTCGAGAGGTCAGCCAATTTGAGCCAAGTCAGCCACCATTTGAGCCGACTGGATGTACACCCCTAGAAACGATTTGGCTACTCACCCCGTCACATGCCAATGACTAGTGGTCAGTGCGTTGTGGGCCCCACCATAATGTATGTGTTTCATCCATGCCGTCCACCCATTCTTCCATATCATTTTATGGTATGAGCCTAAAAATGAGGTTGATCCAAATCTTAAGTCAACCGCACAGTGTTGATTGAATGCCCACCATTAAAAACTTATTGGGAACGCAAAAGTTTTGAATCAAGATGATTTTATTTTTTTTCTCTTCATCCAAGTTTGTATGACCTAATCAACAACTTAGATGTCAAATAACCATTACATTAGGCCTTCGGAGGTTTTTAAAAATTCAATCACCACTGCTTTCCCATGGTGTGGTCCGCCAGAGATTTAGATCTACCTCATTTTGGGTCAAAATCCTAAAATTATCTTTAAAATGGATGGACGGCATGGATAAAACACATACATCGTGGAAGCGTCACTAACCAGACCGCGTCCGTGGTCCACTTGAAATTTGGATGACTAAAATAAGCCGGAAAACTGACGGACGGCGTGGATATACAACACATACATCAAGGTGGGCCATGATACCTTGTAACACGTAATCCGTTTGCATATCTAGAACCTTGAAATAATAAATAAATTCATAAATAACACCCGTTGACCCATGGTCCGATCTGATCCGTAGCCACCGTATCTGGGTGGTGCCAGTGGGTCAACAAACCTCAGGAAGATGTTTTAGCCATCCGCAGCCATTTTCACACCTTTAAAAAAAGAAGTGATCTGTTACACAGACGTAGTCCACCATCCGTACATCGATTTTTTATCCACCAACATGTCCAATGTGTAAAATATCCAATCCATAGAAAAAGTGGACAGCTCTGTGATTATCAGCTGTTATGAAAACAGGCCAAACCACTGATTGGTGGACCACAACAGTACCCGGATTCATACCATTGTCTGTCCAATGATTTTTGATGTTTTTTCCTGATAGATTACTTCATCGCCTGATTTTTCCACTTCCGTTGATCTTCATGGTGTGGCCCACCATTTTTGACGGATTGGATTTTATAAAATATGATATGTTGGCCTAAAAACAGTGGCTGTATAGTAATCTACAGTACATCCGCTGTACTTGATCGTATCTCTTTTCCCCACTCTTTCCCAATAGAGCTTTGAATGTGGTTCATCTAATTCTCTTGATGTGGGCTGAATGCATGCATTCAATACAAGCGGTTGAAAGTGGGGGATGACTTTTCTGAAACGGAGTAACATACGCTGGTAGAGTAGATGAGCTGACCACATCGATATATGATTACGTAATATGTGCGCATGCTTTCATGATAGGGAGGACGTTTAAATCGGAGCCGTTGATTCTAGCTACTTAGGTGTGATTATCAACGATCCAGGATCACTGGGAAAAGCGTACGGATACAATGGTTACGATCGTCCAATTACTGTGGATTCTGATCGTGGCCTGTCCACGTGGATCTGGGCCATCAATCTAGAGGTCCCACCATGGATGGACTATGACCCAGTTCCAGACTCGAGCAATGGATTCATTGCATCGAATGTAGACCATTGAATTTGGGTTTTAGCCGTTCATGGCAGCCCACCAGTGGAACGGTTGAGATCATCCATGGTGTGGATTTTTAAAATATCTATCCACCGTGAGAAGAAGCGTATGAACGGTCTGGATCACTGTAAATGCTCATGTATACACACATTGCTCCTACAAATGATATTACAGGCATCAGGGTGGTCCCACATGCTACAACAAGAAACTATGTGAGTGGGACAAAAATAAGGCAGATTAAAAACTTAAATGAACCACATGACATAGAAATTAAACGGTTGTTGATAACACACAGATACATGGCTCAAGTGGTAGACCGAGTGAAGATAACTTGTACCAATCCGTTTAAAATGATATTTCCATTCAAATCCCGTAAGTAGAAAATGTGCCTCTGGTAACATAGTCTATTTTATAAAATCTGATTTTTTTATTTATTATTTTTAATCTCAATTCTTCTATAACTTCATGTGAACTTAGCTTAATTTCTAACACCTATGTTTATATAGGTTTGTTTCATTGGAATAGCTATCAATCAAAATTACAAGGAATTAATTAATGACTCTAAATAAATAAATTAATATTTTATTGGGATGAGTTATTGGCAAATTTTATGATCCATATGCAAATCTAATACTTTTTTAATGTCATTTACTTTACTTACTACATGATATGTGGTGATAGTGGAATAAATGAAAATTTCATATTCTATTTTTTTTTGGTCTTGATAAAAATCTTAGTTAGTAACTTAATAGCCACTTTTAACTAGTAACTTGGTCATTTGAAATATTATAACTTTTTAACTTCTTCTTTTTTAAAAAAAATATCTCGGAAAGAATCAAAATAATTAAGAGTCGGTCATTTGAATAATTGGAACTTTTTTATTTGATTTTTTTTCAATATATGAGAAAGAATGAAAATAATTAAAAATTAAAAAGCATATTTGAACTCTTTTATATCTTGATTTTTTTATTTAATTGATCCTCATTGCTATGTTGGAAACAGGGAAGCGTCCTAAGAATAGAAACAATTAACAGAAGTAAAAAACTTCTGATTTATATTATGGAAGATATGTATGGATCATATCTTTCAATTACAATGTCAATTAGATGGGGACTTCAATGTCAGTCCCATCCAAAACTTCAGTAAGCCCAATAATTCAATATCAGCCGTTCCAATCCCATGGAAATGCTTCCATGTGGCATCGCCCACTTGAGCTTTGGATGGAATTATCTATATTCCTCCACTTGAGATTCTCCAACGTGACTTAAAGATGTGTAGCCCACCTGAATGGGACCCTATATTGAATGGGCATCATCCCTTTCGTCACCCTCTGGTATAGAATTAATATGCTATACTTCTCATTGAATACAATGTAAGCTATTGGACCAGCAAAAATCAAAGAAGAAAAAGTCCAATCTATAAGCGGCTGCCGGCTATCTACCACGTATTGTGACTGATGTGACCCACCTTTGGTGAACGAGGCACCACAAATATCCGAAACAGGAAGAGCCTAGCCATCAATATTGGACCATTAGTTTGTTTCTTCTTAACCGTCCAAAGACTTGCATATAACCTCCCCATGGTCTATGGGGCCCCTGTAATGTTTGTGTTATATCTACTCCATTCATCCGTTTCCAAAGCTCATTTTAGGACATGGACCCAAGCATGAGATAGATCAAAAACTCTAGTGGACCACACTACAGGAAAGAGAAGCAATGAAAATGAATGCTGTTGAAACCTTCCAGGGGTGGTGATGTTTACATGCCATCCAACCCGTTCATAAGGCAGTTCCATCAGCACTAATTAAGGGAAAACATGAATATCGGCATGATCCAAAACACCTGTGGCCCAATCAGGTTTTGAAAGGTCTGCATCCAATCTCAATTGTTTCTTATAGCGTGGCCCACTTGAGTTTTGGATCTCATTCATGCTTTCTAAAATAAGATGGAAATGGATAGGTAGAATGAATATAATACAAGCATCGCAGTGGTCATCCAATGACATAGATTCTTGAGTCAAGGATCGATCATCTGTGGTGGGTACGATAGAAGAAATCCTCTAAATTGTTGAGCGTAAGTATCATTAAAATTGTAACACCAATATCATTATGTGTTTATATGAGCTTTTATGAGCTTATATAACCTATGTTTCACATGCTAGGAAGGCCTAAGTATTAATGGGCCTTTGGATGAGTATTTTTTACATTTCTCAGTTGAAGTGGTGACTTTTAACATTAGGTATGTTAGGGTTGAGAGATGGTTATAATTTTGAATTATTTTGTATTTTAAAAGACTTGAAGGATGGAGAGCCAGGGTTTTTGCTATAAATTCTCTTCATCCATGTAATCTTTTCTAAATAATAAATTAATCATTGCTTTGAGCTAAGAATTTTTCTCACAAGAGTTTTCCACATATAAACTGTGTTCTCCATGTGATTGCTTAGATTTATATATATATATATATATATATATATATATATATATATATATATATATATATATATATATATATATATATATATTCTCTTATTTGTTTCAATCTAGGTAAAGGAAGTAAGGTCAAATTCTTAGTTTGAATTTAAGATATGATGTTAAGGCCTGTTTGATTTTTCAAATCCCATGTAAATGCATTGTGAATTACTAATTATTACTCCTCCACCTTGTTTGAAAATACACTTGTATTTCTTTTTGAAAATTAGGTTAATGACTGGTTTAAATTTGTGGGCCGTTTAAATTTGTGGGCCCCACCATGATATAAATTTTAAATACACATCGTTCATCTATTTTAGGATAACATTTTGGGGCATGAGCCGAAAAATGAGCCTAATCCAACACTCAAGTGGCCTACATCAAATGAAACGGTTATACAGATAAATTTTTAATGGTAAATATTTGATTCCCTAAATCCTGTGGTGTGGTGTACTTGAGTTTTGTATCAACTTTATTTTTCCGGTCAAGCCCTAAATTCAGCTGGCATAAAAGATGTACAGTGTGGATAAGCCACAAACATCATAGTGGCCTCACATATATTTGGCAGTATCCTCAATTTTAGAGCTACAAAAGTAAGTGTGAAATCAAGTATTGATAACAATACCATAATTACCAAGTGATATTATTATTATCCAATTACAATGCATTTATCAAATGTTTGGAAAATCAAACTCACCCTAAGTGTTAGTGGGCCCTTGAAGGGATATTTTTGGCATTTCCCTTTTGAAAAAGGTGACTTTTAGAATTGGTTAGGTTAAAATTAAGAGAGAGTTATGATTTTAAATTATTTTTTATATTTTATTAAGTCTTAATGGGAGAGAAAGAGAGAGAAACTTTTGATGCAAGTTCTCTCTCCCCGTAATTTTTTCTGAATTCTAAATTGACCACTCACAATGATTTTTCATATAAAAATGGTGTGTTTTCCATGTGATTATTGGATTTTTTTTATTTTTTTATCTCCTATTTATTTCCATTCAAACTAAGGCATTTCTGTGGGACCGATTCTCAGTAGAGTTTACCGTGCATATCGCCGGCTTTAGGATTTGATAGCTTTATCAAAAGAGTGGGAGATAACATCGCAGGCGGTATATCAAGAATACACGTGGCAAACGTTTCTCACGAGGAGGACTTGTAAGTGAGTACCGTGTATCCAGTATCCAGTGGATTAATGTACGGATTAGACAGCTCTGACCGTTGAATTTTCTGGATGCTGATTTGATGGTCCACCATATGATCTATCCACGTACTGTCGCACCATCTTCACTAAATATGTTAGCCACGTGTGCACCATTTTAAATGCCATCCAATCCATTCATGAGATGAGATCATCCGTGGAGAGCAGATAAGATGCTGCCCTTACTGTAGGGCCCACCTTCATGATGTATTCTATATCCGCTCTGTTTTTCCGTTTCTTCCTATCGTTTTGGACAATTGCAAGTAAGCATTATGGTGGGCTTTAGGAAGTTTTTAATAGACTTACTGCTACTTTTTATAAGTATGGTCCACCTTAGATTTAGATCTGACGGTCTAAAATGATCCGGCAAGAGAGACGGATAAAATGGATATAAAATACATACACTAGTATAGGCTCCACGGTAAGAGACGCATTGCCCGGCTTTCTCCTTTAAGGGGATTGCGTCCTACACCGCCCGTCTCTAGCCTCGAATGGGCAGCTCTGTGGGTCGGCTCATCTTAATGTATCTGTTCATCCATGTCTTCCATCTCTTTTCTCAGATTATTTTAAGGTATAAATATAAAAATGAGGTAGATCGGACCACACCAAATAATAATCTTAGTTTCATTTAGTGTGGTCCACTGGAGCGTTTGATCTGTATCATTTTTTTTAATGCCTTAAAATGATCTAAAGAAAGTGATGGACGGCTTAGATAAGCAGATACATCACAGTGGACTCGCCCAGAGAACTGCTCGTTCGGGGGTACAGCCGGGCGGGGTTGGACGGGAAACGGATTGGCTACTCCCCCTGACACCAGCCAATGGATGGTGGTCGGTGCTCCGTGGGCCCCACCATGATGTTTGTGTTTCATCCATGCAGTCCATCTATTTTAACAGATCATTTTACAGTATGAAACAAAAAATGAGGTATATTCCAATCTTAAATGAACCACATTATAAGAAAAAGTGTTGAATGAGCGTCAACCATTAAAAAACATTTGGGGCCATAAAAGTTTTGGATCAAGCTGATTTTTGTTTTTTCCCTTCATCTGGGCCTGTATGACCTAATCAACCTATTGGATTTCAAATAAACAGTACAGTGGGCCTTAGGAGGATTTTAGTGAAGGATATCCAATCACTATTATTTTCATGTGGTGTGGTCCACCTGAGATTTATATACCTCTCATTTTTCGTACCAAGCCATAAAATGATCTGTAAAAATGTATGAACGAAAAGGATTAAACACATACATCATGATGGGGCCCATAGAGCACCGACCACCAGCCACGGGGCTGGTGTCAGGGGGAGTAGCCAATCCGTTTCCGGTTGGACGCAGTCCGCGGGGCGCGGATTTCCCGAAAGCCTTTCGCAGGAAGCTCCTGCGCTGGGAAATTAGGCGGGGCCACTATAGTGTTTGTGAGAAATCCTCTCCGTTCATCTTTTTGTGAGTTTATTTTAGGGCATGTTACCAAAAATGAACTGTATCCAAAGCTCAAGTGAGCCAAAAACGTGATATTAAAAGTCCATAGTTGAAATATTTGTAGGGCCACAGTTTTGATTCATGCTAATATTTTTGTTTTCAGTTCATCTCAATAGAAATGACGTTATTAACGGTATGGATGGCATCTAAACATCACTGTTGAACTTAAGACGGTTTCAATGGTAGGAGTTTTCCTAACTACATTTTCCTTTAGTGTGGCTCGCTAAGCTTTGGATAAGGTTCATTTTTGATAAAATGTCCTAATATGAACTTCCAAAACGGATGGACGGAGAAGATTTCTCACAGACATCACAGTCCAGCGCAGGAGCAGGAACTTCCTGCGAAAGGCTTCCGCAGGAGATCCGCGTCCCCGTCCGCGCCCTTTGTCCTCCTGAAATGATGATGCGGACTGCGTCCTACAATAGCCTGTATAAATCTGGGAACGGACAGGAGATTTGAGTGAGAACAATAATTTATTAGTCTTATCCACACCGTCCATCACTTTTTAGTACAATTTTATAACATAGGACCAAATTTCAGATATATACAAGGCTAAAGTGGACCACACCATACGAAGCAGCAGTGATAACGATTCTCAACATTGAAAGTTTTCTAGGACCCACCGTGATGTTTATTTACCATCCAACCTATTCATGAAGTTACATAGACCTGAATGAAGAGAAAACAAAAATATCAGCTCCATCCAAAACTTCTGTGACCCCCAAAAAATTTTCAACAGTAAAGGTTTAATTCCCATTGTGTAGTCCACATTTATCTTGGATCTGCCTAAGTTTTGGCCTTATATCCTAAAATTATAGGAAAGAATGAATGGACGGTGTGGATAACACCCATAAATCACGATGGCCACTCAAAGCTCCTGCCCGTTCGGCTAGGACGCAATCCGTGTCCCTCGATGGAGGATGCGGATTAGGTAGCAAGGCCTACACCACCCGCAGCTGTAATATAGTCACATGGTGAGATGTTATTAATGGGTTGTACCTTATGAGAAATGACCAACGACCTTAGATAGGTATGCAGCTATCCTCAATAGAGTACGGCCCATCCATCACATGTGTGTGTGGTTGGTGATGATGGAGAACCTTATAAAAAAAAGGTGAGCAGCTATCCACCTTATATCCCAAAAATCAGCAAGATGCAAGGTAGGTGGGTCACGCCACAGGAGCAGTTGTCACACAAACAACCATTAAAACTTTTAAATTGTGTATGGGGCCCACTGAGTCTTTTATATGAAATCCAATCCATTCAGAAGATGAGATCCACTGGTGAGAATGGACACCCAAAAATCTGGGCTATTGTAAGACTCAGGTGGACCACAACATGTGATTTAAGAGGATGTGTTGGGATTGTGCTTGATTATACATGTTGTGGGCTCCTAAGTTTTAGATCGGCATGATTATGGGGAATATGATCAGAAACACACAATGGACGGACAGGATGTCATTTAAAGATAAGGTGGGCCCTAAACACAACGTTCAAGTACAATCCCTTAAAGATTAAGGAAGATAAGCTGATAAGGCCGATGAGAGGATATGCACAAATGCATGTCAGCCAACACAAAAAGAGATAAAAATCAAGCTAAGGACAAAAGAAAACGCATCAAACGATGTAAAAACTGGCCCCACTAAATCAAACTCGTCTCTGTCCGTCGACATGCATGCATGGCCCACTTGGCATTTCAGCTTGTGCAAGTGGACGCAGATTCCCTACTGACGCTGCCAGTAGTCTCAACATTGCTCCGTGGCTCCACCATGATGTATGTGTTTAATCCACACCGTCCATCCATTTTTCCAGATCATTTTAAGGTATGATCCAAAAAATAGACATAAATCTCAAGTGGACAGCATGACAAGAAAACAGTTAAACGTCTACCATTAAAAACTTCCCAAGGCCCAAGTTATTAATTAGTTCCCAAGAAAAAAATAAATATCAGGAAATATCTGTGGTGTGGTCCACACGAGATTTAAAACTGACTCGCTTTTGGGCTCATGCCCTAAAATGATATGGAAAAATCGATGGACGGTATGAATAAAACACATACATCATGATGGGGCCACAGACCACCGTCCAATAGCTGCTGGCAATCCAGCCGCGTCCTATGCAAGTGGAGCCCATTGTTTAGGGGCCCACCAGTTCTGATTAAAAGCGACCGGCCGTGAATGGACCGTGCCATCAGTTCTGGTCATTTTAACGTGGACGGTTGCATTGTTTATTCCATTAGCCTACGTGAAGAGGACGGTTGTTATATTTATTTTATCAACCGTCCATTTGAACATTCAAAGGGTGGGATTGTCGTATTTACGGTGGAGATTTTGGGGTTCTCTCCAACCTTGGTGGGACCCGACAGGCTAACGTCTGGACCCACGAACTCAAGTGACTCGACTTGAAACTCGACCGAGTCAATTGACATGGTGAGCCGAGTCACAAGAGATTCATTTGGCAAGCTTCGTTGGACAGTACCATGCTATTAATATTAGATCCGTTTTGCTCTTCATGAGCTGCATTGAAAATTTCCAATTGATTGGATGATCCAAACCGTAAAATCAATGGCACATGAAAATGGATGGACACGATTTTGGGACATAGGTCCAATCACAGACATTTAAGTCCATGTTTGGATAACAGTAGATGAAGAATGGAAAGATCCTAGTAGGGGAGCGGATTGGGTGAGAACCTGGACCCACCGAGGTGGGTGGGACCCTTGACTGTGGCGGCCGCTCTGATATATATATGTGACTACATCCATGCCGTTCATCTGTATTGAAAGCTCATTTTAGGGCATGATCCAAAAAATAAAGTAGATTCAAATCTCAGGTGGACCATACTATAGGCAACAGTGGTAATCAACTGTTAGGGTCGTTTCGCACCATGGATTTGGGGGGATCTGAGGGGATTCGAGGGAGTTTCAAATCCGGTGGTTGTTTGGTAGCATAAAGTAAATGGGAGTTTAAAATCCATAGTGAGAGCTTATATTATACCTAAAATCATTTGCATGTGTAACATGTGTGTCACCATACTATTATTTTACTGGGCACATGGTCCACTAATGATATCTAAAAACAATTAGATTATTAATGGCATCACCAGTAATTACTTTAATATGATGATCAATACCATCCAAACATTATTCATGTAAATCAACTATTAAAAATCGTTGATTAGTCACTCAGACTTGATCTTATGTTTGTGGCTCATATGAGACTTGGAATTTCATCCTTTTTTGCAAAAGGATATATTTCAGTGGGCTTATTATAACTATTGTGTCAAAAATTACATAAGTTCATGAATTAGAGATATTAAAGTTGATTTAGCAATTAAATTCAAACCCCGGCAAATATATCATGAATAACTACTTTTGGATTAAAGTTCATTCTCAATCTACGGTGGAACAGCAAGAGAGGATTTCAAATCCAGGGTTCCGAATCCATGGAGAGGGTATCAAATCCACGCTCGCAAACAGCCCTTAAAAACTTCTCTTGAGCCACAAAAGTTTTGGATCAAGCTAATATTTGTGTGGTCTCTTCATTTAAATCTTTGTAACATTATCAACAGGTTGGATAGAAAATAAACATTTTGGTGGCCCCCATGAAGTTTTAATGGTGGGGATTCAATCACTACCGTTTCTTGTAATATGGTCCACATAAGATTTGGATTTGCTTCATTTTGGAAATCAAGCCCTAAAATGAGCTTTCAAAACAGCTGAAAGGTGGATTTAAGACACATGCATAACTATGGGCCCAATGTCAAAGGGTCTCACCTGCCGGGTGGAACCGGGTTCTCACCTAATCAGCTCCCACCTCGTGTACAGGTGATGTAGATACGAACGACTCAAAATGCAAGTACGTGCATGGAAAAGTGTTTACGTATGACCCCACCGGAGCACGGTGACAAGTCTCTCTTGGCAATTTCTGTGCTTAGATATTTCCAGTGAGATTTTCAAATTTTGAGATTTTTTCTCCACATACTATTGAGAAAATATCTCCAAAAATAAAAATATTGTAATAATGTATTTTTCTAATTAAATTCAATAAATAAATTTAAAACTTAAATAAATATTTATATAACAAAATTTTAAGGCTTTTACCAGTTTTCGAGTTTATATCACAATGGAATCAAGATAATATTGTGATAAAAAATAAATAATTTTGTTTATTGTATTTTTATGATATTATTGCAAGATCTAGAAAACCTTGGCAATGTTTGTCCACAACATTGTCCAACGATAATTTATCCTAATTATATATTAGGGTGCAAGTAAGTGCACTATGAGATATTATCATAGTTTATATAAATTATGAATTATCAAGATTATTTTTACTTCCTACAAAAATATCTAACATATGAATATTATTAACAAAAAGAAGAGAGATTCAAAGGGAGGCTGGTGGAAAAACAATGCCGGATTGAATAAAAGTTTATGCTAAAAAGAGAATTGACGGGAGACTTATCTGTTAAAAGAGATGAAAAAGAAAGATTTAAAAAATCTTTAAAAATTATCTTTAAAAATTAGTTTTTTATTTTCTTTTGTTGATCAATTTACCTTAGTTGTGTTTAATTTTGTTTCACGTTGAAAATTTGTTACGAATATTAAATTTTTATATTAAAATCTCGCACTAAAACGCTAATACTTTGTATTGAAAAACAAGAAAATGTCATGCAAGTAATCTCGTGAGTGTGACGTGACACGATGTGGTATGTCTATGGCTATGCACTTTTTATATTTCTCGGCATATGTTTTATCTAACTCAGAAGATAGAGTTGGCCGCTAGCATACGCCAAAATGCAATATTACGCTACTCGCATGCTTTTTCTTTATAAAGACATATCTATTAAAAAATAATTCAGAATTTCTCTCTTATATATAGTTTTTCTCAATACTCTTTCTATAACAAATCAATTGGCGCCAATCAATGGTACATACTTTTCCTTTATAAAGATATCTTCTCTCTATTCCTAATCCATCCAAAATTTCTCCTCTAGTTTCCATCGGTCTATTTCTACAACAAATCAGTCAGCAACCATTAGAGGATGGCACCTCCTAAGGGAGATCTGGACCTTAGGAGAATATATTAGGGATTCGAATACAAAACCTTCCACTATAACACCATGTCAAACAAATACTTTCTTTAGGAGCTGAATCTCTAATTAAAAGATGATGTATCAATATACATCAATGGGCATTAACACTCTAACATTAACCATATTCAAGATGGGTAACCAATCTCTAGATCCTAATTCTTAATTAATTTAAGTATTGACTAAGAAAAAATAATCAAATTTTTTAATCATCCATAATTAGATTTGTCCAACCACCTTGATTTTTGTGCATGGCATGCATTCTCGATTGCACCGCTTGGATTTCTCTCACGTATTTTGTCCACACGTGTGGGGAAAGTAAGCTGTGCAAGAACGTGTGAGTAATATGAGCATTCCTCCCAAAACTCATTCAAAAAAATATTCTACCGGAGTATGATGGCTGTACCTCTGTTGTATGTTTACTAAAATAAACGGTTCAAGTCGTGGGTCCCACTTGAGATAGGTCATAGTTCAAAATTAAGAATGATTGCGCGGCTCTAACCTCTGGACAATGAGTACTAAATTCCAAGCGTTAATTATTTTTATTTTAACCGTCCAATAAATGTCCATAAATTATCCAGTTAGGACATGAAAATAGCATAATATTTTTATTAACGTGTAAGTTAATTGGATCCTACAATCTGTACGGCGTAAGTTAATTAGTTAGATGCATGCCACGTGTCCCGTTTTGTAGTGTCCACGTTAATCATCGTACTCTGCCAGAATCTTAAAAAAGCCGTGATACAAGGTCGTAGGCACGTGATTCATAATACCACGTAAGCGCCTTAAACGCCCGAGCTCTGTGGGCCTAATTTGATTTTTCTGTGAAATCCAATCCGTCCATCAGTTGATACACCTCATGTCCACCGTTCATAACAAAAAACCATATTTACGTAAAACTCATGTGGACCACACCACGAGAACATGTAAAATCATGACTGAGATATCTAAATTCACTTTCTGTCGCCCACATATGTTATAGATCGCATTTATTTTTACTATTGTTTTAATTCTAGTGGTTTTCACCCGTTGGACGGATTGGATGGAACGTAAAATACATGGTGGCCCAGAAATGCTTCTACGGTGAGCGTCCCATGCCCACTCTTCCCTTAGGTGTAGTCTACCTGGATTTTAGATCAGCCTGATTTTCATCATATAGTCTTAACACGAGGTGCCTCAAAGTTTGAACGGACTGGATTTCACATGCACAACATGGTGGGCCCACGGAGAACGGTTTTGCACGCTCTTCCGGCAACAAAAGGTGTTGCAGAAGATTCCGTGTATATGAAAATTATTTGGATACACTGGCGGATCATGACACTTGATACTCAGGCACTTTGAAATTGTAGGCATGCAATACATTACCTCATATTCGACCGATTAAATTGTTCAAAACAAGATCATTAAGTCGTAATCCGCAAATAAGATTGGTTGAACAATCCTAGCGTTTGATCCGTGGACATTTGTTTGTTGAAATATGTCCACCGGATGTGTTTCATTTGTAGCCGTCCCATAAATGTCCATCAATCGGACGGTTAGATAGTGAAATTAATGTATATTTTTATTCATGATACATCTAAAATAGGAATTATAATTTACTCAGTTAAATTTTAATTATTTGCATTCTACTTTCTAAATACCTGACTATCATCAATCATACTCCATATGAGTATATTATTTATAACGTTTTTGTTATTAAATGCCCTTCATCCTTTCTAAAATGGCAATGAGGATAGCCTATCCACTAGCAGGCAACGTGCAAGGAAAGATCTAATAATGCTCCGGCCATAGGTTTTTATATCCTATTGTGGTTTCAATTTGAATGAGGGGGCCCTTAGTCATGTGATCCAAACGTACGTTGTTTGCCACCAATATACTCTATGGTGGTTTCAATTTGAATGAGTGGGCCCTTCCTCATGTGTCCAAACATACCTTGTTTTCCACCAATCGACGTGGTCAATTAAAATTGCACCACATGTCTAGGCCGGATGCAAGCGAGCAAAGTAATTTAAATATTCTCCTAGCATGAAATGATAGCCTAACATTTGGCACTTAAATTATATTAGTATATTGGCCATCTTAAAAAAAAATATAAATGTTATTTCATCTATGAAAGTTGCATTTTTATTTAATCATGTCAAGAGTTACAGGGGATTTCAAATTTTATGAATATATGGTACAAAGGAAGTATATTAGGACTACCCCACCTGGATGGACTCAACTCAAGGGGCTTCCATTTATGGGGCCGTTATAAGTTTTATTCATACATTCAAAGCTCAAATGGATCACATCAGAGTAAGCCTCGGTGATGATGACACTCAGTATTAAAACATTTTTTAAGGCCGGTTGTTATGTTTATTTGTTATCTAACTTATTGATAAGGTTACGTGAGCCAAAATCAAGGGAAAACGCAAATATGAGTTTGACTAAAATGTTGGTAGCTCTCAAGAAAATTTTAATGGTAAGTATTTAATTCACATCTGATAGTATGTGGAAAGCTTGTCTTCCTTATTTTTAACTAATGCGTTAAAAATGATATGGTGATATACAACATGAATAAAACACATATATCAGTGGGTCCCACAGAGCCCTACTTGACCGAGTGGGGCCTGGTGAGGGCAAGATGCAAACCGCTTTCAGGAACGGATTGGCTACTCCCCCTGCCGCCAGCTGGCTGATGGTCAGTGCTCTGTGGGCCCCACCATGATGTACTGCTTCATCCATTTTTATATATCATTTTAGGGTTTGATCTCAAAAATTATAGGAAAATAAATCTCAAGTGGACAACACCATAGGAAAACAATATTGATTGGATATCCATTGTTAAAATCTTCCTAAGGCACACTGTACTGTTTATTTGACATTCAATCTGTTGATTAGGTCATATTCTCGTAATGTGGTCCACTTGAGATTGGGATATACCTCAGTTTTGGTCTCATACCATTAACTTATCTATACAAATAGATGGACAGCATGGATGAAACACATACATCATGGTGGAGCCTACAGAGTACCGACCACCAGCCATTGGCTGGCAGGGGGAGTAGCCAATCCAATTCCACCGCTTCCTAATCCAATTTGCTTTTACGATGGGATTGGGACTATGAAGGAATGGCACATGCATCATTAGTGTTTTTAATTGGAAGATTCTACCTGTGGAATCTTTTTTGTGAGTGGAATGGAACCTTCTTGTATTCCATTTTAAGAAATCCGATTGGCTGTAGCAACCGCCACACAGTTATCCACGTGGCACGACATGGTTATATATATGGCATGATGGACTCAACATCTATTAGGCCCGCCATGATGTATGTGTTTTATACACTAAGTTCATCCCTTTTGCTGACTCATTTTATGACAAGCTGAAAAAAATGATGAAATCTAAAGTGCAGGTGGATCACATAAAATAAAACAGCGGTGATTGAAGGTCCACCGTTGAAAACTTCATAGGTGGGGCCTACTACAATGTTTTATTTTCCATCCAACCTGTTCATAAGTCACACAGGCCTGGAGGGATGGAAAACACAACATAAGCTTGATGATCCAAAATTTCCATGGCCCACAACAAGTTTTCAAAAGTGGGCATTCAATCCCCACTATTTTGTGGTGTGGTCCACTTGGAGCTTTCAATATCCATCAATCTTGGATTCATGCCCTAAAATGATCTTGAAAATGCATGGACGGCATGGATAGAACACATACATCACGGTGGGCCCTACAGAGCTTGACCCATGTCATGCCACGTGGATATCCCAGCACCGCCACAGGCAATCCGCTTCCACATCTTAACCATTTTTTGTATGCCCGTATGAGTTTCTTATCCGAATGATATTTTGTATGAACGGTGAAGAGGGTTCTCACCTGATGGACGGACAGGATTCCACATGATGGGCCCAACAGAGTTTTGAGTATTCTAAAACAGGTGTTGTAGAAGATTCCGGTCCCACACGAGGGCCCTCATTCGCCTGTTGATCTCTAGTGGACCTATCAGTAGGATTCTAGCTCAGATGGTCTATCCCAAAAGTTCAATCATAGATCAGGACCGTCCACTCATGGCAGCTGAATATTTGATCAGTTCGATGATTGGCCACAGCCTATATAGGAGAGGATTGATAGATCTGAACCGTCGGATTACGATACAACCATTTGCATTAGACCATCCTGAAATTCCGAGTTCACCTCATGTCAGTCGGCAATCTGCGTATTAATATTGAGAAAAACTCTGGCGGAGTGTGATGGATGATACACAGGCACTTAGAAATTGCATAGTTGGAATACAATTAATTCAAATTAAATTGTGGGTTTTATGGATCGAATGGTAGATGTATCATGACCCAAAAATTACACTTATTTGATTAACTGACGAATGGATTGGTGGACAATCGATTGGACGGTTAAAAATGAAAAATAGTATGGTCTTATTTCAACAAATAAGTGGCTACGAATCAAAGGCTAGAATTGTTCAATGAATCTAATTTTGGTACTTTGACACAGGGACACTTATTTCCACAATTTAGTCGGTTTAAATTGAGTTGATTTATGTCACATACAATTTCTGAGCGACTGCGTATCAAGCGTCAAGCCCACCCGAGTATCAAATAAGTCTCCTTGATATTTTTGTTGGAAGTTTAATCACTAAGCGAATCCATTGATAGGTTGATGTGTGGGCCCCACCTATCGACGAGGCACGAACCTATTTGGGTGGGCCATACACGTCATCTAATCGACAGCGGCGGAGAATGAACGGACAGAATATTTCGGACGTGCGTTGTACACCGCATCATTCTTCTAGATATGTACATATTCTCAGATTAGACTAATCTTAATCTTTGAATAAATCCCTCAATGCTGCTGAATTAGATTAGCTGATGGGCCCCACTCCCGATATGCAATGCCCCGAAGGTCCCCCAGATTGGGAGATCCTGGCCATCCACCTGAATATTTCAACGGACCCATTTTATATCCAGAAGATTAGGTCAGTTTGGTCCACCTGATTGGAATATTGGATCTCTAATACAACAACGGTTGTAGGTGGCTGGTGAAACAAAAGGCGCTGTGGGGCCGACAGTGATACCTATGTGGCATCCACTCCGTCCATCATTTTCAGTAACTCATTTTAAGACATGAGCCAAAAATAAGGCCGATCCAAAGCTCAATTGAGCTATATTACAGGGAAAAGTGAGGATGAGAACGTTTACTACTGAAACCTTCGCGGAGGTCCACTGAAAATTTTGATCAGGCTAGTATTTGGATTTTCCCTTCATCTTGGTGATAAAAACCTTATGAACGGTTTGGATGGGATATAAATATCAAGATAGGCCCAAGGAAGTTTTCAATGGTGAGAGTTTCCATCCCCTTGTTTCATTGTGGTGTGTCCCATTTAAGTTTTGTTTGGACTGATTTATGGGCCACAAGCTAACACAACCCTATGAAAATGATGGACGGATTGGATGCCGTAAAAACACATTAGGTGGGCCCAACAGAGCTTCTTGTTGCAATGCCCCCATGCGACAAGTGCTGTAGGAAGCTCTCGTCCGTCTCGCACGTGTGCACCTATCAAAATCCCCTCCTTTGACCGAACCCTGTCAAAGGTCTTTATGTCCAAGTCATCCCAAACCGTGTCCACATGCCTCGGTCCAAATGGGCATTTTCGTCATTTGCTCAAATAGGGGTATCTCGGCAATTTTTCTTCACGTCCAAGCGAGTTTTTTAATAATCCGGCGCAGACGACGCTTGATACGCAGGCACTTCAAATAGTACACGTAGCCTATAATAACTCAAATTAAACGGCTAAATTGTGGGACCCGCATTCTCCAAGTTATAATCCAAGAATCATATTGGTTGCATAATCCTAGCCTTCCATTCGTGGACACTTGCTTGTTGAATTACAATCATTGGATATGTTTATTTTTAACCGTCCAATAAATGTCATAAATCTAATAGTATGAAAGTAAAATAAAAATAATTTTTTATTTATGATACATCTAAATTTTTTTACATAAATTGGACGGTTTAATTTTAATAAATGCATTCCATGAATGCAATTTCAAATTAATTTGTAAGCTCCTGAATATCAACCATCGCACTATGCCGAGTACGAAAGCTTTTCTCAAGTGTCAACATTTCAAATCAGACAACGGCATTTTCGTCATTTTGTAAAGAGGGGCATCTTGGGAAATTTTCAATTTTCTACCATTTAAATTGAGAGAGAGAGAGAGAGAGAGAGAGAGAGAGAGAGAGTCTGGGAAAATGGGAGAAGAAATTTCGTTGTATGTGGAAGGTTTGGTCTCTCCTTCAATTCCTCAGTGTAGAATCTGTCATGAAGAAGAAGGAGAATCCTCTAAAAGCTTGGAAGCTCCTTGTTCTTGCTCGGGAACTCTCAAGGTGGGGGAAAAGATGAAAAAAGATAAAAGAAAAGAAAAAAGTACATTTGGGTGTCTTTTCTGTTTTGGAATTTAAATTTTTTGACCGTTGTGCTTTCTCTGATTTCAGTTTGCTCACAGAGAGTGTATACAGAGGTGGTGTGATGAGAAAGGGAATACCACCTGTGAGATCTGTCTACAGGTTAGATTCCAAAAGATCAGAAAATTGGGGATTTGGGTTTTGCTTTGATTTCAGTTCTTTTGAAACTTTGTTTGTTTTTTCTGTTTTTGATATGAGCTATTTTCTATTGGTTAGAATTCAAATAAAAAAGAGGAAAGGAGATTTGGGTTTTGCTTTTATTCCTTTCTTTTGGATTTTTTTTCTCTGTTTTTCATGTTCTTGATGAGATGAAAGATGGGTTTTTGAGCTTATTTTCACTGGTTTTTCGTTATATGAAATGGGTTTTTTACAACCTTTTGAATCTCTGTTTGTTTGGTTTTCGTGGTTGTGAGAATTGAAGTTTTGGGCCTTTAAGTCTGTTTTGCATCGTTTCTTCTATGATAGAAAGTAGTATTTTTGTGTTATTTATGGTTTTTCTGATATGAAAATTAGGTGTTGTTGGAAGATGTATGTATGAAACTATGTATAGAAGTGTGATTTTTTTTAAAAAATAATAAATAAAAAAATTCTACTGTTTCTTGTTTTAATTGAACTTGGGTTCTTTCTTTTGAAGTTTTTATGTTTTTCTCCCCAGAAATAGAAATTGGGTTTTTGGGCCATGGTGTAAGTTGGGATGTTTTGAATGTTTTCTTACTTCTATTGTGGTTGAAACTGGGCTCTTTTTCATGTATGTTTATATGGTTTGTTATGTGATGTTTCTGTTGAAACTGGTTTTTTTTTTTTTTTTTTTTTTTTTTGAATTTATGTTTATATGGTTTGTTCTGTGACGTAAAATGGATTTCTAACATATCTTTCCATATATATTTTTTATTATGAAAATTACGTGTCTAATATGCGTCTTTATAGCTTTTGATTTAGGGTGCGTTTAGTTGCACCAAATTAGACTGCTTGATCATAAAATATCATGATATTTGGTGCAACCAAACGCACACTTAGCGAAAATTGGGTCCCTGTTATCTAAATTTTTATGGTTTTCGTGTGTGAAATGAACTCTGTTTTTTATTTTTGTTATAGTTTTTGGTAGGTAATCTGTGACCTCATCGTCGGAGACAAAGCACCATCCCACATATTTACTGGCTCATCCCTTTTCTAGGCTTCAAAATTATGAAAATTGGATCACGTCAATTCTAATTTATGGTGCTTGGGGTGATAAAACTCTGAGCTCTCGAATTTATATTGCTTGAGTAGCTTTTTTGAGTTAAAATTCTTTTTTTTTTCTTGATTAATGGATTTTTATGACAATTTCATTTTTACTGTGTATGGTGCTTATGTTATGACTAAAATGGGTTTGTTAGATAGTAATTGGTTTTTCTCCAACAGAAAATTGGGTTTTTCTATCTGTGTTTCATGGTTTTTTCTGTCATGAGAGCAGAGTTTTGCCGCTGCCTTTTTATTGTTTGTGTCTTGATAAAAGCCCAGCTCTCTTTTATCATTCTGCTTTCGTTTGCCCACTGCATGAATTGGTTTCTATGGCTTTTTCTTTTTAACATGAGGTTATGTTCTTATGCAATTTGAAGTTTTCAAATTTTCTCTGTTTAAATGATCTTCTGATTGAAATTGGAATTATTGATTGAAAACATTCAAATTTTTTGGCAGAACTTTGAAGCTGGGTACATAATACGGAAAAAAGCTCGATTGGCTGATATAGCCGTGACAATCAGGTGATTTCCTTTTCATTATATTTTTATCTTTCATACTATATTGTTCCGAATGTCGCCTTCAGTCTCTCTAAAATGCATGCATCTCTTCTTTTTTACTCTCCTTTTCTCAAGTTTTTAAACTCAAAACACTTCATGGATTGACCACCAAAATCTTATCTTTTGTAGTTTAGTCTGGCCCAGCATTTGCTAACTACACACGCACCTTTACACGTGTGGAACATCATTCCAAGGCACAAGGTTGCCGATATGGGAAATTCAGGCTGACCCACTTCTCAGGTGGGCCAGTATATATAAAAAGAACCAACGGTTTAAATAAAATTGCCAAATCGTTCAACATGCATTTGTGGCTTTATGATTAGTGGACCAGCCTGATTTTTGCATATGTTCATCTTCATGATAGGATCAGATGTTGGACACACCTGCCAGGTGGCCATGTGTGCTGCATGTAGAGTTCTGTATAGAGGAGGTGTGTGTGAAACAAACCAACCTCTTAAAATTTATGTAACCAGTGCCATCTGATCTCAGCCAATTCTTCACAGGGCAATCTAAATTCGTCGGTTGTTTGATCCGGCAGCTCTAAATAACTTGGGGCTGGTCAGCACAAGAACCCCCAGTGGCCCATGTTAGATTTTTTTATTTTTAAAAAAAATTGTATCTGAAATGAATAATTACTGTTTTTAAGTGTATATAAGAAAAGTAAAAGAAAAATCATCAATTTAAACTAACTTCTCACTGAAACAGAGAGAGCTTGGAGGTTCCCAGACAAAACCATGAGCTACGCCATCCTAGATTAGTGGCAATTGTTGCGGCAGAAGACGAATTTATCGAAACCCGTTACCCTGAATGCTCCTCTGCATCTGAGAGAAGTGCTTCATGCTGTAGATCCCTGGCTGTAATTGTAAGCAGTATTTTCCATATCTTTTACATTGATTCAAAAGAAAAACTAAGATAAACTGCACCAACTTTGAATTATGTGCTAGTCACTTACACCGAGTTCTCGGTGTAAATAAAAATGGAGATTGAACAGGAGAAAGATGTGGGGCCCACCAAGTTGAAGGTTGTGGTCCCCCCCTCCCCATTTGACAACCATCAATTAGAGATCAGATGGTTCTTCACATACACCAAAATTTGGTGTAACTATACAACAGCATTTTCATCAATCCGATCTAAGAACACTCGAATATTAGAAGCTGTTTTATATTGAGAAAAGCGAGCAAAGCTTGTATTTTTCTTGATTTTATATCCAAGTTTCTAATTCCTCTTTCTTCTTCTTTGGTATTTGTATTGTACAGTTCACTATCCTTTTGCTTGCAAGACATCTTGTTTCTATACTAGTTGGTGGAGCAGACCATTATCCATTCACACTTCTCACTGTAAGTTTCTGATTATTATTATTATTATTTTATAACAGCTTAAAACTAATTTAAGCAACATCATCTTTTGTTGTTGGACATTTGGTGTCCATGCCATCCAAGGTTCAAAAACCTGAATACTCAATATTCAACTGGGTTTCTCAGTGACTCTGCAAGATATCTCATTGAGTCGAGTCAACTCGGCTGAGTTTGGAGACAGGTCACCGAGTAATAGAACTATGGTTTCATTTCCTCCTGGCAGTATGCATGGCAAACATGTCTGGTGATCAGAACTGTTGTTCTTGTGGGGCACCATTTGGATAGGCCGTCTCCCAAGAAGCAAGGGGATTGGCTGTGGCAGCCATCTGATTAGTGACCTAGAAAAAGGAAACAGTTAAATCAGTTGTCCACATTAGACCAGCAAAACTCACAACTGGATGACCAGAGTTGTCGGATCTGTAATTCTAGAACTTGCAGACTTGACTCGAAATTCAGCTGAATCAACTAGACTCTACGAGATTTCCAGCCGAATCTCTTGGAAACTCTAGACTGGTGATGACTTGGCAAGTCCACCCGATCACTCAGTTGACTCAATACTACTCGTGGTGACTCAACCCAGTCAGTTGCTGAGTCATTTATAAAAATAAAATAATAATAATAATAATAAATAGCATGTGCCAACTAACCAACTTGATGTTCCGTGAAATTATATTTATTTTTTATTGTGTTTATTATTTCTAATTATTTTAGATATCTACTCGTATTCGAAATGCTTATATTTTTAAATGTCGAGTCAACCCAATCCGGCTGAACATCAAGTTGAGTCGAGTTTTTAGGTTTTAAAACCATGGTTGAATCATGTATACTTTTGGCCTATGACCCACTTGATCAAGATTCCAAGATCAGAAAGACGTGCCCTCTGTATCATGAGGGAATTGCGTAGGACTTCTTTGCTTTTTTCTTTGATCTTGTGATCATTGCTTGCTTATTTTTGTAGTTATTTCTTTTCCTAATTACTTTGTGAATTTCTCAGGTGCTTGTTTTAAGGGCCAGTGGAATAATTGTGCCATTATACATAATGGTGAGAACAATGGAAGCGATCCGACGGTGGAAGCGGCAAAATCAACAGCATCATGTTAGTTCCCTCCCTTTTTTTCATTAATTTTAAATTATTATTGCATAATTATTGTGAACATGATCTAAATTCATCGCATAAGCCATATTTACTATCTGATCCTCGTTCAATCCATCTGGAACATCCAATTGATGGGTTGACTGAAGGCAAGATCGCACTGATCAGTTGTTCCTACCCATCCAATCAAAAGCTTGCTTTTGGACAAAAGTTGTGAGAATCCTCCAAAAAAGAAGTCCATTTTTCAAACGGTGATAACCATTCAATCGTTGCACTCATCGATTCCTATCCTAGAGCAGACGTGTCCTATCTATGTACATGAACCAATATTGGATGGTAAAGATGGCTTATACCAGGATCAATAAACCATGATCAGTTATCTAATAAAAAAGTACGCACGCAGCTTTATCCACATCAGAGCCATGTCGAAGAAGCATGGCACTTTCTCCTACTTAATAGAAGTAAAAGGTCCTAAAAATGTTATTAAGCAGAAGTGCTGCTTCAGCTACAAGAATCTGCCATCGAGGTTACGACACCTGCTAAAGTTGAAATTAGTCTTAATCTCAATCCTGTCATGCAGGATTGCTTACCCAAACAGGACCACTGGAAGCTTCATAACATGTGATATGTTGATTAATAAGAAAACCGTATTTGCCTGTCAAAATAATAAATAAACGAAACATTCAGATGCATTATTAGGTTGTATTCATCTCAACTAAATGCATTCACCTGTTTGCCTTTTCCAGGTGGCTGATGATTCATCCCCAGAAGAAGCTGAGGAAGATGAGCAATTGCAGCATACAGTTCAAATACACTAAAACACAGCCCACTCTAATTTCTGCAGCCAAGTGAATACATATTCTTTCTTCTTTCTTTCTTTCTTTTTTTTTTTTTCACTTTTTTTGTATTTTATACCCAAGAAAAGAAAAAAAGAAAAAAAAAATCAAAGTTCAAGTCAGTTCCATGTAAATTTATGCTTTTGTTAAGCTCTTTTGTGTATCAAGGTGAAATTAATATATTAAAGGTGAGAAGAGGTTTACAATCTCTCATTCAAATTTCAGACCTTTGTGCTTGATTCTTTTCTGAAGGTATTCTCCCATCTTCAATTTAAGAATGGGACTTCTACGGAAAAATGTCTCCCACCGTTTTAAAGCACTGCAGAGTGCTTTCAGGTGAGTGAAATGACTAAAATTACCTTAGTTATTATATTCCTTTAAATGGTGTTAAGAGGTGTAGCATGGTGGGACCACATGCTGTTTGTATGACATCCAACCCATTCAATTGGCACATCCAACAAATCTGATTATATAAACCAAAAAAAAAAAAAAGCCATAATACTATCGGGTGGGCCACAACATAGAGAATAATATACTGTCCAAAACCTTCCAAATTTACATATGGCCCGCCTGATTATTAGATCGTCCTGATTGGTTTATATGTACATTGTGGAAGGGCGAACCTGTTGGATGGGTCAGATGGCACAATAATGCCCCTTCAGCCATGCAATTAACTCTTATCACTTGTTTTTGGAAAAATAATGGCGAGAGCATCTTAGTCATTTCACTGGCCCAGTAACACTTCTGCAGTAGAATCCTGTCTAATGCGATGCACATCGCAGCAAAGCTGATTGATTCTCACAATGAGTGCAGAACAAAATAGGAAGAGCAAGAAAACAAGGCAACACTGCATCTGCAAAAAATTTACAACCGAAACTCCGCATTTACATAGCAAAAGAAAAAATATAAATATATAGTGTAAATACATATGCATGATCCTTTTGCTTCCTTTCCGTTGTCATCTGTAAATAAAAGCAGCTCCAGTACAACCAGAGAATTTTGCTCAGGCAAATAGCAATTGACCCAATGAAACAACCATGCTGCTCATATATCATGCAACCTACATCAATACATCTTTCTGTACCGCATGTCAATATCAAACTGATCCACATCGCTTTACTCCATTGGCAAGATTCACATATGGAAACTATGCTTTGATGGGAAAATTAGCATAGTTTGCCATTTAGAGGGGTAAAAACTCATGGATGTTTGGACACAGCCCCTTGGACAAAAAACCAGCAAGGTGAATTGTGTTGCGTGAGATAAAATGTCAAAACCTTCCAAAAATCCAAATGAGTTCAGTTCCCCTGCAGCAACAATCTTACTCTCTGTTGAAGGTTGCTCAAGAACCCCATGTCCATGTTCTCATAGGCATCTGATGCTATGGCAGCATGAAGGACATCTCTGATGGTCGTGACTTCATCATCACTGACGCACCCAGATGTCTGACCTTGGGATCCATGTCTGTGCTTACCATATATTGCTTCGAACTCACTCGACTTTGCTGCAGCCTTATGAAGAACAGACTCAGGAAGCCCTGAAAACATTAACATGATCAGATAGTAATCATTATGACAAAAATTTGTGAATGACCAATTATTTTTAATCAATATATAGAAGAGTGCACACTTCTGTAGGACTGAAGAGGTAGCTCTATAAACAGTGCTGGAGGAATCGTTGGGTCCTGATATGCCCAGTTCTTAAAAATCGAACCCATTGGTCAGTGGTCCGGACATGATCTGATGGGGACTAAGATGGGGGATGCCCAAAAATCTTCTACATTGGAAAATCCTAACCATCCAATCTTCTCTTTTTCATGACAGTACACGTAGACCATCTGTTGTATGATGGCTAACCGTCAAAACAGTTAGGGATCTTCCAATCTGCGGGCCTTTTGGGCCATTCCCCATTCAAGGTGGGGCCCATGAGATCAACTAACCATGGGCCCCACCTGAAAGGACTTGGTGCATCAGGGAACTGCACATCATGATGCATCAGGACCCAGTCATTCCAAATAATGCTCTAATAAATTTTGAATACAAACTGAATCAACTGTCTATTTGCCAAATCGTGGTTATAGATTTATAGTTAATACTAGGTTACAGGGACACTAAGTAATCGCACCACGATTAAAAACATAGTTCAAAAACTTGAAAACTCAACTCCATGTCTAGAGGGGCCGGGTCAACTCAACTCGAACAAGTGTTTATTTGACTCAACTCAATATTTTAATAATTTGGTTCAAAGGTATTTAGCCTGTGTGGATTTTTAATACATTTGAAAACAGGTATTCTATATAGGATACCCCCATCAAATGCAAGTGCGCCATAGCTCACTGGTAGTGTGCCTTCACTCATTGGAAGGAAGAGGTCGCCTGATCAAATCTTGCCTTCCTCTTCTTTTTTTTCTTTTTGAAAAAAAAAAAAAAAAAACTGACTGGCCAAGTGACTTGATCAGGTCATGATGAGTCACGTAGAGTCAACCAAGTTTTCTGAGTATTTAATGAGCCTTGTCAAGTCCAGGCCGAGTCAAGCTCAATAGCTAGTTTCCAAGGGACTCGGCTCAAATCTCATTGAGTCGAGTTGACTGGGCCGAGTCTTGAGTCGACCCACCGAGTTTTAGAACTATGGTTACTTAAAACTAGGGAGAGAACAGCGAGAAAGCAAACATACCTGCCAAACGTGCAACATTAACACCATAACTTTTGGGACATGCACCAGGTGTCAGTCTGTAAAGGAATATAACTTCTTCAACACCTCCAACCCCTTTCCCAACTTGGCATGCCATATGGCATAGAGACACCTACAGATAAAATATGCCAAAATGAGCAAATGGGCATGCCAAATTACAATGGAAGATTCCAATCAGAGAGATTAAGAAAAGTAATACATGGGGATCTTCCTCATAGTCCACAGCTAACCGGTGATAGTGAGTGGAAAATATGCCGCGACACTTAATTTGTTGAACAAAATGCTCTAGTACAGATTCTCTGCCAAGGATAATAAGACCAAAAAGAAGTTAAAAGTTGAAAGGACTTGTATATTAAATGGGAAATCTTTTTCAACAAAAAACCGAGAAATGACAACCAGAGATTCTTGTTTAATAAATTGAAACGGAGAAACTTTCGCCTCAAACTGGCACTCACGCAATAGCTTGTCCATCTGAAGTTGATGTCCCACGTCCAAGTTCATCCAATGCCACCAGCGAATTATTGGTAGCAGATGACTGCAATGAACAGTTGACTAGATGTTACACAGCATCCAAATGCATAGGCATAGTTCTAAACTTGATAAATAAATGAATCTTGCTAAACCAAAATGCAGCCACATACCAATCTAGCACACTGGAGACATCCTAGCCATGCATCAGTGGTTGGTGCATTCATCAGGCAGGCCACAACTGTAAGTTGAGCATGGACCATCAGCAAACTTTACAAACCAACTTTGTTTTGCCTAGTATGTGGATCACCTGATGAACTGGCCAGCCTGATTTTAGATCATGGTCATCCAAACAATGGGGCTCACCCATGCATGTGTGAGGGTCGCACTCATGCAGAGGTGTCTCTTGGGATTAGCAAAGTTCTGAAGAAACGGATGGGTAATCATACAGTTTAACAAGATAAAACAAGAAAATCTTTATGCAATTTGATAGAGTTGAATTCTAGGAAAATATTACCAGCATAGCTGCAGTCTCTGAAAGTTCAGTTAGGAATGTACTTTGGCCTGCCATTATATGGTCCCTAGCACCCATTCGAACAAAGATTTGATCGACGGGTGACAACTCAAAGCTTTCTGCAGGAACGTCTGCTCCAATCTGTGAAGAAGAAATGAAGTGAAGGGCCACGACAATGATGAACTGACACACCTATAACAAGAAAAGCCTTACCTGTGCCAAAATCACAGTCAGGCAAATTTGGCGAAGGAGAGTGGATTTTCCGCCCATGTTGGGACCAGTGAGAAGGATAAAGCTGGGGTGTCCAACTCCACCAACATTCACATCATTGGGGACAAAAGAACACTTCCCCAAGGCATCACTTCTGAGAACAGGATGCCCTAAACTTTTGGCCGCCAAACATGGAACAGCTTCACTTGAACAAGAAATGTCTACGATAGTTGGGCGGCAGGTTGGCCCTTCATAGTAGCCACTTGCAATTGCCAAACTTATCAAAACATCTAGCTCTGCATCACACATCAGCCCAAGTCCACTTAAATAATGGCAAATACTCCTGATGGTAAGATACATAATATAATGAAGGGACACTTTCAAGAATACCCCTAAAAAATAATTAAAATTTAAAAACACCACTCATTCTTAAAACATCAACCGAGCCCTCTCATACTGTCCCTGACACGTGTCAGATAAATAATGGACTTCCCCTGGTTTGGTCGATTGTCTTGGTGGAAGTCCCGAAACATATCGGCACTGATTAAAAAGGTTCACATGATACATATCGGTATTAATAGACTTAACACAGAGGCTCTTATCTTTACCAATATGAACAGATTTTGGTGTTAGTCTTAACTTTGGCCTATGTGGATGGTTAAGTTGTGCAAGTATCAAGTAATTGATGTAATACATAATCAGTAACAAACTAACAATAGACTTGATGCACAAGGATTCTTATCATTACTCATGTAAACATATTTGGTCTAAGTGGACTTATGGGTACCATTAGCAAACACTTTAAAAGTCATCATTATTGGTACTTGTATGATATGGGACTTGCACCAACAAAAATGACAAAACCAAGGGCAACACCATCAAATTTTATCAGACGAGTGACAGTAATAGTACAGGAGTGCTCAGCTGATATTTTCAGTCTAAGAGGGGTTTTCTTAACTTTTATTTTGCTTTATTTTTTGAACAGTGAAGGGACTTTTATTTTGTTTTATTTTTTGAACAGTGAAGGGCATCTTTGAAATTGTCCCTATAATGTAAATACTATAACATGACACATTGATTCCTTATTTAACAGTACTATGAGACTGAGTGAACATGGTTTCATGGATTAATGCTCATCACTAAATGTAGAACCTCAAAGTGTTCATGGTGTCAACACAGACATATCAAGCAAGATCAAAGCTAAACCACATATTCCCTCGCACCCCACCAGAGGGAAATGCACGAGAATAGACTTGAAGTGCATATACATGCACTGCACATAATTTTGGTACAGTCTTCAGGAAAAGTTACAGGATATTTAGAAAGAGTTTTTCGTGCCAATCAGATGTTTTCAACAAAATTACAAAGCTTAAATGCACCAGTAATGTCTGTCTAGTTATTGCAATGGGCAGTCATAAAAGATTTTGTGGAACAGATTCTAGTATATAGAAAAAGGCACAAATCATACATTTGCAGAGTTTTTTGATCCATGGGTATACCCTTGGGGTGTGACCAAGTGTGTTGCAATCTTGTGATACATGCAATGATTTGCGGTACATCAACCTTTCAAAAACAATGTACAGTAAAGTTCTCTCCAAAATATTTGATCATCAATGGTGTATGAATGTATGATGGAGTTCCTACTGTATAATCAATGCAATAGGTAGTAGAAGTACCTGCAATTGCAGAAACCAATTGCCTCCACTTGAAATGATGCTCACAGAACTGCCCAATCAACCTCTGTAAAATGCTTTTCAACTTAGATTCCTTCTCATCTTCAGCTTGAGAAAGTTCTGCCAGCAACTTCTTAATTTTTGGAGTCCAATACCTGAAGTATCCCTGCATAGGCCAAAAGATAACCAGAGATGGGCACAGATAGTTCTAGAAGAAATGTTTGGATGTTGTAGAATGATTTTAAACTTAAACTTTCTAGATCAACTGATGAGGACACCTGGGCACCTTTCAGAGTATACCAGAGGAGGAAATTAGCTCCAGTTTCACTGTGGCTTGATGACCACTACATGGGCCCAAGTGGGCCATATTGAAGACCCCACATGAATGATCGTGCATCTTCAAAAACCCTACACTAGGAAGATGCATGTGGATTGCTTATTAAGGAGTTTGGACCATTGGATTGCGAGGACATGTCGATCGGATGGTTGGATCATTGTGATCTTAGATCACATCAATCGTGAACTTCAGAATGTTTAGATTTATTTCTTTTATTTAATTGATTATTTATCTTGGATTTATTTTGATATTTAGTTGAGATTAGGGAGTTCAGAACAATTTTCATTGGACATCTTTATGTTGAAAATTTTATTTGGGAGTGTCTTTTTGTAAAAAGTCCTTTCTGATACCTTTTTTTTTTTTTTTTTTTTTTTTTGGGGGGGGGGGGGGGGGTTGGTTCAGGCAGCCCTAGGGATGAATGTTTTTTGGAATGAAATCTCTTTGCTTTATCTTGAAGTTTTCTCTTCCTATGAATGAATTCTCTTGTAAATGGAGATTGATGGTGTGATGCCAGGGTGTGAAGCCTAATCTTTCCTCTCTTATCTCTCTTTTAAAAGATACTTCTCTCGTCTTTCTAATCTTCTTCTCAAATCCTTCTTTTCTTCTCCAAACCTAAACCCATTTACTCTTCTCTCCACCAAAACCCAACCCATCCCATCTCTATCAAGTCCCCACACGTATGGACCGCCTATCGGACTGCCTATCCATACAAGTTTGTCCGTACGACTGTATGAAGTTGTACGGCCAGTCCTCTACCCTCCTTTCTTCCCTCTCTTCGATTCTTCTTCATATCCCTTAAACCCTAACCTAAAACCATAGTTCCCATTAACCTATAAACCCTAGTTTTTTTTTCCCAAGCGCTAATCCCCAATTCCCCATGAAACCCTAATCCCCTATTTCCTATAAGATCCTAAATTCCCAAATCCTTCCAAAGCCCTAATTCCCTTTAAATCTCTAACCTTACATACTCAAACCCAAGCCCTAGATTCTCATATCCTTAACCCTAGAGAGACCAAGTCAGCCCCTTTGAATTAGTTCTAAGCCTATGCTAAAGTGAAAGTTTTACCTTCCATTGATCCTTTGAAATTCACGTTTTATATGGTTTAGTTTATTGCAGGATTGTGATTTAGCTTGAAATCTGAATTTTATTGCTTATTTGATTTCTTATATTTATGGTAGGTTAGTATATTTTATGCTTTGAATTGCTTTTAAGTCCGTTTATAATTTCTTTGCATCATAGACCATTCGTCCTGCATCATCAACCTTCATATAATGCTTTTCCATTTAAACTTCTACATACCTTTATGGATGATCGTAACTCATAGTCCCGAGGAATTTTCCCTTGCAGACTCTCAGGTACTTCTAGTAGATATTCGTCTTTTCCAACAGTAACATATTTGAGCTGTGAGAAGAACCAAGAGGAGAAATGTTAATTTACACATATTTAAAACACCAGAGTATAGCGTGAAGTAAAGAACTTAATTCGTTTTTATGAATAAACCTGATCCAAGTTGATCAGGCAAGTACTTACAGTTTTATCTCCAAGTACTTCATGTTGCTCCTTCAGGTGGTTCGACAAACTAAATTCGATCTCCTTAACTGCTTCACAAGCAGAGACATATTCAATATCTACTCCATGAGGTACAATGCGTCCCGAAAGATCAGCTTCTGACCAATCAAAAGCATCCTTGAAATGCTTTAAAATTGGATCAATGTCAGGAAGGAGTTTGCCTGCATAGCCCATCTATAACATAAGATACAACACCCAACTTATATCAGAATGACAATTATGGGACCTTTGTTTTACCTGGTGTTAGTAACTGACTGAGTAGGCAAGATTCGGTGCTATTCAAAATGGCACTAAAAGAAGAACATGCTTGGGCCATCAATTCGCAACCACGAAGAGCAGCAATGAACTCTTTAAGGAGTTTCTTAGATGCATCCTCGTAAAAAATTACTTTATTGGCATTTCTTCCACTTGCTTCACTGCATTCAGGGAACATGATTCAAAATGCGACACCAACAAGATGTACTTTACGAAGAACATATTTCCTTTTATATCTGACGTGATTTGTTGAAAGGTATATTCAGAAGTTTAAGAGAAACAAGAAGCCTTTGCAGAGATGCAATTATTGGGTTTTCTTCTTTGTTTCTGTCTCCTCTTTTTATTGAAAGGATCCGTACTAGAGGTTAGAAAATGCATTAAATTTTTTTTTTTTTTAAAAAAAGGTAACTACGCTCCAATCTGCTCAGTTGGAAGGATCCCGTTGAGAGCAAGAGCTCTCCTAAAGAGTATGAGGATGTTTCAGTGAAGATATAGTTGTTTGGTCTCCTCCTTGCCAACAAATTTGCTCGACATGGAAGTGGAGGAGCTTGCGACACTTTAGGGACGTCTCCAATGCTTCTTTCCATTAATGGGGGAACAGGATAGGATGATATGAATCAAGGACAAATCAGGTTGCTTCTCGGTCCATATACGTCAAATGTGTGGTACCATGGTGCTCCCCTGAAAGTGCTACTTTCGTTTGGTTAGTCGAGAGGAGGGGAGTTTTGACAATCTTCAAAAAAAGGTCAATGGTTATATCCATGTGGTATGTGCATGGCAAATGCTGAATGAGCTGATCACCTTTTATACAGTCCCATTCACCAGAAAGGTGTGGATTAACTTCCTAGGGATTTCCAAAATGTCATGGGTGATGCTGGAATCAATTGGTGATCTTCTCTTGGCTTAGCACGGTATTGGGCTTGGAAAACTAGAAAGGGTAACTTCGAGATTGGTTCTGATGGCTACCTTAAAGACGCTTTGGGGTGCAGGGAATGGAAGATGTTTTCGTCACATGAATAGCTCAGCAGTGGAGGTCTTTAGTAGGCTAAGCTCCATGTAGTGGAATAGGCCTCTTGTATAAAAGCTCTAAAATATTGTAATTTTTCTGTTTGTTGGGTTGTAGTCTTTTGCTCCTCCTCGGAACTTTTCTTTAACAAATTACCATTACCTTTCCAAAAAAATAAAAAATGACAGTTGTCTACTTGTTTGGGGTGATTTGGAGAGATACTATATCATAGACAGCAAAGAAAGAGAAGGTCCATGGAGAATAGCATGTATTGTGGACAAGATATTGGAAAATTCTAGTCATTTAGATGTTCATTTCAAGCATGTACATCACAAGGCAAATAACGAAGCCTTTAGGCTTGCAATATGAGTTACAGAAGCAGTATCAAGTACATGTGTACAGGGCAGTCTCTGCCCCTTGTTAGTATGTGTTTTCCAATTTTTATGCAATAGAGTTGTCATCCACCAGAACATAAAATGAATAGGCCTGTAGCAAAAGGTTCAAATAAAAGTATGGATCATCAATGAATTGAAGGAAACCTATTGAAAATGGTTTGGTTCAAGTTGTTAAAGGCATAAAACAACTACTTTTTATGGGTAAGATGGGCTCTGACCCAAGACCTCAGTGCTGAAATGCACTGTCTACCATCAAGCTACAGGGTCAAACCCATGGCATTAAACAACTATAATACACACATCAAATAACATTTTGAATCTTGTGGCTGACACAGAAATAATTACCAGCTAGCAAAGAGGCGCACAAGAAGACGCTCCATGTCTGGAATCCTAGATAACTCTCTTTGAAATGTAAGTGCAGAAGCTTGAGCGACACCCTGGCAAGGCAGTTAGGTTCATAGATGCAAAAATATCAAGGCTAAAACCCATCATAGTAACTCACTCAAGTGACCGCCCAACCTAATGCCAACAAATACAGAAACTACAAGGACATAACTTCGAGCAATTTAGATACTGTCACAAGTTAGCAATCCAAAGCATAGATGCAAGGGTCATGAGTCAAAGTAAACAGGGAGTGAACACCCTACAGAGTGGACAGAGAAGCAACAGATATAAAGGCCCAACTGAAGTTTCTGCATGACTCAATGCATCCTCGTAGAAAGAAGGAAAAAAAAAATACAACAATCAATTAAGATGAGTATTTTCAAATGGTAGATGCAATCGCATGCGACCCTGGGGGCTGTGGCCACATACGATCAGCACAATTACATATGCCATCACAGAGCCCCCTTTTTTTTGAAAAAAAAAAATGGAAAATAGAAAATTATGTAAAAATATTGCTAGTATAGAGAATTGTTTTTCATAGTTTTATTATCAATTTCATTAAGATTTTGTTATATTTATTACATCTATTAGACTATAACAAGTCAACTAACAAACACTCAAACGAATGCATGCAAAAACGTGAGGGGGGGGGGGGGGGACAACATAGAAATTTTATTTTAACAGAGATAATTTAAACTAGAAATTTTATTGAAGTGGTTTTGATGGGAGATTATGCCATCGTATGCTAAGTAGGCAGATGTCATAATCACATACTTATGGCATATGCAATCGCATATTTCTATATGTGACTATATAATGCCCAAACGTCATAAAACCACATATGCCACCATGGCACATGCAGTATATGCTGTCAAATGGCATATGACAACACTGATTAAGATAATGAAACATGATCTCCAACGAGGAGCTTGGTTACAACTTCCTTTGCAAGAGAATCCACAAAGGATTAGCATATATCAGGAAAACTTGCTTCCAAGGATCTGGTCATTTTCTAGAAACCCAAGCAATAGCATTCCTAGAGTTACCTTCTACAATAAGAGGACTCAGAAAGTGTCATTTGAGGAGCAGGCCCCACTTTGATTGCAAGCATCACCTCAAAATTTGTGTCACCAGTCCCTGCCAGGCCCAACAAAGCCAACTTAAACTCCCCATCATGATTGCAGATTACCCCAGCAATTTCAGAATCTCCCAGATTCCCTTAAAGCTTCCATCAGCATTCAACTTCTACCAACCAGGAGGAGGTGCCAGAGGATTCGGCCTCTTATGGTTCAAATGACCACCTTCACTGACAACATTCCAACCACTTTAACAACTGGTAATCCTCACACCTTTGAACACCTGTTGTATCTTTAAGATGTGAAATTGGCAAACTAATCACCTACTACCTGCCATAGGATAACTTTACCTATGGCCCATTTTCAAGCACTTTTTCCTTGAAAATATCCAATATTTCCAAGGGCTGAAGTGGAAATAACAATTCAGATGGAATAAGAGAGTGGGTCACACCAGAGGACCAGTTGTAGGTGATCAATTATCTTCCAATCACTGTTGTCAAAATCGTTATCGTATAGCAAATCGTAATAGGGGGTGAATCGTATCAAATTGCAAGTCTTATCATAAATCATAAGATTTTTTATGATTTTCTTTAAAATATGAAAAATAAATAATTAGATTTTTTTTAAGATAAATCAGAAAAAAATTAAAAAATTTCATCCTTTTGCCATCAATATGCACCAAGCAGTGTTTTAAATAGCGGTAGCGTGATGCGTAGCGCTCAACCCTCTATAGCGTGTAGCGTAAATACGTAGCGTGTAGTGTAAGCTACATGATACTTCCATTTTTAATTTAAAAATAAGACAAATATAATAAATAGTGAAAAAAAAGAAAAGAAAAAGACAAATATAATAAATAGTGAATATATATATGCCTAAAAGATGATTAATTTTATCAATTATAAGCATGTTCAAAAAAGTTACTAGTTATCATTTATCAAAAGCCAATCCACGTATATAGGCCAAATCAAATAATTATCACATCAACAACTTTCTAAGCAAATCACTTTAATTAATAATGTCTAATTGAAACTATAAGTTACAATCATGAAAAAAAATAAAAATCTCATAGGTTAAAAGTATCAAGTATAATACAAGTGTTACATTCCTCAACATTATAAACAAAGAAAACGTGAAAAAATAATAATAATAAAATAAAATAGTAAAAAAATATATTGTAGCTTACGCTACGGACGCTATGCGCTACGTAACTATTGCGTACGCTAGGACCCCTGTGGCATACGCTACGGAGGATTTACGCTATTTGGGATGCTACGTAGCGCTACGGCCACGCTACGCTACGTAGCGTACGCTACGGGCACTATTTGAAACACTGGCACCAAGTAATACCATGTCATGATAGTGCTAAAGGATTCTTATCTTTCCTTTTTTCTTTTCTTTTATTCTTTTTTTTTTCTGTTAAGAAATTTTCCTTAAAAAACATACAACGATCCTTTAATCATTTATGTTCCTATTACCATTCTTGAATGTAGAACTAGAACCACATTGGAAAAGCAGAATTTGATTCTGTAGACCAACAAAAAAGATATTTTGATTTCTAACCATTATTCAACAATACATACAAGTCAACATGATTGAAACTATCCATAAAAACATTCCAGATAAATCATACATCAATTTGGTCTTTTGACTAGTTAAGAAGTAAGAAATCATTAGAAAAAAAAAGCTCTACAAATCTCACATTAAGAAATCATTAGATTAAAATAAAAAATTTCAAAAAAAAAAAAAAAAAAGCTCTACAAATCTCACAATGAAGGGAATAATTTTATCGCTTATAAAGAACAAAATAAAATAATTTACCTTTTCTAAACAATTATTTCTTTCTTTCTTTTTTATTTTGAAAGATTTTTTTCTAAATGATTCTTAAAGCCCCCACCAATTTAAAAAACATAAAATGAAAGCCAAGTGAAGCTTAAAATAAAAGAAAAAACAAGTATAATTTGAATCGTAAATCAGGATTTGGGTCGTAAATCGTAGGATTCGAATCATAAAATCGTCAGATTCATATAAAAAAGGGATTCAAAGGTGGGATTCAATCATTTTGCTTAAGATTCGACTCAAATCGTAAATCGTAGGATTTTGACAACACTACTTACAATTAATGTGATGGAAGCTTAAAGAACGTAAATTCAATATTCAATTGTTGAGAATAGTTCTTATGCCAGCCTTTCAGGCCAATGCAACCTCACTCTCCATCAAGATTTACATAAATCCAGATCCCACTAACTATTAAACAAGATGTCCAATATGGTATCTCAATTGTAAGATTTTAGAAAGATTAGATGAGGTAACACCATCAAACGAAAAGCAAAACTCAGATCAGCTAAAAGAAATCATAGGAGAAAGACAACAATGGGAGAATAACCCTTTACAAGTAATACTAGTCTTTCAAGATTTACTTACTTTCAAACTTGCTATGGCATCTTGCCGCTCCACAATTGACCTCATGTGATAGAGTGGTCTTGCAAGCCAATTTTTAAGCAACCTTTTACCAAATGCAGTCACACAGTGATCTAATTGTGAAAATAGTGTCCTACATTGACAAACAAAACCCCTTTAGAATAAGGGTGGCCCAAACAAAATGAACTAATGAAAACATAAGCATGTTGAAATTACCCCGAGGAACCTCCATTTTTGTTGTTTTCAAGTATCTCCAGGTTCTCTAGCGCGGCTGCATCAAGTGACATATATGATTTTTGCAGAGTATGAAGTAACCCCGAGCACGGAAGAAGTTCAAACTTCGCAAACTTAAGCAGTTTCTCATCTAGTAATGCTTGTCTTAGATAAAAAAGACAACCACCGAGAGCAGAAAGTGCAGAGTTTCCATTCTCGCCTGCATTTATTAGCTGGGATAAGACATCTGGTAGGCATCCTGATCCACTCACCGTGCTGCCATAATCGGGAGGAACACCTACAGCTGCCTTGCTCAAGGATCCCAGTACTCCATCCTTGCATACTCTATAAATATTTTTGACCTCCTCAACAGTTTTTTCAGCATCCCAGAATTCTTTCAAAGGAACCAAATCATTGACTATAGGACTTCTTGTTTGTTTCCGCAAGACACTCTCAGTTTCAGGGCTGAGAACTTTGATAGGCTTTATGATTTCCACAGGTCTCAGCTCAGACAATATTGAACATAAGCAATGACGTTCTGAATCATCAGTAAACTGAGAAAAGAAGAAGAAGAAGAAAGAAGGAAAAAACACACAATTGTCCACATGAACAGTCATTTCCTCAATGAAGAACCACCAAGTATAAATTGACAGACCAACAAAAGCAGTAAATAACGAGAAAAAAGCAATTTCAAACACTACCTGTCCAATAATAAATCTGCTCGTAGAAACATCAAGCAGACAAACCCCAACAACTATGTCATCTTCTTGGGTCCCAGAAGTTTGACGAGTTTCGGTCACTGACATCAAGTATGCAGGATCAGGGTTCACGGCTAGCATCTCTCCCTCAGTTAGAGTTCCCTTTGTAACAATGGCACAGATTTCACGTTTCACAACCTACGAAGATGGGAACATATCAGTCATTGATTAAGACAAACAGTGCCACATCATATGGCTTTTCAAGATAAACAGGGGAACTTGTAAAACAGTACAGGAAAACAAGGAAAGAGAAACCTAATCGGGTATGTATTCTGATAAATAAAAGTATATCAATCATATTGATCAATATGAATTATCAGTTTACCTTATCTCTAGAACCCGTCTCTTTACGACGAAGTTCAAGCTGTTCAGGTGTCTCCGTTTGCTCCACAACAAGAACCCGATAGCCCTGCATTGTCAAAGCATTCGCAGTAAAAAATAATTACATGAAAGAGTAAAGGACACCACAAGATGGATTGTTAAAAACAACTAAGAGAAGCTACCAAATTGTTATAACAATCAAAACAAGGGAGAGAAAAAATTATATGAGAGAAATAAAATATAGTATGCGCAAAGCCAACCTTTCTTGCCAATTTCTCCACATTCATTGAGAAGTTCTTTTCTGGAAATCCACAATGAGGCTGTTCTCCCTGAAAACATAGGCAAACACCCAACAAATCTCATAAACTAATTTAATGGCACGATTAAGCTTTAAGATTTGCAGTGAAGTTTGTCCAAATTCAAATCGGGTGTAGGAAAAACTCAAGTTGGCATTGACTGAGTTGACTTAAGACTTATCAGTGGAATCAATTCAAATGAGTATCAATTGAAGTCAGCAAGTTTTTAAACCAAGATATCAAAATCCTGAAGATTAGGACAAAAGTGCCTTGCATCCTTGTGGTGTCTTTTCACTACAATTTCATTAACTTTGATTCAATGGACATTACGATTGGTCAAAAATGGATTCCTCTAAAAACATCTATGAAAGCTTAACTTCAAAAAACAACCCAAACAAAAAAGAGGGCAACTTCATTTGCAATTCTCATATGAAAATGATGTACTACTTAATGCTATGAGACAAAGAATCTCAGTTTGGAATGACGGCATATACATCCTTCACCAGACAAAATAGGACTGCATGAAACTCAAAGGTTGTTGACATGGTTACCGGATGGATAGAGCTCCCTGGTGCACATTTGTCGCACACTCATGTAGTAGCCCCTAAGACCACTAAGCAAAGTGTAAAAGGTTCACTTGAAGACTAATATTCACAGAAAATACATTCAACCTGAAAAGTCTGAATTCCAGCCCAAGCAGCAATCAAATGTAGTTCTCCGCTCAACAGTTCATGATTAGAAAGCAATTTTAGAAGGGGAAGTGAATAGCTTACATGAGAATGATTTTTTTTCCTTTTTCTTTTTTCTTTTTTTAGATGAATAACTTGCATGGCAATGATTTTCAGCTAAGGCAACCAAGGAATAAAGCGAAGTAACTGAAACAAGATGTATTACAAAAAACACTAACTTTTCCAAATAACCATCTGAGTCACTTTAATCTTTTGAGTTCACATACCTTCATGTATTGCAAATCAAGTTCTCTTGCTCCTACATGTGCATCCATTTCAAACAATTCATAGAATTTGCCCATCTGCTCCGGAAAGAGATGAAGGGATTATTGACTTATTACTTTTAAGGACAGATACCAGCTTTGGTGACACTAGCATCTTTGGGCGATATCAATGAACTACAGCCATACCTTGAAAAACAGAACCTTGTCCATATGCTTTGACTTGAACTCCCACCATTGTCTCTGTAGATATTGATAAAAAATGATAGTAAGCTGTAACTAAAGTAGACAATATAGAAGTCTTTGAATCAAATAGCATTAAAATATATAAACAGCTACCTGTCCACCTGACAAACTCTTCAAGAAACTGGGTGGCAAGTAAAGAGTTCTTGGATCATAGTTTACATCCCCAGGCAGTCTCCCACATGCATCCTTCCGTTTTCTGCAATAAAGATCTGAAACCATCAATCTAGGGATTGAAAAACAATATGCAACAAAAGATAGGACTACATGGTGCCGTGATACTGATAACCAAACCTTGCGCCACCGTCTGTCAAATGTTGCTAAATTAGACTAACTATGACACAGCAAAACGGCAACAGGCAACCTTTACAAATTTATTCAAGATACTTGCAGCTGCACTGAATCTCAACATCTTTATTAAGCAATAACAGATTATAAATATGACCATAATTAATGACCCCCTTTTTCATCGATTATATCCAGCCATCTCTACATAGATCTTCTTCGTAACTCCACAAACTCCAAGGACCAAGGCCTATGAGAAAGTTCTCCTTTTAGCCCTTCTATCACCTCTATAACTTTCTGCTTTATTAGAGAACAATCTATGTTCCATTCTTTCCAAATGGACCACATCGCTGCAAAGGACAGATTCCAAAGAATCTGACCTCTTGGATATCAAAGGCCAAAGTTCCACACTTACATCATTGCTGTGGCTGTTGTCATCACCATCATCATCATAGCCTTGTGTTAACAAATGGGACAGATTTAGTTATTACTTGGCAAATTTTTTTATGACCAGCTGCACACCTGACATCAACCCTCTACCCAGACCCTTGGGACCAGTTAGGATGTCATTACCGAGGGGGAATTTTGTGCATTGAAATTGTTCCCTCATTTGTAGATAGTTTGAAACATGATTTCAGATAGAGATTTCAGAGTGCTGGTCGCCTGGACACAAGAACTCGTACCACTTGACTGACTCATTCTGTTTCAGATCCAAGCATTTCAGTGCTGAACAGTTCACCTTCTCACCTGAAATCACTTCATACCATCTCAAGATCTTCTTGACATGCATAACCCACTCACTCAATGTGTCATAGAGCTATAGAGTATCATCTTCAAACTGGAGAACGGATATTTAAAGATTGGTCTGTCCAGTTTGAAAGCCTTGATTAGTTCTTCCACAGTACCTTTGGGAAGCATTGCGCTAAGAGCCTCCCTTACCACTAATAAACTGAATAGAACAAGGATCCTCTTGTCTCAAGCCTCTCGAACAGCAAAAATTTTCAAGGGCCCATTGGTTAGTATTGAGAAGAATCCCAATTCAATACATTCTTTTTCTTTTTAATTTTATTTGAGATGGATGCTTTCATCCATCTCCTCCACCTTCCAATGTGATGAGGACATCCAAGCACTATACCAGAGGAGGGATGAGCCAGTCTCCTTATAGCTAAACGATCATTACATGGGGCCACTTGGCTAAATTCACATTCGTAGTTACATTGAAGACCCCACGTGCATGTTTGTGCATCTTTGAGGACCCCACACTGAGAAGATGCACGTGAGCTGCATTTGGGAGCTTAATGAACACATTAGACCATTGGATTGAGTGGACACGACTATCAGACCATTAGATCATCATCATTGGACATTTTGATCGCGGACTCCCATGGGCCATGAAATAGTTTAGTTTTTTAGTTTGTTTACATGTTTCGTTATTTTTTGTATAGCTCATATTTACGTCGAGATTAGAGAGTTGGGAACAACTTTTAATTCATTAAGCATCTTTATGTTGATAATCTTATCTGAGAGCGCCTTTTTTGTAAAATGTTTTTTTTGATACTATAAAGGGTTAGATGTTGCCACCCTAACCATTATGAACCATGAGTGAAAAGAGTTTCCTCTCCTTTGCTATGTGCTTTAGCAATTCATCTTGCGATAGGATTGATGGTGTGAAGCCATTTGAGGAGTGATTCCCCTAGTTATCCTCTTGTTTTCTCTCTCTCTCTCTCAAGGTACTTCTCTTCTCATCTCTCTTTCTTCATCTTTTTCTTCTCTTTTTTTTTTTTTTTAAAATTTATTTATTTATTCTAAACCAACCTAGACCTAACCTACACCCAACTAAACCCAAGCTCTAGCCGTGAATAGTCCCGGGGGAACCATACCACGTGAACAGTGTCCGTACGAGCAACCCCAATCCGTGGCCCCCTTGCTTCAAATCTTCTACTTCCCTCTTCCCTTTGATCCCCTTTACAAAACCTCTAAACATAAATCTCAAACCCTAACCCTAAGATTGTCAAATCCCAAAATCCCCAATCTTTCCAAACTCTAATCCCCAAATCCGAACATTAATCCGAATTTCCTAAAATCCTATTACCCTGAACCTAATTTCCCCAATTTTTCCTAACCTATTAACCCTAAACCCTCAAATCCATATCCCTAAAATCCTAATTCCTCAAATCCCTATATTGAAACCCTAAATTTGTAGTTTGCTAAATACTCTAAACTTATTCCCTACATTCCCTAACCCTTAAAACAGCCCTAAACATGCAAAACCCTTAAAATTCAAGTGATTCCGTGAATGTTCATATTTAATACCTATGCTAAGTTGGAGTCGTATCTTCTACATGATCCTAATTACTTGATACTTTAAAAGAATCACATTGTGGGACAGTTAGGTGTTTTGAACCTTAACATGTTAGAAATTTTAGTTTCTTTAACTTGTGGTAGTTTAGCATTATATTGTCTTTTGATTGCTCTAGTTAATCCGCTATCTAGTTTCAAAGCATCGTATTAGGTTAGATCATCCCGTCCTACATCACATTGATTAGGACCCCTTGATATTTTTAATATTCTTAATATCCTATAGAATCAATTTAGTTCTTCCATTCACTAAAGCTAGAATAAAGATTGATCCATGGGCAACTTCATTGTCAAATCCAAATTTGTTAAGAAACCCGATAGTAGGTAGTTCTTTAAAGAATATAAGCACAGTATGTCACCCATTATTTGAATGCAACTATACTGCTTTTTTGTGAAATGGTTATAATATGCTCTAGTGTTATATGTGTCAGTTCCTCTATTATGCATTCTAGGTACATATTACATTCAAACAACCTTTTCAGCCATGTAGAAATTAAGAACAGCTTGGGATATTTTATTAGATGAAACATTTTAAATGTACGTTGAATATTTTCCAAACAGCTCTCACAAGAAGGGGAACCTTTATTAGGGTTGAAGGACCAAAAACAAGGATGAGAGAACGACTTTGATGGACTTGGATTAAGGTCATGAGAAGGGATATATAGGCAGATACAAAACCTATATTCAAGTGGCCATCTAACTAGTTGTCAGTCTTGATTAGTTCATGAACAAGAAAACCCAGAAGTTGACTACTTAACAGAAAAAAGGACATGCAAGGGTCAAGGAAACACACTTCAACAAATACTCACGGTCCAAGAAACCACAGCTTTTCTGCCTCATGCTTTCCAAATCGTTCTGCGGCATCGCCCATTAAAATGTTGTCAACATTAGGTAATGCAATCCCCACTGCCAAAAAAGCATGACAAATTTCAATAAGAAACAAAAGTAACCAGAAGCTCCCCCGTTGATTTTGACCAACATAAAATTCTCAATTACTTCATTCCTGACACTGAAATTGATGGTCACTACAAGTTCTTTTTTGAACAGCAAAATCAGATGAAAATTCATAATCAAGTAACAAAAGGGTGAATACCACATTTCCATCAAGTTCTGAAGTAAATGAACATACTGTAAGCCACAAATTTACCAGTTCGAGATGGGGAGATTACATAACTGTCACCCTTTAGAAAATAATTGAAGGACACCTTAAAAGTTGTCTGGCGGCTACTTGATTATTAAAAACGAAAGTCTGGCTTTTGCAAAGAATTTCAATAAACAGGCAACATGCATCTGCCCCTACTTAACAACGTTTCTCTTTTTTTTTTTTTTTTTTTTCTTTTCTTTTCTTTTCTTTTTTCTTTTTTTTTTTCCTCTTTTTAATGAGCACTTGACAATGTTTCTCTTTGTCCAGCTGTTTAAATCTTGAAAGCAGCATGTTGTTTCAGCCACCTATTTGAATAGCAGGATTGCTAAAGCCTTTGTTTCTGTGTCGTCACTAATTTTCTAAGCTGCATACGCCCATATTGGCTGTTGGTAATCATAGCAGAAATATGATAATTATAGGCAGTGAGTAATTCATAGCTGTAGTTAAGCCACTAAAGTTCTAAATGACTGAAAAGGGCAAAATTGTCCATAAAAGTTCCCTGGGAGACAGACATCACATGCTGGATGTTGTTTGCTAATGATTCTGGGAGACCGACATCAAATGCCAGATGTTCTTTTCCTAATGATTCATCAATACCTGGTTTTAGCAATTAGGCTACTTTTAAGGATGGTCTGTCGATTATTTTCTGAAACAGTTACTGATGGGTAATTCTCTCTTTCAGAAAAATGCCTTGCCAGGTGTGATGGAAATTGTCAAAATGCCAACCAATTGAAGTGGTATACATACAACAAAGAGAGATCAAGGCCCACATTCCCTCATTATACTCAAAACATGTATATCTATTATAATAAATTCAGGCATGTTTGGATGCATGATTGGTTTAAATTGCAATAATTAAGCTGCAATGAAGTGGATATGAGTGATGAAATATCTTTCCAAGTAAAAATGTTAGTTGGCTCCCATAGTCATCTCAAGTACTTCTTTTTCAAGTACTAGTTCAAACAAACGTAATCACGACTTGGGACTGTTTGTTCACTTCAAACTAAGCAAAACTAATGCCAATTCTACATCCAAAAAGAGCCATAAAAATCAGCACTTAACCCTAAAAGCAGCGTGTTCAGCAAAGATGAAAGATATTATTGGGATATCCAATGGGTTTATTCAAAACCCCTCCATGTTCATCGTTGCGAATTCCAACCATTTTACTTACTTTCTGCGTTGCTTGGAAGCCGCACAGTTTTGCTTCCGCTCCAATCCAAAGAAGCCTTCGATGCACCCTTTTCCCCATTTCCACTAACCCTACTCTTCTTCCCAGAACCCAACTTCTCCACTTTAATCTTCTTCCGCTTTCCAGACCCCGAGTTTCTCGCCCGGCCTCGTCTCGACCTCTCCACTTCCTCATCATCTTCATCCAATTCCACCTCCTCAGAAGCACCATCATCCTCATCTTCCTCCTCCTTCCCTACATTCTTCCCCCAATCCTCATCCATCGAATCATCATTGTCATCACCATTGCCACCATCATTTCCACCACTCCCACCATCCACAACCTCCTCCTTCTCGGGCACTACCTCCTCATGAACCGAACTCCGCCGCAACCGGCGGAAGCTCCTCACCACGTCCTCCACCCATTTAATCTTCTCATTTCCGAGATCCAAAACCTCTTCCTCCGCATCATCGTACTGAACAACATGCTTGCCGGTCTGATCATTGAACGACTTCACACAACCTTCGTACCAGCTCTTATCCAGAGGCCAGAAAACCCTAATCCTCTTCCCAACAACGTCTTCTGAGTATGATTTCTTTCCCAATTCGGAGGAAGGCGTCGGATTCAGCGAGCGGTGGGCAGGAGATGGTCCGACGACTAGAACGGGCTTTTTCCTCTTGGTTTGGAAAGGAGGACTAGGGTTTGGGTTAGGGTTAGGGTTAGGGCTAGGGCTAGGGCTTTCTTTGAGCGATATCGAAGGAGAAGGAGAGATCGGAGACTTTCCTGGTGTGAAGAAGGAGGTGATCTGACGCTGTGGGTTGACTACTGGAGATCGACCATTGCTGAGACGACGGGAAGGGGCCATTGAAATGCAGAGAGAGAGAGAGAGAGAGAGAGAGAGAGAGATTTTGGAAGGATAGTGTTTGGGAAAGATGGCAGAGATTATGGCGGGAATTTACGGGATTTTCCTGTCGTGGAGTTTGGCGGGAAGATAAGCGCGCAGTGCGCACCCTGCTTACTTTGGCGCCATCACGGCGATCGGAAGTGGGAAGTGTCTCCGGAAGTGAACTTTGCGATTACACTCACTTGTCCGAATTTTGGCGTACGTGTGATCCAAGCGGGCACGTGCCATGGTCCCACAACATTTACCCCGGGTAACAGAGTTACCGGGTCGGGTCCTACGGGTTCGGGTTCGTTCTTGAAGACCCAGACCAGACTCGATAAGGTTCGGGTGGCCGTCCAACGTATATGTAATGCATGCACTGAAGTGATACTGTGCTTGTGGGCCCACCATGAAGTATGTGTTTCCTCCATATTGTCCAATGTTCTATATCATTTTATAGTATGAGCTAAAAAATGAGGTACATTCAAATTCTAAGTGGACCGGTCATTAGTTATTACCAGTATTTGTAGTTCATTTATATCTACATTTATATGTCAAATATGACTGAAGATTTTAGCTTTAGTATCCGTCTACCTATATTCATATGTTGGGTTAACCATAATGGTAATATTTAGTTTTGTCTTGATCTCACTTATAAATACACTACTTTAAGAAGTAGTATAATGCTCTCAACTAGGTCAGTATTTCTATTTCAATATAAAGTACATGCACTCCTATATCTATTAATATTTCTATCTCATTAATAAAGTACATTCACTCACATATCTATTATTGTGTTATATTTATGTTCGATCATACAATTGTTTTACCTTTATCAGTCTTTAATTTTCAAGGTAAAATGGGTTAATTTGGAGGAAGAGCCTGAACTTTACTGATCACCTGATTTTCAAGCACGTATATAATTGATTGAATTGGCAATTGGTTAATGGATCCTTATTCTTGCTCAAGTGGCAGACGCTCAAGAGTTTCAACAATTGATGGTAGACTCTCAGGAGCTCTCGATTCTAAGGTGCGGTTCAAAATTATTAATTTAATTAAGTGACATATAAATTTAATCAAATCTATATTTCCATCTGAATATTTTCAATCTATCCATTCATCAAGTAGGCCACACATTTAACGAAATCAATAGTCTACATGCTATATATATATACATGGAAACGCTCACCTGCAAACTAGTTCGTACTTACTACATACAAACTTTTTGAGAACCCATCATATGTGATGAGGATCCAAAATCTAAACCGTTCATGTGAAGCAGAACCTCGTGAAACCCCCCAGCCCAAGTTTTACTTAGATCTAAAACTTTGATGGGCCATGAAAAATGAAAACAATTTCCTCCCTTGATTTGCATTTCTCTTTTCTATGGCCCACCAGAATTTTAGATCGGTGTGAAATTTTGGCACATGAGGTTTCATGGGATTCCGCATAACATGGACCGTTCAGATTAGACACCCATGGCACGCGTACAAAAGTGCACATGTGCGTAGGTGCACAGGGGAGCATGACTCTCTCTCTCTATATCTCTCTCTCTCTCTCTCTCTCTCTCTCTCTCTCTCTCTATATATATATATATATATATATATATATATATATATATATATATATATATATATATATATATTTCTAGATAATCAAGATAGAATTATTTATTAACTGAAAAGAAGGGTCACATGAGAAGCATCCACCGACAGCTTATTTGCGATATTAAGACGAGGTACCCCTCCATTCCATTCATAATGCTTTTAAGAAAGTAGTTATCAAAACCAACTTTTACTAATATAGTTAACTTGTTTGCTGCTAAAAGGAAAAAAAAAAAAGATTACTAATAGATGAATATTATTGCGTCATGCCCTTGTATGGATGGACTCCTCGTGGACGGGCTCTGTGGCCCACCACAAAGTATATGTTATATCCATGCATTTCATCCAATAATTTTATACGATTAAAATGCATGTACATGTGAATTGCTTCCTACAAGGGCTTTGCTGGGTTCACTGTGATGTTGTGATGCATGTATTTTATCCACACTGTCCAATCATCTTGATCGATCATTCTATCATGAGCCCAAAATTGAGGCAGACCTGAGGCTCTGAGTAGATTACAATGTAATATAGGAAGTAGCGGTACTGATAATGTAGCCCTCTTGAGACCTTCCTGTGGTCTATTATAATGTTTATTTTCCATGTAACCTATTCATTATGTTACATAGACACTAATGAAGGAAAAAAATATCAACTTATTATAACTTTTGCTGCTCCCAACAAGTTTTTAATAGTGGACCTTCAATCCCTATTGTGTGGTCCACTCGTGCCTTAAATCTGTCTCATTTTCAGGCTTATGTTCTACAATAATCTATCAAAGTGAATGGACAACATAGGTAATACACATACATCATGGTGGGTTCCACATAATGCAATCAGCATCTGTTCAGGTGGGCATTCAATACAACTATTTCATGTGGTGTGGCATACCCCAGTTTTTTATGATCATTGTTTTGTCTTTGGGTTCAACATGGTCAAAACCCGGTGCACGGATTAGGTGAGGTAGGAGCAATAGCTTACCTGGGTGATGCTTTGACCATGGGACCCACTTTGATGTATGTGTTATATGTTTAGGCCATACATTCTCTTTGTCAGCTTGGCGTGGTCCACAAAATGAGGTGGATTCAAATCTCAGGTGAAGCATGAGTATGAATTAAATTCCCACCATTAAAAACTTCATGGGCCACGAAACTTATGGATAATGCTATTATTAGCATTTTCCCTTTACCCAGACTGTACGACCTTATCAACATGTTGGATGGCAAATAAACATTAAAGTGAACCTTAGGGAGTTTTTAATAGTGCCAATTTAATTATTAATGTTTTCATGTGGTGCGGTCCACCTGCAATATGTATCTATCTCATTTTGTCGACCATCCCGTAAAATGAGTTGGCAAAATCCAAAAGACACACATTTAGGTGGGCCCCACGGTCAAAAGTCTCACCTACTAATTGTTACCCTTATCTTGCCTAATCCGGATCCTGTAATGAGACAGGAGTACCCGATGGATGAGTTGGATCTCACTCAATATGCTTACTGCGACCCGGAACCAACGGACGCGGAACCAACAATGTGGGTAGGCTCGTGTGGTAACGTGATGTAAGTATTTTATCCACACCGTTAATTGTTTTTATATGATGTATGCATTGTATATGGACCAAACATTGTCCATCCAGTTTTGATCAAGATGAAGCTTATTTATGATATGCTTTCAAAAATGAAAGAGATACAAATTTCAGGTGAAGGGTCCACCAGAAACAGTGGTCAATGAGAATGACTATTAAAAACTTTCTGGCCACAAAAGTTTTGGATCGAGTTCATATTTTTGTTTTCCATTCTGTATAACTTTATATATGGATTGGATGGAAAAAGAAACATTATAGTGGACACTGAGAAGTTTTTTTTATGGTGAGTGTTCAATGACTAATGACTACTTCTGCTTGTGGTGTGGCCCACCTGAGATTTGTATCTGCTTTATTTTTGGGCCCATGCCCTAAAGTAAGCTGAAAAAACGGATGGATGCCAGTGATATACAAGGCACACAGAGAGGTGGGCCCCACGGTCAGGGTCACACCATATCGCTGGTTCGGGGGTCGCAGCTAAGTAGTTCTGCGAAAGCAACCGTGGTTGGTACGGGAAACGGATTGGCTACTCCCCCTGCCACCAGCCAATGGCCGGTGTTCGGTGATCTATAAAAAAGGGTCCCCATCATCTAGACCACGCCATGTATGTGATTTCATTTCATCGTTAAAAAATTCATAGGGCCCACCATCTATTTTTATAGAGCATTTGATGATATTAAGCAAAAATGAGACGTTCAATCCCCCGCTGCCTTTTGTATATCCCAATCTCAAGTGGAGCTATATAAATGTGAGGTACATTACGAGGCTCTGTGGAGTCTACCTTGTTTTATGTATTTTATCCATTCCGTCCATTCATTTTATCTGATAATTTTAGGGCTTGAACCTAAAAATGAAGTATATCCAAACCTCAATTGGACCACAACAAATGTTGAATGAACGTTGACCACTAAAAACTTTTTGGGTCCATAAAAGTATTGGATCAAGCTAATCTTGAGGGCCACGGAGGTTTTTTAAGCTTGTATTTTTTTCCCTTCATCTGGTCTTCATGACCTAATCGACATATGATCTTTGGGCATGCTTAAATGTCAACCCTTAAATAAGAAAAAAACGGATACAGTGGGCATTAGGCCGGTTTAAATGATGGATAGAGCCTACTGATCACTATTGTTTTCCATATCGCTGGTGGAATCGGATTGCCTCAGTACACTCTTATCATACTAATTAAACTCTGTTGGGCCCACCATGAATGTTTTTGGTGGTCATCCTGCATCTTATTTTAGGGTTAAGATATATCAAAAATCTCTTAGGAAACAGATTAGAATAATTTTTAATTGAAGTCAAAGAAAACATGGATGAAGGGAAAACACAAGTATAATTTGATGCTAAATGTTCAATTCACACCGTTTCTGTGGTGTGGTTGGATATACGTCAAAATGGAACGTATAGACGAAGTGGATAAAATACATAAATCAAGGTGGACCCACAGAGTGTACTTAGTACACAATCCGCTTCCATCATTTGGTTGGGTCGCACTAAGTGTTCTGCGAAAGCAAAACTGGGCATCATCGAGTCGAGGCACCGGATTCGGTCCAACCCGATCAGATCCGAAATCTACACGGCTAGGATCCAAGACCAGTATGGGTATGAAGCGATCGGGTCGAACCGAACCGATGAACCGAGTCGATCCCTGATCGAACCGATTTGAGTAACGGTGAAAATCATTATCGATTTTTTAACGGTGAAAATCATTATTTTGCTATTTTCGGTGTGGTCCATTTGAGCTTTAAAATGATTTATTTTTTACAAAATGCTCTAAAATGATCATGAAAAATAAATAAAACGGTGTGGATATAATAAATACATCATTGTGGGGCCCATTTTAAATTCATTTGAGTCCAGCTGTTTACAGCTGTGAACGGCCCGTGTCAAGTCCATCCACCAAGCAAGCGAGTTTTAAGGCGGGTTTGATCAAGGTGCATGTGTTATATCATGGTGCATGTATTATATCAAAACCGTCCATCCATTTGACGAGCATGTTTTAAGGCTTGAAACGAAAAATAAGATAGATCTAACTATTAACTGGGCCACACTGAAAAAAGCAATAAAGAATGAACGTTTATCATTGAAATCTTTTTTGGAGTCATAATCTGATGGAAGTTCTAGATGATTTAAAATTTATTTTTCCTCTTAATTGAGGTCTTTGTGATCTCGTGAACGGATTGGATGAAAAATAAACGTTATGGTGGGCCCTACAAAATGTTTAGAGGTGAAATCCTATTTGTGGTGTACCATTGGCTCTAAGCCAGATGCTACTGGTTTGTACACCTACCTATCTTTTTGCTAATGTACACAATAACTCGTGGGGCCCTTGACTTGAATGCATGTAATTTATCCATGCCGTCCATTCATTTTGCATATCATTTTAATGGTTGAACCCAAAATTTATGTGAATGGATCGGTACGAATGATCGAATCGGGCAAAATCTGGTCGATCCAGTGTGATCTACGGATCGGGGGTGAATCGGTCGGATTGACCCTAAAAGTTTCGGATCGATGGGGCTACCCACTGATCGATCCGTCGGTTCGGTTGGATCCGATCGGGTCAAATCCACCGGACCAGTACGGATGCGGGCCCTAATGCTGCCTGCATTGAATTGGCTAGTGGACATTTTATCTACATCGCCCATATATTTCTTTTTCGGATCATTTTAGAACACCATCTCAAACAGAAGGCAGATCTAAATCTCGAGTGGGCCACACCACAAGAAAACACTGACGATTGATTGCCACCGTTAAAAGACTTCTTAGGGCCTATTGATCAGGTCACAGGTCCATGAAAGGAAAACACAAACATCAACTTCATCCAAAACTTTTGTGGCCCCCCAAAAGAATTACTTTTAGGCGTTCAATAAGCACCGTGTGTGTGCTGTGGTTCATATGCGTCTAGTATTCCAAAATTGGATGGGCGGTGTGGGTGAAACACATACACTATGATGAAGCCAACATAGCACCAAAGTATCTAGAAAATTGGATGGACGGTGTGGATGAAACACATACACTGTGAGTCTGTGATGAGGCGTCCACAGCGGAAACGGATTGGCGACTCCCCCTGCCACCATCCAATGGCTGATGGTCGGTGCTCTGCGGGCCCACCATGATGTATGTGTTTCATCCATGCCGTCCATCTATTTTTCTATATCATTTTAGGATTTGAGACAAAAATTGAGGTATATCCTAATCTCAAGTGGACCACATTACAGGAAACAGTGTTGAATAAATGCTGACCATTAAAAACTTTTTGGGAGCCATAAAAGTTTTGGGTCAAGTTGATCTTTTAAAAGAAAAAAAAAAAACCTTCATCTAGGTCTGTATGAGCTAATCAACAGATTGGATGTCAAATAAACAGTACAGCGGGCCTTAAGAGGATTTTAATGGTGAATATCCAATCACTACTATTTTCCTATGGTGTGGTCCACCTGATATTTATATATCTATCATTTTTAGGGTCAAGACATGAAATGATCTGTAAAAATGTATGAACAACATGGATGAAACACATACATCATGGTGGGGCTCACATAGCACCGACCACCAGCCACTAGGCTAGTGGGAGGGGGAGTACCCAATCCGTTTACTTACATAGCACCCTCTAGTAGGGAATCGGATTGCGTACTGAGTTACCCAGTACGCTCTTATCGTACTGAGTAAACTCAATTGGGCCCACCGTGAAAATAAGTGGTTAACAGTCCGGGACAACTCATTTAAGGGGTTGAGCCCAAAGTTGTCCATATCCAACCTCAAATGGATCATAAGACGAAACTGGGAATAATGATTTCCACCGTTGCAACCTACCCTATGGACCTACAGTCCACATTTGTCATCCAAGTCGTTTTTCTCCAATCATTTTAACACGAGACAAAAAATAAGGCATGTAAAGGGCCTAAATGTATTACAAAGTGGGGATTTAACTTCCACCATTAAAAACTTTCTGGGAGTTAATGAAGTTTCGAATCAAGCTGGTATTTGTGTTTTCACTTCATCCACGTCTACGTAATCTTATTAATAAAAATAACATCAAGGCGGCCCTTAGAAAGGTTTCAACCGGGAATATTATCATAACTACAGCTTTCTTTTATGTGGTCAAGTGGGGCTGTGGATGTGCTTTAATTTTTGTCTAATACATTAAAATGATTGAGAAAAACAATTAATAGTGTGGAAAATACATAGATCATGGTAGGAACCCCACAGATTTACTGCCCGAACGGATAACCGTCCGGGCGTACTGGGTCAGTACGCAATCGCTTCCAATCCGCGACTGGCTACTGACAGCGTCGGTAGGCAATCCACGTCCGGTAGGTAACCAGCGCGAGTTACCTTGATCAGACTCTCTCATAAGTGAATTAACTGCAACCTGACCGTAGGGACTACTTTGATGTATGTGTTATATATCAATCCCGTCCATTCATCATTTTCAGTTCAATTTAAAGCACGACCTCAAAATTGAAGCAGATTCAATATCAGGTGGACCACACCATTGAAAAACAGGGGCAATTGAACACCTACAATTATAAATTTCCAAGGGATAATTGTAATGCTGATTTGCCATCCAATCTATTGATCATATCACACAGACATGATGAAAAGAAAAACACAAATATAAGCTCGATCCAAAACTTCTGTGGTCATCAAGAAGTTTTGAATGGTGGTAATTCAATCCCTAATGTGTGGACCATCTGAGATTTGCATCTGTTTAATTTTTGTTTTCACAATCTAAAATGAGCTATAAAAACTGATGGACGGAATGGATATACAAAACATACATCAAGGTGGGCCCCACGGTCAGGATCTCACTTACATACTGGATCCGGGATCGCAACTTAATCCGCTTTCAATCTCTCTCTCCGCCAACCCGCCGGATCTGAACCGTTCTCTCTCTCCCTCTCTCTCTCTCTCTCTCTCAGGTTTTAATGGCGGTCGAATGTCTGTGAGTGTGGAAGAACCCAATCAATCCCTGCCATTACTAATCCTCTTGGATCGATATCTCTTACAATCTCAATGGCTTCCGCGTCTGTTCTGCCTCCTCCTTCATACGCTCTCGAGATCCGAGACCAGTACGACGAGAAAGAGGATTTCGCCGACAGCAAATGCGCTTTCGTTACAGTAGCTCTCTGCCCTTGCCTTGTGATTCTCATCATTGTCGTCATCGTCGTGTCTATCGTCCTTATGGTAAAGCTCCGCATCTTCTGCCACATCCCTGTCCACAGTCTCTCCAGTCTCATTTCTAAGAAGAAATGCCATGCCTGAATGATTCTAGTCCTTTTTTCTAGGGTTTAGATTGACAGTATATGTTTGTTGTTTAGGGTTTTTCTTGATGCTTTCAGATTCTGGGGTTTTGAGTGGAGTGTAGAGAAGATTGGGTTCTTGAATACTAGGGCTTTTTCTAGGGTTTTGGATTGGAGACGTTGAAAGGATGGTGATATCGAAAACCGGGGTTTTTTCGAGGGTTTTGAATGGAGATGGTGAAAGGGTGGCGTTGTTGAACTCTAGGGCCTTTTTTAGGGTTTGGAATGGAGATGCAGGAATGGAGGGTTGCGGCAGTGCTGATGGTGAGGGCAATGAGGGTTTTGGGTCAGTGAGTTTGAGAGAAAGAAGGCTAGTTTTGAATACCAGGGTTTCGAATGGATGTGCTGAAAAAGTATCGGTTTTGGACCCTAGGGCTTTTCGTACCATTTCAAATGGTTGTGCAGGGAACTTTTCAGTTTTGAATTCTAGGTGGATTTCTGGCATTTCAAATGGGGATCCAGAAACTGCTGATGAAATAGGTGGCAGGAGCGAATTTGATGATGGTGATGGGGGTATTAGGTCAGAGAATCCGAAGGAAAAAATGCCAGTTTTAAGCTCTAGGGTTTCTTCTGGGGTTTTGGATGTAGCTGCAATGAAGATGTCCTATCTGAATTCTAGGGCTTTCTGCAGTGCTGCTGATGGAGATTCAGAGACAGATGATGAAACTGATGTCGCTGATGGCATGGATTATAGCAATGAGGGTTTAAAGTCGGCTGATCCAGAAGAGGTTGAGAGAGTGTGTAAAGTTATTGAAGATCTGTTTGCAGCAGATCGTAACATGGAAGCAGTTCTGGATCAGTGCAATATCAATCTATCCCATTCCCTTATTGTGGATGTTTTAGCTCGGTTTTGTCATGCAAGGAAACCCGCATTTCGGTTCTTCTGCTGGGCGGGGCAAAAGCCGGGGTTTTCACATGATTCACGGACGTATAATGCGATGATGAGTATTCTTGGGAAGACGAGGCAGTTCGAGAGCATGGTAGAGATGCTTGAAGATATGGGGAAGAAGGGGCTTCTCACAATGGATACATTTGTCATTGCAATTAGGGCATTTGCAGCTGCACGGGAAATGAAGAAAGCTGTTGGGATTTTCGAGTTGATGAAAAGGTATGACTTCAAAGCAGGCGTGGAAACATTCAACTCCCTGTTGGACGCGCTTGCGAGGGCAAAGCTTGGAAAGGAAGCTCAGGCTTTGTTTGAGAAGTTGAAGGATCGGTTCTCTCCAGATTTGCAGACATATTCAATTCTGCTTGCTGGATGGTGCAAGGTGAAGAATCTGATGGAGGCAGGAAAGGTTTGGAATGAAATGATTGATAAAGGTTTGAAACCTGATATAGTTGCTCATAACACAATGTTGGAAGGGTTGTTTAGAGGTAGGAGGCGATCTGAGGCAATCAAGCTGTTTGAGCTCATGAAAGCCAAAGGGCCATCACCGAACGTCCGGAGCTACACCATCTTGATGAGGGATTTGTGTAAGGGGAACAAGATGGAAGCAGCAGTTGGGTATTTCGATGAAATGCTGGCTGATGGTTGCCAGCCAGATGCTGCAGTCTACACATGTTTGATCGTTGGGTTTGGAAATCAGAAGAAGATGGATAAGGTCTATGGGTTGCTGCAGGAGATGAAAGAGAAGGGTTGTCCACCAGATGTGCGGACGTACAATGCTCTAATTAAACTGATGACGAATCGCAATATGCCAGATGATGCCGTGAGGATATACAAAAAGATGGTTGGGAACGGCTTCGAACCGACAATCCACACTTATAACATGCTGATGAAGTCCTACTTCCGTTCAAAGAATTACGACATGGGGCGTGCGGTTTGGGAGGAGATGGGTAAGAAGGGGTGTTGCCCTGATGATAATTCTTATATTGTTTTTATCAGTGGACTTATAAGCCAAGGAAGATCGGAAGAGGCTTGTAAATATATAGAGGATATGATAAACAAAGGAATGAAGGCTCCTCAACTTGATTATAATAAGTTCGCTGCAGATTTCTCTAGAGCGGGAAAACCCGATATCCTCAACGAACTGGCACAGAAAATGAAGTTCTCCGGCAAGTTTGAGGTTTCCAATATGTTTGCAAGATGGGCTGAGATGATGAAGAAGAGAGTTAAGCAGAGAAATCCTGATCAAACAGGGCAGCGGTTTTTTTGAATTCTTTATATTAATCAACGCTGCTGGCTCTCAATGAATCATAGACAGTTGACAGCATCGCTGACAACTTGCTCATCTGTTGGCATTCAACTGATGGACCTGTTGTACTTGTATCTGTACCTGATCTGCATCAACCGAGTGATAGAAACTATTGAAGTATCTTGTATTGTATTGTAAAGTTACATCTGATATTCTTATCAGGATCATTTTGGGGTTTTCAAGATATTTGGATGTGTTTGAAATTCCAGTTGGTACTTTTTGTGGAGCTTGTATCTTATGGAGTGCTGATTACATGTCTGTCTGTTTCTATAGATATGTGAGTTCTGAACATCATTTTAGCTGTTCCAAGAGGCTGATATGCTGACCTGCTTGTTTTCCCATAGAGAGATTGTTGAATCCTCTATTGTTGTTTGTTTCTTTAAGCTATATTTGCAGAGAGTGGATTCGGTGCCTCCACATCTAGCACCATCAACTCTTAAAATGTGGGTGAAATTTCAGCCATTAAATCTCTAGCTGATTCAAACCGTTGCAAAGCACCAAACAACAAGAATGGGGAGGGGGTCAGAACTAGTTCGATGCATTCAAATTTTGATTCTTCCTCACCCCACTCTCTGTCTCTCTCCCAAAGACAGCTCCCCTCCCTCCCCCAAAAACATCCAAATACTCCTTTTGTTGTCTTTTGGCCTCTTCATATTCAAGATATTAATTTCTTACTTCAGCATTTTTCATGTTTGCTGCCAGCGTCTGTGATGACCACTGGGGGCTCCAACCCATGGCTCAGTGGTAGACATTGCATTTCAACATTGAGGTGATGGGTTCGAGCCCATGTTACCTTAAAAAAAAAGAAAAAAAAAGAATCACTGATAAATTGTCTTTTACTTTTGTTTCGTTTCACAATATTGAAATATTCAGTCAGATGGCCATGCATGAGTCCCCATCTCCATGTTTCATTGTGGTGTGGCCCACTTGAGTTTTGGATCAGACTGATTTTTGGGCTCAATACTAACATCAGTCGGCACAAATGATGAGCGGAGTGGATGCCACAAACACATTTTATGGTGTGGGCCTAACACTCGTGTGGCATGTGTTCCACACAAGTGTTGTAGGAAGCCCGTCCCGCTCTCACGTGTTCCATATTGGCACGTTTTTAACTCTACACTCATGTAGGATCATCCCATGCTGGATCGAACCCCATCAATGGTCTTCAACTCCAAGCCATCCCAAACTGTGCCCCTGCCTGGGTCCAAATGGGCCTTCTTCTTATTTGGTAAAATAGGGGCATCTTGAGAATTTTTCAAGGGGAGTTATTTGATACTCTGGCTGCGGCATGACGCTTGATATGCAGGCACTTGAAATATGGATAAATATTGGAAACCAGTCTCCAAGATATTATGCTCCATTGGTGGGTGGTGGACTAAAGATTCCATTATCTATCGGGCATAGGTGGCTTGGAAAGGTATCTCAAGTATGAAAGTTCATGATAGGTTTGGCTTTCTCTTTGGGGACTGGAGAGAGCATGTGCTTTGGGAAGATGTTTGGAGAGATGATGTGCCTCTTTGCATCTCCTTCCTGGCTATTGCTCGCGTAACTCTGGATCTGCATGTCATGATCAACCGTTGCTTCAAGCTAGGCGGTGGCTCAATGGTGTGGTCTCTGCCTTTTCGTCGGCTTCTTCGGGATTGTGAGGTGGACGAATATGTTGCGCTTTTGGAGTTTCTCCATCTTTGTTGGCTCTCGAGCAATGAAAAGGATAGCTTGGTTTGGCCCATGGAAAAGTCAGGATGCTTCTCGGTTAGCTCTTTCTACTCCATTCTTTGGGACTAAATGAAGTATGGAAAGACATCTCATGTGTGACATTATGGTGGCTCTCTAATGCAATGGCATTTTCGCACCAGGCTCGAGTGGGGTGGCCTGTGGGATGTAAGGGCACACTCGAAGTGGGCGGCCCGTGTGAGGCGGTAGCCATATGATGTGGGGCTCACGAGGGGGGTTCAGTCAAAGTCCTAATCCATGGGATGTGGGGCCTGGGCTAGGAGATAAATGAATTAATTTGCCAAGCTCTATCAGTTCAAGCTTTTAGAGCAAGTGGTTGATTGTCCTGCATCAAATTGGTATCAAAGTGGGAGGTCCCATGTTTGAGACTTCTCCTCACCGGGGGTGATTAATGACGTGGGACATTAGTGAGTGGCTAATGAAATGGCATAGGGCTAGTTAGGTGTTTTTGAAATGTATGTTGTAACATTGAGGGGGTTGCCTCTCATGCTTGGGAAAGTGTTGTGTAGTGGGAAGGGCTAAGGCGTGTTTGATTTAGCTGTTTTTCTTCATTTCTCTTTTCTTTTTGCTCATGTTTTCTATTTTTCCGCTACCTCAACGCTTTTCTAATGAAAGTTCCCGTTATCTTTCAAAAAAAGCATACTTTGGTATTAAAAAAAGCTTCTAATACTGGAGTTGGCATTGTGTTCGACTATAATAGCTTTCTGCAGAGTAATGAGATTTGCATTTAGATCTTTCAAAGTAGAAAAAAACCCTGGCATCACTGCTCAATCCTCCACAGTTGCATTGTTTTCTGAATTCTGAGTCAGAAACCATGGCTTTCTGTAGGCACCCCACTTTGTATGAGTGGTCTAGATCGTTCAATCCAGCTGATTATAGGTGTACGGTCTTGACTTGGTTTAGAATCATGCATTATTTAGCTAGTTTGAATAGTATCCAAGGAACCTTCAAAATTCTATCCAAGGAAACCTAATAAGCGTAGAATTTTGCCTTACCAGGTGTGGAACCGATCCTTCCATAAGTCTGGCACTACACCAAAATCGTTCACCAAGAACGGCTAGTGCTTTGGTTTGGGTACAATTTTAAGCCGTTCCCGATTGCACACGGTTTTAAACCGTTTTTAAGTGCAGGCATAAATCACGTTTTCAAAACCCTGTACACGTTTCCACACCATTAGGGCTCTTTGCTCCCCCTTTTCTTCATTCTCGTCTTGTCTCTCTTTCTCTCTCTCTCTCATGGAGATCGGCGTCCGTCCTCCCGTTCGCCCAACCTATCCATCTCAAATCTTAATTGGAGATCTGGCATGGTGTTTTTGTGTACAATTCATGAAGGAAGAAGTTGCAACCCTAGGATCCATCTCTCTCTCTCCCCTTTGTGCAACCCTAGGATCCATCTCTCTCTCTCCCCTTTGTTTTCCTTTCCATCTATCCGAAACTCTAGAAGCCCCATTTCCAATTGAGGTTTTCATTGAATTGCTGAAAAATGCTATGTTTATGTGATTCTCAGATTGATCTTGGCCGTTGTAACCCTCGGATTGAAGAAACGGGGAAGACATGGTGGTACCTCATGCATCTTTCTTTCTCTCATTTTTTTTTTTTTTTTTTTCCTCTACCCATTTCTTCTCCTGTCCCGGATCTGATCTCGTTTCTCCTTGGTAGCTGCCCGTTTGGGCAATTTTGGTAATTTCTCAGAAACAACGAGTTATCCTTTTGTCTAGGTATGGAAAGAATGAAGTAATCTGCTGGATTTGATGCGTTTCAGTGCTTTCCCTTGCAAAAATCGAGTTTCATCAGCGAAACGTTGGAAATGCAGTTGAAGTGAGTGGATTTAGAAGATTTTGGTGCTTGATTTGAAGGTTTTTTCTCAACGTTTGAAGTTTAAAGTAAGTCGATTGAAGATTCTTGAATTGGACTGCAATGTATTGATCTTATTCATCCGATCTACTTTTTAGCTTGATTTACCATTTCGATTCTTGGCTTTGAAGGTTTTGAGCTTATTCTTGTAGAAATTGAGTGCTTCTGTTCTGTTATGATCTGAAATCTGTTCATTTAATGGGGTTGAAGCTGTTTATTTTATCATAGGGTTTTGACTCTTTAATTTGAAAGTTCTGAAGGTTCCTACTGTGGAAGATAGTGAGATCTGCTTAAGTTTTGAAGGTTCTAACTGTGGAAGATAGTGGTGCGCCGTGCTCATGAAAACGATAACCTCATTAAGTTTTTAATTTCTATAGGTTTACTGTTCATGTGCATAGGCAGCCATCTAATGCCGCCGCATCTGCTAGCATGGCACACAGGTGTGAATTCATCAGGTGGCTCCACTGTGTAGATGCACCAGCCTAAAATTAGGCTTGTTCAGTCATCATGTTGGCTCAGCATTAGAAACAAGGGAACAACTAAGTTTTGCTGCCCATTTGTTCTCTACATTGTGCCCCACCTGACCAATGGACATGTCTGATTTCTGGATGAAGGCATATGTATGGCGGGACCTGTCTGATCAATATCTTGGATTTCACACCTTTGTACTTGGCTGGCACAGGTGGTGGCATTTAGATGGGCTAGCTTATACATGTGTATGGCGGGACCTGTCTGATCAATACATGTGTATCCTCTATATGTGAGCCTCCTTTTTAGATTTTTGCGTTTCTTATTGATGTTGCATAACTTCTGCAGGCCTGCAATGCTCATGGGATTTATTGTGTTCCATTATATGATAACCTTGGTATGCGTATCACAACTTCTCACTGGATTCACTTGTGCATGGACTGATTTTCAGTAATCATAAATGAAGTTCAATTGGTGCAGGATTTTGCATCATAAATGCTTGACGTGTTTATGTTTTTTTGTTTTTAATTTCTCTCCATAAATATTACGACATATGTTTATTTGCTTGAAGTGTCATCCATAATCATTTTCATGATCGAATCAACTCGGAAAGAGCGGAATTGATCCGATTCCATCCCTGAGAGGAGCCGTTCATGGAGTTCCTCAACCGAGGGATGGAACCGAAGGAGATACGGAAGCTGGAAGGCCACACTGATAGGGTTTGGGGGCTGGCGTGGAATTCCCTATGTTTGTTTAAATAATGTTGTATTGCTCAATGAAGTTTTCTTTCCTTGCCTTCCTCTAGTTTACATTCAATCCAAACAGGCCTTTATGGTACAGTCGCTTTACCTTTTAATTCCTTTTTGTTTGGTGCTAATGAGATGCTTATACTACCAATAAAAATAAATAAATAAATAAAAGGAAAAGAGAAAAAAATAAAATAAAATCTGTTTTGGCATCATTGCCATTTGGAATCCAACAAACAAACAGTTAGCTAGCACAAATTTGGCGATCCTCTGAGATTGGAGGATCCCAACTAACACTTTGGTTTCTTTTCAACTGAATGTGGTCTGCCGTTGTATTTTCTTGTTAACTTTCAATTCCTAGATTGGAGTCAAGTTGTGTTGTTTATTAATTTCAAGAAGGGGCATCCCTTTCTTGTTATGCTTTGTGGTGTTGGTGTCATTCTTTTTTGTTTGGTGCTAATGAGATGCTTATACTACCAATAAAAATATGTAAATAAATAAAAGGAAAAGAAAGAAGGAAAATAAAGGATCTGTTTTGGCATCATTGCCATTTGGGATCGAACAAACATATAGTTAGCTAGCACAAATGCAGAGATCTCCTAGATTCGAGGATCCCAACTAACCTTTGGACTCTTTTCAACTGAGTGTGGTCTGCCATTTTATTTTCATGTTAACATCTAATTTCTAGGCCATAGTTTGGAGAGTTAGGATCTTCTAATCGAAGAATTTTCAGGGCATGCCCCATCCCCCCATCCATAGTGGAGCCAATTGGATCAATGCTCTGGATCACTGAATGATGGGCTGATGTGTATGGGATTCTAAAAGTCAGTAAACTATACATTTGTTCATGGGCCGTACAGTTCCTCTTCACAGAAATGAAGTCAAGGAGTTATTAACATTGATTTCCCTTTTTGTTTTCCTTAACTCATTGATTATAATCATTTCTTGTTATCAATTATATTTCTATTTTCAAAATAAATGTATTATATTACCTGTGTATTCTCTTTATTGACTCATCTACCAAATTGGAATTCAAGTTAACTCAGTTCAGCAGCTCTGAATACCAAGTCCAATCTGAGTCATCAAACTTGGCAAGTTTTCATTATTTGAATGAGTGGAACTTGGGAATAAACACGCACCACACCAAATTTGTAAATGAAATCCTTGGCAACTTTTGTATTCTCCATTCTTTATTATCTTCTCATAAGACAAAAAATTAAAAAAGAAGAAGTTTTGATGTTGTTGTCATTCAGCAAGGATATCGTTTTAGAAGCATTCATCTGAAGAAATCTGTTTGTATTGCAGGCTATTGCATCAATGATGCAGGCACATGAAGCAGACCCAACAAACCTGGAAGTGCTTCTTGCTCTTGGTGTGAGTCACACTAATGGTTAGTGACTGATGACCCATGTAGTTGCTGCGTGTAGAAGCTAGCAGACTGTGTTAAAGATGGTCCATTTTACTGAGCCCGGAGTCCTCTAAATTTCTGTTCACAATCATATGCCTGTATATGGTGGTTGTTACATATCAAAATATCTTTGAGCTTTTCAGACTAATTTTTCTGCCACACTTTCTTTTCTAATGTTTTAGCTACATATTGCTATGCATTTGCTGAAAGTTCTGTTCTGCAGTTTCTACAGTTAGAGACTGAATGGTGTGATATACATTAACAAAATGTCGTGCTTTTGTGGCACGCTGGTGCTAGTGTTACATTGAGTACTCAAAAGAACTTGCTGAATCAACTTGACTCAATATATTATTGACTGATTTCCATAGCAGGTGCTAACTAGCTTTATAAAATCCAAAATACTAGATTGAGTACTCAAGCATCTAGTCTGAGTCAAGTTTTGAGTTTTTAAATCTTGGATGTGAGGTCCTAATTTCATTAACTTGCAATGAATGTATAGTGTGTTCTTCAATGATATTCATCTATAAGTTGCTTTTTATGAAGATTTCATATTTCAAATTATTGGGTACCACAATTTTCTTAAATTGATTATTATTTTTAAAATTTACCATTCTACTTTTCTTTCTAATGGAATGTGATTCTGTTTGCAATCTGAGTTAACTGGTTGGTATTTATTTTTGTTTCCAGATTGTCAGCTATGCAAATAATTTATCTGTTTTAGGATTAGTCTCAGTAAGATAGTGACAAGTCATTTTTTCATGTAATGATCAGCCCACTGACTCATGGTTTAAAATATCAACCAATACAACTTGGTATTGTCCAAGTCATATCAGTTTCAAACTGAAACAAAACAAGACATGACACCGATAGGGGACCAGAATGGAACCGAGTCAGATCAGTTCAGGCCGAGTCAGGGTGAGTCATACCAGTTTCAGTCCCAGGTGAGTCACAATCCGAAACTTAATGACAATTGAAAACTGATTGCACTGTATTAAATGAACCTTCACATTTTCTGCTTGACCAGTTTGTTGACGTCTGTCATCCCCATTGTCTGCTTCACATTCACGCGATACTACCATAGAATGATGGCCAGAAATGGAGAGATGACAGGGGAAGTAACAGAGCGAGTGGCACGGGATGTTCCTTGTTCAAATTGGCACCTGACATGGTCAGGAATTGCACTAACGTAGCCATTGTAACAGATCTTGAAGTAGGGCATGTTTCCTTTTATTGATATTGAAGAATGTGTTGTTGAAATTTGTGCTCTTCTGCTGTTGGAATGATTTTCTTTTTGTAGATGGATAACGTGGAGCGCTTTTTCAAGGAGAAAATGGGTGTCATTCATGAAAGTCTGGAAGAGAAGGAAAGAGTTAAGCTGTCCAACACAATTCTGGAAGCAAAGAAGAGCGCAAACTCTAGTAGTGAGATTGATCAATTGCTTTTATATAAATAGACAACCTGCACACTCATCTACCCATTTTGTTAATGGAAATGATAGTAACACACTAACACGATCTTTGTATCCATGGAATCCTCATCCAAATGGTAGTAGTCATGCTTGGACATTGTGATTGCTCTGGTCCACAACTGGCTGGGCTGGTACATTCATCAGGTAGACTGGTGTATTTAGCTGTCAATGTGCTCCATTCATTGGCCCACCTTTTAAAAAAAAAATTTATGCACACCCTCACACCCACACAAACCACAATGGGCACTCACAATATGGAGAGATTGTCTTTTTTCAGTTTTTCTCTTTTACCTCCCTACAATGATTGAGAGTGAACATACAGGTCAGGATATCATCTGGAGCAGCAGCTGCTACTGTAATTAAGATTGCAAAGAGGCCAGAAAAGGTTGGAAAGCTCATTGTTGTAAGTTCTATTCTCTCGTTTCTTCCATTATATATTATTTACTTCTATTGTGCTTTTCATGCCCTTGTATCGTCCTTCAGAAATTTCTATTTAGACTTTCCAGGAAGACATTAATTCAAATAAGAATATTCTTCTTTCCCAATATTCTTCACTGGTAACTAATTCCCTTGCAAGCGGGAACTGAATTGTCTTCCCTGTTTTAGCTGTTAACTATTTCAAAACAGTTTCCTATTTCTAAACGGTTTGGGTCACCAGAAGGTCTGCTGTCTATGTAACTCTGTGTAACTCATTTCTAAATACTGTATAACGAAAATGAACAATCAATCCACAGAAAATATTTGCCAATTATCAAACCAATATAACTGAAGAAGCAATGATAAAGTTGGAAATCCTCTAGAATAGACTATAGCAACAACACAGGTATATGGTACAGAAAAAGTAACTTAACCAGAATGTCCAACAGAACCAAAGCCATCTTTACCCAAAAGCAATTCTAACTCAACCATTAATAATAAAAAATGAAATAAGTAATAAACAGGAAACAAAATAAACAAGGTACTCGCATAATGGACTTCAAACAACACCTATAAAGCAAAATGAGAGAAAGAAAGAAATAAATTCAACCAGGAACTTTGGTAGAAAGAAGCCTTTTCCAACCATTATCTGACACAGACTGCTTTTTTCATACACATGAGACAAAACTGCTCTAAACTCCACAAGAAGGTATTTTTAGAAACACAAATATATTCTATATATCCTTGGACATGGATTCAAGCCAATAGCTCAATGGAACACGACCTCACTTCAACACTGAGGTCCGTCACCTTTGGTAGATGGAGACGCACATCTGTGGGTAAGTAGTAGTTACTTGTGCATATGCCTACTTTTTGAATAAAGCTTATTTGTGTTATTTGCATAGCTGAAGGTCTTTTATATTTTGTTTAAATGCACCAAGTCTTAAACTAGACAAGTGTAACAAGCACACTCCGATTTCCTATATTGTAGCTGGACTTTTCCACTGAGGTAATGGCATACATGATTATCTGCTGGAGCTGTAAACAGGGACCTGATCCGAACTGGATTATTCATTGGACCAGGTGTGTGGGTCATGGGATCAACCCAACCCATTGATATTAAAAGAGACATTTATAGAACACTTAGAACTCAAAAGATCACAGAAAACAATTACATGTGATAAGTTCTGTTGGGGGAAAAATCGACGTGTCCTCATCTTTTGCTATCTTTCACTGTTTGTTTTATTTCAGATCTAGTCAATAGGCATGTCTGCAAGTAACAGAGGAAGCAGAGAAGGAATATAAGAAATTATCAGACTGGATTAGTGGAAATATGGAAGTAATGAAGGTGCACTCATCTTCTCTATAAGCATTAACTAGCTTATGGATCTTTCATTTGTGTATGAATCTATTTTATGATCAATGGTCCTAACTATCCTAAAACTGGCGGGTGAGATTCATGTCTGCAGGAATTATTTTGGTCACCTGCCTAGTCAGATTTTCATGCATTTATACAACTTAACTCTCGGCACTCAAGTTTGTCTTTTGTCACTCATAAATTGTTTTAAAATGTTTGAGGAAGATTGAATTTTTTCTATCCTTATTTTTGGTAGATACCCTGCAGTAGCCATTAAAGAGAAGGGAGTTGAAGGTTTCTTCAGGGGCTGTATTGGCCAAGCTAGGAGTGGACCAGAAAACTAGGAAATTTGATGAGGATCAGGTGAATGTTCCCACTTATGAGACATCTAAATCACCATCATCTTGCATACCAGGTAATTCATTTAAAATTTTAGCTTTTGGTTTCTAGGTTTGTTTTCCAACTGCTCTATGCTTCTCAGTTCTTCAGTTTGTTTGCCACTTATGAGACATCTAAATCACCATCATCTAAGCCTTATCCCGACTAATTGGTGTTGGCTTCTGAGACATCTAAATAAACAGTGAAAATTACATATGTGCTACACCAACCAAGGCTTTAGAACTTGCCAAAACCAAGTGGACTTGGTTTCGCTAAGGAACAAATTGATAGGTCCCTTTGAAATATATATGTTTCAGGATGAGTTGCTGTGTGACAGGTGGCAGTTTTAACTAACAGAGCCGCAAACTTACATATTCCTAACTACCCAAGTCTCCCATCTCAGTTGATGTGCCAGGTTCACAATGTTACACTACATGCATGTTTTAACTCATACTCAATCTTCCTTTAGTCTTTATGTTTCCCTTAGTAGATGCTCTCTAATACCTGTCTGGTTGCATATATTGCTTGGAACTACAGGCAGAGAGAGATGCTGATGAGATTTACACCCAAGCGACTCTTCAGCCGGTGAACTCTGTAAGCAGAATTTGTTGTTAATGTTGACTGAATTGTCTCCCCTTGTGATCTTCGATCTTTGAAGCTCACAGCAATTTTCATTTGTGTAATGCTCGTGCCCTTATTGGAAAACAATTCTCTGCACATTTCTCTGCACCGGGGTCATGAAATTCCCCTTGGATGGGGAAGCAAATTTTACTTGTTTGTGATTCTTTTCCACGTGTTGGCTTCTTTACACACCCAACCAAGACTCGGTGAGTTTGGTATCCCTGATTCAGTGGTTTGTACAAGATTTCATATAGGTATTTAGCAAATTTGAGTTGACTCAGCATGTTTTCAATTGTGATTGGGTCAGGAAGCTATTAGATTCTTTATGAATTTCTTGTGGTTTTCTAACTAGGGATTGGGTGCAGGACTGGCTATTGGCTTGTATTCCGGCATCACATATGGTCATCCTTCAAAGATTTTGGTTTCCAAAGTGTTCTTTTTGTTCTTGAATTTAAAAGATTATAGAGGCTTTGATTGCAAGGATGTCATCAAAGCCCCGGCCTGATCATTCTGGAGAAAGTATTAGGTCATAAGATACGGATAAAGTGAGGGAGACATTTTATACAAATGGTCCTGATGAATACATGCAAGTTGTTGAAGATTTGGTTGTCCAAAGGACTGAATTTGGTAATGCATCAAAGAAAGAGCATTACCATGTGAAGGTATTATTTGAGCCTCTATGGTTACTTTGTTACCAGTCTCCATTGAATAGAGGAAGTTGTAATGCTCAAAAGTTTTTATTTTTATTTTTTATTTTGTTATTTAATGTAGGTGCTTAACAAACATGGAGTGACTCTTTCATGCAAATGTTATGCAACAAAAGATAGTGGAAAACTTGAGCTTAATAAGGAAATTATTACGCCTTCCTCTAATTAATATTCGTAACTAAATACTATTAGTAAAATGCATGTGCATTGCATTTACAAAATAATTCAAAGTATGCAAAAGAACAGTAAAATGCATGTGCTCCTTTTTCTACTGGTTCTCAGGCTATCTTTTCAAGGGGTGGATGTATGGCACACAGCCAATTTGGCACATGCGAGTGAGATTTAGAGCCATTCATCAGGTGGGAGACACCACAGACATGATCTGGGCTAAAAATAAGGTAGTCCATCAAATGGGTTGTACTTTTACAAGAAAGTGGTCTGTTGTAAAAAAGATGCAATCTAAATTTGATGTATGCATGTTGCCAACCGAATGGATAGACCATATTTATTTTTAGGATGGCATTTTTCCAATGGTCCCAACCAAATGAGTTGCTCAAATCTTTTTTCGAGCATGCCATGCTGGCATGTTTGCCTTGGATTGCCTCTTCACATGATTCGGCTAGACATTGCTTTATTTTGTTTGGTTTTTGTATTATAGGCTCAACAATTGGGTTTGGTTTTCGCAATAAACATGGCAAATTATCTTAACCTTAGAATCTCTCTAGATTGAGCTGATTATGTTTCCCTTACCATTCGTAGCCCCGCTTGGTCTAGAACGAGCTCCCCTCGGGTCAGGAGTGCATCGAGCATATCCAAAAACCGGGTGAGTCAACTAACAACAGTCCCCCATATGTATGATATTTTCAATTATCACAATTTTTTTCACACTATTTTGATAGTTGATTGTTGTTCTTTCAATCTATTCACATGTTTTTGTTCTTAATTTTTACTTGTTGCTTGTTAGTTAGGTACATAAAAGGCCATCACATTGTGGACCTATTCATCTGCTTGTGGACTTTCATTGAATTGTCCTTTTATTTTGAAGTCTTCCATTGCAGATTTTAGTTTTTACCGTCAGGTTTGCAAGTCAGATAATGTTTCAAATTACATCATGGTTGTTTTTATTATCTTTTGATTCTTAAATGAATATGGCTTAAATATAATTTGTTTCTTTTTATTTATTTTAATCTTATTTTTTACACCAGGTTTTTTGGTTTAATCGTTTTGAAATAAGAAAAAATGCGTTTTGAAATACTGTTGGTACTAGAACGGTGGTACTAGAACGGTTTAAAACCGTTCCTACAATTCCGCCTCTAAAATTTGAAACGGTACCCAAAACGGTTCTGAACCGTTCCTGGTTTTTTTCTCATTTAGGAACGGTTTTAAACCGTTTCTGAAGCATTTCGGAACGGGGTCCTAAATGACGATTTTAGTGGTGTGGGTCCCCCCCACTTAATTTTTTGAGCCTTTCAAGATTTCTGCACCCAAGAGAGCTCAATTTTTCTTTTCAAATCTAGTGCTTTTGATTCATGGGAATTCAGTTTTCCCAACTTCTAGAAATTCAATTTCCTCGACTTTCAATTACTCCTGTTTTACAAGTTTCGCGTTTTGAACCCTAATCACTTGTCAAAGTGCTTAAATTACATTCTAAACTCCAATGAATCCTCTAGATTGTGCCATGTGTGATGTGCCCACTCATCTAATACACCCTTTCAGTTTTCTCATATTACCAAACAACACCCCATTCTCTAAATAGGGACCCTTATCCTGGTGATGGTCTTGATCTTAATCTCTTCAAGCTTAGTCATAGGTCTTTATATATATATATATGAAAGCAAGAAAGACTAACTCTTTTATTACTAACTTAGGATAAAGCCCGAAAGGAATACAACAATAAGAGGGCGTAACCCCCACCAAAAAAAAGGGAAGAAAAAGAAAATAAAAAACCCAACATCCTAGGCCAAGGATGCCCACACCCCATGTCAAAGGAAGTAGCTCACAACTTGGGCAGGAGGTCAAAAGAGAAACACAAGCTCACTTGTAGGGATAAAGTGGAAAGTAGAGCTCCGAGGGGCATCAACTAGTTTCAAAACTAGGCTTTTCTAATGCCTCGTCATAAGAGCTTCTTTCACTTTAGAAGCATAGCCACCTTCTTTATTTTTTTTTTAGGTAGTACCTTCTAGCCAAATTTCCGGTATAAAAAAAAAAAAAAAAAAAATGAAGGAACAATGGAGAATGGCTCTAGGATTTGAGTACTTGGGAATTTCTAAGCCTTAAGTGGCTAAGGAGACCACCCCAACCCATTTTGTTTCACACAAATAGCCTTTGTTAGACTCTTAAATTTTTTATTTTATTTTTGTTAGACTCTTAATTAGAGGATTCTTTTCATCTCCTTTACCGTCGAAAGACTCCTAGCACAAGTTCTACAAGATGAGCTTGACCAAGACAAGACCTTTTGGTGGATATTTCACATTCAATCCTCTCTTGTGTTTGCAAGGGTGGAGAAGGGTGCTTAACACCTTCCTTCCTTATCACCAATACCCATAGAATGTCAAACCCAAGACCACATAATTAGAGTAGCCTCTACCATTTTGCTGGATTTCCATTTCCTCCCTTATTTCTATAGATATTTCTAAGATAAATAGTCTTTTCTGTACAATTCCAAATGTGAAGTCTCCTTGATAGCCTGTTGCTGAGTATCAGGGAGGAATGCTATATTGATATCCACATGTTGATCTGAGGCAATTGCACTATTTTAGGCATTAAATTACTGTTTAAATCTCTTCCTCATGTGAAGATCTAATCCATCTTCAGGTTGGTCTGACCTTCTATATGTTCTCTCAAAAATAAAATTTAGTCCAAAAAACATGTGGGTCCTAATATTGGAAACAAGTAGATGGGTTTTGAAAGCTTCTTCCAAGTATTCCATAACTGTCCTTTGTTTCGCAAGCTATCACCCAGCTGACAATTGTATTAGCCTGATTCTTGGGCTAGGGCATAACATGGTGGTGTCATGCCAATGGATGGATTGAATTTCGGAGCAATCGTGCCATGCGGGCGTGGGAGCTTTTGTCGAAATTGGCAATCTATGACATGCTGTTAAGGTTCGTAGGCCATCACTATTTTATTGCAGACTAGTTCTGTCCTCTGTTTGTCAAACACTTTAAATCATAATATTAATAGATTGTCGCATATTGTGTTGCTGAATAGTTATACCACTTATTTATCAAAAACCATAAATTATGGCATGGATAGATTGTTGCGGATGTCAGAAAATATCGCATACACATTTTTAATACTTGAAGATTGATACTGCTACAAAATACATGTGGGATGTTTGAACATGAATAGCTACACATTATATCATTCACATATGTAGAGAAATGCAAAATGTCATTGACAATGAGTAGCACATTTTTAATAAACTATGCGAGAATCCAAGGAATTGGGTGATCCAACATCTAAGTCTATAACACATTTTTAATATACTATGCAAAAATCCTATCCATCCTTTATTTAGCCTTATTTTCTATAGCCATCTATTTTCCCAGCCATGGATGGGACGACTTTGCTTAATAGATGTGATTCTTTAGAATCATAAGCAATCGATGATTGCCCTAGCACAGATATCAGACCTACATGTGTAAACAATTTCAACCATCCATGTTAATGGCCATTGATCAAATGGTTAATACTTATCAGATTAGTTTGGTGTTTGAATAGCAGCCCTTGAAATACATCCTTCCAAATACTATTAAAAAAAAAAAAAAGCTTAAAAATGTGCACTGGACCTAATGAACCGTTTGGACAGGGGGATTGGTGCATTTGCCCTAACACAACTAGAAGCACCATCTGGAACATCTCTGATGCAGGGATGAACGTGATGAGGATAAATACTCCGAATCCACGGAGCTTCTCTGGACTCCTCACAGAGACTTCTCGAATCTACGAGGAAAGAAAGCAGAAAATAGAAATAAATTCTAATAAATTTGAAATTGATTAATTGCTGAATAAAAACAAGTTCACAACCCTTTAAATAGGGGTACCAAGCAATGAGAAAGAAATCAGAATCAAACTACAACTAAAACTCCTAGAATTCGCAACTTACTATAAATAGTAAACTTACTATTTATAGACGGTCGTGATGTCTACTAGTGCGTAAGGTTTTCGGCCAAAAATAGTAAGTGTCCTATTTGGCTTCACCAAACTGTTCCCCTAATTATTCTAAGCTTTTTTCACGTTGGACGCAACTCCTAAAGCCCGACAAATGAAGAGTTATAATCAAACTAAAACTTATTATTTATAGTAAAAACGAAATTAAAACAGGGAAACGATTGTCGATCTAGGGGTTTCTCGCAATTTTGATCATCGCAACCCAGCATAGCTGGGTTGGTTGGCTAAAGTAGCTCGTTCTACCCCAAAATCATATATTTTACGTCAGCTAACTCATTCCGGATTGCGAGATACGTCCGATCTAAGGTCCGACGGTTCGGATCACTTCTGTCGTCGACCGGGCCGTTTCTGATCCATCTTGGCCATGAAACTATCCGCGACTCGCTCTACATCAATCTCTCTTTTTGAACCCTCAGTTTTCCGAGTTGTTTGGCACCATGTATTTGGGGGGGATTTGAGGGTATTTCAAATCCCCTTGTTTGTTGTTTGGCACCATAAAGTAATGGGGGTTTTGAATATGGGGTTTGAAATCAATTGAGAGCTTGGATTACATCTAAAATACTTCTAAGAGTTGCATGTATAACATGTATCTCACTAGACTATTATTTGTGCACATGGCCCACTAATGATGTCCCAAAACAATTAGATTATTAATTGCATCACTATAATTACTTTAATATGATGATCAGCACCGTCCAAACATTGTCCATGTAAATCAATGGTTAAAAATAATTGGTTAGTCACTTGGACAGATTTTGTGGTTGTGGCCCATCTAAGACTAGTAATTTCATTATTTTCAGACAAAACATATATTTCAGCGGACTTATTGCAACTATCCTATTAAACATTACATACAATTCACTAATTAGAGATATTAAAATTGACTTGATAATTAAATTCAAGCCTCCCTGAATATACCATGGATAATTACTTTTGGAATAAAGTTGATTCCCGATCCAATGGATAATTACTTTCAAATCCAGGAGGCTCTGAATCCAGGGGTTCCAAATCCACGCTCCCAAACAGGCGTCCGTTTAAGGATGGATCTGATTTTTGGGGCACAGTAGAGAGGTGGTGTGGTCACTGGATGAATAACGTTGATTGCGTGGCATCATTCGCGAGGAAACGGATCGGCTACTCAGTACTCACCCTGCCACTAGCCAGCGGCTAGTGGTCAGTGCTCTGTGGGCCCACCATGATGTATTTGTTTCATCCATGTCGTTCATCCATTCTTCCATATCATTTTATGTTCTAAGTCTAAAAATGAGGTTGATCTAAATCTCAAGTGGACCGCACAATATTAATTGAAAACCCACCTTTAAAAACTTCTTGGGCCACAAGTTTTGAATGAAGATAATATATATTTTTTCCCTTCATCCAAGTCTTTATGACCTAATCAACAAGTTCAATGTCAAATAACCATTACAGTGGGCACTAAGGATATTTTTAATGGTGGACATTCAATCATTACTGTTTTCCCATTGTGTGGTCTACCTGATATTTAGATCTACCTCTTTTTTCTTTTTTTTTTTGCATCAAACCCTAAAATTATCTTTCGAAATGTATGGACGGCGTGGATAAAACACCTGGCTGGTGGCAGCTTTACTAGCCAAAACGCGTCCCATTAGCGAGGGTTTTGGTGGAACGTGCGGCCCGCGTGACAGCTATCGTGCGCGGCTTAGGACGCGGATTAGCTACTGACAGGTTGAGTAGCCGTGAAGTGACGTCACCAGCTAGGTACGACCCATGATGATATATGTGTTGTATCTACTTCATCGGTTCATCCAATCCATTTCGTGAGATAATTTTAGAGAATAAAACAAAGAATGAGTGAAAAATGAGTCCGATCCAAAGCTCGAGTAGACCCCAACACATAAAACAGTGGAGAGAGCGACCACCATTAAAAATTATTAAGGGCTGTAAGTTTTCCATCAAGCTAAAATTTGTGTTTTCCTTTATTTTATTTCCGTCTTAATTTATGAACACGTTGGATCTTTGATAAACGTTACAGTGGACCTTGGGAAGGTTTCAACGGTTGATGTCACTATTTACACTGTTTTCTGCAGTGCGGTACACTCCATATTTTGATCGAACTTATTCTTTCTCATGCCCTAAAAATGATCTCTCCAAATGGATGGATGGTGTGTATACAACACAGCTGGGTGACGTCGCTTCAGGGACTCTCCCTACTCAACCTGCCAGTATCTAATCCCCTTCCCGCGGCTTGGACGCGGATTAGGGAAACGGAGTGGCTCTACTCCCCCTGCCACCAGCCAATGCCTGATGATCGGTGCACTGTGAGCCCCATCATTATATGTGTGTTTCATCCATGCTGCCCATCTATTTTTTTAGATTATTTTATGGTATGACATAAAAAATGAGGTATATACCAATCTTAAGAGCCCACAGTGCAGTAAACAGTGTTGAATGAATGTGGACCATTAAAAACTTTTTGGGGGGTCATAAATGTTTTGGATCAAGGTGATCTTTGTTTTTTCCCTTCATCTGGGTCTGTATGACCTAATCAACAGATTGGATGTCAAATAAACAGTACATTGGGCCATAAGAGGATTTTAATGGTGGATATCCAATCACTATTGTTTTCCTGTGGTGTGGTCCACATAAGATTTATATATATTTCATTTTTCATATCAAGCCTAAAATGATTTTTAAAAATGGATGAACCGAATGAATGAAACACATACATCATGGTGGGGCCATAGAGCACTGACCACCAGCCACCGGGCTGGTGGCAGGGGGAGTACCCAATCCGTTCCCGCGGATTAGCTACTGAACCAGTGGCCAGATTCCCTAATGAAGTGATGTCACCAAGTTCGGTGCATCTGTGGGGCCCACCATGATGTATTAGTTGTATCCACGGGCTATCCCTTCCGAGAGATCATTTTAGGACACGAGAAAAAGAATCAGAATAAGGGAGATCAAAAGCTCAAGTGGACCCCACCACGGAAAACAGTGGGATACAACAATACATCATGCTCGGCCCACAGGACTTCGTGACGCATCTTCGGTAGTAACTCTGGCTACTGACTGGTTTAGGGACGCTGAGTTCCTTCGGAAGGATACTTGGTAGGGTCTACCCATTGTTTTTGAGAAATCCACTCCGTCCATCCATTTTATTAGCTCATTTTAGGGCGTGCAACAAATAATAGAGTGTATCTAATACTAAAGTAGGCCATACAAGAGGAAACAGTGGGTATTCAGTGAGAACCGTTGAAGCATTCTTATTGCCATTAAACTTTTGTATCAGCCAATCTTTTCAGTGTTTTTACGTCATCCATCATCCCATTAGCAATGATCTTATAAACAGTTTGGATAGCATATAAACATCAAGGTGTAGCTTAGGAAGGTTTTAACATATAAATTTCTTTTCCCAATTTTCCCTCTCATGTGACCCACTTGCGTTTTTTATCCACCTCATTTTCATCTAAGCATCTTAAAATGATCTCGCAAAATGGATGGACTGGGTGTATTTCTCAAAAACATTTCGATGACCCCACCCAAGCTTTGGCAGTATATCTACGTCCCTGGTTTCAGTGGGAACGGATTGGCTACTCCCCCGGACACCAGCCAATGGCTGGTGGTCGGTGTTATGTGGGCCCTAACATGATGTATGTGTTTCATCCATTCCGTCCATCTATTTTTAGAGATTATTCTACAATATGAGTCCAAAAATGAGTTATATCCAAATCTCAAGTGGACCACATTACAGAAAACAGTGTTAAATGACGGTCGACCATTAAAAACATCTTGGGGACATAAAAGTTTTGGATCAAGCTGATCTTTCCATTTTCTATTCATCTGGACCTGTATGACCTGATCAACAGATTGCATGTCCAATAAACAGTATAATGGGCCTTAGGAGGATTTTAATGGTGGATATCCAATCACTATTGTTTTCATGGGGTGTGGTCCACCTGAGATTTATATCCCTCTCATTTTTGGGATCAAGCCATAAAATGATATCTAAGAATGGATGAACGGAATGTATGAAACACATACATCATGGGGGGCCCACAGCGCACCGACCACCAGCCACGGAGCTGGTGGCAGGGGAAGTAGCCAATCCATTTCCGGTTTCAGTAGCAAATCCGCGTCTGCGCTGCTTTGTTTCGTTCTCACCGTATATACGCATGCCGAATCCTAATCATTCATCAGCTCCTAAAGGGGAGCGGATTACGTGTTACCCTTACCGTGGGGCCCACCTTGATGATTTTTCGTATATCCACACCTTCCATCCTATTTTACATCCAATCTTTGGGTGCATTTCCAAAATTTAAGCATATCAAAATCTCAGGTGGATCACACCATAGGAAACAATGGTGATTAAATGCTTAATATTAAAAACTTCTTACGATCCACCATAATGTTTATTTTCCATCCAAACCGTTGATAAGGTCAACCAGACCTGGATGGAGGGAAATTACAAAGATAAGCTTATCCAAAACCTTTTGCCCCACAAAATGTTTTTAATGGTCATTCACCACTGTTTCTAGTGGTATGGTCCACCTAAGAATTGGATATCCTTGAATTTTGGGATCATGTCCTAAAATGACTGGAAAAACGGATGAACCGACTGGATATACAACACATTAAACAAGGTGGTCCCCACATGGTGTTAGTGGGTAACACCCACTGAGGTGATAGTGGGTAACACCTAATCCTTTCGGTAGATTTTCTTTTAGAAGGTAAACATCTGCCACATCAGCCTATTTTTAGGACTGTACCATCCTGTTTTTGTCATCAGAAAATCTTTGATACTCTGACAGGTGTTGAATGATCCGCGGGCACAGAAATTACTTAGAAATTGTATGCATGGCATATCAATTATTCAAATTAATCTGGCCAAAATTATGGATACCACTTTAGATGTATCATTAACGAAATTTTTTACATATTTGATTATCTAACCATTGGATTGGTGGATATTTTATTGGACGGTTAAAAATTAAAATATTCATTGGTCCTATTTTAAGCAAACAAATGTTCTCACATAGGTCAAAATAAAGACTTCAGAATTTATGATTGACTAGAATCCATGTAATCATCTTGGGATTGGGAAACCTAAATAATTCTCGACTCAGTGACTCTTGGATAAGCATGCGCCATAAATTCCGGGCTAAACACTTGGTTATGAAAAAGAATGGGTTATATACTTTTTTACTATCAATGTAGAATACAATCTCTAATTTGTTAAGCTATACGTTTTCAAAGGAAATTCAATGAGCTTCTAGCAAAAACTGAACCTTAAATATTTAACTACAAAAGGTATACCTTAATCAAAATGAAAATGACGGAAAAGGATATTTATTTATTTATTTATTTATTTATTTTTATTTTTTGGAGAGCTTTCACTTACTATTATAATCAAGCATTTTCCTATACAGAAGATCCCTTCAAGAGAGCTATATTGTAAAGCATACTTTACATGACATCTACTCACAAGTGTAAAGATCCTTCAAAAGAATCTTTACTCTTTTTTAATTTTTTTTTTTTTTTTTTTTTTAACTTACACACGCACACACACTCCCACACACTCACGCTAGTGGAATTTCACCACCTATGGGTACTCGAACCCTAGACCCGGTGTTGAAACTCCTGAGAGTCTACCACCGGAGCAAGAGCAAGGACCCAAAAAAGGATGGATGGATGGATCTTTACTCTTGATCGGGTGGTAGATTCTTGGGAGTTTCGACACCCGATGGGGGGTTCGAGTATCCATAAGTGGTGAAATTCCACTAGAGTGTGTGGGGCCGGGGTGTGTGTGCGTGTATTTATTTTAAAAAAAAAAAAAGATCCCTTCAAAAGAGGTATATTGTAGAGCATATTTTACACGACATCTACTCGCAAGTGTTCAATGCATAAACAATAATTAAAAAAAAGTTTTGTTAAGGTATACAGGCTGAAAAAGGATATATTAAGAATATACAATTTGGCTTTGAAATTTAAATAAAATAAAAGATATCAAGAGAATTAAAAGAAATTGAGAGAATGAAAAGGATGGAGAGAACAAAAGCCTCTATCTCAAACTTTGTCTCTACCTTTCTTTTCCTTTCTCCATCTCAAACTCTATATAAGTGATGTAGAGCGGGTCGCGGGTAATTTCATGGCCAAGATGGACCAGAAAAGGGCCGATCAGAAATAAAGATGATTCAGACCGTCAATACTTAAAATAGACCTATCTCGCAAACTAAAATGAGTTATTGGACAATACACACACACACATGCACACACACCTCACATACTCACGCTACTGAAATTTCATCACCGATAGGTACTCGAACCCTTGGACGTAAAATATATGATTTTGGAGTAGGACTAGCTACTTTAGCCACCCAACCCCATTATGCCGGATTTGCAAAATACCATCAGATCGATGGTTGTTTCCCTATTTTAATTACATCCTATAAATAGTAAGTTTTAGTTTGATTATAACTTTTCATCCGTTGGAATTTAGGGTAACATGAAAAGTGCTTATAATAACTAAGAGAACAAAGTGGTGAAGTCAAATAGGACACTTACTATTTTGGCCAAAAACCTTGCGCACTAGTAGACATCACACTAGTATATAAATAGTAAGTTTACTATTCATGGTAAGTTGCGAATTCTAGGAGTTTTAATTGTAGTTTGATTCTAAAATTTCTTTCATTGCTTATTATCCCTAGGGTTGTAGACTCATTTATTTTATTCATCAATCACTTTCAAATTTTATAAAATTTATTTTTTATTTCTCTTGTTATTTTCCTCATGGATTTGAGAAGTTTCCGTGAGGAATCCAGAGAAGTTCCGTGAATTCGGAATAGTTATCCCCTTAGGAAGACAATGCTTGACCTCACGTCCTTTCTTGTGTCAATAAATCTGATTACTCTCCTCTTTGTTGTGAGTGTAGGGTCTTTTTTATAATCATTTAGAAAGGAACACGTAAGGCTAAATTAGTACGCTTGGTTTGTTCAAACATAAGTTTATTGTACCACTAATCATATGAGTTTAGACTTATCGTAATTGAAACACTGCAGAAGAAAACGAACTATAGCTAGAGCATTGTGATTTTTTTTTTCACACATGCGCACACACCCCACACACTCACGCTGTAGTGGGTCTTCACCACCTATGGATACTCGAACCCTTGACTGGGGGTGTTGAAACTCCTAAGAGTCTACCACTGGAGCAAGAGTAAGGATCCAGAGCCACTTGAGCGCCCACAAGCTTTGCTCAGAGCCAGTTGAAACACATCCGACTTTGTGCAAAACTGGTTGTAGCATTGTTGGTTCTAATTAAACCTGGCAGCCACATTCTTAGTCAATGGTCCCTTGTTTAGTTTGACCTAATTCAGCTAATCTTCTCAGTATTTTTAACTATTTATTTCATTTTGATTTGAGTCTTGCTATAATTACAAAGCCAAGTGGTCATGTTTTGATGGTGAGGTGTCTACAAATTTAAAACTGAGGCGCGCATAATTGCTAACAAGGTAAAAACATACTTAAAACCTCTAAATTTTTAGGTGGTGTGGCCCACCTGTGTTTTGGTACAATGTTATTTTGGGGATATCCTTTTATCCTACATCAGATTAATGGGTTGGAGGAAATATAAACGCTACATTGGGCCATGCTCAACTAAAAGTAGATGTTCCCATCCCAACCGCTCCCTATGTTGTGGCCTACATGCATCTCTGATCGGTCAGATTTTCGGACTGGACGGGGAATTTGAAGTGGTGCACCTGATGGACGGAGTGGATTTTCATACGCTCTCCCACTGTAGAGCGGTTCTCAGTCATAGGCAACTTTGCCAAGCGAGTCTCTCCGTACTCGTCCAATCTGATCGCTTCTTCTATCACAGATGTGATGATCTGACCGTTCATTTAGAAGCTACTAAGTGTATTAATCTCTGGGTTCTGATCGTTACTGCTACTAAGATAGTCTGTCTGTGTGAAGAGACCTCTGATGAGTGAGATCTTTTCCACACCAACCATCTAAAATGTGGTTTGTAATAACTTTTTTGATACTTGGATTTCTTTTGTTTTTGTTGGATTTAACTTGGTTGATCATGCTTGAACAATGCTTGCTTATGGATTTTATATCTTGAATATTTTGTTCATTTATTTATCATTACTCATTTTATTTTATCTTATTTATATACTTCCATTATCATTTATTAGTTCTTTCCTTTGTCATATTGTGATGAAAAGGAGGAGAATTTTATCATGCTTTGGATTGTGGATGGATTGTGGATTGTAGATAGGTAGCCTTTCATTTTTTTAAAGGGGGAGTAAGTAAGGGGGAGTATTGATGCGAGAGTTGATGCGAATTGTTTTGACCTGTTTATAACTGGTGCATGATTCTTTGACCAGGTTGTAACTGGTTTATATTAATAACTGATGTGATGGGATTTTTTCCCCGTCTACGACCGGTCCTGAGTCCCGCTCGACCGGTCGTGGGAGGTGCTCGACCGGTCGTGGGTTCGAGCCCCGCACGACCGAAAGTCCGAAGTTCGTCTTGTTTTTACTCTTGTAGCTAGGATGGTCGTGGGAGAGCTACGACCGGTCGTAGGGGTCTACGACCGGTCGTAGGAGAGCCAGACTAGTCGTAGGTTACGCTTGATTGTTCCGCGATTTTTTGCGCGAAATCTGGATTTGAGTCCTTTCATGAATCGGGATGCGGAAAGGAGTTTCCCAAAACTATAAAAGGGGTTGCCTAGGGTTTTCTAGGTATCACAAAATAGCAAGAGGGTTTCCTAAAGCTTTGCAGGGATTTGCTAAAGGGTTTAGGGCTATCAAAGGTGAGAGAGAGGGAGAAAAGAGAGAGAAGCTTATAGAAGGGAGGTTCGCTCGTGGAGGTTCTCTACTTTGCAATCTACATCTCGCTTCTATGTCCTCGTAATCGGTTAGATCTCTCCGTTTTCTCTATTTCTCTTATTGTTTATCCACTCTCTGCGTGAGTGAAGAAGATTGTAACGTTCTACTTCATAGTGGATTGTTGATGCGGGACGAGGTCCCGTGGTTTTTACCTCTTTGAGGGTTTTCCACGTAAAAATCTCTTGTGTGGTGTGTGATTGATGCTTTGATTTATTTCATTGCTTTATTATCCATAATCTGGTTTGTTCCGGGAGGGCTAGATCCTAAGGTTTTGTGCAAGCCCCCAACAAAGTGGTATCAAAGCTAAGTTCATTGAACGGATAGGATCGGTTTGAATTATGGAAGGTGGCTCAAGGATGATCAGCCTCAATGGTTCTAACTGGACCATATGGAAGGCTAAGATGGAGGACTTGCTTTATTGCAAGGACCTATATTCTCCAATCTCGGGCATATCAAAGCAAAATCCAAGGATATGACCGATGATGATTGGAAGAAGATGTTGGACCAGAAAGGCGGTGGGGTTTATCGGACAATGGTTGGATGATTCCAGTGTTTCACCATGTGTCTACAGAAACCTCGGTAGCAAGCCTATGGCTAAAATTACAAGGGCCGTATGAGAGGAAGACAAATGCAGTAGGTAATAAAATATTTCGATAAGGCGACTTGTAAATCTCAAGTTCAAGGATGGTGGTTCTGTGGCCGAGCATATGAATGAGGTCAGCAATATAGTGAACCAACTCACCTCTATGAAGATGGTCCTGGATGATGAATTGCAGGCTTTACTATTGCTTAGTTCATTGCCAGACAGTTGGGAGACATTGGTGGTGTCTCTAAGTAACTCCGCGCCAGACGGAAAGATATCCATGGAACAGGTAACCAGTTGTCTCTTCAATGAGGAGACATGGAGGAAGTCTCAGGGGTCTACACAACAAGAGGCTCTTGTGACACAGGAACGGGGGAGAGGAAAGAACAGGAAGGGCGGGAAGGCCCGAGATAAATCAAGAGGCAAGTCGAGTAACAGAAAAGAGGTTGAATGCTGGAACTGTGGCAAGAAGGGCCACTACAAGCATGAATGTCGTGGTAAGAAAAACGACAAGAAAGGAAAAGGGAAGGAAGAAGAATCGATTCCACTGCGGTCGCTTTCAGATGGCGACATGGTAGTTATTCTTTCTACAGATCACGATGTATGTCTCACGGCACGAGTCGGGCACCGACATGGCTGGGTGATAGACTCGGGAGCTTCTTTCATGCGACTCCACACGGGAACTCCTTCACAAGCTACAAGTCGGGTGACTATGGGACCGTGAAGATGGGAAATTCGGCGTATCAAAGATCGTGGGAGTCGGTGATATTTGTGTGAAGACCGATGTGGGTGCACATTGGTTCTCGTGGATGTGAGGCATATCCCGGACCTTCGCCTCAACTTGATGTCGGCGGGAAGGCTGGATGATGATGGGTATGAAAGCCGGTTTGCTGGTGGGCGATGGAAGCTCATCAAGGGTTCATTGATCGTGGCTAGAGGAAAGAAGTGTTGCACCCTGTACAAGGCAAGTGTCAGTATGTGCAAGGGTGGGTTGAACGCAGCGGAAGATTCGGCTTATTGACATGGCACTGGCGTCATAGGCCACATGAGTGAAAAAAGGGCTTCAGTACTAGCGAGGAAGCGACTCCTTCCAGGACGTGCATGGTATGCCTCTCTGGCTTGTCTTGATTGTTTATCGAGGAACAAGATAGAGTTTCATTTATTAAAGCGCTTCTCATGTTAATAAAGTGCATGCATTAGATTTGGTTTATTCGATGTTTGTGGTCCTATGAGGACAAAACCAGGTGGGGCATTGTATTTTGTTACTTTTATAGATGATGCATCTAGGAGGGTTTGGGTTTATGCTTTGAAATCAAGGACGAGGTCTTTGGTGTGTTTAAGTTGTTTCATGCTATGGTCGAGAGAGAGACAGGTAGATCATTGAAGTGCATCCGCACTTCGACAATGGTGGTGAAACATTGGCGACTTTCACGAGCTACTGCAAGTCCCAAGGTATACGGCATGAACAGACGGTTCCCAAGACCCCCCAGCATAATGGTGTAGCTGAACGAATGAATCGCACCATTGTTGAGAGAATCAGATGCATGTTATCCCATGCGAAGTTGCCCAAGACGTTCTGGGGAGAAGCAATGCGCAACGGCGGTGTATTTGATAAACAAGTCTCCATCGGCCCGTTGAATGGAGAAGTACCGAGAAGGTGTGGGTAGGACGGGATCCATCGTACGGTCATCTCGTGGTGTTTGGATGCAGGACATCCGTTCACGTACCAAAGGACGAGAGGTCAAGCTCGATATGAAGATCGGGCGTGTGTGTTCTTAGGGTACGGTGATGAAAAATTCGGTTACTGAGGTTATGGGATCCGACCGAGAAGAAGCTCGTCGGGAGCGAGAGATGTGGTTTTCTTTGAAGATCGGTGTATCGAAGACATTGGTAAGCCGAGAGAAGAACAGACTGGCCTAGTTCGGGTGAGCTAGAGGACATGGATCAGGTTATTCCTCCGTGGTGCCCGATGACGGGGAGCATGTGAAGGTGCGAGAGGACGAGGGAGTTCCTTCGGAAGATGGACGGGGGAGGCGGCCCCACTTGATCCACTGTTGAGCCACAGGTGAGGAGGTCATCAGGGACAGACGGTAGTCAAGAAGTACTCGCCGCATGAGTACATTATGCTAACCGATGGGGGAGAGCCAGAAGATTATTCTGAGGCCCTAGCCGACGAGCATAAGGAGGAGTGGTTGAAAGCTATGCAAGAAGAGATGGAATCCTTGCATAAGAACCACACCTATGATATGGTGAAACTGCCTAAGGGCAAGAAAGCTCTGAGCAACAAGTGGGTGTTCAGAAAGAAGATTGAGCAGAAGAATTCACAAACGAGGTTTAAGGCCAGACTTGTGGTGAAAGGGTTTGGTCAGAGGAAAGGTATAGACTTCGAGGAGATATTCTCACCAGTGGTGAAGATGACATCCATACGGGTGTTGCTTGGGTTGGCGGCTAGCATGGATCTGGAGATAGAGCAGTTAGATGTTAAAACTGCCTTTCTCCATGGTGACCTGGAAGAAGAGATCTACATGCACCAACCAGAGGGGTTCGAAGTCAAGGGCAAGGAGCATATGGTGTGTAGGCTGAGGAAGAGCTTGTATGGGCTGAAACAAGCTCCACAAGAATGGTACAAGAAGTTCGACTCGTTTATGTTGAAACATGGGTATGTGAGAATCCGGAGTCGGACCACTGTGTGTGTTCACGCGTAAGTTCTCAGATGGTGATTTCTTAGTTCTGCTGTTATATGTTGATGACATGCTCATCATGGGAAAAGACATCAAGAAGATTGACAGTGAAACAGGAGTTGGGCAAGTCTTTTGCGATGAAAGACTTGGGCCGGCTAAACAGATCCTAGAATGGAGATAACCCGTGATGTATGCAGGAAACTTTGGCTGTCACAAGAGCGGTATATTGAGAAAGTCCTAGAGCGGTTCAATATGAATGCAGCGAAGCCGGTCAGTACTCCACTGGATGGTCACTTCAGATTGAGCGACAGGCAGTGTCCCAAGACGAAGGCAGAGGTGGAAGAGATGCAGAAGATACCCTACGCGTCAACTGTAGGAAGTTTGATGTATGCTATGGTGTGTACACGCCCAGACATAGCATATGCGGTTGGTGTGTAGTCAGCCGGTATCTTGCCAATCTGGCAAAGAACATTGGCAGCGGTAAAATGGATACTACGGTATCTAAGAGGCTCATCCAGGTTGAGCCTATGCTATGGTGACGGAAAACCTGTGTTAGAGGGCTACACAGATGCAGATATGGCAGGTGACATAGATTCCAGGAAGTCTACATCGGGGTTCATGTTCACGTCATAGAGCGGTTTCTTGGCAGAGCAAGCTACAGAAGGTCGTAGCATTGTCGACGACAGAGGCCGAATACATTGCAGTCACAGAAGCATGTAAAGAGATGCTTTGGATGAAAAGGTTCCTACAGGAACTTAGCATGAAGCGGGAGGAGGAGCACGTGGTCTATTGCGATAGTCGAGTGCTATACACTTGAGCAAGAATCAAGTCGGCATTCCAAGTCGAAGCACATAGAGATTCGGTATCCTTGGATCGAGGATACTTTGGAACAAAAAGGTGTTACTGGACTTGAGAAGGTCCACACGGACGATAATGGGTCGACATGATGACCGAGGCTTTGCTCAAGGCAAGTTTGAGGTTTGTAGAAACCTGCACTGGCTTCAAGAAGGTGGATCCTCCCGGTCGGGGGGGAGATTTGATGGGATTTTTTCCCCGTCTACGACCGGTCCTGAGTCCCGCTCGACCGGTCGTGGGAGGTGCTCGACCGGTCGTGGGTTCGAGCCCTGGCACGACTGAAAGTCCAACGAGTTCGTGCTGTTTTTTACTGTAGCTAGGACCGAGTCGTGGGAGAGCTACGACCAGTCGTAGGGGTCTACGACCGGTCGTAGGAGAGCCGGGACTAGTCGTAGGTTACGCAGATTGTTCCGCGATTTTGCGCGAAAGCGTGATTTGAGTCCTTTCGCAATCGGGATGCGGAAAAGAGTTTCAAAACTATAAAAGGGTTACTAGGGTTTTCTAGTATCACAAAATAGCAAGAGGGTTTCCTAAAGCTTTGCAAGGGATTTGCTAAAGGGTTTAGGGCTATCAAAAGTGAGAGAGAGGGAGAAAGAGAGAGAGGAAGCTTATAGAAGGGAGGTTCGCTCGTGGAGGTTCTCTACTTTGCAATCTACATCTAACGCTTCTATGTCCTATAATGTCGGTTAGATCTCTCCGTTTTCTCTATTTCTCTTATTGTTTATCCACTCTGCGTGAGTGAAGAAGATTGTAACGTTCTACTTCATAGTGGATTGTTGATCTGGACGAGGTCCCGTGGTTTTTACCTCTTTGAGGGTTTTCCACGTAAAAATCTCTTGTGTGGTGTGTGATTGATGCTTTGATTTATTTCATTGCTTTATTATCCATAATTCTGGTTTGTTCTGGAGGGCTAGATCCTAAGGTTTTGTGCAAGGCCCCCAACATGATGCATGATTCTTTATTGTGCATATTATGCTTAATTTTAATGAAGTGTGTTTTATCAATAATTTGACAAAGGGAGAGATTGTAAGTGTTATGTTTTCTAGCTCCTATGGTTGTCAAATTTTATAGTGCTAAAACCTCTTGGAATCTGTGTCTTGTGTACTGCGTTTACATATTCAAGACCGTGCTTCTCATGTACAAGAACTGGTGAGCATGGTGGGGCAGAATTGGTGAGCAGGTTGGGCTTATTTCTTCAGGATGATACGGTAGTGCGGGAAGAACGGGAATACGGTAGAGATATCTTTCTAAATTATACGTGGCCTGGGTATTTATCAATCTGCACCGTCCAACTAGTGGGCCTCGTTGTGGATGGACGATTTTCCGGAAATCAGAAAATCATAGCCTTCACTCATCTTTACTTTACAATATTTAATGATGACAATGAACTATTTCTCTTTCCTGTCGTTGATTTTGCAGCCACTGTTTATAAGGATAGGATCATCCGATGCATGAGTATCTCAAACTAATTTCCATCCTTTGTGGGCCCACCTTGATGAAATACATTCATCAAGGTGGCCCCCACATGGTAGGAAGCGGATTGCGTACTGAGTAACCCAGTACGCTTTGTGTACTGAGTAAACTCTGTGGAGTTCACCATGATCTATGTATTTTATCCACTCTGTCCATCTATGTTTTTAGATAATTTTATAAAATGGGTCCAAAATTGAAGGATATCCAAAGCTCAAATGCACTACACCACATGAAACAGTGTGAATTGAACTTGTACCGTTGCAAAATTCGTGAGTGTCATAGAATTTTTGTATTAAGCTTATATTTGTTTTTTTCCCTTCATCCATGTCTTTGTGATATTATTAACAGCTTGGATGACAAATAGACATTACTGTAGGGTCTAGGAAGGTTTCAACGGTTGAAATCATTATTCCCGTTGTTTCCTGTCTTATGATCCACTTGATAGTTGGATATGCTTCAACTTTGGGCTCAACCCCTTAAATGAGCTGAAAAAATGTATGGACCGTGTGGATAAACCACTTATTTTCAGGGTGTGCCCAACTGAATTTACTCATTACGATAAGAGCGTACTAAGTAACTCAGTAGGCAATCCGATTCCCACATGGTAAGGGTAACACACACTTACCTGTTTCTTGGGTAACAGCTAATCAGCCACGCATCTCCGGAGATATCCTTGTTGACACAACTCTGTGGGACCTACCTTCACTTTTATTTTTCATCCACACCGTAAATTCATTTTTCCAGCTCATTTAAAACCCAAAATGAGGAAGATCCAAATCACAAGTGGACCACACCACAGGAAATAGTGGATATTGAACGCTTACCGTTGAAAACTTATTGGGGCCACAGAAGTTCTGGATCAAGCTGATATTTGTGTTCACCCTTCATCCATGTATGTGTGACATTACGAACAGTTTAGATGGCAGATAAACATCATGGTGGGCCCTAGTACGGTTTGAACGGTGAGCATCATTATTCCTACTGTGTGGTCCACTTGAGCTTCGATCTACCTCTATTTTAGGCTAATGGCCTAAACGGATCTGGAAAAAAGGATGGAGGGTCTGGATAAAACACATACATCATGGTGAGACCCACAGTCGTGTGAACAGGGATATCCCTGGAGGCAATCGGCTTCCTTCTTAATCGGACTCGGAGTCGGTAGTGACACCTCCAGTACCGACGTCGGTGCTGTAAAAGTTCCTTGACCTAACCATGATGTATGTGTTTTATCCACGCCGTCCATCCATTTTTCCAGATCATCTCAAGGTATAAGACAAAAGATTATGCAGATATAAATCTCAAGTGGACCACACCACCGGAAACAGTTTAAACACCCATCATTAAAATTCCTATGGCCCACTAGAATGCTTATTTCCCATCCAAACCGTTGATAAGGTCACACAGTTCTAGATGTAGGTAAAACACAAATATCATCTTGATATATAAATTGTGGCTGCAAGAAGTTTCTAATGGTTACCATTCAATAACCACTGTTTCCTTTTTTGTGGTCCATCTGAGAATTATATTTCCCTAATTTTTTACTATGTTTCATAAAATGATCTGGCAAAATTTATGAACGGTGTGGATAAAATAAATGCATCAAGCTGGGTCCCATAGAGCTTTTCCAGCCCCCAAAGGGGTCACTGCCGATTGCCGAATCAAGTCCTTTCTAACCAGGGCTGTCCCGTGTCGCTCTCTCTCTGTCTTTCTATCTCTTTCTCTCTCCGTTTCAGGGTTTCTCTCTCCGCTCTCTACGGCTTTGGGATAAAAAGGTAGGTGAATTTGGACTGTCTCCCCACATAGTGACACGCCTCATCTCTGATATCACAACCATCTGATGGGCCCCATCACAAAAACAGCATTGATCGACTAGCAAACAAGGTTAGGTGCGTTTCTATTAAGGAAGATCTAAACAAATCCTATTGCATTAACTTTTCTTATTTTGTAATCTTGTGTATGCCAAACAGTAGCAACATGTCCTTAGCTTTTAAGCATAGCATTAGCTCACAGACTTTGATGGTTATTTTTTATCAGTGCATGTACCTATTTTTTAGTGTGATGGGAACTGTTGGTTTGGTGGGCCACCATGTAGATAGCACATATCTAGAAATCTGCCATGATTGGACCATTGTAGCCATCTGATCCTTGTGGATTAAAATGTAGACCATTGCTCATCTTTAAACTCTTTAAACCATCCATTTGTAAGACATTGATATGAAGGATATGGTAGTTGATGGCCCATGTTTTTGGGCTATGGCATTTAATGGCCAACCATGATTGAGCATTTCTTCCAAGTTGAATTCTTTTTTTCTTTTCTTTTTTCTTTTCTTTAAAATTGAACTTGCGTTAGTAAAATAAGGAGTCGTTTGTATGCCTGTAAATTTTTTAGTTGTAAACACATTACACCTTAAAAGAGTTTCAAGTATAATTAGTTTATATCTCATTCTGTTTGGGTTTTAAGTGGTAATATGCTTATAGGTAAATAGATTGTGTGTTTGGCTACATGTAAAGTGTTTACAATGAATAAAGTATGTATTTATATTATAGAGCTTGGGCATGCAGTGAATCTTCTAAAATCTGTAAATCATGTAAGAAAGATTTGATTTTTTCTTAGGGCCCTAAGAGAGCATTAAAGCATGCATATAGTAAACAGATTGGATGTCTTCCACTCATCATAGTGGGCCCCAAATGCAATTTGAAAGTTTTTAACGGTGGACATCCCATCCTTCCCTCTTGTGATCCATCCATTTGATAATGGACGAGATATTTTTTTAAGGTCATAATAGAGCACATGAAGGGAAGTACATGATGGATAGATTGGATGTACCATACACAATATGGTGGGCTCACATATTATGAGTGTATATTAACCATTGTGTCTAAAATATATGATGCCTTTTTAGATGTAAATAGACTTTACATATAATATGAAACATGACCTTTTTACTGGGTTTCAGAAGATGTAATATGTTTACAACCTGTAAAGCTTTTACAGGTAAATACATGCATCCAAACAACCCTTGTAATAAGATTAACGGTAATCCCTTTACAACTTAAGGACATTTCTTTACAAAGATTAAAGACCCCATATATTATTTTTATTTCTGATGTAATTATGATTTTAAAAAGGGAAAAAAATCTTCCCTTAATACGAGATTTTCATTTTAAACTACTGATTATTCTGATAATAGTTAGAGCCATATGATTGATTTTTGCCTTTTAGTGATGTCCTAATGGGCATCAAATTCACCTTTATAACGCATCCATGCGCAACAAAATCGTGAATTTGTCCCACATGCATGCTGTTGGAATTTCTCATAATAACGATAATATCCATGTTGTCGGCCATTACCGTTGGGAGCGTAATCGGTGCTCGCCTTTAGTGAGGTCCAAGTGGGTGTGAAATTTACCTTTTTAACACTCCCATGTGCACGAAAATCATGAATTTGTCTCACATGCATGTCATTGGAATTTCCCATAATAACGGTATTATCGACGTTGTCGGACATTACCGTTGGGAGCGTACCGTTAACCGTTAATTGGTGATTGGATGTCAGCGATATCCTCGGATCAGCTTATCATTTTCAAAATATTCATGATTTAGAAAATTGATGACTAATGATGAATTTTCTCATTTTCAAATTTTAAACACTATATAATCACAGGTGATTATAGTTAATCAAGTAATTAGGTGTTTCTTACTGGGATTTTAAGTTTCTATGCTCTTTTATAATGTAAACACTATGTATGACCTGACTACTTACATTTATTGTGTAGTGCATAGTCTATATTTAGTCATTAGAATGTGGGACATGTGTCATGGGACCATTTAAGAAGGCCATGCGCGTGCCCAGTAAGATTTTTTTTCTTAGGTTTTATAAGCAGCTCTCTCATTACTGTCTCTCTGTGTTTTGGAGTGAGTGAAAAGATTTTGAGGGCCCCAGCTCTCTCTCTCTTTCCATAGATCTTGAAAGACCCCATTTCTCATTTGAGTCAGGTATACATTTCTAATGAGAAAAAAACCATTTTATGTCATTTTCTTTATTTGAAAATGGTTATTAAGGAGTTTTCGAGTGATTACTTGGAAATCGCTACATGGGTTTTTGTGATTTTAAGGTTATTTTTTTGAGTGATTTCTTGGAAATGTCTACATTGGTTTTTGTGATTTAATCGTTATTTTTATGTTGGTTGAAAACGATTAATCTAGGTATGGTAATAAGCTTAGATCCATGACATGCATGTCCTTTTTTAAAATAAAATTTACATTTTTCTTCTTTGAATTTGCTTTTTTTTTAGATGATTTGCTATATTTGCTGTATGGAGTTCTGTTTTATATTTTTCCTTTTTTTTCTTTCTCTTTATCATCTTATTATTCATGTTTGTAGTTCAGAAATAGCTGATAAGAATGGTAAGAATTGCATGGACCACCTTACATGTGGATTGGTTGGAAATCACATCACCTATCTGGACCGTCCATTAGGTCCGGTCCACTTTTCGTAAGATGATCAAAGCGTTCAGTTAGTAGCATGCAAAGACAAGATCAATTTTGTGGAAAAATAGTTCCAGTCGCAGACGTTTAGGACCATTCGATGGCTGTGATTTTTTTGCATGGTGGAAGAATAGTGGACTAGGACTAATGGACGGTCCAGATGGGTGGTATCGCTGCCAACGAGGACACATGCAGGTAGATTCTTCGGAAGGGTTTCTGTAAACAGCTCACCAGATGATTTCTGGTAATAGTAATAATATGAAAACGGCCACCCTAGCATGCATATTGTTTCCATATGTTGAACATGTTTTCATGCATGTAAGATCTGAGCCGTTGAAAAAGCTGGCCCCATGTTAAAGAACATTGTGCGAAAAAATCATATCGATCATTAGGACCATCCGATGGCTTTGATTTTTTGCATGGTGGAAGAAAAGTGAACTGGGACTAATGGACGGTCCAGATAGGTGGTATCGATGCCAACGAGGCCACATGCGAGTTGGTTCTTTGGAACGTTTCTACAGACAGCTCACCAGATGATCTCTAGTAAAAGTAATAATATCAAAGCAGTCCATCTTGCATACATGTTCCCATATGTTGAACATATTTTCATGCATGTAAGATCTGAGCCGTCGAAAAAGCTGGCCCCATGTTGATCATGTCGATCTGCCGTTGTATGTGTCCATTTCTTCCTACCGTGTGGCTCAATTGATGAGTGGATCGGGCTGATCTTTGTACTCGTTGATCTTCAATGACATTCATGGTGGGCCAGCCTTTTTCGACGGCTCAGATGTTGTGTACGCATTTACAAGTCGGCCAATCTGATCTGGATGGTGGGCCACTAAATGAATAACGCAGATCGCGTGGCGCATCGGAAGCGGATTGCGTCCTGCACCTCCTGTACGCGTTAAGCATTTAATGCATCCAGGTAGAGGTTCCGTGGGGCCCACTGTGATGTATGGGTTTCATCCACGCCGTCCATCCATTTTTTCAGATCATTTTAGTATATGAGTCTAAAAATTAGGTAGGTACAGTACTCAAGTGGACCGCACCATAGGAAGCAGCGGAAATAATGAAACTCACCGTTGAAATCTACCTAGGGCTCAATCCAACCGATTCATAAGGTTATGTATAGCTGGATGAAGGGAAAACACAAATTATCAGATAGATCCAAAACTTCTGCCTCGTTTTTTGGTTTATATCCTAAAATGATCTGAAAAAATGGATGGACAGCGTAGATGAAATCCATACATCACGGTGGGCCCCACAGAACCCTGCCTGGATGGATTATTGTTCGGGTGGGGGAAGACGCAATCCGCTTCCGTGGCGCATCTCCTATATGAGAAAGAAGGATTCGGTATTTATGACTATCCCGAGCAAGTCTCTCCTGGAACATGTGATGATCCCGACCGTCCATCTAAAAAGCTCCTCCACTGAGTGAGATGAATGGCCAGGATCATCACATGGTGGGACACCAAGCACATCATTATGTCCTGAGGTTTGATACATCTAGCATTTTCTACTCTAGCGTGATTGGAGCCGTTGATCTGGTGGCCTGTCAATTGTGGGTGGGCCATATCTCTGAAGCTTCCACGACAGGACATTTGTATCCATCCGTTCTTTACAGATTAAAATGTCAACTACCAATGCTCATTTCCTGTTAAATTCGATCTAAACCGTCCACTTGCACATGGAGGTGTGAAGGCTAGCAATTTTATGGTCCATATCTCTGGATCATGGAATTTGATCATGGCCCACCATGATTGACTTCTAAGTTGAGTTTGGTACCATTTAGTTATTTTTCTCAATTGCTTATGCTCAACTACTTTCATGTCATCTTTCATGCTAGGAAGACTAATCCACTAATTTCTATTCACAAAATAAAATTCCTCTAAACTGGATTAAAGACCCATTCTCAATTTACTTATATTAATTCCATTTTAAGATAAGCCCACATATAACTAGCTGGTATGTGGGGCCCACTATAGTGTTTGCATGACATCTAACCCGTCCAATAAGGTTGTCTCACCATAAAAATAAGATGCTCCAAATCGAAAAATATGGTGTGGCTCCAGATATCTTATTTTCATGAAAGCATCTTAAGGGTGAAAAATAAGAAATTTTCTTCTCATCACTCCAAGAATTTCATTTAAACTACCCATTTTATTTTATAATTTCCATTTCAATCTTATTTTAGTTTCTTTTTCTATATTTGTAGTTCGTGCCTTATTTCTTTCTTGTTCATAGTCCATCTCAGTTTTTATCTTTTATTTTTTTGCTTTTTACTAATAATTCAAAGGACCATCTTGTTGCTTATTATCATTTCTGACTAAATGAAGCGCTTAATTGGAAATGATAATAATAAAGCTAAAACAAAGGTAATCGCCCTTTAGTGGGGTCCGCAAGATTAAAATCTGCCTTTTTAGTGCTCTTAGGCCCACCAAAAGCATGAATCTTGCTCGAATGTGTGTCATCATAATTTCCCATAATAACGGTAATATCGACATTGTCAGATTATACGGTTCGATGGGTACCATTAACCGTTAATCAGGAATCGGATGGTAGGCGATAATCGTGATTGTTTGGCACAGATAATTTTCAAAATATTTTTTTAGATGATAATCCAAAAAGACACCTGAGAATACATTATCTCAAGTGATTATAGTTAATCAAGCAATTAGGTGTTCATCACTTGGATTTTAAATGTCTATGCTCTTCTAAAATGGAAAATCCATCCAATACCTGACGAGTTACAGCTAATCTGAGTTGGATGGTCTATATTTAGTAATTAGAGATAGTTCATATGTCCTGTGGCCCATTTATGATTGGCATGCTAGTGCCCAAAAAGAAGATTTTTAGGTTTTCTGACTATCTCTTTTCTTACATGCAGTCTCTCGATGTTGTGGAGCTACTGAAGAGATGTCAAGGGTCCCATTTCTCTATTTCCATTGATCTTGAAAGACCCATTTCTCATTTGAGTCAGGTATGTAGTCTAATGAAAAAAAACAAATCATTTTATGTCATTTTCTTTCATTGATCTTGGTTTATAAAAATGTTTTAAGAGATTTTTGAGTGATTTCTTGAAAATGGTTATCATGGTTTTTTGTGATTTAATCATTATATTTAAGTTGATTAAGAGTATCTTCGATCCATGACATTAATATGCCTTTTTTAAAAACATTTTTATTTTTTCAAATTGTTTTTTAAATAGATTGTACTATAGTTTTCATTTTTTTTTCTATCATTTTATTATATTATTATTCAAATTTGTGGCTTAATAATAACTAATGAGAAGGTTTCCTGTCCAACCGTTTGGACCATAAGCTGCTGTACACCAAGCAGATAACTTCCAACCTGTCATTAGCATGTGAAATCCAACCCATCTGATGAACCTAGTTGCATGTGAATTCCTTGGGATTCGCATTACTTATCTGGACCACACATCCGGTCTGGTCCACTCTTCATAGGCTGCCTTGAAAAAATCATACTCATTGGATGATCAAAACTGTCCAGCCAATTGCATGCAAAATTGGATGGACTAGATCATTCTTAGAAGATTGGTCCACTTGAGGATATTTAGGACCATCTGATGGCTATGATTTTTGCTTGCTAGAAGAAGAAGAGTGGAGTGGACCTAATGGATGGTCCGGATATGTGTTGTTGATGCCAACGAATCCACTAGCTGCATGGTCCCACACACTTAACTCACTATATCATTTTTCATAATAACTAGATTATAAGACAGATGGTCCTATAAGTAACAGTGCTCCTAGTTGTATCAGGACACTTAGACGGTCCAACCCATTGATCTAGACTGCTCATTAGGTTCAGTGCTCATTTAGTAGGCTACCATGCAACTATCACACTGATCTGACAATCTTAACCATACGATCAATAGTGTTTAATATTGACGGCCAATATTGTTGACCTAAAAACAGATCCAATCGAAAATTAGATTCATGTATTTGTTAGGGCCCATTATGGATTGCATATGAGTGCAATGGATCACTCGTGTTTGACAATCCCAACCATTCTATCCATGACTTAGAAAAATCGATGGTTACAAAAAGTAAGACCAAATAAATGATGGATTGGATCATCCAATTAGTGTGATTTTCACAGGGTAACTCATGAAATGTGTTCTAGACTGAATGGACAGTTCAGATCAATCGATTGAACTGTCTAAATGAACTTTTGAAATGACCCAATGCACATTTCTCATATTAAAAAAATATTAAATTACAACTAATAAAACTATAGGATATTTCATAATAAGAATGTTATAACAAGGAATACTAGTAAAAGAGCAATGGTCAGATCAGATACACCTCAATGTTTAATAGTTAACATCCATCTTTCACAAATGGTCCACATCTTTGATGGATATAACATCGGGGCCATCCAAATGGCTGGTCCATGTTGAAGATTATCAGGTGCAAAAAAATAGGTTGATCCACTCATCACATATGCACGAGCCAATAAATTGGCCGTTTGCTTCCTACAGTGTGGTCCACTTGATGGATCGATTGGTCTAATTTTTTGTGCTTGATGATTTTTAAGGTGGACCAGATTCTTCAACGGCTCAGATGTTGTATAGGCATGAAACATCAGTCTGGGCAAGGTAAATGGGAAAAAGATTGCGTGATCGCGGGTACACTTTCGGTTGGTGTATTCCAACCTGAGGGGCCCAACCAGAACTTTCTACTCGACCCAACATGACTGGACCCGACAGACCCGGATCCAAATACCCAACCCAAGCTAACCGGACCAGAACTTGCTTAACCCGAACCTAACCCGAATTCCAATCGGGTCGGTGTTCTCGAACCCCACCTGAGGACCTTGATAAACCTGACCTGACCCAAACTCGAGTTGGGTTAATCAGGTTCGGGTTGACCCGGACCTAAGTTACAGCCATAACCCCAGTCTAGTCCATGGACATACACCCTTGATTCATGGAAGCAAAGGTCATCTACTTCTCGACGTATGCATGAAAGTAGGGAGTGGATAGGGTGAGACCTGGGCCTTACCCAAGATGGTGCTGCCCTTATCATGGGGCCCACCTTGATCTATCTATTCTATATCCATGCCATCCGTCATTTTTTTAAGATCTTTTAGTGCATGTCCCCAAAAAAGAAAGCAGATCCAATTATCAGGTGGACCATAACATAGGAAACAGTGGTGATTGAGCATCAATAGGCCACAAAAGTTTTGAATTAAGGTGATATTTGTTTTTTTTTTTTTTTGCCCCATTCATTCAGCCTTATGTAACCGTATCAACGGATGGGATGGCAAATAAACAATATGGAAATATTAAGGTGCTCCCCAAGAATTAAACTTTTAATGGTGGGGCATTCAATCACAGCTGTTTCCAAGAGTATGGTCCACCTGAGTTTTAGATATTCTTCAATTTTTTATCATACTCTAAAATGATATGGAAAAATGAATGGATGACATGGATACAAATAGATACATCAAGGTGGGCCCCATGGTAAGAGCCGCACCATCTTGGGTGTACCCGGGGTCTCACCTAATCCGCTCCATTGGAAGTAAGGCCATCTTTTATCACTATATATTTTTTTTTTGTCAATGACTGTGGTCCACTTGAGTTTTAAATCTTCTTCAATTTTTAACTCTCCCCCCCCCCCCCCAAAAGGTTTTTTATAAAAAATAAAAATAAAAATCTTCAATGATTTTTGGTTTTATGAAATGATGCATACCCTTCATCCATTTTAAAAGAAAAAAATGTGGTTGTCAAGTGTTTTCATGGACCTACCATGTTGATCACATGGCCCAAAGTTAGGTTGATCCAATAATCAGATGGACAAGTGTAACACTGCACACCTTCCAAAATCCTCGCAATTTCACAGACCTCACAAATGATCATCATTGTGGGTTGTACTTATTGAATAGGTTGGATGTCAAACACACATCATTGTGGCCAATTCAATCAGAAATCAATTGTTTTTTTTTTTTTTTTTTTTTACCGGCCTTAAAATAAATATTTGGACGGCGAAACTTAGGGTGCATTTGGTTGCACATCATTTCATGATATTTGATGCCACAAAATTTCAAGATATTTGGTGTAGCCAATTACACCATTCTATAAAACATAGAAAACTACATGTATGGGTAGATGCTATTAGAACATCATTCTTTGAGTATCACTGGCACATGGCCTATGGAAAAACCCTAATCTGGATGCTTAATATCTGAAATTGTTCAATCATAGTTAAAGTTAGTAAATCAGGTAGATATGTCGAAATCAATCTTCCAGCAGGATGTGTTTGGTTTTATTAAGACAATGGCATTGTAGGGTATTATTGTATTTATGCATTACTAAATGACAAATAATTTAATATATTATCATTAAACTATATATAATAATAGAAGTTTACTAACAAAAAAGTTTATATAATTAATTATATGGGTTGTCAGTTATAAATATAAAGGAGATTAAAATGGGTTTAGAAAAGGTAAGAACATTTAGATAATTTGGATGTAATTAGGTTAATATTAAGGAAAAACCCTGACCTTGCTTCTAAAAGGGTAATATATATCTTTTACTAGAAGAAAGTATGTCTTTCAATTTTGATAGCCACTTTTATACTTTTAACATTACTCAATATTTTTAATATTTATTAACAATTGCACATATTTAAATTAACTTAAATGCCCAATCAAGTAAGAGAAATGCTCTAGTACTCCTGAGCATTAAAAGTCATTGTGCTCCTAATTTCAAATTATTATTATTATTTTTTTCACTTAGACAGTCCAATGGATTGATCTAAACTGTCCATTAAGTTCAAAACACATTACATGGACTAAAAAAATATTGCATTGATTGGATGATCCAATCCTTCCTTTATTTGGTCTTGTTTTCTATAGCCATTCTCTCTCCAAGCCAGGGATGGAATGGCTACAATTGTTTGATAAAAATTATTATTTATAACCATAAGCAATCTATAATGGACCCTAATAAATAGAAAGAACCCATTTTGTGTAGAAAGTCATAGTCATCCATAATAGTCAGGTCCGCATGATGTTTGCATGCTAGCCTGTGAAGTAAGCCTTGAACCCAATGAATAGTCTGAATCAATGGATTAGATTGTTTAAGTGCACCAATGCAACTTGGAGCAGTCATAGAGCTATGAGAGCATGAGAGCCTTTCTAGTCAAGTAAAGACTTGGGTAAGCCTTTAAGTTGACTCGACCTGGCTAGATAGCGGGTTTTTGACTCGACTTGGGTGAGCCTTTCAGTTGACTCGACCTAGCTAGATTTGGTTTATTCTGATATTTGTGGTCCTATGAGGACAAAAACCTTAGGTGGAGCACTCTATTTTGTCACTTTTATAAATGATGCATTTAGGAGGGTTTGGATTTATGCTTTGAAATCTAAGGACGGGGTCTTTGATGTGTTTAAATTGTTTCATACTATGGTCGAGAGAGAGACATGTAGATCATTGAAGTGTATCCGAACTAATAATGGTGGTGAATACATTAGTGACTTTCATGAGTATTGTAAGTTCCTGGGTATACGGCATGAACAGATAGTTCCTAAAACCCCCCAGCATAATGGTGTGGCTGAGCGAATGAATCGCACCATTGTTGAGAGAATCAGATGCATGTTATCCGATGCGAAGTTGTTCAAGACGTTCTGAGGAGAAGCAATGCACACGACAGTGTATTTGATAAACAGGTCTCCATCAACCCTGTTGAATGGAAAAGTACCTGAGAATGTGTGGATTGGATAGGATCCATCGTACAGTTATCTCAGGGTGTTCGGATGCAGGGCATCCGTTCACGTACCAAAGGACGAGAGGTCCAAGCTCGATATGAAGATCAGACAGTATGTGTTCTTGGGGTACGGTAATAAAAAGTTCAGTTACAGATTGTGGGACTCGACCGAGAAGAAGCTTGTCAGAAGCAGAGATATGGTTTTCTTTGAAGATCAGTATATACAAGACATTTATAAGCCAGAGAGGAACCAATCTAGTTTAGGTGAGCTAGAGGATATGGATCCGGTTATTCCTCCTGTGGTGTCTGATGACGGGAGAGTACAACAAGGTGCAGAGGATGAGGGAATTCCTACAGAAGATGGACTGGGGGAGCAGCCCCCACTTGATCCACCTGTTGAGCCATAGGTGAGGAGGTCATCTAGGGACAGACAACTATCCAAGAGGTACTCGCTGCATGAGTACATTATGCTCACTGATGGGGGAGAGCCAGAAGATTATTCTGAGGCCCTAGCCGACGAGCGTAATGGGAAGTGGTTGAAAGCTATGCAAGTGGAGATGAAATCCTTGCATAAGAACTACACCTATGATATGGTGAAACTGCCTAAGGGCAAAAAAGCTCTGAGCAATAAGTGTGTGTTCAGAAAGAAGATTGAGCAGAAGAATTCACAGATGAGGTTCAAGGCCAGACTTGTGGTGAAAGGGTTCGGTCAGAGGAAAGGTATAGACTTCGAGGATATAGTCTCACCAATGGTGAAGATGACATCCATACGGGTGTTACTTGGGTTAGCGGCTAGCATGGATTTGGAGATAGAATAATTAGATGTTAAAACTGTCTTTCTCCATGGTGACCTGGAAGAAGAGATTTACATGCATCAACCAGAGGGGTTCGAAGTCAAGGTTAAAGAGCATATGTTGTGTAGGCTGAGGAAGAGCTTGTATGGGCTGAAACAAGCTCCACGGCATGGTACAAGAAGTTCGACTCGTTTATGTTAAAGCATGGATATGACAGAACAGAGTCAGACCACTGTGTGTTCACGCACAAGTTCTCAGATGGTGATTTCTTAGTTCTGTTGTTATACATTGATGACATGCTCATCATGGGTAAAGACATCAAGAAGATCGACAGGTTGAAACAGGATTTGGACAAGTCATTTGCAATGAAAGCCTTGGGCTCTGCTAAACAGATCCTAGGAATGGAGATAACTTGTGACAGAAGCAGCAGGAAGCTTTGGTTGTCACAAGAGCGGTATATTGAGAAAGTCCTAAAGTGGTTCAATATGAATGCAGTGAAGCCGGTCAGTACTCCACTGGATGGTCACTTCAGATTGAGTGACAGGTAATGTCCTAAGACGAAGGCAGAAGTGGATGAGATGCAGAAGATACCCTATGCATCAGCAGAATTTTGATGTATGTTATGGTATGTACACGCCCAGACATAGCATATGCAGTTGGTGTTATCATTCGGTATCTTACCAATCCTGGCAAAGAGCATTGGGCAGCGGTGAAGTGGATACTGCGGTATCTAAGAGGCTCATCTAAGTTGAGCCTATGCTATGGTAACGGAAAACATGTGTTAGAGGGTTACACAGATGCAGATATGGCATGTGACATAGACTCTAGGAAGTTTACATTGGGGTTCATGTTCATGTTTGCAGGGGGAGCAATTTCTTGACAGAGCAAGCTACAGAAGATCGTAACATTGTTGACGATAGAGGCTGAGTACATTGCGGTCACAGAGGCATGTAAAGAGATGTTTTAGATGAAGAGGTTCCTACATGAACTTAGCCTAAAGCAGGAGCAGCATGTGGTCTATTGCGATAGTCAAAGTGCTATTCACTTGAGCAAAAATCCAAGTCAGCACTCAAAGTCGAAGCACATAGAGATTCAGTATCACTGGATCAGGGATACTTTAGAACAAAAGGTGTTACAGCTTGAGAAGGTCCACACGGACGGTAATGTGTCAAATATGATGACTAAGACATTGCTTAAGGGTAAGTTTGAAGTTTGTAGAAACCTGGCTGGCTTGAAGAAGACGGATCTCTCCTGAGTCGGAAAGGGGAAGATTTAATGGGATTCCTCCCAGGCTCGACAGCTCTCGACCGGTCGAGGGTGAGGCTCGACCAGTCGAGGCCTGACTCGACTCGAACTCCAGCGACTTCGGGTTTTATTTCTCTGCGCTGCTCGACCAGTCGAGGGGTCTGCTCGACCGGTCGAGGGTGAGGCTTGACCAGTCGAGACCTGGCTCGACTCGAATTTCAGCGACTTCAAGTTTTATTCCTCCGCGTTGCTTGACCAGTCGAGGGGTCTGCTCAACTGGTCAAGGGTCCGCTCGACCAGTCGAGGACCCTACTCGACCAATCGAGGTTACGCAGATTCACTTTTGCGATTTTGTGCGGATTGCGGAATTTTGAGGCGGTTTTCACACCCATGCGAAAGGGAGTTTCTTAAACTATAAATAGGAGGTACCTAGGGCTTTCTAGGTAATGCAAGAGGGTTTCCTAAAGCTTTGCAAGGGTTTACTAAGGGTTTAGGGCTATCAAAGGTGAGAGAGAGAGAGAGAGAGAGAAAGAGAGAAAAGAAGCTTGTGGAAGGGAGGTTCTGCTCGTAGAGGTGATCTACTGTGCACTTGATATCTCAGCGCTTCTACGTCCTTGTAATCAGTGAGATCTCTCTGTTTTTCTTTTTTTCTCTTATTGTTTATCTACTCCTGCGTGAGTGAAGAAGGTTCGATCCAAGCGGTGTGTGCTTGTGATCAGTTGTAACGTTCTACTTCTTAGTGGATTGTTGATCTGGACTAGGTCCCGTGGTTTTTTACCTCTTTGAGGGTTTTCCACGTAAAAATCTCTTGTGTTGTGTGGTTTGTGCTTTGATTTATTTCATTACTCTATTATCCGTAATTTTGGTGTTTTTGGGAGGCTAGATCCTAAGGTTTTGTGCAAGGCCCCCAACAGTTATGAGATTACTTAGTATTTAAACACTTGAGAAAATAATTGTGTTCTAACTAATCCCACGTCTCTGATTCTTTTGATAGTGATGTTTGATTTGATTGTTATGAGATGAGTTAGATGGGCAATCTTCTTTGTGCATATCTCATAATGTGATTGAGTGAGATATGTTGGACATGGGCTTGTGGGGCCCACTTGTGGGCAATCACTAATGAATGGGTCCTACGAGATTTTTCCTCTAATTTTTTGAATTTGAACTTCAACTTTGAACATAGATTGGATAAGGAGATCGAATAACCTTCAGGCTCATATAAACTCTCTGAGGCTTCCCTATAAAAGAGGAGTTTTCTTGTGAAAATCACTACAACCTAGAGAGAAAATAAAGATATAACTATCGTATCCTTTATATGTCCATCTTGCATGTCCTTTAAACAATCCAAACTGTAGATCATTATCCAGGACCATCCTTACCACATAAACAGAAGGGTGATTAGACCCATCTGCTCCTATAGTGTTTAGGCAAGCTGTTGAACCTGCACCGTCTATCATTAGCTTTTGTGAAAGTCCCATATCGTGTAGATCGCCTACTATGGTGGCTGGCTAGGAATGAGAGAGAGAGAAGAAAGAGGGGGGGGGGGCATGATAACAACACTTCTTTGTGGTGTCTTTGCCGGTGGCGGTGGTGACGATTAGAATTGTCGCAATGTCACAAAGCTTGGATGCCTTCCATAACAAGCGACATTCATGAGTGCCGCACATATGAGTGTGGCCAACCCTTGTTATTCACAAACTCCTTTCCTTATTTCAAAAACTGTAATCTCATACTAATCTTATTCCTCTTTCTTGCACAACATTATAATTTTAGGGCTTCATTAAACCTTTTTTGGATGATAATTCAGATTATAAACGCTCCAATATCTCTGTCATTCAAATTCTTAGGTCTCTCAATCAGATACATAATTTAAATATTCTAATATTATTCTCTTTTTTATTAATCCACATATCTTAGAAGTAAAACATTTAAAAATAAATGACATAAATGTAAATTTTTTTAATGTTCCTCCTTTTCATTTAAAAAAATTTAATAGTGATAATCGATGTATAATTTTTTTTTTAAAAATACATAATGTAATGTAAGGGTCATTAACCTTTCATGATTAATACACTAAATCGGAGACCCGCCATTGAGTCTCTTTGATACCACTGAAAGTTAGCCCAGAAGAATGGGGCCACAGGATCCAACGATCTACACGATATAGGACCTTCATAAAAGTTGATAATATATGGCGCAGGTCCAATGGTCCGCCTAACTACTACATGAGCAGATGGGTCTGATCACCCCTCTGATTCTATAGTAAGGATGGTCTCGTATTACGATCTATGATTTGGATCATTTAATGAACGGGCCAGGTGAACATATAAGGACTACGATAGTTATCTTTTTGTTTTCTCTCCAAGCTCTTATGATTTTCAGATGATATTCTCAAGAGAAATCATTCCTTTATAGGAAAGCCTCAGAGAGTTTGGATGAAGTTGGAGATTATTCGGTCTCATCTGATTACATTATCCAATATATGTTTAAATTTGAAATTCAAATTCAACTTCAAACACAGAAAGAAAATCGGAGAAAAAAATCTCTTAGCATCCATCCACAAGTGTGATTGCTCACAAGCGAGCCTCACTTGCCCATGTCCAATAGGAATTACCTCACACAATATGATTTTTTAGATGATGATAGATTCTAGTAGGGTTCTCCGATTTGGAGAGTTGAAATTAAGTAGTATATGTGGCATGTACTGGTCCCCAATGCATGTGTATCAAGTGTCTTACTTTACTCGAGTAATAAATAACTCCTCTTTCACGACCACTTCTCCAATCCTCTCCTTCGATGATGGATAAGTTACTGTCCCACCAATAGGTAAGTTCCAAATTGTCATATGTATTCGATATCCAAACGAACTGATGAGTTGGGCCCACTTGATGAGTGGGTAAGGATGACTTTTAGCATTGGCCTCCCCTCATGGGAGGCCTGACCCATCTGTTGGGTTGGATGTCGCACCCACATGACAGTTTGGAACTTATCCACTGGTGGGAGTGGGACAGTAAGTAAATCATCCAACAATGGAGAGGATCAGATAACTAGTTGTAAGGGGCCCACTTGATGAGTGGATCAAACTAATTTATATAAAAGGTGATCCTCACCTTTTGGATGAGTTAGTTGTTGCACATATATTGTTATGGGAAGATCCGAGACGACTATAATTGGAGCGATCGATGGTCTTCCACTCCGAGCGGAGAGTCCGAGCCTCGGAGTAATAATAGGAAGGTGGGATAAGGCAAACGAAGCTCCCATTCCTATTCACTCTTTCCGAGAGCGATCGAAGAGAGGATATTCGAGTTATACGGCTGACTCTGAGTTAGCATCTATCATGACACCGAGAAGAGCTAGCAATTGTACTCATCGGCGAACGGATTATGGTCGGCCGAGTTGACATAACCAACCGTCGGCTCGGAACGATATCGTCATCTTCGGTGTGGCCGAGCCGAGGCATCCCCGAGAATAGAGGTCCCACGCGCTAAGAGGAGAAACTGCCATGTATAAGTATGCGCTATTATCTCGCTACGCAGATACGCACATTGTAGGGCATGATCTCCGAATCCTGGGCAATATCTCCATGATCCACGAATCCCATTGATCGTGCCGAGATCATCGGATGCGATTCGATCAATGGGAAGGTATAAATACTACATCATCCCATGAGAACAGGTACGCAACATCTGATACTCTCTCTTTTTTCCTTAACTTAGACCCAGATTTTGTTGTCCTGACTTAGGCATCGGAGGGTCCCCCAGCTTAGCCAGGGTCTTCATTGCTTACGGTTTGTGCGCAGGGTTTCTGATCCGAGACCTGCTCGGAGCGAGTAAAGAGGGAGAGAGGGTTGACCGGATTTTGACATCAACATTTTTTGGCGCCGTCTGTGGGAAACTGATACAAAAAGTCAGTTTCCTATTCTTGAAAACTATGGCCAGAGGGAAGAAGAAAGCTGTCGTGATGGAACCAGAGCAGACCCGCTCCTCATCACTACTTCATGCGGAGTCTGCTCCGGGCCCTTCTCAGCGTTCTCGCAACCGCTCCAACAAATACCGCGCTTTACAAGGCGAAGTGCAAGCCTTGCGGGATGAGCTACAACGGATGAGGCAGGAGCGCGAGCCCCAGCAACAACCCGAGCGGAGGAGTCCGGCGCGCTAGAAGTCGTCGGACCAACCGTTCAAGCCCATTCGGCGACAAGAAGTCCGAGGGCGTGGGACATCTCCGCAACAATCTACCCGAGCACCGGTGTCGGCTCAAAACCCTCCCCCAGCTCCAATGCGAGCTCCTACCGGGAATGTGACGACTTGGGCCCCGACGGATGTCCCAGCCGCCTCGACTTTGGCTCCAACGGACCTTCGTCACACCCTGGAGAGGAGAAGGGAAAGAAGAATGCCTGAGCCGGAGAGCATTCGGGAAGAAGTGGCGGAAAATAAAGATCCCTGGGAGTCACGATTCGCGGACTTGAATAATCAAGTCTTGATGTTACAGAAACAACAGCAGCCATCATCAATTCCGGCTGCTGTTCAAGCCATGATGGAAGAGACTAAATGTAACGCCCCGGAAAATCGGGGGTCGTGCATAGACTCGACTCCCGAGTTCCCGAGTGTCACTTATCATGCATTTATGGGTTTTTATGATTAATCAAATTTAACTGCATAAATTGGAATTACCTGAAACATGAAGCACAATCGCACCAGTCTACTGAAGTGAAGGAAATCACACATATATACAGGTCCAAAAATAATAAAGGGCCACCTAAGGCGTTGCCCAACGGAACAACAAAAGAATGCTATGTCTAAAAATAGTAAAGTTGAGCCCGTGGCTCAGCAATTCCAAATTCGGCCCGATCAAGCCGATGGAGAGCCGCCCATCAGCTGCAAGTAGGAGAGTCCGTCCTCCTCGTCCAAGCTCGCCTCGCCAGGCTCCTCATGCCCTGAGTCACCTGCATCTATGAATGGGTCTGGTTGGTGTTTTAAAACACCGTCCCAGAGTGGGAGTGAGTGATCAACTCAGTGTGAACTATTGATCTCAAGTTACAACAAGCATCAATTGTAATATGAACTTAATGAAAAGCAAAGCAAACATTCATCAACACCTAATAACTCTTATTTAAAATGCATGCATGCGGGATGATATGATGCATGCCCTCGCCACAACACTCCCTCAAGCGACTCCATCTAACGATCGCATATGACAACACTCCCTCAGAGCGACCTCGACTTCCGAGTCGCCACCCTAACTAATGCGTGCAATGCGATCGTGTTAGCCGAGTTATTAATTAAGTTCATTCATCCAGCAGGTTGGGGATTCTGATTCACCCTACGTATCAATGCCCTAAACTGGTTGCGAGGCCAAGACCCCATCAATGCGTGAGGCCGAGACCTCGCGGTCCGTGATCCCGTCGGGTTCCTCATCCCCGACACCAAGCACATGAGGAGTGCCGAAAGGAAGGGATCGCTCGCGGTCACTACGGGGAGGCGCGGTACCCCAGCGTAGGCCGACAGCTCGGACATAGTGTCCCATTCCACCATGCCCGGCTCACGAGGCTGTGGACCAGTTTTAAGTGGATTTTCAATGGGCTACAATGGTTGCAGGGTGGTTCAGGTTCCATACATATGTGAGCAAACAGGGTTAACAAACAGGGTTGACCAGACAGTGGGCTAGACCGCATGAATCAGGCGAGCGTGAGACGAGTGACATCGGGTACAAGAGACCCATGTAGTCAAACTACAGCCACCCGACACACCCGCCCAAATCCACGGGTCTAACCCTAGCATAGTCCTACCGATGGGACTACCATCTCTCCTCATGTTCCTGACCAACCCAAGGGCGTGAGGGGATCCCTAGCATGCCAACTCTATAAATTATCCACTAGCATAACGACCACATGTTCTCATGCATCTGAAACATACATATGGATACTCCTACAAGCAAACAAGGCATTATCAAGAACAAAGTGCATGTAAGTGTATGGGTTTGTGAGGATGTAAGTACTTCCTCCATATTACGAAATCATATGCAAGGAATAATGACATCATACATACTATGAAGCAACAATACATGGAAAATCAAACAAGGCATGAGCATGTGATCATCCATACACAAAACCATATAAGAAACAAGATCAACATCATGAGAGAATCAAACATACAATTCTAACAAGCATGCAATCCCTAGGGTTTCTCTAGATTCTCCTAACATAGCATCTAATGCAAACAAAATCACTAAATACATACTAAAATTGGTGCTAGGTCACCTAAGAGCAATAGTCCGCACCTTGGATTCGATGGAGGCTTGGAAACGACCTAGGAGATGTGGATTTCGGGGTAGATCGGCCGGAATCCCTAAAACAACTTCACATGTTAGATTTACAAGCAAAACCCTTCTTATCATAAGGGTTTCAAGGAGAATGAGTGTTGGATCTTACCTAGGTGATCAACGGAATGAAAAGGGCGGTTGCGGATGAGATTTCTTCTTGGAGATGAGGTAGGGAGATGTGAGGTTTGATTTCCTTGGGCCTCACCACGATCTAAGGTCCACCTTACCCTTCTTCCTTCTCTCTTTCTTCTCCTTTCTCTTCTTTCTCTTCTCCCTTTTCTCTCTTCTCTCTTCCCTTTCTCTAGGGTAAAATTCGTATGGAGAGAGGGGTGCCCCAAATGAGGCCCTTTTATAATGCCAAATTTGGTGGAAATGGCCCTAGGCTTCCACAATTTCCTAAAATAGACTTATGGGACTCCTTATTGGTGTAGGGGTGGCTCTAACACCCCTCCGGCCACCAAATTCGGCGTGTAGGTGCCTTATGACCCGACTAGGGCCCATGCAAAAATTGAGGATGAACGGATGAACATAAATATGATCTGAGTAAGCGTTTCTGACCTTTAAGTGGTCCTGTGGGGGCCATTTTAGTGATTGAAGTATTTCTGATGGCCCTCTGGCCATGAAATTTATAGGATAAGTGGTCCATGGCCCGATGAGGGGCCTTACAAAATTTGGGAACAAACGGATGCGGGGTTTGGTCGTACGGGTCCGATTTGCGATCAACGGTCACCGTGCCACGATCGGGGCCCAGATTTGGTGGGCAGGCGTTGAAAAATATATTAGACCGTCACCGCAAATTTGAAAGAAATCCGACGGCTGGAACGCCTGGTATCTCGGATTTTATTTGTAAGTGCAGATCCCTAACTGGCATTGGTGGGGCGCATTGGGCAAGCGCCAGATGGTACTTTTGGGTGTCCACTGGGTCCGCAGTCCACGATGGACCACAAGCCCAGTGAGATCTATGATTTCCTAAATTTTTAGATTTTTCTGACCTTCCTCGGTCGCTGGGCGGCCCACACGGGCTGTTGTTAAGTGCAAACAGGCCATCTGGCTTGGGGGCCCGTACTTGGTCCCATCATAACTAGACTAGTCCACCCCAGAATAAACTAACATTGAGTGTTAGTGGTCGGTAAGTGATATTATAAGTTAATAATAAAAAAATAAATAAATAAATTTCAAGGATTTTTGGAAATCCAAAACAGTGAAAATCCGGGATGTTACAATCTACCCCCCTTAAAAATAATTTCGTCCCCGAAATTGCCTAAGGGTAATAAATAAATATATTATCATTTTGTTTGCCTGAGTTTTATTGATTTCAGGTTTATATGCATGGTAGGGTGTATACTAACTATACTAGCCTTGCTTATTATATTCTACCCCCCTTAAAAATTTTCACCCTTAAGGTTTGAAAAGAATGTCAAAATCATGATTATTATGCTTAGTGTTTGCTGACAAAGTTTACCTAAGGGTGGTGTATTCTACTCTTTATGATCAAGCTAATACGGAAAAAATTACGGTTGTAGTAGGCTCAAATCCGATACGTCGATTGTCCACATGACCAGGGCAGACAACACGTAGTATCCCTTCTGAATCCTGATGGATCCTGGTCTTCTGCTCGGTCAAAGCAGTGAGTCCGTTGGTAGTCGCTTAGGATTGAGAATTGGGTCAAGCCGCGAATACTTCGCAAGTGTATGGTCTCATAATTCCGTAGTCTCATCAACCTAAATGTTTAGGGAACGACCCTAGTTGGAAAGTTTAAATCTCCTATTTGTAAGGTTGTCCTTTGGGTTTTGGCCTATGGGTGTCCTCGTTTTAATTTATATCTGATTTGGGGTTTAATAATTATCTCAACATGCCTATGGGCAACGATCATCCTAAAAAGTTTTTAAAGACTCAAAATTTTATTTTTATTTATTTATTTATTTATTTATTTATATGAATTACTATTTCAATCCTATGACTAGTGGGTTAGTTACAGACTATACTTTGGTTTCGTAAATTCCAAGAATGAATGAATAGTTGAAAGTTCAAGGGTATTACGGTGGTTTGAAGTGCTAATAACGCTTAACAAGGACGCAAAGCAAGGCAATTATTAAATACGAGCATTCACAAGACAATCGAGAAAATTTCAAAACAATCCACACATTCATATTGAAGTCAAAATGCCATTAGTATGGCCGAGTTATATCCTACAATATGGATTACAAGCATTCATAAACATCTTAGATGGAAAGGAAATACAACCTAATTAAGCAACGGTCCTAAGCATCCTTCAACACATGCGGTTTAAACCTAGACTCTAAGCAAACTACCGGTCATTAGAGGTCATGCGGCTACTTGTCCGAGTCGGGCGAAAGGGGAGGCGCTTCTTTCCCCGAGTGATAGGATAGGGATGGAAAAAGAAAGAGGCAACGGTTGCTAGAAAAACCATTACTTTTGGAAGGGGAAGGGTTTGAAAATGGAGGTTGGGACTTTGGAATGAGCTAGTATAATGGGTTCCTAGGTTGGGATTTGTGGTTGGATCCTTGGAAACGGATCTTGAAGGTGAGGTTTGGAAAGGGTTTGGGTAATGTTAAAAATGGATTGTGGTTGTGGGAGATTTTGAGAAAGAGAGTTAATGTGGAGTGTTAGGAGTGATAGAAGGAAAATGGATTAGAGGAAATGGGGTTTGGGGTAAATGGGTTGAATGTGGTAGTGGGTAGATTGTTGTTGTTGGAGAGGAGTTTGAGATGGGTCCTTTAGATGGGAAGGTGGTGGGTTTGCGAAAATGAGATTTGAAGGAAATGGTGGTTTTGAAATGTGGATGAAGTGGGTTTGGGAAATAAAATTTGGAGATAGAAAAGAAGAGAGTGAAAGGAGTGGGATTTTGGTGAGTGAGTCTTGAAAGAAACATGTGTGGTAGGAGAGGATGGGGAAAGGTGAAAGAAATGGAGGTGGTTTTAGGAATGGGGTCTGAAGATGGGTATAGGTGGACGAGGAAATGAGAGTTGAAATGAGATTTGGATGAGGGATTTGAGAGTGATGGATGAATGTTGGGAGTGAATGGAAGTTTGAAATGGGGTTTTGGGAATGAGAATGATGGAGGTATGGAATTTTGAGTGAGTTAGGAAGGAGATGTGAGTGATGAGAGGGAATGAGGAAGGTAAGAAAAGAAAAAAGAAATGAGAGTGGGGGAGAGAGGAGGGGGTTTTGGAGTTGGGTTTGTGGATTTGTTTGAGAATGGGAGAGGAGAGATCCTTCCTAGGGATTTAGAAGGGATGGTGGAGGGTAATGGGAGTAGTAGAGATATGCTTAAATGGAGTCTAGATAATCCTAAATAGCAAGGGAAATGGGCCCCACCCATGTGTACATTGAAAGGGAGGAGGGGACCCATCTTCTTGCAACGTTTCTTATACTTTTAGTAACTGGATTATTTTTTAAATTTTTATGATGATTTATCATCAAGTTTTAAGTCATCCCACCAAATTTCATCCCATTTGGAGTTATAAATAAATTATTAAAATTCTAGGAAAAATAGCTGCCTGAATTTTAAAATTTTTGGACAGTTGTCAGAACATCCTAATTTTAACCATATTAAAATTTTTATTTTATTTTTTTCTTATTTTTATATAAAACTAGACTCATCAAGCTTCAATCTGGCTTTTGAATCACTTAAATCGGAGTTGTAACGAAGGAGATATGAATTTTTGAAGTTGACTAAAAATCGCAGAAACTGCGGCGGGGTGAGCACTAGTCGGCGGGGTGGCCACGCGGGTCGCCACGCGGGTCGGCGGGGGCCACGCGGGTCGCCACGCGGGTCGGCGGGCGGCCACGCGGGTCGGCGGGGGCCACGCGGTCCCCTGGTCTGGCGGCGGGGCGGCCACGCGGGTCGCAGGGTGGTTCTTGTCAGGTGTTTTCCCGGGTGCCGGTAAGGCCCCCCGGGACATGCCATATATGAATTTGGGGTAGAACGAGCTGATCTACACAATGGACCTACTGGTTTCATGAGATTCCTCCCAGTTAGGGGCCAAAACCCAGTTTTTCTCCAGTTTCACTATTTTCGGTAAATTTTCATTCACTCCCAAGTCTTTATCCTAGAATGGGTCTGAACTATCAAATTTGGCCTAAGACTATGGTTTCGACCGTCTAATCCCTTAGTTTCGCTTCTATATTTTCTCTATTTCGATAAAATTTCATTCGCCCCACTTAATTGCTCCGAATGGGTCAGGATTAATATGCTTGGTCGGTATTGGCTCATTGGGCTCGGACAAGGGCTTCTAAGTCAATCATCCGATGTCAGGCTCGTTCCTACCAATGTCCCGGAAAAACTAAAGGGGAGAGGGACTTAGACCTAATTGCTTGACTAGTAGCATTAAGCTACACGAAATGGGATTACAATGCTAATCCCAACCCACGATTGGGAATGACAAGTCAGGAATGAGTGTGGGGTGAGATTCAAAATTGACTCCATAGGCTTTCCTGGATGAGCCTTGGATTGAGAGGTATGTCGTGGGATTTCCAAATCCTTGACGATGAACTTTCCAAGTATATTTGGAAGGAAATCCGGAATTTACCTTTAATTAGATACGTTTTGACAGGGCATCATGGAACATGGGATGCGCTCATCCCCGGGACACTCCTTCACACCTACATTCATCGTTACTCTAAAATCCATTTCACCTAATTCAGTTGGCCCCACGGGCCCTGGGAACTTGGCGGACTAAACTAACTAGACCTCCCATTCAATCAAATCAAATTTTGTCGTCAAGTCAAGACCCTCGGATTCCCCTCTCTCGCTACCCATTCCTAACCCCTTGCAAATTCTTCCTTCCGTCTAAAGTTGTTGGTTCAGGATCTGAGATGGTTCCTAACGTTCTAAGTCCATATTGTGTCGTCTAATCCGTATCTTCTCAAGTCAGCGGACGCGTTAGCGAGCTCATGACCCATGGCCCAAGGAATTCCAAACTATCGCTCTGATACCATCTGTAACGCCCCGGAAAATCGGGGGTCGTGCATAGACTCGACTCCCGAGTTCCCGAGTGTCACTTATCATGCATTTATGGGTTTTTATGATTAATCAAATTTAACTGCATAAATTGGAATTACCTGAAACATGAAGCACAATCGCACCAGTCTACTGAAGTGAAGGAAATCACACATATATACAGGTCCAAAAATAATAAAGGGCCACCTAAGGCGTGGCCCAACGGAACAACAAAAGAATGCTATGTCTAAAAATAGTAAAGTTGAGCCCGTGGCTCAGCAATTCCAAATTCGGCCCGATCAAGCCGATGGAGAGCCGCCCATCAGCTGCAAGTAGGAGAGTCCGTCCTCCTCGTCCAAGCTCGCCTCGCCAAGCTCCTCATGCCCTGAGTCACCTGCATCTATGAATGGGTCAGTTGGTGTTTTAAAACACCGTCCCAGAGTGGGAGTGAGTGATCAACTCAGTGTGAACTATTGATCTCAAGTTACAACAAGCATCAATTGTAATATGAACTTAATGAAAAGCAAAGCAAACATTCATCAACACCTAATAACTCTTATTTAAAATGCATGCATGCGGGATGATATGATGCATGCCCTCGCCACAACACTCCCTCAAGCGACTCCATCTAACGATCGCATATGACAACACTCCTCGGAGCGACCTCGACTTCCGAGTCGCCACCCTAACTAATGCGTGCAATGCGATCGTGTTAGCCGAGTTATTAATTAAGTTCATTCATCCAGCAGATTGGGATTCTGATTCACCCTACGTATCAATGCCCTAAACGGTTGCGAGGCCAAGACCCCATCAATGCGTGAGGCCGAGACCTCGCGGTCCGTGATCCCGTCGGGTTCCTCATCCCGACACCAAGCACATCGAGAGTGCCGAAAGGAAGGGATCGCTCGCGGTCACTACGGGAGCGCGGCACCTTACCCCAGAGGCCGACAAATTTCGGACATAGTGTCCCATTCCACCATGCCCGGCTCACGAGGCTGTGGACCAGTTTTAAGTGAATTTTCAATGGGCTACAATGGTTGCAGGGTGGTTCAGGTTCCATACATATGTGAGCAAACATGGTTAACAAACAGGGTTGACCAGACAGTGGGCTAGACCGCATGAATCAGGCGAGCGTGAGACGAGTGACATCGGGTACAAGAGACCCATGTAGTCAAACTACAACCACCGAACACACCCGCCCAAATCCACGGGTCTAACCCTAGCATAGTCCTACCGATGGGACTACCATCTCTCCTCATGTTCCTGACCAACCCAAGGGCGTGAGGGGATCCCTAGCATGCCAACTCTATAAATTATCCACTAGCATAACGACCACATGTTCTCATGCATCTGAAACATACATATGGATACTCCTACAAGCAAACAAGGCATTATCAAGAACAAAGTGCATGTAAGTGTGTGGGTTTGTGAGGATGTAAGTACTTCCTCCATATTACGAAATCATATGCAAGGAATAATGACATCATACATACTATGAAGCAACAATACATGGAAAATCAAACAAGGCATGAGCATGTGATCATCCATACACAAAACCATATAAGAAACAAGATCAACATCATGAGAGAATCAAACATACAATTCTAACAAGCATGCAATCCCTAGGGTTTCTCTAGATTCTCCTAACATAGCATCTAATGCAAACAAAATCATTAAATACATACTAAAATTGGTGCTAGGTCACCTAAGAGCAATAGTCCGCACCTTGGATTCGATGGAGGCTTGGAAACGACCTAGGAGATGTGGATTTCGGGGTAGATCGGCCGGAATCCCTAAAACAACTTCACATGTTAGATTTACAAGCAAAACCCTTCTTATCATAAGGGTTTCAAGGAGAATGAGTGTTGGATCTTACCTAGGTGATCAACGGAATGAAAAGGGCGGTTGCGGATGAGATTTCTTCTTAGAGATAAGGTAGGGAGATGTGAGGTTTGATTTCCTTGGGCCTCACCTCGATCTAGGGTCCACACTCCTCCTTCTTCACTCTCTCTTCCTCCTCCTTTCTCCTCTCTCTTCTCCCTTTTCTCTCTTCTCTCTTCCCTTTCTCTAGGGTAAAATTCGTATGGAGAGAGGGGTGCCCCAAATGAGGCCCTTTTATAATGCCAAATTTGGTGGAAATGGCCCTAGGCTTCCACAATTTCCTAAAATAGACTTATGGGACTCCTTATTGGTGTAGGGGTGGCTCTAACACCCCTCCGGCCACCAAATTCGGCGTGTAGGTGCCTTATGACCCGACTAGGGCCCATGCAAAAATTGAGGATGAACGGATGAACATAAATATGATCTGAGTAAGCGTTTCTGACCTTTAAGTGGTCCTGTGGGGGCCATTTTGGTGATTGAAGTATTTCTGATGGCCCTCTGGCCATGAAATTTATAGGATAAGTGGTCCATGGCCCGATGAGGGGCCTTACAAAATTTGGGAACAAACGGATGCGGGGTTTGGTCGTACGGGTCCGATTTGCGATCAACGGTCACCGTGCCACGATCGGGGCCCAGATTTGGTGGGCAGGCGTTGAAAAATATATTAGACCGTCACCGCAAATTTGAAAGAAATCCGACGGCTGGAACGCCTGGTATCTCAGTTTTATTTGTAAGTGCCAGATCCCAATCTGGCATTGGTGGGGCGCATTGGGCAAGCGCCAGATGGTACTTTTGGGTGTCCACTGGGTCCGCAGTCCACGATGGACCACAAGCCCAGTGAGATCTATGATTTCCTAAATTTTTAGATTTTTCTGACCTTCCTCGGTCGCTGGGCGGCCCACACGGGCTGTTGTTAAGTGCAAACAGGCCATCTGGCTTGGGGGCCCGTACTTGGTCCCATCATAACTAGACTAGTCCACCCCAGAATAAACTAACATTGAGTGTTAGTGGTCGGTAAGTGATATTATAAGTTAATAATAAAAAAATAAATAAATAAATTTCAAGGATTTTTGGAAATCCAAAACAGTGAAAATCCGGGATGTTACACTAAACCTCCGTTCACCTCAGAAATCATGAACGAAGTGATGCCTCAGAGGTTTTGGATTCCTCCCGTCATCCAGTACTCTGGGTCTGGCGACCCATCTGAACATGTGGAAGCTTATCGTTCGTGGATGCAGATATAGACTGCAACTGATGCAATGATGTGCAGAGGATTCTCGATCACTTTGACCGGATCCGCTCGTAATTGGTATCGACAACTCAAGCCTGGGTCCATATGTTCATTCGAAGAGTTGTCTCGGTCATTCCTTACCCAGTTCATAAGCGGTAAGAGAAGCCGAAAGCCTAATACCCACCTGCTCACCATCAAACAAGGATCGAAAGAATCCTTAAAGGATTACATTGCTCGATTCAACGAGGAAGCATTGCAGGTGGAAGACTATGACGACAAGATGGCTCTCGCCGCAGTATGCAGCGGCTTGAGGGAAGGAAGGTTCGCCTTCTCTATAGGGAAGAACCCGGCAAAGACGTTAGCCAAGCTCATTGCTAGAGCCCAGAAATACGTCCATGCCGAGGAGTTCTCTGCTACCCGCAAGAGTATCCAGGTAACCGAACCAAATGGGAAAGGGAAGAGGCCAAGGAACGAAGAACCCCAAGCCCCAAGGAAAAACTCGGATGATCATTCTTCTCGTGATCGCCGACCGAGCAGGAAGCCTGAAGAAAGATTCAGTTCCTACACGCCTCTCAACACCACTGCCGAGCAGATCTTGCTAGATATCCGGGGCGAGAAACTTCTCAACTAGCGGGCCTCAGAGGCGCAGCACCTTAACTCCACGACAAACGCAAATATTGTCGCTTCCATCGAGATCATGGCCACAATACCGATGAGTGCGTATATCTCAAGGACGAAATTGAATCCCTCATTCGGAAGGGGCACTTACGTCGGTACACCAAGCAAGAAAAACCGCCCGGAAGAGGAGCGAGCACGAGAACGCCCAAAATCCGGCCGAAGAACTCATGAGATCCGCACCATCTTCGGAGGTACATCGGGTGGAGGAGACTCAAACAGAGCCCGAAAAGCTCATTCCCGAAGGAGCCCAGAGCATTACGTCAACCTTACCGAACGGCCCAACAAAGAACCACGAGTCAGTCCATGCAGTCTCACCTTCACAGAAGATGACGCTCGGGGGATCCAACATCCACACGATGACGCCTTGGTGGTCACTATGACCATAGCCAATCATAAGGTGTATCGGGTTCTTGTTGATACTGGAAGTTCAGCCGACGTGATTTATTCTGAGGCCTTCGAAAGGATGGGGATTCCACAGTCTCGTCTTAGGCCTGTGAAGACCCCCTTACACGGCTTTGCCGGAGAGAGAGTAATCTCCGAGGGAGCTATTTCCTCCCGATCTTTGGAGAGGGACAACATCAAGTCACCTTGATGGTGGACTTCCTTGTTGTTAATGTGCCATCAGTACATAATGTGATTATGGGCAGGCCCTCCCTCAATGCAATGCGGGCGGTCGTGTCTACTTATCACCTAATGATGAAATTTTCCGCCGAGGGCGGAACAGGTTACCTCCGAGGCAATCAACGCGAGGCTCGGAGATGCTATGCCATTGTGGTTCAAAAAGGGTCTGTAAAGCAAACACTCACCGTCAACATTTGGACCCGCGCGGACCCTCCGAAAATAAGCCAATTGAAGATCTGGAGAAGGTGCCACTCGACGAAGTCGATCCTAGCAAGACGGTTCAGCTCGGAGCATCACTCACGTCTGAGCAACGCTCCGAGTTGTTAACTTTCCTGCGGCGACATAGGGACGTATTCGCCTGGTCGCACGCGGATATGCCAGGAATCTCTCCGGACGTCTTAGTCCATCTGCTAAACGTGGATCCAGACCACAAGCCTGTGAAACAGAAGAGGAGACCGTTTGATGCCGAGCGGTGTGAAGCCATTGCGGACGAAGTCTCGGTCCTGTTGGACGTCGGCTTCATAGAAGAAGTATATTATCCAGAATGGATCGCGAATGTGGTGCTGGTGAAAAAGGCAAACGGAAAATGGAGAGTCTGCGTGGATTATTCAAACCTGAACAAAGCATGTCCGAAAGACAGTTTCCCGTTACCTCGGATTGATCAACTAGTGGACAGTACTGCAAGACACGAACTACTTTCCTTCCTGGACGCCTACTCTGGTTACAATCAGATCGCGATGCATCCCCGGATAGGCGTAAGACTACCTTTGTCACGCACAGGGGGCCCTCTACCATTCACCGGGTCATGCCATTTGACCTGAAAAACGCTGGAGCCACATACCAGAGGCTAGTCAACCAGATGTTCGCAAGACAGATTGGGCGCACGATGAAAGTTTACGTCGATGACATGTTGGTGAAAAGCGTCAAGGCATCCGATCACTTGGCAAACCTCGGAGAGACCTTCGAAGTCCTCCGAGAATATCAAATGAAGTTGAACCCGGCAAAGTGCGTTTTCGGAGTCGGCTCGGGAAAGTTCCTCGGATTCCAGGTCAGCCAGAGAGGCATCGAGGCTAACCCCGATAAGATCAAAGCACTCCTCGACATGAGCTCACCTCGGACTGTCAAGGAAATACAATGCCTCACCGGATGAGTAGCAGCGCTCGGACGCTTCATATCCCGAGCCACCGATAAGTGCCTCCCTTTCTTTCAGCAGTTAAAGGGTCATAAGAAAGCCGAGTGGATGCCCGAATGTGAACAAGCCTTTCAGCAGCTGAAACAATATCTGGGCTCACCTCCTCTGCTATCGAAACCGGAGGATGGTGAGTCTCTGTTCTTATACCTCGCAGCCTCACCTCAGATCACTCCGGCTCACGATCGAGAAGTGGGGAACAAACAAAGATCCAAGATATTATGTAAGCAAAGCTATGGTACCAGCAGAAACGAGATACCCCGCTCTGGAGAAGCTTGCACTCAGCTTAGTCGTTTCAGCTCGGAGATTACGTCCATATTTCCAAGCCCATTCAATCATCGTGCTAACCGACTCCCCCCTCCGGCAGATTCTCCAGAAGCCGGAGGTTTCGGGTCGGTTGACCAAATGGGCGATTGAACTCGAAGAATTTGACATCACTTTCCGGCCGAGGACAGCGAAAAAAGGCCAAGCAGTGGCTGATTTCATCGCAAAATTCACCGTTCTAGAGGAGGGGCAGGTCAACGACGGGGATGAGATAACTCCGCCCGACCTCTCAAGCAACTCACAGGTTATCCCGGAAGCAGGTTGGATTCTCTACGTGGACGGATCGTCTAACTCAAAGCGAGCCGGTGTAGGGATTGTCTTGATCGCTCCTGACTCCACGATTATCCAATATGCCATCCGACTCGGCTTCAAAGCTTCTAACAACGAGGCGGAGTATGAGGCACTATTAGCTGGGCTTAGATTGGCCGCCAGCCTCGGGGTCCAGTCTATACAAGTTCGATGCGATTCCCAGCTAGTCGTGAATCACATCTCCGCTGATTATGAAGTCAAAGAAAACAGAATGATTGCTTATCTAGACGAGGCCAGGAAACTGATCGAGAAGTTTTGGAATTGTACGATTCACCAGATTCCGAGAACAGAAAACGTGTGGGCTGATGCCCTAGCGAAACTGGCGTCAGCCGCAGAGGGAAAAATTCCGCGGATCGTTCCGGTAGAGTTCATTGAACATCCCAGCATCGATCGAATAAGGAGAGAGACGGTTAATCCGGTGGACAATAGTCCGAGCTGGATGGACCCGATCTTTAGCTACCTTGAGTCAGGAGAGGTTCCTTCGGACAGACAGGAAGCTAGACGTCTGAGACTCCGAGCAGCAAGATACGTAATTCTAAATGGAACTCTGTATAAGAAGGGGTACTCACAGCCTTACCTCAGGTGTCTCCGACCCAAGGAAGCAGAATATGTCATCCGGGAAATCCACGAAGGGATCTGCGGAAACCATTCTGGCAGCCGAGCCCTGGCTTTAAAGGTACTTCGGCAAGGATACTTCTGGCCGACCCTTAAAGAAGATGCCAAGAGGTATGTCAGAAAATGCGACAAATGTCAACGTTTTGCAACCGTACCTAGGCAACCGGCGGAAGAAATGACTCCCATGAGCGGTCCATGGCCTTTCGCTCAATGGGGGATCGACATTATTGGCCCTCTGCCGACTGGAAAAGGACAAGTCAAATTTGCCATCGTTGCTGTCGACTACTTCACAAAGTGGACTGAGGCCGAGCCCGTCGTAAAGATTACCGAACAGAAAGTAATCGACTTCGTCTGGAAGAACATAGTCCGCAGACTCAGAGTTCCGAATACAATCGTCTCAGACAATGGCAGGCAGTTCGACAACGACAAGTTCAGGGGTATGTGTAGAGGGCTCGGTATCAAGAACGCCTACTCCTCGCCTCGGCATCCGCAGTCCAATGGACAAGTGGAAGCAATAAACAAGGTTATCAAGCACCACCTCAAGAAGAAGCAGGAAAAAGCAAAGGGTAATTGGCCGGAAGAACTCCCATTCGTCCTTTGGGCGTACCGAACCACGGCTCAATCTTCTACTGGAGAAACTCCATTCTCTCTTTCTTATGGGTCGGAGGCAATAGTGCCCGTTGAAATCGGCCTCCCTACGGCTCGAGTGAATAATTACAATGAGAATCAAAATACCGAGCAAATCACCGCCAATTTGGATCTTCTGGAAGAGATCCGAGAAGTTTCGGCTCCGTGTTGCCGCCCAACATCAGCAAGTAGCCCGATTCTACAATTCTAAGGTGAAGGTCAGACGATTCCGACCAGGGGATCTGGTTCTTCGACGGGTCTTTCAGAACACAGCTGAGCCGGGAACTGGAGCGCTTGGCCCCAACTGGGAAGGACCATACCGAGTGGTCCGATCGACAAAACCCGGATCCTACCACTTGGAAGATCTCGAAGGCCGTCAGCTCCCCCACCCGTGGGATGCTGAGCATCTAAAAATTTACTATCCTTAATAAGGCGCTCCGAGCAGCCTACTGACCTTTAAGGTTATTCAATAAATGTACGCCTCCGAGCGACAAGCCTTTAAGGCCATGAATAAAAGCACATCTGATCGGCTTATCCTTGCCATCAACAAAGATCAAACGGACTAAATTCTACAAAGGCACTTCCCCCTAACTAAGGAGAGGAAGCTACGAGGCGATCGGACTTCCCACTAAGGGAGTCGGACCAATTTCTACAAAGGCATCCCCCCTTAACCGGGAGGGCAAAGCCAATGGGTAACTTCGACCCCCCAGTAAGGGAGTCGGTCCCACTTACACGGAAGGCCCTTCGCCCAAAGCGAAACGGCTTGATCCTTTTAAGGATCAGACCGAAGCCCAAACCGCATCCAAACAAACCAAGGACTCGGCTCGACCATATAATCTAGTTAGCAAGAACGACTAATAAAGGGAAAAGAAGGCGATCCAAAATTGTATCTTTCATTAATCGCTATAAAAGTGAAGTACAAAAAATATACAAATAAAAAAAATGAAGTCTTCAAGAGGCCGGAGGAGCTTGCGAACCGGAGATTTGATCTGGGCTGGTCGCCTCACAGCTGAAGATCGCCTGAGGTCCTCAAGGCGGGAGTGGATCGAGGTCAAGGTCCGGGTACAGCTTCTGGACCTCGACAAGGCACTCGTCGAAGCCGCGTCATAAAACTTGGCGGCCTCGATATCCCTCTCCTTCAAGGTCTTGTACGAATCTATCGCCGCAGCAACTGCCACTGCCAAGGAAGCCTCATCCTCGGCCTTCTGTGTCTCTAGAGCTCGGCTTTTCTCTTCTGCAGCTTCGGCCTTAATCTTCTCCTGGCTCTCAATCAATCGACCAACCTCCTCAGCCAGAGTGTCAGCACGGGCCCTGGCACGATTCAACTCGGGTACTGCCGCTTCGCTTCGTGCCTCGAGGTCCTTTGCGGCTCCCTGAATCTGAAGCAGCTCAGACTTACTAGCCTCGAGCTGATGACACAGATCACTCCGCTCCAGCTGAAGAATAGAAACAGTGTCCCGTAGGACTCCCGCTTCAGCCCTAACTGCCTCCGTCTCTGCTCGGAGGACACCCACCTCGCTTCTGAGGGTCTCGACTTCTGCATCGATTTTCCGACGCTCTCGGACCCTCTCCCAGCATAAGAGGATCCTCGGAACGGACTGGTCCAAGACAAAAGAGTGAGGGAAAAATAATAATACATAAACGACAACTTTTTCAAGTAAGAGAGGCAGGAAGTACCTGATAGAAGACTCCAGCCAAGTCTTCCAGAAAACAGTCGTCTGGTTTGTCAAGGAGGCGCGAAATAGATTCCTCCGTGACATGTCTCGCCGTCTGTCAAACAAGACATGTGATAATCCGGTTCGAACCTGCCTCGGCTCGTGCCAACTTGAGCTGAGCCCGTCTCCTCCTCGGCTTCCGTCCGACTACCACCGGTGAGGGCCGAGCCTCACCCTCGGCGCCACGACAGCCTGCCTCCCCTCATTACCCTATTTGGGTAATCATGGCATCGACCATCCGAATGTTTCTTCTTCCCGTTCGGAAGATGATGGAACAGCTATCAACGGAGGGTTGAATCGTGCTCCCTCGGAGGGAGGAACGATGATGGATGGAGGGGAAATTGCCCCCGTTACTGGAGCAGCGGCGAAGTTAGGGCCGCACAAAGGTGCGACCATATCAGCACCGACCGGGGCTCCGTAGCTGCACCCTAGTAGTATTGGAATTGGGGACACAATTGCAGATGCAGATGGTCCCTCAACCAAGGATGCTGGAGCAGGAAATGGAGCTGTATCCCGAACCAAGATGTTCGGGATAGTAGGAGGAAGTGTCACCCCCTGAGTCGGGACCCTTGAGGCAGAACCCGAAGGACGAACTCCTTGAACGACCTTCTTCCTCCGAGCTACCTTCGCCGGGGGCTCAGCCCTCAACATCTCCTCTGCAGTCAGCGCGATTTTCCTCCTCCGAGAACCAGATGCCTCGGCCATGCGTGTAAAGTAGAATGATTAAGATAACGTCACCTCGGACCAATAAAAATAAACGAGAGTACTCACTGAGTGAGGTAGGGAGCGGCCTCGTCTTGCAAAGCCCCGATCGGTAAAGGTTAGCAGCTGTGATCAGGTCCGACCAGCGGCGATGCTCCTCCGAATATGTCCTCGCCTTGGCTATCTGATTCTTCTGGTCCGAGGAGATGAAGGGCATGCCCCTCGCGAAACCTGCCAAACAAAAAAAATCTTTCAAGAAAAGCTGAAGTAAAAAGCGATGCGTGAAAGAAATCTCAACCCGACCTGGCATTACGAAGCGAGTAGGAACCCGAGTCGACAAAGCCCCAATCTCCGTTGCCAGCGCCTCCCACTCACCCGCGGCCCAAAACCACTTGTTCTTCCAGTCCTTATTCGAGGACGGAAGACCCAAGACGAGCCCTGACCCTTTGCTACCCTCTGGTCGCGAAGTAATACCATGGATCGTTGCCTTCGTGCTTGATCGGTAGAGAGGTTCATCGGCTCGGCGGGTGTCAACGCCGAGTTCCTACTTGGTGCCGATGATGTAGGCGGAAATCAAGCACCCTCCAAGCATTAGGCGTAAATTGCCCTGTGCGCGAGCCCTAAGTAAGCGGTCAGAGCTCGGATGAAGGGGTGCAATGGGAGATGGAGTCCGCATAATAAGCCACATAAAAATATGGCTATCTCCCCAGCCGCGGGATTGCCAGCAGCGTCAGTGGGCGCAGGAGCTCTCATCCGAACGGAGCGAGGTATGTCAAACTCTGTACGGATCCACACCATTTGAGCCTCCGTTATTACGGAGCCCCCTGGAACCAGTTCCGACGCCCGTCCGCCAGGGGCATCTCTGGCACATCGACGACTGCAGCTTTGGGGGCTCTTGTTGCCCCCTTCCTACTGGCCTTCTTGCTGACTTGGCGAGTGTGAGCTCTCGCCACCGTCCGCTTCTGGGGCCGAGGATATAAAGGTACAGCCTCGAAGGGACCTTCGGAGGTCTCCCTTCCATTGTCAGAGCTCTCCGACTCGGAGTCGTCATTATAACCTCTAACCATTTCCCTATCGGAAGACATCTTGAAACAGTAATGCTGAGGATCAAACTCACCAGATAATCGCCGGAGATGGCTTCAGCAAGCGTGAGAACTAAATCGGAAATCACTTCTGTCGAAAATCGTCCTCGCCGGAAATCGCCTTCTCCGTTAAACCACTCAAATGCAAACGATAACATTCGAATGAAGACCCCGGATGGGCCTTTTATAGACTGAAGGAACCCAGCATTAAATAGCCCGTAATAATGGCTATGTCGGAATTATTGTTAGCCGACTCCGAGTCCGACGTGGTGTCATATCATTGGCTCAAAACATGGTAAAGGTAACGATATCCGCCTCGATTGTTGTGTGAGTTAATCCACACAGTACCCGAGCACAGAAACGAGTGCTCGACACGACGCCCCGAGCGCACGTGGCGGTCATTCACAGGTTAGTGACGATACGGAATCTCAACCGTCGCCACGTGTCTGCTCACGATTAGCTCGAAGCCGCTAAATCCCGAGTATGAGACGTTTCACACGAGGACCATAAATGCATCAAGAAACTGAGGTGACGGATCTTCTAAATTACTCTCCGAGCTCATGAGTGACCTCAGAGAGTAGGGGGCTTCTGTTATGGGAAGATCCGAGACGACTATAATTGGAGCGATCGATGGTCTTCCACTCCGAGCGGAGAGTCCGAGCCTCGGAGTAATAATAGGAAGGTGGGATAAGGCAAACGAAGCTCCCATTCCTATTCACTCTTTCCGAGAGCAGTCAGAAGAGAGGATATTCGAGTTATACGGCTGACTCTGAGTTAGCATCTATCATGACACCGAGAAGAGCTAGCTGTACTACTGGCGAACGGATTATGGTCCGGCCCGAGTTGACATAACCAACCGTCAGCTCGGAACGATATCGTCATCTTCGGTGTGGCCGAGCCGAGGCATCCCCGAGAATAGAGGTCCCACGCGCTAAGAGGAGAAACTGCCATGTATAAGTATGCGCTATTATCTCGCCTGCAGATACGCACATTGTAGGGCATGATCTCCGAATCCTGGGCAATATCTCCATGATCCACGAATCCCATTGATTGTGCCGAGATCATCGGATGCGATTCGATCAATGGGAATGTATAAATACTACATCATCCCATGAGAACAGGTACGCAACATCTGATACTCTCTCTTTTTTCCTTAACTTAGACCCAGATTCTGTTGTCCTGACTTATGCATCGGAGGGTCCCCCGGCTTAGCCAGGGTCTCCATTGCTTACGGTTTGTGCGCAGGGTTTCTGATCTGAGACCTGCTCGGAGCGAGTAAAGAGGGAGAGAGGGTTGACCGGATTTTGACATCAACATATATTATAGGATGGAAACTATTCGTTGGTTGGACGGTAGTCATAGTGGTCCAACTGATTGTATGCAAGCATTTCTGATATATTTTTAATATATTATTTTCTATAAAAATTCATTTTTTCTATTTTTATAACATTCTTTTAATACTACCTTACAGAAAAAATGATTCACTACTCTCACTCTCATATGTCACTGTGAGTTACAATGCTCCTAGTTGGATCAAGACATTGGATGGCTAGGATTGCCTAAAAAGCGATTCTTAAAACCCTATCCTATGATGGAATCTAATAAATAGATTAATCAAATTTTTTATTGGACTATTTTTATATATATATATAAAAAAAAAAACAATCCTAACCGTTCATTTATAGGCTGTTGACCAGATGCTTAGAAGGAAAGTCCAGATCTATCAATTGGATTGCCCAAGAGGAAGTCCCAGTGCAACTAGGAGCACTTGGATAATTTCTCTTAGCTGCGTTTGGTTGCACTAAATATAATGAAATATCATGATATTTCATGATTTCTAAGTTAAATATCATGAAATTGCATGATATGTGGTGCAACCAAACGCGTCCTTGCTCAAATATTTTACTTTATTATTATTATTATTATTTTGAACTTTTATTTTCAGCTGATTTGATGGAACCATATTTAGACTGAAAAAAAAAGTAGCAAACCATCAAAATTTCTAGTTTGATGGATGGTTCGGATTTTACAGCACTGGTCTAAATGGCATGGTTTTATATGGTGTGGCCCACCTGAGTTATGAGGGGGCACACATTACGGAGGTCATGCCAATCGGGTCAGGTTCGCAGAGCCCGATCCGATTACAATTAAATGGGTCGGGTAGGGTCAGTCGGGTTTGGACTTGATAATTTTCGTGTGAGTTGGGTTGGGCAAAATGCTGTCGGGTCCGGTTCTGTTCGGGCAGAATTCTTGGCCCATTTACTAAACGGGTCCTGATTAAGGGTGAGGCTAACAGAACGGAAACGGATTGGCTACTGACCCTGCTACTAGCCAATAGCTAGTGGTCGGTGCTCTGTGGGCCCACCATGATGTATGTGTTTCATCCATGCCGTCCACCCATTCTTCCATATCATTTTATGGTATGAGCCCAAAAATTAGGTTGATCCAAATCTCAAGTGGACCGCACAGTGTTGATTGAACGCTCACCGTTAAAAACTTCTTGGGAGCCACAAAATTTTTGGATCAAGCTGATATATTTTTTCCCCTTCATCCAAGTATGTATGACCTAATCAACAGGTTAGATGTCAAATAACCATTACAGTGGGCCCTAGGATGTTTTTAATGGTGGACATTCAATCACTACTGTTTTCCCATGGTGTGGTCCAAATGAAATTTAAATATGTCTAATTTTTCAGAGCAGGCCCTAAAATTATCTTCCAAAATGGATGGACGGCATGGATAAAACACATACATCATGGTGGGGTCCACATAACACCGACCACTAGCGTCACTAACAGGACCCACTGCCATCCATAGCCTGCAAATGCTCTGTGCAGTGCTATATGTTTACATCACGGGGGGGAAGAAGTCCATATATGGATGGTTAAGATCGTTCCAATCAATGGAAGTTTTGAGGTTTGGTACACACGCTTTGGGGACCACGGTCACGATCCAACATCATGGATGGAACCGTTCCATCATGGCCAGAAAGAAAATCCATCAAAGATCCACGTTCAATATTGAAAAGGCCAAAGATTGGATGGTTGGGAGTAATCTGGGAGATTTTGGGAGTTGTGGACGGCTTGGATCATCATAGCATACCTATCCAAAAGGTATCGGTATGGACGGATACTTAGTTGCATCACGTTAATAGCTTGTGTGTACCAATTCTCAGTGCTCCCGAAGTGCATCGAAGTCATTATCTTATTTCAAATTGCCAAAAATTCGTTATGGAAACTCAATCCGAAATCTTTAAACGATTCTGTTATTATTAAGGAGATATATAACAATTGCCCCAAAATCCACCATTTATTTTATTTTATTTATTATTTATTACCATCTACAAGTGTCAGATATGTACTTCAATCCAGACCGTCCAAGTAGTGATGTCTTCTGTGGATGGTGTACCACCTGAAAATCACAACTAGAGAACGATTTTAGCTATCTAATCAGTGGCTATCAAATGGATGGTTCAAAATAAAAATGATCAACAGTCCAAGTCCAACAACAGAAATCAGGTGGTTAAGATCATTCAACCGTTGGAATTTCATCTTACACTTCATCTACAGTGGGCTCCGTAATTTAGACGGTTTGGATTCTATACATGTTGCCACGTGTCGATTGGATTACAAAGTTGTGGAGAACTATCACCATAGTCTAGCCAATGTAAAAATAAGGGCACTTTAGTCATTTCACTTTCTACGTGAGACCCTTCCATGTCCGCCTCTTACACCATTGCATGGGGGGAAAGAGCTATACACAATAACCCAGTGTATGAGCCATCTCTGTTTTCCCATTAAAGCAAAATGTGCACCAATCATGACCGTTCAGGACGGGTATGATCATTCGATGGGTGTGATTTTTGAGCTTAAGCGTATCCAAGATATGGATGATATACTTAACGGTCTGGATTGATGGATGTGTGAATTGATTGGATGATGAGGATGGTATACATATACCATGTTTGGGTGTTTAGGCAATGTGGGTCTGGGATTAACTAATCCAACGGTCAGGATAGAATGAGATATGTGGTTTTTGCACTTAGTTATGATATGAATTTTGGTAGAAGATGTTTCTTTTGGGTGAGTATTGAAATCATGCTGTTCACAGTTACAAAACTCCATGATTAAAGTTATGAAGAAATCCATGCAGTCCATCAAGAGGGGCCCATCTATTCAATGGTCCACATCTATAATCATGTGAATCTCATTAGCTGTAGACATTATTTAGATACTCAATTTCTCTTTCTAAAATTGTTAACTCATTCCATCATCTCTCTCTCTCACTCTCACTTTCATTCAAACATGCAGAATTTCAAGCATAGATTGGAGCGACTCGTCGATCATAATCAAAGAACTCCAAGAATTCAATGCCGTCGAAGAGTAGTCTGCTCGTTTCGATCTCCTTCGCTCTGGTGATGCTCTTTAACTCAGTTTTCTTTTTTTCTTCAGAATATTGAAATGAAAGGGGCATAACATAGCATCACCAAGACAATTGGAACTCTATTCGGACATGTTCATACATAACAATGCGATCTTTTAGGCCATGTCGATATTATCGTTGGGAGCCGTTTATGTTAAACTGTCCAATTTTAATTTAAAATGATAAGACTTTCTTTTTCTCCTTAGATGAAAAAGATGCAAGGTTATTCAAATTCACTTTCATCTCTTATATGATATTTGTTTGAAATTGAATCTTGCATTGAATTAACAAAACCCAAACAATTGTATAATCTGAGGTCGATTGAAATAATCAGTCTGATAGAGTAGAAATGACCAAATTGTAATTACCATCCTTAGATATTCATATGGAGGGAGCAGGCTCTACATTGTAATCTTGCTAATTTCAAGTTGGACTTGAGATGAATGTAGCTAAAATTTCGTTATGAACTACGGTATAGTCATTTCCACCAATGGACTAATTCATTTTATTTAATTAAATAGTGCATCCAATCATGTTTTAAAAAAATTGCATTTTTTTTTTGGTTGTATGGAAAGATATTTGACACCATCTTGTATTTGAATTGGAAATGAATGTAGGGACTAGTTGTGGTGGTACTTCCCCCTTTGGTGATCTTGGCATGGTGTTTTACAGCAGGACAAGTCGAACGTGCCATTCATGTCGTATCCGTGCTTTCCAACGATGCTTATACGCAGTTGCTCTCAAACATCAGAGACAGTGCAAGATCACTGTTGCCAATCAATGCTACCACGCTTAACTTAGCGAGAGTTCTGAATTCATCTCTCAATGCGAACCTATCATCGTTTCTGACTGTTGAGAATAAGGTCTGTAGATATCAAAGCTTCATATGGGTCTTGTTGCACATTGAAATGATAAGTGAAAGAACCGTTTTGATTGTTTATGTTGCAGGTGGCCCTTTATCTATTTCTAGTATTTTCGACAGTACCAAACCTATCGCAGGTTTCATATATCGGAGAGGATGGTATGTTCTTTTCATACTACATCGAAGGGAATCAGACGCTTGCATTGTTTGCCAATTCATCTTATGCTACTACAAATGACTCCATTGCATACCGATGGTACCGTCAACCGACAAACGAAGATACAGGATTGCTATTTGGGGAAGCAGTTGATTCCACTCCAGTCATTCTTACAAAATCAAGTTGGTTTTTCAATGCTTTGAACAATGAAAATGGGTATTCCATGTGGGGATTGGGTTGGGGAAAAGCTCAAGAGCCTTTGTTCCTTTGCATGGCTCCTGTGAAAGATTTTAGAGGCCAACGAGGAGTTATTTCGCTTGGAGTTCCCGTGAAAGTTCTCACGAACTTCATATCGGGGATAGACCTTCATGGTGGAAATGTGTATCTAGCTACTAAAGATGGGCAGTTGCTTGTGCAGACTGGGCCAACAAAGCCTAGCATTGCTTTCGACAATGGTACAATCTCGATGCAGGTGAAAAAATCAGATAACGGCATTGCGGTAAAATCACATTTTAACCTTTCGTGTTCGCTTGATGCATCTTTGGGAGGCCATGATAGTTCGTTAATTGCTTCCAAGGTGAACTTTTTGGGTACAAGATATGAATTTTATTGCACTCCCCTGGAGATAGCTGGAGTTCAATCGGTATGTCACTTCATTTCATTTCCCATGTTATTAAGGGCGGGTTTCAATTCGGTGAAAACACGAAAGACGAAAATTAAACATAGTTGATGATGCGAGTGTAAGATTTATATAAGCATGGAGGAAAGGAAATACCACACACCTGTTTGTTTTGCAAGAGAAAATGGGAAGAAAAAATGCTTTTTTTCTTTTCGCTTTATAGTGTTTGGTTGCAATTTTCAAAAGTAAATCTTTTTTTTTTCCCTCCAATTTTATCATTTAAAATGTCACATAAGAGGGAAACATCTTTCTGCACCAAATGGCTTTTTGAAAAAAAAAAAAAAAAAGGCTTTTCTCCCATTCTGAGAAAAAGAAATATATTTCCCTCTCTTTTTATGTTTATTTGATAAAGAAAATGTCACATAAAAGAAAAATGATTTGCTTTCCTTAGTTTTCCTTGATTTTCCCTCAATCCAAACAGGTAAAGAAAACTAGGAATGGAAATTGTCAGTTGGGTGCGTTTGGATGCACTAGATGGAATTCCAATTTTTTACTATAATGAAGTACAAGAAACCTACTTGCAATAACAGTGGCGTTAACATCCAGGGACTAAGAACTGGATTGAAATTACATTCTTTTCAAATTAGACTTGTATGGAATGTAATTGCATTTTGACGGCCATTCATCGTCACTGATACTAGGAAAGGCCATTACAGTTTGTTCATATATTCTTCTTTTCGGTTGACCGTTTGCAATTCAATTCACTTGTGCATCCAAACACAGCATTAACCCATGTGCTGCGTATGATCTTGAGTGAATTAGTTGTAACTTGAATTTCTATTTTTATCTTGACTGGGTTTTATGTATTTACAGATATCGATATTGGCCTTTCCACACAAGGAATTTGCGGGTGCTGTTCATAGGCAGAGCAAAATAGCGTTGGTATTGTTGGTATTGATGCTTGTCATTGTACTTCTTGTAAGTTTCTTCTTCATTATCATGATTTTTAGAGCGGCGAAAAGGGAGGTATTCCTATCTTCCGCACTTATCAAGCAAATGGAAGCAACTCAACAAGCAGAGAGAAAGAGTATGAATAAAAGCATCGCTTTTGCTAGAGCTAGTCATGACGTTCGAACTTCTTTGGCTGCCATCATTGGCCTCATAGAACTTTGTCGTATGGAAGTTTCCCCACGATCAGAAATGGAGACGAACTTGATTCAGATGAACACGTGCGCACTTAACCTCTTGGGTAAGTTGGATTGAAATATATAGTAATCTGCAATTTCTTTTTTAGTGCATCTGTTGATGCATATGTAGCATGTGTGTATGAGATCGATGCCACTCATCAGGTGGGCCACCATGTATTTCCATAACCTGGAAATGAGGTCTGTTAGATAATTTGGTCACATTTATGAAATAATTGATTGATATTTCACATTCAGTATTCAAATGTTCTTGATTCGGGGGCCATCAACACACATGGTGGAGCAGACCTGATGAATGGTTTGTATGGCATTGGCATGTATCTTGCAAGTCTCCTTAGAAGGAATCCATAAGTTTTCTTGAATTTATGTTTCTCCTTGAATTTTATTCTACCATTTCATGCTTTGGGCATGTTTCAGGCATATTGAATTCTGTTCTTGATACAAGTAAGATAGAAGCAGGAAAGATGCAACTAGAAGAAGGAGAATTTGATATGGCACAGGTTCTTGAGGAAGTGGTAGATATCTTTTATGTTATTGCTTCAAAGAAAGGTGTAGATGTGATGCTAGATCCTTGCGATGCCTCTGTGCTGAAGGCTTCTCTTGTTAAAGGTGATTGTGGAAGATTTAAACAGGTCTTGTGTAACTTACTCAGTAACGCGGTGAAATTCACAACAGAAGGACACGTCGTGGTCCGCGCTTGGGCCAAGAAACCAAATTTGGAAAACTCCATTCTTACTTATGATCAAGGCGGCCGTTTTCTCAACTTATGGCATCGTGTTTCTCACTTGATTTACAAGAACAGTGAACCTTATAATGACTTGGGATCGCTTCATCAAGTTCAAAAAAATCCGAATTCTATCGAGTTAGTGTTTGAGGTGGATGATACAGGTAAGGGAATCCCAAAGGAGAAGTGGAACTCTGTCTTTGAGAACTTCGTTCAAGTCAAAGAACCGGCTTCTGGTGTTCATGAAGGAACTGGATTGGGACTTGGCATTGTTCAATCCTTGGTAAGTAATACCAGGCAAAACTCCATCGTAAAAGACATATTTAGAAGTTGGGTGTTTGTTTTAGCAGGCATATACAATGTTCAATCAAGCAGTTTCTTAGTACATGTGGGGCCCGCCTTTTGGTTATCCAAATCAATGATATGGTAGCCTAATTTTGGATTTGAGATATCCAATAAATCACCCACATCAGATGATTCTAACAGAACATGCCTAATTAAATATGGACCACTGGTTGTAATTGTCCATTTCAATCAGATGGATGAGATCATTTAAGAGGGAAGATTTTGGGGCATAGCTCATCAAATGATGGGACCCACCAGATGATGCTACCCAAAGGTGGAAACCCCACATGTTCAATTGTTGGGTTGAACAGAAAATGGATCTTACTTTGATCTAGCATTGTATAGTACCTCTTCATTGTCATATGCTCTGCTAGTTGATAGCTTGTTCTTAACAGAACAATCATGCACTTTTTTTTTTGGAAGAGTGATAGAAATTTCATTTAAAGAAGATGAAGATGATGAAGGATCAACTTAAAGGCATGGATCACATAACTGAATTGAATTGCGATTTCCTAGTATTCTTATTGAGACAATAAGCCCCAAATTGTAGCCATGTTTCTTTTAAGTCGAACTGAAAGAAATAAAATCGAGATTTGGAGCCTATGTCCTCAATCGGAAAGCTAATCAAAAATACTATTTGTTTGATTTCCCACTTCACTAAACTAGTAATTGCAGTTTGAGTAGATAGTGCATTCACTTCACTAAACTAGTAATTGCAGTTTGAGTAGATAGTGCATTCACTTCACTAAACTAGTAATTGCAGTTTGAGTAGATAGTGCATTCACTTCACTAAACTAGTAATTGCAGTTTGAGTAGATGGTGCATTCACTTCACTAAACTAGTAATTGCAGTTTGAGTAGATAGTGCATCCAAACACACCAAGGGGTCGTTTGGATGCCTGCAAGTTGGATTAGTTGTAAGTCACTTACAGGTAGTGTTTTGGGGGGAAATTTCACTTGTAAACAACTTACAATCTATAAGTCACTTATAGGTGGAAAGTTACATTTGAAAACATGGCAAAGACATGTGCTTTCACTTGCAAGTGACTTACAGATGCAATGGTCATTTTTTTAAAATCCCAACCGTAGGGACGAGATGCACCAGCTCTATAAAGAGAGAGTTGTACTACCCCCCTCTCAAGCGACTAATAGCTTACATCCAAACAGGCACCATGTAAGTGACTTTCACCTAAAAGTGACTTGCAACTAAAAAATTACAGGCATTGAAATGACCCCTTAAAAGTGTTTGAATTCTGTTTTGTTTTAAGTTATTGTATAGCATGTTCTTGCTTATTTTGGTCAGACTATATTCATTTGAAATTATGTTCCAGGTACGTCTAATGGGTGGAGAGATCGGCATTGTGGATAAAGAGCGTGGTGAAAGGGGCACTTGCTTCAAGTTCAACATTTTTGTTCAGGCATGTGAGATCACACGTTATACTAATGCAGAAGGAGAAGAAATCAAGTTGCTCAGGGATCAGATACGGAGTGAGTCGCACCAACCACATGAACTCAGTATAAGTGCCCAGCCCACCATGATTAATATTCAGAGCCCAATGAGTGTTCGAGCCGCAACATTAGGGAAAAGTCTCAGTCAGGATAGCATCCATGCAGTACTCATGATTCAAGGTGATGAAGCTAGAGGAATTTCACAGAAGTGGATGGAGCATCATGGGATCAAAGTGTGGCCTGTTAGTCGATTGGATGAATTATATCTTGCCCTTGAAAAGTTAGAATACAAATTTGCCTCAGCCTCCATCAGAAGCCACTCAAGCAATTCGGCATCCTACAACTCTTCAGGAGAAAGGGAGGGGCCCGCAAGTGCTGAGGTTGATTATGTTTCATCTCCCAATATGGGCAGTAGGGATCCTTACAGAAAGACGAGCCTTAGAAGTGCGCCGAACTGCATATTGATCATAATCGACATGAGTTCTGGGCCTTTCTTTGAGGCATGTTCGATCTTGGCCAAGTTTTTTAAGAACACCCATGGTTCTCGATATAAGGTTGTTTGGGTGTCCAATCCAAACACTCCTAGGAAAGACTTAAGCCGTCTGAAAAACAGACAAGCTCCATGTGATCTCATATTGCAGAAACCTTTCCATAGGGCCCGTATATATGAACTTTTAAGACTTCTGCAAGAGTCTGGAGGAAGTACTGAGGATCACCCATCTGAAATTAGGACAGAAAAATCATTGCAAGAGTCACCACGCTTTACTAGAGGTAGCCCATCGATGCGGTCCGATCAAAGAGGTAGCCCATCAATGAAGCCTGATCAAAGAGGTAGCCCATCAATGAAGCCTGATCAAATTCCATCTAATTCAATAACTTTGCAATCTGCACATCCCACGCACCAAGGAGTAGGAGCAGAAGGTAGTCTAACTGGTGATAAGCCCTTGAGTGGCATGAATATCTTGCTTGCAGAAGATAATGCGACATTAACAAAGGTTGGTGTGGCTATTCTCTGTCGTCAAGGTGCAACTGTTGAATGTTGTGAGAATGGTGAAGAAGTTCTACATCTTGTTATCAAGGCTCTACATGGAATTAGGGATGGACTTTCAAAAACATTCGCATATGATATCATACTCATGGATTGTGAGGTAAGATTATTTTGTTTTGGTACTTATTCGTTAGGATGATTAGTAAATCTAAATGTTCAAATCTAACCTAAGCACTTAAATTGGACACATTTCATAAGAGTCCATAATCAAGAGAATTAATCATGTGGGTCCCACTGTGGATGGACCACTTCATCCTATCCATTCGAATAGTGGACCTTTTCTTGATCAGTGCTAACCATCACCTAAATGTTTTCTACTGTACAATTGTAGGTCATGTCTGATTATTGACTGTTGTGCAGCAAGTCAGATCCTTTCTTTTCTTTCTTGAACTAATTAGAAGATTAATGATTTTCATTAAAACATTCAATTTCTTCTATTCTCATTTCGGGTCCTCTCAAACATGTCTTGCACACACAAATTCTATCTACACCCACTACAAGTCCTGTGACAAGGTTCTCCATGAAGTTGCTAAGGGTGTGTTTGATTGCACCAAATATCTTGAAATTTCAAGATATTTTTCACCTTAGATTAATGAATCATGAAATATCATGAGATTTCATGATATTTGGTGCAACCAAACACACCCAATAGATTTTCTTTAACTTTGTAGACATCTTGCAAAATTTCTTGTTGTTCCTCAATGCTGTATGCGAGAACTTCAAAACGGTTTTGCTCTTAGGGAATCTTCATGCTTTGGACTGTGCACTCCATGACCGTATTTGGATGTAAAAATGAACTGAATCGAAAAAAGAAGATCAGATGAAAAGGAAATGACCAAATTATAATGATGTTTCCTAGTATTCACGATGTGAAAGTAGACTCAAATTGCAGTTTATTTCCTTCCATGTCGTAGTTTGGATTCTCTCATTGAATGCTTAAGAAAACTAATCGCAACTTGGTTATTTCCTCTTACTGAACTGAACTACTACAATTCAATTCAATAGCGTATCCAAACACAGCCTCAACTCTTCTAGTTAATCAATAGATATATAAACTATAGAGACAGGAAAACGTCAGCAGTCCCTACCATTGGTCTGTTGGGACCCACCATGAATAGACCATGCATAGAAAATATACCGGCTTAAGAAAACCAATTGCAACTTGGTTTTTTCCTCATACTGAGCTGAACTATTACAATTCAATTCCACATCCAAACACAGCCTCAACTCTTCTAGTTAATCAATAGATATATAGACTATAGAGACAGGAATACAATATACTCAAGTTTTCAGTCATGGTTCAGTGGTCCGTACCATTGGTCTGTTGGGACCCACCATGAATAGACCATGCACAAAAAATCTACCACATTTGGATGTGCTGGTCACCAATTGGAATTTTTTCAGATGAACTTGTACAAACTAAAAACCCTCCTACACCTTGGATATCTCATGTCAAACTCAAAGATCACATAATTCCTCAAACATAGAAATTTGGTTCATGATGTTTCATTCTTGAGAAAATCAATTACTTATGCTAGTGCTTGCCCATTATGTTTTCATCTTGACTTCATGTAATGGCCCATAAAAAATATATTTTCTCTTTAATTCAAGAAATTCTTTCAGAAACAAGAAATGTCGACTACGTAAGTTTCCTCCTAACTTAAGTTATTATTCAAATGCAGTCACATTCTTTGGTTTTCTAATGTATATGAATTCATTACTTTGCAGATGCCAATAATGGATGGATATGAAGCAACGAGACAGATACGGGCAGAGGAGCGATACTATGATCTACATATTCCTATCATTGCACTAACAGCTCATGTAGTGGCTGAGGAAGTGAACAAGGCCGTCCAAGCTGGAATGGACTTTCACCTGGTGAAACCGCTCAAGCCTGATAGGTTGTTGGAAGCAATCCGCAGCATCAATCGTAACTGAATGTGGCATTGCAAACTATTGCAATGCTGTAGGATAACAAACACACCAGAGAGTGATGTTGTTTGTTGTATGTGCAACACATGAATGTTGTAGTTGTTGGAGACAGACTGATATGAACAAACTCACTAAGATAAGTGTGATGAATACTCTACAGAGTAGATTATGGACTATTATTCTCCTATGTGTATGTGTGAAATATGGCGTGTTCGTATGGCAGGTCGTCCCGCCATGCGTGTTCCATGGCCCAAAGTTCAAGCCATTCCAATCATCAGGTTGGTAAGTCTAAGAGGCTATGTTTCAGTCTGCATGAGTTGCCAGTTTGGATTGAAACTTGGATAGCCAGTTGTGGTTTATTTTCAGTTATATATGCCTAAACAGCGCTGCCTACTGTCATGGATGAACTTGAATCCCCCATGGTTACTTCCCCCACACATGGCATCTGTGTTCAAGATCGTGTAGTCAATCATCAAGTAAGCCCAACATGAATTTATTGTACTCTAAAAATCAGGCCTGTTTGATTATTGTAACAGCCCACGTCTACACCGTATGATATTGTCTGCTCTGAGCAGAGCGCGCACGGTTTTGTTCTTGGGGTTTCTCCCAAAAGGCCTCATACAGTATAGGGTGGCAACTCCACATATAACCACCACAACTTCAGACGACACTTCCGATGTGGGACAAAGTTTCACCTTCACTGTGTGCACAGTAGCCTGCCAGCCACACAGTAGCCTGCCAGCCACCTTGGGGCCCGCCCACGTGTGCCCGCCCACATGTGGCCACAGTGACAGGGCGTCACAATATCCCCCACTGAGGGCAGAGCCGTCCTCGACTCTGACACCATTTGTAATAGCCCACACCCACGCTATATGATATTGTCCGCTCTAGGCACAGCCCGCACGGTTTTGTTCTCGGGGTTTCCTCCAAAAGGCCTCATATATATAGGGTGACAACTCCACATATAACCACCACAACTTCAGACGACACTTCCGATGTGGGACAAAGTTTCACCTTCACTATGTGCACAGTAGTCTGCCAGCACAGTAGCCTGCTAGTCACACAGTAGCCTGTCAGCCACCTTGGGGCCTGCCCAAGTGTGCCCGCTCACATGTGGCCACAGTGATGGGGCGTCACAGTTATTTAATATGCAAACATGTGCGTTAAATGTGCATGGTGGGTCAGTTCTTTACACCTCCAATTTTTCTCCACACGTGGCCCATGGATGACCTGATAGACCTGACCATTTGGACCATGGCACATACATGATGTAGAGCGGGTCGCAGACAGTTTCATGGCCAAGATGGATTAAAAAAGGCCCGGTCGACGACAGAAGTGATCCGGACCGTCGGACCTTAGATCGGGCGTATCTCGCAATCCGGAATGAGTTAGCTGATGCAAAATATATGATTTTGGGGTAGAATGAGCTACTTTAGCCAACCAACCCAGCTATGCAGGGTTGCGACGCTCGGAATTGCGAAAAACCCCTGGATTGACGGTCGTTTCCCTGCTTTAATTTTGTTTTTACTATAAATAGTAAGTTTTAGTTTGATTATAACTCTTCATCCGTCGGGCTTTAGGAGTTGCGCCCAACGTGAAAAGAGCTTAGAATAATTAGGAGAACGGTTTGGTGAAGCCAAATAGGACACTTACTATTTTTGGCCGAAAACCTTGCGCACTAGTAGACATCACGACCATCTATAAATAGTAAGTTTACTATTTATAGTAAGTCGCGGATTCTAGGAGTTTTAGTTGTAGTTTGATTCTGATTTCTTTCCCATTGCTTGGTACCCCTATTTAAAGGGTTGTGAACTCGTTTTTACTCATCAATTAATCAATTTTGAATTTCTTAGAATTTATTTCTATTTTCTGCTTTCTTTCCTCGTGGATTCGAGAAGTCTCTGTGAGGAGTCCAGAGAAGCTCCGTGGATTCAGAGTAGTTATCCTCATCACATTCATCCTTGAGTCGATTGGTATCAAAGCGAGGACTCCCCTCGGGCCAATGGCAAACAATGAAGGTATGAATCAAAATCCTGTGGACGGTGATCCAGGGATTCGTAATCTTTCGGAAAGAATGGAAGCTTTCCACCAGGAGAGTCAGTTGACTATGCAAGGGCTGCAGGCAACCCTTGACTGTCTTGCGGATGCGCTACTTCCGCCCCGAGCCTTAGGTGGTGCTCCACCACCTATGGTTGCTCCGCCACCAATGGTTGTTGTATGATGCAACCCTGATTTCCGTAGAGTACTACCAGTGGTAAACCGTAGGGCTACACCAGATGCTTCAAGTTCTAGTGACGAGGACCTTAATGAGGGTTTTGCCCGACGACTAATCCATAGAGGCGATCACCTAGATCGTGCTGAAAGAGACTATCGAGGTAAGGCTGAACTTCCTTGTTTTAATGGTTTATTACGTATAGAAGATTTCCTCGATTGGCTAGCCGAAGTAGAGAGATATTTTGATTATATGGACATGCCAGATCATAAAAGAGTAAAATTAGTAGCGTTTAAGTTAAAATCCGGTGCTTCTGCATGGTGGGAACAATTACAACTCTCACGAGCCCGCTAGAACAAGGCGCCCATCTCATCATGGCTACGGATGAGACGTCTTTTTCGATCACGATTTCTCCCCAGTGATTATGAGCAGATATTATTCCAGCAATACCAAAATTTTCGACAAGGAAATTGAACCGTCATAGATTACGCTGAAGAATTTCAGCGGTTGGTTATACGAAACGATCTGTCAGAATCTGAGTCACAGAAGGTGACACGATTTATAGGTAGGTTGCGACTAACAATTTAGGACCGAGTTTAAATATACCCAGTCAGGACCATAGATGAAGCAGTTCAATTGGCGGGTAGGGCAGAAACACAACTTGCAAAAGTTCCTGCTCGTCCCTATCCTTCAACTCGACCCCCCATGACGGGTCCCACGCAGAATCCAGTGCTGGCACAAGGAAAAGATCCAGTAGGAGAACGTCATCAACCTCCTACAACCGTAAACCGTGATACGAGGAACGGCTCATCCAGACCTCAACGTGTAGCACCCACAACAGCAGGCCCGAGTAGGATTCCAAATCCTTATCAAATACCTGTCCTCAACGTCCCGCAACACACTTGACTATAAACAAAGGGGGCACTGAAGATGATGTCGCAGAAGAAGACCATGGCTATGATGAACCTGAACAAACCACTGAATAAATAGCAGGTGGCGATGAAATGACAAGCGAGGATCGTGGCGAATTTCTAGTTGTGAGGCGATTACTGTATACCCTACGAAAGAAATTACAATATATTTCGTACTCGGTGCACTGTCAACAAAAAGGTCTGTGATGTGATCATAGACAGTGGTAGTAGCAAGAACATCGTCTCAAGAGTGATGGTGGATAAGTTGCGGCTACCAACGATGAAACATCCTTCCTCGTACTCAATTGGCTGGATAAAAAGGGTGAATGAGACCAAGGTAACTGATCAATGTACTATTTCATTTTCAATTGGTAAAAATTATAAGGATCAGATACTTTGTGACGTGGTCGACATGGAAGCTTACCATATTGTACTCGGTCGACCCTGACAGTCGGACTGTGATGCGACCCATCGGGGACGAGACAATGTCTACGTATTCGTCAAGGATAGTCGAAAAATAATCATTGCCCCTATGGCACCAGAGAACCACCCTAAAGCTTCTAAAGTGGAGGGGGGTTCCCTCTTGACCATTCGGGATTTCATGGAAGAATCCAAGGAAACCGGCGAGGTATACGCCGTAGTAGTGAAGGGCGATGAAGAGGAACCCTCAAATATCCCTCCAAGTTTAAGACTGTTGCTAAACGAATTCAAAGAAGTCTGGCCTGAGGATTTACCTGATGGATTGCCCCCCATGAGGGACATCCAACATCACATAGACCTCGTCCCTAGGGCTAGCCTGCCCAACCGCTCTTATTATCGAATGAGTCCAAAAGAGTGTGAGATATTTCAGGGGTAAGTGAAGGAATTAATCCGTAAGGGTCTATTGAGAGAGAGCATGAGTCCATGTGCCGTACCAGCATTATTAACGCCAAAAAAAAGATAGAAGCTGGCGCATGTGTGTCGACAGCTGGGTAATCAACAAAATTACCATCAAATATCAGTTCCCAATACCACAGTTGGATGACATGCTCGATATGCTAGAAGGGGCCAAGGTGTTCTCTAAACTACATCTAAGGAGCGGGTACCATCAGATTCGTATCCGACCCAGTGATGAGTGGAAAACGGCATTCAAGACCAAGGAAGGGTAGTATGAGTGGCTGGTCATGCCCTTCGGCCTATCGACCGCACCAAGTACTTTTATGCGTTTGATGAATCAAGTTCTAAAACCCTTCACTGGCCGATTTGTGGTAGTATATTTTGATGACATATTGATATATAGCCAGGATGAGACAGAGCACAGGAAACATCTCAGGCAGGTGTTGCAGGTCCTACAAATTAACAAGTTGTACCTCAACTTGAAGAAGTGTAGTTTTTTAACTGACAGCCTGTTGTTTCTAGGATTTGTTGTAACGTCTACAGGCATTCGTGTGGACGATGAAAATGTGCGAGTTATTAGGCAATGGCCGATCTCTACAAACATTCATGAGGTGAGGAGTTTTCATGGGTTGGCGACTTTCTATCGTCGATTTGTGCGAGATTTTAGTACCATAGTCGCGCCTATAACAGATTGCATGAAAAAAAGACCGTTCTAGTAGACCGATAAAGCTGCAAGAGCTTTCATGAGATTAAGCATCGTTTGTCTACAACACTGGTCTTGGTGCTTCCTAATTTTGACAAACTGTTTGAGGTTGAGTGTGACGCTTCATACGTCAGAATTGGGGGAGTATTATCACAGGAAGGCAGGCCGGTAGCCTTTTACAGCGAGAAGCTCAGCGAAGCCAGAAAGAAGTGGTCGACTTATGAGCTTGAGTTGTACGTAGTTGTTCAAGCGCTGCGACATTGGCGGCATTATCTGATTCAAAGAGAGTTTGTTCTGTACACTGACCATCAAGTATTAAAGTTTATTAATAGTCAGACTAACGTGAATCGTGTGCATGCTAGATGGGTTGTGTTTTTACACGAATTCACGTTCGTTCTGAAGCACAAGTCAGGGCAGCAGAACAAGGTGGCTGATGCACTTAGCCGTCGTGCATCACTACTTGTTACAATGAGCAATAAGGTGGTCGACTTCGACTGTCTCAAGGAGCTGTATGCCGAGGATGAGGACTTCAAAGATTCTTGGGTGAAGTGCCAAGAAGGTCACCCAAGTGACCTTCATATACAGGACGATTTTCTCTTCAAAGGGAATCGATTGTGCATCCTCCAAAGTTCTCTGAAGGAGCAGATTATTCAGGAGCTACATGAAGGTAGCCTCGGTGGACACCTTGGGCGAGACAAGACTCAAGCTCTTGTGGAAGAGCGGTATTACTGGCCGCAATTAATACGTGATGTGAGAAAAGCTGTACAACGTTGTCATGTTTGTCAGACCTTCAAGGGACAATCTCAGAATACGGGCCTCTACACCCCGTTACCTGTGCCTGATGGTCCTTCGGAGGATTTATCAATGGATTTCGTGCTTGATCTCCCACGGACATAACACGGTATGGATTCGGTGTTCGTGGTGGTAGATCGTTTCTCTAAGATGGCACACTTTATCCCATGCAAGAAGACCCTCGATGCAACACACATGGCGAATCTATTCTTCAGGGAGGTCGTACGGCTACACGGGGTCCCTAAGACCATTACTTCTGATCGTGACACAAAGTTCATTAGTTACTTTTGGCGGACTTTGTGGACTCGATTCGATACACGACTTCAATTCAGCAGTGCTTACCACCCACTGACTGATGGGCAGACTGAAGTTGTGAACCGCACGTTGGGAAACCTCCTTCGCTGTATTTCAGGAGAAAAACCGAAGCAGTGGGATTTGGCCTTGTCTCAAGCAGAGTTTGCATTCAACAACATGGTGAACCGCTCGACAGGGAAATCACTATTCCAGATTATCTATGGACGAGTGCCTCGCCACACGCTTGACTTAGTCCCTCTGCCCAAGCACCCAGGCACGAGCATTGCAGCAGAACATATGGCAGACAAGATCATGGGCATCCATGCAGAAGTGCAGACCAAGCTACATGCCTCGAACGAAAAGTACAAGGAACAAGCGGACAAGCACCGGCGATAAAAAGTGTTCGAGGTGGGCGACCGCGTTATGGTCCATCTACACCAAGAGCGATTTCCAACCGGGACGTACAACAAGTTGAAAAATAAGAAGATTGGACCCGTCCCAATCATTTGAAAGATCAATGACAACGCTTATGTTGTTGATCTTCCAGATGACATGACGATCTCACGGACTTTCAACATCGCGGACCTGACCGAGTATCATGAACTAGCGCAGGATGAGAACTCAAGGACGAGTTCTTTTGAAGTGGAGGGGACTGATGTAGAGCGGGTCGCAGACAGTTTTATGGCCAAGATGGATCAGAAAAGGCCCAGTCGACGACAGAAGTGATCCGGACCGTCGAACCTTCGATCGGGCATATCTCGTAATTTGGAATGAGTTAGCTGACGTAAAATATATGATTTTGGGGTAGAAAGAGCTACTTTAGCCAACCAACCCAGCTATGCATGGTTGCGACACTCGGAATTGCGAAAAACCCCTAGATCGACGATCGTTTCCCTGCTTTAATTTCGTTTTTACTATAAATAGTAAGTTTTAGTTTGATTATAACTCTTCATCCGTCGGGCTTTAGAAGTTGCGTCCAACGTGAAAAGAGCTTAGAATAATTAGGAGAACGGTTTGGTGAAGCCAAATAGGACACTTACTATTTTTGGCCGAAAACCTTGCGCACTAGTAGACATCATGACCATCTATAAATAGTAAGTTTACTATTTATAGTAAGTCGCGGATTCTAGAAGTTTTAGTTGTAGTTTGATTCTGATTTCTTTCCCATTGCTTGGTACCCCTATTTAAAGGGTTGTGAACTCGTTTTTACTCATCAATTAATCAATTTTGAATTTCTTTGAATTTATTTCTATTTTCTGCTTTCTTTCCTCGTGGATTTGAGAAGTCTCTGTGAGGAGTCCAGAGAAGCTCCGTGGATTCGAAGTAGTTATCCTCATCACGTTCATCCCTGCGTCAATACACAATAAGGCCCATATGTCAAATGGTGCAGATCTTGCACGTATACTAAATGGGGAGAGTAGGCGGCTCAGTATTTCTCATTCAGGAGTTTACAAGGGTAAGTCTATTTCCATGGATAGGGTTGTCCTGGACAGACTACAATATGTTTCAGATTTTGTGTTTGGATATATGGACAAGGTGATGAGAACATCACATCATGTATACTCTTGTGTACGTATTAGAGGAGGCAGGCCGCACCAATTTCCATGTGGCTAGGCGAGTACTTGTGATCGTGATGATTATGGCAATGCTTTTTTTTTTTTTTTTTGTTAATTATCTTAATTCTACTACTTGATCTCACATGTTATTTGATTCATGCATCGGTCCTGCATCACAAGGGGCCCATGGACGTTTACATTTTCTGTTTGGATGATACCTGGAAACCCTTTTCTCGAAGAGTGTGGCAAAAGCATACATTAAACAGATGAACATGCTTTTCCCCCCTAAATCCAGGTTATGTAACTTTGGGTGTTTAGAATTTCTTGTCACTTTTTTTTAAAAAAATAAATGGGCCACCTTTTGGCATTTAAAAATTTTTTAAATTTAAAATAAAAAATAAAAAATCCTTGTCAAAATGACACAAAGTTAGATATGGTTTGATAGCCTATTGAGTTAGCTTCCAAACATTAGCTTTCAAATGAGCTCAAAGATCAAGCAATTGCAACGCCCTTTGAGTTATGGCCAATTAATAGCAAGCCTTTATGGTTGTGACCAAGGTATCATATAACGGTGACAATGGCCGTAACAGCCACCATAATTTCCATTACCATGGGGGCCTTAACGGCCGTTACGGCCATATTTTTAGCTGTATCGGCCCCATAATGGCTGTACAGACCCTTTTTCATAAAGAGTAGCAGTTCCCACTGTTACCATTGTATAACTGTTTTTAAATACCTTAGTTGTGACAAGATCAAGGGCATTTTGGTTACTTCTTATTATATTTAGGTTTTTTTTAGTGGTTATGGCAGATTTCCATGTTGATAATAGGGAATTTGCAAATACCCACATAAAAACATATACTTTGCAAGTAACCACATTGTTAATTTGCCGTTGTTGCAAATACCCACATTTCGCTAGTTTTTCATAACTTCCATTAGCAATTGTTACAAAATGACAAAAATACTCATATGGAACATACGACAAAATTCTCATCCATGAGAAGAACATAAACCCTTTATTTCTCCTCCACATGGAGCATAACACAAAATAATGTTAATTGCAAATTTTCTTTTTTCTTTCTGCTTCTTCTTCTTCTTCTTCTTCTTCTTCTTCTTCTTCTTTTTGAGTTGAAGAGAGAGGTTTTAGAGTATGGGTACTTTCATCAATTTTTTTAAAGAAAGTAGTTTCATCATTGTTTCTCATAATATGCCAAAAACGTTAATGCAGTTATAAAAAAAACTAATCAAAGTTGGGTATTTGTGATAACCACAAATTAATAATGTGGTTATTGGCAAACATATTATTTTTAAGTTGGTATTTGCAAATGCCTTACTATATAGGTAGTTGCTTGCAAAAACCCTTTTATTTAATTGCTGAAGGTCTATAAAAATGTCTCTTTCATTGTAATAGCCCATTATGCTTATTTGCACCCAAAAAAAAAAAAAAAAAAAAAAGGGAGAGAGATTTGGAGTTTTTGTGGGTTGAGCATCTGTTGCTTCCCCTCTGCCATGCATAGCCAAATTAGTGGGCTTTTGGGAATTGGGAATCCTTCATGTAGTCCTGGTTTTATCTTTCATGGTGATCTTATAACACTTACAGATCCAAATGTACACAAAAACATGACCCAGATCAGGCCATACCCATTATATCAACCATGTTGAAGATACTGAAAGGCAGTGAGTGGTAATTTCTCAAAAAACCTTGCCATGCTTCTAAAATTGTTTATTTCTAGTTACTTGCCTGAACTAATGTCATCAGCATTTCCTTTTGGTTTAAGGCTCAAATGAGATGATGAATTGCACATCGCTAACTTTTTTTTGTCAGAAGCATCCCTTAAAAAAAAGAAGAATGGAATTGCCTAAACATCAGAACCTACCTCTAAATTAAATTGCAGCTGGTGATTCACATGGGGCTCTCTCTATAGTTCATCCTGCACATGAAAAAAGTGTAAATGAGTGAGCAAAAACCACCCACGAAAGTCCGTCCATAATGCATGGTCCTGATGCAAAAGGACATAGCTTCACTATCCTCCCATTCCTTAGAAGTTTTGAACAATGGTTCAGTACTGCAGACTATTATTTTGGCGGGGCCTCACTACATGTCTTCCAGATTAGAAGCTCCTATCTATCCATTCTTTGGTCTTTTCTTCACCATCAGTCTGCCAGCCACTGATTGGAATGTTAGGATCTTTCAATTTGGAAGATTTTTTATAGCATTCCCTACAAAAAGTGAGTCCCACAAAATCAACAATCTGGACCACTGAACCAAGGGCCCACTTGTATGGAGCGGGCAGCTCATGACACATCAGGACTTGATTAATCCTCATAACTAGAAGGAATGAGTAAAAGAAAAGGAAACATACATTTATATCATCATCATCATCATCTGCCTCCGCCGGCACGTCTACATCTGCATTTGCCTCCACATCTGCATCTGCTTTTGCGTCCACATCTTTGACAAAAACATCTTCTACAGAAGTACCATCATATTCCTCATCCTGCTAGACACATAACAGTATGAGAACCAAGTTCATTTAGATCACTATGTCAAATCTCCTAAACTTTGAGATTTGTACTAAAGGAGCTTACATCCGAGTAGAGGGCACCATCCTTAGCTTCCTGCCAAAGAGTGAAAGCAAGTTAAGAAAAGATCACACAATCTTAGGAAGAAGAATAAAAACACCATATGGACATTTCCTAATGACAAATACAAGCACCGTCAAAACACATCTCTCTCTCTCTCTCTCTCTCTCTCTCTCTCTCTCTCTCTCTCTCTCTCTCTCTCTCTCTCTCTCTCTCTCTCTCTCTCTCTCTCAATTCAATACAACACAGTAAGCTCTCTCTCTGCCTTATCTTCAACCAAATAAAACGATTTCTAGTGAAGTATCGGGTGGCACCATACCTCCTCTTCTCTCTTCTTTTCTGCTTCATCAAAAGCTGCCTTCTCAGCCTGTGAAACCCGTGATTGAGATAAAAATTAATTGTTAAAATTTTGGAAGTATTGGAACATGAAACGGTGGAAAGTCACATACATCCTTGTTTTTCCCCCACGTTTCTTCTGCTAGCTTCTTTGCATATTCCGGGTCATCACAAATTAAAACGTTGTCAAACAGGGTTCCTGATATTACCTGGCATGGATGTATTGCTTGATTAGTACTTAAAAACATAGAACGATCCTATAAGTACACGTTAACAGATTTACCTGCCACAGTTCGATGCCTACATATTTCAAATTGTGGTAAACATATATATCTGGATCGTACTTGTAATCTGTGTAGTACGATGAAGTTAGCTACTTAAAAAAAGAAAAAAGAGGCTATAGCGGTGGAAACAAAATAAGCTAGAACCTGGATTATCGATCATGGGTGCCGGCCATTTTCCCATATAATTGGGGTTCTTAATATTCTGCAAATAGATGAAAATCAATTACCAAAACTGTAACTCCTGAAACTCAACAATAATGTCTGATTTTGGATTGTGAATTCCCAAACCTTTGGTTTCCATGGTCCTCTGTATTGAGGATTTGGGATGTTCGGTGCTTGCCATTTACCATCTTCTTCATCGTCCCAATCTTCCGGCTGCATGAAATATATTCAAGTAACAGATACAAGTTTGTGAAGCAATTGTGCATGTTGCTCAGAAACTAATTTTCTTCAACAGTACTTCGTTCGGTGGAAAGAAAGTTTCTGGGTCATAAAATTTTCAAATCAGCTACCTTTTCGGCACCAACATCGATTATCTCCTTAAGCATCTCATCATACCCCTTTGCAAATGAAAATAACTGGTCAGTCTGGTTGTAAAGGCATGTTTTAAAGAAGTTTGAAAGAGAAGGAGCTAAATTCATGCATACACAAAACAGTCTTATATGCGATTTTACTTAGAATCATGTTTGAAAGAAGAATAGCCATGACAGTCAGATCAGTTGAAACTGGAGATTAGCTAAGCAAGCCAGAAAATACTAGATGTCTGATTGAGATGAAGAAAAGAAAATTTTGATCAGGTAGATATTGGGACCTGGTAATGTTCGGATTCACAAAAGCTACATCAAGCAATTCTTTGTTAAGACACGCAATCAACAAAAGTATCACTTGTCTGAATTATCAGGTACTTTCACACCTTCTGAGAATTTTAAGAGCCAATAAAAGTATTTCATTCCCTTATTTAAGGACGTGCTTGGCTGCACCAAATATCATGAAATTTCATGATATTTGGTGCAACCAAACACACCCAAAACCATGCCATTTAAATGTAAATGTTCAGAATACAATAAAGAGGAAGAGTTCCCCTTGATAGGTATGTTAAGCAACAATTTCCTTTCAACCCAAGAGATTTGAGTAAATACATTTGTTCGGCCAGACTTCTATGTTAGTTTTGCACCATTTAAAAAATGCTGCTGACTCTTGAAACTCACCACATGGCATAGTTGTAAGGCGATCCAGACTGTTCAAAGTGCCCAACTATAGATAGAGCAAAACCAATAGCAATGAGAATGTGATATTAACCATCTGATCCTACCCTCAAATTTGGACCACTCAGTATCTTTCTTGTAAGCATCCATTTGATAGCCAGTAATTGGATAGGATTGCTCGATCACTGTAGTTTTAGAGATATGCTCTATCCTACAATGGGACCTGCACTTTGGAAGGTCTAGATAGCTGTACATCACTGACACATGTGAAGAGGATGAGTCATTTAGACGTGAAACATTCACCATTTACCTGTAAGTGATTTCAGATTGATAGTGAAGCAGAAAATGCGGTAACCACATTTCGGAAAAGACAAAAACAATGGGAAGTTTTCTTTAGGTGTGGAAGAATACCGGCGGTTTCTTTTGTTCAGGATCAGGAATGTACTCATTATCATCCCAATCTTCTGGCTGTAGATTAGCATATAATCCACCATTAAAATCAAGCACAATGAAGAATGTGAATATGAGGCAGAGAACCTTCACAAAGAAGATTACCTTCTTGGCTTCAGGATCCTTAATTTGCTTTGGCGGGAGTATGTCCCAATCCGTGAAAAGACTCCCAGATATTTTCTCATTATTATCAATAAGGATGCTGTATGTTGCATCTGGCCGGACGATGAAAGTGTAAACATGAGTCAGTTGATCTATTTCACAAGGAACATCCTTCTTTATCAAGTGGTTCTTTCCATCGCGTGAAAAAATGGCATGAACTTTTCTGGTTGTGGGTGCGCAGATATCTGGCCCAAACATGATACTGCGATTCCCATTTATGCATGTAGATTCAGTCAGATCACCTCAGAGGAAAAGAAAAATGAAGGGCCAAAAAATCAGGTAGTAGTTGGAACAAGTACTAATTACCTATAGGGGGTCTCACCACCAAACTTCTTCTGATTAACTTCACCACTCAGCAATTTCATGTAGCCACCGCCACAATCAAGCTCTTGCTCATTTTTAACCGAGAACTGAAAAACCAAGGTCTTATCCTTGTTACTGAACTCAGGGAACTCCGCTGAAATCGCATAGTACCTGTAGTGCTGAGTGGTTTGGATACCTATATTGAATGAAATGATAGATGTCAGCACCATGCATCGAATTACCCATTTCAAAGGTCCATCATGATAAACGATAAAATTAGGCCTTCGATCTTCTGAAGAACAAGAAAACTAGTGTGCAAGAATCTTTGAAATGTGTTGAATTCTGTAGAAGAATCTTCACAGGTGGAGTACCTTTGTCGTTAGGGTCCCCATTCCATTTACCAGCAGTGTGATTCCAATCCCCAGCTTTGTTCGCGAGTCTCTTCCAATCAGATTTCACCCACCGCATTTCCCATCCATCTTCAATTCCACCCATGAACAAATATTAATTAATATCACTCAGGAACACGATGACACATGAATATGATAAGGAAAAATCCTCATTTCCATTATTTTTCAGAGACAGATTTCACCTTTTTTTATACATTTCCACATTTCTCTAGTAATCACAGAAACTAAAACAACCGACCTTTTTAGGATTCTTTTCCATGGATGTCCAACTACCAATAAAACGCACATTTGTCAACAAAAGCAAAAAATGGAAAGCTGTGGCAAATTTTTTTCTTTTTCTTTTTTCTAAACATACTAGTGCAGGGACATTTTCACACCTGGCTCAAGTGGGGTGGCCTATGGGATGCAGGGGCACACTCGGGTGGGTGGCCCGTGTGAGACGGAACCCATGTGATGTGGGACCCATGAGGGGGGTTCGATCGAGGACCCAACCCATGGGATGTGGGGCCTGGACTATGAGATGAAGGGATTGAGTTGCAACGCTCTATCAGTTCGAGCTTTTAGAGCAAGTGGTTAGTAGTCCAATGTCAAAGTGGTATCAAAGCGGGAGGGAAATTACAAGAGAGAGAGAGAAGAGAACAGGCTTCGCCATTGTCTTCGCCGTCATTGACATTATCCAAATTTCGTCCTCTTCACTGTCATTGCCATCATCCAAAATTCATTAAATACTCAAGATATCTGCACTCACAAGACTGGATAGTTGAAGTCTGGACGGTTGGATCTAACATATCTTTGATCGGGACCATTGGATGGTTCTGATCTGGGCCCAACATACCATCAATGGCAAACTATCATCAATTAGCTTGTATATCCCAGATGCACAATCGATTGATCATGTATGTTACCAGATGCATCATTTCCCCAAGAGCAACATAATTCTGAGGCAGTGTACACATGCCACCATATGGCTCTGAAGATAGAAAATACAGCAAATGCAGATTGTTCAACCATTAAAAAAAAAGGCCAAAATACTGTCTACCTGCAATAGGATCTTCCAATTACACAATGCCCACTGTATCAACAGTTTCAGCTTTAGATCCCATAACCACAGGCCCCACTTATACAAGATGGAAAGCTGAAATATACTGTAACAACCCTCAGCCATGCTGAGATTTGTATTGGATGTTGAATTGAACCTGAAGAAATCAACTATAAAAGCTAATATACAGGTCACTGGATAGAAGTTCTATGCAATGCCCTGTTCATGGAACATGTGGAAGCATGTCTTGCGATCAGGACTGTTGTTTTTGGTGGGCCACAGTGTAGATAGGCCCTGTGCTATAAGGCAAGAGAATGAGAATGGTAGCCCACCCAATCAGTGGCCGTGGAAGGAGCAGGCCATATTCAACCAGAAAAACTCACATCAATTGGATGGTCAGAGTCGTCCAATCACTGCAATCTCAAGCCAGTGGCTGATCCAACAGCTGGCCATCTGATCAACATTCCCAAACGCTAGAAACATTTGCCATGTGTACCATGAAGAGAGAATTGCATTGAACTTCTATGCAGAATGCTTATCAGCATTCCTTAAATATTCAAGAAAACATAAGAGTATGATATCCATTCAAATTCAAGAAATACTAAAAGATTTGAGACCATTTCCTCTACAATGTTTGAAGAATAAGCTTATTCTACAACGATGCGTGTGGGCCCCACCATGATGGATGCATGGCATCCACTCCGTCCATCATGTGAGCCAGCTCATTTCTCGTTGCCCAAAAAATCAGGCCAATCCAAAAGTCAGGTGGGCCACACCATGTTTCCATGCCTGAAACCTCTCAAGTCACAAGGTGTGGTCCAACAAAGTTTTGAAATGGGCTGTACTTTTGGGGTGTCCATTCATCTTAGTGGTGCGAATCTATGAATGGATTGGATGACATATGAAAAAACAAAGTGGGCCCCATACACAATCTAGAAGGTTTTAATGGTGGGTGTCCCCATTGCAACTGTACCCTTTGGTGTGACCCACCTGTGTATTTGGATCGGCCTGAATTTTGGTATACAATGTGGAATTGAATGGATGTGCCTTATCGACAGCGTGGATGTGTCCCCACATCACAGTGGGCCCCACATACAACATTGTAGAATAAGCTTATTCTACAATAGTTGCACAGGAACCGTTCTCTAAGAAATTTACAGTAAAATCAACAAACTTCGACCAGAAAATTACAAAAAAAAAAAAAAAAAAACACCAGAAAAATGCAAAAATAATTTTTTTGATGAAGAAATACTAAGGTCTATTTCAGAGGAAAGGTGGGAAAGGGAGTGATCATCTGGACCACTAGAAATTGTAGTCATCGGAATCTCTACCGTATATTCTATGGAAGAATAAGATCTCCACCGTACATGTTCCAGTGTACAGGCGATCTTAACCTTTTCAGCAGTAGACCGGATAATAGATGGCGAGGGGCTAAAATCCAACGTTTTGAGATGAAGAAAAACCGTTTGATCAAATCAAAATTTCCCCTTAGAATCCCTTAGAATGTGAACCGTCAGCTGCTTTTTATTTTTCCCGCGAAGCGATCCTAACCATTGGATTGGCGTTATTTTTGGTCTATGGCACATCCATGATGGGATTGAACTCTTGATCGGCTCCGATCACGAGACACACGCCATGTGAACGGTAAATATTCTGAGGACCATCGTTTTGGGTGCCCCCGAGAACTACTTAACCAGTCCTCTTCTACTGTTTAAAGCAAACAAACAACAGATCGGATGTTGAAAAAATCCTGAAACCTTGAAAACGACGAAAATGCACTTAGAAATTGATATAGGATCAGGAATTCCGGTGGTCCTGCGTACCGTCGAATCGTTCTTCGAAGAAAACGTCTGCAGATGCGATGGAGAGGAAAAGGAGTGCGATGAGGCCGAGAAGAAGATGGGTTTTTCTCAGAATCGCCATTGCTGCGATGAAAAACGAGAATTCGAGAGAAAGCTGTTGTCTTTGGAGTTCGTTGATTCATGAAAATGCATGCAGAGAGGAGAGAAATCAGAGTTACACTCGTGTGAGTGCACACGTGTGCTACATCTGCTCATCAGGTGGGACCCAACGTGACAGCGGATTGTGTCTCTGTGGGGCCCACTGGGAATTTATGTGTCCAATCTACTCTGTCCATCTGTTTTATCTCATCATTTTAGGGCCTCAGCCCAAAATCGAAGCATATCCAAAGCTCAGGTGGACCACACCACAGGAAACATCTTTCTTCCTACTGTTCCTTGTGGTGTGGTCCACCTGATCTTTGGATACGATTCAATTTTTTACAAATCCCCTAAAATGATCAGATAAAACAGATTTACGGAATGGATAAGACATATACATATGTGATGGCCCCACGGAGTTTACTCAATCCGCTCTCCCACTCATCTGGCAGGCCACACGTGCCTGCATTCCAGTTGAGTTTGAACCATGGGTCATTACTTTTCAACCGTCCCTTAAATTCATTGGGTGGGCCCCACACTGGCAATCTTGTAGAAGCAAGTGAATGAATTCTACGACTTATTAATGCGGCCGAATTACTTGTGAAATAAACTTATCTACCGGGACCCGCGGAGGAACCGTTGAGAAAAACTTTTATACTCTTGCAGAGGGCGATGGATGATACACAGTCTCTGGGAGATTACTTATAAAATTGCATACGGGAATAGAAGAAGTTTATATTAAACATGGGTCCCATTTTATATGAAAGATTATGCTATCTCACCATGGGATTGATGTGTACTTACTGGAGGTTTAAATGAGAAATATCCTATGGTTCTTAAAAAATAATAAAATAAAAAAGTTCACTAATTAATGGTTAAGATTCTTTCGACGAATCTGATTTTGATACTATGACTTTAAGGTTTTCATAATTTAGATTGTCTATCCTGGCTTAACACATGATACATTTACAATTTTCAACTGTTTGCTAACAGTATATAATTAAATAAATAAAATTCACCCAAAATATTTTAGTCACATTTAACAAGCAGAGTCCATAATATGGGCTTTATTTTTAGAGCGGACAGTTGTAGATATCATTGTTGAGAAAGATATTTCCAAGTATAAAATAAATAAATAAAAATCACCCAAAATTTTCTAATCACGTTCGTATAAGAAATTCTCGCTGCAATATTATATAAAATTGTAATAATTAATTATAAATTCTTTTACTTAACTCTTATTACATTGCCTTTGACTATTAAATTACATGTTTAAACAATTATGATAAAATCATAATGATGTTTCTTTGACATATATTAGTACTGCAACTTATAGTCCCCTTTTTAAAATAAGTTTTGCATGAGTTTCTCACTGAGGATAAAGTAATAGGTGGCTCTAGCCGTCCCATTTTAATGTTTATGTAAAAGCCATGCCAACTATCAAGCATGTATCTTAAAAGGGCTCAAAAATTAGCTTGATCCATGATTCAAGTGGACCACACAATTAGGAATAGTATACAAGGTAATGCTTATCCTCTAAACTATTTTTCTCAATATGACTGATGTGAATTTCATATGGACCTTTTTTTGGCTCAATGCTTAAATTTCGGTGTCTCATATAATGATTGGAGTGGATTTCTTATAATAATTACAGTCCGTCCTAAAGAAATCAAAGGTGGGCATCTCTCACCATTGACTCCATCAGTATAGTCCACGTGAATCACAAGTTAACCTAAGATTTTAGACTTTGGCTTAAGATTATACATCATTCAAATATACACAAGGGCGAGCCCTTAAAAAAAAAAATAAAAAAAAATCAAAGGTAGCCCTTCCAAATGTTTCAAAAATCATGCATGTGGAATTTGCTCCCATTATTAGATGTTTGATTCAACATTTGGCCCACAGCCAAAAATCAATTGAACATATGATTATACATACTATACCAAATGAAATAATTGGGATAGACGACTACCCTTGATTTTTAAAGAGCCCATTGTGATAATTACATAAACCTACTCTAACAATTAAATACTATGACCTAAAAATATAATTACATGCATGATTCAAGTGAGTTGTACTAAGGGAAATAGTTTGGAGGGTGACTAATCCTATAAACTATTTCCAATAGATTAGTCCTGATTTAATGGGGCCGAAATTTAGACTAAAATGGATTGACCCATCATGTGGTTAAGTTGGACTTCACAGATATTTCCTCCAATCATAGCCTCTACTCAAATTGTCTAATTTTACTAGGATTTACCTTGAATCTGATATCATTCTGTCCTTATCAATACCGAATAATCAGACTAGCTCACATGGTGTTGTTGCCATTGTAGCAGCGAGCCTTGAATAGATTCGCCTCTTTCCAGTCTAAGGAACTCTTGGGCTTGGGCTTGGGCTGGACTATTTTGATGGTTTATCACCGGGTTAAAGTTGGACTTATGTTAAACAATGCAGTAGGGGTGCACATCTAACCGGTAGAACCGTGGGACCGAACCAGAACCATTGGATCGGTCCAGTTTAGTCCAGTTCTAGATAGCACCGGCTCTGATTTCGGTTCCAAATTTGGGAGAATTGTTGGATACGAATTGGTTTCAATTTAAGGCCTTTTAAAATCGAACCGAACCGTGACCAGAACCATATATCTGAACCGTTACCCGAACCGTCAATCCGAACCTGCCTTTACTTAAAGAAAAAAAAACCCCAGGTGGCGCCAGGTATCCCGCGCTGTTCTTATCCAGAATGAAAAAAGTGATGGTGTTCGGTTTGCCTCTATCGGTGCCTGAGATCCAGCGCATCGCCAGCCACTGGGACCCACAAGACCAGTAGCCCAATGATCGAAGCCGTCCATACTATAAATAGTTAAATACTAGCATAAAAAGTATACAATGATTACAAGATTGTGACCATCAGTATCTCTAAATGAATTTAGAGCAATGGAAAGAAAATTTTCAATGGCTCCCAATTAAAATCTAAACATCAAAGGTTGAAACATCTATGAAGCTTAACCGTGGAATAATAGCTTACCTATAAGAATAAAGAGAAAATAAACGGTTCAAATCATCATACCATCTCAGCATGTGGGCCGCAGTGGGCATAGACAGTACTTAGATCGTTAGTCGCGACGGAGGCAAAACAAAAGACTCACTGATTAAAAAGTCTCTACTCTCTCTCGGAGTCTCTCTCGTCGCTGCCGCCCCTGCCAGCCCTCTCTCTCGGAGTCTCTCTTGCCGACTGCGCCCCTGCTTGCCCTCTCGCAGAGAAGAGTCTTTCTCGCCGAGACGCCGACTGCGCCCCTGCCCCTGCCCTCTCTCTCGCCGACGCTGACTGCGCACACGCCCCTGCCCAATCACCGTGCGGCGCCCTTCCTCTATGTATTTCTCTCTCTCTCTCTCTCTCTCTCTCTCTCTTTCTCTCTCTCTCTCTCTCTCTCTCTCTCTCTCTCTCTCCATCCGTCCGTCCGTCCGTCTGTCTGTCCCGTTTTCTGGGTGGAAATGAGAGATTGATTAATCTATGTTTTTTATTTTAGTTTTATTTGCTGGAAGTGTGGAATTCGATGGATCTGTCCGAGTGGAATTTGAATTTGCTATTCTAGATTTGTCGGTAGAAATTTCTGTCTCGGGATTGTAATGGCTGTGATATAAAATATGGCATGAGTTGGAATGGGGAACGATCTGGACGGTTCATCCCATGGGCTCCGCTGTTAGAAATTTCTGTCCCAATGGTGTTTATTTATTTATTTATTTGTGCAGTGCTGCTGATCAGATGGTTGAGATCATTCGCCCATTGGGTTTTTTTTCTTACTGTGGCCAGGCCACGCAGATGAATGGTTCAGATCATTGTCTATTTGTATCTCTCTCTCTCTCTTGCCCTCCCATTCTGCTTCTGTGATAATATACGGTTTGTTGCAGGCTTGCAGCAAATCACCTCCTCTGTACAGATGCCCAGAACCGTGGAACTGATCCGGAACCGAACCGTTTTCATGGTCCGGTTCCAGTTCGGTTCCAGGGTGCCAACGGTTCGGTTCCGGTTCCAAAAATGGTAGAACTGTTAGGAATGGTTCTGTTCCGGTTTCACCCCAAAACCGGACCAAACTGACCCGTGTGCACCCCTACAATGCAGGCAGACTTTGTGCCTGAGACAGAACTTGGCCTGGCCCTAACCCGGCCCATTGGAAAACTACTTGACTCAATGAAATGTAGCCTGAGATTTTCTCTCTATGGCGTCTGCACTTCAAAGAGGTATGTATGGTTTTCTTTTCTTCTTCTTCTCTCTCTCTCTCTCTCTCTCTCTCTCTCTCTCTCTCTCTCTCTCTCCACGAATAGGAGCTTGAGATCAAGTGCAGAGCTCTTCCATGTCGTCGTTGCTGCAGCAGCAGCTGTTTCTCACAAACCCATCTCTGCAAAAACCCCTTCTCTTAAAAACCCAACACCCCATTCCACACCTTTCCCAAAAGACTCCTCTCTCTCTCTCTCTCTCTAACGTTTGAGATATGATGCTGTTTACAATGATCAGGGATGATGGTTTCAATGTCTAACTGTCTGGGTTTTTAATTGGTGCAAGTGAGATCATGGTTCGACGATTCAAACCTCAAACCGTTGAATTGATGGGCCTCAGATGTCCAATGCACTGAAAATTACCCTGTTGGAATATCTTAGAGCTATAGATTTTGCAGCCTTTTTTCAATTGAATGTGAACTGTTGCTGTATTTGTTCTTTACAGTCTATTTTCTGACCCACCTATTGAAGTTTGGATGATTATAGTATGTGAAATTTGGAGAAAATAAATAAATAAAATCGAAATAAATATAAAAGGAAAAAAAAAAAAAAAACAAAAACCCTCAATGTCCAAGGTATTTTTGTGTGGGCGGATGGGAAAAGGAGCCGGTGATTCATTTTAACCCACGTATCTTACAGGGGAAAAGAAATAATGAAACAAATAAAAGATGAGGACATGCTTCGAATAGTGATCATATGGTCAACCATATGGATCCATGTTCTATATCCAACGGCATAGATATAAATTTCTATGGTTAGGATTATTCCGTAAGCATCAGATCATATGACCATTCCTGAGTTCTCAGAAATTACCAATTCTGGAGGATCTTCATGTGAATGATTCAACTAGCCTACCAAATGAACACCCCAAATTGCGGTCACATGCATGGCCATAGTACCAATCCCTGGGAAACCCCTCGTCGCCTACTCTTAAAACCGAAACAAAAAATGTAGCTGATCGTGACCAATCCCAACATCTAGATGCCCGATTGAAACATTGTTCGATCGCCTGGTCCTTTGATTAAACAACAATTGATTCACATTACTGAACTTATAGTTGTAGAAGTAATCTAGCCTAGTATTTTAAATAGTGAATAGCATGTGGTGTAGCGTTCACCCCATTGAAGCATGAGGCATAAGCTACATAGCATAAAGCTACACTCTATTTCTAGATTTTTAATCAAGGTGCTTGGTTGCACCAATGTTATGATATTTTGTACCAAATTAGACTGATTAATAATGAAATTTAACAAAATTTCATGATATTTGGTACAAAAAAATGCAATCTAACGTAATAGGGAAGGGCAATGACTAAATATAAATATAAAGAAAGAGCATTGAAACTAATTTAATATTATTATTTATATTATTTTACTAAAAGCATTAAAAGGCCAACTAATTTTTATTGGAAATAGAAAAATGTAACAAATCATTAGAAACATCATGTGAGCTACGTGGCGTGTAGCATAGTCTATGTAGTGTGTAGCATATGCAAATAATCAATTTTCATGAGCTACATAGTGTTAAGGCTATGCTACGCTCCGTAGTGTAAGCTATACACTATATAGCGTAGCAATTTAAAACATTGATCTGGCTCATATAGCAGGGTGGTTAGGGTCATCGTCTAGTTCAAGAACAAATTTGAGATGTCGACAGCCTTGGTGTAAATGCCAAAGCACTTGACATTGGTGGTGTGGGATCCATCATCATGGATGATGCCTCCGGGGGTTAGAATGGAAAGTGTTACGAGGGTCTGGTGGACATGAAGCACAAAAATGCAATGTGCTTCCTGTCATTGATGAATGCAACTTTCTTCTGATTATAATCTAGTATGCTGGGGATGAGACCGTTGATGATGCCATGAAAGTTGAAGATTCTCTAGAAGAGGGAAATGTAATTGCTCTTTCGGGAGGACAGGGGATAAGATATCATTATGGTGCCCTGACTGACCCAAAGACGCTCCAATGATGAAAATGGCCTATAGAAGGGCCGCTCCAATGCTTAACCATGCAACTCATATATTTAAATTCTAAAAGATATCAATTCTATGCAGGTCCTGCCATGTGTGCAAAATCTAAAAATGTGATGTGGAGAGATGGATATACAGTATTCTGGTTCTTCCGCATCGTCGCCTTATCAGAAATTCTGAGCCTTTCCTTTCCTTCTCTTTTATTGGTTTTTATTATTTTCTGATCTTCTTTAAAATATGCAGGTTGAAATGGATCAACCAACTGATTTTCTAGTCCGTCACAAAAATCTCTCCGTGGATATTAAGGTATTTTGTTCTTTTATATTTTTGTTTTCAATTTTATTGTATTTATCTCAAAATTTCACATAATCATGCAAATTTTAAAAAATGAAGGTAGAGAAATACGAGGAGAGCCAGTACTTACTGCCTTCCTTATTTGCACCCAAACTCCTTTTTTTTTTTTTTTTTTTTTTTTTTGGAGATTTCATGAATTTAATTTAAAGAAGAGAAAAAGGCGAAGATGAGGGATTAATGCCCCAAAAATTACAAAGATATAACACAAAACTAAGAAAAAGACTATAGGGCAGCCGGTAAATTGCTTAAGACCAAGCCCAAGAGACCACATCTCCTTTGACCTTTCAAAAAACTTCAACAGTGCTGCTGAATTAATTCCAGGAGCTTTCCCACATTGCTTACAATGTATAAATAAGTGGCACTAAGTCGGCATCCCAAAGACACATGATACATGCATTTTTTATTTATTTTTATTTTTTTTGAAAGATCACAATAATTATATTAAAGGAAAAAAAATAAAATTATAGAAAAAGGATAGAAAGGCTGCTGAGAAAGCAGACCCAACTAAACTCCAAGAAAAAGGAAATCACAGCCCTTAAGGCAGTCTACATGAGCAGCCCATTCTATCACTAGACATTTAGCCTTACTAGCTACAGACTCAACAGAATTTGAGACATCCTTAAAGCATCTCCCATTTCTTTCTTCCCAAATGGACCACCAAACTGCGAGAATAGCCATTCTCCATAACCAAGTCCTCTACTTGCCTAAACTGACCCCATGCCACACTTTTAGTTGTTGACCCGCCGAACCAGGGAGGCACCAATTGATTCTGAACCGAGTTAAGAATTGTGATCAAATACGGTTGATAAAAGGACAGTGAACGAGAAGATGGTCAACCGATTCTTCATCCAACATGCAACAAAGACAGACATTAACTATAATCATCCCCCTTTTTCTCAGATTATCAACCGTGAGAATCTTCTTCTTACCAACCAACTATCCAAAAGAAGCAATCTTAGGAGGGACAGAATTATCACATGATACATGCATTAGGAATGACCTTGTATCCCTTTCATAATTATCATCTGTAAGCACTTTATTTTGCCTACTAACCACACAAATGTTGTGACTTTAGGAATGAACTTAGTCAGATCACCAGAAGCCTTGCCGGATGAAGAACACAACGAAGCGTAGAAACACTTAATAGGAAAAATCCCAACCTCTCTAACCTCCATGTCACTGTCTGTATCTGCCGCAAATGAACCCTTGCTTTGCAACCTCTCAATAAGTCTCATCTCGTCCCCCATCTCATCCTCAATTAAGATTCTATGACAAGGATGAGACCAAACCACTCGATCTCCCATGATCTTGAAAAATTGGGAGATATCCATCTCCCTCTTGGCAACAACACTAGCCAACCTGGGAAAGCCAAACAAAGAGGAGAGTCACCACACTGAGGATCCTCCCATTATTGAACACAAGATCCATTACGCACCATAAACACTATTTCCTTCTTGAAGTGATCGATGATTCAAAAAATGCAATCCAATCCTCCAATGCTCTTTGTACATAGAGGAAGATTTACTAATCTAGCCTCTTACTTCTACTCATATTTGCAAGCAATGTTTCTAAAGATTCTTCCTCGCCCCAGATCTCCACAACCATTTCTCTAGTGATGCAAGATTCATTGCTTTCAAGTCCCTAATGCCGGTGCCACCTTATTGGGATGCATGCACATATGCCCCATTTCATAAGATGAAATTCGTGTTTATTTTCCGAATCTTGTTTAATCTGCTAAGTACAAGGGTTAAACATTGAAATTCGTGTTTATTTTCCGAATCTTGTTTAATCTGCTAAGTACAAGGGTTAAACATTGGAAGATAGACATGAAATACAATGGCATATTCAACATGGCTGCTTTGATGAGCGTTATCCTTCCTCCAAGTGACAAATACCTACCCTTTCATCTCGAGAGTTTCCGCTCAATTTTCTCCGCCACCTTTTCCCTTAAATGCTTAGTTGGCTTCTCTATACACAAAGAAAGACCCCAAATACAAAAATGGAAGACTTCCAGCCTTGCACCAAAACACCCCAGCTAGTCTTTCAATTTCCTCAGGAGCCAACCTGATGGCAAAAACTTTACTTTTATGGATATTCACTTTAAGGCCCGAAACAACTTTGAAGCATCTCATGATTTCCTTGTACTCTACTTACATCAATTTCTAAAGATGAATATATTTGATGTGTCTATGGGTCATATCCGCATGTTCTCATATGGATTCCTAAAGATGAACAGCACCGTAGACCTATTTGATGTGTATCCATGGCTTTTTTTTTTTGTACAAATTCTCATATGGATTTGTGAGAACCATTTTTAGAAAAGGAACTGACATCTACACCCATCCCTTCTGATTTGCACACACTCATTTTTCCATTTTTGGGATTGAAATAGTTCAGCTATGAGCTGTTTCAATTCCAAAAGAGGAAAATGGGTGCATGCAACTCAAAGACAGTAGGTTTAAATACTGTATTCCTCTATGCGGTTGATGGAGATTGATTGATGTGTTGGGTTTAGATTTCTTCAACTACATATCTAATTTGTGCAGATGCTTAGGTGTATTTGTTTGTTAGCAAATCTAGGAGAAACCCATCTTCGCAGTGCGGAAATATCAAATCTGTTTAGTGATCCAAACCCTTCACATAATGGGCCACACTGTGTATGGGAGATACCCCAAAGATCTTCCCTTAATATGGTCCTAATAATCCAACAGTTTCTCCATTAAATGTGGGCTATTGCTTGTATATTTCCATTAGAAAGCCATCAATCTAATGGCTAGGAGTATCATATGGGGGATTGGGCACAGCCCATGCTGATATTGCTGCAAAAGTTGGGCCTGTCCTATACCCCTTGTGGGTTAGACCAAATTAAAAAAAAACAACAATAACATTTTTTTTTTTCGAGCATGATATAAATCCTCTCTAAGAAACAGGAGATGCACGTGGTAGATGGAAATGTGATTTGATGGATTGGGTTTTTATTTTGTCAACTACATGAGTACAGACCTGAAGAAAAATCCCATGTGTTTTATAATACTTATCATGAAATTAAGAAGACTAGGAAACGCCTTTGTTTCAATCAGCAAGAAGAACTTGAAATTGACATGGATTTTGGAGATGTGGTTTGTCTTTCATGTTACTTTGTTCCATTTGTGATCTTTGCCTGTTGCTTTGCAGGGAAATAAAACAGACGTAGTGCTCTGCAGCTACGATGATCACTTTCTAGTAAGTTTTGCATTGCTATTTGTTAAGGTTGGAAGCATAGATAGAGACGTTCCTTATATTTCAATGACTGTCCAGGTTATGGCGACCCAGATAGGGAGTATGGGAACAATACTAAATGCAAGGTCATCTCTCTCTCTCTCTCTCTCTCTCTCTCTCACATGTGCCGCTAGATGTGTCAGCACATATCAACCTGGCAAATGTGGTGGACATCAGAGCTATGTGTCAGATGGGTTACATTGTGTTGATGACCTAGTATGATAGTGAGGGGTGTACATTGAGTCGAACCGAGTCGAGCTGGCCTCAGCTCGGCCACTGGCTGACCTCAGCTTGAACTCAGCTTGGCTCGGTGCTCGAGCCTGACTGGCCAGCCCGGCTCGGTTCGATCAGCAGCTCAGGCCAGCTCGGGTCGAGTTCAAGCCAAGATCGAGCCGAGTTCGCCATTGAGGCATTTCCACAAACACCTGAACTGCAACTTCAAAATCCCACTGTTTTACAAACAGAGGCAATGGTTTTACAGGTATTTTATCAAACACCTTCTAAGCAACATAAAAACCAAGAAAAACAAAGAGAAAAAGGGTATTTGTTTCATGTACATACCTTCCTTGCCACCAGCCACATTTCGTTGAGTCATTTTATCAAACAGTTGGTGAGCAACATCAATGGCAAAGTAACCGAGTCACCGAACTGGTTCGATCCGAGTTTGATTCGAGCTGGGTTCGAGCTGGATTCAATCCGATCCGAGTCGAGTCGAGCTAGGGCCTGCTCAAACTCATTTTCGAGCTTAAAAAATCAGCTCGATTTGGCTCGAACTCAGCTTCGAACCGAGTCAAATCGAGCTTTTTCGAGTCGAGTCGAGCGAGCTGACCGAGCTAGCTCGGTTCGTGTACAACCCTAATGATAGTCAGCTCAGTGCACTCATTAGGATGGCCACACATCTATGTTGAATGTGGAGTAGTTGCAACTTTATTCAGTGTTCAGACATTTAATTGTTTTCATATATCTAGTTTGATGAATGGACCTAGCTGTTTTCAGTGAGCCTGTCTATGAGGTTGGGCCCACCTGATGCCCATTATATGTGCCCGGTTGGAATGCTTTGCAATGTATTAGAGGTGCCTATGGAATGACATGTGTGCTTAATGCTGGAGAGATTTTGAATTTACCTTGACCAATTTAATTGGAGATTAGGAGCGGGTTAGTTATCTACGCTATATATAATGCAGCTAGCTTTTGGACCATTGCAAATAGTTTTACTAAGGTAGAGAACTTTGAATATTGAAAGGCTATAGGAAGACATTTTAAACAAAGTTGGAACTATTTTGGGAACTGAAAAATATGTTTGATGTCCATCGTATATTTTAGATTTCACCCTCTCTATGCCTTTAAATGGCCTAGATTTTACCTACAACATATCCTTCCATGCGAGTAGCCTACTCTCTTCTTCTTTACGTGTAGCTCACCCCGACAGTACTATTAGGGAGCTGTGCAACAAAGGTTGTATTGTGCCCACCATGGTAGCTATATGAAATCCACCCCATCCATCTATTGTGCTACCTCATTTTAGGATGTCGGCCTGAAAGTGAGGTAGATCTAAAACTTGAGCGGGAGATGCTCTGGAAAAGGTGGGGTTGGGTCACCCACTGTTGAAAACCTCCCTTCCCCCGTCTGTAGCGTGTACCTGCAGCCTTTCCCTCTGCCTCTCTCATTTACCTTTTCTTCCCTACTATCCCTCCATGTACATTGCACATCACATACCCCTAGTTTTTATGAATGATCTTTTTTTCCCTTATAAAAAGGAAAATACATGCATCATGGGCAACAAAAAGATTTGCCATATAAAGCGACCATTTTGACTCTCCCCTCTTCTGCAAGGGAGTCCGCTATGTCACTGGCCTTTTTGTAATACATAGCAATGCAAAACATCTATTCTTGACAGGAAGTTGCCAATCTTGTTTTTCACGAAGATGATCTCCATGGTTCAGAATCAATTGAACCTGAATATATTGTAGGAGTCCTTTTACCAAAGTATATAAAAAAAAGTCAGCAAAGATCCTCCAATCTTCAATAGGAGCCCGAGCTTCCACATCATTTTAGTTACCCAATCCCACTTGACCAAAGAGGATCAAGTTCATCTCCCCCTTATTCATAGCTCAATACGTCTCCATTACCAGGAGGGCCTGGATTTCAAACACTAAATGGCTGAAAATCACCGGCTACTACATGAGGTCAAATTCATCTAATGTTGTAATAGATAGAAGAGAAATTTATTTATTTGATCATTGGTGGGGCCATTTGGGAATTGACGGCCAGGTAAGAGGGAGGTGACCCACAAATCCACTAGCCCATTCCAGTAATAAAACCCTAATGTGCATAGATTATAAAATATGGATTTTGTATGTGTGTGAGTGACATGCCTAAGCATTAGACGGGATGGTTTGTTCAATAATACCATTGGGAGCAAGCCATGGGGCAAGAATCACACTGATCATATGATCCTAACACTTCGAATGGGGCCAGTTTGTTACAACTGTCCATTTTTTACGAGCCATGGATCACATGGTTAGAATCATTAAACCCAACACTTCGGAATCGTTAGTAATACGAAGTGGTAAATCTCACTGATATCTGACCGGGTGCATCTTCCCCTTGATGGCTGAGATGCTCTGGCTTAGTTCATCTTCCACTTGATGGCTGCGATGCTCTTTCATTCTTCACTTTCCACCATCTCCTTCCAATATCTCGAGAAACTGGGAGTTCCCACACCTCAGAATTCTTTTTGACTAATGTCTATTGGGTTATGATTTTTTTGTAGTACCTCTTATTTTCTTTTGGCATTGAACATTTTACCCTTTCCCTCTTTTTTTTTTTTTTTTTTTTTTTTTCTTTTTGGTTCCCAACATTTTTACAGAAAGGCTAACATTTTCTATAGAATTCAATCCCTTTCCAAACTGGGCCTATGAATAAATGATTTTGTACGTTTGGGACCATGGTGCAGTGATTCAAACCTTTGATCTGATAGGGCCTGCAACGGATAGATGATTCCTAAAAATATCTCAGGCTGGAAAATTATTAAGCCTTTGATTGTTGGACTATTTTCCTATGTTAGCCGAGTATGCATATGGGTGTCAAGTATAACAAGGATCCGGTTTGGCAGATCCTTAAAATGCAAATTCTCAGGAGACTATCACAACAAAGATTGGTAACTGCTTATAAGTATGACCATTTTACAAGTATCCGACTCCATGACTGCTATAGTTTTTTTTTTTCTTTTTTCTTTTTTGTCATTGAGTTCGAGCTGTTGTTTCATCTTCGCCTTAACCGTCTATGAGCAAGCCTGTGATTGAAGGGTTGGGAACTCACAATCCGGAAGAATTCCTGGTCATCCTTCATCCATTGCAGGTCCTATCAGATCAAGGAGTTCGTAATGATAAAAATCAGTCCTTGATGTTCAGAATCATTTCTCATCAAAATCTATAATTCCTCGTCCTCTAGAGTCCTTGTCAACTCTTCAAACAATTCCATTAAACTCATTTGAATGTGAACTTACCGTTTTCATGTGCTAGGAAGGAAGAAGGCATGTCAGTCAATCCAACTTTCAATGTGTCAGTTATATTTGGTAAACGAGATGAGGTACTGCGACCACATATCTGCTGTTGTATTTTCTTGTTTTTGGGGACAAAAAATCTTGATACTAGTAAAACCATGGTGCTTGCTGCCGATGCTGTTAGCATGAGCACGCCAACTGATCGAGCACATAAGGTACACTTTTGCACTTGATTTTATTTAAATAAATTCCATATGGTGGAGAGCAAGGTTTTAAGACTCCAGGACTCAGACTGATTCATTCAGTTCCGAGTGAAGTTGTGATTCATCTGTGTCAAGGGGTGATTCAGAAAAGTTGGGCCGAGTTACCTCTATTTTCAGTTCGACTCCTGGTGCTGAACTGGAGCTGACTCAACCGAGTCGAGTTGACTTAGACAAGTCACATCTGACTTGGTCGAGTATTGATCCATGGTGGAGAAGGCTGAATTGGAGGATTGAAATTTCAGTAGACGGCAAAAGTTACCATACCACCCCCACACGATCCTTCCTAGAAAAAGATGAGCCTAGAGAATCTGCCTTTATTTCCAAAGATGGCATGTTTGCTCATTTAGATACCTCAAACTAGCTGGGTTCTGCTAATTTACATGCTTTGTTTTGGTGTTGCAGTAGCTGTGGTTCATCTAGGCCGTTGGTGCTCTCTCTCGGTCTCAAGGACCACTCTCTGGTAACATCTCTATAGTGAGAAACACTAGCATCACTTGTGCTCCATGAGGACATGTGGCACAAACATACACATATGACATCCTGAAGCTCATCTGGTGGGGTACCTCATGGTGGGCCATAACCAAAAAGTCACACTGATCAGATGATCCTAAGTAGTAGAATGAATGGGAACCATTTGTCTATTTTCAACTGATCCTTCTCTCAAAACTACTATGATCAAATGGTTAGGATCATCTAACCGGAATGGATTTAGGACTATGGTCCATCCATGATGGGGCCTGCTAGGCTAGATGAATTATTCGGATGTTGTAGATGCACACCACATGTCATGATGCGGTGCAAATGCTACTAGCAATCCTCATTTGAGGTACATGCTCATCTTCTTAAGAATGGTTATGATGCCTAAAGATGCTCAGGAGCATGATCATGTCTCTTTGCAGGAGACACTGAAAGGCATTGTTTCTGTTGTCATCGAGAATCGCCTTTGGCAAGATCTACATCACGGTCATTTCGATAATTTTAGGAACTGATTTTGTAGTTGGCCTGACTGTAAAATTTTCATCGAAATGCAATCAATGTCTTCAATGTAGAGTTTTCAAACACTAAAAATGGCCGAAAATCACCTACTGCTACATGAGGTCAAATTCATCTAATGTTGTAATGGATAGAAGAGAAATTTATTTATTTATTGTATCATTAGTGGGGCCATTTTGGGAATTCAGGGCCAGGAAAGAGGGAGCGGACCCACGGATCCAACGGCCCATCCTGTTAATAAAACTCTAATGTGAATGACATGTGGGATGCCTAAGCATCCGTTGGGACACGGTTTGTTCAATAGTACCATCAGGAGCAAGCCATGGTGCAAGAATCACACTGATCATATGATCCCCCTTTGAATGTGGCCAGTTTGTTACAACTGTCCATTTTTTATTAGCCATAAATCAAGATTATAAATCGCATGTTTAGAATCATTCAACCAAGCACTTTGGAATCATGACTAATACAAAGTGAGAACTATCAAATAGATGTTTGGACCTATTTTACATCTCTGCTTAATCTTGACCATCAATTTTCCATGCTATTGATCAGATGCTTAGGCCCTTTGTATGAATGAATGGATGGTTTAAATCTGATGATGGGTCATCCCATGTGTCATTTAAGAGTTTTGGGGACTTTGCTAACGTGAATGAGAAATGCTTGGATGATAAGTCTGCCCAGTGAATAACTTCCAAATGTCCCACGCACATTATAGGTTGGAAGTTACCTTCTATGAACGGTTGAAAATGCACCTCATGTTTTGTGTTGATGACATTTAGTTATGGGCCCAAAAATCAGGTCAATCTATATGTCATTCCATCTTGAGGGTAGATTGTTTGTTTTGTTCTTCCAAATGTGTGTTTCTGTGCATGTGTGACCCACCTGATTAACAGATGCATTAGGAACATTTTAGTTGGAGGGTCTCAAGTCCAACTACTAATACTGTAAGCTACTGTCCAGTGTCCACCCAACAGATTCCAACATCTAACACCTTGTGCAAAAATCAGCCGTATCCACCCATCGAGTTGAAAACTCTTTATATTTTGGTATTTATAAATGGCTAAACATTGTTTTCTATTGTGTGGCCCACCTGATGAGTAGATAGTGCTGATTTTTGCATGGGCTAATCCTCACAGTTGAGCTATGGTCCAAAATAATCTCCCACAACCAATGATCTTAACCATTTGGATTGAGGCCCATACTCTAGGAAACAGTGGTAATTGAACACCCCTACCATTGCAAACTTTTTAGGGAGCACATTAATGTTTCTGTAGTGTTTATTTTCAATCCAATCTGATGATAAGGTCATGTAACCCTAGATGAAGGGAAGCAACAAATATCAGCTTGATCCAAAACTTTTGTGGCCAATTAATATTCAATCACTTTTGTTTCCAATGGTATGGTCCACCTGATAATTATATTCATTCATTTTTGGGATAATAAATTTAAAAAAAACAATAAAGGGTGCGAATACAAAATACGCACATCAAGGAGGGCACCACGGGCCACACTGTCTTGGGTGAGGCCAGGGTCTCACCTAATCTCCTCCCTCCTCGAGGTGGCAACCGTGATGTGAAACAAGCTGTCATGGGACACCCACCCTTTATTTTGTGAGCTCCATTATGATGTGTTTTTAAGATCCAATCCAACCATTAGATGGATAATTCTAGTTTATGTCCATGACCAAAAAATCAGGATGAACCGTGATTCAAGTGGGCCACACTAAGGGTAACAATTTTGTGAGAGACGTTCACCCTTGATATTTACAGGCACACTGATGATTATATAAAATTTACTCTAGCCATTAGATACCATACAAAAACATAAGCCTCAGGCCTAAACAATATCAGTCTAATACATTATTCAAGTGAGCCATATGAAGAGATACAGTTTTGGATGGTGCTTGTTGCCTGTACGTTGTTTTTAATTGTGGCCCACCTGAAACAAAGAAGTACTGATTTTTGGGTCCTCTGCATAAAATGGGACGATACACCCTTTGGTCAGGGTGGGTTTTACATAAACAGTACCCGATCTGGCAATACTTTTATTAAAACAACTTTTCCCTCTCGAGGAGTTTCAACACGAGGTCTTGGGTTCGAAACCCGCTTGTGGTGAAATCCTGCTACGGCGTGCGTGGGTGTGGCGGGTACGTGTGTTAAAAAAAAACTTTTCCCTCTTGATACGAAATCTGATATCTGTTGAAAGGATTTAAAAATTTGAAAGCTAAACGGGTCACGTCGGGCTCGTGCGCTTTTGGACGTATTGCCCCGCTTCATTTAAAAGCGGGCTTAAAAGTAACGCCCGAGCCCGGCCCTCAGGCCGGATACTTCAGCCCAACCTCGACCTGAGACGGGCTTGACAGGCTAACCCAGCCCATTGACACCCCTATACCCCCACAAAGGTATGCGTGTAACTAGAGTGATACACGAGTCGAGTTAGCTCGATCACCTCACTCAATTCGACTGGTTAAAGCTGGACTAGCCTAGTTGGAAATTAGATTCGAACCGAGTCGAGCTGGCTTTTGGAGCCCAAGAAATTTTCAAGCCGAGTTCGAGCTTTCCCGAGCTCGACTCGACTCGGATCGAATAAGCTTGGTGACTTGGTTATTTTGACATGAATGTTGCTCGCTGAGTGTTTGATGAAATGACTCAATGAAGTTTTGGCAAGGAAGGATTGGATACGCTCGGTGACTGTCAGTTCTCACGGTCCCAAAACTTAAGGAACTACAAATCTTGAATGGGCAGCACCAGGGGAAACAAGGGTGATTGAATGCCGGTTATAAAAACTACTAACAACGTCACCAACCTCACTACAACAACAATGTCCTATATGGCAGATTTTTCCTTATATGTGAAAATCTACGACTGTAATTAATAGCGGTGGATCCATGGTGGAACAAGTATCCACCGTTGTTGTTGCCCTCGCTATATATTTAATAGTGGATAGCTGATCCGTAGCTGTTTTTGTGATTATTATGAGAGAAATATCTGTCGGTTTATATCATTAAAATAGATTATCAGCAATCCCTACGGTGTGCCGTGAGTATAAATTATTGCGGCAGATACATCTGATGCTATAGGTGCTACTAATCATATACTAATATTATGGATGATTATATTATCTGCCACAACCGTTCCCGTTACAAAGATTGGTATGAAAAAAAAATATTGCAGCTGCCTATTACAAGCAGCTGTTGTATTTTGTGAAAAAAGAACATCAGATTGGAATTATTATTATTATTATTATTATTATTTTGATTGGACTCTTCATTGATGACTTATTTTCGTGATAGGTTTCACTGATCATTGTACTTCATCATCTTGTATTGTAATTGTCATGCCTCACAATTCAGGTATAGGGTGTACACCCTTATACCTGAGTTATAGTCCATAACTCGTACACCAAGTGTATATAATTTCACTCATCATACAGTTGTTAAGTGGTGTAATTCAATATATTTTAAGTTTTCACTACGTTAACATTCATTCATCCACACATTCGCATGTTTGTTTCGATACCAATTCCATCATATTCACAACCTCGTATTGAAATTTCAAAACTTAACTACATCCACCCATTCTATGGTATACTTCACTTGAGCATTGGATGTGCCTCTTTTTTTGGCTCATGCTTTAATAGTCTGAAAAAAAAATTGGCCAGTGCGAATCTAACACAAACTATGGTGGGGCCAGAGAAGTTCCATACTTTAAAAGTTGTGTTGGGTAGAGGGTAATCCGTTGGGGGGTTATGGGGGAGCAGATTTCCTGTGACTTGGACATGGAGGACTGTTTGGGGTCCATAGAGATATCTGTGATAAATCCACTTTGCCCATCTTTTTTCAAAGATCACAATAGTGCGGGAGATTCTTGAGTGTTAAATCTATGCTTTTATAAGCACTCTTTTCAATCCAAGCTCTCAAAGCCACCTTGCAATGCAAACATGTATAAAATATACCATTAAGCATTATCATATTCATAAAACCAAGAAATAAATATGGAAAAATATACAATATTTGATGCTCAACAGTAAACTTTTTTTTTTTATAGTGATTTGTTTCGTATCTATACATTCCTCGCCACTAGTCGATCCATGGATAATGTATGCACTCGAAACAACACTTCATTGAGTCATTTCATCAAACACTTGGTGAACAATGTCAATATCAAAATAACTGAGTCACTAAACTGATTCGATCCGAGTTTGATTTGAGTTGATGTTCGATCCAACTCACTTCGAGCTCGAACAAGTTCAAACTCAGCTTGAAATTTTTGCGAGCTCCAAAAATCAGCTTAACTCGGCTCGAACTCGGTTTTGAATCGAGTCAAATCAAGCTTTTCGAGTTGAGTTGAGCGACTTAGCCGAGCTAACTCGGTTCGTGTAAAAGTACTCTACGGAGGCAAAAGTACCCCAACTTGTGATAACCATACTATCCTTCCCGGTAACAAACCACTTGATTATGATATCCTTTCCATGAAAATGATAGGGCCCACCATGAGGATAATATTTTTTTTAAAAAAAATCAGGCTGATCCAATCCCTGATCAACCTGAAGTTTGGATAAGGTGATCATACATGGGATTGGCAGGAGTTTGGATAAGGTGATCATACATTGTACGATTTCCCTTTATCCACGTCCATGTGACCTGAACAGTTGGATGGTGAATAAACATGACGGTGGGCCTGGTAAAGCCCCGATGTTGGGCGTCTTTATCAATGCTGGTTTTGGTGGGGTTGCATTAGCATAGAGCCATTGCCTCCGAGTCCATCCGGGGGGGAGAAAATCGGATGCGAATAAAATTTTGTGAGGGGCAGGACTTGGTCTTGGTAGGGGCTTTGTGAGGCCCATCGTGATGTTATATATTTTATCCGTGCCATTCATTCAATTTGACAGATCATTTTATAGCACAAGCCCAAAAAGGAGGCAGATCCAATGCTCAAGTGGACCACACTACAAGAAGTAGTGATGATAATGATGCCACCGTTTAAATGTTCTTGGGACCCACCGCGATGTTTATAGGTGGTGATAATGGTGCCAGCGTTTAAACGCTCTAGGGATGCACCGTGATGTTTATATGACATCCAGCAGCCTGTTGATAAGGTCACATGGACCTGGAAGAAGGAAAATTCCAATATCAGCTTCATCAAAACTTCTGCCGCTCCCAAGAAGTTTTTAAGCGTGGGCGTTCAATCCCCACTGTCTTTTTCACTTGAGCCTTGAATCTTCTACGTTTTTTAGTTCATATTCATATCCTAAAATGACATGGAAAAAAAATGAAAGGATGGCATGGATAAAACACATTCATCAAGGTGGGCTCCACAGAGTCCCTACTACTGGCAGGTGCAGTACGGAATCCGGGTCAAAGGAAATCCAAACGCCTTTAAAATAAGATGTGAGGTGATGAGAAATGTCCAACGGCAGCGAAGGACTAAAATCAGTGTATCGCGAATCGTAAGGCTTATAGCTGCATCGTTCAAGATGCCTGAAATAGAAGAGGGAGCGAACACATCGACCAAAGCCTCCCCGAGACCGAGTTGGCTAACCCCGAAAGAACTGACCATTTCCATGATGAAATCCATGTTGGAATTGGTCAAAGCATCCGATCCCAAGCTCAGACGTGGAGATCGACCCACCATCTACATTGTCCCACAAAGAATCCGGGAAGTAAAGAAGGTTGCTTATGAGCCTAAGATGGTGTCGATCGGCCCATACCATCACGGGAAGGAGAGGCTACAAGGCATGGAAAAGCACAAATTGTTGTATCTACATTCGTTCCTCTCCCGCAATCCCAAATATAGTTTGGAGGACTACCTCATGGCGATGTCGGTATTGGAGGATGAAGTGAGAAGTTGCTACTACGACAATGTCGACCAGCACCTGCAGGTGGGCAACGAGTTTGTGAAAATGATGGTGCTCGATGCTTGCTTCATTGTCGAGATCTTTCTCAGGTTCTATTCGATCAAGCGTACACTGGAGTTACTCAGCCAACAATGGGAGGAGCTCAAGCAAAACGAGGAGGATCTCGGTCTTATTTCTGCAATGGAGAAGTTCTTTTTCCATTCAAATGGCTTCGAAGACCCGATACTTAGTACGATTGGGATGGTGTGGCTTATAGGGTATGATATGCTCCTCCTTGAAAATCAAATTCCTTTCCGCCTTCTGCAGCATATTTTCATAATGGCTTGTCCAGTGAACGTACCACATTTACTTGAGGAGATGGCCCTTTATTTCTTCGATGGATTCATGCCTACGAATGAGGAAATCGAGATCAAAGATTCCTACTATCATCTGCTCCATTTGTTCCACTCGCATTTGTTACCAACCCCAACTAATAGCAAGGAGGAGCCCAACCATTCGTGCATTCCTAAAATCAAGCTCAAGCCCAACCTTTCGTGCATTCCTAAAATCAACTTCAAGCCCAACCTTTCGTGCATTCCTAAAATCAACTTCAAGCCCAACCTTTCGTGCATTCCTAAAATCAAAGTCCTCAACAAGTTGAAGAATCTACTCCCATGTTCAAATAAGGCACCGTTGCCAATTACTAAATGGCGGCAGATGATCCCTTGCGCGACTGACCTCCAACTTGCGGGGGTCAAATTCAAGAAGAATGAGAAATCGAATAGCATCTTGAACGTGAAATTTAGCCACGGGGTGTTGGAAATCACGCCCTTCGTGATAGATGACCACAGCGATACTCTCTTTCGGAACCTCATAACATTCGAACAATGCTGGCCAGAAGCACTAGACGACTTCACAACTTACTTTGTGTTCATGGATTACCTTGTCAATACGTCCAAGGATGTGGCGCTGCTCCATCAGAATGGGATCATGGATAATAATCTGGGAAGCGATGATGATGTGGTCCTTCTATTCAACCGGCTCTGCATTGGGATATTCCATAATTTCGAGGGAGGCTATCTTGAAGATGTACATGACAAAGTGCAAAAACATTACCAGAAAAAATGGAACAGGTGGTGGGCGAGCTTGAAGCACAATTATTTCACCAATCCATGGTCTTTCATTTCTTTGATCGCGGCTTCCATCCTCCTCCTGCTCACCATCACCCAAACGTTCTTCACCGTCTTTCCGCGGTCCTAGTTCTTGATCATCGTGTTTTAATGGTTTAGATTATTAATTTTGATTTTTCTCATTTGTGTTTCTCTACTTGTGTGTGAAAAACATTACTGCAGAAATAAATCTATCTTCATTTTCTTTTAAATCTGGTAACTCATCCCCACTCGTTCAGGTTCAGTCAACTGTACTGATCCCTATCAGATTCAAATTGACTCAGATCAGTTGCATATGACTCAGACGAGTCGCCTACCATGACTACCAATTGTTAAAGTCCCTTCATATACATTGATAAGCCATCTCCTAAAGCCTTAAGCTTATAGAGAAAGTGGTGATTTGACATAGTTACCAACTTTTACATTAAGTGGTTGTTTGATTTAGTATTTAGATGCAAAGGTCTTAGTATTTAGAGGCAAATATATCTTGATGTTATATTCTCCCATTAAAGGCTAGGAAAATAAAGTCCAACCAAAGGATTAGGAAATCAATGTTGGGATGTTGGAAAGCAAATATAAATTCAATCAAATAATGCGAAATCAAACAAAAATAAATTAAATCATATAGAAAACACACAAATTTTACATTAAAAAAAAAATCCTCATGAACTGAGAAAGTCTAAGTCGTCGATGGAACCTCCAATGGCATCGATAGCCATCGAATGCCAGCCAATGACATTGAAGACACCTTCGATTGCATCGAGTAGCAACTCTAAAACTATACAACAAGCAACTCAAATTTTCTTGGATTTTCTCATAGAATTAAGCGGTCTGTCAATGATATTGACAGTCCCTTTATCTCAGTCAGATTGAAGACATATGACAACAAACCCAAAATTAAACGGACTAAAACCCATATGCGGGGCCCACTATAGAGTACCACTGGAGCGCACTATGATTGGTAGGTAGGTGTTATTTTGGTGAGGGTTGGAAGTGAGCCAGATGGCTGGATGTCACCTCCGATTAGCTCGCTTTAGGATGAATTGGGCATGTGTCCGGAGCTTAAGAACAAATTGGGCTGGCCTTGAGTGATCAAAGCAGTTGATCCGGTGGCCCACCAGATGCACACGTGATAAATAACCATGCATCGCTACTTTATCTATGCATACCGCAACACCATGTGTCCCAAGTTAGCTCCATCAGATTGCTGGGCCCAGGATGTAAGTGGGCCAGGCTCGGACATCAACTGGTGCTTGGCCTGACCCGTTTAAAATTAGGTCCTGTACAAAGGCCTGGCCCATTAATAGTCCTGTCACCATGGTACAGTAGTTCCTGCATCTCCACCACACACGTGACAAATGGGCCATGTGTCTAGAACCATCCGCAGGGAAATCAGAACTATTTATGTGGTGGGGCCCACTTGAACAGACCATAAGCGTGAAAAGACTAATTTGAAAATCATAACCCATCGGTTGGCTCAATTTTAAACAGGGGTTAATGAATATCAGTACCGATGCCATCAAAGCATGCCACATGTGTGGTGATGATGAAGGACACGAACGTACTAAATGTACCTTTGGCCCCCATGCATGGCTCCCCTGCCTTGTGCGTATGAGAGCTAAAATTATAACTGCTGTGGCCTCTAGCAAAGTTGTAAGGGGTGCGGGTGGATTCCCAGATCCACAATGGTGGGTGGATCCTTGACTTTGAGGCCCACCATGATGTATGTGCCTTACATCCATGTTGTTCATTTGTCTTGACAGATCATTTTATATATAGCACGATCCCAAAATGAAGTAGATCCAAATTTCAGGCGGAGCACACCACACCAAAACCGTGGTGATTGACCATTAAAAACTTTTGTGTGCCACATAAATTTTGGATCAAGCTGATGTTCGTGTGGTCCTCTCATCCAGGTCTTTGATATGTTATCAACGGGCGGATGGAAAATAAACATTCCGCTGACCCCTAATAAGTTTTTTTAAGGTGGGTTTTCAACCATCACAATTTCTTGTGGTGTGGTCCACCTAAGATTTTGATTTACTTCATCTTTTATATCATGTCTTAAAATGATCTTTAAAAATGGATATTTTGACCAATGTGATTATCAAAGAGAAACTGAAGTCATGCTTAATTTCTATTGGTCTTTGAATTGGCATAGGCTTTTATAAATTCACCAATCTCAACGGGAGATTGCCTATGATTAGAGGTGTATTGTTCATCCATCCATCACTTTTGCAGGTCGAGCTCAGCTCATCCAAAGGAAAATTTCGTAATTTCATGTGGAAGTTTATATGAACGCTAGTTCATTTGAGTTAAGATATATATATATATATATATATATATATATATATATATATATATATATATATATATATATATATATATATATATAGAGGCATGCTCACTTACATACCTACACACATGCGCACCTTTGCACACGTGTCATGGGTGTCGAATATGAACGGTCCACAAAATTTGGAATCCCATGAAACCTTAGGGGGTGAATTTTCGCCCTGATCTAATATTCTGGTGGGCCATAGATAAGAGAAATTCAAATCAAGGGAAGAAACTGTTTGCATTTTTCATGGCCTACTGAAGTTTCTGATCAAAGTAAAAGTTCGTACCAAGGGGTTTCATGAGGTTCTACTTCATGTGGACCGTTTAGATTTGCGAGATTCATCCGATATGATGAGTTCTCAAAAAAGTTCGTATGTACTACGTACGAACTGGTTTGCAGGTGAGCGTTTGTGTGTGTGTGTGTGTGTGTGTGTGTGTGTATATATATATATATTCTGTAGCGAGACAAATAGTCATTATTATATCAAGAGCTATTTTTTCATTTTTTTGCCTCAGAGCATGGTAAATTGGTGTGAATATGTGGATATACTAAAAGGTAACCATGTAAATCGTTGTATGGTAGTTTGTCTTTTTTCACTTTCCTTTAATTCTAATATTATAGTTTGTCTTTTTTCACTCTCCTTTAATTCTATTATTATTGTATGTGTGGTTGAGAATGGATTTCTTCAACAAACAGAATGGATGGCATGATATAAGGCAGCTACATCATGGTGAGCCCCCTAGTCAGGGGTTTACTGACCTTAGTGGATCCAGGATCCATCGAACGCTTTGCCCATATACAAGATTATAGCCAATGGTTAGTCGTTTAGTTGTACACGAGTTGAGCTGAGTTGAGCTTGTATCAACTCGGTTTGGCTCGAATAGTAGCTAACCCCAGCTTGAACTTGCTTTTCTTGGTCCTCAAGTCTAACTAGCTAGTTCAGCTCGGTTCGGTCAACGGTTCGAGCCGAGTTTGAGCCTATGCAACATTTTCTCCAACACGTAAAGGGCATGTTCAAATTTTCACATGATGCAAAACAGTTGGGTCGGGTGCGGGTTGGGTCGGTTGGGTTGGGTGGCTGGGTTGAATCGAGTATGGGTTGGGTTGGGTTGGGTTGGGTCGGGTACAACATAGGTCGAGTTGAAAGTGGGCTTGACTCGACTCAAGGTAAGTTCACCTCGTCTCGATCACCAGCTCACCTCGAGCTTGACTCGAAAGTTTTGGCAAACAAGCCAAATTCCAATGGTAAGCTCAAAGTCGAGCTCAAGGAGAGCACAACAGAGTCAAGCCAAGCTTGGCCCACCTTGACTCGACTGAGCTCGATGTACAGCCCTACTCGCTGAGCCCCTGCCAAGACCAATTCCTGCCCCTCCAAGGATGCAATCCGCATCCGATTTTCTCCCTTCTGGTTGGCCTTGGTCCAAGCAAGGGCTAATGCAACCCCGCCTAAAGCATTAGTGATAAAGATGCCCAACATTGGGGCTTTCTTGGGCCCACCATGATGTTTATTTGCCAATCCAACCATCCATGAAAGTCACATGGACGTAGATAAAGATAAAAACACACAATATGATCAGCTTATCCAAACAGTCTTAGAAAAAATTTAAGGGTGGGCATTCAATCCTTACTATTTGGTCGACTTCTTTCTCCTAAAACTTTTTTAAAAGCAATTATGTTTGGGCAGTGAGATTCGAAGGGATTAGGTGGGATGGAATTCATCTTGTCCCCTGCCAATTACACTCGGAGGAATGGAAAAGCGTGGAATTAGATTAGACGGAATTGCATTGGGTCTTGTGCTAATTTCACTCAATGTTCCAAGTCGTATAGGTCTCACCATGATGTGTGGGCTATATCCACACCGTCCACCCATTTTTCAAGTTTATTTTAAAGCATGGGCCAAAAAATCAGGTAAATCTAAAGCTTAAGTGGATCCCACCATAGAAAGCAACGAGGATTGAATACTTACCGTTGAAAACTTCTTTGGGGCCACATAAGTTTTGGATTTACCTTATTTTTAGGCCCACGCCATAAAATGAGGTTACAAAACAAATGAACGGCTTAAATATAATACGTGTGTTATTCTCAGTAATTTCAAATGATGGTGGGTAAATCCACTCAATGTACCACCATATTACCAGCAAAGCATGGCATTAAGCAACTGGGGACAAGCCCAGCCATGGGTAATAATCATGTTTTTTGAATCCCATCCTACCAAATCCCACCGCCCAAACAGGCCCCTGGGAAATTCATCGAAAGGGTGGAGAACGGGGCACGGCTGCTGAGATGGCAGACGGCCGTAAAAACCTAGAAAACTAAAGTCAAAAGACCTAACATCCTTTAGGCCCTGTTTGGCCAGTTACATTCGAGAGTATTAGGGTGGATGGAATTGCATCCGGTCATGTGCCAATTCCACTCCATGTTTGAAAACTTGAAGTCCAAGAAGGGCTAATGCATTGGTCCTCGTGTCAATTTCATTCAATGTTAGTAAGTTAAGATGCCCACTATGATTGGGGCTATATCTTGGGCCCACCCATGTTTTTTGAGATCAACTTTCATGAAAGTCAATGCATACATGGATCTAAAGATAAAGTGGACCCCAAAGAAAGCAATATTTAATAATTATCCAAACTTCTTTGGCAGCCCATAGAAAAATTTTAATTTTTAGGGCTAGTCATAAAATGAGGTTCAACAAAACAAATGAAGCGATTTAGATGTCGATACATTTGTTATTCTAAATTTTGAATGCAACTAGAATATTCATTGAGAGGAAGGAAGGAGAGAATACAAACAAACAAAGACGAAATTTAGCTTATCCCAAACGGGGGACAAAGCCAACATTGGTAATGATTATGTTTTTTTGAATTCAATTCCGCCTAATACCTTCTAATGCAGCTGGCCAAACAGGCCCTTAGGTTAGAGTCCCATTCAATCACTAGCCTTTTATCACCAAACATTTTAGCCCTAGAATTGACTACTGAAACAGACGAAGAGACGTCGTGAAAACATGGTTCCTTTCCTCCCAGAGGGTCCACCAGATTGCAATTACGGCGCATCCGTGCTATTTGGTCAACTTGACCCTTGGATATGTACCACTGCTTGTGGTACATCCTCCTTTTATGGACATGCCAATTGTGTAAGACATCAGTATCATGTTAATAATAGGGCTCACAATGAAGGTCACCTGATACAAAAGTCAGGTATTTACATGAATCAGGTAGGCCACTGTTGTAATCCATGGATGGCTAACACTGTCTATGCATATCTGACCACTCAGGGAATTGATCACTTTTCTAAGAAAATTATCCTCATGATGGGCCTACCATTTTCATGACAAGGATGCCATAATCAAGTGGTTTGCTACAGGGAAAGATAGTATGGTTACTGCTAGTTGGAGTACGTCTGTCTGCATGGGATGTTTTTTTTTGGCAAGAGTACGTTGTTCTAGCCCGGTGCAGGGGACCATCACAGTACAAGCGGCTTATTTTGCAGGGAAGCGGATTGCGTAGTGAGTAATCTCTGTGTGGCCCACCATAATTTATATATTTTATCCACCCGGTCCATTTATTTAAGAAGATAATTTTAGTTATTCAAAAATTGATATCCAAAATTAAATAGAGCACATCCAAAGAAACAGTGTAAATTGAACATCTATTGTAGAAATATTATTGGGGCCAAAAAAAATGGTATCAAACTGATATTTGTGTCTTCCCTTCGTCAATGTTGATCCGTGTGATCTTATGAATATGTTGGATGACAAATAAACATTAATGCAGTTAAAGGTGGGCGTTTAATCCCCGTTGTGTGGTGCACTTGAGCTTGAATCTTCATCGTTTTTTAATTCATATCTTAGAATGATTAGTAAAAAAAAAAATAAAAATAAAAAAAGGAGGAGGACATACGGCATGTATAAAAACACATACATCACGGTGGGCCCCATGGGGCCCTTCTACTCCAGGGAAGCAGATTGCATAGTGAGTAAACTTTGTGAGGTCCACCGTAATTTATGTATTTTATCTGCTCCGTCCATCCATTTTACCATATAATTTGAGGGCTTGAACTCAAAAATGAAGCATACGAAATTTCAAATGGACCACACCATGGGAAACAGTTGAATTGAACGTCTACCATTGAAAAAATCTCAAGGGACACGGATGTTTTGGATAAAGCTTATATTTGTGTTTTCCCTCATTCATGTCTATATGATCTTATGAACAGGTTGGATGACAAATAAATATTCCTGTAGGGCATAGAAAAGTTTCAACGGTGAAAACCATTATCCCCACTTTTCCCGTGGTATAATCCACATGAACTTTAGATATGCTTTAATTTTGGACTCAACCCCTCAAATTAGATGAAAAAAATAGATGGACGGCCTAGTTAGACCACATACATTCAAGATGGGGTCAGTCATCTGATAGTATAGAAAATGTATCACGATTCCTATGTACATGTGAGGCCTGTGGTCCACAGGCTAAAACCATTGAAATAATGGACCTTGTACAATTTTTTCACATCCCAAAGTTGCTACAATTGCTTGGTTTTCAGTTTTTTGGTTCGTTAGCAATCCAAAACGATTGATATGATGGTCCTCAAACGTGGATGGCCGATGCACCAATTGCAATCTTGTAGGCTCAAAATTGAAGGGTCAGGATCTTCTGATTAGTGTTAGTCAAGGAACCTCCTCCTCCATTACGTATGTTTACGATTAATTATGAAACTTGTGGGACCCCACAGATATCGACCAGGAAAATAAATAGGATCACATGCAAATATCAGGCCTGGACACCGTAAAAACCAATGGAATAGGCTGTATGAAAATAAGGTTCCGACGGTTCTGATTTCTTGGCCATAGATCTACACTGTGGGTCCCATCTGATCCATTATTCTGATGGGAAACACATACATCAGGTTCAAGCTGTTTTCCACATCTAAAGTCTCTGGGCAAGGTTCCTCTGGGATATGCTGTCCTTAATATAGATCTAACCGTCCATCATGGTGGTCACTTCAACTGATATGCCATGAACAACCAGGATTGGTCTGATTCAGTGTTTTTTATTTTTATTTTTGATAGTGGCCGATCAACAATAATTGCCAATGAGATGACCAGTCCAGATCACCAAACCAAGTTGTAGCTGTCCAGCTATGGAGGGTCCATGATAAATACAAGATCGTGTGCGGTGCTAGAACTTGTAAGCAGCAAACCTCTCACTAATCCAGACTGTTCATCTGGTGGGTCCTTCACGATCCTCCACATGGCCATCCTTTTGATGGCCTACAAAATGATGATTGAAGTAATCTTCAAAAAAAAAAAAAAAGGCACATGCAATACATTCCGCATGCACCAGATATCTGGCGTGAGGCCCGCCGGAAAAACATATCTGAAACACTGAAAGGTGGGCCTCAATTGTACAGGTTAAACACTGTATCATACCTCCTACATAAATTACAAACCATTAATCTCAGGAAATCTGTCCAAAGAAACCTCAAAAGGAAAAAAAAAAAAAAAAGTAATAATAATAATCTTTGACTTCCTGAAAAAAAATAAAATTTATATTTTCCCAAATTCTAAAAAGAAAAATTACATGTTTGAAAAAAAGTTTAATAAAAATGCTTCATTATAATAAAAGATTATGAGAAGTCTTGAACACAAGACCTTCGAATCTTATACTAATTTGATACAGGACAATTAACCATTCCCTCTAAAAGCTTAGACTGTTAGAATATGGCAAATTAATCTCTTTATCTCATAGTCCAAGCCCCATGTATCATAGGTAAGGACCTCAGTTGAACCCCTCGTGGGCCCCAAATCACACTGTTACCACACCATTCAGTACTTATTAAATGACCTAACAAGACAACTACCTTGTCATCTAGTAATTAAAAAAAAAAAAAGGGAAGGAAAGTTACTTCCACCCGTACATCACCTAATTACATTTACACCGAACTGCCAACACAATAAATACATTAAATTTATGAAAAGAGCCTTTTTCTATTAAACTTATCCTTTTTAAAATCTAACATTTTCAAGTTTACCACACTTGAAGATCAGAAATAAACAAGTACATCTTGGTCATTTGATCCAAAAAACACCTCCCTCACATACACCCAAGTATTATAGAACCCATCATATTGTTTATATAAAATCTGCTCCCCCATTAAATGAAAACCATTATTTGCACAGTTTGTGGAGAAGGTAAGCCCAACGAATGTCTCAACCTGATCACACCAGTGAAGTAATGTATAATTGCTCCCAAAATTGCCAAGTTTACATGGTGTGCGCCGGTATATGATGTCAGGTTGATTTTGGTATATTTTCTTTGTCATGGTATGTTATGTTGGATGAAAGACACTCCATAGGGGCTCCACACACAAACTTGTTATTGGCATTCCATCACAGGTACAACTCTGTGGGGACAACAGTGAGGTCTGTGGTTTATACACAACGTTCATCTACACCATTCATTTACTTTGCCAGCTCATTTTAGGCCATGAACACAAACTTGAAGCATATCTAAAGCTCAAATGGACCACACCACAAGAACCATGAGAATAACAATGATCATCACTAAAGCATATCTATTCATGAGGTCACATGGACATGAATGAAGGGAAAACACAAGTATTAGTCTGATCCAAAACTTTTGCAGCTTGGATGAAGTTTTTAACTGTAGGTGTTCAACCCCCAAAGTTTCCTATGCTGTAGTCCACTTGATCTCTGGACATGCCTTAATTTTGAGCTAACTGCCTAAAATGAGCTAGCAGATGGCGTTGATGAAACACATACATCATGGTGGGCCCCATGGTATCCTGCACCGCAGATGAAAGTGGTCACCATGAAATCTGCATCCAATTATTTATTGAATGACTTGACAGGTCTTAAGGTTAGGATTTTATTGTTATTGGGAAATAGAAAGGCAAAATTACAGCCATCCGCTAAATCTGTCCAAAAGTCAACATAGCAAATGCATTAAAACGATGAAAACACTTTTTTTCATTAAACCTTGAAATTTTTGTTATATATTAAAAAAATTAAAATTAAAAAAAAAGAAAAGAAAAGAAAAAAAACTAATTACATGTACCCTTTTTTCCGTTTACCAGTTCTACTGAAAAATAAACAAGGGTTTTTTGGTCATTTCGTCCCGTGACAGAAACATCTCCTTCGTGTGAGGCGTCTAATTAAGCTCATGTGAAACTTTTTACTCTACAATATGCTTTTAATGGTCAATAGCCAATGTTTCATGTTATGTCGTCCATATGGATGAAACTTTAATCTACTTCATTTTTTGGATCTTGCCCTAAAATGATCTCAATATATACCTCGAGGTGGGCCCCATGGTCCAGGCCACGACCACATGTCCGATTCTAGGGTAGCACCCAATTCGCTCTCTCTCAATTAACCCACAAAAAATGAAATCAAATTGCATACTGAGTTACTTTGTACACTTTTATCATACCAAGTCAACTCTTTTGGAACCACAATGAACTTATGTGGTTTATCCACACCGTCCATCAATTTTCCAGATCATTTTAGGCGTTGAGCCCAAAATTTAAGCATATCCAAACCTCAACTGGACCATACCACAAGAAACAATAGAAATAATGATATCCATAGTTGAAGCCTTCCTATGGCCAACAGTGATGCATATTTGTCATCCAATCTATTCATAAGATCACAAAAACATCGTTCATAAGTCACCAAACTGATTATATCCGAGTTTGATTCGAGTTGAGGTTCGATCCAACTCACTTCGAGCTCAAACAAGTTCAAACTCGGATTGAAATTTTTTCAAGCTCCAAAAATCAACTTAACTCGGCTTGAACTCAGTTTTGAATCAAGTCAAATTGAACGAATTAGCCGAACTAACTCGTTCATATACAGCTCCACGTACTCTTGTCAAAAAATCCCACAGAGGCAGAAGTACCCCAACTTGTGGTAACTATATTTCCCGGTAACGAACCACTTGATTATGATATCCTTTCCATGAAAATGATAGGGCCCACTGTGAGGATAATTTTTCTTCTTCTTTTTTTTTTTAAAAAAAATCAGGCTGATCAAATCCCTGGGTAGGTCAGATATGTCTGCATAGACAGTGTTGGCCATCCATGGATTACCACAGTATGGCCTACCTAATTCATGGAATATTGATGTAACTTTTGTCTAAGGTGACCTTCTTGGTGAGCCCTATTATTAACATGGTACTGATGTCTTACACAAGTGGCATGTCTGGAAAAGGAGGATACTGTACCGCAAGTAGTGATACAGATCCAAGGGTCAAGTGGATCAATTAGCAGTCGGATTGAATGCCCACCCTTAAAATTTTCCTCGGACTGGCAGAAGTTTGGATAAGGTGATCATACATTGTATGGTTTCCCTTTATCCACGTCCATGTGACCTTCATGAACAGTTGGATGGGGAATAAATATGTCGGTGGCCTCAAGAAAGCCCCAATGTTAGGCGTCTTTGTCACTGCTGCTTCTGGTGGGGTTGCATTAGCTAGCATAGAGCCCTTGCTTGGACCGTGTCGAGAAAATCGGATGCGGGTTGCATCTTGGGAGGGACAGGACTTGGTCATGGTAGGTGCTCTGTGAGGCCCATCGTGATGTATGTATTTTATCCATGCCATTCATTCAATTTGACAGATCATTTTATAGCGCAAGCCCAAAAAGGAGGCAGATCCAATGCTCAAGTGGACCACACAACAAGAAGTAGCGATGATAACGATGCAACCGCTTAAATGTTCTTGGGACCCACCGTGATGTTTATAAGTGGTGATAATGGTGCCAGCGTTTAAACGCTCTTGGGATGCACCGTGATGTTTATATGACATCCAGCAGCCTGTTGATAAGCTCACATGGACCTAGCTTGACACGTTTAAAATTAGGTCATGGGCAAAGGCCTGGCCCATTAGCAGTCCTTTCACCATGGTACAGTAGTTCCTGCATCTCCATCACACACGTGACAATGGCCCATGTGTCTAGAACCATCTCTGGGGAAATCAGAACTATTTATGTGGTGGGCCCCAGTTGAACAGGCCATGAGCACGAAAAGACTAATTTGAAAATCATAACGCATCGGTTGGTGCATTTTTAAACGTGGGTTTCATTCACCTGATGGCCCACTGGGTCAATGAATATCAGCATGCCACGTGTGGGGTGACGATGAAGGACACGAACGTACTAAATGTACCTTTGGGCCCCATGCATGGCTCCCCTTCCTTGTGTGTATGAGAGCTAAAATTATAACTGCTGTGGCCTCTTGGCAAAGCTGTAAGGTGTGCGGGTCGATTCCTGGATCCACCGTGGTGGGTAGATCCTTGACTTTGAGGCCCACCATGATGTACGTGCCTTACATCCATGACGTCCATTTGTCTTGACAGATCGTTTTCTATATAGCACGATCCTAAAATGAAGTGGATGCAAATTTCAGGCGGATCTAGCACACCACGCCAAAACCATGGTATTGACCATTAAAAACTTTAGTGTGCCACATGAGTTTTGGATCAAGCTGATGTTTGTGTGGTCCTCTCATCCAGGTCTTTGATATGTTATCAACAAACGGATGGCAAACAAACATTCCGATGACCCCTAATAAGTTTTTTAAAGGTGGGTTTTCAACCATCACAATTTCTTGTGGTGTGGTCCACCTAAGATTTTGATTTACTTCATCTTTTATATCATGTCTTAAAATGATTTTGAAAAATGGATATTTTCACCAAGTTGATTACCAAAGAGAAACTGAAGTCATGCTTAGTTTCTATTGGTCTTCAAGTTTAAAGACCAGAAGGAAATTTACCAAAGAGAGTGTGGTTTATATAGCCCCAGCATGGCTGTTTGTCATCATTGCAAACAGCTATATCCGAAACCGAACCGACACGAGCCGAGCTGAGGAAACACTTGGTAGCAGGCCATTAGCAGCTGCACTACGAGCCTTGTGCCGCCAATCAGTTATTTACCCCCGAGGGTCCACGCAGCAGTCCCGCACGGGCCTTGGCGATTTAGATCAGTAGTTGTCACCACGTGTTCTGCAGTAATAGGCTTGTAGCCGAAGGGATGTAGTAATGCGCCGCCTCGATGATGAAGAATTATAAATGTGACCGTACGACATGACTCGAGCAGGCTGACCCTTCGTTACAAGAGATGTGGCGGATCACTTCCCTAAGTATTTACTCATTGCGTCCGAGCTCACACTCAAAGAGTAGGGGGCTTCTGTTATAGGTAAATCTGATCCGAGTCGCGTTGAGATTAACTTTGAGATATCAACAAGTAAGACTTTGGATCGACAACGCCTGATGTTACGGCACCGACCTGAGACTCGAAAAAAGTCGTCACACATTCTACATGCAGGATCTTGGAGCGATATCAGTACGTCCGAGCCGACTTGCCTCCGATCCCTCTTGTTAGAGTTCTTATATCAACTCGGAATGTAGAAGAGACCATCATATGCCCGTCCAAGTGCACCTCCAACCCGGTCCTCTCAACTTAGCGGGTCAACGATCAACTCATTCATGGGCTCGGATTGCTGAGGAGGATCTAAGATGTGAGGTCGGCTCGGATGAGAGCTTGGTCAGCGACAATATTAATGGACTGAATCTAGTAATGCACGGCCAGAGTAATGCCTAGCGCACGATCTTCGGGTAACGGTGGACAACCACGCACGCGTAGCTTTCTCGTAGTGGCGATGACAGTGCTGAGATTATCGGATACGTTTATCATGACCCTAAGGTATATATAGATGTCACTTCCACAGTAATAGGTACGCAACATCTTGCACCCTCACTCTACTCTACACTACTTAGACGGTTTCCTAGCCTAACTTTGGCATCGGAGGGTCCCCTGCTTGAGCCAGGATCTCCTTTGCTTTCTTTGTGTGCAGGACTAGGGTTTGCTTCGAGCACTCAGAGCTCAGTAGAGGTGATACAGATTTTGGCATTAACACTCACCTTCTAAATTATTTCCCTTGGTGTAGCCTACTTGAGCCACAAGTCTAAATTATGGTATGTCATCTAGAGGTTGGATTGGATTTCATATAATCATCATAGTGGTTCTTGAAAAAAATCAAGGGTAGATGCTCCTCTCCTAACTCTTTCCTTGGGTATGCCCTATCCGAATCATAAGTTAGCTTTAAGTTTTGCATTTAGACCTAACATGGGATTATATATTTAATGGTAAGAGTGGACCTTGCACATATGTCGCTGTGATCTCCGTTAAAATCAAAGGTGGGCACCCCATTTATCCACCGGGTGGATAGGAAATTATGGTCCAATTAGTTGGACTTTCAGCCATAATAGGTTGGCCCCACCGTGATGATCAACTGCTGCAAAATATTAACCTTATACGTTTGTTAAGTGAGCTACATGATAGAAAAGGTGTAAATGGAACACGGAGTGTGCACGAGAAGTGATGGTAGAGTTATAATGGAATGTGGAATTAGAGATAATGATTTATAAGGAGTTATATAAAATAAAGATTAAAGACACGGTGGAGATTGTTGTTGATATCTTAAATCTATCAATAATAGGATATGTCAATGTCATTAACAAACCACTCGATGCCATCAAGTAGATGTCGATGCCATCAATAGATACTTGATCCCATCGAAAAAATCTAGAAAATCCATGTTGGTTGCTCGAACGTTTTGGTGTTGCTACTCGATGACATCGAATGAGTTTGATACCATCGACTGATCCTCGATGGGTTGTTAATACCATCGAAGGTCACATCGAAAATGTGCACAAATTCGCGTATGTGCGGGATTTGTTTCCTATTCCAATTGTAATAATAGATATATCAGGTGTAATTGAGATTAGGGCAAGGAAGAAGTGTAGTAGGGCTTTCTAATTGTTCCTAAGGGTTCAAGGGCATACCTATGGCTTGCGAAAGAGATTCAAGGCTTGTTCGAATTGGTAAGACTTTATTTCTTGTAATTCCTGCTTTTGTAGTGAATTATTCATCGCTTTATGCTGTAATTTTTTTTGGTAAGGATTTTTCTATGTAAAATTCAAATTGTTTTTGTTTAGACTTGGTTATGCAATTGCGTGTATTTTTTATTTTTTTTGATTTATACATAAAATTTGAATTGTTCTTGTTTAGACTTAATTGTGCAATTGTGTATTCTTTGCTTGATTAGTCTGTTTTTCAGAATCCCCCTACACACCATGCAATCTTTATTCAACTATTATTAAATGACTTGGCAAGACAAGTAATAAGGTAGGAGCTTAGTTGTCATCAAGTGATTAAAAAATAAAATGAAGGAAACTTACATCCACCTATACATCACCGAATTACATTTACACTTGTACGTCCACCTGTACATCACCTACTTACATTTACACTTGTACGTCCACCTGTACTCACCTAATTACATTTACACTTGTACATCCACCTGTACATCACCTAATTACATTTACACCGAAAGTGTCAAGACAGCAAATGCATTAAAATTATGAAAAGACACTTCTATTGTTAAACCTTAGATATCTTTTCAAATTTACCACACTTGAAGAGAAATAAACAAGTGTTTCTTGGTCATTTGACCCCACTGCAAAACACCTCCCTCACATGAAACGCCCAAGTATTGTAGAACCCACCATGTTGTTTATATAAATTAAATCTACTCCACCATTAAGCGAAACCCATTATTTGCACCGTTTGTGCATAAGGTAAGCCCAACAAACGTTTCAACCGGATCACACCAATGAAGTAATATATAATTGCTCCCAAAACTGCCAAGTTTACACGGTGTGAACCTGTGTATGATTTCAGGTTGATTTTGGTAAATTTTCTTCGTCATGGTGTGTTAGGTTGAATGAAAGACACTCCACGGTGGCTCCCCACACTAAAAATTTATTGGCATTCCATCACAGGTACGACTCTGTTGGGGAAAACAGTGAGGTTTGTGGTTTATACACGACATCCATCTGCACCATCCATTTATTTTTCCTACTCATTTCAGCTTATGAGCACAAAATAGAAGCATATCTAAAGCTCAAATGGACCACACCACAAGAACCATGCGAATAATGATGACCATCATTAAATTCTTCCTAAAGCCCATGGTGATAGTTATTTGTCGTCCTGCCTATTGAAAAGGTTACATGGACATGAATGAAGGGAAAACACTAAGTATTAGTCTGATCCAAAACTTTTGTGGCTTGGATGAAGTTTTTAACTGTAGGTGTTCAACCCACACGGTTTCCTATGTTGTGGTCCACTTGATCTTTGGACACGGCTTAATTTTGGGCTCACTGCCTAAAATGAGCTATCAAAGTGGACGGATGGCGTAGATGAAACACATACATCACGGTGGGCCCCACGGTTTCCTGCACCAAAGATGTTGGTGGTCACCATGAAATCTGCATCCAATCATTTAATGAATGACCTGATAGGTCTTAAGGTTAGGATTTCGTTGTTATTAGGAAATAAAAAAGGCAAAATTACAGCCATCTGCTAAATCTATCCAAAAGTCAACACGGCAAATGCATTAAAATGGTGAAAACATCTTTTTTTTCGTTAAACCTTGAAATTTTCGTTATATATTTTTTTAAAAAAAAAAAACTAATTACATGTACCCTTTTTCCCGTTTACCACTTCTACTGAAAATAAACAAGGGTTTTTTGGTCATTTCGTCCCGTGAAAGAAACATCTCCTTCATGTGAAACGTCTAAACTCTATGGGGTCCACCTTGCCGTATATATAAAATTCACCCCACCCACGCAGTTTCTAGTTTGAATGCACACAAGCACGCACATATGCAATACTTCTCGGATCGATTTCTAGCGTGGCAACAGTCGAGATGGGTTGTAAGTCGATTGATCTTGGACAATGGCCTGTAGTGGCTACCAATCGTCTGGTTTGGATCGTCCAACGGTGGCTTTAATATAGATCAACTGCTATTAGTGGTTGGATTCTAAATCTAACGGTCAGATTGAGTTAAGATCGCAATTGAAGGGTCCACGAGGTTTACAGGAGTTGTTTGGGTGTAAGTGTAGCGGTGATCTCCAACTTCAAAGGTTGGATCTTGTTCTCATTGAGTGAGGGTGTAGGGTGTAGAATGTACATATGAATACCATGTTCTTTTTTAAGTTTTGGAAAGTATAGGTTGGTCAGATTAATCCTGGATGTTTGTGGAGTTCAAAAATAGCCTAGATGTGTCCAGTCGGGAATTAATTATATTAGGTTAACGTTGTGGTGTAATTTTGAACTGTTCATCCACCGAACATGATGCAAAATCTAAATGACAATAAATCTTATGAATTAGGTCCCATTATCTAAGATATATAGTCCAATCAAGTTGATTGCGCATCTCCTACTCTCCTACGTTGGTTAGTGTATACACGTGCACTGTAGAATTCTTAAACTAACCCTTAATGAGTTTAATAGCAGCTGAGATTAGACTTCAACTGTGTAAAATACTTGTTTCAACACTGAGGTCTTGGTATGGATTTCCTAGAGGGGGTGGCTAACAGTGAAGTGTGAACTGACGGTGGGTGTACTAACAAGCTAAGAAAAAAAAAAAAAAAAAGGTAAGAGGCTCACTATCATGGATGATCATATGTAAATGTCTTAATTGTATTCTTAATAGATTTTATGGTGATGTGATGGTCCAAAATCAGATTCAACGGTTGGATATCTTAATCTATTCATGAAGAGTTATATCAATAGTATGAATTAATGGTTAGTCAATATTGATATATACGCTCAAGATGTGTAGATGCATGTATATTTTATGTACATAAAAGTAAAATTTTTGGATCAAGATTCTGATAGTATGTTAAGCCTGTACATAGATAATGTATAAAATGAATGGATCAAATTCACATATGGATGTTTCTACGAGTAGATATGAAGATCTTGTAGTTAACTTGTTATAATCGGGTGGTTTAAAATTGAAGTGAATGATTAAATATCAAATATCTTAACTCAGTGATGTTGAGTTGTTTCAACGATTGGTTTGATGACGAAACTGAGTGTATGAAAATATATGAGACTTGAAGATCCTTACAAGGTATAGATGAGTAAGTTTGTATACACGTGCATGCATTTAGGTAGTATTTTCTACAAATTAAGAGTTTACACTAAAATATGTACGTGAACAAGCACTCGGAGACCTACTCGTCCATGAAACTTTTCAAGATATCACAACTAACCTTGTAGACGGAAGGCAATAAGTGGTAGCCCTACAAAAAGAACTGTGGTCGTCGAAGAGTGAAAAAGTGAGACAGACTAAAAAACTTTAAGAACGTTTTCCAGCTGGACAGTTAATGTAGGACCCAAAACAACGAGAAAACAACATCGGTGGTTCATTGAAGAGTCGCTGGAGAGAGCAGCAGTCCCGCACATCTACCTTCCAGCATCAAAACTTTCGAAGTGTGTGTAGTCCTCTCTAGAAGAAGAAGAAGAAGAAAAAAAAAGAGGCTAATGGGCCTCTCCTATGTATTAGCCAGAAAAGGCCTTTTGTACAGCTTCTATGAGGCTCACTAGGTCGTGAGTAAAATCCATGTCGTTCAATCGATGATGATTTTAATTTCAGGACATGGGCCCAAGTTTAAAGAAAAACAACATCACAGGTAGACCATAGGAAAGGAAATCATTGGGAATGAATGCCTAATATTAACGACATTTGTGGCCCACAAAGGACTTGAGTTAGAATTAACTCAGTGATTTCTAGAGTTGTAGGCCTGGCCAAATAAAACGTGCAAATCAGATCTATTGTGAAGTGAGCCCAATAACAATTTAATTAGACCTACTCCGTATATTTGGAAATGGTCATCTTAACTTTTCGAACAGTACTCTACAGTAGTACGAATATGTAAGCCAATTTAAACTTTTCAAAGAGCTAAAAAAATAAAAAATAAAAATAAAAATGAAAAGTGACGCCAAAGACTATTAAAAGTCAAACTTTAGGGCCATTTTTATAAAAATCTAAGCACAACTTCCTCGTACATATCCTGAGTATGTTGAAAGCCCACCATTAAAAACTCACTGTGGTCCACTACAAGTTTGCTAACCAGGTTAAACATACATAGATTAAAGAAAAGCAATATATATATATATATATATATATATATATATATATATATATATATATATATATATATATATATATATATATATATGGTAAAAGGTACAATGAGCTCGAGCGTATATGGTCGACCCATGAGGTCAAGCTGTGTGGGCCCCACCGTGATGCCTTTCGAACATCTACCCCATCAGTCAGATGCACCATTCCATTGTAGGCCTGGATGGCTGAAAATCAAGTCAATCCGTGACTTTTGTGGGCCACACCACATACAGAAGTTGAGAGGGGCCGTGCACCATTAAAACATTCATAACCATTTGTTGGGGCCTTTCGAGATGTGGTTTGCAAATCCAGACCATCCATTATGTGTGTCCCACTTGGATGAGGGTTCAGACCAAGTTTCACCTGCATCCAAATTGCAGGTGGGTCCCACCAGTGCTTTTATATGTTTTTGGCATGTATACTTATGGTTTTAGATGGTATGGCCCACCTGAGTTCCATATACGGCTGATTTTGAGCCATCCAGGCCCACAATGGAATGGTGCATCTGGTGGATGGTGTTGATGTTCGAAAGGAATCACGGTAGGGCCCACACAGCTCAACATCATGAACGATCGTAATACGCTCGAGCTCATTGTACCTTTTCCACACACACACACACACACACACACACACACACACACATATATATATATATATATATATATATATATATATATATATATATATATATATATATATAGCTCGATCCGAAACTGTTTTACTCTACAATATGCTTTTAATAGTCAATAGACAATGTAACATGTTATGTCATTCATATGGATGAAACTTTAATCTACTTCATTTTTTGGATCTTGCCCTAAAATGATCTCAATACATACATTGAGGTGGGCCCCACGGTCCAAGTGACAACCACATGGCCGATTCCAGGGTAGCAACCCAATTGGCGCTCTCAATAACCCGCAAAAAATGAAATCAGATTGCATTGTGATTTGTGAGTTACTTTGTACGCTTTTATCATACCAAGTCAACTCTTTTGAGACAACAATGAATGTATGTTGTTTATCCACACCGTCCATCAATTTTTTCAAATCATTTTAGGTGTTGAGCCCAAAATTTAAGCATATCCAAATCTCAAGTGGACCATACCACAAGAAACAGTAGAAATAATGATATCCACAATTGAAGTCTTCCTATGGCCCACAATGATGTCTATTTGTAATCCAATCTGTTCATAAGATCACAAAAACATCGTTCATAAGTCACCAAACTGATTCGATCCGAGTTTGATTCGAGTTGAGGTTCAATCCAAGTCACTTCGAGCTTGGACAAGTTCAAACTCGGCTCGAAATTTCTTCGAGCTCCGAAAATCAGCTTAACTCGGCTCGAACTCAATTTTGAATCAAGCTGAATCAAACTTTTTCGAGTCGAGTCAAGGGAGTTAGCCGAGCTAACACGGTTCGTGTACAGCTCTACATACTCTTGTCAAAAAAATTCCACGGAGGCAAAAGTACCACAACTTGTGGTAACCATACTATCTTTCCCGGTAACAAACCACTTGATTATGATATCCTTTCCATGAAAATGATAAGGCCCACCGTGAGGTTAATTATTTTTTTTTTAAAAAAAAGTCAGGCTGATCAAATCCCTGGGTGGGTCAGATCCGTCTGCATGGACATTGTTGGCCATCCATGGATTACAACAGTGTGGCCTACCTGATTCATGGAATGACCTAACTTTTGTATAAGGCGACCTTCATGGTGGGCCCTATTATTAATGAAGTTTGGATAAGGTGATCATACACTGTATGGTTTCCCTTTATCCACGTCCATGTGACCTTCATGAACAGTTTTTTTTTTTTTTTTTTCACATGCACACGCACCCCCACACACACGCACACACTCACTCCCTACACCTAGGGAATTTCACCCCCCTACGGATACACGAACCCTGGAACGGGAGTTGAAACTCCCAGGAGTCTACCACCCGTCCAAGAGGAAGGATCCACCTTCATGAACAGTTGGATGGCGAATAAACATATCGGTGGGCTCAAGAAAGCCCCAATGTTGGGCGTCTTTGTCACTGCTGCTTTTGGTGGGGTTGCATTAGCACAGAGCCCTTGCTTGGACCGAGTACATCCAGGAGGGAGAAAATCGGATTCGGATTGCATATTGGGAGGGGCAGGACTTGGTCTTGGTAGGTGCTCTGTGAGGCCCATCGTGATGTATGTATTTTATCCGTGCCATTCATCCAATTTGACATATCATTTTATAGCACAAGCCCAAAAAGGAGGCAGATCAAATGCTCAAGTGGACTACACCACGAGAAGCAGTGATGATAATGGTGCCACCGTTTAAATGTTCTTGGGACCCTCCGTGATGTTTATTTGCAAAGTGGTGATAATGGTGCCAGCGTTTAAACGCTCTTGGGATGCACCGTGATGTTTATATGACATCCAGCAGCCTGTTGATAAGGTCATTCGGACATGGAAGAAGGAAAATTCCAATATCAGCTTGATCAGATCCATAGCTATAACTGGTAGACTGAGTGGAGATACCTCGTTTCAACGATCGAGGTCTTGGTATCGATCCCTAGTGGGGGTGGCTAACATGGAGTGTGTGTACTGACATGGGTGTGTACTAAAATAAAATAAAAATAAATTGTGGGCGTCCACTCCCCACTATGTTTTTCACTTGAACCTTGAATCTTCCACGTTTTTGGGTTCATATTCATATCCTAAAATGACATGGAAAAAAATGGACGGATGGCATGGATAAAACACATACATCACGGTGGGCTCCACAATCCCTGCTACTGGCAGGTGCAGTACGGAATCCGGGTCAAAGATGTGAGGTGATGAGAAATGTCCACTGGTAGCAAGGATTAAAATCAGTGTATCGGGGAATCGTAAGGGCTATAGCCGCATCATTGAAGATGGATGATGATATACAGGAAATAGAAATAGAAGAGGGAGCGAACACATCGACCAACGCCTCCCCGAGACCGAGTTGCCTAACCCCAGATAGGCTAGCACTAGCAGATTCCATCATGGAATCGGTCAATGCATCAGTTTCCAAGCTCAGACGTGGAGATCCACCCACCATCTACATAGTCCCACAAGCAATCCGGCAAGTAAAAGGGGTTGCTTATGAGCCTCAGATGGTGTCGATCGGCCCATACCATCACGGCAAGGAGAGGCTACGAGGCATGGAAGAGAACAAATTGTTCTATCTACATTCGTTCCTCTCCCGCAATCCCGACCATCGGTTGGAGGTCTACCTCGAGGTGATTGAGGAATTGAAGGATAAAGCGCGAAGTTGCTACTCCGAGGAAGTGGGCCCACTTACGGGCAACGAGTTTGTGAAAATGATGGTGCTCGATGCTTGCTTCATTGTCGAGATCTTTCTCTGGTTCCATCCGATCAAGTATAATCGGGCGTTGCTCAGGCAACAATGGGAGGAGATCAAGCAAAACGAGGAGGATCACGGTCTTATTTCTGCAATGGAGAAGTTCTTTTTCCATTCAAATGGCTTCGAATACCCGATACGTCATGCGAATGGGATGGTGTCCCTTATAGGGTATGACATGCTCCTCCTTGAAAATCAAATTCCTTTCCGCCTTCTGCAGCGTATTTTCATAATGGCTTGTCCAGTGAACGTACCACATTTACTTGAGGAGATGGCCCTTGATTTCTTCGATGACTTCATGCCTAGGAATGAGAAAATCGAGATCAAAGATTCCTACGATCATCTGCTCCATTTGTTCCACTCGCATTTGTTACCAACCCGAACTAATAGCAAGGAGGAGCCCAACCATTCGTGCATTCCTAAAATCAAGCTCAAGCCCAACCTTTCGTGCAATCCTAAAATCAAGCTCAAGCCCAACCTTTCGTGCATTCCTAAAATCAAACCCGTCCTCAACAAGTTGAAGAATCTACTCCCATGTTCAAATAAGGCACCGTTGCCAATTACTAAATGGCGGCAGATGATCCCTTGCGCGACTGACCTCCAACTTGCGGGGGTCAAGTTCAAGAAAAATGAGAAATCGAATAACATGTTGAACGTGAAATTTAGCCACGGGGTGTTGGAAATCACGCCCTTCGTGATAGACGACGACAGCGATACTCTCTTTCGGAACCTCATAGCATTCGAACAATGCTGCCTAGAAGCGAAATTCCGCGTTTTCACGACTTACATTGTGTTCATGGATTACCTTGTCAATACGTCCAAGGATGTGGCGCTGCTCCATCACAATGGTATCATAGATCATTTTCTGGGAAGCGATGATGATGTGGCCCTTCTATTCAACCGGCTCTGCATTGGGATATTCCATACTTTCAAGGGAAGCTATCTTTCGAATGTACATGACAATGTGCAAAAACATTACCAGAAAAAATGGAACAGGTGGTGGGCGAGCTTGAAGCGCAATTATTTCACCAATCCATGGTCTTTCATTTCTTTGATCGCGGCTTCCATCCTCCTCCTGCTCACCATCACCCAAACGTTCTTCACCATCTTTCCTTATTACCGACCGCGGTCCTAGTTCCTGATCATCATGTTTTAATGGTTTAGATTATTTTGATTTTTCGCTTTTGTGTTTCTCTACTTGTGTGTGAAAAACATTACTGTATAATATAAATCTATCTTCATTTTCTTTTAATTATGGTAACTCATCCCCAGTCGTTCAGGTTCAGTCAACTGTACTGATCCCTATCAGGTTCAAATTGACTCAGATCAGTTGCATATGACTCAGACGAGTCGCCTACCATGACTACCCATTGTTAAAGTCCCTTCATATACATTGATACGCCATCTCCTGAAGCCTTAAGCTTCTAGAGAAAGTGGTGATTTGACATAGTTACCAACTTTTACATTAAGTGGTTGTTTGATTTAGTATTTAGATGCAAAGGTCTTAGTATTTAGAGGCAAATATACCTTGATGTTATATTCTCCCATTAAAGGCTAGGAAAATAAAGTCCGACCATAGGATTAGGAAATCAATGTTGGGATGTTGGAAAGCAAATATAAATTCAATCAAATAATATGAAATCAAACAAAAATAAATTAAATCACATAGAGAACACACAAATTTTACATTAAAAAAAAAATCCTCACGGAACTCGTGTGCACGTCGTCGATGGAACCTCCAATGGCATCGATAGCCATCGAATACCAGCCAATGACATTGAAGACACCTTCGATTGCATCGAGTAGCAACTCCAAAACTATACGACAAGCAACTCAAATTTTCTTGGATTTTCTCGATAGAATTAAGCGGTCTGTCAATGAGATCGACAGTCCCTTTATCTCAGTCAGATTGAAGACATGACAACAAACCCAAAATTAAACGGACTAAAAAACATATGCGGGGCCCACTATAGAGTACCACAGGAGCGCACTATGATTGGTAGGTGTTATTTTGGTGAGGGTTGGAAGTGAGCCAGATGGCTGGATGTCACCTCCGATTAGCTCGCTTTAGGATGAATTGGGCATGTGTCCGGAGCTTAGGAACAAATTGGGCTGGCCTTGAGTGATCAAAGCAGTTGATCCGGTGGCCCACCAGATGCACTCGTGATAAATAACCAAGCATTGCTACTTTATCTATGCATACCGCAACACCATGTGTCCCAAGTTATCTCCATCAGATTGCTGGGCCCAGGATGTAAGTGGGCCAGGCTCGGACATCAACTGGTGGCTAGGCCTGACCCGTTTAAAATTAGGTCCAGTGCAAAGGCCTGGCCCATCAATAGTCCTGTCACCATGGTACAGTAGTTCTTGCATCTCCACCACACACGTGACAAATGGGCCATGTGTCTAGAACCATCCCCAGGGAAATCAGAACTATTTATGTGGTGGGCCGCACTTGAACAGACCATAAGCGTGAGAAGACTAATTTGAAAATCATAACCCATGGGTTGGCGCCATTTTAAAGATGGGTTTCATTCTCTTGATGGCCCACTGGGTCAATGAATATCAGTACCGATGCCATCAAAGCATGCCACATGTGTGGTGATGATGAAGGACACGAACGTACCAAATGTTCCTTTGGCCCTCCATGCATGGCTCCCCTGCCTTGTGTGTATGAGAGCTAAAATTATAACTGCTGTGGCCTCTAGCAAAGTTGCAAGGGGTGCGGGTGGATTCCCAGATCCACCATGGTGGGTGGATCCTCGACTTTGAGGCCCACCATGATGTATGTGCCTTACATCCATGATGTTCATTTGTCTTGACAGATCATTTTATATATAGCACGATCGCAAAATGAAGTAGATCCAAATTTCAGGCGGATCACACCACACCACAACCGTGGTGATTGACCATTAAAAACTTTTGTGTGCCACATAAGTTTTGGATCAAGCTGATGTTCGTGTGGTCCTCTCATCCAGGTCTTTGATATGTTATCAACGGGCGGATGGCAAATAAACATTCTGCTGACCCTTAATAAGTTTTTTTAAGGTGGGTTTTCAACCATCACAATTTCTTGTGGTGTGGTCCACCTAAGATTTTGATTTACTTCATCTTTTATATCATGTCTTAAAATTATCTTTAAAAATGGATATTTTGACCAATGTGATTATCAAAGAGAAACTGAAGTCATGCTTAATTTCTATTGGTCTTTGAAGACCAGAGGGAAATTCACATTGAGTTCTATACATTGGCATAGGCTTTTATAAATTCACCATTCTCATAAGGAGATTGCCTATGATCAGTCTTCACGCAGGACGTTGTTAGGATTCATGGAACTTGGCCATAAGAGGTGTATTGTTCATCCATCCATCACTTTTGCAGGTCGAGCTCAACTCATCCAAAGGGAAATTTCGTAATTTCATGTGGAATTTTATATGAACGTCAGTTCATTTGAGTTAAGATATATATATATATATATAGAGAGAGAGAGAGAGAGAGAGAGAGAGAGAGAGAGAGAGAGAGAGAGAGAGAGAGAGAGAGAGAGAGAGAGAGGCATGCTCACCTACACACCTACACACGTGCGCACCTTTACACACGTGTCATGGGTGTCGAATATGAACAGTCCATAAGATTTGGAATCCCATGAAACCTTAGGGGGTGAATTTTCACCCTGATCTAATATTCTGGTAGGCCATAGCAAAGAGAAATTCAAATCAAGGGAAGAAACTGTTTGTATTTTTCATGGCCTACCGAAGTTTCGGATCAAAGTAAAAAATTCATACCAAGGGGTTTCATAAGGTTCTTCTTCATGTGTACCATTTAGATTTGCGAGATTCATCAGATATGATGAGTTCTCAAAAAAATTCGTATGTAATATGTACGAACTGGTTTGCAGGTGAGCGTTTGTGTGTGTGTGTGTGTGTGTGTGTGTGTGTATTTTGTAGTGAGACAAATAGTCATTATTATATCAAGAGCTGTTTTTTCATTTTTTTGCCTTTGAGCATATAAATTGGTGTGAATATGTGGATATACTAAAAGGTAACCATGTAAATTGTTGTATTGTAGTTTGTCTTTTTTCACTTTCCTTTAATTCTAATATTATTGTATGTGTGGTTGAGAATGGATTTCTTCAACAAACAGAATGGGTGGCATGATATAAGGCAGCTACATCATGGTGAGCCCCCTAGTCAGGGGTTTACTGACCTTAGTGGATCTGGGATCCATCGAACGCTTTGCCCATATACAAGATTATAGCCAATGGTTAGTCGTTTAGTTGTACACGAGTTGAAGCGAGTCGAGCTTGGCTCAACTCAGTTTGTCTCGACTAGCAGCTAACCCCAGCTTGAACTCGCTCTTCTCGGTCCTCAAGTCTAACTGGCTAGTTCGGCTCGGTTCGGTCAACAGTTTGAGCCTATGCGACATTTTCTCCAACACGTAAAGGGCATGTTCAAATTTTCACATGATACAAAACAGTTGGGTCGGGTGTGGGTTGGGTCGGTTGGGTTGGGTGGCTGGGTTGAATCAAGTATGGGTTGGGTTGGGTTGGGTTGAGTCGGGTACAGCATAGGTCCGGTTGGAAGCAGGCTTGACTCGACTCAAGGTAAGTTCGCATCGTCTCGATCACCAGCTCGCCTTAAGCTTGACTAGAAAGTTTTGGCAAACAAGCCAAATTCCAATGGTAAGCTCAAAGCCGAGCTCAAGGAGAGCACAGTAGAGTCAAGCCAAGCTTGGCCCACCTTGACTCGACTGAGCTCGATGTATAGCCCTACTCGCCGAGCCCCTGCCAAGACCAATTCCTGCCCCTCCGAGGATGCAATCCGCATCCGATTTTCTCCCTTCTGGTTGGCCTTGGTCCAAGCAAGGGCTAATGCAACCCCGCCCAAAGCAGTAGTGATAAAGATGCCCACCATGATGTTTATTTGCCAATCCAACTATTCATGAAAGTCACATGGACGTAGATAAAGATAAAAACACACAAATATGATCAGCTTATCCAAACTTATGGCAGTCTTAGAAAAAATTTAAGGGTGGGCGTTCAATCCTTACTATGTGGTCGAATTCTTTTTTTTTTTTTTTTTTTTTTTTAACTTTTTTTAAAGCAATTATGTTTGGGCAGTGAGATTCGAAGGGATTAGGTGGGATGGAATTCATCTTGTCCCCTGCCAATTCCACTCTAAAGAATGGAATTAGATTAGATGGAATTGCATTGGGTCTTGTGCCAATTTTACTCAATGTTCCAAGTTGTGTAGGTTCCACCATGATGTGTGGGCTATATCCACACCGTCCACCCATTTTTCGAGATTATTTTAGGGCATGGGCCAAAAAATCAGGTAAATCTAAAGCTTAAGTGGATCCCACCATAGAAAGCAACGAGGATTGAATACTTACCGTTGAAAACTTCTTTGGGGCCACACAAGTTTTGGATCTACCTTATTTTTAGGCCCATGCCATAAAATGAGGTTACAAAACAAATGAACCATTTAGATATAATACGTGTGTTATTCTCAGTAAATTCAAATGATGGTGGATATATCCATTCAACGTAGCACCATATTACCAACAAAGCAGGGCATTAATCTCATCCCATGGCAACAAGGGACAATCCCTGCCATGGGTAATAGTCATGTTTTTTGAATCCCATCCTACCAAATCCCACCGCCCAAACAGGCTCTTGGGAAATTCATCGAAAGGGAGGAGAACCAACAAAAACGAAAAAAACAAAAGAAAAGCAACTGAATAAGGAACAGAGGGCCACGGCTGCTGAGATAGCAGACGGCCCTAAAAACCTAGAAAACTAAAGTCAAAAGACCTAATATCCTTTTGGTTAGAATCCCATTCAATCACTAGCCTTTTATCACCAAACCTTTTAGCCCTAGAATTGACCACTGAAACAGACGAAGAGACGTCGTGAAAACATTGTTCCTTTCCTCCCAGAGGGTCCGCCGGATTGCAATTACGGCCCATCCGTGCTATTTGGTCTACTTGACCCCTGGATATGTACCACTGCTTGTGGTACATCCTCCTTTTATGGACATGCCACTTGTGTAAGACATCAGTATCATGTTAATAATAGGGCCCACCATGTAGGTCACCTGAGACAAAGTAAGGTCTTTCCATGAATCAGGTAGGCCACACTTTTATAATCCATGGATGGCCAACACTGTCTATGCATACACATCTGACCCACTCAGGGATTTGATCAGCCTGCTTTTTTCTTTTCTAAGAAAATTATCCTCATGATGGACCTACCATTTTCATGGCAAGGATGCCATAATCAAGTGGTTTGTTACATGGAAAGATAGTATGGTTACTGCTAGTTGGAGTACTTCTGTCTGTATGGGATTTTTTTTTTGTTGGCAAGAGAACGTTGTTCTAGCCCGGTGCAGGGGACCATCGCAGTACAAGCGGCTTATTTTGCAGGGTAGCGGATTGTGTACTGAGTAATCTCTGTGTGGCCCACCATAATTTATATATTTTATCCACCCGGTCCATTTATTTAAGAAGATAATTTTAGTTATTGAACCCAAAAATTAAGCATATCTAAAACTTAAATAGACCACATCACAAGAAACAGTGTAAATTGAACATCTATTGTAGAAATATTATTGGGGCCAAAAAAAATTGTATCAAACTGATATTTGTGTTTTCCCTTCGTCAATGTTGATCCGTGTGATCTTATGAATATGTTGGATAACAAATAAACATTAATGCAGTTAAAGGTGGGCTTTTAATCCCCATTGTGTGGTGCACTTGAGCTTGAATCTTCATCGTTTTTTAATTCATATCTTAGAATGATTAGTAAAATAAAAATAAAAAAATAAAAATAAAAAAAGGAGGAGGAGGACATACGGCATGTATAAAAACACATACATCACGGTGGGCCCCATGGGGCCCTTCTACTCGCAGGGAAGCGGATTGCATAGTGAGTAAACTCTGTGAGATCCACCATAATTTATGTATTTTATCCGCTTCGTACATCCATTTTACCATATAATTTGAGGGCTTGAACTCAAAAATGAGGCATACGAAGTTTCAAATGGACTACACCATGGGAAAAGTTGAATTGAACGTCTACCACTGTTGAAAAAGTCTCGAGGGACACGGATGTTTTGGATAAAGCTTATATTTGTGTTTTCCCTTCATCCATGTCTATATAATCTTATGAACACTGTAGGGCCTAGAAAAGTTTCAACGGTGGAAATCATTATCTCCACTTTTCCGGTGGTATAATCCACATGATCTTTAGATATGCTTCAATTTTGGACTCAACCCCTTAAATTAGATGAAAAAATAGATGGACGGCCTAGTTAGACCACATACATTCAAGATGGGGCCAGTCATCTGATAGTATAGAAAACGTATCACGATTCCGAAGTACATGTGAGGCCTGTGGTCCACATATTAAAACCATTGAAATAATGGACCTTGTACAATTTATTCACATCCCAAAGTTGCCGCAATTGCTTGGTTTTCAGTTTTTTGGTCGTTAGCGATCCAAGGACGATTGATATGATGGTCCTCAAACGTGGATGGCCCATGCACCAATTGCAGATCTTGTAGGCTCACAATTGAAGGGTCAGGATCTTCTGATTAGTGTCAGTCAAGGAGCCTTCTCCTCCAATAAATATGTTTCCGATTTATTATGAAACTAGTGGGACCCCACAGATATCGACCGGGAAAATAAATAGGATCACATGCAAATATCAGGCCTGGACACCGTATAAAGCCAATGGAATAGGCTGTATGAAAATAAGGTTCCGACTGTTCTGATTTCTTGGCCATAGATCTACACTGTGGGTCCCATCTGTTCCATTATTCTGATGGGAAACGCATACTTCAGGTTCAAGCTGTTTTCCACATCTAAAGTCTCTGGGCAACGTTCCTCTGGGATATGCTGTCCTTAATATAGATCTAACCGTTCATCATGGTGGTCACTTCAACTGATATGCCATGAACAACCAGGATCGGTCTGATTCTGTTTTTTTTTTTTTTGATAGCGGCCTATCAACAATAATTGCCAATGAGATGACCAGTCCAGATCACCAAACCAAGTTGTAGCTGTCCAGTTATGGAGGGACCATGATAAATACAAGATCGTGTGTGGTGCAAGAACTTGATACTGCGCATGAACAATCCATATGATTCTTTGTTTTTTCTGGTGGTGGGTGCGCAGATATCTTGCCCAAACATGATACTGCGATTCCCATTTATGCACGTAGACTTAGGCCCCAGCTTAAATCTAAAATCTGAAATGAACTCACAAAATGGATGGACGGTGAGGATTTCTCACAAACATCCTGGTGGCCACCTGCGTTGTCAGCGCAGGAACTTCCCACGTAAGGCTTTAGCAGGAGATCCGCGTCCAAGACGGAAACGGATTGGCTACTCCCCCAGCCACCGTAGTTAGTGCTCTGTTAGCCCCTCCATGATGTATGTGTTTCATCCATTCCGTTCATCCATTTTTACAGATCATTCTAGTGCTTCATCCCAAAAATTAGAGGGATATAAATCTCAGTTGGAACACACCTTGAAAAACAATAATAATTGGATATGCACCATTAAAATCCTCCTAAGGCCCACTGTACTGTTTATTTGACATCCAATCTTTTTATTAGGTCATACAGGCCCAGATGAAGAGAAAAAACAAAGATCAGCTTGACCCAAAACTTTTATGCCCCCAAAAGGTTTTTAATGGTCGACGCTCATTCAACACTTTTTCCTGTAATGGGGCCCACTTTGAGATTTTGATATACTAATTTTTTATCCCATACCATGAAATGATCTGAAAATAATAGATGGATGGCATGGATGAAACACATACATCATGGTAGGGGGCCCACAGAGCACCTACCACCAGCCATTGGCCGGTGGCCCGTCTTCGTCTTCTGTCCAGGACGAGGGACGCGGATTTCCTGCGAAAGCCTTCTGGCAGGAAGTTCCTGCAGGGTGGGTCCAAACGTGATATTTTTAAGAAATCCACCCCGTACATCCGTTCTCTGATCTCATTTTGAGACTTGAGACCAAAACTGAGAAGGATCCAAGACTCAAGTGGGGCGCACTAGAGTAAAAGGTGGGTAGGAAAATTCCTACCGTTGAAAACTTTCTGGGGTAGAAAGTGATGTTTACATGACATCCATACCATTAATAATGTCATTCCTACTTGGATGAACTGAAAACACAAATATTAGCCTGATTCAAAACTTATGTGCCCACGAATATTTCAACTATGTATGTTCAATACTCACATTTTAGGTCCACTTGAATATCAGTCACCACTGATTTTTAGCCTGTTATCCTAAAAATATCTCAGAAAACGGATGCTGGAGTGAATTTCTCAAAAACATCACGTTGGGCCCACCCAGGTTTCCAGCGCAGGAATCGCATGCGAAAGGCTTTCGCAGGAAATCCGCGTCCAGCGGTACAATGACTTAGATTGCGTGCTGCCCCGCCCGTCTACCTCCAAACAGCCAGTTCTCAAATCCCAACCGTGATGCATCTGTACATCTAGACCATCAATCCCTTTTTTCAGATTATTTTAAGGCATGAACACAAAAATGATGTAAATCTAATGCTCAAGTGGACCACACTAAAAATAGCAGCGGGATAATGATTTTCACTGTTAAAAAATTCATGTATACATCCATCGTTGAAACCTTTCTAAGGGCCTTTATGATGTTTTTTTACCATCCAACCTATTCATTAGGTCATGTACATGTATACATGGATGAAGTGAAAACACAAATATCGGCTTGATCTGAAACTTCTCCAGCTCTCAAGAAGTTTTGAACGGTGGACGTTCAATCCCCACCTTATTATCCAATTAATCATTGGACCTGTTTCTTTTATTAGATCACACCTTAAATTATCTGAAAAAGTTGATGGACGGTATGGATCAAACATATAAATCATGGTGGGGCATGAAGAAGTTTCACGGGTCAAAAGTTAATTTTGTATTCCCCAAACAATTTAAAAGAAAAAATTTATGTAGTAACTTGAAAAGGGGTATTTTTGGAAGCAAAAATATTTTTGTTTAATGAAAAATCTATTCAGCGTTCACCATTAAGCGAGACTCCTATCACGGAAAGAATTCAGTGAAAAACCACTTAGTGCTTTCCGTCTTTCGCGTTAATAATGTATTAACAAACACCACTAAACGCGGAAAATTTTTCCTATTCCGTATTAAGTGCAAAAATTTAGCGTTAACAAACACGGCCTTAGTCAGATCACCTCAGAGGAAAATACAAACGAAGGGCCAAAAAATCAGGTAGCAGTTGGAACAAATACTAATTACCTGCAAGGGGTCTCACAACCAAACTTCTTCTGATTAACTTCACCACTCAGCAATTTCATGTAGCCACCGCCACAATCAAGCTCTTGCTCATGTTTAACCGAGAACTGAAAAACCAAGGTGTTATCCTTATTACTGAACTCGGGGAACTCTATCACGCCCCAAACTCGGAAACCGGGCTCACAAAATTCCCGATCGCCGAATCCGGTGCCGACAGCCTTCGTAGAACCCTATTCTCGGCTCCCAGCGCCCATACGCCAGGTTCCGATCCTGAGATGCTACAAGGAGGATTTTCAACATAAGTTTAATTCGTCATAAGCATAACCAAAGGCATAACCCACAAACAACAACCAAAAACTCCATCACATTTCCACTATGATAAAAAAAACTTTACAAGTACAATGAACATAAAGGGAAATACAATGAGAATGAACAAAAAGCTCTAAAAGATCTGCTCTGCACTCCTGCCTCAGCGCTGCTGCGTCCTCGCGTCACCTGCACACAACGGTCGTGCATAAGCTTATAGAAAGCTTAGAGGGTGGTGAAAGTGTGTGCGCAAGGTAGTAATGCAGTTATGAAGTATCAGAGTAATGCGGAACATGTTGACGAGTCCATGAATACCACTAGCCGTACCAAAGCTATGCGATGCAGGACATGAATGATGTCGGCCATACCAAGGCCATGCGATGCGAAATGCAACTCAAGCATACAAATCCTCATTTAAGTCCACATATCAGTACAGCTCAAAATCTGAGATATCACCGGGGTCTATTACACTCTAAACCAGATTGCCGCCCCATCGCGCGCAATAAGGTAAGTGGAACAGACCTCACTACCCACCTGCCAATATCGGGCGCGGCTCGTTGATAGCGGACTCATTCCTCGAGCTGGTCAAACTCAGCCTAGCATTGCCCCCTCCTCTCGGGCGGGTAAGGCCGTACCCCCTTCCAACCGACCACGACACAGTGGAAAGCGCAGCCTCCTGGTAATCGGCCATCGGCGCTCATGCACCCACTCGGTCTAGACGTTGGAGCAACATCTTGGTACCATAAGGGTTTAGGGACTTTCACCCAGGGATATCTATAAAGCACCCATGTAAAACAAGATTTTCGGTGATCAATCCTACCAACCACGATATGCTCCGTGGTGGCTATGGCCCCGATGTCGCTAGGGCGTATGGTAACCATTTTACACAATGCGAATGCATGAATCACACTATCCGGTCATGCAAAGAATCCTCGCGCGTATCGTGCGCTCATGTAGGGCAACACCGCCTAACCGGGAGGTCTAAACAACCGCGAAGGCATATGCTATGATCATCCACTCCTCATATCAAGCATACATATGATGCGTATGATCATGAATCATAGACTATACTAAACATGTTATATGGGATAAATGTTGTTCATAAGGAAATGGGCCTAGACGGCTGCCCAAGATGGGCCTAATAACGGGCCCTAGGAGACTCATAATGCGGACATTTAACCAACATTAATCTACAATGTGGACGTCAAACCAACATTGCTCCTAAGGCATTGCCCGTCGTAAACATCATTACATAAATCATGTTGGGATCACACATTGCAATGAACCTTAGGTACATCCCATTGGGCCTTATATACCTCGAATGAGCCGTATCACATGGGCCTTACATTTATCAAATGGGCCGCATTAATGGGCTTCGCCAATGGGCCTCATGTATATTGCAATGGGCCATAACCCACGGGCCTTAGAATGCATCGAATGGGCCTAGTCTCATGGGCCTTTCATTCACATCAAAGTGGGCCTCAACTGATGGGCCACAAATAAACTAAGATGGGCCTCAAAACATGCCAAGGTGGGGTCCACTTGGTCTTTAGATCTGTTTCATTCTTTAACTCATGCCATAAAATGGCCCTTCAAAATGGATAGACGGATTGGATGTAACATATACATCATGGTGGGGGATCCGCATGAGGGTCCTCGCGTCACCTGCACGCAACGGTCGTGCATAAGCTTATAGAAAGCTTAGAGGGTGGTGAAAGTGTGTGCGCAAGGTAGTAATGCAGTTATGAAGTATCAGAGTAATGCGGAACATGTTGACGAGTCCATGAATACCACTAGCCGTACCAAAGCTATGCGATGCAGGACATGAATGATGTCGGCCATACCAAGGCCATGCAATGCGAAATGCAAATCAAGCATACAAATCCTCATCTAAGTCCACATATCAGTACAGCTCAAAATCTGAGATATCACTGGGGTCTATTACACTCTAAACCAGATTGCCGCCCCATCGCGCGCAATAAGGTAAGTGGAACAGACCTCACTACCCGCCTGCCAATATCGGGCGCGGCTCGTTGATAGCGGACCCATTCCTCGAGCTGGTCAAACTCAGCCTAGCATTGCCCCCTCCTCTCGGGCAGGTAAGGCCGTACCCCCTTCCAACCAACCACGACACAGTGGAAAGCGCAGCCTCCTGGTAATCGGCCATCGGCGCTCATGCACCCACTCGGTCTAGACGTTGGAGCAACATCTTGGTACCATAAGGGTTTAGGGACTTTCACCCAGGGATATCTATAGCACCCCATGTAAAACAAGATTTTCGGTATCCAATCCTACCAACCACGATATGCCTGTGGTGGCTATGGCCCTGATGTCGCTAGGGCGTATGGTAACCATTTTACACAATGCGAATGCATGAATCACACTATCCAGTCATGCAGCAATCCTGCGCGTATCGTGCGCTCATGTAGGGCAACACCGCCTAACCGGGAGGTCCTAAACAATCTGCCCGAAGGCATATGCTATGATCAGTCACTCCTCATATCAAGCATACATATGATGCGTATGATCATGAATCATAGGACTATACTAAACATGTTATATGGGATAAATGTTGTTCATAAGGAAATGGGCCTAGACGGCCTGCCAGTATGGGCCTAATAACGGGCCCTAGGAGACTCATAATGTGGACATTTAACCAACATTAATCTACAATGTGGACGTCAAACCAACATTGCTCCCAAGGCATTGCCCGTCGTAAACATCATTACATAAATCATGTTGGGATCACACATTGCAATGAACCTTAGGTACATCCCATTGGGCCTTATATACCTCGAATGAGCCGTATCACATGGGCCTTACATTTATCAAATGGGCCGCATTAATGGGCTTCGCCAATGGGCCTCATGTATATTGCAATGGGCCATAACCCACGGGCCTTAGAATGCATCGAATGGGCCTAGTCTCATGGGCCTTTCATTCACATCAAAGTGGGCCTCAACTGATGGGCCACAAATAAACTAAGATAGGCCTCAAAACATGCCAAGGTGGGTTCCACTTAGTCTTTAGATCTGTTTCATTCTTTAACTCATGCCATAAAATGGCCCTTCAAAATGGATAGACGGATTGGATGTAACATATACATCATGGTGGGGGATCCGCATGAGGGTCCTCGCGTCACCTGCACGCAACGGTCGTGCATAAGCTTATAGAAAGCTTAGAGGGTGGTGAAAGTGTGTGCGCAAGGTAGTAATGCAGTTATGAAGTATCAGAGTAATGCGGAACATGTTGACGAGTCCATGAATACCACTAGCCGTACCAAAGCTATGCGATGCAGGACATGAATGATGTCGGCCATACTAAGGCCATGCGATGCGAAATGCAACTCAAGCATACAAATCCTCATCTAAGTCCACATATCAGTACAGCTCAAAATCTGAGATATCACCGGGGTCTATTACACTCTAAACCAGATTGCCGCCCCATCGCGCGCAATAAGGTAAGTGGAACAGACCTCACTACCCGCCTGCCAATATCGGGCGCGGCTCGTTGATAGCGGACCCATTCCTCGAGCTGGTCAAACTCAGCCTAGCATTGCCCCCTCCTCTCGGGTAGGTAAGGCCGTACCCCCTTCCAACCGACCACGACACAGTGAAAAGCGCAGCCTCCTGGTAATCGGCCATCGGCGCTCATGCACCCACTCGGTCTAGACGTTGGAGCAACATCTTGGTACCATAAGGGTTTAGGGACTTTCACCCAGGGATATCTATAGCACCCCATGTAAAACAAAATTTTCGGTATCCAATCGTACTAACCACGATATGCCTGTGGTGGCTATGGCCCTGATGTCGCTAGGGCGTATGGTAACCATTTTACACAATGCGAATGCATGAATCACACTATCCAGTCATGCAGCAATCCTGCGCGTATCGTGCGCTCATGTAGGGCAACACCGCCTAACCCGGAGGTCCTAAACAATCTGCCCGAAGGCATATGCTATGATCAGTCACTCCTCATATCAAGCATACATATGATGCGTATGATCATAAATCATAGGACTATACTAAACATGTTATATGGGATAAATGTTGTTCATAAGGAAATGGGCCTAGACGGCCTGCCAGTATGGGCCTAATAACGGGCCCTAGGAGACTCATAATGCGGACATTTAACCAACATTAATCTACAATGTGGACATCAAACCAACATTGCTCCCAAGGCATTGCCCGTCGTAAACATCATTACATAAATCATGTTGGGATCACACATTGCAATGAACCTTAGGTACATCCCATTGGGCCTTATATACCTCGAATGAGCCGTATCACATGGGCCTTACATTTATCAAATGGGCCGCATTAATGGGCTTCGCCAATGGGCCTCATGTATATTGCAATGGGCCATAACCCACGGGCCTTAGAATGCATCGAATGGGCCTAGTCTCATGGGCCTTTCATTCACATCAAAGTGGGCCTCAACTGATGGGCCACAAATAAACTAAGATGGGCCTCAAAACATGCCAAGGTGGGGTCCACTTGGTCTTTAGATCTGTTTCATTCTTTAACTCATGCCATAAAATGGCCCTTCAAAATGGATAGACGGATTGGATGTAACATATACATCATGGTGGGGGATCCGCATGAGGGTCCACCATAAAGTATATTACTTAATATAATATATTTGTATAATATACAATAATATATATATATATACACACACATACGCACCCACGCACACACCCACACGCACACATGTGCATGCACCCACGCACATACACACGTCCACACACCCACTCGCACACATGTGCATGCACCCATGCACAAACATGCATCACAGTGGGCTCCACCGTCTAGCGGACGGTGGAGAAAATACATAAATCGCTGTGGGTCCCACGTGGGGCCCACCGTAATGTTTACGCCCCATCCAACCCGTTCATAAGGTCACGCAGACCTAGAAAAAGGGTAACAACAAATTTCAGCTGGATCCGAGACTTCTGTGGGCCTCAAAAAGGTTCAATGGCAGACCTCTAATTCTCACTGTTTTCTTTGGTGTGGGCCATCCGGGACTCGGATCGACCGATCTTTGGAGGGGGTTCACCTGGAAGGTGGCCCACCAAATAAACGGTTTGGATGGCGAATAAGCATCATGGTGGGGCCCACGGCCAGAGCCGTGGGTGGTGGGCGGACGTCCGCCTTCGCAGCAGCAGCGCAGCAGCGCCGCCGCTCCTCTCCGACATCGGCACTGCGCACAGCACGCCGCCTCCTTTTTTTTTTTTTTTTTTTGATTTTCCCGCGAAAACTCGCATGTGGGGCTCTGTATCGAGAATCCACTCCGTCCAAAGTGGATTCTATGGCTCGTAATACACCAAACCAGTCTAATGTTGGGTATTATTGGCGTATAGAAACGAAAGGTGGGTCCTAAAGCCTTAAACAGTATGAAATGTAGTCTTCTATGGTATGGCCCGCCTGATTATCATATTGACCTCATTTTTCAGCTCAACGCCTAAAATGAGGCAAGGATTAAGATGGATGGCGTGGATTGAACATATATATCAAGGTGGGGCCTGCATGAGTGGCCCACCAAAAACCCTTTTCTTTTCTTTGTTTCTGCTGCATGCAGCCACCTCCACAGGGTCGAGGCTAAGACCTCTGGTGTGAAACGAGGTATCTCCACACCGTCCGTCGGTTGGCCATGGAGGTGGACCCACGCCTAGCGTTGAAACGAGGGATCTTTCACTCAGCCTTCCACGTGAGCTATGGAGGTGGGCCCCACGTCATATTACACTCCATTGGCAGCCACACCCCACTGATAGCCGTCTCAAAGGTGGGCCCCAATGGGTGGTTGGGATGGTACATAAACCTCATGGTGTGTCCCATATTGATGGGGTCCACCGGTAGATTGCATGGATGAAAGACACACATCATGGGTGGCCAAGATCATAGAAAGAGAGAGGGAGAGAGAGGGAGAGAGAGAGACATCGGCAATATTGGAGGGACCCCGCCACTATGGGTCCCTCTTGCATTCAACATACATCCAGGTGGGTCCCGCTACACATGGGCCCATTAAATCCAAAATCCAACGGTGGGGATCCCTTCTCCACCAAAGTAGAGGTCTAGATGACCCTAGGTATACAAGAAAATAAATATCATGATGATCAAAGTGGGCCATCGACCACATTTTAGGGTCCCAAGTGAGATCCAAACCATTGATCGGTTGGCCTCACTTGACCCATCTTAAAAGAAATGAAAACTACTCTATTAAAGCACCCACCACTTGATCTTCTTGCTCCTATGGGCTCCTTAGCTCCTTAGCTTTGATTCCAACGGATGAGATGAGAAATGGATGGCTAGGATGGGAGATGAGAGGGTGGGAAAGGTGGGTCACACTTGTGGCTCTCTTGGAGAAATGGGAGAGGCTTGGACGTGTGAGAGGTTTTGGGTTGCTTGGAATGAGATTTGGAAAAGAGAGAGAGAGAGAGAGAGAGAGAGAGACTTGTAAAGGGAGAGATGGGTGATGGATGTGGTGTGATGGATGTGGTGGTGATGGGTGTGTAAGAGCACATTTTTGACTTTGTTTGCCATTTGTGTAAGAGAAGCATGCTTGTGTAAGAACTTTTTGACTTTGAGGTTGCTTGGGGAAGAGTGTGAAGTGATGTGTACTTGACTTGATGGGATTGATTGATGGTTGATTGATGTGACATCTCGTTGAGATTCTCTTGGGTTTCGCAACGTGCGGCGTTTTCCTCGCATTGAACGCTGGCCCACATCTTCTGGCCAGAGTATCGCCTCGGCGCGCAAGTCGCGGCATCGGAACCGTGGCGACGGTGCGGTCGCAAGGATACTAGTCTCGGGTTGAGTCGACTCGGGTTGACAGCGTGTGAATCAAGGTCGCGCGCAACGCCGGTTAAGGGTCGAATGTTGCCAGAATTCGACCGGAAAGACCGCAAGAACCTACGAAATGGTACGGTCTAGGATACGGGTCTTACAAACTCCGTTGAAATCGCGAAGTACCTGCAGTGCTGAGTGGTTTGGATACCTATATTGAATGAAATGATAGATGTCAGCACCATGCATCGAATTACCCATTTCAAAGGTCCATCATGATAAACGATAAAATTAGGCCTTTGATCTTTTGAAGAACAACAAAACTAGTGTGCAAGAATCCTTGAAATGTGTTGAACTCTGTAGAAGAATCTTCATGTTATGGACTGATGTCTTAAATCTGTCTGGTGGTCTGTCGATGATATCGACAGGGTCTTAGATGACATCGACAGATGTCTTAAAACTGTCTGTTGGTCTGTCGATGATATCGACAGGGTCTTGATGCCATCGATAATTCACAGTATTTTTCACCCCTGGTTGCTGGACAGTTTTGGTCCTGTTCCGATATCATCGAGAGACCTTCAAATGATATCGAGGATGTCATTGAGAGTGACTCGATGACATCGATAAGTTTCGCAGATGCGATTGCGAAAACGCAGATTTTGCGGATTTTGTTTCCTATTCCGAGTCTTTCTCTTTCTATTCTTATTTAAAGGGGTGTATGCGGGATTAAGATGTATTCTAAGGCTTTCTAAAAGAGTTCCAAGAGTTCCTAAAAGGATTTTAGAGTTTCTAAAGGGTGTAGCAAGGGTGAGATTCGAGGTTGTTCGAATCGGATAAGTCCTCTCTCTTTGTAATTTCTATTTTCATAGTGGAGATCTGTCGCTTTGTGCCGTGGTTTTTCCCCGCGAGGGTTTTCCGCGTTAAATCTGCGTGTTCTCTTGTATGCTTGGTGCCATTGAATTGCTATCCTAGATCTAGATCTGTGTGATTTCGCAGGCCAAAAATCCCAACAGGAGCAGTCCATATTCCACCTGAAAAACTCACATCAATTGGATGGTCAGAGTCGTCTGATCACCGCAATCTCGAGCCAATAGCTGATCCAACAGCTGGCTATCTGATCAACATTCCCAAACGCTAGAAACGTTTGCCATGTGGACCATGAAGAGAGAATTGATTGAACTTCTATGCAGATCTTATCAGCATTCCTTAAAAATTCAAGAAAACAGAAGAGTATGATATCCATTCAAATTCAAGAAATACTAAAAGATTTGAGACCATTTCCTCTACAATGTTTGAAGAATAAGCTTATTCTACAACGACGTGTGTGGGCCCCACCATGATGGATGCATGGCATCCACTCCGTCCATCATGTGCGCCAGCTCATCTTCTCTGCACCCCAAAAATCAGGCCGGTCCGAAAGTCACGTGGGCCACACCATGTTTCCATGCCTGAAACCTCTCAAGTCACAAGGTGTGGTCCAACAAAGTTTTGAAATGGGCTGAACTTTTGGGGTGTCCATTCATCTTAGTGGTGCCAATCTATGAATGGATTGGATGACATATGAAAAAACAAAGTGGGCCCCATACACAATCTAGAAGGTTTTAATGGTGGGTGTCCTCATTCCAACTGTACCCTTTGGTGTGACCCACCTATGTCTTTGGATCGGCCTGAATTTTGGTATACAATGTGGAATTGAATGGATGCGCCTTATCGACAGCGTGGATGTGTCCCCACATCACAGTGGGCCCCACATACAACATTGTAGAATAAGCTTATTCTACAATAGTTGCACAGGAACCGTTCTCTAAGAAATTTACAATAAAATCAACAAACTTCGAGCAGAAAAATTACAAAAAAATATATTTAAAAAAAAAAACAGAAAAATTCAAAATTAATTTTTTTGATGAAGAAATACTAAGGTCTATTTCAGAGGAAAGGTGGGAAAGGGAGTGATCATCTGGACCACTCGAAATTGTAGTCCTCGGAATCTCTACCGTACATTCTATGGAAGAATAAGATCTCCACCGTACATGTTCCAGTGTACAGGCGATCTTAACCTTTCCAGCAGTAGACCGGATAATAGATGGCGAGGGGCTAAAATCCAACGTTTTGAGATGAAGAAAAACCGTTTGATCAAATCAAAATTTCCCCTTAGAATCCCTTAGAATGTGAACCATCAGCTGCTTTTTATTTTTTCCGCCAAGCGATCCTAACCATTGGATTGGCGTTATTTTTGGTCTATGGCACATACATGGTGGGATTGGCCTCTTGATCGGCTCTGATCACGAGACACACGCCATGTGAACAGTAAATATTCTGAGGACCATCTTTTTGGGTGCTCCCGAGAACTACTTAACCAGTCCTCTTCTACTGTTTAAAGGAAACAAACAACAGATCGGATGTTGAAAAAATCCTGCAACCTTGAAAAGGACGAAAATGCACTTAGAAATTGATAGAAAAAATGCGAATAGAAGGGTAGGATCAGGAATTCCGGTGGTCCTGCGTACCATCGAATCGCTCTTCGAAGAAAACGTCTGCAGATGCGATGGAGAGGAAAAGGAGTGCGATGAGGCCGAGAAGAAGATGGGTTTTTCTCAGAATCGCCATTGCTGCGATGAAAAACGAGAATTCGAGAGAAAGCTGTTGTCTTTGGAGTTCGTTGATTCATGAAAATGCATGCAGAGAGGAGAGAAATCAGAGTTACACTCGTGTGAGTGCACACGTGTGCTACATCTGCTCATCAGGTGGGACCCAACGTGACAGCGGATTGTGTCTTTGTGGGGCCCACTGGGAATTTATGTGTCCAATCTACTCTGTCCATCTGTTTTATCTCATCATTTTAGGGCCTGAGCCCAAAATCGAAGCATATCCAAAGATCAGGTGGACCACACCACAGGAAACATCTTTCTTCCTACTGTTCCTTGTGGTGTGGTCCACCTGATCTTTGGATACGAATCAATTTTTTACAAATCCCCTAAAATGATCAGATAAAACAGATTTACGGCATGGATAAGACATATACATATGTGATGGCCCCACGGAGTTTACTCAATCCGCTCTCCCACTCATCTGGCAGGCCACACGTGCCTGCATTCCAGTTGAGTTTGAACCATGGGTCATTACTTTTCAACCGTCCCTTAAATTCATTGGGTGGGCCCCACACTGGCAATCTTGTAGAAGCAAGTGAATGAATTCTACGACTTATTAATGCGGCCGAATTACTTGTGAAATAAACTTATCTACCGGGACCCGCGGAGGAACCGTTGAGAAAAACTTTTATACTCTTGCAGAGGGCGATGGATGATACACAGTCTCTGGGAGATTACTTATAAAATTGCATACGGGAATAGAAGAAGTTTATATTAAACATGGGTCCCATTTTATATGAAAGATTATGCTATCTCACCATGGGATTGATGTGTACTTACTGGGGGTTTAAATGAGAAATATCCTATGGTTCTTAAAAAATAAAAATAAAAAAAGTTCACTAATTAATGGTTAGGATTCTTCGACCAATCTGATTTTGATACTATGACTTTGAGGTTTTCATAATTTAGATTGTCTATCCTGGCTTAACACATGATACATTTACAATTTTCAACTGTTTGCTAACTGTATATAATTAAATAAATAAAATTCACCCAAAATATTTTAGTCACATTTAACAAGCAGAGTCCATAATATGGGCTTTATTTTTAGAGCGGACAGTTGTAGATATCATTGTTGAGAAAGATATTTCCAAGTATAAAATAAATAAATAAAAATCACCCAAAATTTTCTAATCACGTTCGTATAAGAAATTCTCGCTGCAATATTATATAAAATTGTAATAATTAATTATAAATTCTTTTACTTAACTCTTATTACATTGCCTTTGACTATTAAATTACATGTTTAAACAATTATGATAAAATCATAATGATGTTTCTTTGACATATATTAGTACTGCAACTTATAGTCCCCTTTTTAAAATAAGTTTTGCATGAGTTTCTCACTGAGGATAAAGTAATAGGTGGCTCTAGCCGTCCCATTTTAATGTTTATGTAAAAGCCATGCCAACTATCAAGCATGTATCTTAAAAGGGCTCAAAAATTAGCTTGATCCATGATTCAAGTGGACCACACAATTAGGAATAGTATACAAGGTAATGCTTATCCTCTAAACTATTTTTCTCAATATGGCTGATGTGAATTTCATATGGACCTTTTTTTGGCTCAATGCTTAAATTTTGGTGTCTCATATAATGATTGGAGTGGATTTCTTATAATAATTACAGTCCGTCCTAAAGAAATCAAAGGTGGGCATCTCTCACCATTGACTCCATCAGTATAGTCCACGTGAATCACAAGTTAACCTAATTTTTTAGACTTTGGCTTAAGATTATACATCATTCAAATATACACAAGGGCGAGCCCTTAAAAAAATAAAAAATAAAAAAAATCAAAGGTAGCCCTTCCAAATGTTTCAAAAATCATGCATGTGGAATTTGCTCCCATTATTAGATGTTTGATTCAACATTTGGCCCACAGCCAAAAATCAATTGAACATATGATTATACATACTATACAAAATGAAATAATTGGGACAGACGACTACCCTTGATTTTTAAAGAGCCCATTGTGATAATTACATAAACCTACTCTAACAATTAAATACTATGACCTAAAAATATAATTACATGCATGATTCAAGTGAGTTGTACTAAGGGAAATAGTTTGGAGGGTGACTAATCCTATAAACTATTTCCAATAGATTAGTCCTGATTTAATGGGGCCGAAATTTAGACTAAAATGGATTGACCCATCATGTGGTTAAGTTGGACTTCACAGATATTTCCTCCAATCATAGCCTCTACTTAAATTGTCTAATTTTACTAGGATTTACCTTGAATCTGATATCATTCTGGCCTTATCAATACCGAATAATCAGACTAGCTCACATGGTGTTGTTGCCATTGTAGCAGCGAGCCTTGAATAGATTCGCCTCTTTCCGGTCTAAGGAACTCTTGGGCTTGGGCTTGGGCTGGACTATTTTGATGGTTTATCACCGGGTTAAAGTTGGACTTATGTTAAACAATGCAGTAGGGGTGCACATCTAACCGGTAGAACCGTGGGACCGAACCAGAACCATTGGATCGGTCCAGTTTAGTCCAGTTCTAGATAGCACCGGCTCTGATTTCGGTTCCAAATTTGGGAGAATTGTTGGATACGAATTGGTTTCAATTTAAGGCCTTTTAAAATCGAACCGAACCGTGACCAGAACCATATATCTGAACCGTTACCCGAACCGTCAATCCGAACCTGCCTTTCCTTAAAGAAAAAAAAACCCCCAGGTGGCGCCAGGTATCCCGCGCTGTTCTTATCCAAAATGAAAAACAGTGATGATGTTCGGTTTGCCTCTATTGGTGCCTGAGATCCAGCGTATCGCCAGCCACTAGGACCCACAGGACCAATAGCCCAATGATCGAAGCCATCCATACTATAAATAATAGTTAAATACTAGCATGAAAAGTGTACAATGATTACAAGATTGTGACCATCAGTATCTCTAAATGAATTTAGAGCAACTGAAAGAAAATTTTCAACGGCTCCCCATTAAAATCTAAATATCAAAGGTTGAAACATCTATAAAGCTTAACCGTGGAATAATAGCTTACCTACAAGAATAAAGTGAAAATACACGGTTCAAATCATCGTACCATCTCAGCATGTGGGCCGCAGTGGGCATAGACAGTACTTAGATCGTTAGTCGCGACGGAGGCAAAACAAAAGACTCACTGATTAAAAAGTCTCTGCTCTCTCTCGGAGTCTCTCTCGTCGCTGCCGCCCCTGCCTGCCCTCTCTCTCGGAGTCTCTCTTGCCGACTGCGCCCCTGCTTGCCCTCTCTCAGAGAAGAGTCTCTCTCGCCGAGACGCCGACTGCGCCCCTGCCCCTGCCCTCTCTCTCGCCGACGCTGACTGCGCACACGCCCCTGCCCAATCACCGTGCGGCGCCCTTCCTCTATGTATTTCTCTCTCTCTCTCTCTCTCTCTCTCTCTCTCTCTCTCTCTCTCTCTCCATCCGTCCGCCCGTCTGTCTTTCCCGTTTCCTGGGTGGAAATGAGAGAAATTGATTAATCTATGTTTTTTATTTTGATTTTGTTTGCTGGAAGTGTGGAATTCGATGGATCTGTCGGAGTGGAATTTGAATTTGCTATTCTAGATCTGTCGGTAGAAATTTCTGTCTCGGGATTGTAATGGCTGTGATATAAAATATGGCATGAGTTGGAATGGGGAACGATCTGGACGGTTCATCCCATGGGCTCCGCTGTTAGAAATTTCTGTCCCAATGGTGTTTATTTATTTATTTATTTGTGCAGTGCTGCTGATCAGATGGTTGAGATCATTCGCCCATTGGGTTTTTTTTCTTACTGTGGCCAGGCCACGCAGATGAATGGTTCAGATCATTGTCTATTTGTATCTCTCTCTCTCTCTTGCCCTCCCATTCTGCTTCTGTGATAATATACGGTTTGTTGCAGGCTTGCAGCAAATCACCTCCTCTGTACAGATGCCCAGAACCGTGGAACTGATCCGGAACCGAACCGTTTTCACGGTCCGGTTCCGATCTTCTTCTTCTTCTTCTTCTTCTTCTTCTTCTTCTTCTCCTCCTTCTTCTTCTTCATGATCAGGGATGATGGTTTCAATGTCTAACTGTCTGGGTTTTTAATTGGTGCAAGTGAGATCATGGTTCGACGATTCAAACCTCAAACCGTTGAATTGATGGGCCTCAGATGTCCAATGCACTGAAAGTTACCCATGTTGGAATATCTTAGAGCTATAGATTTTGCAGCCTTTTTTCAATTGAATGTGAACTGTCGCTGTATTTTTTCTTTACTGTCTATTTTCTGACCCACCTGTTGAAGTTTGGATGATTATAGTATGTGAAATTTGGAGAAAAAAAATAAATAAAATCGAAATAAATATAAAAGGAAAAAAAAAAAAAAACAAAAACCCTCAATGTCCAAGGTATTTTTGTGTGGGCGGACGGGAAAAGGAGCTGGTGATTCATTTTAACCCACGTATCTTACAGGGGAAAAGAAATAATGAAACAAATAAAAGATGAGGACATGCTTCGAACAGTGATCATATGGTCAACCATATGCATCCATGTTCTATATCCAACGGCATAGATATAAATTTCTATGGTTAGGATTATTCCGTAAGCATCAGATCATATGACCATTCCTGAGTTCTCAGAAATTACCAATTCTGGAGGATCTTCATGTGAATGATTCAACTAGCCCGCCAAATGAACACCCCAAATTGCGGTCACATGCATGGCCACAGTACCAATCCCTCGGAAACCCCTCGTCGCCTACTCTTAAAACCGAAACAAAAAATGTACCTGATCGTGACCAATCCCAACATCTAGATGCCCGATTGAAACATTGTTCGATCGTCTGGTCCTTTGATTAAACAACAATTGATTCACATTACTGAACTTATAGTTGCAGAAGTAATCTAGCCTAGTATTTTAAATAGTGAATAGCATGTGGTGTAGCGTTCACCCCTTTGAAGCATGAGGCATAAGCTACATAGCGTAAAGCTACACTCTATTTCTAGATTTTTAATCAAGGTGCTTGGTTGCACCAATGTTATGATCTTTTGTACCAAATTAGACTGATTAATAATGAAATTTAACAAAATTTCATGATATTTGGTACAAAAAAATGCAATCTAACGTAATAGGGAAGGGCAATGACTAAATATAAATATAAAGAAAGAGCATTGAAACTAATTTAATATTATTATTTATATTATTTTACTAAAAGCATTAAAAGGCCAACTAATTTTTATTGGAAATAGAAAAATGTAACAAATCATTAGAAACATCATGTGAGCTACGTGGCGTGTAGCATAGTCTATGTAGTGTGTAGCATATGCAAATAATCAATTTTCATGAGCTACATAGTGTTAAGGCTATCCTACGCTCCGTAGTGTAAGCTACACACTATATAGCGTAGCAATTTAAAACATTGATCTGGCTCATATAGCAGGGTGGTTAGGGTCATCGTCTAGTTCAAGAACAAATTTGAGATGTCGACAGCCTTGGTGTAAATGCTAGAGCACTTGACATTGGTGGTGTGGGATCCATCATCATGGATGATGCCGCCAGGGGTTAGAATGGAAAGTGTTACGAGGGTCTGGTGTACATGAAGCACAAAAATGCAATGTGCTTCCTGTCATTGATGAATGCAACTTTCTTCTGATTATAATCTAGTATGCTGGGGATGAGACCGTTGATGATGCCATGAAAGTTGAAGATTCTCTAGAAGAGGGAAATGTAATTGCTCTTTCGGGAGGACAGGGGATAAGATATCATTATGGTGCCCTGACTGACCCAAAGACGCTCCAATGATGAAAATGGCCTATAGAAGGGCCGCTCCGATGCCTAACCATGCAACTCATATATTTAAATTCTAAAAGATATCAATTCTATGCAGGTCCTGCCATGTGTGCAAAATCTAAAAATGTGATGTGGAGAGATGGATATACAGTATTCTGGTTCTTCCGCATCGTCGCCTTATCAGAAATTCTGAGCCTTTCCTTTCCTTCTCTTTTATTGGTTTTTATTATTTTCTGATCTTCTTTAAAATATGCAGGTTGAAATGGATCAACCAACTGATTTTCTAGTCCGTCACAAAAATCTCTCCGTGGATATTAAGGTATTTTGTTCTTTTATATTTTTGTTTTCAATTTTATTGTATTTATCTCAAAATTTCACATAATCATGCAAATTTTAAAAAATGAAGGTAGAGAAATACGAGGAGAGCCAGTACTTACTGCCTTCCTTATTTGCACCCAAATTCCTTTCCTTTTTTTTTTTTTTTTTTTTTTTGGAGATTTCATGAATTTAATTTAAAGAAGAGAAAAAGGCGAAGATGAGGGATTAATGCCCCAAAAATTACAAAGATATAACACAAAACTAAGAAAAAGACTCTATAGGGCAGCCGGTAAATTGCTTAAGACCAAGCCCAAGAGACCACATCTCCTTTGACCTTTCTAAAAACTTCAACAGTGCTGCTGAATTAATTCCAGGAGCTTTCCCACATTGCTTACAATGTATAAATAAGTGGCACTAAGTCGGCATCCCAAAGACACATGATACATGCATTTTTTATTTATTTTTATTTTTTTTGAAAGATCACAATAATTGTATTAAAGGAAAAAAAATAAAATTACAGAAAAAGGATAGAAAGGCCGCTGAGAAAGGCACCCAACTAAACTCCAAGAAAAAGGAAATCACAGCCCTTAAGGCAGTCTACATGAGCAGCCCATTCTATCACTAGACATTTAGCCTTACTAGCTACAGACTCAACAGAATTTGAGACATCCTTAAAGCATCTCCCATTTCTTTCTTCCCAAATGGACCACCAAACTGCGAGAATAGCCATTCTCCATAACCAAGTCCTCTACTTGCCTAAACTGACCCCATGCCACACTTTTAGTTGTTGACCCGCCGAACCAGGGAGGCACCAATTGATTCTGAACCGAGTTAAGAATTGTAATCAAATACGGTTGATAAAAGGACAGTGAACGAGAAGATGGTCAACCGATTCTTCATCCAACATGCAACAAAGACAGACATTAACTATAATCATCCCCCTTTTTCTCAGATTATCAACCGTGAGAATCTTCTTCTTACCAACCAACTATCCAAAAGAAGCAATCTTAGGAGGGACAAAATTATCACATGATACATGCATTAGGAATGACCTTGTATTCCTTTCATAATTATCATCTGTAAGCACTTTATTTTGCCTACTAACCACACAAATGTTGTGACTTTAGGAATGAACTTAGTCAGATCACCAGAAGCCTTGCCGGATGAAGAACACAGCGAAGCGTAGCAACACTTAATAGGAAAAATCCCAACCTCTCTAACCTCCATGTCACTGTCTGTATCTGCCGCAAATGAACCCTTGCTTTGCAACCTCTCAATAAGTCTCATCTCGTCCCCCATCTCATCCTCAATTAAGATTCTATGACAAGGATGAGACCAAACCACTCGATCTCCCATGATCTTGAAAAATTGGGAGATATCCATCTCCCTCTTGGCAACAACACTAGCCAACCTGGGAAAGCCAAACAAAGAGGAGAGTCACCACACTGAGGATCCTCCCATTATTGAACACAAGATCCATTACGCACCATAAACACTATTTCCTTCTTGAAGTGATCGATGATTCAAAAAATGCAATCCAATCCTCCAATGCTCTTTGTACATAGAGGAAGATTTACTAATCTAGCCTCTTACTTCTACTCATATTTGCAAGCAATGTTTCTAAAGATTCTTCCTCAACCCAGATCTCCACAACCATTTCTCTAGTAATGCAAGATTCATTGCTTTCAAGTCCCTAATGCCGGTGCCACCTTATTGGGATGCATGCACATATGCCCCATTTCATAAGATGAAATTCGTGTTTATTTTCCGAATCTTGTTTAATCTGCTAAGTACAAGGGTTAGACATTGGAAGATAGACATGAAATACAATGGCATATTCGACATGGCTGCTTTGATGAGCGTTATCCTTCCTCCAAGTGACAAATACCTACCCTTTCATCTTGAGAGTTTCCGCTCAATTTTCTCCGCCACCTTTTCCCTTAAATGCTTAGTTGGCTTCTCTATACACAAAGAAAGACCCCAAATACAAAAATGGAAGACTTCCAGCCTTGCACCAAAACACCCCAGCTAGTCTTTCAATTTCCTCAGGAGCCAACCTGATGGCAAAAACTTTACTTTTATGGATATTCACTTTAAGGCCCGAAACAACTTTGAAGCATCTCATGATTTCCTTGTACTCTACTTACATCAATTTCTAAAGATGAATATATTTGATGTGTCTATGGGTCATATCTGCATGTTCTCATATGGATTCTTAAAGATGAACAGCACCGTAGACCTATTTGATGTGTATCCATGGCTTTTTTTTTTTTGTACAAATTCTCATATGGATTTGTGAGAACCATTTTTAGAAAAGGAACTGACATCTACACCCATCCCTTCTGATTTGCACGCACTCATTTTTCCATTTTTGGGATTGAAATAGTTCAGCTTATGTGCTGTTTCAATTCCAAAAGAGGAAAATGGGTGCATGCAACTCAAAGACAGTAGGTTTAAATACTGTATTCCTCTATGTGGTTGATGGAGATTGATTGATGTGTTGGGTTTAGATTTCTTCAACTACATATCTAATTTGTGCAGATGCTTAGGTGTATTTGTTTGTTAGCAAATCTAGGAGAAACCCATCTTCGCAGTGCGGAAATATCAAATCTGTTTAGTGATCCAAACCCTTCACATAATGGGCCACACTGTGTATGGGAGATACCCCAAAGATCTTCCCTTAATATGGTCCTAATAATCCAACAGTTTCTCCATTAAATGTGGGCTATTGCCTGTATATTTCCATTAGAAAGCCATCAATCTAATGGCTAGGAGTATCATATGGGGGATTGGGCACAGCCCATGCTCATATTGCTGCAAAAGTTGGGCCTGTCCTATACCCCTTGTGGGTTAGACCAAATAAAAAAAAAACAACAATAACATTTTTTTTTCGAGCATGATATAAATCCTCTCTAAGAAACAGGAGATGCACGTGGTAGATGGAAATGTGATTTGATGGATTGGGTTTTTATTTTGTCAACTACATGAGTACAGACCTGAAGAAAAATCCCATGTGTTTTATAATACTTATCATGAAATTAAGAAGACTAGGAAACGCCTTTGTTTCAATCAGCAAGAAGAACTTGAAATTGACATGGATTTTGGAGATGTGGTTTGTCTTTCATGTTACTTTGTTCCATTTGTGATCTTTGCCTGTTGCTTTGCAGGGAAATAAAACAGACGTAGTGCTCTGCAGCTACGATGATCACTTTCTAGTAAGTTTTGCATTGCTATTTGTTGAGGTTGGAAGCATAGATAGAGATGTTCCTTATATTTCAATGACTGTCCAGGTTATGGCGACCCAGATAGGAAGTATGGGAACAATACTAAATGCAAGGTCTGCATCTCTCTCTCTCTCTCTCTCACTCTCTCTCTCTCTCTCTCTCTCTCTCTCTCTCACTACAACAAAGTGCATCTTCTAAGCATCAGACGGGATGGTTTGTTCAATAGTACCATTGGGAGCAAGTCATGGGGCAAGAATCACACTGATCATATGATCCTAACACTTCGAATGGGGCCAGTTTGTTACAACTGTCCATTTTTTACGAGCCATAGATCACATGGTTAGAATCATTAAACCCAACACTTCGGAATCGTTAGTAATATGAAGTGGTAAATCTCACTGATATCTGACCGGGTGCATCTTCCACTTGATGGCTGAGATGCTCTGGCTCAGTTCATCTTCCACTTGATGGCTGCGATGCTCTTTCATTCTTCACTTTCCACCATCTCCTTCCAATATCTCGAGAAACTGGGAGTTCCCACACCTCAGAATTCTTTTTGACTAATGTCCATTGGGTTATGATTTTTTTGTAGTACCTCTTATTTTCTTTTGACATTGAACATTTTACCCTTCCTCTTTTTTTCTTTTTTTTTTTTTGGTTCCCAACATTTTTACAGAAAGGCTAACATTTTCTAGAGAATTCAATCCCATTCCAAACTGGGCCTATGAATAAATGATTTTGTACGTTTGGGACCATGGTGCAGTGATTCAAACCTTTGATCTGATAGGGCCTGCAACAGATAGATGATTCCTAAAAATATCTCAGGCTGGAAAATTATTAAGCCTTTGATTGTTGGACTATTTTCCTATGTTAGCCGAGTATGCATATGGGTGTCAAGTATAACAAGGGTCCGGTTCGGCAGATCCTTAAAATGCAAATTCTCTGGAGACAATCACAACAAAGATTGGTAACTACTTATAAGTATGACCATGTTACAAGTATCCGACTCCATGACTGCTATAGTTCTTTTTTTCTTTTTTCTTTTTTGTCATTGAGTTTGAGCTGTTGTTTCATCTTCGCCTTAACCGTCTATGAGCAAGCCTGTGATTGAAGGGTTGGGAACTCACAATCCGGAAGAATTCCTGGTCATCCTTCATCCATTGCAGGTCCTATCAGATCAAGGAGTTCGTAATGATAAAAATCACAGTCCTTGATGTTCAGAATCATGTCTCATCAAAATCTATAATTCCTCGTCCTCTAGAGTCCTTGTCAACTCTTCAAACAATTCCATTAAACTCATTTGAATGTGAACTTACCGTTTTCATGTGCTAGGAAGGAAGAAGGCATGTCAGTCAATCCAACTTTCAATGTGTCAGTTATATTTGGTAAACGAGATGAGGTACTGCAACCACATATCTGCTGTTGTATTTTCTTGTTTTTGGGGACAAAATCTTGATAACTTGTAAAATCATGGTGCTTGCAGCCGATGCTGGTAGCATGCGCACGCCAACTGATCGAGCACATAAGGTACACTTTTGCACTTGATTTTATTTAAATAAATTCCATATGGTGGAGAGCAAGGTTTTAAGACTCCAGGACTTTAAAGACTGACTCATTCAGTTCCGAGTGAAGTTGTGATTCATCTGTTTCAAGGGGTGATTCAGAAGAGTTGGGCCGAGTCACCTCTATTTTCAGTTCGACTCCTGGTGCTGAACTGGAGCTGACTCAACCGAGTCGAGTTGACTTAGACAAGTCACATCCGACTTGGTCGAGTATTGATCCATGGTGGAGAAGGCTGAATTGGAGGATTGAAATTTCGGTAGACGGCAAAAGTTACCATACCACCCACACGATCCTTCCTAGAAAAAGATGAGCCTAGAGAATCTGCCTTTATTTCCAAAGATGGGATGTTTGCTCATTTAGATACCTCAAACTAGCTGGGTTCTGCTAATTTACATGCTTTGTTTTGGTGTTGCAGTAGCTGTGGTTCATCTAGGCCGTTGGTGCTCTCTCTCGGTCTCAAGGACCACTCTCTGGTAACATCTCTATAGTGAGAAACACTAGCATCAATTGTGCTCCACGAGGACATGTGGCACAAACATACACATATGACATCCTGAAGCTCATCTGGTGGGGTACCTCATGATGGGCCATAACCAAAAAGTCACACTGATCAGATGATCCTAAGTAGTAGAATGAATGGGAACCATGTCTATTTTCAACTGATCCTTCTCTCAAAACTACTATGATCAAATGGTTAGGATCATCTAACCGGAATGGATTTAGGACTATGGTCCATCCATGATGGGGCCTGCTAGGGTAGATGAATTATTCGGATGTTGTAGATGCACACCACATGTCATGATGCGGTGCAAATGCTACTAGCAATCCTCATTTGAAGTACATGCTCATCTTCTTAAGAATGGTTATGATGCCTAAAGATGCTCAGGAGCATGATCACGTCTCTTTGCAGGAGACGCTGAAAGGCATTGTTTCTGTTGTCATCGAGAATCGCCTTTGGTAAGATCTACATCACGGTCATTTCGATAATTTTTGGAACTGATTTTGTAGTTGGCCCGACTGTAAAATTTTCATCGAAATGCAATCAATGTCTTCAATGTAGAGTTTTCAAACACTAAAAATGGCCGAAAATCACCTACTGCTGCATGAGGTCAAATTCATCTAATGTTGTAATGGATAGGAGAGAAATTTATTTATTTATTTTATCATTAGTGGGGCCATTTTGGGAATTCAGGGCCAGGAAAGAGGGAGCGGACCCACGAATCCAACGGCCCATCCTGTTAATAAAACTCTAATGTGAATGACATGTGGGATGCCTAAGCATCCGTCGGGACACGGTTTGTTCAATAGTACCATCAGGAGCAAGTCATGGTGCAAGAATCACACTGATCATATGATCCTAACCCTTTGAATGTGGCCAGTTTGTTACAACTGTCCATTTTTTATTAGCCATAAATCAAGACTATAAATCACATGGTTAGAATCATTAAACCAAGCACTCTGGAATCATGAGTAATACAAAGTGAGAACTATCAAATAGATGTTTCAAGATGATGTTTGGACCTATTTTACATCTTTGCTTAATCTCGACCATCAATTTTCCATGCTATTGATCAGTTGCTTAGGCCCTTTGTATGAATGAATGGATGGTTTAAATCTGATGATGGGTCATCCCATGTGTCATTTACGAGTTTTGGGGACGTTGCTAACATGTATGAGAAATGTTTGGATGATAAGTCTGCCCAGTGAATAACTTTCAAATGTCCCACGCACATTATAGGTTGGAAGTTACCTGCTATGAACGGTTGAAAATGCACCTCATGTTTTGTGTTGATGACATTTGGTTATGGGCCTAAAAATCAGGCCAGTCTATATGCCATTCCATCTTGAGGGTAGATTGTTTGTTTCGTTCTTCCAAATGTGTGTTTCTGTGCATGTGTGACCCACCTGATTAACAGATGCATTAGGAACATTTTAGTTGGAGGGTCTCAAGTCCAACCACTAATACTGTAAGCTACTGTCCAGTGTCCACCCAACAGATTCCAACATCTAACACCTTGTGCAAAAATCAGCCATATCCACCCATCGAGTTGAAAACTCTTTATATTTTGGTATTTATAAATGGCTAAACATTGTTTTCTATGGTGTGGCCCACCTGATGAGTGGATAGTGCTGATTTTTGCATGGGCTAATCCTCACAGTTGAGCTATGGTCCAAAATAATCTCCCACAACCAATGATCGTAACCATTTGGATTGAGGCCCATACTCTAGGAAACAGTGGTAATTGAACACCCTACCATTGCAAACTTTTTAGGGTGCACATTAATGTTTCTGTAGTGTTTATTTTCAATACAATCTGATGATAAGGTCATGTAGCCCTAGATGAAGGGAAGCAACAAATATCAGCTTGATCCAAAACTTTTGTGGCCAATTAATATTCAATCACAGTTGTTTCCAAAGGTATGGTCCACCTGATAATTGTATTCATCCATTTTTGGGATAATACATTTGAAAAAATCAATAAAGGGTGCGAATACAGAATATGCACATCAAGGAGGGCACCACGGTATGGGCCACACTGTCTTGGGTGAGGCCAGGGTCTCACCTAATCTCCTCCCTCCTCGAGATGGCAACCGTGATGTGAAACAGCTCTCATGGGGACACTCACCCTTTATTTTGTGAGCTCCATCATGATGTGTATTTAAGATCCAATCCAACCATTAGATGTATAATTCTAATTTATGTCCATGACCAAAAAATCAGGATGAACCGTTATTCAAGTGGGCCACACTAAGGGAAACAATTTTGTGAGAGACATTCACCCTTGATATTTACAGGCCCACTGATGATTATATAAAATCTACTCTAGCCATTAGATACCATACAAAAACATAAGCCTCAGGCCTAAACAATATCAGTCTAATACATTATTCAAGTGAGCCATATGAAGAGATACAATTTGGATGGTGCGTGTTGCCTGTACTTTGTTTTTAATTGTGTGGCCCACCTGAAACACAGAAGTAGCTGATTTTTGGGTCCTATGCATAAAATGGGACGATACACCCTTTGGTCTGGGTGGGTTTTACATAAACAGTACCATGGTGGAGCCCACTCGAGCCGGTACCCGATCTAGCGATACTTTTATTAAAACAACTTTTCCCTCTTGATGCGAAATCTGATATCTTTTGAAAGGATTTAAAAATTTGAAAGCCAAACGGGTCACGTCGGGCTCGTGCGCTTTTGGACCTATTGCCCCGCCTCATTTAAATACGGGCTCAAAAGTAAAGCCCGAGCCCGGCCCTTAGGCCGTATACTTCAGCCCAAGCTCGACCTGACACGGGCCAAGCCCGAAATCTTGACGGGCCAACCCGGCCCATTGACACCCTTAGACCCCACAAAGGTATGCCTGTAACTAGAGTAGTACACGAGTCGAGTTAGCTCAATCACCTGGCTCAATTCGACTCGGAAAAGCTGGACTTGCCTTGGCTCAAAATTAGATTCAAACCGAGTCGAGTTGGCTTTTGGAGCTCAAAAAAATTTCAAGCCGAGTTGGAGGTGACACGGTTATTTTGATATGAACGCTACTCGCCAAGTGTCTGATGAAATGACTCAATGAAGTGTTGGTGAGAAAGGATTGGATACGCTGGGTGACTGTCAGTTCTCACGGTCCCAAAACTTAAGTAACTACAAATCTTGAATGGGCAGCACCAGGGGAAACAAGGGTGATGGAATGCCTGTTATAAAAACTACTAACAACGTCATCGACCTGACTACAACAACAATGTCCTATATGCAAGATTTTTCCTTATATGTGAAAATCTACGACTGTAATTAATAGCGGTGGATCCATGCTGGAACAAGTATCCACCCTTGTTGTTGCCCTCACTATATATTTAATGGTGGTGAATAGCTGATCCGCAGCTGTTTTTGTGATTATTATGAGGGAAATATCTGTCGGTTTATATCATTAAAATAGATCAGCAATTCTTACAGTGTGCCGTGAATATAAATTATAGCGGCAGATATATCTGATGCTATACTAATCATATATTAATATTATGGATGATTATATTATCTGCCACAACCGTCCCCGCTACAAAGATTGGTATGAAAAAAAAATATTGCAGCTGCCTATTACAAGCAGCTGTTGTACTCTGTAAAAAAAGAACATCAGATTGGAATTTATTATTATTATTATTATTTTGATCGGACTCTTCGTTGACGACTTATTTTTGTGATAGGTTTCAATCACTGATCATTGTACTTCATCATCTTGTATTGTAATTGTCATGCCTCACAATTAATTCAGATATAGGGTGTACACCCTTATACATGAGTTATAGTCCATGACTCTTATACCAAGTGTATATAATTCCACTCATCATACAGTTGTTAAGAGGCGTAATTCAATGTATTCTAAGTTTTCACTATGTTAACATTCATACTTCCACACATTTGCATGTCTATTTCGATACCAATTCCATCACATTTGCAATTACATGATGAAATTTCAAAACTAAACTACATCCACGCCCAATCTATGGTGTGCTTCACTTGAGCATTGGATGTGCTTTTTTTTTTTTTTTAAGCTCATGCTTTAATAGTCTAAAAAAAAATTGGCCAGTGTGAATCTAACACAAACTATGGTGGGGCCAGAGAAGTTCCATACTTTAAAAGTTGTGTTGGATAGAGGGTAATCCGTTGGGGGGATATGGGGAGCGGATTTCCTCTGACCTGGACATGGAGGACTCTTTGGGGTCCATAGAGATATCCGTGATAAATCCACTCTGCCCATCTTTTTTCAAAGATCACAATAGTGTGGGAGATTCTTGAGTGTTAAATCCATGCTTTTATAAGCACACTTTTCAATCCAAGCTCTCAAATTTATCTTGCAACGCAAACATGTATAAAATATACCATTAATCATGTTCATAAAACCAAGATATAAATAGAGGAAAATATACAATATTTGATACTCAATAGTAAACTTTTTTTGTAGTGATTTGTTTCGTATCTATACATTCCTTGCCACTAGCCGATCCGCGAAGAATGTATGCACTCGAAACAACACTTCGTTGAGTCATTTCATCAAACACTTGGTGAGCAATGTCAATATTAAAATAATCGAGTCACTAAACTGATTCGATCCGATCGAGTTGAGGTTCGATCCAAGTCGATTCGAACTCGGACGAGCTCCGAGCTCCAAAAATTAGCTTGACTAGGCTCGAACTCAGTTTTGAACCGAGTCGAATCAAGCTTTTTTGAGTCAAGTCGAGCAATTTAACCCAGCTAACTCGGTTCGTGTACAGTTCTACGTACTCTTGTCAAAAAAACCCCACGGAGGCAAAGGTACCTCAACTATTGGTAACCATACTATCTTTCCCAATAATAAACCACAGGATTAAGATATTCTTTCCATGAAAATGATAGGGCCCACCATGAGGATAATTTTTTAAAAAAAAATCAGGCAGATCAAATCCCTGGGTAGGTCAGATCTATATAGACAGTGTTGGCCATCCATGGATTACAACAGTGTGGCCTACCTGATTCATGGAATCACCTAACTTTTGTCTAAGGCGACCTTCATGGTGGGCCCTATTATTAACATGGTACTGATGTCTTACACAAGTGGCATGTCCGGAAAAAGAGGATACTGTACCACAAGCAGTGGTACAGATCCAAGGGTCAAGTGGACCAAATAGCTCGGATTGAGCGCCCACCCTTAGAATTTTCATGGAATTGGCAGAAGTTTGGATAAGGTGATCATACATTGTATGGCTTCCCTTTATCCACGTCCATGTGACCTTCATGAACAGTTGGATGACGAATAAACATGACGGTGGGCACAAGAAAGCCCCAATGTTGGGCGTCTTTGTCAAAGCAGCTTTTGGTGAGGTTGCATTAGCATAGCGCCCTTGCGTGGACAGGGAGAAAATCGGATGCGGATTGCATCTTGGGAGGGGCAGGACTTGGTCTTGGTAGGGGCTTTGTGAGGCCCATCGTGATGTATGTATTTTATCCGTGCCATTCATTCAATTTGACAGATCATTTTATAGCACAAGCCCAAAAAGGAGCCAGGTCCAATGCTCAAGTGGACCACACCACAAGAAGCAGTGATGATAATGATGCCACTGTTTAAATGTTCTTGGGACCCACCATGATGTTTATTTGCAAAGTGGTGATAATGGTGCCAGCGTTTAAACGCTCTTGGGTTGCACCATGATGTTTATATGACATCCAGCAGCCTGTTGATAAGGTCACATGGACCTGGAAGAAGGAAAATTCTAATATCAGCTTCATCAAAACTTATAAGGCTCCTAAGAAGTTTTTAAATGTGGGCGTCCACTCTCCACTGTATTTTTCACTTGAACCTTGAATCTTCCACGTTTTTGGGTTCATATTCATATCCTAAAATGACATGGAAAAAAATGGACAGATGGCATGGATAAAACACACATCACGGTGGGCTCCACAATCCCTGCTACTTGCAGGTACAGTACGGAATCCGGGTCAAAGATGTGAGGTGATGAGAAATGTCCACTGGCAACAAGGATTAAAATCAGTGTATCGGGAATCGTAAGGCCTATAGCCGCATCATTGAAGATGGATGATGATATACATGATATAGAAATAGAAGTGGCGCTCGTTTGAAAGGAACCCAATTTTGGTGAGACGCCGTAACCAGTGATGTGGTTGAGACCCCCTAACATAGGGCCCACCTCATATATGCATTGTATATACATGTCATTCATCAGTTTTTTCATATTATTTTGGACCAAAATCTATAGTCCACCTGCTGGATAAATTCCAACTTGTTAACTCATCCTGACATTCAATCCTGTCAATCCTCGTAATAGGTTGGTCCCACCATGATGATGAACTGCTGCAAATATTAGTCTTATTCGTTCATGAAATGAGCTACATGCATGATAGAAAATAGTGCATAACACTTGATAAATAGCAAAACACTAGTATGGTCCATTCGATGAGTAGATAGGGTTGACTTAATAAAAAAATAGTTCCTCATGTTGGTCCAATCTATTAAGCGTGTTGGATGGTCCATGCACTTAAATAAGTTAGAAAATATCTACCAGTGGACCATAAATTGATTCCAACTGCTTACACCGGACCTTGAGTTTTAAGACCCGTCTCATTTTATGTATTCCGTCCTAAAATTGATGAGATAGAAAAACAGAAGTACAAGGTGGAATTTTCAAAAGCATTACGGTGGACCCCACCGCAGGGCCTCACAGAATCCGGTTCCCGCTCCATCACCAACCTACAACAAGCGCAGACGCAGCATTGAGGACTAAAATCAGTGTAATGGGTATCGTATCATTGACTACCCTATATTGAGTTATTTTGGGTCCATACAGTCACATCGTTGATGGATGATAGACCAGCACCAGCCAATTCCATGATGAAATCAGCCGCCACATCGACTGATGATATGCATGAAATAGAAGAGGAAGCGAACACATCGACCAACGCCTCCCCGAGACCGAGTTGCATAACCCCAGACAGGCAAGCACTAGCCGATTCCATCATGGAATCGGTCAAAGCATCCGTTTCCAAGCTCAGAAGTGGAGATCCACCCACCATCTACATAGTCCCACGAACAATCCGGCAAGTAAACGAGGTTGCTTATGAGCCTAAGATGGTGTCGATCGGCCCATACCATCACGGGAAGGAGAGGCTACAAGGCATGGAAGAGAAAAAATTGTTGTATCTACATTCGTTCCTCTCCCGCAATCCCGACCATTGGTTGGAGGTCTACCTCGAGGCGATTGAGGAATTGAAGGATAAAGCGCAAAGTTGCTACTCCGAGAAAGTGGGCCCACTTATGAGCAACGAGTTTGTGAAAATGATGGTGCTCGATGCTTGCTTCATTGTCGAGATCTTTCTCAGGTTCCATCCGATATTGCTCAGGCAACAATTGGAGGAGCTCAAGCAAAACGAGGAGGATCTCGGTCTTATTTCTGCAATGGAGAAGTTCTTTTTGCATTCAAATGGCTTCGAAGACCCGATACGTCATGCGATTGGGATGCGGAATCTTATAGGGTATGATTTGCTCCTCCTAGAAAATCAAATTCCTTTCTTCCTTCTGCAGCGTATTTTCAAAATGGCTTGTCCAGTGAAAGTACCACATTTACTTGAGAAGATGGCCCTTCATTTCTTCAAATATCGATCCGTGCCTTAGAATGAGAAAATCGAGATCAGAGATTCCTACTATCATCTGCTCCATTTGTTCCACTCGCATTTGTTACCAACCCCAACTAACAGCAAGGAGGAGCCCAACCATTCGTGCATTCCTAAAATCAAGCTCAAGCCCAACCTTTCGTGCGTTCCTAAAATCAAACCTATCCTCAACAAGTTGAAGAATCTAGTCCCATGTTCAAATAAGGCACCGTTGCCAATTACTAAATGGCGGCAGATGATCCCTTGCGCGACTGACCTCCAACTTGCGGGGGTCAAATTCAAGAAGAATGAGAAATCGAATAACATCTTGAACGTGAAATTTAGCCACGGGGTGTTGGAAATCACGCCCTTCCTGATAGATGACCACAGCGATACTCTCTTTCGGAACCTCATAGCATTCGAACAATGCTGCCTAGAACGAGAATTCCACGTTTTCACGACTTACCTTGTGTTCATGGATTACCTCGTCAATACGTCCAAGGATGTGGCGCTGCTCCATCAGAATGGGATGATAGATAATTATCTGGGAAGCGATGATGATGTGGCCCATCTATTCAACCGGCTCAGCATTGGGATGTTCCATACTTTCAAGGGAAGCTATCTTTCGGATGTACATGACAAAGTGCAAAAACATTACCAGAAAAAATGGATCAGGTGGTGGGCGAGCTTGAAGCGCAATTATTTCACCAATCCATGGTCTTTCATTTCCTTGATGGCGGCTTCCATCCTCCTCCTGCTCACCATCACCCAAACGTTCTTCACCGTCTTTCCTTATCTCTGACCATGGTCCTAGTTCTTGGTCATCATGTTTTAATGGTTTAGATTATTTTGATTTTTCTCATCTGTGTTTCTCTACTTGTGTGTGAAAAACATTACTGTATAATATAAATCTATCTTCATTTTCTTTTAATTATGGTCACTCATCCCCAGTCGTTCAGGTTTATTTTACTGTACTGATCCCTATCAGGTTCAAATTGACTCAGATCGGTTGCATATGACTCAGACGAGTCACCTATCATGACTACCAATTGTTAAAGTCCCTTCCCATACATTAAGCTTCTAGAGAAAGTGGTGATTTGACATAGTTACTGACTTTTACATCAAGTGGTTGTTTGATTTAGTATTAGAGGCAAAGGTCTTAGTTCAAGTTTCAGGAGCAGCAAATATACGTACCTTGATGTCATATTCTCCCATTAAAGGCTAGGAAAATAAAGTCCAGCCAAAGGAATAGGAAACCAATGTTGGGATGTTGGGAAGCAAATATAAATTCAATCAAATAATGCGAAATCAAACACAAATAAATCACATAGAGAACACACAAATTTTACATTAAAAAAATTGTCAAGGGGAAAAATCACAACACAAAACGTTAAACAATTTACTATGAAAATGATATTATAAGAGATAGGATGGACTCATTGATTTAAATAACTCCAAAATTATTTTCCAAAACCTTAATTAGCTTTGTTCAGGAACACCTTAAAAACGTATTAACATTTACGTAGAATACCCTAATCCTGATTATAGCTGATATATATACTATCACGACCGAATTAGAAACAAATCACGCACTTATGCAGTTCTGTGCACATCGTCGATGGAACCTTCGATGGCATCAATAGCCATCGAATACCAGCCAATGACATTGAAAACACCTTCGATTGCATCGAGTAGCAACTCCTAAACTGTACAACAAGCAACTCAGATTTTCTTGAATTTTTTCGATAGAATTGTCTGTCAATGAGATAGATCTTCCCTTTATCTCAATCAGATTGGAGACATGTGACAACAAACCCAAAATTAATCAGACTAAAAACCACATGCGGGGCCACTATAGAGTACCACTGGAGCGCACTATGATTGGTAAGTGTTATTTTGGTGAGGGTCGGAAGTAAGCCAGATGGCTGGACGTCACCTCTGATTAGCTCGCTTTAGGATGAATTGGGCATGTGTCCGGAGCTTAGGAACAAATTGGGCTGGCCTTTGGGTGATCAAAGAAGTTGATCCGGTGGCCCACCAGATGCACACGTGATAAATAACCAAGCATCGCTACTTTATCTATGCATACCGCAACACCATGTGTCCCAAGTTAGCTCCATCATATTGCTGGGCCCAGATGTAAGTGGGCCAGTCTCGGACATCAACTAGTGGCTTGGCCTGACCCGTTTAAAATTAGGTCCTGTGCAAAGGCCTGGCCCATTAATAATCCTGTCACCATGGCACAGTAGTTCTTGCATCTCCACCACACACGTGACAAATGGGCCATGTGTCTAGAACCATCCCCAGGGAAATCAGAACTATTTATGTGGTGGGCCCCACTTGAACAGACCATAAGCGTGAAAAGACTAATTTGAAAATCATAACCCATCGGTTGGCGCAATTTTAAACAGGGGTTTCATTCTCCTGATGCCCCACTGGGTCAATGAATATCAGTACCGATGCCATCAAAGCATGCCACATGTGTGGTGATGATGAAGGACAAGAACGTACTAAATGGACCTTTGCCCCCCATGCATGGCTCCCCTGCCTTGTGTGTATGAGAGCTAAAATTATAACTGCTGTGGCCTCTAGCAAAGTTGTAAGGGGTGCGGGTGGATTCCCGGACCAACATGGTCGGTGGATCCTTGACTTTGAGGCCTACCATGATGTATGTGCCTTACATCCATGATGTCCATTTGTCTTGACAGATCATTTTATACATAGCACGATCCAAAAATGAAGTAGATCCAAATTCCAGGGGGAGCACACCACACCAAAACCGTGGTGACTGACCATATAAAACTTTTGTGTGCCACATTAGTTTTGGATCAAGCTGATGTTACTGTGGTCCTCTCATCCAGGTCTTTGATATGTTATCAACGGGCGGATGGCAAATAAACATTCTGCTGACCCCTAATAAGTTTTTTTAAGGTGGGTTTTCAACCATCACAATTTCTTGTGGTGTGGTCCACCTAAGATTTTGATTTACTTCATCTTTTATATCATGTCTTAAAATGATCTTGAAAAATGGATATTTTGACCAAGCGTTCATTTCAACACCTTTGAATGTGGTAGAATTTCTGGCCCTCCACAGTTCCCAAAGAATTAGAAGGGGGAGGGTCAATCTGACCTGACGAGAGGCGGAGCCCGGTGCTTCGGCTTCTCTCCATTGGCGAAGTCTGCCAAATACAGTGACGCTATCAACAGGGGAAACCCCACTGAGGTTATGGAAGTGGGACCAAATCTGAGCAGCCTGCTGACTCTCAAGAAAAATATGCGGGATCGTTTCCACTGAGGGCCGGGCGTTCCCTACCTAGTTGCAACAACAACATTTGGAAGCCAGAGATATTCCCTTCTCCTGAACTCTGCTATCAACTGGAATTGCGTTTTGGAGCAGCCTCCAAGTAAAGGTCGAGATTTTTGGGGGTAAATTCTTACCCCAGATCCATTACCCCCAAACATTGTTGATGGCGTCCCCCCTGAGTAACTTCCACGCAGATTTGAGCGTGAACTCCCCTGACGGAGTGAAGGGCCACACGCATTCAGCTGGATCCTCAGTAATGGAGAAGCCCCTAGCAAATATGACATCTATAATTTGTTATGGGAGGTATTCAAACACATTTGAAGGAGGTAGAGGGCCTTGACTGCCCAGCAGATCCTTCACCTGCAGGTTCAATAATGCCGAAGGGACCTCTTTATCAACATGCTATTGTAGGGGACCTACGCCACACCAATTAGAAGACCAAACGTTCATCTCACCACACCCCACTGTCCATTGCACCTGTTGGATAATCACAGGGAAGAAGGATCTTATTTTCTTCCAGAACGGGGAGCCGCAATGCCAAGCTGAAGCTGGAGAGATGTCTTGAAGGTCCTTATCTTGCAACGCTCGCATCAGTCAAACCCATGGGCTTTGGTTATGACCAAATTTTACGGTCCAAGCAAGCTTCATATGGAGTGCGTTAAAGACTCCCTTAAGATCTCTAATTCCCAGCCCACCTTCTTCTTTGGGATTGGTAGCTTTCTTCCAAGCGATCCAATGCAATTTTTTTCTCCCATCAGTCCAGCCCCAAAAGAAATCAGCGAACAGACTTTCTAATTGGTTAATTACCTCAGAAGGGATGCACATCGCTAACATGATGTGAATAGGGAAGCTGCCTAACACATGACGAATGAGGGTCGCTCTTCCGGCTTGCGATATATGCCTAGCAGCCCACCCTGAAATTCTCTTCCTGACCTTTTCCAACAGCTGCTGGAAGTGAGACGCTTTAATCCTACCCCTAACCAGCGGGGCTCCCAAATATTTCATTCCTTCCCCGGCTCTCCTGGATCCCAACTCATCGCTAACGCTGTGGAATTTTATCCAAAGGAAAATTTCGTAATTTCATGTGGAATTTTATATGAACCCTAGTTCATTTGAGTTAAGATATATATATATATATATATATATATATATATATATATATATATATATATATATATATATTGTAGTCAGACAAATAGTCGTCAGTATATCGGGAGCCGCTTCTTCATTTTTTTGCCTTTGAGCATAGTAAATTGGTGTGAATATGTGGATGTACTAAAAGGTAATCATGTAAATAATTGTATTGTAGTTTGTCTTTTTTCACTTTCTTTTAATTTTGATATTAATGTTGTGTGTGGTTGAGAAGGATGGCATGATATAAGGTAGCTACATCATGGTGAGCCCCCTAGTCAGGGGTTTACTGACCTTAGTGGATCTTGGATCCATTGAAAGCTTTGCCCATATACAAGATTATGGCCAATGGTTAGTCGTTTAGCTGTACACGAGTTGAACCGAGTCGAGCTTGGCCCAACTCGTCTTGGCTCGACCAGTAGCTAACCCTTACTCGAACACAGCTCTGCTCGGTCCTTAAGTCTAAAGGACATGTTCAAATTTTCACATAATGCAAAACAGTTGGGTTGGGTGGCTGGGTTGAATTGGGTGTGAGTTGGGTCGGGTACAGCTTAGGTCGGGTTGTTTCTTGGGCTTGATGTTTCGACTCGAATCCAAGCTCACCTTGTCTCGATCCACCAGCTGGCCTCGAGCTTGACTCGAAAGTTTTGGCAAACAAGCCAAGTTCCAATGGTAAACTCGAAGCTGAGCTCGAGGAGAGCACGGTAGAGTCAAGCCAAGCTTGGCCCACCTCGACTCGACGGAGCTTGATGTACAGCCCTACTCGCTGAGCCCTTGCCAAGACCAATTCCTGCCCCTCCAAGGATGCAATCCGCATCTGATTTTCTCCCTCCAGGTTAGACTTGGTCCAAGCAAGGGCTAATGCAACCCCGCCGAAAGCAGTAGTGATAAAGACGCCCAGCATTGGGGCTTTCTTGCTCCCACCATGATGTTTATTTGCCAATCCAACTGTTCATGAAGGTCACATGGACATATGGACATAGATGAAGGGAAAACACACATATATGAACAGCTTATCCAAACTTCTGCCAGTCCTATGAAAATTTTAAGGGTGGGCGTTCGATCTCTGCTATTTGGTTCACTGGACCCTTGGAGCTGTACCACTGCTTGTGGTACAGTATCCTCCTTGTACGGACACTTGTGTAAGACATTAGTATCATGTTAATAATAGGGCCATCATGAGGGTCACCTGAGACAAAAGTCAGGTATTTCCATGAATCAGGTAGGCCACACTGTTGTAATCCATGGATGGCCAACACTGTCTATGAATACACATCTGACCCACTCAAGAAATTGATCAGCCTGATTTTATTTTTTTAAGAAAATTATCCTCATGGTGGGACCTACCATTTTCATGGCACAGATGTCATAATCAAGTGGTTTGTTAAGGGGAAAGATAGTATGGTTACTGCTTGTTGGAGTACTTTTGTCTGGGATTTTTTTTTTGGCAAGAGTACGTTGTTCTAGCCCGGTGCAGGGGAACATCGTAGTACAAGCGGTTTATTTTATAGGGAAGCGGATTGCGTACTGAGTAATCTCTGTGTGGCCCACCATAATTTATGTATTTTATCCACCCCGTCCATCCATTTAAAAAGATAATTTTAGTTCTTGATCCCAAAAACTAAGCCCAAAATTAAGTAGAGCGCACCATATAAAACAGGATAAATTGAACATCTATAGTAGAAATATTATTGGAGCCAAAAAAAAAAAAAAGGTATCAAATTAATATTTGTGTTTTCCCTTCATCCATGTTGATCCGTGTGATCTTATGAATACGTTGGATGACAAATAAACATTAATGCGGTCAAAGGTGGGCGTTCAATCCTCATTGTGTGGTGCACTTGAGCTTGAATCTTCATCTTTTTAATTCATATCATAAAATGATACGTAAAAAAAATAAAAATAAAATAATAATAATAATAATGGACATACATGTATAAAACACATACATCAGGGGGACCCGCGGAGCCCCTTCTACTTGCAGGGAAGCAGATTGTGTAGCGAGTAAACTCTGTGACATCCACCATAATTTATGTATTTTATCCGCCCCGTCCATCCATTTTACCAGATAAATTTAGGGCTTGAGCTGAAAAATGAAGCATACGAAATGTTCAAATAGACCACACTATGGGAAACAGTTGAATTGAACGTCTACCATTGAAAAAATTTTGAGGGCCACGGATGTTTTGGATCAAGCTTATATTTGTGTTTTCCTTTCATCCATGTCTATATGATCTTATGAACAGGTTGGATGACAAATAAATATCACCGTGGGGAAAAAGGTTTCAACGGTGGAAATCATTATCCCCACTGGTTCTGTGGTATGATCCACATGATCTTTGGACACGCTTCAATTTTGGACTCAACCCCTTAAATTAAGATGGAAAATCGGATGTTAAACCACATATATTCAAGATGGGGAAAACGTAACACGATTCCTATGTACATGTGAGGCCTGTGGTCCACATATTAAAACCATTGAAATGATGGACCTTGTACAATTTATTCGCGTCCCAAAATTGCTACAATTGCTTGGTTTTCAGTTTTTTGGTCGTTAGCGATCCAAAACGATTGATATGATGGTCCTCAAACGTGGATGGCACCAATTGCAATCTTGTAGGCTCACAATTGAAGGGTCAGGATCTTCTGATTAGTGTTAGTCAAGGAACCTCCTCCTCCAGTATATACGTTTCCGATTTATTATGAAACTAGTGGGACCCCACAGATATCGACTGGGAAAATAAACAGGATCACATGCAAATATCAGGCCTGGACACCGTAAAAACCAATGGAATAGGCTGTATAAAAATAAGGTTACGATGGACGGTTCTGATTTCTTGGCCATAGATCTAGACTGTGGGTCCCATCCGATCCATTATTCTGATGGGAAACGCATACGTCAGGTTCAAGCTGTTTTCCACATCTAAAGTCTCTGGGCAAGGTTCCTCTGGGATATGCTGTCCTTAATATAGATCTAACCGTTCATCATGGTGGTCACTTCAACTGATATGCCATGAACAACCACGATCGGTCTGATTCTGTGTTTTTTATTTTTATTTTTGATAGTGGCCGATCAACAATAATTGCCAATGAGATGACCAGTCCAGATCACCAAACCAAGTAGTAGCTGTCCAGTTATGGAGGGACCATGATAAATACAAGATCGTGTGTGGTGCGAGAACTTGTAAGCAGCAAACCTCTCACCAATCCAGACTGTTCATCTGGTGGGCCCTTCACGATCCTCTACGTGGCCATCCTTTTGATGGCCTACAAAATGATGATTGAAGTAATCTTCAAAAAAAAAAAAAAAAAAAAAAAAAACGCTACATTCCACATGCACCAGATATCTAGCATGAGGCCCGCCAGAAAAAAAATATCTGGAACACTGAAAGGTGGGCCTCAACTGTACAGGTTAAACACTTATCATACCTCCTACATAAATTACAAACCATTAATCTCAGGAAATCTGCCCAAAGACACCTCAAGAGGGAAAAAAAAAAAAAAAAAAAAAAAAAAACCAATCATTGACCTCCAAAATAAATAAATCAAAACTATATTTTCCAAAATTCAAAAAAGAAAAATTACATGTTTGACAAAAATAAAATCAATTGGGTGATCCGCCTGGTGCAAGAGCTTCATGTCTGGCTGTGAATGTTTCGGTGCAGCAAAAGATTGCAGATGACAACGCATCTGATGTAGCAGTCTCAAAAGATAGAAGATCACAGGAGGAAGGAGAGAAGCTGTGAAGAAGAGATGTGGTAGGAGGTGGCCAGAAGATGAGGTTATTGATGAAGATTGAGGTGGCCAGTCAACCATCTGGTGGGCCAAATGTACAAAAACAATGGACAGTCTCAAAAGCCTTGCAAGTTTTATAGGGACATAAATTACTTTTTTGTACATTGGATGCCTGATAGCTGAGAGTCCAGAGATTTTGGCCAAGTATCCATTCAGGTGGGTGGCGCTTGATACAAAAAGCCCAGATGAGACGACCTTACCCTACGGGTGTTGCATTATGATGAGGGGTTTTTAACTCAGAATTGGTTTTTGCATTTATGATGATGGATTTTTAACTAGAACTGGTTTCTGTAGTAGTTTCTTAGAGGTAAACAAAGGGATGGTTGTCTAGTACTGAATGGTACATGGTTAAGAACCTAACCAATATCCCTAATGGAACATGTTAAGCTAGGCTCTTTAAACTGTTGAGAGTTACATTCCACCATGCTCCGCAGCTAATGTCAGCAGCAGCCCACTCTGTGGCAGTAGTTACTCTGCCTCTTTTCAAAAGGCATGGTGGCTGAACTCTAGTTAACAGGTAGCCCTTTCTAATTGGTGGTTGCACTCTAGTTGTCTAGCTAGCTCTTTCCATGTCATGGCAGTTCACTCTGGTCCAGGTTGTCCTTTCCAAGGCATTGTTTCTGTTGTTATTGAGAATCGCCTTTGGTAAGATCTATGTCACGGCCATTTCGATAATTTTAGGAACTGATTTTGTAGTTGGCCCGGCTGTAAAATTTTCATTGAAATGCAATCAATGTCTTCAATGTAGAGTTTTCAAACACTAAAAATGGCCGAAAATCATCTCCTGCTACATGAGGTCAAATTCATCCAATGTTGTAATGGATAGAAGAGAAATTTATTTATTTATTTTATCATTAGTGGGGCCATTTTGAGAATTCAGGGCCAGGAAAGAGGCAGCAGACCCACGAATCCAACGGCCCATCCTGTTAATAAAACTCTAATGTGAATGACATGTGGGATGCCTAAGCATCTGTCGGGACACAGTTTGTTCAATGGTACCATCGGGAGCAAGCCATGGTGCAAGAATCACACTGATCATATGATCCTAACCCTTTGAATGTGGCCAGTTTGTTACACGTGTCCATTTTTTATTAGCCATAAATCAAGATTTTAAATCGCATGGTTAGAATCATTAAACCAAGCACTTTGGAATCTTAAGTAATACAAAGTGAGAACTATCAAATAGATGTTTCAAGATGATGTTTGGACCTATTTTACATCTCTGCTTAATCTTGACCATCAATTTTCCATGCTATTGATCAGATGCTCAGGCCCTTTTTATGAATTAATGGATGGTTTAAATCTGATGATGGGTCATCCCATGTGTCATTTAAGAGTTTTGGGGACGTTGCTAACGTGTATGAGAAATGCTTGGATGATAAGTCTGCCCAGTGAATAACTTCCAAATGTTCCACGCGCATTATAGGTTGAAGTTACCTGCTATGAACAGTTGAAAATGCACCTCATGTTTTGTGTTGATGACATTTAGTTATGGGCCCAAAAATCAGGCCAATCTATATGCCATTCCATCTTGAGGGTAGATTGTTTGTTTTGTTCTTCCAAATGTGTGTTTCTGTGCATGTGTGACCCACCTGATTAACAGATGCATTGGGAACATTTAAGTTGGAGGGTCTCAAGTCCAGCCACTAATACTGTAAGCTACTGTCCAGTGTCCACCCAACAGATTCCAACATCTAACACCTTGTGCAAAAATCAGCCATATCCACCCATGAGTTGAAAACTCTTTATATTTTGGTATTTATAAATGGCTAAACATTGTTTTCTATGGTGTGGCCCACCTGATGAGTAGATAGTGCTGATTTTTGCATGGGCTAATCCTCACAGTTGAGCTATGGTCCAAAATATTCTCCCCACAACCAATGACCTTAACCATTTGGATTGAGGCCCATATTCTAGGAAACAGTGGTAATTGAACACCCCACCATTGCAAGCTTTTTAGGGTGGACATTAATGTTTCTGTAGTGTTTATTTTCAATCCAATCTGATGATAAGGTCATGTAACTCTATATGAAGGGAAGCAACAAATATCAGCTTGATCCAAAACTTTTGTGGCCAATTAGTATTCAATCACAGTTGTTTCCAATGGTATGGTCCACCTGATAATTGTATTCATTCATTTTTGGGATAATACATTTGAAAAAAATCAATTAAAGGTGCGACAGAATCTGCACATCAAGGAGGGCACCATGGTATGGGCAACACTGTTTTAGGTGAGGGCAGTGTCTCACCTAATCTCCTCCCTCCTCGAGATGGCAACCCTGATGTGAAACAGCTCTCATGGGGACACTCACCCTTTATTTTTGTGAGCTCCATCATGATGTGTATTTAAGATCCAATCCAACCATTATATAGATAATTTTAATTTATGTCCATGACCAAAAAATCGGGATGAACCGGGATTCAAGTGGTGTCTTACACAAGTGGCATATCCAGAAAAAGAGGATACTGTACGACAAGTAGAGGTGTACAATAGTTGAACTGAGTCGAGCTGGGCACAGCTCGACTCGGCTCTGCAACTTGCTAACCCCAGCTCGAACTCGACTCGCTCCTCAAGCCTAACTGGCTAGCTCAGCTCGGCTTGGTCAGCAGCTCGGGCCAGTTCGAGCCGAGTCTTAGTCAAGATCGAGCTGAGTTCGCCTGTGTAGCATTTTCACAAACACATAGTTCGCCTGGAAAAGGCCTATGACAGGGTAGACTGGCTCTTCCTCAAGAAGGTTATGAGGCGTTTCGGCTTCAGTGACAGATGGATTGAGTTGATGGAAGCTTGCTGGGGAAACCGCTGGTTTTAAGTCCTTTTTAATGGGGAACTTACTGGTTTCTTCAAATCGACTAGAGGGCTTCGCCAAGGGGACCCCATATCTCCGGGGCTATTCATTCTTGCAGCTGACGTCTTCTCCAGGAATTTCAAGCAACGGGTGGAGAGGGGCTGGTGTAGCCCTTTCAATTTGCCCCGAGGTAGTCCTATTCTCTCTCACCTTTTATTTGCTGATGATACTGTACTGTTTGTTAATGGCAGCATCCGCTCCTTACGCTCGGTTAAGACTTTCCTAGAGGCCTTCCAAGAAGCATCGGGCCAGCGAATCAACTTTCAGAAGAGCAGTTTTCTATGTTCCACTAAGATGAGCACAGGAAGAATTAGACACATGGAAAGAGTCCTCGGCTTCTCCAAAGCTAGCGCGGGGGTGTTATATTTAGGCATCCCTCTTTACAAGGGTAGAGTGACCATGACTTGCCATAAAGCATTGTTGGATAAGGTGGCAAATAGAATCTCAGGCTGGAATACCAGATTCTTGTCGCAGGCAGGTCGTCTGACTCTCATCAAGCATGTTCTAGGCAGTATCCCCCTTCATACCATGGCTGCTACTAAACTCCCATCTATCCTAGTGGCGAAGTTGGAGCGCAAATTTGCCCACTTTTTCTGGGGCAGAGTGGAAGGAAAGCGGAAGATGCAGTGGGTTGCATGGAACAAGATAACGAGGCCGATAGAAGAAGGAGGACTGGGCATTAGAAAGCTAAAGGAGGTGCTGAGAGCCCTAAGGAGGAAAATGGCTTGGGAAGTAAAGTTTGGGCAGAAGGCAAGCCCTTGGGTGATGTACATGCGGGTTCAGCATCGTTTGGATTTGGAAGAGGGTAGATTGCCTGCCTCTTTCACCCAGGCATCGCCCTATTGGAAGGAGGTTAGAACTGAGTTCCTAGTGATTACAAATACTCTCCAATGGACTGTTGGGAATGGCGAACTGAATGTCTGGACCACCAATTGGACGGGGATGGGGCCTCTTCTTTCGTTGGTGCATTCTCTAATTCCTCACAACTTGTTGTCCCTTCAGGTCAAAGACTTCATTGGTCTAGCAGGTCCCGCTCCGCCATCCTCCGTCAACCTGATCTTGCCTGAAGACCTTTTCAACTTTATAGTGCACAGCGGTTTCGCAACTTCAGCTGACCCACCCTCCCGGTTTTGGCCGCTTGATCCTTCAGGTCAGTTCTCCTCAAGATCGGCATGGCAGATAGGTAGGGAGATTGGTCAAGGAAAATGGTGGAACAAGTGGATCTGGCACTCCAAAATTCCGCCGAAAATGTCGTTGTTTTGTTGGCGTCTGCTGAATGGGGCAATCCCAGTGGACGATCAGGTACAAAGCAGAGGCGTTCACCTGGCTTCTAGATGCTCCTGCTGTAAGCCCAGCTTTTCCTCTGGGCTACAGGTGGAAACGCTCACTCATCTCTTCCTGGTTGGTCAGCTAGCGGTTCATATTTGGAGTACCTTCTCGGTGGCTTGTGGCATCACATACATCAATCACCTATCAATGGAAGACCGGCTAAGGCAATGGAGGAGAGCAGATGCTCCAGGAGCAGCGTCAACCTCCATCAGGCGTTTGATTCCGATTCTCATCCTGTGGGAGATCTGGGTGAGAAGGAACGAAGCCAGGTTTAATGCATCTCCTATTGTGGGAAATGCTGTCAATCCCCGTATCAAGTGGTGGGTGCTATCTTTGTTGGATGACAAAGAAGAAGTGAAGCTGCGATTTTCAGGTGCCCCCCCCCCCCCTTTGCCCTCTCTCCTGCCTGCCCCTCCTCTTTTCAGGTAGTGAAGTGGTTGAAACCTGCAACAGGGTGGGTGAAATTAAATGTAGACGGTTCAGCGGTAATCCAAGTCGATCAGGGGGCGGGGGAGTTTGTAGAAATGAGGATGGAAATCTGATTTTTGCGTTCTCCGCTGCCTATGGAGTGGGTACAAACAATAGGGCAGAAGTGCGAGCAATTTATGATGGCATTATTCTTTGCCTGGAGCGTTGTTTAAAGAAAATTGTTGTTGAGTCAGACTCCACGGTGGCGGTGGGCCTCTTAACCTTGACCTCTATCATCCCTTGGCAATGGCGCCCGTGGGTTAGTAGAATCAAGAGGCTACATCAGATTGCATCCCTTCACATTTTTCGGTGATCCCTAGAGAAGGGAATGGCCCGGCTGACGGCATGGCTAGGGAGGGCAGCCAAGCCCAGCCTACAACTGTTTTTGAAAATATCGGGGACCTCCCCCCCCAGTGCACGTGGTCTTTTATTTCTGGACAGAGTTGGCCTAGGATCTATAAGAACTGCTCCCATGTAGATGTTGTCTAGAGGGAGACAGTTAGTCAGGGGTGTGGAGGGTGCAGCATGGGGTCCGGTCTTGATGCTTGCTGACCCCAGTTTCTAGAGGTTTGATGTAGAGCGGGTCGCGGACAATTACATGGCAAAGATGGATCAGAAAAGGCCCGGTCGGCGACAGAAGTGATCTGGACCATCAGACCTTAAATCAGGCGTATCTCACAATCCGGGATGAGTTAGCCGACAAAAAATATATGATTTTGGGGTAGAACGAGCTACTTTAGCCAACCAACCCAGCTATGCAGGGTTGCGACGCTCGGAATTGCGAGAAACCCCTGATTTGATGGTCGTTTCCCTGTTTCAATTTCGTTTTTACTATAAATAGTAAGTTTTAGTTTGTTTATAACTCTTCATCCGTCGGGCTTTAGGAGTTGCGTCCAACGTGAAAAGAGCTTAGAATAATTAGGGGAACGGTTTGGTGAAGCCAAATAGGACACTTACTATTTTTGGCCGAAAACCTTGCGCACTAGTAGACATCACGACCGTCTATAAATAGTAAGTTTACTATTTATAGTAAGTCGCGAATTCTAGGAGTTTTAGTTGTAGTTTGATTCTGATTTCTTTTCCATTGCTTAGTACCCTTATTTAAAGGGTTGTGAACTCGTTTTTATTCATTCATTAATCTATTTCGAATTTATTTAGAATTTATTTCTATTTTCTGCTCTCTTTTCTCGTGGATTCGAGAAAGTCTCTGTGAGGAGTCCAGAGAAGTTCCGTGGATTCGGAATAATTATCCTCTTGAGGAAGACGGTGCTCGACCTCACGTCCTCCCCTGCGTCAGTTTGGTATCAAAGCCGGGCCATCAACAAGATCACCATAAAATACAGGTTTCCTATACCACGGTTGGATGATATGTTGGATATGCTAGAGAGCGCAAAAATATTCTCTAAATTGGACTTAAGGAGCGGCTACCATCGATTCGAATACGGTAGGGTGATGAGTGGAAAATGACCTTCAAGACCAAGGAAGGATTGTACGAATGGATGGTCATGCCTTTCGGTCTTTCTAATGCGCCTAGCACATTCATGAGGTTGATGAACCAAGTTCTGAAACCTTTCATTGGGCGGTTCGTTGTGGTTTATTTTGATGATATTTTGATATACAGTCAAGACGAAACCACTCATATGGAGCACCTCAAGAAGGTCCTTCAAGTGCTCACTGAAAATAAACTGTACCTCAATTTAAAAAAGTGTAGCTTCATGACTGATAGCCTATTGTTTCTGGGTTTTGTGGTTACATCCACGGGCATTCGAGTGGATGAGGAAAAGGTGAAGACAATCAGAGAATGGCCGGTTCCCAAAAATATTCACGAAGTGCGAAGTTTCCATGGACTAGCGACATTCTATCGTCGGTTCGTGAAAAATTTCAGTAGCATTGTGTCACCGATCACAGATTGCATGAAGAAAGGGCAGTTTCAGTGGACTGACGAGGCCGACAGAAGCTTTGCCGAAATCAAGCGCAGATTATCCACGACCCCAGTTCTTGTACTTCCCAACTTCGACAAACTGTTTGAAGTCGAATGTGATGCCTCATATGTCGGGATTGGGAGAGTTTTGTCTCAAGAAGGTAGGCCGGTAGCCTTCTACAGTGAGAAACTTAGTGATGCACGCAAGAAGTGGTCTACATATGAGATCGAGTTGTACGCGGTGGTCCAGGCATTGCGACACTGGCGACATTATTTGATTCAAAGGGAATTCATACTTTACACGGACCATCAAGCCCTCAAGTTTATTAATAGTCAAGCTAACATTAACCGTGTGCATGCTAGATGGATCTCATTTTTGCAGGAATTCACATTCGTGCTAAAGCATAAGTCAGGGCAACAGAACAAAGTAGCCGATGCGCTGAGTCGTCGTGCAACTTTGTTAGTCACTATGAGCAATGAAGTTGTCGGGTTCGATCGCCTCAAAGACATATATGCCGACGACGACGACTTCAAGGACGCATGGGTTAGATGTCAGGAAGGTCACCCCGGTGACTTACATATACAAGACGGGTTCCTTTTTAAGGGAAATCGACTATGTATCCCAAAGAGTTCGCTAAGGGAACAGATAATCCAAGAGCTACATGGAGGTGGCCTTAGTGGACACTGGGCGAGACAAGACGCGAGCTCTTGTGGAAGAACGGTATTACTGGCCACAATTGGTACGTGATGTGGGAAAGGCAGTCCAACGCTGTTATATTTGTCAGACTTCCAAGGGGCAATCTCATAATACGGGCCTCTACACCCCGTTACCCGTACCTGACGACCCTTGGGAGGATTTATCTATGGACTTTGTGCTTGGTCTCCCACGAACACAACGCGGCATGGATTCGGTGTTCGTGGTAGTAGATCGTTTTTCCAAGATGGCGCACTTTATTCCATGCAAGAAGACTCTCGATGCAACACACGTGGCGAATCTATTCTTCAGAGAAATTGTGCGGCTACACGGGGTTCCCAAAACTATTACTTCCGACCGTGACACGAAGTTCATAAGCCACTTTTGGCGGACTTTGTGGACTCGATTCGATACACGCCTTCAGTTCAGCAGCGCGTACCACCCCTGGTGACGGTCAAGGCGAGGTTGTGAATCGCACATTGGGAAACCTCCTTCGATGTATTTCAGGAGAAAAACCGAAGCAGTGGGATTTGGCCTTGTCTCAAGCGGAGTTTGCATTCAACAACATGGTGAACCGCTCGACAGGAAAATCCCCGTTCCAGGTTATTTACGGACGAGTACCTCGCCATACACTAGACTTGGTCCCTCTGCCCAAGCTCCCAGGCATGAGCATTGCAGCAGAACATATGGTAGACAAAATCATGGGCATTCATGCGGAGGTACAGAACAAGCTACATGCCTCGAACGAAAAGTACAAGGAGCAAGCGGACAAGCATCGGCGACAAAAAGTGTTCGAGGTGGGCGACCAAGTAATGGTCCATCTGCGCAAAGAAATATTTCCGACCGGAACGTACAACAAGTTGAAGAATAAAAAGATTGGACCGGTACCAATCATCCGAAAGATCAATGATAACGCTTATGTTGTTGATCTTCCAGATGATATGGCGATCTCACGAACTTTCAATGTCGCGGACCTGACTGAGTATCATGAGCCAGCGCATAATGATAACTCGAGGACGAGTTCTTTTGAAGTGGAGGAGACTGATGTAGAGCGGGTCGCGGACAATTACATGGCAAAGATGGATCAGAAAAGGCCCGGTCGGCGAAAGAAGTGATCTGGACCATCAGACCTTAAATTAGGCGTATCTCACAATCCGGGATGAGTTAGTGACGAAAAATATATGATTTTGGGGTAGAACGAGCTACTTTAGCCAACCAACCCAGCTATGCGGGGTTGCGGCTTCGAATTGTGAGAAACCCCTGATTTGATGGTCGTTTCCCCTGTTTCAATTTCGTTTTTACTATAAATAGTAAGTTTTAGTTTGTTTATAACTCTTCATCCGTCGGACTTTAGGAGTTGCGTCCAACGTGAAAAGAGCTTAGAATAATTAGAGAACGGTTTGGTGAAGCCAAATAGGACACTTACTATTTTTGGCCGAAAACCTTGCGCACTAGTAGACATCACGACCGTCTATAAATAGTAAGTTTACTATTTATAGTAAGTCGCGAATTTTAGGAGTTTTAGTTGTAGTTTGATTCTGATTTCTTTTCCATTGCTTAGTACCCTTATTTAAAGGGTTGTGAACTCGTTTTATTCATTCATTAATCTATTTCGAATTTGTTTAGAATTTATTTCTATTTTCTGCTCTCTTTTCTCGTGGATTCGAGAAAGTCTCTGTGAGGAGTCCAGAGAAGTTCCGTGGATTCGGAATAATTATCCTCTTGAGGAAGACGGTGCTCGACCTCACGTCCTCCCCTGCGTCAAGGTTCTTTTGTGGTTTTCTTACACGATAAGTGCGGCTCAGCCTTTTGTTAGGGCTGCACCCGAAAGATTGTACTTTTGCTATGAGTAATGGAATCGTGGCAATCGTCCAAAGAAAAAAAAAAAAGGAAAAAAAGGCCACAATGGTGTGCATCTTTCAAAAAAAAAAAAAAAAAAGAGCTAAATGTTTGCTACTTGGGCTTACGCTAGAAATGTGACCCATTTAAGTAATTCAGTTAGGTTTGAGACATGAGGGGAGCTTAATGTGACATTTATAACACATATACCTTGGCATGCATGTTGGGAATATGAAGATTGATGGTGGCATATATTCACAAGTTTAGCAGTTGAACTTGGATGTGTAAAATATTGTATTCTCAGATGTATTCAATCGAGAATAAGTTATTCTCATTGTTATTTCATCTTTTTTTTAAAAATAATAATAAAATATTTTAAAAAAAAACTTTTAAAATCTCACCGAATGTAAAACAACAGCAGTAGTTTTATAGGTATTTCATCAAACACCTTCTAAGCAATATAAAAATCAAGAAAAAAGGGGAATTTGTTTCATATACAAACCTTCCTTGCCACCAGCCATACTCCATTGAGTCATTTCATCAAATACTTTATGAGCAACATCAATGTCAAAGTAATTGAGTCACCGAACTAGTTCAATCTGAGTTTGATTTGAGCTGGGTTTGATCCGAGTCGAGTCGAGCTCAAGCAACCTCAAACTTAGTTTGAAATTTTTTCGAGCTCAAAAAATCAACTCGACTCGGCTCGAACTCGGTTTCAAACCGAGTTGAATCGAGCTTTTTTGAGTTGAGTTGAGCGAGCTAATTGAGCTAACTTGGTTCGTGTACAGCCCTAACCACAAGCAGCTGTACATATCCAAGGGTCAAGTGGACCAAATAGCACGGATTGAACGCCCACCCTTAAAATTTTCTTGGGACTGGGGGAAGTTTGGATAAGGTGATCGTTTCCCTTTATCCACGTAGGTCCATGTGACCTTCATGAATAGTTGGATGGCGAATAAGCATGATGGTGGGCCCAAGAAAGCCCCAATGTTGGGCATCTTTGTACTGCTACTTTTGGTGGGGTTGCATTAGCATAGAGCCCTTGCTTGGTCTGGGTCGAGAAAATCGGATACGGATTGCATCATGGGAGTGACAGGACTTGGTCTTAGGTGCTCTGTGAGGCCCATTGTGATGTATATATTTTATCCGTGCCATTCATCCAATTTGACAGATCATTTTATAGCATAAGCTCAAAAAGGAGGCAGGTCCAATGCTCAAGTGGACCACACCACAAGAAGCAGTGATGATAATGATGCCACCGTTTAAATGTTCTTGGTACTCAACGTGATGTTTAATTATTTGCAAAGTGGTGATAATGGTGCCAGCGTTTAAAAGCTCTTGGGATGCACCTTGATTGTTTATATGACATCCAGCGGCCTGTTGATAAGGTCACATGACTCACATGGACCTCGAAGATGTGAGGTGATGAGAAATGTCCAACGGCAGCGAAGGACTAAAAGTTAATCGATTGTTTAAACGTGGTCCTTCCAGCGTGAGGCCCAACAAACAGGTGGTCAGGACTAAAAAAGACTAAGAAAGCCTCGCATTATTTGACTTATAATGGTAAATCGAGGATGAGTTAGACTTTGAGAGTGCATCCACCGTCCATTGCCATAACTTTTGAGGATCAAGCTGATATCTGTGTTTTCCTTCATCCAGGTCTGTGTGATCCAACCAACAAGTTAGATGGAAAATAAATATTACAGTGGGGCTTAGGAAGTTTTTAATGGAGGGCGTTCAATCAACACTGTTTCCTGTAATGTGGTCCGCTTGAGGTCTGAATCTGCATCATTTTTAGAAGTATGCCTTAAAATGGTCTAAAATAATGGATGGACGGCATTGATAGAATACATACATCATGGTAGGGTCCACAGAGCAGCGTCGAATAGCGAGTCCCATTGGTAGTATCAGTACGCAATCCACGTCCTTCTCAAGTGGCCGCCGGTCGTCAGCGTAATCTTTATTTTTTCCGTAACATTTCGTACAACTCTTCCTTGAAGAGAGCTGTGCAACACAAAGCTCTGTGGGGCCCACCATTGTGTCTGCATGAAATCCACTCCCTCCATCAGTTACGCCAGATAATGATACGACATTTATTTAGAAATCAGGTATATTCAAGATTCAAGTGGGAAACATCACTGGAAACAGTGAAATAAAGATGTACACCATTGAAACGTTCCTAACACCATTGTCATATCAAAATGCAATCCAACCCGTTCATAAGGTGCATCCCACGAGGATGAAGGGAAAACACAAAAATCAGCTTCATTCAAACTTTATGTGCCCTGAAGAAGTTTTCAACGGCAGCGTTCAATCCTCACTGTTTGCTATGGTGCGGTCCAATTGAGCTTTGGATACGTGTAAATTTTGGGTCATGATCTAAAATAAACTGGAAAAACAGATGAAGGGCGTGGATAAAATCAATACATCGCGTTGTTCCCTCAGTGCTCCGCAATCGCAGACGTTAGAGGAGGCAGCGTCCCCACACATACCGCGTTCCTTCCCGGCACATACCTAATACGCAGTTTGGCTGGTGAACCAAACAACAATCAGCTAGCTGGTGTCAAAGTTCAGTAGGCCTTATGAGAACGAGATTTCAAGCCTCACGTGGGCCAGCACTAGCCAATTACACGAGGAAATCCCTGGCTGATCATGCAAAAAGGATGGATGGAGTGGATTTGTCAGGGTTTCTGTGGCCCTACACAGCTTCTTTTTTTTCTTTTTTTCTTTTTTTTTTTTTTTTTTTTTTTTTTTTTTTTTTTTTTTTTTTTTTTTTTTGTTTTTCCAGCAACTGAGTGCTCGAACTTATAATCTAGTGTTTTTAACTCTTGTGAGTCTATCGCTAGGGCATGAGTAGACCGGCCCTATACAACTTTCCACCATATGAACTTCCTGTGACTGGGACAGGCAATCCCCGTCCAGAAAAAGATCACCTCACAGAAACGGAGATTACAAGTGCAATCGCTTTCGCCAAACCCCACCAAGTTTTTACTGGGTCTAATGAATGGGACCCAGACCCATTAAAATCGGGTTGGTCATTTCGAGTACACATTGATAGCCCGATAGATATGATTGAAGGAGCACGCCCCCGTGGTTGCATCATTAGCCCTAATAGAGGTGTTTGGAATGATTTTGCATTGTTTCCTATAGTGTGTCCCACTTAAGTCTTGGGTTTGATTAATTTTTAGGATCTACCGTTTAAATGTGATGATACATTTAATGGATGGGGTGGATCTAATGCATTTTTGTTCTAGCTCTCTGTTAACTCAAGTAAACAATTCCGGCATGCCTGCACGTGGTTGGACCTTGAGTTACAGTTCTCCCTGAAGGCATTCTGCATGTCTTCTGACTTACCACTCACCTTGAAGATACACTTAGATGTATCTGTTATGCCCTATGTTTTGATCATTCTGGAAGAAGCCAGTACAAAGTGACATGTGGCATTATACGAGATAGGAGGTGTATGGAAAGATTTTCTGAAATACTTAGAGTAGTTTTTGTGAAATCATAAGTGACATCGATTTAATATTGCACGTCATCAGGTGACTAAGGCCGAGACATTTGGAAACGGAACACGGTCAAAGAGCAAGCCATGACAGAAAGGAATATAGACCTTCGTTGAGAGAAAAGGAACCATCAAAAGGAGAAATGTAACAAGATAAGTATTTAGATGGCGATGCCCCAATTGTTATAACGGTCTAATAAAGAAAAGAAACATTTGAAGAATAACTACAGAAGAAATCTATAAATAATAAGAAGATTTAATGAAATAAAATACATTATCAAATCCAACAAACAAATCAAATCTATCAATTTATCTTAGCTTAGTATATCTTAGGAGTAGTGATAATCCAGCAGTAATAATTTCTTAGTTGTAATTTAAGTATATGCTTATACGTTAAACTTGATCCTTATCTAAGACAAATAATTCTTTCAAAACAAGTATTCTTGCAGTAGCTCTTTTGTGACTAATTGTAAGTATTTTCTTTTATTTGATTGCATTGATATATTGAAAAGTTTTTTCTTGTGAAAGGGAGGTGCAACCTATCTTTGAAGGAAGAACCTACCCTCAAACCATCGCCTCATCATTACAAATATTTTGCAAGTGGTTGGGTAGGCGACTAGTCTCGACGGATTCTAGTCATATATTGTAAGTTAGATGTATTTACTTTTTTCAGTACTTGGGATTAAAGTTAATCAGTTTGAATCGAGCTGCTATATTGATTTTGGCATGCCCGCATATACCACACCTGATGGAAAACAAATTGAGTGCCAACAATATCATGTGCATTTGAAATCCAACCATTAATCACACCTTACACCAAAATTAAAGCATTAATACACTCATCAGGTAAGCCACACCTTAAAACATAAGCTACAGCCATTGATAAATAACAAAATTCTAAGTATGGTCCACACAATAAGTGCATTGCGGGAATTTGCACAAGGTGACCCATTGGATGGTTTGAATGTCAAGTGCACGTGACAGGCATGAGGATATACATTGGGTGGCCCTATTGGTTGAACTTAGACGTCTTTTCATATATGATTGTAATGCTCTGTTCAAGCAGTCAGGCTGTGAAGCACCCAAGTCTATAGTCCTCCACACATCACAAGAAGAATGGTGATGGGATGCCAATAATAGTTTTTTTTTGTGGGGCCACCATGGGATGTATCTCTCATCTAACCTGTAATCACGTGTAAGTCGCATAGACCAAGTAAATATACAAAAATATGCCTGTATAAAACTCATGCTGACTACCCGCAAGACCCTAGTAATTTTTAAATTATCTGTGGCCAGCACAGGCCACGTTTGCCGGCATCTCTTCTGCATGTATTCTTAATAGTGATTTTCTTTTTTTATTCTTTAGTTTAAAATTTTCAAACCAACGACTTCTCAGGTCATTCTATATTAACACTGCCCCCGAAATACAACCTGGCGGCCACCACCTCTGTCACGTTCGCACTGTAACGCTGTGGTGGAAATTTTTAAAATCTGTAGGGACAACTGTGATGGATGTGTCTGATCCATGCTGCCTGTCTATTTTAAATTTGGTCATACTGACCTCGAAGTTTGAACAAATTACTCCAAGAGCTGCAATGTTTCAGGCCTTCTGACATTTTTTTTGGATATTGTTTGAGACGAAAATGTCACACCGTCATGGAGTGAAGAACAAGTTACCTTCCGTTCCAACGGTCGAGAAAGTGACAGATTGGCTACTCGTGCCGCCAGCCAATGACTAGTGCTCGGTGGTCTACGGGCCCACTTACATGTATGTGTTTCATCCATGCCGCCCTCCTAGCCTCGAACGGGCAGCTCTGTGAGCAGGCCCACCGCGATGTATCTGTACATCCAAACCGCCTCTCCCTTTTCCTAGCTTATTTTAAGCATAAAACCAAAAATAAAGAAGATCTAATGGCTACATGGACCACGCTACGTATTACTCTTGCATTTAATGTAACCACCTTTAATGCTCTGTGCATTTAAAGCTACCGAGTGGATTTGCTATTGATGGCTTCAATAGCCAAAAGCCTACTCAAGTGACGTGACAAAATGTTATCGGATGAATACTACACACTATTTCTCGCAATGAATGCCCTTTCCCCGTAGTTCTTTTCCTTCTGTTATCCTACATTTCGGCCACAAACGGATAAACTAGCAGAGTATGATGATCCATACTCCTGCATGCAGAAATTGTTATCACAAGTCACATAAGTAGCTCATCAAAATCCGTCCAATTAGTGGGTCCCATAATAGATGGGCCATAACCCAAATCGGATACTAAATAAAGGATTCTAACTAGATCATTGGTGTGAATTCAAAAGACGGTTGAAAAACAAAAGTAATCAATTTTCCATGTGTAAAATGGTCCCACAATCCAAGGTTTAATTCGAGAAACAGGTGTGGCACGTGCACCATGTCTCATTGTTTGTCAGAAACTGGCATCCTACAGCTTCCACGTGGAAGCCTTACCGTGGTCAGAATTTATTGTCTGTAGTCAGTTACCTGGAAAGGGGGTTGGCTACTCGCCCAGCCACCACCCAATGGCTGGTGTTCGGTGCTCTATGGGCCCTACCATGATGCATATGTTTCATCCATGTCGTCCATCTATTTTTATAGATCATTTTACGATATTACACAAAAAATGAGGTACATCCAAATCTAAAGTGGACCACATTACAGGAAATACTGTTGGAGGAACGTCAACCATTAAAAACTTTTTGGGGGTGATAAAAGTATTCGATGAAGCTGATATTTGTTTTTTCCCTTCATCTGGGTATTTATAACATAATCAATAGATTGGATGTCTGATAAACAGTACAGTAAGCCTTAGGAGGATTTAAATAATGGATATCCAATCTCTATTGTTTTCCTGTGGTGTGGTCCACCTAAGATTTATATCCCTCTTATTTTCAGAATAAAGCCCTAAAATGATCTTAAAAAATAGATGAATGGAACGAATGAAACACATACATCATGGAGGGCCCACGGAGCACCGACCACCTGCCACGCGTCAGGGAGAGTAGCCGATCCATTTCCCAGTTAACTAAAGTGGATGCTGATTTCATGGTGAAGCCTTTCACGAAGGCTAACGGAACGGCTGTGAAGGAGCATTCATGGTAAGAAACAGCACAGATCCCATTGGTATCCAACCAATGACATTTTTCCACGTCACTTCGGTAGCCTTTTGGCTACCAAGTGTTCAGTATCCAATCCGCTCCCGCTTATTCTTAGGTGTACGTGGTCCGCTTAAGCGTTCCATCTTCCTCATTTTTTGTATTCATACCTTAAAATGCTATGACACGATTGACGGCTTGGATGTATAGATACATCACGGTGGGCCCACCCACAGAACTGCTCGTTCGGAGATAGAGACGGGCAGGGGTAGGAGGCAATCCGCGTAGACAGAAGAGGATTGGCTGGTGCACCTGACACCCGCCAGCAAGTTCTGTAGGTCGGAACATGAGGTATGTGTTATATCAAAACGTTTATCCAGTTGGTGAGCTCGTATTGAGGCTTGATATGAAAAATAAGACAGATTTAACCATCAAGTGAATCACACTGTAAAAATCAGTGAGGGATTGAATGTCTACCATTGAAACCTTTTTTGTGGTCACAAAAGTTTTGGATCAATATGAAATTTATTTTTCCTCTAATTCGGGTCTTTGTTACCTTATGGATAGATTGGATGGATAATAAACGTTATAGTGGGGCTATAGCTGCAGTACCGAGTACGGGTCAAAGTAAATCTAAACGCCTTTAAAACAAGATGTGAAATGATGTGAAATGTCCAACGGCGGCAAAGGATTAAATCAGTGTATTGCGAATCGTAAGGCCTATAGCTGCATCGTTCAAGATGCATGAAATAGATGAGGGAGCGAACACATCGACCAATGCCTCCCCAAGACCGAGTTGCCTAACCCTGCAAGCACTGACGAACGGCCCGTCCTGTTAATAAAACCCTAATGCGAAAGACATGTGGGATGCCTAAGCATCCGTCGGACCGATTTGTTCAGTAGTACCATCGGGAGCAAGCCATGGTGCAAGAATATCATATGATCCTAATCCTTTGAATGTGGCCAATTTGTTACAACTGTCCATTTTTTATTAGCCATAAATCAAGATTATAAATCGCATGGTTAGAATCATTAAACCAAGCACTTTGGAATCATAAGTAATACAAAGTGAGAACTATCAAATAGTTGTTTCAAGATGATGTTTGGACGTATTTTACATCTCTGCTTAATCTTGACCATCAATTTTCCATGCTATTGATCAGATGCTTAGGCGCGCCCTCTGTATGAATGAATGGATGGTTTAAATCTGATGATGGGTCATCCCATGTGTCATTTAAGAGTTTTGGGGACGTTGCTAACGTGTATGAGAAATGCTTGGATGATAAGTCTGCCCAGTTAATAACTTCTAAATTAATGTTCCACGCACATTATAGGTTGGAAGTTACCTGCTATGAACGGTTGAAAATGCACCTCATGTTTTGTGTTGATGACATTTAGTCATGGGCCCAAAAATCAGGCCAATCTATATGCCATTCCATCTTAAGGGTAGATTGTTTGTTTCGTTCTTCCAAACGTGTGTTTCTGTGCATGTGTGACCCACCTGATTAACAGATGCATTAGGAACATTTAAGTTGGAGGGTCTCAAGTCCAACCACTAATACTGTAAGCTACTGTCCAGTGTCCACCCAATAGATTCCAACATCTAACACCTTGTGCAAAAATCAGCCATATCCACCCATCGAGTTGAAAACTCTTTGTATTTTGGTATTTATAATTGGCTAAACATTGTTTTCTATGGTGTGGCCCACCTGATCGCTAATCCTCACAGTTGAGCTATGGTCCAAAATATTCTCCCACAACCAATGATCTTAACCATTTGGATTGAGGCCCATATTCTAGAAAACAGTGGTAATTGAACACCCCACCATTGCAAACTTTTTAGGGTGCACATTAATGTTTCTGTAGTGTTTATTTTCAATCCACTCTGATCATGTAACCGTAGATGAAGGGAAGCAACAAATATCAGCTTGATCCAAAACTTTTGTGGCCAATTAATATTCAATCACAGTTGTTTCCAATGGTTTGGTCCACCTGATAATTGTATTCATTCATTTTTGGGATAATACATTTGAAAAAAATCAATAAAGGGTGTGAATACAGAATATGCACATCAAGGAGGGCACCATGGTATGGGCCACACTGTCTTGGGTGAGGCCAGGGTCTCACCTAATCTCCTCCCTCCTTGAGATGGCAACCGTGATGTGATACAGCTCTCATGGGGACACTCACCCATTATTTTTGTGAGCTCCATCGTGATGTGTATTTAAGATCCAATCCAACCATTATATAGATAATTCTAATTATGTCCATGACCAAAAAATCAGGATGAATCAGGATTCAAGTGGTGTCTTACACAAGTGGCATATCCAGAAAAAGAGGATACTGTACCACAAGTAGAGGTGTACAATAGTTGAACCAAGTCGAGTAGGGCACAGCTCAGACTCGGCTCAGCCACTTGTTGACCTCAGCTTAAACTCGACTTGGCTCGGTCTTTGAGCCTGACTGGCCAACTTGGCTCGGTCAGCAGCTCGGGCCAGTTCGAGCCGAGTTCGAGTTAAGATCGAGCCAAGTTCGCCTGTGTAGCATTTTCACAACACATCGACTGCACCTTCAAAATCTCACTGAATGTAAAATAATAGCAGTGGTTTTATAAGTATTTCATCAAACACCTTCTAAGCAATATAAAAATCAAGAAAAAAAAAAAAGGGTATTTGTTTCATATACATACCTTCCTTGTCACCAGCCATACTTCATTGAGTCATTTAATCAAACACTTAGTGAGCAACATCAATATCAAAGTAACCAAGTCACCGAACTGGTTCGATCTGAGTTCGATTTGAGCCGGGTTCGATTTGAGTTGAGTTGAGCTCGGGCAAGATCGAACTCGATTCAAAATTTTTTCGAGCTCAAAAAATCAGCTCGAACTCAGTTTCAAACCGAGTCGAATCGAGCTTTTTTGAGTTGAGTCGAGCGAGTTAACTGAGCTAACTCGGTTTGTGTACAGCCCTAACCACAAGCAGTACAGATCCAAGGGTCAAGTGGACCAAATAGCATGGATTGAATGCCCACCCTTAAAATTTTCCTAGGATTGGAATAAGTTTGGATAAGGTGATTATACATTGTATGGTTTCCCCTGCCTAACACTTCTGTAGCTATGATGAAAAGGCCCGGAGAGAGGATCGCCTTGGTGGAGGCCCTGGGTGGACTTGAAGAAGCCGGTGGGTTCTCCGTTGATGAGGATAGAGAACCATGAGTTGTTCCGAAAATCAGCTTAACTCGACTTGAACTCAGTTTTGAATTGAGTCGAATCAAGCTTTTTCGAGTTGAGTTGAGCTAACTGTCTAACTCGGTTCGTGTACAGCTTTATGCACTCTTGTCAAAAAAACCCCAACGAGGCAAAAGTACCCCAACTTGTGATAACCATACTATCTTTCCCGGTAACAAATCGCTTGATTATGATATCCTTTCCATGAAAATGATAGGGCCCACCGTGAGAATAATTATTATTAATATTTTTTTAAAATCAGGCTGATCAAATCCCTGGGTGGGTCAGATATGTCTGCATAGACAGTGTTGGCCATCCATGGATTACAACAGTGTGGCCTACCTGATTCATGGAATGACCTAACTTTTGTCTAAGGTGACCTTCATGGTGGGCCCTATTATTAACATGGTACTGATGTCTTACACAGGTGGCATGTCAGGAAAAGGAGGATACTGTACCACAAGCAGTGGTACAGATCCAAGGTTCAAGTGGACCAAATAGCATGGATTGAACGCCTACCCTTAAAATTTTCCTAGGATTGGCAGAAGTTTGGATAAGGTGATCATACACTACATGGTTTCTCCTGCCTAACACTTCTGCAGCTATGATGAAAAGGCCTGGAGAGAGAGGATCGCCTTGGAGGAGGCCTTGGGTGGACTTGAAGAAGCCGGTGGGTTCTCCATTGATGAGGATAGAGAACCATGAGTTGTTCTAAAAATCAGCTTAACTCGCTCGAATTCAGTTTTGAATCGAGTCTAATCAAGCTTTTTCGAGTCGAGTCGAGCGAGTTAGCCGAGCTAACTCAGTTCGTGTACAGCACAACATACTCTTGCCAAAAAAAAATCCCACGGTGGCAAATGTACCCCAACTTGTGATAACCATTCTAACTTTCCCGGTAACAAATCACTTGATTATGATATCCTTTCCCCGAAAATGATAGGGCCCACCGGGAGTATAATTTTTTTTTAAAAAAAATCAGGCTGATCAAATCCCTGATTAGCCTGAAGTTTGGATAAGGTGATCATACATGGGATTGGAAGGAATTTGGATAAGATGATCATACATTGCACGGTTTCCCTTTATCCACGTCCATGTGACCTGAACAGTGGGATGGCGAATAAACATGGCGGTGGGCCCGGTAAAGCCCCAATGTTGGGCGTCTTTATCACCGCTGGTTTTGGTGGGGTTGCATTAGCATAGAGCCATTGCCTCCGAGTCCATCCCGAGGGAGAAAATCGGATGCGGATTACATTTTGTGAGGGACAGGACTTGGTCTTGATAGGGGCTTTGTGAGGCCCATCGTGATGTATGTATTTTATCCGTGCCATTCATTCAATTTGACAGATCATTTATAGCACAAGCCCAAAAAGGAGACAGATCCAATGCTCAAGTGGACCACACCACAAGAAGCAGTGATGATAATGATGCCACCGTTTAAATGTTTATTTGCAAAGTGGTGATACTGGTGCCAGCGTTTAAACACTCTTGGGATGCACCGTCATGTTTATATGACATCCAGCAGCCTGTTGATAAGGTCACATGGACCTGGAAGAAGGAAAATTCCAATATTAGCTTCATCAAAACTTCTGCGGCTCCCAAGAAGTTTTTAGACGTGGGCGTTCAATCCCCACTGTCTTTTTCACTTGAGCCTTGAATCTTCTACGTTTTTTAGTTCATATTCATATCCTAAAATGATATGGAAAAAAAAAATGAAGGGATGGCATGGATAAAACACATTCATCACGGTGGGCTCCACAGAGTCCCTGCTACTGGCAGGTGCAGTACGGAATCCGGGTCAAAGATGTGAGGTGATGAGAAATGTCCACTGGCAGCAAGGATTAAAATCAGTGTATCGGAGAATTGTAAGGCCTATAGCCGCATCATTGAAGATGGATGATGATATACAGGAAAGAGAAATAGCAGAGGGAGCGAACACATCGACCAACGCCTCCCCGAGACCGAGTTGCATAACCCCAGATAGGCAAGCACTAGCCGATTCCATCAGGGAATCGGTCAAAGCATCCGTTTCCAAGCTCAGAAGTGGAGATCCACCCACCATCTACATAGTCCGCCAAACAATCCGGGAAGTAAAGGAGGTTGCTTATGAGCCTAAGATGGTGTCGATCGGCCCATACCATCACGGGAAGAAGAGGTTACAAGGCATGGAAGAGAACAAATTGTTGTATCTAGATTCGTTCCTCTCCCGCAATCCCGACCATCTGTTGGAGGACTACCTCGAGGCGATTGAAGAATTGAAGGATAAAGCGCAAAGTTGCTACTCCGAGAAAGTGGGCCCACTTATGGGCAACGATTTTGTGAAAATGATGGTGCTCGATGCTTGCTTCATTGTCGAGATCTTTCTCAGGTTCTATCCGAGATACCGTAAAATGAAGTTGGTCAAGCAACAACGCGAGGAGCTCGAGCAAAACGAGGAGGATCTCGGTCTTATTTCTGCAATAAAGAAGTTCTTTTTCCATTCAAATGGCTTCGAAGACGACCCGATACTTCGTACGGTTGGGATGGTGGACCTTATAGGGTATGATATGCTCCTCCTTGAAAATCAAATTCCATTCTTCCTTCTGCAGCATATTTTCAAAATGGCTTGCCCAGTGAAAGTACCACATTTACTTGAGAAGATGGCCCTTCATTTCTTCCAATATCGATCCATGCCTTGGAATGAGAAAATCGAGATGAATGATTCCTACTATCATCTGCTCCATTTGTTCCACTCGCATTTGTTACCAACCCCAACTAATAGCAAGGAGGAGCCCAACCATTCGTGCATTCCTAAAATCAAGCTCAAGCCCAACCTTTCGTGCATTCCTAAAATCAAGCTCAAGTCCAACCTTTCGTGCATTCCTAAAATCAAACCCGTCCTCAACAAGTTGAAGAATCTACTCCCGTGTTCAAATAAGGCACCGTTGCCAATTACTAAACGGCGGATGATGATCCCTTGTGCGACTGACCTCCAACTTGCGGGGGTAAAGTTCAAGAAGAATGAGAAATCGAATAACATCTTGAACGTGAAATTTAGCCACGGGGTGTTGGAAATCACGCCCTTCGTGATAGGGGACAGCAGCGAAACTCTCTTTCGGAACCTCGTAGCATTCGAGCAAAGCTGCCTAGGAGCAAAAATCCACTTTTTCACGACTTACCTTGTGTTCATGGATTTCCTTGTCAATACGTCCAAGGATGTGGCGCTGCTCCATCAGAATGGGATGATAGATAATTATCTGGGAAGCGATGATGAAGTGGCCCATCTATTCAACCGGCTCTGCATTGGGGCATTCCTTAATTTCAATGCAAGCTATCTTTCGGATGTAAAAGACAATGTGCAAAAACATTGCGAGAACAAATGGAACAAGTGGCGGGCGAGCTTGAAGCGCGATTATTTCACCAATCCATGGTCTTTCATTTCTTTGATTGCGGCTTCCATCCTCCTCCTGCTCACCATCACCCAAACGTTCTTCACCGTCTTTCCTTATTACCGACCGCGGTCCTAGTTCTTGGTCATCATGTTTTAATGGTTTAGATTATTTTGATTTTTCTTATTTGTGTTTCTCTACTTGTGTGTGAAAAACATTACTGTATAATATAAATCTATCTTCATTTTCTTTTAATTATGGTAACTCATCCCTAGTCGTTCAGGTTCAGTCAACTGTACTGATCCCTATCAGGTTCAAATTGACTCAGATCAGTTGCATATGACTCAGACGAGTCCCCTATCATGACTACCAATTGTTAAAGTCCCTTCATATACATTGATACGCCATCTCTTGAAGCCTAAAGCTTCTAGAGAAAGTGGTGATTTGACATAGTTACAGACTTTTACATGAAGTGGCTGTTTGATTTAGTCTTAGTTCAAGTTTCAGAAGCAGCAAATATACCTTGATGTTATATTCTCCCATTAAAGGCTAGGAAAATAAAGTCCGGCCAAAGGAATAGGAAACCAATGTTGGGATGTTGGGAAGCAAATATAAATTCAATCAAATAATGCGAAATCAAACACAAATAAATCACATAGAGAACACACAAATTTTACATTAAAAAAAAATCCTCACGGGAAAAAACCATGACACAAAGCGTTAAACAATGTACTCTAAAAATGATATTATAAGAGATGGGATGGACTCACTGATCTAAATAACTCAAATTATTTTCCAAAACCTTAATTAGCTTTGTTTTGGAACACCTTAGAAATATATTAACATTCACTTGGGATACCGTAATTTCGATTATAGCTGATATATATACTATCACAACCTGCATTAGAAACAAATGTATGTGCCTTACATCCATGATGTTCATTTGTCTTGACAGATCATTTTATATATTGCACTATCCCAAAATGAAGTAGATCCAAATTTTAGGCAAAGCACACTACACCAAAACCGTGGTGATTGACCATTAAAAACTTTTGTGTGCTACATAAGTTTTGGATCAAGCTGATGTTTGTGCAGTCCTCTCAACCAGGTCTTTGATATGTTATCAAAGGGCAGATGGCAAATAAAACATTCCGATGACCCCTAACAAGTTTTTTTAAGGTGGGTTTTCAACCATCACATTTTCTTGTGGTGTGGTCTGCCTAAGATTTTGATTTACTTCATCTTTTATATATATCATGTCTTAAAATGATCTTGAAAAATGGATATTTTGACCAAGGTGATTACTAAAGAGAAACTGAAGTCAAGCTTAGTTTCTATTAGTCTTCAAGTTTGAAGACCCGAAGGAAATTCACATTGAGTTCTGTACATTGCAATGGGCTTTTATAAATGCACCATTCTCATCGGGAGATCGCCTATAATTAGTCTTCAAGTACGACATTGTTAGGATCCGTGGAACTTGACCATCAGAGGTGTATTGTTCATCCATGCATCACTTTTGTGGGTCAAGCTCAACTCACTCAAAGGAAAATTTCATAATTTCATGTGGAATTTTATATGAACCCTAGTTTATTTGAGTTAAGATATATATATATATTTTATAGTGAGACAAATAGTCATCATTATATTGAGAGCCGCTTCTTTATTTTTTGCCTTTGAGTATAGTGAATTGGTGTGAATATGTGGATATACTGAAAGATAACCATGTAAATCGTTGTATTGTAGTTTGTCTTTTTTCACTTTCTTTTAATTCTAATATTGTTGTGTGTGTTTGAGAATGAATTTCTTCTCCAAACAAGATGGATGACATGATATAAGGCAGCTACATCACGGTGAGCCCCCCAATCAGGGATTTACTGACCTTAGTGGATCTGGGATCCAGCGAAAGCCTTGCCCATATACAAGATTATTGCCAATGATCAATCTTATAGCTGTACACGAGTCGAACTGAGTCGAGCTTGGCCCAACTCGGCTTGGCTTGACCAGTAGCTAACCCCAGCTCGAACTCGGCTCTGCTCGGTCCTCAAGTCTGACTGGCTAGCTCGGCTTGGTTTGGTCAACAGTTCGAGCCAAGTTCGAGCCTATGCGACATTTTCTCCAACACGTAAAGGGCATGTTTAAATTTTCACATAATGCAAAACAGTTGGATTGGGTCAGTTGGGTCAGTGGCTGGGTTGAATTGGGTGTGGGTTGGGTCGAGTATAGCTTAGGTCAAGTTGGAAGCAGGCTTGACTCAACTCAAGGTAAGCTCGCCTCGTCTCGATCCACTAGCTCGCCTCGAGCTTGACTCGAAAGGTTTGGCAAACAAGTCAAGTTCCAATGGTAAGCTCGAAGCCGAGCTCTGAGGAGAGCATGGCAAACTCAAGTCAAGCTTGGCCCACCTCGACTTGACTCAGCTCTATGTACAACCCTACCCGCCAAGCCCCTACGAAGACCAATTCCTGCCCCTCCAAAGATGCAATCCGCATCTGATTTCTCCCTCCTGGTTGAACTTGGTCCAAGCAAGGGCTAATGCAACCCCGCCTAAAGCAGTAGTGATAAAGATGCCCAATATTGGGGCTTTCTTGGGCCCACCCTGATGTTTATTTGCCAATCCAACTATTCATGAAAGTCACATCGACATAGATAATGGTAAAAACAGACAAATATGATCAGCTTATCCAAGGGTGGGCGTTTAATCCATGCTATTTGGTTGACTTTTTTTTTTTCTTTTTAAACAACTAGGAAATTCATTGAAAGGAAGGAAGGAGAATCAACAAAGATGAAAGAAACAAAAGGAAAGCAACAAAATAAAGGAAAGAGAGGCACTGCTGCTGAGATTGCAGACCGGCCCTAAAAACCTATAAAACTAAAGCCAAAAGACCTAAGATCCTTTACATTAGAGGGCCATTCAATTACTAGCCTTTTAGCCCTAGAACCGACCAGCTATGATTCCTTTCCTCCCAGACGGTCCACCAGATTGCAATTATGGCGCATCCGTGCTATTTGGTCGACTTGGCCCTTCGATCTGTACCACTGCTTGTGGTACAGTATCCTCCTTTTACGGACATGCCACTTGTGTAAGACATCAGTATCATGTTAATAATAGGGCCATCATGAGGGTCACCTGAGACAAAAAGTCAGGTATTACCGTGAATCAGGTAGGCCACACTGTTGTAATCCATGGATGGCCAACACTGTCTATGCATACACATCTGACCCCTCAGGGATTTGATCAGCCTTATTTTATTTTTTTAAAAGAAAATTATCCTCATGGTGGGACCAAGCATTTTCATGGCAAGGATGTCATAATCAAGTGGTTTGTTACCGGGAAAGACAGTATGGTTACTGCTAGCTGGAGTACTTTTGTCTGTATGGGTTTTTTTTTTTGTCAAGCGTACGTTGTTCGGTGCAGGGGACCATCATATAGTACAAGCGGCTTATTTTATAGGGAGGCGTATTGCGTACTGAGTAATCTCTGTGCGGCACCATAATTTATGTATTTTATCCACCCCGTCCATCTATTTAAAAAGATAATTTTAGTTCTTGATCCCAAAAATTAAGCATATCCAAAACTTAAGTAGAGCACACCATAGGAAACAGTATAAATTGAATATCTATAGTACAAATATTATTGGGGCTAAAAAAAAAATGTATCAAACTGATATTTGTGTTTTCCCTTCATCAATGTTGATCCGTGTGATCTGATGAATATGTTGGATGACAAATAAACATTAATGCGGTTAAAGGTGGGCGTTCAATGCCCATCGTGTGGTGCACTTGAGCTTGAATCTTCATCGTTTTTTAATTCATATCGTAAGATGATACATTAAAATAATAACAATAATAATAATAATAATAATAATAATAATAATAATAATAATAGACATACGGCATATATAAAACACCTACACCACGGTGGGCCCCACGGAGCCCCTTCTACTTACAGGGAAGCGGATTGGTAGTGAGCTCTGTGAGGTCCACCATAATTTATGTATTTTATCCGCTCCGTCCATCCATTTTACCAGATAATTTTACAACTTGAGCTCAAAAATGAAGCATAAGAAATGTTCAAATGGACCACACCATGGGAAACAGTTGAATTGAATGTCTACCATTGAAAAAATCTTGACGGCCATGGATGTTTTGGATCAAGGTGTTATTTGTGTTTTCCCTTCATCATGTCTATATGATCTTATGAACAGGTTGGATGACAAATAAATATCACCGTGGGGCCTAAAAAGGTTTCAACGGTGGAAATCATTATCCCCACTGATTCTGTGGTATGATCCACATGATCTTTAGATATGCTTCAATTTTAGACTCAACCCCTTAAATTAGATGGAAAAACGGATGTTAAACCACATATATTCAAGATGGGAAAACGTAACACGATCCAATGTACATGCGAGGCCTGTGGTCCACATATTAACACCATTGAAATAATGGACCTTGTACAATTTATTCACATCCTAAAGTTGCTACAATTGCATGGTTTTCAGTTTTTTGGTCGTTAGCAATCCAAAACGATTGATATGATGGTCCTCAAACGTGGATGGCCCATGCACCAATTGCAATCTTGTAGGCTCACAATTGAAGGGTTAGGATCTTCTGATTAGTGTTAGTCAAGGAGACTCCTCCTCCAGTATATACGTTTCCAATTTATTATGAAACTAGTGGGACCCCACAGATATCGACCGGGAAAATAAATAGGATCCCATGCAAATATGAGGCCTGGACACCGTAAAAACCAATGGAATAGGCTGTATGAAAATAAGGTTCCTACGGTTTTGATTTCTTGGCCATAGATCTACACTGTGGGTCCCATCTATTCCCTTATTCTAATGGGAAACGCATACGTCAGGTTTAAGCTGTTTTCCACATCTAAAGTCTCTGGGCAAGGTTCCTCTGGGATATGCCGTCCTTAATATAGATCTAACTGTTCATCCAGGTGGTCACTTCAACTGATATGCCATGAACAACCAGGATCGGTCTGATTCTGTGTTTTTTATTTTTATTTTTGATAGTGGCCGATTAACAATAATTGCCAATGAGATGACCAGTCCAGATCACCAAACCAAGTTGTAGCTGTCCAGTTATGGAGGGACCATGATAAATACAAGATCGTGTGTGGTGCAAGAACTTGTAAGCAGCAAACCTCTCACCAATCCAGACTGTGCATCTGGTGGGCCCTTCACGATCCTTCACGTGCCATCCTTTTGATGGCCTACAAAATGATGATTGAAGTAATCTTCAAAAAAAAAACGCTACATTCCACATGCACCAAATATCTAGCATGAGGCCCGCCAGAAAAACATATCTGGAACACTGAAAGGTGGGCCTCAACTGTACAGGTTAAACACTGTATCATACCTCCTACATAAATTACAAACCATTAATCTCAGGAAATCTGCCCAAAGACACCTCAAAAGGGAAAGAAAAAAAAAAAAAAAAAAAAAGCCAATCATTTATCTCAAAAAAAAAAAACATTTTTATTATATAAACTCGTTTTGGTTATTATTTAAGTGATTTCTTACGACAACGCATGCCTTTTGGCCCCTATTAAATGAAAACTTCTTATTTAATGCATTTTTTTTTTTACATTTTTTCATTCCTAAATATGTAAATACGTGTATTTAGGTATGTCATGAAGTTTCATTGAAAATTTCTACAATTTTCTCCATGTTTCCCCCTTTTTCCCTACATTTCCAGTTATCAGCGATAACGATATTATATCTCTATCTCCGGGCAGCAAAACTTGTAGCGATACGGACAACTCGAACACTGAGTAGAATCATAAGCCTCTTGTGAAGATAGTTTATTGTGAGCACTTTTTTTCTTCCCACTCACCAAGCTAGCACTGCCACCTTTGGAGAAGTCCCATAACTCCATACAAAAGCTTTGTGACTTGTGTCATTAACCCTTGATTCACCATTGATCATGCGGTAGAAAGATTTTACTAAAAACTTGTTAGACTTGTCATGTAACCATCACAACGAATCCCTTCTAGAGACTAAGGGGGCATTTGGATCATAAGTTACTTAAGCGATAAGCTACTTATGCCTCAAGTAGCTTATCTTGGTTTCTACTCATTAAACACATATGTTTGGTAAATAACATACTTATCAACTTATCCTCCCTTTCATCTTTCCCGATACCTCTCTTCAACAACTTGTGAAAATGAGAAAAACTAAAAGAATTAACTGAAGTGATTAACTTTAAGTAAAAAAGTTATAGCTAATCATAAACCAAACTTACTTATCTACTACTGTAAGTAGAAAAAGTAACTTATTTGGTGGTATCCAAACGGGCCCTAAGGGACGGACCTTGCTTAACATTTATAGTAGGTTCAACAACTCCTCTCACCCAGGTTCCCCAGCAGAGGGGGGTTTGAGCGAAATCCCCACTAGATGGGGGAATCTCCTTTAGCTTTTGATCCCCTAATCAAATATCCTCCCAAAATCTTATCTCTTCACCATTCCTTAAGTAAACATCAACCCTTTCCAAACTCTGTGTTTTTAGTGAGGACACCACTTTCCACATGGAAAATGCCCTATATAGCGAAGAGTCTTTTATCCATCACGAGCCCTCTTGAACCCCATACTTCCTCGATACTACTTCCCTCCACATACAACCCTCATCTACCCCAAACCTCCAAACCCAGTTACCCAATAATGCTAAAATCATTTCACCCAAAACCTGAAGACGAGGCTTGCAAACTTCCTCCAACTTCAAAAGACAAAATTTGTGCTTATCACTAGTCCCTCCCCATAAGAAGTCCTTACTCTGTTTTTAGACACTTAAATAAAGACATGAAGTAGACTGGAAGGTTAAACATGGCCTCAATTATTGTTAACTTCCCACCTAAAGATAGGTGCTTTCTCTTCTAACATGAAAATTTCCTTTCAAATCTCTCTAGTACTTTGTCCCAAATGTGCTTAGCCAGCTTTCAAATACATAACGGTAACCAAGGTATGTGGTCGGATAGGAGCCCTCCCTACACCCAAATACCCTAGCAAAAAATCCTACTTCCCTTGGAAGACCAACTCCCAATAAGTCACTATTGCAAATGTTTACCTTCAATCCCAATGCTATGTCAAAATGAACTAGCATCATCCGAAGATTGTCAACTTTTTGCTCGTCGGCTGTAGAGAAAAGCAAACAGTCATCCACATATTGTAAATGAGATATTTGAAACTATGACTTTTCCACTCAGAAGCCTTGCGCTAAACCCTGCTCTGATCCTCTTTTAATCATCCTACTCAAAGCTTCCATGACTACAATGAAAACATATGGCAACACCCTAGTCACTTAAAAGAATTCATTTGGTCGGCCATTGACTAAAATCGAGAATTTTACTAATTGAACACAAACACAAATCTATGACCTCCACTTCTCCCTGCACCACAATTGATGCAACATGTAGGTGAGGAAATCCTAGTCTACATTATCAAAAGCTTTTTTAATGTCTAATTTGCACACTATCCTCTTCATGCCCTTCCCCCGCCTCCTCCCTCCAAACCCATTTTATGGGCAGGGCTTGAGCTCTCTCCTTTCTTTGTACACAGTAATTTCTGATTAGGTGCATGCCTGGGAGGTCTGATAGCACGTCTCTTTTAAGTTCTGCACCTCTCTGCTACCCTTGAACCTCTCCCATCCTCTACCTATAATCCCCTCTCCATTCCTTTATTACCTATACTAGTTTTAAAGTCTAAACATTTCCTGTTTTCTAGCAATCACTACAAAAAAAAGGGTAAAGGATTAGACCACGTTAGTTTTTTGCTACGGATATAAACCTTAGCTATAATTACTATTAGCTAAAAAGTTGCCACACCATTAATAATCAATGGTGTTGCAAGTAGCTCTATAAGGTCTAGAAAAAAATCATATGTTATATCTAAGCCGTTTATATATTTGGAAATATTACGTTAGTAGATGAAAAAAAAATCAGCTAGGTCAAAGGCATAGGTGGACCATAGGATAGGAAATATGGATATTAAATTACAGTTGCTTCTTATGGTGTGGTCCACTTGGGCCTTCAATATACCTGACATTTGGTATCATAAGTTATAATAACTTATTAAAATTATACACTGGAATGGATAAACTAAATACATCATGGTGGCCCCACGGAGCCCCTGTCCGAACCGTCCGGGAGAAGATGCCCAAAATTTGGGCGCGAGCTCAAAACAGAGCCGCGCCCAATGATGGGTATTTCACTCTCTCTCTCTCTCTCCGTTCCCTAATGAGAGCATTCCCAAAGCTCCTTTCTCTAATCCTCTCTCTCCCTCCCAATCTCTGCTCCATCTCTCTCATTCTCCTCCCTCTCTCTCCGATGCATCAGCCGTGAAGAACACAGGCCGTGAACGCCCTCTTCTCTCTCTCTCTCTCTCTCTCTCTCTCTCTCCATTGCTGCAGCCGTGATAGGTTTGATATCTTCCTCTCTTTGTCTCTTTTTCTCTCTTTCAGATTTCATGCATGCTAACTGTTTGATGAAATGGCTCAAGGTCCTTTTCATATTTCAGATTTCTCTCTTTTTCTCTCCATATGTCTACATCTCTTACTCATGTGTTGAAACAGACAGATGAGATTTGTTGATTTCCTATCAGGTTTGCATCTTTCTTTCTCTCTTTCAAATTTCATGCATGCTATGTTTGGTTTTTCCCAATTTGGGGGTGGATAGGATGTGTTCCGTTTGAATCAGTGGTGCGCTAAGAACAGGTGAGACCTGTTCTTATCTGGCTTGAGGTTTGTGGTGGAAAAGGCAGTGAGCTGCATGAAAAAGAAGCAGATTGGTTCCGCTCAAAAAGTGAAATCAATACCAATCAATGGGTACATCCAAACAGGCCGTTAGACTTGTTAGGACATCAGAGTGTTCCTTTTTATTTTTTATTGTTAACAGCTTAAATTGATTAGGATTAAAACAATGGACTATGGGTCCTGGAGGAATGCCATATTGAATAGAAATACATTTTTAAATGAAAAATAGAATTCGTCCATGACCTCTGAAATTTTGGAACTGCTGTGAGACTAAGATTTTCACAGCATTATGTGAGACTACGAATTTTTTATTTTTTTTTTGAAAGGTTAAGATATCCTACTGTACAGTTAAGATATTATGCCAAGCATAAGTAAATTGTAATCTATAGCCCAATTTGTCATGTGGAAGTAATGGGAGAGATCAAAGGAGCTGAAACAAAATAGCCAGAACAACATACTAGGATCCACCGAAATAGCTGATATCAGGGGACCATAAACTCCTCTGCTTGGGATGCTTGTTGTCCCTTTCCCAGCCCAATATAAATGAATCTCCAAAGTGTGACTGGTCACATCTGCCACAAATGTTTTTACAACTGCTTTTCCAGGCCCTCCAACAGCATCCTCAATATTGAAATCCTTCAGTACTAGTTTTCCCTACATACAACAAATTCCATCATCATCATTACTGTCACCATCTTAACCTTTACCCCAGAAATTTGGGGTTGGCTTTCAACTGAGATATTATATTGATTGGCTGCCCAAACAGACATCAACCAGCCATGGCAAAGGGTCACATGAGACCATTTGCGTGCCAACACAGTCCCACACTCCCACCCAATATTGACCCCCAGCCCAACTGTTACATGCACACTTTAGAAAGCACCAAACAAAGTAGGGTCATGGTGTTCATAACAAAATGTCTTTTGTTAGATGGGGTTTGTTATTGGATTTATGGGAGAGTGCCAAACTTTATGTCAACACATGAAGTGATAGCTGCTGGCAAACCACTATGCACAAAGCACCCACATACATGAAGGTTCATGCTCTAGTTGTCTGCACAACATATCAGGGAAACCACCAATGCATGTTTACCAACCACCGCTCACATGACAAATAATTGATGCACAACACTGCACCTTAGAATAACTATTGACCATTAGCTGAAAACGAAAATTTGCAATCAGTCAAGGTCTATGGCATGCAACGCCAAGCAAGTTTACTAGGCAGACAACCCCCAATTTCCGATCTTGATTGAGAATTGTATCATTATGATTATTGCGTCATCCTTAGACGGGTTTAAATCTGCTGCTGCTGTTTTTGTTTTCTTAAGGTCCAGATTGTCACAGGTGTGGAGGCTAATTCATGAACCTGGATTGGAAGATTCCAACAACCTTGGTGGTCCATGCACCAACAAAATTTAAACAATAAAAATAAAAATCTTTTCAGTTGAAAATTCCCATCCTTCAGGAAACGGTTGGATTTGAAGAATAATCATATGTGTATTTGGGTCATGTGTATTATAGGTCCTATCTCTCCATATGTCACATTAGTTATACATGAAAAGATCATCAACTATCTACCCTGTTTCAATCTAGAAAAGGAAAAAGCAGTATTTGGTCTAGCTGGATGTATCTGACTAATAAATTGGACCTTACTAATAAATTGGAATTTTTTATTTGGTAAATGTTTTCTTAATGTACATGCACTGTAGTTCCATTAAATTCTCAACCCTAATCATTCCGATGATTATAATGTGGGAAATGGTTTGTTTATGTTTAAAGTGGCTAGGATATGTATAGGTGTGAATTTTCTTGGGCCGAAAATAAATAAGAAGGTAAATATTTATTTTTTCTTTTTAATTGGTGAAAGTGACTTCCATGCTTTAACAAATTTCGATCTAGTGCAGCTTGTGAAACGATGTCTAGATTTTGTTCAACAACAAGGCTTGAAGAATGTGTGAGTGCTCTTCTTTTAAGCATGGTTAATCTGGATCTTTTTACTATGTGTAACATAAACTTCTCTATTACTTCTCTGTGTTTCCTTTCTAGTCTGGTACATTGTATTTTCATAAAAGATGCATGTTGAGACTGAACTCTAATCCAGCCTAATGAAAAAAAAGATTGCTGGATTGGTAAGCATTTTCTAGCATTGGGATTCTTAAAGCAATCGTTGATTTGCTTTGACTGAGGTGACCTTCTAGAAAATCTCTTTCTGAGCTTTGACTGAGGTGACCTTCTCTAACTCCACTCAAAATCCACCAACATCTTTAACATGTACTTCTCGTTAGTGTATATACATGTTCATTTCTTTGATACTGATGCAAGTTATGTAAGGGCTGTCGATCTTCTATTCATCTAAAGACTAATAATCTCTAGTGGATTGGAATCCTTGCCATAATAAATGACGCTAACATAATTGTAATTTCAGCATTAATTCTGTCATTTGTTATAGAAGAATCACTTGAACTCTAGTCAAAGCTCATATGTATTAAAAAAAATTGAGTAACATGGTATATTATCATTATTTAGTTTATTTGAGTAAATTAAGCTTAAATATAGGATCCTTGGGCAGTTTTGAAGTTATTTTAGTATGTTGTCCTTGTTGATAGATATCAACTTATGTACTAAACATGCACTAATGCAAATGAAGTCAACATAATTAAGTTTTGTGGGTCTCAGAATGAAAATGGAGTGACACCTGGAGGCTCAACAAACGCCACACCCATTTGTCCCACTCTAGCATGCCGTGCAGATTTCAATTTTGAATGTTTCAGAATCTTGTCTTTTTTTTTTTTTTTTTTAATGAATTAAAAGTCTCTTGTGGTGTTTGTGAAGAACCTACTGGAAATCTGTCGAATTTTCAGAAACCTTTCAGGCATGATTCAAGCCTTGCATGCTGAACTTCTAGAAGAAAGGCATTGTGCGACATTTGAATGACATGGGTGATTCAGAAACTCTCATCCATGAGCCATAGGTGTGCTTTTTCCTAACTTTTCATACTGACAATTTGCTTCCCAAAATTTTCCATATCTGGGTTTTGTTGGTTTGAATTGCAATTTGGTTTGGACCCATGTGTGCAGGAGTCTTCTTTGCTAGTAGAAAATGATGAAAAGAACTCGGTTGGTAATTTCAAGAGCCCCATGGATGCTAACAAAAAGCGTAAAAGACGAAGTATTGCCAGATTGGCAAAGGTAACTTCTTTCGTTGATCTCAATTCAACTTCACCTCCCAGCAATAGTAGATTATGCCTTTCAAGACCTATAACCTATAACCTTAACCTAAACCAAAACCTATAACCTAAACTTTAACCTATAACCTAAACTTATCACCTATAACCTAACCTTAACCTAAACCTAAACCTTTAACCCTTAAACCAAAACCTATAAACCTAAACCTAAACTTATAACCTATAACCTAACCTTAACCTAAACCTAAAACCTAAAACCTAAACTTAAACCTATAAACCCCAAAAACCTAAACCTAAACCTAAACCTAAAAAACCTAAATGTATTCTTAAATCCCTAAACCTAAACCTACACCTAATCCTAATCCTAATCTCAACTCCCTAACCTAAACCCAAACTTGAAAACCCAAACCTAAACCCGATCCCAAACCCGAACCCAAGCCAACCGGCCAGGAAGCCTACCATGAATAGAATTGATAGCTCCATCAACTCAGGTGAAGCCCTCGTCCCTTTCTTCCTTATCCCCGATTTCTTCCTACACACCACCATCTACCCTCCTAGATTTTCTTATTCTGTAAACCGCTCATCTGTCTCCAAATCAGAGACTGCCTTCTTCCCTTTCAGATTCGTATGAGGTTCCATTCCGATTGATAGATTATCTTCTGTTTCCCTTTTTTTTTTTTCACCACTCCTGTCTCTCTCATTTTTCTACCAGTTGAGATGCAATTGTAGGCTATTGTAGCCTTTTTACTTAGTAAAAATAACTTAGAAGGGAATAAGAGGAAACTAATTTTTGTTGTAGTACTTCTTCATATATGAAAATGAAATCCATACACATATTTATAGTAAAGAAAAAAAACTAAGGGACATGACTCTTCAACAAAGAGATTTGAACCTTTTCAACTAAGGGACATGTGACTCTTCAACAAAGAGACATGAACCTTTTCACAAAAGTGCATTAATTCAACACTCCCCCTTAATGCACTTTTTGAATTACTCCCAACATCTCTCAAAGATGACAAAAACTTTCTTTAGGAAGTTCCTTGGTGAATATGTCAGCCATTTGTTCTTTCGTCTTGCAATACGTCAACTTGATCTCACCACTCTCAATAACTTCACGGATGAAGTGATGCTTGATTGTAATATGCTTAGTCTTGTTATGATATACTGGATTTTTTGCAATTGAAATGGTTGACATGTTGTCACAATATATAGTAGTTCTTTCATTTCGCTTTTCGCCAATATCTTCAAGAATTCTTCGTTACCATATTGCTTGAGAAACTACAAGAGATGCCACCACATACTCTACTTCTGCTGTAGATTAAGCAATAGTACTTTGTTTCTTTGATGCCTAAGAAATTATCCCGGATCCAAAAGAGAAAGTGTATACCGATGTGCTTTTCATATCATCTATGGATCCTGTCTATTCACTATCTGTATATCCTACCAATTTTGAGTTTGGAATAGGAGTATACATGATTCCCTAATCCAACAATCCTTGGATGTATCGTAACACCCTTTTTGTAACTCCTAAGTGAGTTTGCTTTAGACAATTCATGAATCTCGAGAGTAAACTTGCAGCAAACATAATATTAGGCCTAGTAGTAGTGAGATACAAGAGGCTTCCAACGATACTTCTGTACAATGATTCATCCACCTTTTTTGAACCATCGTCTTTTATTAGCTTCTCATTTACTACAAGCGTAGTAACTGGGTTGCATCCTTCCATGTTAAATTTTGCGAGAATAGATTCAACATACCTTTTTTGAGAAATGAAGATTCCATTTTCGTCTTGAGAAACTTATATTCCCAAAAAATAATGCATCATGTCAAGATCATTCATCTCATATGTCTTCATCATATCGAGTTTGAACTGGCATACTATGATCATTTTCCATGAGTTTTAAATCGTCAACATATTATGATACGATGAGAATAGATGTACCTTCAGTCTTGACATATAAGGTAGGCTCATACTTACTCCGATGAAATTGATTCTTGGCAAAATAACCATCGATTTGGTTATACCAAGCATGCGGTGCTTGCTTTAGTCCATACAACACTTTATTCAACTGATAGACTTTATCTTTTTGCCCTCCACCACAAATCTTTGTGGTTGATCAACATAAATTTCTTCATCGAGGATGCCATTCAAGAAGGCTTATTTGACATCAAGTTGAAAAATGGACCACTTCCTTTGAGCTGCAACTGCAATGAGGGTTCGTATAGTCTCCAATTGAGCAATCAGTGCAAAGGTTTCATTATAATCGATGCTTGGTTGTTGTGTAAAACCTTTTGCAAGAAGCCTTGCCTTATATTTTTGGATTGAGCCATCTGAATTGAGTTTAGACTTGTAAACCCATTTTACTCCAACAACATCTTTGCCGCTTGGATGATCAACTAACTTCCAAGTAGAGTTTTTCTCGATCATGCAAATTTTCTCTTCCATAGCTTTCATCCAATTATCTTCTCGAGCTGCAACTTCAAAGCTTTTCAGTTCTACAACCGAAAAATTGCAACGCTCATAGATGTCTCTCAGACTATTCATTTTTCTCGGGGGCGATTCGAATGAAATACTTGAACTTGTTGATGGAGAACTTGATGATGCAGATAGAGTAGCTTCTGGTGAAGAGAATGGAGTTGTGGGTCCATAATCTTCTTCATCATTTTCTGCTTCTGTTTCTTTTCCACATCTTGAGTGCTTTTCGGCTCATCTTCTTGTATAAGAACGGCTTGTTCTTGAATATTTTTCTTTTTCCAATCTCATCCTGTACTTTCACTAAACAAAACATCTCGACTAATCATTAGCTTCCCCGTCTCAAGGTTATAGACTTGATAACCTTTCGATAAAGTACTATAACCAATGAAAATACAAATTTCAGATTTTTCATCAAGTTTTTGACGCTTTTGAGATGGAATATGAACATAACAAATGCAACCGAAAATTTTGAGATGTTTTACAGAAGGCTTGCACCTGACCATGCTTCAATCGGTGTTTTGCTATCCATAACTTTTATAGGACTCCGATTAAGTAAGTAAATAGATGTAGACACAGCGTCAGTCCAAAAAGTATTTGGGATGCCTTTCTCCTTCAGCATAGAACGAGTCATTTCGACAATTGTTCTATTCTTCTGTTCTGCAACGCCATTTTGTTGAGGTGTATAAGTAACAGTCAGTTGCCTCTCGATTCCTTCTTCTTCACAATATGTCTCAAATTCCTTAGAGACATACTCGCCGCCACAATCACTTCTCAGTGTCTTGATTTTGAGACCACTTTGTCTCTCAACTTGTGATTTGAATCCCTTGAAGATCAAAAGAGTTTCTGACATTTGCTTTATGAAGTACACCCGCATCATTCTTGTATAATCATCAACAAAGATGATAAAATACAAGCTTTCACTAAGTGATGGAGTTTGCATTTTTCCATAAATATCAATGTGGATCAACTCCAAGGGTGCCTTTGCTCTCCACGTGCTTCTTGAGAAAGGTGCACGATGATGTTTTCCTAATACACAACCCGAGCAAATGTCATTTTTAATTTTGATAGACGGTAAACCATCTACTAGATTCTTCTGATCCATCAACTTCAATCCATGAAAGCTCAAATGCCCCAGTCTTTTATGCCAAAGCCAAGATTCATCAAGTGTCTCGACTTTCCTTGCACAATCGATCGAATATCGCAACTTAATAGGAAAAATATGATTTTTCTCCATATTCACCTTAGCAATTATTTGATTTGTGCCATTTTGAACAAGTTGCCCAACACTTGGCTAGTTTTGATCTAAGTCAGGAACAAGTAAAACATCTTTTATATACTTGACCCCTTTCTTGGTTTCAATGGCAATTGTCCCATTTCCATTTGCTTCCACAATAACAGCATTTCCCATGCCGACTTGAGATCTGACAGATGAGTCGATATTTGTGAATATCTGATCATCACCTATCATATGATTGCTGCATCCACTGTCCAAGTACCATATGTCTTCAGTTTGAGTGAGTGAGTATTGACATGCAAAAGACATGTTTTCTTCAACTTTTTCTTCAGAGAAGTTTGCTGCATGTTGATTGTCCTTGAAACGACAATCCTTTTTTACGTGTCCAAACTTTTTACAGTTAAAATACTGAGGTTTGCCTCGATTCCAACACTCACTTTCAATATGGCTAGACTGTTTGCAAAAATCGCAGGTAAGATTTGAATTTTTACCTTTGTTTCGATTTTGCCATTTCCCTTGCATCGATTTTCCACCTTTCTTGTAATTGCCTTGATTCTTTCCGGGATTAGCTTGTGTCTTCTCGGAAGAATTTTGTGAACCAATTGAAAGTTTTGTTTGAAACGCACTTTCAATTGATATTTCTTCATGCCTCAACAATCTTTGTTCATGTGATTCTAAAGAGCCCATCAACTCAACCAATGATAAGGTTGAAAGGTCCTTAGATTCCTCTATTGCGGCAACAACAACATCATATTTTGCAGAGGGGCTTATTAAAAGCTTCTGAACAACCTTTTCATCAGAAATAGAATCTCCATAGATCCTAATTTGATTCACTACTTCAATCACTCGTGAAAGATAATCTTTCATCTTTTCCGAGTCTTTCATTTTCAGATTTTCATACTCCCTCCGTAGAGTTTGTAACTTGATGGAAATCACTTTAGGCGTACCTTTAAACTCCTGTTGTAAAGTGTCCCAAGCTTGCTTTGAAGTTTGAGATGGAATGATTCCAAAGAAGATAGAATCAGAGACACTTTGTTGGATGAAGAAGAGGGCCTTCGTATCTTTCTTCTTATTCTCCTTCAGTTTCTTGTTGTATGGCTGAGAGTGATGTGACATCGGTTGTAGTTGGATAACCGGTTTCAACAATCTCCCATTGCCCTTGAGATTGGAACAAGGTCTTCATTTTGATGCTTCAATGATCAAAGTTCTCCCCTCCAAAATGAGAATTGCGGGATGAATCGTTGCACCATTCATTGCCATTGATTCTACTTCTATAGAAGTTTCTAACACCTAGTCAAGACACGAAACTAAGCTCTGATACCACTTTGTAGGCTATTGTAGCCTTTTTACTTAGTAAAAATATCTTAGAAGGGAATAGGAGAAAACTAATTTTTGTTGTAGTACTTCTTCATATATGCAAATGAAATCCATACACGTATTTATAATATAAAAAAAAAAAAATTAAGGGACATGACTCTTCAACAAAGAGACATGAACCTTTTCAACTAAGGGACATGTGACTCTTCAACAAAGAGATATGAACCTTTTCACAAAAGTGCATTAATTCAACAACAATCCATTGTGATCGAACAGTGTCGTAGCAAAGGTTCCTTGTTTGGACCAGTCCACAACAAATGTTAGATCGTTGGACCACTCAAATCAAGAGGCGTTCTTCGAATGTAAAAATATCATCAACCCTAAAGACTCAGGGTATAAAAAAAAATAAAAAATAATAATAATAATAAACTCAAACTAAATGCTACTTTTCTTGCCAATCAATAGAATTGTAACCCTCCCCCAATGGGATGTCTATCCTCCTCTCTATCTCTAATATTTTCTCTTTCTTAGGTTAGTTTTTTGTCAGTTTCTTTCCCATCTTCCATCTCCTTTGCTTCGTCTTAATAGGGTTTTTGTAGACGTCTATGGTTTTTCATGTTCTGTCACCAAATCTTGCCATCATGATATGTTTATGGTTTTTTTTATGCATCACACATGAGGATCAGTCTTCTCTACAAACTACATCCTGAAACTTGGTGTACAAACTATCTCTAACATCCAGCTAGTCTCCCAGTATCCATACTTCCCTAAAGATGGGTCATAGGCTCATAGCCCAAAGATTTTATTTTCTCTCTTTTTAAAATTTTTTTTTCACTAAAGTTATCCAAATCGTCGAATCAACCATCGTTTTTGCCGGCCACTGGATGTATCTTATGCTGACACCATGAAAGCAGCCTATTGGTTAGACAAACAGGTTAACTTAAATCCATGTGATATCAGGATGGGTTTTTTTTTTTGAAAGATGAAACCTTCTTAGGCAAAAGCCAAACGAGAAACCAGAAACTACAAACCACAAGAGAAAACAGAAAAGAAGAAGAGAATACCTAATGCTGGTGCCACCTTATTGGGATGCATGCACATATGCCCCATTTCATAAGATGAAATTTGTGTGTACTTTCCGAATCTTGTCTAATCTGCTAAGTACACAGGCCAGACATTGGAAGATAGGCATGGAATACAATGGCATATTCGACATGGCTGCTTTGATGAGCATTATCCTTCCTCCAAGTGACAAATACCTACCCTTCCATCTTGAGAGTTTCCTCTCAATTTTCTCCACCACCTTTTCCCTTAAATGCTTGGTTGGCTGCTCTATAAGAAAGACCCCAAATACGAAAATGGAAGACTTCCAGCCCTGCACCCAAACACCCCAGCTAGTCTTTCAACTTCCTTAGGAGCCAACCTGATGGCTAAAACTTCACTTTTATGGATATTCACTTTTAAGGCCTGAAACAACTTTGAAGCATCTCATAATTTCCTCGGGTTATCTGCTACTCTACTTGCACCAATTTCTAAAGATGAATATATTTGATGTGTGTCCATGGGTCATATCTGCATGTTCTCATATGGATTCCTAAAGATGAACACCACCATAGACCTATTTGATGTGTATCCATGGCTTATTTATTTCGACAAATTCTCATATGGATTCGTGAGAACCATTTTTAGAAAAGGAACTGACATCTACACCCATCCCTTTTGATTTGCACGCACTCATTTTTCCATTTTTTGGGACTGGAATAGTTCAGCTCATGTGCTATTTCAATTCCAAAAGAGGAAAATGGGTGCATGCAACTCAAAGACAGTAGGTTTAAATACTGTATTCTTCTATGCAGTTGATGGAGATTGATTGATGTGTTGCGTTTAGATTTCTTCAACTACATATCTAATTTGTGCAGATGCTTAGGTGTATGTGTTTGTTAGCAAATCTAGGAGAAACCCATCTTCGCAGAGCGGAAATATCAAATCTGTTTAGTGATCCAAACCCTTCATATAATGGGCCACATTGTGTATGGGAGATACCCCAAAGATCTTCCCTTAATATGATCCTAATAATCCAACAGTTTTCCCATTAAATGTGAGCTATTGCCTGTTTATTTCCATTAGAAAGCCATCAATCTAATGGCTAGGAGTATCATATGGGGGATTGGGCACAGCCCATGCTCAAATTGCTGCAAAAGTTGGGCCTGTCCTATACCCCTTGTGGGTTAGACCAAAAGAAAAAAAGAAAAAAAAGACAACAATAGCATTTTTTTTTTCGAGCATGATATAAATCCTCTCTAAGAAACAGGAGATACACGTGGTAGATGGAAATGTGATTGATGGATCGGGTTTTTATTTTGTCAACTACATGAGTATAGACCTGAAGAAAAATCCCATGTGTTTTATAATACTTATCATGAAATCAAGAAGACTAGGAAACGCCTTGTTTCAATCAGCAAGATGAACTGGAAATTGACACGGATTTTGGAGATGTGGTTTGTCTTTCATGTTTCTTTGTTCCATTCGTGATCTTTGCCCGTCGCTTTGCAGGGAAATAAAACAGACGTAGTGCTCTGCGGCTACGATGATCACTTTCTAGTAAGTTTTGCATTGCTATTTGTTAAGGTTGGAAGCATAGATAGAGATGTTCCTTAATTTCAATGACTGTCCAGGTTATGGCGACCCAGATAGGAAGTATGGGAACAATACTAAATGCAAGGTCTGCATCTCTCTCTCTCTCTCTCTCTCACACACACACACACACACACACACACACACACACACTACAACAAAGTGCGGCATTGCCGGCCGATTTTTTTCGGCCACCCAACGTGCATTGCCGGCAAAGGGGGCCGAATATATCAATAACCCTAACCGGCCCCCTCATATACTTTCTCTCTGTCTTCGCCCCCGTTCCCTCTTTTCCCTCTCTCCCTCTCTCCTCTTTCCCTCTCTTTCTCTCTCCCGATCTCCGCTCCGGATTCTCCTTTTTCCCTCTCTTTCTCTCTCCCGATCTCCATTTCCCTCTCCTCTCTCTCTCTCTCTCACCTACTCCATCTCTCTCATTCGCCTCCCTCTCTCTCTGTCCAACGCATCTCTACCATCTCCTCTATCTCCCTCGCGTCATCTTTTTACTCGGATCTCCATTGGAGCAACCGCCCGAAGGAATCACGCACCATTCGAAAGCCCCTTTTCAGATTTTTGTGGCATTTCTTAAAATCGAAGGAATCTAAAGCTCCTCTCTACCCGGTTTGATCTCTCTCTCTCTCTCTCTCTCTCTCTCTCTCTCTCTCTCAGATTTCATGAATGCTAGCTATTTGATGAAATGGCTCAACAAGATAAGATTTCATGTCCTTTTTTTTGAAGTGAAAATGAGAAATCTGGATTCGTGAATCTGGTGTCTCATTATCTAAGGTAGAACGAATCGAACTCTATCGATTTCTCCAAATCTTGCAATTTCATCACTTAAATTTTCTTTTTGCCTTGTTATATGGTAGTGGAGAAGCGCAACAAGTTGAATGAAGTAAGACCCAGCTACTCTGACATATGAAGTCATCGTTCCGTATGATAGCTTGGCACCGACTCATGAAGGCGATCTCCTGGTTTCATGTTTCCTGTATTTAATTGAAATGTACTTTAGTGGAAACAAAATTTGGTGAGTGGAAATTCAATTTTTAATTATCAATAGAAAAAGGAAAATCTTTTAGTTCTTTATTGCATTATTCTTCTGATATTGATAGTTTGGTAGAAGTATTTTTTGAAATGCTGCGACAGACAATCGATGAAAATGCAGATCTTTCCGAGACTAAGAAACTTCTTGACAAGTTTGTTGTGCTGAAGCTGAATGGAGGTTTGGGGGCTATGATGGGTTGCACTGGTCCTAAGTAAGCTTTCATCTGATTTCGATCATCAACATTTTCTTTTATAGCAATTTTGGCAAGTTGATTCTATCATAATGTTATTTTGTGAGAGATTGCAAACCTACCTATATATGTATATGAGGAACTATTTTTGCTTACGTATATGAAGAATCAGGTGAGGACTTAATACAAATTTGCAATTGACAGTTGGGTTACTTATAAGGGAGCTGAAAACTGGAATAGAAAAGATGAAAGAAAATTAAGCCCAACCAAATGTTGACGAGGAATTATATGGTCCTTGATTCAAGAATATGCATGAAAAGGATACATGCGACCAACCTCAATCAGTTAGGATATGGCTTAAATGACTATGATTCAAGGATATGTATTGTTCTCAGCCTTGATCTGTACAGGTGGAATAGGCAATGCCCCAAAAGTCTCATCGCATGAGAATCGTACAACCCCTAGACCTGTGATCAGTCAAAAGATGGCTGAGAACAAAAAAATAGCTAAAGACAACATTCAATAGCAAAAAGGCCAAAGATTTGGCTAGGATTCTCCAATATGAGAGACTTTTGAGGCATTCCTATCCATGGTGGACCCATCAGATCAACCGTATGTCTAATGTCTCACTGCAACCCCACCTATGCAGAGTAGAATTCAAGGCCCAAGAATACTATATCAAATCCTTGGGTCAAGGGTACTATAATTCTGCAGCATTGAATAGTAACTAAGTAATAAAAGAAGACTAAAAACTGATGCTACCCTAAGACTGGCATCACACCAGAAACACCAGAGACTTAGCAGTGGTTTTGTGCACTGTGCATTAAATATATAACCACCACCTGCCACAACCACTAGCAGCAGCAAAAAAGAAAAGAACAGAACAGAACAGAACAGAACAGAAATACAACAACAAGTAATATGGTTCTACTTCCTGCATAGTGTAGAAGTGCTCTATATTTTTAGCTCACAAAAATTGAACACATGGCATGGCTGTCCGCTATCATTTCTGCAGTCATCCCTAAATAGGAGCTGGAAAAATGGATAAACAACCTAGATATGCAGCAGGGATATTCCTACGGTGGGTGCCATGTGCAATCTGCTTCCGTGTACACAACCTAAAGGCTTTGGCATTGTGTTACAGCTCTGGGAGATATTTGGTGAATTTTTTAGTAGTTGAAATGCTGAATGGATGAATTTCTTACATTTGCTAATTAAGTCATAGACTGCAAATGCTTGTTGTTGTTTCTATAGGTGTTAGTAAAATAGTCTTGGCATGCATTACTATGGTAAACAGTGAAACAATGAAAGAGATGAAACCCAAGCGCTTGAAGATCCTCCTGCCTATGTGCACTAAAAAAAATGTTCTCCAGTAGCGTGCTGGAACTGGAAACAGTGTGAACCATGGTGCATCAATCAAATCATGTAATAGTCACCTTTGAACCCAATTTGAATATTAAAGAAATAAGATTTTCGAAGAACCGTCTATCGCAAGGATGAAATAACATGGAACTATGCAAATATGGGGTAAAATGATTTCTCTGCTCATGTAATTGTCCATGGGCTCAACTTGTAGCTTGGTAGTTTTGTTATTCTGTCAAAACATTGTTATAAAACCTTTGAATTTCTTTTCTTAATACTTTAACTTGAATGTCGGCTTAGGAAATATCCACGAGTCTTTTTCAGCCCTTGTCTTTACCTCTTGCATGCTCCATGATTTATAAAGGAATGCTTCACTCTAAAATAGATGAGCTTGGACTCAAATCATTCACTGCTTCTTCTTATCCTACTTATTTTTATCTTTGGACAGGTATCAAGACCCAGTATGCATGATGATTATTTTCTTGAAGGAGCTGTGGCCAGATATTTAAGGACTAAAATTTATTTCAGGTTTGCAGCATTTCCTCTAAAAAATTTCTGTGTATCATGCATTCATTTAAATGATCATGATGTGCTTCATTGCATTTTGAATTTGAACTTCATTGCATTTTGATGTGCTCCAGTACATTCAAGAAGTCCAGATACCAAGTGTTCTTCCCATCCGCTTTGTGCAATTTTCATGATAATGTTTTTGTAAAGTGATCATCAGTCAAGTTTACATCAAGTGTCAATTGATCTATCATCTTTGAACATACTTGTAAAAACAGGTCCTCTTGTAATGTTGGGTTTTCACAATAATGGTACAATGAAATGCCTCCAATATACAATCTTATGTAGGCCTGCTTTACTTTTCATGTAGAATATATTGCCATCTTGTCTTTAGAATTTCATCAGTATGCTTTTACTTATGCCTTTGCAAGGGACCAAATTGGCACACCATTAGCTTTTTGATTCCATGTTCTTCACTGTCTTCGTCTTCTAGAAACAGATTCATTTCCAATAGCTGATAAGCTATTCCAAAATAAAATTTGGGTTGGAACAGTCGAAGGTCAGCGATAGTTCCTCATCAATTCTTAGCTTCCATTTGCAAATGATGTTATGATTCATGTTGATTAGAATTGTTAACAGGTATTCCTGTCTATTTCATTGAGCCTCATCATCCGGCTAAATTCTTCTGGAGAGGACAGTTTTATGGAGAGAATGATGATTTCAAGCGTTTTTCATTCTTTAGTCGTGCAGCACTTGAATTGCTTCTTCGAGCTGGCAAGAAACCAGATATAATCCATTGCCATGACTGGCAGACAGCGTTTATTGTATGCACTGGCAACAGTTAGAATTTCACTAGTTCCTTTCATAAATAATTTCTGATGTTTTCCCCCCCTCTAATAAGTAAACCCGGCTTCTCAGGCACCACTCTATTGGGATTTGTATGCTCCTAGAGGTTTGAATACGGCTAGAATTTTCTTTACATGCCACAATTTTGAGTATCAGGGGACAACACCTGCTTCAGAGTTGGCATCCTGTGGCGTTGATGTTCAACTCATGTATATTGGTGGATTCGTCAGGTGAGGCTATGGTTTCCTTTGTCATAGCAAACCAAATAAATATCTGCAGATGCCTTAAAAAAAAATAAAATAAAATTATGTGATACCAAAAAGATTCACATACACACTAGACAATGCTGTGATATGGCTATTTTAAAATTGTCGGATAGAAATGCTGAATTTCTCTTACAAGAAGTTATGACGATGCCAATATTAGGGTAAGTGAATTGAGAATGTCAACCATACTCTAATTTAATTAAATGTGTCACCCGATTTATATGCTAGGAATGTAGTCGCAATGTTTTGAGTTAGCAATTTCAGCTGATCTTTCTAGAAGATTCTTATAATATATGCTTGATGATTTGCATTTCAAACACAGTTTTGTTTATCATAAATCTAAACCACTAACGTTTTGGTTTCCATCTCTTTTTATTGTCTAATAATCCAGCAACTGAATTATAGAAGCGTCAGAAGAACCAGCTCCTACTACCAACATCACCCAGCCAACTAGTACAGAAGATAGACTCTGTTGCAAGTTCTACTATCAATATTTTTTCCACCTTTTAAGTTCTGAACATGAAGAACATCTTTGTTGTTATTTGCTGCAAATTTATTTATTTATTTATTATATATTTGTGGATCTTTTTTTGGCTGGATTAAGTGGGCCTGGGTTGTATTATTAGAGTGGTTCTTTCACCTGCAACATTATAAATAAAGTGTAGAGAGATCTTTCTACACCTTTTCTTCTGCTTTAACACACTAGGTTCTAGCAGTTCATATGATGAAAACTAAGGATTGCTTACAATTATTCTATACAAAAAAAGATTTTGAATTAAGTTATGGTGTGCTTTATACACTTATATTTGTACACATTACTGATTTACCTACAATTTTTTTTTACCAAAAAATTGAAACAGCAAAACTTGTAGTAGATACGGATTGTTGGTAACCATAGGTAGCTTAGCTACGGATTTTATTCGTAGTTTTTTCTCCATTTGCCAAAAACTGACGATTTAGGGGCATCCCGCAAAACCGCCGGTAAAAGCTGATGGCCGCCGGAAAACCTTTTCCGGCAGTTGCTTAACCGCCAGTAGAACCTTTACCGGCAGTTTTTGGACCTTTGGCAGTGGTTTTGACTGCCGGGAAAGGCCAACTTGTTGTAGTGTCTCTCTTTGAAATATGCACGTCAACAATTTTTATGTCTACCTGCAACTCCAGTTTTTCAGTTCAACTTATATATTAGATAGTCAAAGAAGTACAAAGTTGGCTTCTATTTTTATTCTTTCATCAGTTTAGCTTCTTTTTTATTTTTTTTATTTTATTCCTTCTAATCTCACAAATGTGTTAGCACATATCAACCTAGCAAATGTACATGTGGTGGACATCGGAGCTGTGTCAGATGGGTTGCATTGTGTTGGTGACCTAGTACGATAGTCACCTCAGTGCACTCATTAGAATGGCCACACATCTATGTTGAATGTGGAGTAGTTGCAACTTTATTCAGTGCTCATACATTTAATTGTTTTCATGTATTTAGTTTGTTGAATGGACCTAGCTGTTTTCAGTGAGCCCATCTATGTGGTTGGGCCCACCTGATGCCCATTATTTGTGCTAGGTTGGAATGCTTCGCAATGTATTAGAGGTGCCTATGGAATGACATGTGCGAGCTTAATGCTGGAGAGATTTTGAGTTTACCTTGACCAATTTAATTGGAGATTAGGAGCGAGTTAGTTATCTACGCTATATATAATGCAGCTAGCTTTTGGACCATCGCAAATAGTTTTACTAAGGCAAAGAACTTTGAATATTGAAAGGCTATATGAAGACATTTTAAACAAAGTTGGAAATATTTTGGAAAATGAAAAATATGTTTGATTTCCGTTGTATATTGCTGTGCAACAAAGGTTGTATTGTGCCCACCATGGTGTGATGCAGGACAATTAACTACTTGCTCTAAAAGCTCGAACTATTATAGTATGGCGAATTAATCCCTCTATCTCATAGCCCAGGCCCCACATCTCTTGGGTTAGGACCTTGGCCAAATCCCCCGCGTGGGCCCCAAATCACATGGGTACTGCCTCACACGGGCCGCCGACCTCAAGTGTGTCCCCGCATCCCATAGGCTACCCCACTCGAGCCTGGTGGGAAATGCGCGTTAATCACCCCCCGATGAGGAGTCTCGAACATGAGACCTCCCCCGTGGGCCCCGCCTACCCCTAGTGTGCCCCTGCATCCCACAGGCAATTCCACTCAAGCCCGATGTGAAAATGTCCCTGCATTAATCACCCCCGGTAAGGAGTCTCGAACACGAGACCTCCCGTTCGGATACCAATTTGATGCAGGACAATTAACCACTTGCTCTAAGAGTTCGAACTATTAGAAATGACGAATTAATCCATTTATCTCATAGCCCAGGCCCCATATCTCATGGGTTAGGACCTCGGCCGAACCCCTCTCATGGGCCCCAAATCACATGGGTACTGCCTCACACGGGCTGCCCACCCCGAGTGTGTCCCCGCATCCCACAGGCTACCCGACTCGAGCCTGTGCATGAATCACCCCCAGTGAGGAGTTTTGAACACGAGACATCCCCTGTAGGCCCCGCCCACCCCGAGTGTGCCCCTGCATCCCAGGGGCGACCTCACTCGAGCCCAGTGTGAAAATGCCCTTGCATTATGGTGGCTATATGAAATCCACCCCATACATTTATTGTGCTGTCTCATTTTAGGATGTCAACCTGAAAGTGAGGTAGATCTAAAACTCGAGCAAGCGTTGCTTCTGGAAAAGGTGGGGCTCCCCCCCCCGGTATAGGTGCAGCCTTTCCCTTTATATCTCTCCTTTAATTACCTTTTCTTCCCTACTATCCCTCCATGTACATTGCACATCGCATACCCCTAGTTTTTATGAATGATGTTTTTTTCCCTTATAAAAAGGAAAATACATGCATCATGGGCAACAAAAAGATTTGCCATATAAAGTGACCATTTTGACTCTCCCCTCTTCTGTAAGGGAGTCCGCTATGTCACTAGCCTTTTTATAATACATAGCAATGCAAAGCATCTATTCTTGACAAGAAGTTGCTAATCTTGTTTTTCACGAAGATGATCTCCATGGTTCAGAATCAATTGAACTTGAATATATTGTAGGAATCCTTTTACCAAAGTATATAAAAAAAAAGTTAGCAAAGATCCTCCAATCTTCAATAGGAGCCCGAGCTTCCACATCATTTTAGTTACCCGATCCCACTAGACCAAAGAGGATCAAGTTCATCTCCCCCCTTATTCATAGCTCAATACGTCTCCATTGCCAGGTGAGCCTGGATTTCAAACACTACATGACTGAAAATCACCGGCTACTACATGAGGTCAAATTCATCTAATGTTGTAATAGATAGAAGAGAAATTTATTTATTTGATCATTGGTAGGGCCATTTGGGAATTGACGGCCAGGTAAGAGGGAGGTGACCCACAAACACTAGCCCATTCCGGTAATAAAACCCTAATGTGCATAGATTATAAAATATGGATTTTGTATGTGTGTGAGTGACATGCCTAAGCATCAGACGGGATGGTTTGTTCAATAGTACCATTGGGAGCAAGCCATGGGGCAAGAATTACACTGATCATATGATCCTAACACTTCGAATGGGGCCAGTTTGTTACAACTGTCCATTTTTTACGAGCCATAAATCACATGGTTAGAATCATTAAACCCAGCACTTCGGAATCATTAGTAATACAAAGTGGTAAATCTCACTGATATCTGACTGGGTGCATCTTCCACTTGATGGCCGCGATGCTCTTTCATTCTTCACTTTCCACCATCTCCTTCTAATATCTCGAGAAACTGGGAGTTCCCACACCTCAGAATTCTTTTTGACTAATGTCCATTGGGTTATGATTTTTTTGTAGTACCTCTTATTTTCTTTTGACATTGAACATTTTACCCTTCCTCTTTTTTTCTTTTTTTCTTTTTTTGGTTCCCAACATTTTTACAGAAAGGCTAACATTTTCTACAGAATTCAATCCCATTCCAAACCGGGCCTATGAATAAATGATTTTGTACGTTTGGGACCATGGTGCAGTGATTCAAACCTTTGATCTGATAGCACCTGCAGCGGATAGATGATTCCTAAAAATATCTCAGGCTGGAAAATTATTAAGCCTTTGATTGTTGGACTATTTTCCTATGTTAGCCGAGTATGCATATGGGTGGCAAGTATAACAAGGATCCGGTTCGGCAGATCCTTAAAATGCAAATTCTCAGGAGACAATCACAACAAAGATTGGTAACTACTTACAAGTATGAACATGTTACAAGTATCCGACTCCATAACTGCTATTGTTTTTTTTTTTTCTTTTTTCTTTTTTGTCATTGAGTTTGGGCTGTTTTCGTCTTCAACTTAACCGTCCATGAGCAAGCCTGTGATTGAAGGGTTGGGAACTCACAATCTGGAAGAATTCCTGGTCATCCTTCATCCATTGCAGGTCCTATCAGATCAAGGAGTTCGTAATGATAAAAATCACAGTCCTTAATGATGTTCAGAATCATGTCTCATCAAAATCTATAATTCCTCGTCCTCTAGAGTCCTTGTCAACTGTTCAAACAATTCCATTAAACTCATTTGAATGTGAACTTACCGTTTTCATGTGCTAGGAAGGAAGAAGGCATGTCAGTCAATCCAACTTTCAATGTGTCAGTTATATTTGGTAAACGAGATGAGGTACTGCAACCACATATCTGCTGTTGTATTTTCTTGTTTTTGGGGACAAAAAATCTTGATACTTGTAAAATCATGGTGCTTGCAGCCGATGCTGGTAGCATGCGCACGCCAACTGATCGAGCACGTAAGGTACACTTTTGCACTTGATTTTATTTAAATAAATTCCATATGGTGGAGAGCAAGGTTTTAAGACTCCAGGACTTTAAAGACCGACTTATTCAGTTCCGAGTGAAGTTGTGATTCATCTGTGTCAAGGGGTGATTCAGAAGAGTTGGGCCGAGTCACCTCTATTTTCAGTTCAACTCCTGGTGCTGAACTGGAGCTGACTCAACCGAGTCGAGTTGACTTGGACAAGTCACATCCGACTTGTCGAGTATTGATCCATGGTGGAGAAGGCTGAATTGGAGGATTGAAATTTCGGTAGACGGCAAAAGTTATCATACCACCCACACGATCCTTCCCAGAAAAAGATGAGCCTAGAGAATCTGCCTTTATTTCCAAAGATGGCATGTTTGCTCATTTAGATACCTCAAACTAGCTGGGTTCTGCTAATTTACATGCTTTGTTTTGGTGTTGCAGTAGCTGTGGTTCATCTAGGCCGTTGGTGCTCTCTCTCGGTCTCAAGGACCACTCTCTGGTAACATCTCTATAGTGAGAAACACTAGCATCACTTGTGCTCCATGAGGACGTGTGGCACAAACTTACACATATGACATCCTGAAGCTCATCTGGTGGGGTACCTCATGGTGGGCCATAACCAAAAAGTCACACTGGTCAAATGATCCCAACTAGTAGAATGAATGGGAACCATTTGTCTATTTTCAATTGATACTTCTCTTAAAACTACTATGATCAAATGGTTAGGATCATCTAACGGGAATGGATTTAGGACTATGGTCCATCCATGATGGGGCCTGCTAGGCTAGATGAATTATTCGGATGTTGTAGATGCACACTACATGTCATGATGCGGTGCAAATGCTACTAGCAATCCTCATTTGAAGTACATGCTCATCTTCTTAAGAATGGTTATGATGCCTAAAGATGCTCAGGAGCATGATCATGTCTCTTTGCAGGAGACACTGAAAGGCATTATTTCTGTTGTCATCGAGAATCGCCTTTGGTAAGATCTACATCACGGTCATTTCGATAATGTTAGGAACTGATTTTGTAGTTGGCCCGACCGTAAAATTTTCATCGAAATGCATTCAATGTCTTCAATGTAGAGTTTTCAAACACTAAAAATGGCCGAAAATCACCTACTGCTACATGAGGTCAAATTCATCTAATGTTGTAATGGATAGAAGAGAAATTTATTTATTTATTTTATCATTAGTGGGGCCATTTTGGGAATTCAGGGCCAGGAAAGTAGGGCTGAAAGTCAGGCAGGTTGGGTCAGGTTAGTGCTCAACCATAACCCAACCCAAGGTTCCTATACCTCAACCCTAACCCAACCCAACCCAATCTCGGGTTGGGAATTCTCAACCCAAGCCCAACCCAAGCGGGCTCGGCCGGGTTGATCGGGTTGGTCGGGTAATATTTTCGTCATTATATTAGTTTATTATATTTCAATATTGGGCTTATTTTTTATATCTATAATTTTATTATTTATATATGTGATTATTCATTATAAAGAACTTTATTTTTTTTCTTTAAAAAAACTAGCTAAAATATAAGGCAACTACTCCTTTAAAAGTCATGTAGCATAGCACGAAGTCTATTTGGGAGAGAAATCTGGCATATCTTGTTAGCTTGAGTCCTTGGAAATGACGTGCACAAATGAGACTCGACATCACTAGTTTGCCTTCGACACAAACGATCCACACTCAATTATAATTTATAAGTAATTATATATGGATCGGGTTCGGGTTGGGTCGGGCAAGCCGAGACCTCAACCCAAGCTCAATTCGGGTTGGTGTTTGTATAGCCCAAGCTTAAGATCGGGACCGATATATCGTGCCTGAGCCTAACCCGATGTCGGGGGGTCGGTCACGGGTCAGTCGGGTTGAACCCGCCCAACATTCAGCCCTATAGGAAAGAGGGAGCGGACCCACGAATCCAACGGCCCATTCTGTTAATAAAACTCTAATGTGAATGACATGTGGGATGCCTAGGCATCCGTCGGGACGCGGTTTGTTCAATAGTACCATCGGGAGCAAGCCATGGTGCAAGAATTACACTGATCATATGATCCTAACCCTTTGAATGTGGCAGTTTGTTACAACTGTCCATTTTTTATTAGCCATAAATCAAGATCATAAATCGCATGGTTAGAATCATTAAACCAAGCACTTTGGAATCATAAGTAATACAAAGTGAGAACTATCAAATAGATGTTTCAAGATGATGTTTGGACGTATTTTACATCTTTGCTTAATCTTGACCATCAATTTTCCATGCTATTGATCAGATGCTTAGGCCCTTTGTATGAATGAATGGATGGTTTAAATCTGATGATGGGTCATCCCATGTGTCATTTAAGAGTTTTGGGGACGTAGCTAACGTGTATGAGAAATGCTTGGATGATAAGTCTGCCTAGTGAATAACTTCCAAATGTCCCACGCACATTATAGGTTGGAAGTTACCTGCTATGAACGGTTGAAAATGCACGTCATGTTTTGTGTTGATGACATTTAGTTATGGGCCCAAAAATCAGGCCAATCTATATGTCATTCCATCTTGAGGGTAGATTGTTTGTTTCGTTCTTCCAAATTTGTGTTTCTGTGCATGTGTGACACACCTCATTAACAGATGCATTAGGAACATTTGAGTTGGAGGGTCTCAAGTCCAACCACTAACACTGTAAGCTACTGTCCAGTGTCCACCCAACAGATTCCAACATCTAACACCCTGTGCAAAAATCAGCCATATCCACCCATTGAGTTGAAAACTCTTTATATTTTGGTATTTATAAATGGCTAAACACTGTTTTCTATGGTGTGGCCCACCTGATGAATAGATAGTGCTGATTTTTGCATGGGCTAATCCTCACAGTTGAGCTATGGTCCAAAATATTCTCCCACAACCAATGATCTTAACCATTTGGATTGAGGCCCATATTCTAGGAAACAGTGGTAATTGAACACCCCACCATTGCAAGCTAATTTTTAGGGTGCACATTACTGTTTCTGTAGTGTTTATTTTTAATCCAATCTGATGATAAGGTCATGTAACGCTATATGAAGGGAAGCAACAAATATCAGCTTGATCCAAAACTTTTGTGGCCAATTAGTATTCAATCACAGTTGTTTCCAATGGTATGGTCCACCTGATAATTGTATTCATTCATTTTTGGGATAATACATTTGAAAAAAATCAATAAAGGGTGCGAATACAGAATATGCACATGAAGGAGGGTACCACGGTATGGGCCACACTGTCTTGGGTGAGGGCAGGGTCTCACCTAATCTCCTCCCTCCTCAAGATGGCAACCGTGATGTGAAACAGCTCTCATGGGGACACTCACCCTTTATTTTTGTGAGCTCCATCATGATGTGTATTTAAGATCCAATCCAACCATTATATAGATAATTTTAATTTATGTCCATGACCAAAAAATCGGGATGAACCGGGATTCAAGTGGTGTCTTACACAAGTGGCATGTCCAGAAAAAGAGGATATTGTACCACAAGTAGAGGTGTACAATAGTTGAACTGAGTCGAGCTGGGCACAACTCGACTCGGCTCAGCAACTTGCTGACCCCAGCTTGAACTCGGCTCGGCTCGCTCCTTAAGCCTGACTGGCTAGCTTAGCTCGGCTCGGTTAGCAGCTCGGGCCAGTTCGAGCCGAGTTCGATTGCCTGTGTAGCATTTTCACAAACACATAGATTGCACCTTTAAAATCTCACCGAATGTAAAACAATAGCAGTAGTTTTATAGGTATTTCATCAAACACCTTCTAAGCAACATAAAAATCAAGAAAAAAGGGGTATTTGTTTCATATCCTTGCCACGCAAAAACTTGTTCACTCCCCAAGTATAGGGTTGTGATGTAGTAATAATCTCGGTAAGACCGAGGTCGAATCCCAAGGGACTGAAACTTATACGTTGTCTGAAACTAAGTAAAACTAGAATTAGGCTAAGATGAAATCTAAACCGAATGTAATTTGAGAAATAATGGTGAGAGATTAATCTAAAACTTAATAAATTCAGAGGAAAGGAAACTAGGGATTCAAAGGATCCACTTGTAGACATCAGAGAGATCTTATGCCTGTATCAAAAATCATGGAAATTAACTGAACTGCCGTTGATATAGTTTTCAAGAGATGAGAGGTATATGAATTAGAATGGATTCCATCACCAAACCATGCCCAGGAGACAAAGCAAACAACAGAATTAGACTAATTACCAACCAATCAACATGCCATGAAGGTTAGGAAGGGTACCGACATCCGACCATGCCCAAGAGACGATGGTGAACAACAGGGCTTCCTGACGTCATAAACATAACCAAACAAAGGAAATACTCAAAGCCGTCGCAGACCTATTATAATTTTAGTCACAACAAACCATTAAAAACTAAGAACATTCCCTTAATAATCAATTAAAATCAAACTCAGTTCGTAAATCAAAATTAAATTAAAGGCATGAAATAGAGTCTCCCATCTCAATACAAGCTTCGCCCCTTAGCCCTAGCTAAGGGGTTTAGCCTAACATGGCTAGATTAAACTCCATAAAAAAAAAAAAAAAGAAAACAGGAAAAGAAAAGAAAGAAATAATGAAAAAGAAACAAGCTTCCCTCTTTCCCTTGTTGAATTCCCAGCCGTCTGGATCCTCCCCCCTCTCTTACTCCTCTTTCTTTATATCGATGGCAGGACGGTGGAGAGAGGTTGTTTCCGTTTACGCAGCAACAGTGTGTATTGGCTGGAGTCGGTGCAAAACTTCAGTCGCTACGCGTAAGGATATGCAAGACAAATTGCGTTTAGGCGTAAGTTAGGACGAACGGCCACGATTTCTCTGATTCGGCCTTCAGGGTGATGATCACGGCCCCCTGTTGGTGCATTTGAATGGTTTAGATCTTCCAACCGATCATGATTGGGGTCACAAAACCGGCCCACCTCGCCCGATTTTCTCGGATCTGCGAACAGAGCCGTGGATCCACTTCCACTGTTGAAGTCGGTGGGTCCCATTCCACTGATGTTTTCCAAAATCCATGTCGTCCAATGCGTTCTATTCGGAAAATCGTTCAGGGGTGGCCAGGTTTGGAGCGTTAATCGCGCGGCCCACCTGCTTTATCGTGTGGCACGGTTCTGCCGTTCAAGTAGCTTTTTCAAATGTTATTTTCCTTTGTATGCAGGCATAGGGTTGGAAACCCATCTTTGTACGGTTGGTTTTCACTCATCAAACGAATGGACGGTTCGGATGGTCTTTATAAGTGAAGGTGGTGGGCCACTGAAATCCACACGGGCCTCACTGCCACTGCCTTTTACGCAGCATAAACGGAGAGGTTCCGTTTTTACAAAGAAATTCGGGTCAGCGCCTGCTGATCCGCTTACTCCACATGGTGTATTGCTGGTGCATATGTGCACTATGCACGTGCCATGCACGGTGAAGTCCACTGTAATGTTTATGAGGAATCCCCTTCATCCATCCATCTCTTCATCCTATTTAAGGCGTTGGAATTGAATCTGAAATGTATCCAAAGATCTGGTGGGCCCCATCTCGATGATTAACGGGCCGATTTGACCGTTGGACTACTTCCATGCGGATCCAATGGCTCAAAATTGATGTGTACGGTTACTTTGTGGTCTTGTATGAAGTTTGGAACCGATCAGATGGTGGGAACTCTGTAATCTTGCATTCTAGATGTTTTTCAGGCCTCTTCTTGGTGAACGGCTTGATTTCCTCGAATCTTTGACGTGTAATTCTATCAATCTTGGTCCCCTGGAGTCTGTCCCTTGCCTTGGTGATTCTGGGGCGTCAATTCCATGCATTTAGTATCCTGTTTCGGTCCAATCTCGTAAATGCACCCTGCATCACAAACACAGTTAAAATCGGGCGTTAAACGGTATTATGTTCATAATTCTAGGCAATAACTAAGGTCTAATATGCAATATTTGATCCTCAACACAACCCCCAACCAGCATTTTGCTAGTCCCGAGCAAAATATGCGAAAAAATAAGTTGAGAATTACAGGACAATTTTTATAAACTTAAGTGATTTTGCAAAATAATCTGAATACGAGAATTCTAAGATTCATGAATGTTGAGTATTACTTTCTCCTGGACTCAAGCACACGGTAAATTTTATAACCGATTTTAAAGTATTACTCCACCAATTGGAAAAATTCTAAACATTGAGTTCCATGGGTGTATAGTATAATCTCAGCTTATCATCATTAAGAGATCCAATCGTCAATTTCATGATATCACTGGTAACTAACAAAAGAATTCATGATAACCAAAACCTACCCAAACTTGCCCTACAGTTCTTCTCCTTTTTTTTTCTTTTTTTTTTCTTTTCTTTTAATTTTTCCATGAATAGTAACATTAATGAGGGGGGGATCAAATTCTCACCTACAGGGAGCAAACCTATGGTGAAAACTAGTCACCTAACTCTTTTCAAATGTTAACCATGGGAAATCGAATCTATACCTATAGCGAGCAAACCTATGGTGAAGTTCGTTCACCCAACCCTTTCCACAGGCAGCTATCTTGTAACTGGGTATTTTCTTTTTCTTCAATTGATTATGACGGGCAATTTTTCCAAGCTGGTTCCTTACATGCTTAGTGATTACCAAGTTGATCCTTCAATATCAAACTGAAACCTTAATGTGAAGACGAGATGTGACATGTGAAATCATGACTCAATCAAGGTTTACAACTTCTAATTCTGGATTAACACTTCAAACTTAACTGTGAAATCTAATAGATAACTAAATCCAGGAGTCATAAATTACCAACATCACGTATCTCGCAATTCTAAATCACATATAGATGTTTAAATCACTTCGAATTCACATGAATTTTCAGAAAAAATTTCCACAATTTTTGCTCAAGCCCAAGAAAACACTGATTAGGAAACCTAATCTCCCACCCCCAACCTAAATTCTATATTGTCCTCAATGTAAAAGATATTAGCATGCAATGCACATGGGACAACAAAAGTAAATGTGAAGTGATGGGAAGAAGTACCTGGATGATGAATCGAGAGAGACTTTTCAAGAGATCGCAACATGGGAGCTGGTCAGCACGAGAGAGAAAGTAAAACAAAAATAAAAACCTACCTATACCACTTTCGCAGGTGCTCTCGATTAATTTAGCATATGCAACAAGCCTTTAAACCCCTAGGTTGCCCCTATGGACGAGTTGTAGTCTCGTGAGGGTTTGCAGCAATGTTACCCACAAACATTGAACTAACTAATTAGGAAAAATAAATTAAATGAAAAGCTGGGTTACCTCCCAGGAGCGCTAAGTTTACCGTCTTCAGCGAGACAAATAAAGCAAACTACCCTAGTCTTATGAAAGCGATAAACCTACATATACCTCCGTCAGACTAGGAGATCAAGCCTGGTAAATAGGATCAATCAGAGGCATGAACACGTCCTCTGAATCAAATTTCTTGACAAATGGCTTTAAGCGATGTCCATTTACTTTAAGCTCCTTGCCATTGTTGGGATCTCTTATCTCGACGGCCCCATGCGAATACGCAGTGACAACAATGTAAGGGCCTGTCAAACGAGATCGAAGTTTACCCGGAAAGAGATGTAATCGAGAATTATACAAAAGGACCTTCTGACCAGGCGTGAATGATTTCCGTATAATATGTTGGTCATGAAACGCCTTCATTCTGTCCTTGTAAATTCTCAAGTTCTCATACGCGTCGTTCCAGATTTCTTCGAGTTCATTCAACTGAAGTTTTCGTAACGAGCCAGCATTGTCCAGATTGAAGTTCAAACTTTTGATCGCCCAGTAGACTCTATGTTCCAACTCCACAGGTAAGTGGCAAGCTTTCCCATAGACAAGTCTAAAGGGAAACATTTCAACAGGAGTTTTAAAAGCAGTATGGTACGCCCATAAGGCATTGGTTAATCGAATTGACCAATCCTTACGGTCAGGGTTAACTGTTTTCTCTAAAATGTGTTTGATCTCCCTATTGGAAATCTCAACTTGCCCACTTGTCTGTGGGTGGTATGGGGTGCTCACCTAATGAGAGATACTGTATTTCTTCATTAAACTCTCAAATGGTCTATTACAAAAGTGTGAGCCCCCATCACTAATGATAGCTCGAGGCGTTCCGAATCAGGAAAGGATGTTCTCTTTTAGGAATTTAATAACCGTGCGATGGTTATTATCTCGACACGGAATTGCTTCGACCCATTTAGTGACATAGTCTACAGCGAGCAAAATATATAGATTTCCAAAAGATTGGGGGAATGGTCCCATGAAATCAATGCCCCAGCAATCAAATGCTTCTATGATAAGGATGGGATTCAAGGGCATCATATTTCGACGGGACAATGCTCCCAATTTCTGACAACGCTCACAAGCTTTGCAAAACTCATGAGTGTCCCTGAACATAGTGGGCCAATGAAGCCACACTGCAAAATCTTGGCCGTGGACTTTTTAGCAGAAAAGTGACCACCACAGGCCTGTGAGTGATAAAAGGAGATGGCACTCTGATGCTCATCGTCTGGCACACATCTCCTTAAGATTTGGTCTGGGCAATATTTAAACAGATATGGATCGTCCCAGAAAAAATTGTGTACCTTGGTAAAGAATTTCTTCTTATCTTGTGCGGCCCAATGTGTCGGTATGGAACTTGTAGCAAGATAATTAGTAATATCAGCGAACCAAGGTGAATGAGAGACTCTGAACAGTTGTTCATCAGGGAACATGTCGTTGATATGTGACGTCTTAAGGGAATTAGAGGGATTAAGGCGAGAAAAATGGTCAGCCACTACGTTTTCTACTCCCTTCTTATCTTTTATTTCTAGGTCAAATTCCTAGAGTAGGAGGATCCATCGTATAAGGCGAGGCTTAACATCATTCTTAGATAGAAGATACTTGAGCGCCGCGTGATCAGTGTAAATAATGATCTTGGATCCGATCAAGTAGGACCTAAATTTGTCCAAGGCGAACACTACGGCTAAGAGTTCCTTTTCCATAGTCGAGTAGTTCACTTGGGCAGGATTTAGAGTCTTACTTGCGTAATGAATAACGTAGGGTTTCTTATCTTTTCTCTAGCCTAGAACTGCCCCAAGAGCATAATCAGACGCGTCGCACATAAGTTCAAAAGGAATGCTCCAGTCAGGTGGCTGTATGATGGGTGCACTAGTCAATATGCCCTTAAGCTTAGTGAAAGCTTCCTGACATGCTTCATCCTTTTGAAGTAGATTACATAGAGGACGAGAGATGAGACTAAAGTCCTTTATGAATCTTTTGTAGAACCCAGCGTGTCTTAAGAAGGATCGCACGTCCCGTATGTTCTTGGGTGGAGGTAGGTTAGAGATAAGATCAATTTTTGCCTTATCTACCTCGATTCCTTTGGACGAGATGATATGTCCAATGACAATTCCCTTATGAACCATGAAATGACACTTCTCCCAATTAAGTACCAAGTTTTTTTCTTCACATCTTTTCAACACACATTTAAGACTTTCCAAGCACTTGCTGAAAGATGGACCGTAGACAGAGAAATCGTCCATGAAGACCTCTAGATATTGCCCTACCATATCAGAAAAGATACTAAGCATACATCGCTGAAAGGTGGCAGGGGCATTACATAGTCCGAATGGCATCCTTCGGTAAGCAAAGGTGCTGTAGGGACATGTAAATGTAGTTTTTTCCTAATCTTCAGGGGCTATCTCTATCTGGTTGTAGCCCGAATACCCGTCAAGGAAAGAGTAATAGGAATGACCTGCTAACCTTTCCAAGATCTGATCAATGAATGGTAAAGGAAAGTGGTCTTTTTTCGTGACTGTATTTAACTTCCTGTAGTCAATGCACATTCGCCAACTAGTAGTGACTCTAGTTGGCACGAGTTCATTATTAGCATTGGGTACGATGGTGATTCCGGACTTCTTAGGGACCACCTGAGTTGGACTCACCCATTGACTATCAGATATAGGGTATATGATACCCACATCCAATAGTTTAAGAACCTCGGCCTTAACCACTTCCTTCATGTTGGGATTTAGTCTACGTTGTGGTTGCCGAGCGGTCTTTGCATTATCCTCAAGATATATGCGGTGAGTACAAATCAAGGGGTTGATTCCCTTAAGGTCCGCTATCGTCTATCCCAGGGCTCCCTTATGCTCCAGGAGAGTAGATATGAGCATACTCTCTTATTCTTTCTCAAGGTGGGCAGAAATCACCACCGGGTATGTCTCATCTTGACCTAAATATGCATATTTCAAATCAGAGGACAAAAGTTTTAGGTCAAGCTTCGGTGGCTTGAGGTTAGACGGTAGAGGCACTACATCGGTTTGTGGTAATTCTTCAAATTGTGGCCTCCATCGGTTAACTTCAAGTACCGGTGCAGTATCAAGTAAGGCACACATCTTCCTAATCATGTCATCATCAAAATCATAGGAGTGGGCTAGGCACGTCTCTAGAGGGTCGAAGGATAAGGTCAGAGGTGTCGTATCTTCCACAAAAGAGTCAATTATGTTAATTTCATGGAAATCGTCATCATCCTCTGAGTTGCCGCCGTTATTGAAAAAGATGTTTGACTCCAATGTCAAATTCTCAAAAGACATAGTCATGACACCATTCCTGCAATTTTTTTTTTTTACGCACGCACACTCACACACCCCCACACACGCACACACTCACTCCCTACACCTGGGAAATTTCACCCCCCTATGGATACTCGAACCCCGGAACGGGAGTTAAAACTCCCAGGAGTCTACCATCCGTCCAAGAGTAAGGATCCACCATTCCTGCAATTGATAATTGCATTTGACGTGGCAAGGAATGGGCGACCAAGAATGACGGGAATCTGAGTGCTCATGTTATTGATGGGTTCGGTGTCCAGGATGATAAAATCTACAGGGTAGTAAAATCTATCGACCTGGACTATCACATCCTCAATTATCCCTCTTGGTATACGAACAGAACGATCAGCAAGTTGTAGTGTGGTAAGGGTGGATTTTAATTCACCCAAATCTAATTGTTTGTATACCGAGTAGGGAATCAGATTGACGCTCGCTCCTAAGTCAAGGAGTGCGTGATCAATTCGATGGTTCTCGATTACACATGATATGGTTGGGCTATCGGGATCCTTGAATTTCTGCGGCACGTCTTGCTTCAGGATGGCACTCACTTTCTCAGTCAAGAAGATCTTCTTTTGAATACTCTGCCGTCTTTTGGTCGTGCATAGGTCTTTAAGAAATTTGGCATATGAAGGGATCTGTTTGACGACATCAAGTAGAGGGATGTTGACTTACACTTGTTTCAATACCTCCAGAATATCCTGAGAGTTAGAAAGAGGTTTTGGTGCGACCAACCGTTGGGGAAATGGAGCAACTGGCTTTTCTAGAAGTTCCGGTTCTAATTTTTGTGGGGCATCACCAGATCTATCATTATTGTCATCTTCTGGTTCTTGAGGCTTTTCAAGCCTAACCGAAAAGGTTTTATCAATGATCTTCCCACTCCTAAGAGTGGTGATAGATTTAGCGTGCCGCATTTGATTTGAGGAGCTTGGGTTGCCAACTTCATATTGCATCTTTGGATTGGGAAGAGGTTGAGCTAGGAGGTTCCCCTTATTCCTAATCGCGTTTTCAGCCTTAAGTTCTTGTAGTGTTTTGTTAAGGTCTTGCAAGGCTTGTAGCATACCCTGATTGAAAAGATCTTGCTTTTTAAAATGTTTTGACACCGGATCCTCTTGAGATTTCTCTTGTTGTTGTTGTGCGGGTTGATTAAAGAAACCTTGGGGGGTAGCAGTTTGTCCATTTCTCCAACTAAAATTTGGATGATTTTTCCAACCAGGATTATATGTATTAGTGATAGATCCATTGAAAGGTCTTTGATAGTTATTTACGGCATTAGCTTGCTCATTCAACATTCCTCAAAAAGCAGATATTATAGGACAATTTTCAGTTGTGTGAATGTTGCAATCACAGATGCCGCAAACAATTTCATTAACCTTATACTTATTTCCTTCCATGGCCTCGACTTTTCGTATAAGATTAGTCACTTTAAAATTTAAATCATCCTCTTCTTTCAGGAGATACACTCCATCTTTCTCCTTAGATTGAGTTGGCCTAGACGTGGTGTTTGATTTTGGGTAATGGTCCCATGATTGTACATTTTCGACAAGTCTATCGAGGTAGTCCCATACCTCATCGACATCTTTATTGATGAATTCTCCATTACACATTGTCTCGACCAGTTGGCGCATAGAAGATGTCAGTCCATCATAGAAAAAAATTGTAATGCGCCACATTTCAAAACCGTGTTGTGGGCATGAACTGACAAGATCCTTGAACTTTTCCCAACATTGGTATAATGTTTCATCTTCCTTTTGGGCGAAGTTCATGATTGCTTTTCTGAAGGTAATCGTTTTATGGTGTGGGAAAATTTTCTTTATGAATTCCCTCGGCATATCATTCCATGTGCCAATGGATCTAGGATGCAGTGAATGTAACCACGTCTTAGCCTTCTCTTTCAAGGAAAAAAGGAAAGAGTTTCAGCCTGATTGTATCCTCAGATACATTAGCAAAGTATAGAGTAGCTATTATCTCATCGAACTCTTTCAGATGTAAATACGGTTCCTTTGATTCAAGCCCGTGGAACTTAGGAAGGAGTTGGATAACCCCTGGCTTGATGTCCATATCTGTTCTATATTTTCAGGAAAAATCATGTATGAGGGCGTACTCACCCCCGCCGGTTGTAAATAATCTCGTAGAGTACGAGGCGGGGGTGCTTGATGCACCTCATTCTCATCTTGAGTATCCTCTACCTTGGGTTGAGGTAGAAGAGGTTGGTTTTCAGTCATCACTTCAGTTAAATTAGGGGATTTCGAGCGGTGTCTAGTCCTACGGTGGATAGTCAATCCCTCAACTAAACCTCCTTCAGTCAAGAGACGTCGAGTGTTGTCACGAGCCCACTTGGGCATGAAACACTTGCAACCCTCAATCAAATTCTATACCTAATCCTAAGAAAGGAAGAAAATAAGAAACTAGAAAGAAAGAGAAGTTTGGAACGAAGTTACCGAATTGGAGTCCCTAAGTTAAAGACCAGATTAGAAACCTATCTCAGAATCGCTGCAAAATAAGAAAGTTGGGTTAGTTTCTAAAAATCAAAATAGAAAGAAAAATTCAAAACTAAAGTTAGTAAAACCCTAATCTTAATCTAATTCTAAAACCAATTAATTTCAGAAATCGTAGCCATCAGTCCGAGGCAACGGCGCCAAAAACTTGTTTACTCCCCAAGTATAGGGTTGTGATGTAGTAATAATCTCAGTAAGACCGAGGTCGAATCCTAAGGGACTGAAACCTGTACGTTGTCTGAAACTAAGTAGAACTAAAATTAGGCTAAGATGAAATCTAAACCGAATGTAATTTGAGAAATAATGGTGATAGATTAATTTAAAACTTAATAAATTCAGAGAAAAGGAAACTAGGGATTCAGAGGATCCACTTGTAGAGATCAGAGAGATCTTATGCCTGTATCAAAAATCATGGAAATTAACTGAACTGCCGTTGATATAGTTTTCAAGAGATGAGAGGTATATGAATTAGAATGGATTCCATCACCAAACCATGCCCAGGAGACAAAGCAAACAACAGAATTAGACTAATTACCAACCAATCAACATGCCATGAAGGTTAGGAAGGGTACCGACATCCGACCATGCTCAGGAGGCGATGGTGAACAACAGGGCTTCCTCACGTCATAAACATAACCAAACAAAGGAAATACTCAAAGCCGTCGCAGACCCATCATAATTTTAGTCACAACAGACCATTAAAAACTAAGAACATTCCCTTAATAATCAACTAAAATCAAACTCAGTTCGTAAATCAAAATTAAATTAAAGGCATGAAATAGAGTCTCCCATCTCACTACAAGCTTCGCCCCTTAGCCCTAGCTAAGGGGTTTAGCCTAACATGGCTAGATTAAACTCCATAAAAAAAAAAAAGAAAAAAAAGAAAAAAAAAGAGAAAGAAATAGTGAAAAAGAAACAAGCTTCCCTCTCTCCCTTGTTGAATTCCCAGCCGTCTGGATCCTCCCCCCTCTCTTACTCCTCTTTCTTTATATCGATGGCAGGTTGGTGGAGAGAGGTTGTTTCCATTTACGCAGCAACAGTACGTATTGGCTGGAGTCGGTGCAAAACTTCAGTCTCTACGCGTAAGGATACGCAAGACAAATTGCGTTTAGGCCTAAGTTAGGACGAACGGCCATGATTTCTCTGATTCGGCCTTCATGGTGATGATCACGGCCCCCTGCTGGTGCATTTGAATGGTTTAGATCTTCCAACCGATCATCATCGGGGTCACAAAACCGGCCCACCTCGCCCGATTTTCTCGGATCTGCGAACAGAGCCGCGGATCCACTTCCACTGTTGAAGTCGGTGGGTCCCATTCCACTGATGTTTTCCAAAATCCATGTCGTCCAATGCGTTCTATTCGGAAAATTGTTCAGGGGTGGCCAGATTTGGAGCGTTAATCGCGCGGCCCACCTACTTTATCGTGTGGCACGGTTCTGCCGTTCAAGTAGCTTTTTCAAATGTTATTTTCCTTTGTATGCAAGCATAGGGTTGGAAACCCATCTTTGTACGGTTGGTTTTCACTCATCAAACGAATGGACGGTCCGGATGGTCTTTATAAGTGAAGGTGGTGGGCCACTGAAATCCACACGGGCCTCACTGCCGCTGCCTTTTACGCAGCATAAACGGAGAGGTTCCGTTTTTAGAAAGAAATTCGGGTCAGCGCCTGCTGACCCGCTTACTCCACATGGTGTATTGCTGGTGCATATGTGCACTATGCACGTGCCATGCACGGTGAAGTCCACTGTAATGTTTATGAGGAATCCCCTTCGTCCATCCATCTCTTCATCCTATTTAAAGTGTTGGAACTGAATTTGAAGTGTATCCAAAGATCTGGTGGGCCCCATCTCGATGATTAACGGGCTGATTTGACCGTTGGACTACTTCCATACGGATCCAATGGCTCAAAATTGATGTGTACGGTTACTTTGTGGTCTTCAGGACTTGTATGAAGTTTGGAACCGATCAGATGGTGGGAACTCTGTAATCTTGCATTCTAGATGTTTTTCAGGCCTCTTCTTGGTGAACAGCTTGATTTCCTCGAATCTTTGACGTGTAATTCCATCAATCTTGGTCCCATGGAGTCTGTCCCTTGCCTTGGTGATTCTGGAGCGTCAATTCCATGCATTTAGCATTCTGTTTCGGTCCAATCTCGTAAATGCACCCTGCATCACAAACACAGTTAAAATCGGGCGTTAAACGGTATTATGTTCATAATTCCAGGCAATAACTAAGGTCTAATATGCACTATTTGACCCTCAACACCGGCCATACTTCGTTGAGTCATTTCATCAAATACTTGGTGAGCAACATCAATATCAAAGTAACCGAGTCACTGAATTGGTTCGATCTGAGTTCGATTTAAGCTGGGTGTGATCCGAGTCGAGTCGAGCTCAGGCAAGCTCGAACTCGGTTCGAAATTTTTTCCAGCTCAAAAAATTAGCTCAACTCGGCTCGAACTCAGTTTCAAACCGAGTTGAATCGTGCTTTTTCGAGTTGAGTCGAGAGAGCTAATTGAGCTAACTTGGTTCGTGTACAGCCCTAACCACAAGCAGTGGTACAGATCCAAGGGTCAAGTGGACCAAATAGCACGGATTGAACGCCCACCCTTAAAATTTTCCTGGGACTGGCAGAAGTTTGAATAAGGTGATCATTTATACATTGTATGGTTTCCCTTTATCCACGTCCATGTGACCTTCATGAACAGTTGGATGGCGAAAAAACATGACGATGGGCCCAAGAAATCCCCAATGTTGGGCGTCTTTGTCACTGCTGCTTTTGGTGGGGTTGCATTAGCACAGAGCCATTGCTTGGACCGAGTCGAGAAAATCGGATGCGGATTGCATCATGGGATTGACAGGACTTGGTCTTAAGTGCTCTGTGAGGCCCATCGTGATGTATGTATTTTATCCGTGCCATTCATCCAATTTGACATATCATTTTATAGCATAATGCCAAAAAGGAGGCAGGTCCAACGCTTAAGTGGACCACACCACAAGAAGCAGTGATGATAATGATGCCACCGTTTAAATGTTCTTGGGACCCACCGTGATGTTTATTTGCAAAGTGGTGATAATGGTGCCAGCGTTTAAAAGCTCTTGGGATGCACCGTGATGTTTATATGACACCCAGCAGCCTACTGATAAGGTCACATGGCCCTCGAAGCAGGGAAAAAACTTCTGCAGCTCTCAATAAGTTTTTAAACGTGGGCGTTCAATTCCCATTGTGTTTTTCAATTGAGCCTTGAATCTTTACGTTTTTGGGTTCATATTCATGTCCTAAAATGATACGGAAAAAAAAAAAAAAAAAAAAAGGACGGATGGCATGAATAAAACAAATGCATCACGGTGGGCTCCACAGAGTCCCTGCTACTGGCAGGTGCAGTTCGGAATCCGGGTCAAAGGAAATCCAAACGGCAGCGAAGGACTAAAAGTTAATCGATTGTTTAAACGTCGTCCATCGACCCAACAAACAAGTGGTCAGGACTAAAAAAAGACTAAAAAAACCTCGCATTATTTGTCTTATAATGGTAAATCGAGGATGAGTTAGACTTTGAGAGTGCATCCACCGTCCATTGCCATAACTTTTGAGGATCAAGCTGATATTTGTGTTTCCCTTCATCGAGGTCCGTGTGATCCAACCAACAAGTTAGATGGAAAATAAACATTATAGTGGGGCTTAGGAAGTTTTTAATGGAGGGCGTTCAATCAACGCTGTTTCCTGTAATGTGGTCCGCTTGAGGTCTGAATCTGCATCATTTTTAGAGGTATTCCCTAAAATGGTCTAAAACAATGGATGGACGGCATGGATAGAATACATACATCATGGTAGGGCCCACATAGCAGGTTCCAATAGCGAGTCCCATTGGTAGTATCAGTACGCAATCCACGTCCTTCTCAAGTGGCCGCCACTCGACAGCGTAATCTTTATTTTTTCCGTAACATTTCGTACAGCACTTCCCTGAAGAGAGCTGTGCAACACAAAGCTCTATTGGGCCCACCATTGTGTCTGCATGAAATCCACTCCCTCCATCAGCTACGCCAGATAATAATATGAAATCTAGTTAGAAATCAGATAAATTCAAGATTCAAGTGGGACACATCACTGGAAACAGTAAAATAAAGATGTACACCATTGAAACGTTCCTCACACCATTGTCATATCAAAATGTAATCCAACCCGTTCATAAGGTGCATCCCATAAGGATGAAGGGAAAACACAAAAATCAGCTTCCTTCAAACTTTATGTGCCCTGAAGAAGTTTTCAATGGCAGCGTTCAATCCTCACTGTTTGCTTTGGTGCGGTCCCATTGAGCTTTGGATGCGTTTAAATTTTGGGTCATGATCTAAAATAAGCTGGAAAAACAGATGAAGGGCGTGGATAAAATCAATACATCGCGTTGTTCCCTCAGTGCTCGGCAATCGCAGACGTTAGAGGAGGCAGCGTCCCCACACATACCGCGTTCCTTCCCGGCATATACCTAATACGCGGTTTGGCTGGTGAACCAAACAACAATCGGCTAGCTGGTGTCAAAGTTCAGTAGGGAGAACGAGATTTCAAGCCTCACGTGGGCCAGCACTAGCCAATTACACGAGGAAATCCCTGGCTGAATGCAAAAAGGATGGATGGAGTGGATTTGTCAGGGTTTCCGTGGGCCCTACACAGCTTTTTTTTTTTTCCAGCAACTGAGTGCTCGAACTTATAATCTGGTGTTTTAACTCTTGTGAGTCTACCACTAGGGCATGAGTAGACCGGCCCTATACAACTTCCCACCATCTGAACTTCCTGTGACTGGGACAGGCAATCCCCGTCCCGAAATAGATCACCTCACAGAAACGGAGATTACAAGTGCAATCACTCGAGCCAAACCGCACCAAGTTTTTACTGGGTCTAATGAATGGGACCCAGACCCATTAAAATCGGGTTGGTCATTTCGAGTACCCATTGATAGCCCGATAGATATGATTGAAGGAGCACACTCCCGTGGTTGCATCATTAGCCCTATTAGAGGTGTTCGGAATGATTTTACATTGTTTCCAATGGTGTGTCCCATTTAAGTCTTGGGTTTGATTAATTTTTAGGATCTACCGTTAAAATGTGATGATGCATTTAATGGATGGGGTGGATCTAATGCATTTTTGCTCTAGCTCTCTGTTAACTCAAGTAAACAATTCCGGCATGCCTGCACTTGGTTGGACCTTGAGTTACAATTCTCCCTGAAGGCATTCTGCATGTCTCCTGACTTACCACTCACCTTGAAGATACACTTAGATGTATCTGTTATACCCTATGTTTTGATCATTCTGGAAGAAGCCAGTACAAGGTGACATGTGGCATTATATGAGATAGGAGGTGTATGGAAAGATTTTCTGAAATACTTAGAGCAGTTTCTGTGAAATCATAAGTGACATCGATTTAATATTGCACGTCATCAGGTGACTGAGGCCGAGACATCTGGAAACGGAACACGGTCAAAGAGCAAGGCATGACAGAAAGGAATATAGAGCTTCGCTGAGAGAAAAGGAACCATCAAAAGGAGAAACGTAACAAGATTAGTATTTAGATGGCGATGCCCCAATTGCTATAACTGTCTAATAAAGAAAAGAAACATTTGAAGAATAACTACAGAAGAAATCTATAAATAACAAGAAGATTTAACGAAATAAAATACATTATCAAATCCATCAATTTATCTTAGCTTAGTATATCTTAGGAGTAGTGATAATCCAGCAATAGTAATTTCTTAGTTGTAATTCAAGTATATGCTCATACGTTAAACTTGATCCTTATCTAAGACAAATAATTCTTTGAAAACAAGTATTCTTGCAGTAGCTCTTTTGCGACTGATTGTAAGTATTTTCTTTTATTTGATTACATTGATATATTGAAAAGGCTTTTCTTGTGAAAGGCAGGCGCAACCTATCTTCGGAGGAAAAATCTACCCTCAAACCATCGCCTCATCATTACAAATATTCTGCAAGTGGTTGGGTAGGCGACTAATCTCCACGGATTCTAGTCATATATTGTAAGTTAGATGTATTTACTTTTTCCAGTACTTGGGGTTAAAGTTAATCAGTTTGAATCGAGCTGATGTATTGATTTTGGCATGCCTGCATACACCACACCTGATGGAAAACAAATTGAGTGCCAACAATATCATGTGCATTTGAAATCCAACCATTAATCACACCTTGTACCAAAATTAAAGCATTAATACACTCATGATCAGGTAAGCCACACCTTAAAACATAAGCTACAGCCATTGATAAATAACAAAATTCTAAGTATGGTCCACACAATAAGTGCATTGCGGGAGTTTGCACAAGGTGACCCTTACGGTGAGGCCAATATATTGGATGGTTTGAATGTCAGGTGCACGTGACAGGTATGAGGATATACATTGGGTGGCCCAATTGGTTGAACTTAGACGTCTTTTCATATATGATTGTAATGCTCTATTCAAGCAGTCAGGCTGCAAAGCACCCAAGTCTATAGTCCTCCACACATCACATGAAGAATGGTGATGGGATGCCAATAATAGTTTTTTGGTGGGGCCACCACGGGATGTATCTCTCATCTAACCTGTAATCACGTGTAAGTCGCATAGACGAAGTAAATATACAAAAATATGCCAGTATAAAACTCATGCTGACTACCCGCAAGACCTTAGCAATTTTTAAATTATCTGTGTGGCCAGCACAGGTCGCGTTTGCCGGCATCTCTTCTGCATGTATTCTTAATAATGATTTTCTTTTTTTTATTCTTTGGTTTAAAAAGTCCAAACCAACGACTTCTCAGGTCATTCTATATTAACACTGCCCACGAATTACGACCCGGCGGCCACCACCTCTGTCACGTTCGCACTGTAATGCCGTGGTGGAAAATTTTAAAATCTGTAGGGACCACCATGATGGATGTGTCTGATCCATGCCGCTTGTCCGTTTTAAATTTGATTATATTGGCCTCGAAGTTTGGTCAAATTACCCTGAGAATTGCAATGTTCCAGGCCTTCTAACATTTTTTTTTTTTTTTTTTTTTTTTTGATTTTGTTTCATATGAAAATGCCCTTATAATTGGTTCAGAAGTCATACGGTTATGGAGTGAAGAACAAGTTACCTTCTATTTCAACCCCCGAGAAAGTGACATATTGGCTACTCCCCCTGCTGCCAACCAATGGCTGGTGCTCGGTGGTCTGTGAGCCCCCCTACCATGTATGTGTTTCATCCATGCCGCCCATTCTTCTTGTCATGTCATTTTAGGGCTAGGGCCCAAATATCAGCTCGAGTTCCGTAGCCCCACTATGATGTATGTTTTGCATCCATAACTTTTATCCATTGGAAGAAATCACTTTAGGGCAACATCCAAAGTTAAATCTAAAGCTCTAGCACATAAAATAGTGGAGACAGTGATGCTCACCATTAAAAACTTCAGAAGGCTACAAAAGTTTTGGATCAAACTGATATTTGTGTTTTCCCTTATTTCATGTCTTATTTAACTTCTGAATAGGTTGGATTTCAAATAAATATTATGGTCGGCCTAAGGATAGTTTCAAAGGTGGAAATCACTCTCCCCACTGTTTTCTGTGGTAGAGTCCACTACAGCTTTTAATCTGCCTCATTCTTTGGCTATTGCCCAAAAATGATATCTCAAAATGGAGGGAAGGCGTAGATACAACACATACATCATAGTTGGGCTCATAGAACTTGGTGACGTCGTTTCAGTAGCCAAGTCTGCTACTCAACCTCTTAGTATCTAATCCCCCGTGCAGATTGCTTCCCACCCGCCAATCCTAGCCTCGAACGGGCAGCTCCGTGAGCAGGCCCACCGCGATGTATCTGTACATCCAAACCGCCTCTCCCTTTTCTCAGATTATATTAAGCACAGAAACAAAAATAAAGAAGATCTAACGGCGACCAAGCTTATTTGATACTGGTGGCTTCCATAGCCAAAAGGCTACTGAAGTGACGTGGCAAAATGTTATTGGTTGAATACTAACATACTGTTTCTCGCAATGAATGCTCTTTCACCGTAGTTCCGTTATCCTCCGTTTCGGCCACAAACGGATAAACTAGCAGAGTATGATGATCCATACTCCTGCATGTAGAAATTGTTATCACAAGTCACATAAGTAGCTCATCAAAATCCGTCCAATTAGTGGGTCGCACAATAGATGCGCCATAACCCAAATCGAATACTAAATAAAGAATTCTAACTAGATCATTGGTGTGAATTCAAAAGACGGTTGAAAAACTAAAGTAATCAATTTTCCACGTATAAAATGATCCCACAATCTGGGGTTTAATTCGAGAAACAGGTATGGCACGTGCACCATGTCTCATTGTTTATCAGAAACTGGCATCTTATAGCTTCCGCGTGGAAGCCTTGCCATGGTCAGAATTTATTGTCTGTAGTCAGTTAGCTGGAAAGGGGTTGGCTACTCGCCCTGCCACCACCCAATGGCTGGTGTTCGGTGCTCTATGAGCCCCACCATGATGCATGTGTTTCATCCATGCTGTCCATCTATTTTTATAGATCATTTTACGATATTACACGTAAAACGAGGTATATCCAAATCTCAAGTGGACCATATTATAGGAAATAGTGTTGGAGGGACGTCAACCATTAAGAACTTTTTGAGGGTGATAAAAGTATTGGATGAAGCTGATATTTGGTTTTTCCCTTCATCTGGGTATTTATAACCTAATCAACAGATTGGATGTCTGATAAACATTACAGTGGGCCTTAGGAGGATTTAAATGATGGATATCCAATTGCTATTGTTTTCCTATGGTGTGGTCCACCTAAGATTTATATCCCTCTTATTTTTTATTTTCAGAATAAAGCCTAAAATGATCTTAAAAAATGGATGAACGGAATGAATGGAACACATACATCATGGAGAGTACCGACCACCGGCCACTCGGATGGCTTCAGGGAGAGTAGCCAATCCATTCCCCAGTTAACTAAAGTGGATGCTGATTTCGTGGGAAGCCTTTCACGAAGGCTAAGGGAACGGCTGTGAAGGAGCATTCATTGTAAGAAACAGCCCAGCCCATTGGTATCCAACCAATGACATTTTTCCACGTCACTTCAGTAGCCTTAAAAGGCTATTAAAGTATTCGGTATCCAATCCACTCCGCTTTATGTGTGGTCGCTTAAGCGTTGGATCTGCCTCATTTTTTTATTCATACCTTAAAATGATACGAGAGGATTGACGGCTTGGATGTACAGATACATCATGGTGGGCCCGCCCATAGAACTGCCTGTTGGGGGCTAGAGACAAGTGGGGTAGGATGCAATCTGCGTAGATGGAAGAGGATTGGCTGGTGGACCTCATACCAGCCATATAGCTACTGCATTGACGTCAGCAAGTTCTGTGGGTCTGATCATGAGGTATGTGTTATATCCAAACCGTTCATCCATTTGGTGAGCTCGTATTAAGGCTTGATATGAAAAATAAGACAGATCTAACCATCAAGTGGACCACACTGTAAAAACCAGTGGGGGATTGAACATCTACCATTGAAACCCTTTTTGGGGTCATAGAAGTTTTGGATCAATATGAAATTTGTTTTCCCTCTTAATTCAGGTCTTTGTTATCTTATGAATAGATTGGATGGAAAATAAACGTTATGGTGGGCCTATAGCTGCAATACGGAATACGGGTCAAAGGAAATCCAGACGTGTAATACTCTGTTTCTTTTAACAGTGGGTTCAACTGTTGCTGTTGGTATGGCCCACCTGAATTGTGGATAACCCTCATTTTTGGGCACATGCCCTAACCTTGTTGGACAAAACTGATGAACGGTGTGGATTTATCACATCATTTATGTGAGGCCCACTCTTTTAAAAAAAAAGAGTAAAGCAAGTAACGTGCTGACGCACGACACCCACAAAGCAACCCCCCTCTCCTCCACGACTCCCTCTCTTTCCCACTTCTCCGCAGTATGGTTGCCAATGGGAACTAATCCACCATGATTGCCATCATCGGGGTGGGACCCACTCCTCAATCTAAACCGCTCATTAAACTCAGAACTCACCAACTCTCTTGACATCATTTTTTATACCTCATTTTTTCATGCTATCTGGAGGAAACGAGAGAGAAAATCACAAAAGAAAGATTGTGAGAAGAAAAAGAGAGATCAGGAGAAGAGAGAGTTTCCGTGAGGGTTCAATATCGAGTTTAGAGTTGATCAATCCAAGCTAGTACACGTAGGAATCAGCATCAGTTTAGATTATTTTCCTCCCATCACACAATTTTTCCATAACAGGTAGGTGATCATTCCCCATTGAAAAATTCATATCTATTGCCTTATATAATCTAAACATTGAAATATTTTTTTTATTTGAACCAATGCAAATAAATTTTTTTTATTTCTTTTTTCATTTAATATTATATAGTGGTGATAATGAATATTCATTATGTGAATACAGACATTATATCCTTGTGAGTTAGATACATCTTATGTGAACAATTATTTATTTTATGCAATGATTCTTATGGGTGCTCTGTCCTAAGTGATTCCCTAAAAGGATCAGTATACACTGGTGCACTGCTCTGGGCTCTTGTCCCTAAAAGGTTATACCGATGCTCTGCCGAGGGTCATACCCTAAAAGAATCAACACCGGTGCTCTGTCATGGGTCATCTCCTAGAAGGATCAGTACACATGAGTGCTTTGCCCACTCCAAATCTTAACATCTTTAGAAAAGTTATGTTAAACAATTTATTCATTTCATATTCATGAATGCCAAATTATTTACTATGATTTTACATCCAATGTTCGTCTCATTTTGATCAATACGTCGACATTAAATTTGGTAATATCTGTGAGATTTTCTACTCGGGATTGATGTAATTCTATCGAGTTGTCAACTCATTATATTTTAACTGTTTCAGGTTATGAATATTTTGAAGATGCAAGGTACTACTATTAGTATTGGAGCATGAAATGTGGTTAGATGCACATGACATGTCATTCTACATGTAAGACCCGATACCCCAGAAATCTGGTTTGTACACTGGATAGCCGTTGGTTGTAGGTTCATTGGCCCCAAGAATATTTTGACTTGATCATAATGTTGTTCTATTATCGAGCCGCAAGCCGTATTTCAACCCGATGTCCGAATGTTAAGATACGGACTTAAAATTAAACAATCTAAAAAATGACCATTATGTCCTTATTTTAGGTGGGGCTCCGGCAACATCGAGTTTTCAAATCCGTTAGGTCGGAGAGCCTAATCGTTGTGGTCGTAGTCAAGTTACGGAGTTACTGGCAAAAACGGCATGTCAATATGACACCCGGATTGTAAGTTATGTATCGATATGTACATGTATAGTTTAATAAAATAACTCAAATGACCTCGGGTTTTTTTTAAAATCCTTGGAATACTTTTTGTCAAATCACTTACATAACATTTTGTTTATTGCTACCATACGTTTAAACTTCTCAAAATTTTCCTAAACCATCCCATAAACTTTTTTTTAGCTAAAAGCCACTTTAGACCCTTTTTAAGCCCATAAATAGACAAAACCCACTTTCACACATTTCATTTCCAGCACTCTAGCTCTAGTTGGGGAAAAGAATAAGGGAAAAAGGAGAAGAAGAAGAAGAAGAAGAAGAGGTTGAGATCCAATCCTCTACTCATTACAGGTGAGTGCATAGATTAAGAGCACTTATATATGTAAGTTAAGGTTTCCTTCAAAACCCTATCGCTAGATTTTCTGGTTTAAGGTTAGGTTATCGCATAATTTTATTTAGGGTCAAATTCTTACTGGATTTATTGTTGGAATTGCTGTATTAGGGTTAGGTTATCGTTGCATTATCATTTAGGGTTCAATTAGTGCTAGAATTTCTGTATTAAGGTTAGAATATTGCTGGATTTTCGTTTGGGTTATGTTCTCGCTGGATTTAGGTTAGAATATTGTTGGATTTTCATTTGGGTTATGTTCTCACTGGATTTATGTTAGAATATTGTTGGATTTTCGTTTGGGTTATGTTCTCGCTGGATTTAGGTTAGAATATTGCTGGATTTTCGTTTGGGTTATATTCTCGTTGGATTTTTCTGAAGGTTATTGCTGTTTAATTAGTAAGATTATTAATGGAAGGTTGAATGATAGAGATAAGTTAGTTTTGTTTAAATTCATACGAAATATCCTTCATCCTTTTAATGTCGTTACTTCTTGAGAAAGAGCATGCTTGTAGCATGAAGTTTTATAGCAGAATAAATCCCGGATTGGAGTTAGATTGGCTAAGTCATGTGCATATCATATGCATGATTCCTAGTTGTTGTATCATTGTATGCTTGAGAGTGAATGATTCATCTCATGATATGGTGATCATAGTGGATTGTGGTGCGACACACGATGTGTCTATGATAAGTATGTAAACCGTCTAGATACATGATGAGTATGTAAGCCGTCTAGATACATGATGTGTTACATGAGATCCTTATGAGGAACTTAAATGTGGAACTTAAATGTATGAGGAGACCACATCAGGGAGGTCGTCCTGTGCTTGCCTTGAAAACCATGACATATTGTGCTTGTATGTGGGCTTATGCATATGAACATATTTTGTTATAACTTGAGTTGGACACCACACTGGAAATGTGTAATTCGACAGGACATGATTAGAGGGTCCGTGGGTGAAAGTCCCTAAACCCCGATTGGTACCATTGGGAGCGACCAATGCTTAGGCCCAGGTGGAAGAACGAGAGAAGGCCGAAATCTTTGAAATACCAAAGTAGCAGCGACTCCCACCGACGTGTGTCGATTGATTGAGAGGTTTGACCTGACCTGCTTATGGGCAAGCAAAGATAGGTTGTGTGTGACGAGCTCATAAATTGTCCGCTATCGTTTTGCCAGATGACTTATGACTTCTCGCTGTTAGGAAGATAGTGAGGTTCAACACAAGTGGGTTAGCCTAGTTCGGCCCGTGAATTATGTAGTCTCACCTCTGTAGTTGACCACGGTAGAAAAGTCTATACAAGTGAGTAGAAGTCCCACCTCTGTTTTAGACTTTGGTGATCCAATTGGGAAATATGGAAAGTTGTGGAAATGTTGAAAGCGTGTGTATGTTACAAGTGGGTAGAAGTCCCACCTCTGTATATAAAAATGATTTGGAAGCCTGTGCATTCATGTGTATTAAATGAGCATGACATGAAACATGCATTTTCACTGCATACACGCTCTCATTGGGCTTAGTAGCTCAAGCTTTTCTTTCTATTTTTTTTTCAGGTGAGAGTAGGGAGCTACAGGAGTAGAGGTTACAGACTCCAGTTGTCCTTTTTGCTTTGTACATATCAGTGTGTATATTTTTTTTGTAATACCCTGCATATGTACATCAGGTATAGTAAATATGGCGTGGTTTATGTTTTGGTTTTGCCCTGAGGTGTTCAGTTGTACACAGTAATATATATTGCATATTATGAAATTTTGAGAAATGCAACATGTTTGTTGGTTTTATTTTCAGAAATCCTCCTTGTGGAGCCCCGCTTATGGGACTTAGTATGTGCTACTTGAAAGTCCCAAGAATCGGAGTTCTACGGAGGCTGTCAATCAAATTCTGGTGTTTAGTAATCGTGGATTACCAACACTAGATTTAGGGTCGTGACACTACATAGGATAAATTTTATTTTATTTTAGAACTCTGAATGTAGAAATGTTTAGCTTAATTTTCTTACTTCAAGTTAAGTTAAATAATTATGCATTGATGTAATAAAAGAGTATGTAATTAATTATCTTAATATGTGTTTGGATTTTTAAGTTTTGGGTTATGGTGGGAAAAAAAGACATGCATATGAAATTGTCATAATTTATCTATTTATTTTTATTTTTATTTTATATAAGTCACGGGTTTGGAATTCGGGTCTTAGACACCCTATTCGGGTACCCGAATTCTGGGGCGTGACAAGACGCCTTTAAAATAAGATGTAAGGTGATGAGAGATGTCCAACGGCAGTGAAGGACTAAAATCAGTGTATTGCGAATCGTAAGGCCCGTAGCGGCATCGTTCAAGATGCATGAAATGGAAGAGGGAGCAAACACATCGACCAACGCCTCCCCAAGACCGAGTTGCCTAACCCCGCAAGCACTGATCAACGGCCCATCCTGTTAATAAAACTCTAATGTGAATGACATGTGGGATGCCTAAGCATCCGTCGGGACATGGTTTAATACCATCGGGAGCAAGCCGTGGCGTAAGAGTCACAATGATCATATGATCCTAACCCTTTGAATGTGGCTAGTTTGTTACAAGTGTCCATTTTTTATTAGCCATAAATCAAGATTATAAATCGCATGGTTAGAATCATTCAACCAAGCACTTTGGAATCATAACTAATACAAAGAGAGAACTATCAAATAGATGTTTCAAGATGATGTTTGGACCTATTTTATCTCTGCTTAATCTTGACCATCAATTTTCTGTGCTATTGATCAGATGCTTAGGCCCTTTGTATGAATGAATGGATGGTTTAAATCTGATGATGGGTCATCCCATGTGTCATTTACGAGTTTTGGGGACGTTGCTAACATGTATGAGAAATGCTTGGATGATAAGCCTGCCCAGTGAATAACTTCCAAATGTCCCACGCACATTATAGGTTGGAAGTTACCTGCTATGAACTGTTGAAAATGTACTTCATGTTTTGTGTTGATGACATTTAGTTATGGGCCCAAAAATCAGGTCAATGTATATGCCATTCCATCTTGAGGGTAGATTGTTTGTTTCGTTCTTCCAAATGTGTGTTTCTGTGCATGTGTGACCCACTTGATTAACAGATGCATTGGGAACATTTAAGTTGGAGGGTCTCAAGTCCAACCACTAATACTGTAAGCTACTGTCCAGTGTCCACCCAACAGATTCCAACATCTAACACCCTGTGCAAAAATCAGCCATGCATATCCACCTATTGAGTTCAAAACTCTTTATATTTTGGTATTTATAAATGGCTAAACATTGTTTTCTATGGTGTGGCCCACCTGATGAGTAGATAGTGCTGATTTTTGCATGGGCTAATCCTCACAGTTGAGCTATGGTCCAAAATAATCTCCCACAACCAATGATCTTAACCATTTGGATTGAGGCCCATATTCTAGGAAACAGTGGTAATTGAACACCCCACCATTGCAAACTTTTTAGGGTGCACATTAATGTTTCTGTAGTTTTTGTTTATCTGATGATAAGGTCATGTAACCCTAGATGAAGGGAAGCAACAAATATCAGCTTGATCCAAAACTTTTGTGGCCAATTAATATTCAATCACAGTTGTTTCCAATGGTATGGTCCACCTGATAATTGTATTCATTCATTTTTGGGATAATACATTTGAAAAAATCAATAAAGGGTGCGAATACAGAATATGCACATCAAGGAGGGCACCACGGTATGGGTCACACTATCTTAGGTGAGGCCAGGGTCTCACCTAATCTCCTCCCTCCTCGAGATGGCAATCGTGATGTGAAACAACTCTCATTGGGACACTCACCCTTTATTTTTGTGAGCTCCATCATGATGTGTATTTAAGATCCAATCCAACCATTATATATATAATTCTAATTTATGTCCATGACCAAAAAATTAGGATGAACCGGGATTCAAGTGGTGTCTTACACAAGTGGCATGTCTGGAAAAAGAGGATATTGTACCACAAGTAGAGGTGTACAATAGTTGAACCGAGTCGAGTTGGGCACAGCTCAGACTCAGCTCAGCCACTTGCTGACCCCAGCTCGAACTCGGCTTGTCTCGGTCTTCGAGCATGACTGGCCGACTCGGCTTGGCTCGATCAGCAGTTCGAGCTGAGTTTGAGTCAAGATCGAGCTAAGTTCGCCTGTGTAACATTTTCACAAACACATGGATTGCACCTTCAAAATCTCACTGAATGTAAAACAAAAGCAGTGGTTTTATAGGTATTTAATCAAACACCTTCTAAGCAACATAAAAATCAAGAAAAAAAAAGGGTATTTGTTTTATACACATACCTTCCTTGCCACCAGCCATACTTCATTGAGTCATTTCATCAAACACTTGATGAGCAACATCAATATCAAAGTAACCAAGTCACCGAATTGGTTCGATCTGAGTTCGATTCGAGCTGGGTTCAATCCGAGTCAAGTTGAGCTCGGGCAAGCTCGAACTCGGTTCAAAAATTTTTCGAGCTCAAAAAATTTGCTCGACTCAGCTCGAACTCAGTTTCAAACCGAGTCCAATCGAGCTTTTTCGAGTTTAGTTGAGTGAGCTAATTGAGCTAACTTGGTTCGTGTACAACCCTAACCACAAGCAGTGGTACAGATCCAAGGGTCAAGTGGACCAAATAGCACGGATTTAACGCCCACCCTTAAAATTTTCCTAGGATTGGCAGAAGTTTGGATAAGGTGATCATACACTGCATGGTTTTCCCTGCCTAACACTTCTGCAGCTATGATGAAAAGGCCCGGAGAGAGAGGATCGCCTTGGCGGAGGCCCTAGGCAGACTTGAAAAAGCTGGCAGGTTCTCCATTGATGAGGATAGAGAACCATGAGTTATTCCAACAATCAGCTTAACTCGGCTCGAACTCAGTTTTGAATCAAGTCGAATCAAGCTTTTTCGAGTCGAGTCGAGCGAGTTAGCCAAGCTAACTCGGTTCGTGTACAGCTCTACGTACTCTTGTCAAAAAAATCCTAAGGAGGCAAAAGTACCTCAACTTATGATAACCATACTATCTTTCCCGGTAACAAACCACTTGATTATGACATCCTTTCCATGAAAATGATAGGACACACCGTGAGGATAATTTAAAAAAAAAAAATAAAAATCAGGCTGATCAAATCCCTGATTAGCTTAAAGTTCGGATAAGGTGATCATACATGGGATTGGTAGGAGTTTGGATAAGGTGATCATACATCGTATGGTTTCCCTTTATCCACATCCATGTGACCTTCATGAACAGTTGGATGGTGAATAAACATGATGGTGATGGGATTTTTTGTCCCGTGCTCGACCGGTCATGAGCCTCGCTCGACCAATCGAGGGTTGGTCCATGACCAGTAGTGGAGTCGAGTCGTGGCACGACTTAAAGTCCAACGACTATGGACTATTTTTCTCCGGGGTGTTCGACCAGTCGAAGGTGAATCTCGACTGGTCGTGGGTGGCGCTCGACCGGTCGTGGACTCGGTACGACCAGTCGAGATTACACAGATTCGTTTCGCGATTTTGCGCGGATTTCGTGTCGTAAGTCCTTTCGCAACTAGGATGCGGAAATGAGTTTCCTAAAACCTTAAATAGGAGGTACCTAGGGCTTTCTAAGCATAACAAGAGGGTTTCCTAAAGCTTTACAAGAGATTTGCTAAAGAATTTAGGGCTATCAAAGGAGTGAGAGAGAGAGAGAGAAAGTTTATAGAAGGGAGATTATGCTCGTGGAGGTTATCTACTGCTCAATGAATATCTCAGCGTCTCTATGTCCGTGTAATCAGTTAGATCTCTCCATTTTCTTTGTTTCTCTTATTGTTTATCCACTCCTGCATGAGTGAAGAAGGTTGTAATGTTCTACTTCATAGTGGATTGTTGATCTGGACGAGGTCCCATGGTTTTTACCTCTTTGAGGATTTTCCACGTAAAAATCTCTTGTGTGGTATGGTTTATGCTTTGATTGTTTTTCATTGCATTATAATTCCATAATTCTGGTTTGTTTTGGGAGGCTAGATCCTAAGGTTTTGTGCAAGGCCTCCAACAAAGTGGTATCAGAGCTAAGTTCATTAAACGGGTAGGATTGGTTTGGAATTATGGAAGGCGGCTCATCAAGGATGATCAGCCTCAATGGTTCTAACTGGACCATATGGAAGGCTAAGATGGAGGACTTGCTTTATTGCAATGACCTATATTCTCTAATTTTAGGCATATCAGCAAAATCCAAAGATATGTCTGATGATGATTGGAAGAAGATGGACCGAAAGGCAATGGGGTTTATTAGACAATGGTTGGACGATATCATATTCCACCATGTGTCTACGGAAACCTCAGCTGCTAGCCTATGACTAAAATTAGAAGGGCTGTATGAGAGGAAGACAGTTGGTAATAAAAAATTTTTGATAAGGCGACTTGTGAATCTCAAGTTTAAGGATGGTGGTTCTATGGCCGAGCACATGAATGAGGTCAGTAATATAGTGAACCGACTCTCCTCTATGAAGATGGTCCTGGATGATGAATTGCAGGCTTTGCTATTGCTTAGTTTATTGCCTGACAGTTGGAAGACATTGATGGTGTTTCTAAGTAACTCCGCACCAGACAGAAAGATATCCATGGAACAGGTAACCAATTGTCTTTTCAATGAGGAGACAAGGAAGAATTCTCAGGGGTCTACTCAGCAAGAGGCCCTTATGACACAGGAACGGGGGAGAGGAAAGAATAGAAAGGGTGGAAAGGCCCGAGATAAATCAAGAGGCAAGTTGAGTAACAGAAAAGATGTTGAATGCTGAAATTGTAGAAAGAAGGGTTACTATAAACATGAATGTCATAAGGCTAAAAATGACAAGAAAGGAAAAGGGAAGGAAGATGAATCAGATTTCACTGCGGTCACCTCAGATGGCGATGTTGTAGTTATTCTTTCAGCAGATCATGATGTATGTCTCACGGCTACGAGTCAGGACACCGACTGGGTGATAGACTCGGGAGTTTCTTTTCATGCGACTCCACACAGAGACTTCTTCATAAGCTACAAGTCAGGTGACTATGAGACCGCGAAGATGGGAAATTCTGTCTTATCGAAGATCGTAGGAGTCGGTGATATTTGCGTGAAGACCGATGTGGGCTGCACATTGGTTCTCAGGGATGTGAGGCATATCCCAAACGTTCGCCTCAACTTAATGTCAACGGGAAGGTTAAATGATGATGGCTATGAAAGCCGGTTTGCTGGTGGGCGACGGAAGCTCATCAAAGGTTCGTTGATCGTGACCGGAGGAAAGAAGTGTTGCACCCTTTACAAGGCAAGTGTCAGTGTGTGCAAAGGTGGGTTGAACGCAGCGGAAGATTCAGTTATTGACATATGGCACAGGCGTTTAGGCCACATGAGTGAAAAAGGGCTTTAGGTACTAGCAAAGAAGCGGCTCCTTCCAGACATGACAGGTACACCTCTCAAAACCTGTATTAACTATTTATCAGGGAAACAGCATAGAGTTTCAGTTATTAAATCTGTTTCTCATGTTAATAAAGTGCATGCATTAGATTTGGTTTATTCTGATGTTTGTGGTCCTATGAGGACAAAAACCTTGGGTGGGGCATTGTATTTTATTACTTTTATAGATGATGCATATAGGAGGGTTTGGGTTTATGCTTTGAAATCCAAGGACGAGGTCTTTGGTGTGTTTAAATTGTTTCATGCTATGGTCGAGAGAGAGACAGGTAGATTATTGAAGTGCATCTGCACTGACAATGGTGGTGAATACATTAGCGACTTTCATGAGTACTGTAAGTCCCTGGGTATACGGCATGAACAGACGATTCCCAAGACCCTCCAGCATAATGGTGTAGCTGAGCGAATGAATCGCACCATTGTTGAAAGAATCAGATGCATGTTATCCCATGCGAAATTGCCTAAGACGTTCTGGGGAGAAGCAATGCACATGGCAGTATATTTGATAAACATGTCTCCATCAGCCCCGTTGAATGGAGAAGTGCCTGAGAAGGTGTGCACTGGACATGATCCATCATACAATCATCTTAGGTTGTTTGAATGCAGGGTATCCATTCACGTACCAAAGGACGAGAAGTTCAAGCTCAATATGAAGATCAGGCAGTGTGTGTTCTTGGGGTACAGTGATGAAAAATTCAGTTACAGATTGTAGGATCCGACCGAGAGGAAGCTCGTCAGGAGCAGAGATCATGTGGTTTTCTTTGAAGATCAGTGTATAGAAGACATTGGTAAGCTAGAGAAGAACCAGCCTAGTTCATGTGAGCTAGAGGATATAAATCTGGTTATTCCTCCAGTGGTGCCTGATGACGGGGGAGTACAGCAAGGTGTAGAGGATGAGGGAGTTCCTATAGAAGATGGACCGGGGGAGCAGCCCTCACTTGATCCACTTGTTGAGCCACGGGTGAGGAGGTCATCTAGGGATAGACAGTCGTTCAAAAGGTACTCGCCACATGAGTACATTATGCTGACTGATGGGGGAGAGCCAGAAAATTATTCTTAGGCCCTAGCCGACGAGCATAAGGGGGATTGGTTGAAAGCTATGCAAGAGGAGATGAAATTTTTGCATAAGAACCACACCAATGATATGGTGAAACTGCCTAAGGACAAGAAAGCTATGAGCAACAAGTGGGTGTTTAGAAAGAAGATTGAGCAGAAGAATTCACAGACAAGGTTCAAGGCCAGACTTGTGGTGAAAGGGTTCGGTCAGAGGAAAGGTATAGACTTCGAGGAGATATTCTCACCAGTGGTGAAGATATATCCATACGGGTGTTGCTTGGGTTGGCGGCTAGCATGGATCTGGAGATAGAGCAGTTAGATGTTAAAATTACCTTCCTCCATAGTAACCTAGAAGAAGAGATCTAAATGCACCAACCAGAGGGGTTCGAAGTCAAGGGCAAAGAGCATATGGTGTGTAGGTTAAGGAAGAGCTTGTTCGGGCTAAAACAAGCTCCACGGTAATAGTACAAGAAGTTCGACTCGTTTATGTTGAAGCATGGGTATGACAGAACGGAGTCGGACCACTGTGTGTTCACGCGCAAGTTCTCAGATGGTGATTTCTTAGTTCTGTTGTTATATGTTGATGACATGCTCATCATGGGAAAAGACATTAAGAAGATTGACAGGTTGAAGCAAGAGTTGGTCAAGTCTTTTGCGATGAAAGATTTGGGTCTGGCTAAACAAATCCTAGGAATGGAGATAACTCGTGACAGAAGCAGCAGGAAGCTTTGGTTGTCACAAGAGCAGTATATTGAGAAAGTCCTAGAGCGATTCAATATAAATGCAACGAAGCCGGTCAGTACTCCACTAGATGGTCACTTCATATTGAGCGACAGGCAGTGTCCCAAGACGAAGACAGAGGTGAAAGAGATGCAGAAGATACCCTACGCGTCAACTGTATGAAGTTTAATGTATGCTATGGTGCGTACACGCCCAGACATAGCATATGCGGTTGGTGTTGTGAGCCGGTATCTTCCCAATCCTGGCAAAGAGCATTGGGCAGTGGTGAAATGGATACTGCGGTATCTAAGAGGCTCATCCAAGTTGAGCCTATGATATGGTGACGGTAAACCTGTGTTAGAGGGCTACACAGATGTCGATATGGCAGGTGACATAGATTCCAGGAAGTCTACATCGGGGTTCATGTTCACGTTTGAAGGGGGAGCGGTTTCTTGGCATAGCAAGCTACAGAAGGTCGTAGCATTGTCGACGATAGAGGCCGAGTACATTGCAGTCACAGAGACATGTAAAGAGATGCTTTGGATGAAGAGGTTCCTACAGGAGCTTAGCCTGAAGCAGGAAGAGTACGTGGTCTATTGCGATAGTCAAAGTGTTATACACTTGAGAGCAAGAATCTAAGTCAGCATTCCAAGTCGAAGCACATAGAGATTCGATATCACTAGATCAGGGATACTTTGGAACTGAAGGTGTTACAACTTGAGAAGGTCCACACGGACGATAATGGGTCAGACATGATAACCAAGGCTTTGCTCAAGGGCAAGTTTGAGGTTTGTAGAAATCAGGTTGGCTTGAAGAAGGTGGATCCCTCTCGGGACAAAAATGAAGAGATTTGATGGGATTTGTTGTCCCGTGCTCCACAGGTCGTGAACCTCGCTCGACCGGTCGTGGAGTCGAGTCATGGCACGACTCAAAGTCCAGCGACTGTGGACTATTTTTCTCCGGGGTGATCGACCAGTCGAAGGAGGATCTCGACCGGTCGTGGGTGGCGCTCGATCAGTCGTGGACTCGGTACGACCAGTCAAGGTTACGCAGATTCGTTCCGCGATTTTGTGCGGATTTCGTGTCGTAAATCCTTTCGCAACTAGGATGCAAAAAGGAGTTTTCTAAAACCTTAAATAAGAGGCACCTAGGGCTTTCTAGGAATAACAAGAGGGTTTCCTAACGCTTTACAAAGGATTTGCTAAAGGGTTTAGGGCTATCAAAGGTGAGAGAGAGAAGAAAAGAGAGAGAGAGAGAGAGAGAGAGAGAGAGAGAGAGAGGAAGCTTATAAAAGGGAGATTATACTCGTGGAGGTTATCTACTGCGCAATCAATATCTCAGCGCTTCTATGTCCTCGTAATCGGTGAGATCTCTCCGTTTTCTTTGTTTCTCTTATTGTTTATCCACTCTTGCGTGAGTGAAGAAGGTTGTAACGTTCTACTTCATAGTGGATTGTTGATCTGAACGAGGTCCCGTGGTTTTTACCTCTTTGAGGGTTTTCCACGTAAAAATCTCTTGTGTAGTGTGGTTTATGCTTTGAATGTTTTTCATTGCATTATTATTTCATAATTCTGGTTTGTTTTGGGAGGCTAGATCCTAAGATTTTGTGCAAGGCTCCCAACATATGGTGGGCCCAGTAAAGACCTCCGTCTTTATCACTGCTGCTTTGGGTGGGGTTGCATTAGTATAGAGCCATTGCCTGGACCGAGTCTATCCGAAGGGAGAAAATCGGATGTGAATTGCATCTTGTGAGGGGCTGGACTTGGTCTTGGTAGGGGTTTTGTGAGGCCCATTGTGATGTATGTATCTTATCCGTGCCATTCATTCAATTTGATAGATCATTTTATAGCACAAGCCGAAAAAGGAGGCAGATCCAATGCTCAAGTGGACCACACCACAAGAAGTAGTGATGATAAAGATGCCACCGTTTAAATGTTCTTGGGACCCACCGTGATGTTTATTTGCGAAGCGGTGATAATGGTGCCAGCGTTTAAACGCTCTTGGGATTCACCGTGATGTTTGTATGACATCCAGCAGCCTGTTGATAAGGTCACATGGACCTGGAAGAAGGAAAATTCCAATATCAGCTTCATCAAAACTTCTGCGGCTCCCAAAAAGTTTTTAAACGCAAATGCACGGATGGCATGGATAAAACACATTCATCACGGTGGGCTCCACAGAGTCCCTGCTACTGGCAGGTGCAATACGGAATCCGGGTCAAAGATGTGAGGTGATGAGAAATGCCCACTGGCAGCAAGGATTAAAATCAGTGTATCGGGGAATTGTAAGGCCTATAGCCGCATCGTTGAAGATGGATGATGATATACATGAAACAGAAATAGAAGAGGGAGCGAACACATCGACCAACGCCTCCCCGAGACCGAGATGCCTAACTACAGGTAGGCAAGCACTAGCCGATTCCATCATGGAATCGGTCAACGCATCCGTTTCCAAGCTCAGAAGTGGAGATCCACCCACCATCTACATAGTCCCACAAACAATCCGGCGAGTAAACGAGGTTGCTTATGAGCCTAAGATGGTGTCGATCGGCCCATACCATCACGGGAAGGAGAGGCTACAAGGCATGGAAGAGCACAAATTGTTGTATCTACATTCGTTCCTCTCCCGCAATCCCGACCATCTGTTGGTGGACTACCTCGAGGCGATTGAGGAATTGAAGGATAAACCGCGAAGTTGCTACTCCGAGAAAGTGGGCCCACTTATGGGCAACGAGAACTTTGTGAAAATGATGGTGCTCGATGCTTGCTTCATTGTCGAGATCTTTCTCAGGTTCTATCCGAGATACCGTAAAAGGAAGTTGATCAGACAACAACGGGAGGAGCTCAAGCAAAACGAGGAGGATCTCGGTCTTATTTCTGCAATGAAGAAGTTCTTTTTCCATTCATATGGCTTCGAAAACCCGATACTTTGTAGGATTGGGATGGTGTACCTTATAGGGTGTGATATGCTCCTCCTTGAAAATCAAATTCTATTCTTCCTTCTGCAGCATATTTTCAAAATGGCTTGCCCAGTGAAAGTACCACATTTACTTGAGAAGATAGCCCTTGATTTCTTCGAATCTCGATCCATGCCTTGGAATGAGAAAATCGAGATGAATGATTCCTACTATCATCTGCTCCATTTGTTCCACTCGCATTTGTTACCAACCCCAACTAATAGCAAGGAGGAGCCCAACCATTCGTGCATTCCTAAAATCAACCTCAAGCCCAACCTTTCGTGCATTCCTAAAATCAAGCTCAAGCCCAACCTTTCGTGTATTCCTAAAATCAAGCTCAAGCCCAACCTTTCGTGCAATCCTAAAATCAAGCTCAAGCCCAACCTTCGGTGCAATCCTAAAATCAAATCCGTCCTCAATAAGTACTTGAAGAATCTACTCCCATGTTCAAATGAGGCCCCGTTGCCTATTACTGAACCGCGCGAGATGATCCCTTGCGCGACTGACCTCCACCTTGCGGGGGTCAAGTTCAAGAAGAATGAGAAATCGAATAACATCTTGAACGTGAAATTTAGCCACGGGGTGTTGGAAATCACGCCCTTCATGATAGATGACCACAGCGATACTGTCTTTCGGAACCTCATAGCATTCGAACAATGCTGCCTACAAGCAGAATTCCACGTTTTCACGACTTACCTTGTGTTCATGGATTGCCTTGTCAATACGTCCAAGGATGTGGCGCTGCTCCATCACAATGGGATCATAGATAATGTACTGGGAAGCGATGATGAAGTGGCCTATCTATTCAACCGGCTCTGCATTGGGATATTCCATAATTTCAAGGGAAGCTATCTTTCGGATGTAAAAGACAATCTGCAAAAACATTGCGAGAACAAATGGAACATGTGGCGGGCGAGCTTGAAGCGCGATTATTTCACCAATCCATGGTCTTTCATTTCTTTGATCGCAGCTTCCATCCTCCTCCTGATCACCATCACCCAAACGTTCTTCACAGTCTTTCCTTATTACCGGCCGCGGTCCTAGTTCTTGATCATCATGTTTTAATGGTTTAGAATATTTTGATTTTTCTCACTTGTGTTTCTCTACTTGTGTGTGAAAACCATTACTGTATAATATAAATCTATCTTCATTTTCTTTTAATTATGGTAACTCATCCCCAGTCGTTCAAGTTCAGTCAACTGTACTGATCCCTGTCAGGATCAAATTGACTCACATCAGTTGCATATGACTCAGACGAGTCCCCTATCATGACTACCAATTGTTAAAGTCCCTTCATATACATTGATACGCCATCTCTTGAAGCCTTAAGCTTCTAGAGAAAGTGGTGATTTGACATAGTTACCGACTTTTACATTAAGTGGTTGTTTGATTTAGTCTTAGTTCAAGTTTCAGAAGCAGCAAATATACCTTGATGTTATATTCTCCCATTAAAGGCTAGGAAAATAAAGTCCGGCCAAAGGAATAGGAAACCAATGTTGGGAAGCAAATATAAATTCAATCAAATAATGCCAAATCAAACACAAATAAATCACATAGAGAACATACAAATTTTACATTAAAAAAAATCCTCACGGGAAAAAACCATGACACAAAGCGTTAAACAATGTACTATGAAAATGATATTATATATAAGAGATGGGATGGACTCACTGATCTAAATAACTCAAATTATTTTCCAAAACCTTAATTAGCTTTGTTCTGGAACACCTTAGAAATATATTAACATTCACTTAGGATACCGTAATTCCGATTATAGCTGATATATATATATATATATATATATATATATATATATATATATATATATATATATATATATATATATATATATATATATATATATATATATACTATCACAACCTGCATTAGAAACAAATGTATGTGCCTTACATCCATGATGTTCATTTGTCTTGACAGATCATTTTATATATTGCACGATCCCAAAATGAAGTAGATCCAAATTTTAGGCAAAGCACACTGCACCAAAACCATGGTGATTGACCATTAAAAACTTTTGTGTGCTACATAAGTTTTGGATCAAGTTGATGTTTGTGCGGTCCTCTCATCCAGGTCTTTGATATGTTATCAATGGGCAGATGGCAAATAAAACATTCCGATGACCCCTAATAAGTTTTTTTAAGGAGGGTTTTCAACCATCACATTTTCTTGTGGTGTGGTCCGCCTAAGATTTTGATTTACTTCATCTTTTATATATATCATGTCTTAAAATGATCTTGAAAAATGGATATTTTGACCAAGGTGATTACCAAAGAGAAACTGAAGTCATGCTTAGTTTCTATTAGTCTTCAAGTTTGAAGACCCGAAGGAAATTCACATTGAGTTCCATACATTGGCATGGGCTTTTATAAATTCACCATTCTCACCGGGAGATCACCTATAATTAGTCTTCAAGTACGACATTGTTAGGATCCATGGAACTTGACCATCAGAGGTGTATTGTTCATCCATGCATCACTTTTGCGGGTCAAGCTCAGCTCACTCAAAGGGAAATTTCATAATTTCACGTGGAATTTTATATGAACCTTAGTTCATTTGAGTTAAGATATATATATTCTATAGTGAGACAAATAGTCATCGTTATATTGAGAGCCGCTTCTTTATTTTTTGCCTTTGAGTATAGTGAATAGGTGTAAATATGTGGATATACTAAAAGATAACCATGTAAATCGTTGTATTGTAGTTTGTCTTTTTTCACTTTCTTTTAATTCTGATATTGTTGTGTGTGTTTGAGAATGAATTTCTTCTCCAAACAAGATGGATGACATAATATAAGGCAGCTACATCACGGTGAGCCCCCCAATCAGGGATTTACTAACCTTAGTGGATCTAGGATCCATCGAAAGCCTTGCCCATATACAAGATTATTGCCAATGGTCAATCTTATAGCTGTACACGAGTCGAACTGAGTCGAGCTTGGCCCAACTCGGCTTGGCTTGACCAGTAGCTAACCCCAGCTCGAACTCAACTCTGCTCGGTCCTCAAGTCTGACTGGCTAGCTCGGCTTGGTTTGGTCAACAGTTCGAGCCAAGTTCGAGCCTATGCAACATTTTCTCCAACACGTAAAGGGCATGTTTAAATTTTCACATAATGCAAAACAGCTGGGTTGGGTCAGTTGGGTCGGTGGCTGGGTTGAATTGGGTGTGGGTTGGGTCAAGTATAGCTTAGGTCAAGTTGGAAGTAGGCTCGACTCGACTCGAGGTAAGCTCGCCTCGTCTTGATCCACCAGCTCGCCTCGAGCTTGACTCAAAAGGTTTGGCAAACAAGACAAGTTCCAATGGTAAGCTCGTAGCCGCGAGCTCGAGGAGAGCATGGCAAAGTCAAGTCAAGCTTGGCCCACCTCGACTCGAATCAGCTCAATTTACAACCCTACTTGCTGAGCCCCTACCAAGACCAAAACCCGCCCCTCCAAAGATGCAATCCACATCCGATTTTCTCCCTCCTTGTTGAACTTGGTCCAAGCAAGGGCTAATGCAACCCCGCCTAAAGCAGTAGTGATAAAGATGGCCATCACTGGGGCTTTCTTGGGCCCACCATGATGTTTATTTGCCAATCCAACTATTCATGAAAGTCACATCGACATAGATAATGGAAAAAACAGACAAATATGATCAGCTTATCCAAGGGTGGGCGTTTAATCCCTGCTATTTGGTTGACTTTTTTTTTTTTAACAACTAGGAAATTCATTGAAAGGAAGGAAGGAGAATCAACAAAGATGAAAGAAACAAAAGGAAAGCAACAAAATAAAGGAAAGAGGGGCACTGCTGCTGAGATAGCAGACCGGCCCTAAAAACCTACAAAACTAAAGCCAAAAGACCTAAGATCCTTTACATTAGAGGGCCATTCAATTACTAGCCTTTTAGCCCTAGAACCGACCACTGAAACAGACGAAGAGGACGTTGTTAAAACAGCTATGATTCCTTTCCTCCCAGACGGTCCACCAGATTGCAATTATGGCAGTGGTACAGTATCCTCCTTTTATGGACATGCCACTTGGGTAATACATCAGTATCATGTTAATAATAGGGCCATCATGAGGGTCGCCTGAGACAAAAAGTCAGGTATTACCGTGAATCAGGTAGGCCACACTGTTGTAATCCATGGATGGCCAACACTGTCTATGCATACACATCTGACCCACTCAGGGATTTGATCAGCCTTATTTTATTTTTTTAAAAGAAAATTATCCTCATAGTGGGACCTAGCATTTTCATGGCAAGGATGTGGTTACTGCTAGTTGGAGTACTTTTGTCCGTATGGTTTTTTTTTTTTTTGGCAAGCGTACGTTGTTCGGTGCAGGGGACCATCATAGTACAAGCGGCTTATTTTATAGGGAGGCGTATTGCGTACTGAGTAATCTCTGCGCGGCACCATAATTTATGTATTTTATCCACCCCGTCCATCTATTTAAAAAGATAATTTTAGTTCTCGATCCCAAAAATTAAGCATATCCAAAACTTAAGTAGAGCACACCATAGGAAACAGTATAAATTGAACATCTATAGTAGAAATATTATTGGGGCCAAAAAAAAAATGTATCAAACTGATATTTGTGTTTTCCCTTCATCCATGTTGATCCGTGTGATCTGATGAATATATTTGATGACAAATAAACATTAATGCGGTTAAAGGTGGGCGTTCAATCCCCATCGTGTGGTGCACTTGAGCTTGAATCTTCATCGTTTTTTAATTCATATCGTAAGATGATCAATAAAAAATAATAATAATAAAATAAAAATAGACATACGGCATGTATAAAACACATAGGGCCCTACGGAGCCCCTTCTACTTGCAGGGAAGCGGATTGCGTAGTGAGTAAACTCTGTGAGGTCCACCATAATTTATGTATTTTATCCGCTCGGTCCATCCATTTTACCACATAATTTTACAGCTTGAGCTCAAAAATGAAGCATAAGAAATGTTCAAATTGACCACACCATGGGAAACAGTTGAATTGAACGTCTACCATTGAAAAAATCTTGAGGGCCACGGATGTTTTGGATCAAGCTTATATTTGTGTTTTCCCTTCATCATGTCTATATGATCTTATGAACAGGTTGGATGACAAATAAATATCACCGTGGGGCCTAAAAAGGTTTCAACGGTGGAAATCATTATCCTTTATCCCCACTGTTTCCTGTGGTATGATCCACATGATTTTTGGATATGCTTCAATTTTGGACTCAACCCCTTAAATTAGATGTTAAACCACATATATTCAAGATGGGGAAAACGTAACACGATCCTATGTACATGTGAGGCCTGTGGCTCACATATTAAAACCATTGAAATAATGGACCTTGTACAATTTATTCACATCCCAAAGTTGCTGCAATTGCTTGGTTTTCAGTTTTTTGGTCGTTAGCGATCCAAGGACGATTGATATGATGGTCCTCAAACGTGGATGGCCCATGCACCAATTGCAGATCTTGTAGGCTCACAATTGAAGGGTCATGATCTTCTGATTAGTGTTAGTCAAGGATCCTTCTCCTCCAGTAAATATGTTTCCGATTTATTATGAAACTAGTGGGACCCCACAGATATCGACCGGGAAAATAAATAGGATCACATGCAAATATCAGGCCTGGACCCCACAGATATGCTGTCCTTAATATAGATCTAACCGTTCATCATGGTGGTCACTTCAACTGATATGCCATGAACAACCAGGATCGGTCTGATTCTGTGTTTTTTATTTTTATTTTTGATAGTGGCCGATCAACAATAATTGCCAATGAGATGACCAGTCCAGATCACCAAACCAAGTTGTAGCTGTCCAGTTATGGAGGGACCATGATAAATACAAGATCGTGTGTGGTGCAAGAACTTGTAAGCAGCAAACCTCTCACCAATTCAGACTGTTTATCTGGTGGGCCCTTCACGATCCTCCACGTGGCCATCCTTTTGATGGCCTACAAAATGATGATAGAAGTAATCTTCAAAAGAAAAAAAGAAAAAAAAAACGCTACATTCCACATGCACCAGATATCTAGCATGAGGCCCGCCAGAAAAACATATCTGGAACACTGAAAGGTGGGCCTCAACTGTACAGGTTAAACACTGTATCATACCTCCTACATAAATTACAAACCATTAATCTCAGGAAATCTGCCCAAAGAAATCTCAAAAAGGAGCCAATCATTTACCTCCAAAAAAAAAAATCAAAACTATATTTTCCAAAATCCGCCTGGTACAAGAGCTTCAAGTCTGGCTGTGAATGTTTCGGTGCAGCAAAAGATTGCAGATGACAAAGTGCTACACAATGTAAAAAAAATTTTTATGCCGCATCTGATGTAGCAGTCTCAAAAGATGGAAGATCACAGGAGGAAGGAGAGAAGCTGTGAAGAAGAGACGTGGTAGGAGGTGGCCAGAAGATGAGGTTATTGATGACGATTGAGGTGGCCAGTCAACCAACAGGTGGGCCAAATGTACAAAAACAATGGACAGTCTCAAAAGCCTTGCAAGTTTTATAGGGTCATAAATTACCTTTTTTGTACATTGGATGCCTGATAGTTGAGAGTGCGGAGATTTTGGCCAAGTATCCATTCAGGTGGGTGGCACTTGATACAAAGCGCAGATGAGATGACCTTACCCTACGGGTGTTGCATTATGATGAGGGGTTTTTAACTCAGAATTGGTTTTTGCATTGTGATGATGGATTTTTAACTAGAACTGGTTTCTGTTGTAGTTTCGGTAAACAAAGGGATTGTTGTCTAGTACTGAATGGTACATGGTTAAGAACCTAGCCAATATCCCTGATGGAACATGTTAAGCTAGGCTCTTTAAACCGTTGGGCCTGTTACATTCCACCACGCACCGCAGCTGATGTCTGCAGCAGCCCACTCTGTGGCAGCACTCACTCTGGCCTCTTTTCAAAAGGCATGGTGGCTGAACTCTGGTTAACAGGTAGCCCTTTCTAATTGGTGGTTGCACTCTAGTTGTCTAGGTAGCCCTTTCCATGCCATGACGGCTTTCACTCTGGTCCAGGTCGCCCTTTCCAAGGGCTGGCTGGCCCTTCCGTGACTCGAACATAGGACGTGATGTTGGCTCTGATACCATTTGTTAATAACCTAACCAATATGCCAAAAGCCCTAGGACTGATGGAATGCGTCAAGCTAGACTCTTTAAACTGTTGGGATCGTAATGCATAAAAAAATGATGGTTGACTAGTACTAAACAAGGAGATGGTTGTATAGAACTGTTGTAGTTTCTTAGAGCTAGTAATTCAATGATCCAAACTATTTATATAATAGGCCATAAAAAATCCCGTTGACTGGAAGGGATCCTAAATTCCTAATCCTTCAATTGGCTTCCAAGAGACATCCAAGAAGCCAACCAATGAACAGTTAGGACATTCCTAATCCTCAATGTTTCTTTTCCTATTCCTAAAACAGTGATGGTTCCTTTCTAATCAAATTGACCAAATCCCAGCTTACAAACAAAGACGCCAAACCTTCTTCCCAACCTTTCCTTTACCCCTGCCTTGCCACGACATGAGAAGAGGCTCGATAGAGCCCAGCAAGACCCACTGAAGGTCAATCAAGATGAAGAAACTTTCCCATAACTTCCTTGCCAATGAACAGTGCAAGAAAAGATGATTTACCAACTCCTCATCTTGATAGCATATAAGATGCATCCAGTAAAATCATAAGCCTCTTGTGAAGATAGTCTACTGTGAGCACTTTATTTCTTCCCGCTCACCAAGCTAGCGCTGCCACCTTTGGAGAAGCCCCATAACTGCATACAAAAGCTTTGTGACTTGTGCCATTAACCATTGATTCACCACTGCTCAGGTGGTAGAAAGATTTTACTAAAAACTTGCCAGACTTGTCATGTAACCATCACAACGAATCCCTTTTGGAGACTAAGGGGGCATTTGGATCATAAGTTACTTAAGATAAGTGATCAGCTACTTATGCCTCAAGTAGCTTATCTTGGTTTCTACTTATTACGCAGACATGTTTGGTAAATAACATACTTATTCCTCTCTTTCATCTTTCCCGATAACTCTCTTCAGCAACTTATGAAAATGAGAAGCTAAAAGAATTAACTGAAGTGATTAACTTTAAGTAAAAAAGTTACTTATAACTAATCATAAACCAAACTTACTTATCTACTGCTGTAAGTAGAAAAAGTAACTTATTTGGTGGTATCCAAACGGGCCCTAAGGGACGGACCTTACTTAACATTTGTAGCAGGTTCAGCAACTCCTCCCCCACTCCCCGAGGGGGGTTCGAGCGAAATCCCCGCCAGATGGGGGAATCTACTTTAGCTTTTGATCCCCTAATCAAATATCCTCCCCAAATCTTATCTCTTCGCCATTCCTTAAGTAAACATCAACCCTTTCCAAACTTTGTTTTTTTAGTGAGGACACCGCTTTCCACATGGAAAATGCCCTATATAGCAAAGAGTCTTTTGTCCACCACAAGCCTCTTGAACCACATACTTCCTCGATACTACTTCCCTCCACATACAACCCTCATCTACCCCAAACCTCCAAACCCACTTACCCAATAATGCTAAAATCATTTCACCCAAAACCTGAAGACCAGGCTTGCAAACTTCCTCCAACTTCAAAAGACAAATTTTGTGCTTGTCACTAGCCCCTTCCCATAAGAAGTCCTTGCTAATTTTTTCTAGCTTATCCAACACTGTTTTTAGACACTTAAATAAAGACATGAAGTAGACAGGAAGATTAGACATGGCCTCTTTAATTATTGTTAACTTCCCGCCTAAAGATAGGTGCTTTCTCTTCCAACATGAAAATTTCCTTTCAAATCTCTCTAGTACTTTGTCCCAAATGTGCTTAGCCAGCTTTCAAATACATAACGGTAACCAAGGTATGTGGTCGGATAGGAACCCTCCCTACACCCAAATACCCTAGCCAAAAATTCTACTTCTCTTGAAAGGCCAACTCCTAATAGGTCGCTTTTGCAAATGTTTACCTCCAATCCCGATGCTACCTCAAAACAAACTAGCATCATCTGAAGATTGTCTACTTTTTGCTCGTTGGCTTTAGAGAAAAGCAAACTGTCATCCACATATTGTAAGTGAGATATTTGAAACTGTGAGTTTTCCACTCGAAAACCTTGCGCTAAACCCAGCTCTGATCCTCTTTTAATCATCCTACTCAAAGCTTCCATGACTACAACGAAAAGATATGGCAAAAGTGGATCCCCTTGACACAACGCCCTAGTCACTTAAAAGAATCCATTTGGTCAGCCATTTACTAAAATCGAGAATTTTACTGATTGAACACAAACACAAATCTAAGACCTCCACTTCTCCCTGCACCACAATCGATGTAACATGTAGTTGAGGAAATCCTAGTCTACATGATCAAAAGCTTTTTCAATGTCCAATTTGCACACTATCCCCTTCATGCCCTTCCCCCGTCTCCTCCCTCCAAACCCATTTTATGGGCAGGGCTCGAGCTCTCTCCTTTCTCTGTGCACAGTGATTTCTGATTAGGCACGTACCTGGGAGGTCCGATAGCACGTCTCTTTTAAGTTCTGCACCCCTCTGCTACCCCTGAACCTCTCCCATCCTCTACATATAATCCCCTCTCCATCCCTTTATTACCCATCCTAGTTTTAAAGTCCAAATGTTTCCTGTTTTCCAGCAATGATTCACTACCTCTTTTCATCGCAGTCTCTCTTCATCTCATCCCTTCCTTGTTTTTAACTTCTGGCCCAAACCGAGCTTTCTACACCCCTAGTTTTTGACCACCAAAACTAACACCATCAAGAACCTTTACAGCTTTCTCTGCCCTGTACTCTCCATTCATTCAAATGAAGGCAAAGCATCAAATTTTTGACGAATTCAGTTTGCAAGGGATAACAATTTCCATCACCTTACCAACTCACCCAAAAACTCTTTCAAACTTATTTGGTAGCCAACCGGCCAGGAAGCCTACCATGAATAGAATTGATAGCTCCATTAGCTCAGGTGAAGCCCTCGTCCCTTTCTTCCTTATCCCCGATTTCTTCCTACACACCACCATCCACCCTCCTAGATTTTCTTATTCTGGAAACCGCTCATCTGTCTCTAAATCAGAGACTGCCTTCTTCCCTTTCAGATTCGTATGAGGTTCCATTCCGATTGATAGACTATCTTCTGTTTCCCTTAAATTTTTTTCACCACACTCCCATCTCTCTCATTTTTCTACCAGTTGAGATGCAATCCATTGTGATTGACCAGTATCGTAGCAAAGGTTCCTTGATTGGACCAGTTGACGGCAAAGGTTAGATCATTGGACCACTCAAAGCAAGAGGCGTTCTTTGAATGTAAAAATATCATCAACCCTAAAGAGTCAGGAAAAAAGAAAAAGAAAAAAGAAAAAAAAAAAAAAAACTCAAACTAAATGCCATTTTTCTTGCCAATCAATAGAATCGCAACCCTCCCCCAATGGGATGTCCATCCTCCTCTCTATCTCTAATATTTTCTCTTTCTTAGTTTAGTTTTTTGTCAGTTTCTTTCCCATCTTCCATCTCCTTTGCTTGGTCTTAATAGGGTTTTTGTAGACGTTTATGGTTTTTCATGTTCTGTCACCAAATCTTGCCATCATGATATGTTTATGGTTTTTTTATGCGTCACACATGAGGATCAGTCTTCTCTACAAACTACATCCCGAAACTTTGCGTACAAACTATCTCTAACATCCAGCTAGTCTCCCATTATCCATACTTCCCTAAAGATGGGTCATAGGCTCATAGCCCAAAGATTTTATTTTCTCCTCTTTTTTTTTCACTGAATTTATCCAAATCGTTGAATCAACCATCGTTTTTGCTGGCCACTGGATGTAACTTATGCTGACACCATGAAAGCAGCCTATTGGTTAGACAAACAGGTTAACTTAAATCCATGTGATATCAGGATGGTTTTTTTTTTTTTTTGAAAGATGAAATCTTATTAAGCAAAAGCCAAACGAGAAACCAGAAACTACAAACCACAAGAGAAAACAGAAAAGAAGAAGAGAAAAACTAAAAGAAAACAAAAACCAGAAACAAACCTAGGAAAAGCTACAGAGAACCTAAACTAGAAAAGTACAACAACAAGACAACCCAAAGCTGCAAGCCGAACAAATTGCTCTATGAAGGTGCCAAATCCTGGAAGAGTTGAACCACTCTATGAAAGATCCTGGAACTCCAGAAATTTTGTTGCGAAAACATCTCTCATTATGTTCTCCCCAAATCGACCAGAAGACTGCTAAAAGGCCGAGTCTCCATCTTTTCCTCCTGAGAATTCCTCCATTCTCTGAATGCCAGACAGGATAAAGATCTTCAATGGAGCGGGGCATGACCCAAACAACAGACGCCATTCAAAGAACCCCTGCCCAAACTCCAGCTGAAAAAGTACAATAAAGGAAGAGATGGTTGACCGTCTCCGCCTCGCGATAACAAAGCAGATAGATGTTTGGAGGAACCATTCCTCATATACACAGATTATCAATTATAAGCACTCTATTCCTGCCCACCAACCAAGCGAAAGCCGCAGTTTTAGGAGGGGCTCCATAGTGCCAAACCTCAGAAGTAGGGCTACGATAAACTGGAGGGCCGGACTGCGCCAAATCTTTAATAGAATGATTGAACCGAAGAGGACCCTGATGCAGACAACTTCCAGACAAAAGAGTCTTGTTGGGATTGGGAGGCAGAATGACCTTGCAACAGAGACAGACGAGAAGCTAGGCTTCTATTTCGTTATCACGTAAGTCTAAATAGGCGGATCCAAATCCTTTCTTCACCACGAAAAGAAAGCAAGACACCGCTAGGATATCTTTATCTAATGACAGAGCAGCCAGCTCCCGAAAGGAAGAGATCAAGGGTTGATCCCCTAACCAAGGGTTTTCTGGGATTGGATGAAGGAATGACCTTGCAACAGAGACAGAACAGAAGCTAAGGCTTCTATTTCATTACCACGTAAGTCTCTTCTAAATGGGGGGAGCCAAATCCTTTCTTCACCACAAAAAGAAAAGCAAGAGGCCGCTAGGATATCTTTATCTAATGACAGAGCAGCCAGCTCCCGAAAGGAAGAGATTAAGGGCAGATCCCCTAACCATGGGTCCAGCCAGAACCTAATTCTCTTTCCTTCCCCCCACCAAAAATTTCGATCTATCAAAAACCAAGATAGTTGTTCTGTTAATGCCTTTCCAAATGTATGATAATCAATAAAATGAGGACTTTTTAATCCACCAATCCATCAGGAAAGTCCCAGACTTGGCTGCCACAATAGATATCCAAAAGCTGCTCTACTATGTGGCAAGCAGCCAAACCCATTTCTTGAGGAGCGCTTCATTAACCAAATGCAGGCATTTGATTCTAATTTTCTCAGTTCTGAAGCACCCTGCCATAAAAAATCCCTCCGGAGTTTGTCAATCTTAGACAACACCGACTTGGGGCATTGGAAAAGAGACATAGAAAACCAGGGGGTTGGATAAGCATGCCTTGATTAAGGTTAATCTGCCTCCTAGGGACATAAGTTTACCCTTCTAAGCAGATAGTTTGCTTTCCAGTCTTTCTAAGATTTTTTTTTTTTTTAAAGCAACAAAGAGAAAATTCATTAAAAGGAAAGGGAAAAACAAGAGAGACTGCTAAGATAGCAGGCAGAGAAGAACGTTAGGAACCTAAAAACACCAGATTATAATCTTTCAGGCCCATTACATAGGAAACCCATTCCACAATCAGCTTTTTAACATGGGAGCCCACTAACTTAGGAGACTTGTGTAGATCATTGAAGACTCTATCATTCCTTTCCAACAAGACTGCCCACCAAATTGCAATGATGGCCATTCTCCAGATTCTGGATTTCACCTTTCCGATTTTATGACTATGCCACATATGCAACAAAGACGCAGCAGTGAGAGGACAGCACCCCATGAAGTTGAACCTGGGCCACAGATCCCAGAAGATGAGACTTATGACTGGACAATGAACAAAAAGATGATCTACCGTTTCCTCGTTTCGCATACAACAGCGGCAAATATTGACAATCCCTCGTTTCCTGAGGTTGTCGATCGTTAGGATCCGATTCATAGCAGCGAGCCATCCGAAAGAAATGAATTTGGGGGGGAGGGGGGGCAGCATATTTCCAAATAAACGGGGAAGTATGAGAGTCAGAGGCCTGATCAGGGAGCAAAGCCGCATATAAAGATTTCATAGAAAAATTGCCCGAGCTATGGTGATGCCAAATCAGCTTATCAAGGGAGGAGATATCCAACGATATGGGGGAAAGACAGTGAAGAAGGTCGACGTACTCGTCAACTTCTCAATCCCATAGGTTCCTTACACAAGTAATTTCCCATCCCCCGTTAGCAGAAGAGAAGGAGTAATTGCTGGCGACGGTGCTATTTTTATCTGCTACTATTCCATAAATCGCCGGGAATTTGCTTCTCAAAAAACTTTCGCCCATCCACTTATCTTCCCAAAATCGTATTCTCAAGCCATTCCCCACACTGAAACCTGACAGAGATAAGACCTTTTGTTTATGACGCAGAATACCTTTCCATAAGAAAGACGCTCTGCAGGATGAAGAATCTTTAGTCCACCAACCCCCTTCTGAAGAACCATATTTGCCTTTGACAATAATGTTCCAAAGAGCATTCGGTTCATTACTCGAAGGCTTGCCCGCACATAACGGAAGAATCTTTAGTCTTTCTAAGATTTTATCCCACAAGAACAATGAAGGCTTGCCCACACATAACGGAAGACCAAGATAGGAAGAGGGGAAGCATCCTACTTTGCAACCAAAGGTGTTGGCCAACCGATAAGAAATCTCTGGCAACAGATTGATCCCAAATATCTCACACTTCGATTTATTGACTTTAAGACCAGAAATTACCTCAAACCAGTAGATTGACATACGTAAAAAATCTACTATATATCCTTCTGCTTCGCAAAAGAACAGAGTATCATCCACAAATTGGAGGTGGCAAATGCGGAAAGGATAATTCTCTAACCAGAATCCCTGAAATAGACCTACTTTCTAACCCCCACTTAGCATTCCACTCAGGGTTTCAGACACCAGAATAAATAAAAAGGGAGATAGTGGATCTCCTTGGCAAAGCCCCCTTAACAATCAGAAAAAAAAAACCAAAAAGGAGAGCAAATCTCGCTGAAGAGATCCATTGTCTCCATTTGGATCCAAAACCCAAATGAGACAACATGTAATCAAGGAACGACTAACACATATCAGGATGTGGTCCTCAGAAGGCCCATTTAGATTTGTTTATACATTGAAATTTTGGTGGATAGTATACAGTAGGTTCAGTGCTTTTGTATTTAGTCTTTTATTACTATAATTAACAGGGCTGCAGAAGATGTAGTTGGTCAGTAGAAATTAGTTACTAATACATTCCTTGTGCATTTAGTTCCTTAAACCTTACTATATATTTCTTTTCATTAACAGGGCTTTGATGTTTGTGCAAGATTACTAGGGGAGAAAATTTTCTTTTCTTTTTTTTTTTTAAACGCAATGAAAATTTTATTAATATAGAAGCAACACAAGCACCAACGATATAAAAGGAGCCCCAAAACAACTAAGAAAAAGCAACCCACAGCGATACTCAGAGTAGAAGCCCATTCTTTTACATAAGTCTTAGCCCCTCCTAATAATAAGGAAAATGGACCACTCTTTTCCCTAAAGCATTGATTGCAACATCTTAGTTATAGAAACTCAACCATCCCACACAAGGCATAAATGAAATTACCATAAAGAAAATGTGAAGAATAAATCTAATAAAACCATTTTCCAACAGAAGGCCATCAAACTGAATGTGTCAATCACAGCCTCTAGAAAACATAATACATAATAAAGCATCATTTGAAAAGATCCTTCCGCAACTACTATCAAAGCCTAATTCAACAAGTTCTGGCACACAGAGAAATGCTCACATCCAATCGGTTGCATGATAAGTAACTCTCCACACAGTGGATAACTTCCAACATGTCATGTGCGTCTGATTTGGCCCAGCCATGAGGATCGCCAATACTAAAAATCAGCCTCGTCCACACATCAGGTGGACCACAAAAGTATTTTGTTATTTATCAGTGGCAATACACTATTTTCTATGGTGTGGCCCGCTTGATGAGTACATGGCTGATTTTTTGTGCAAGGTGATTCTCATGATGGGGCCGGTCTATTTGATTTTGGGGAAGGGGGGCACAGGGGGACTGGTTGGACCACAAGGTACAGTCCACCCAGTGGATAATCCTTCCGATAGGTTGGTCCCACTAGGAGGATCACATAGTGCAAAAGTCAGTTGTACACACTCATCAAAAGGGCCAAACAATAGAAAACAATTCATAGCCATTGACAAATATAAAGATACAAGTGCAGTCCAATCGATAAGTAGATATGGCTGATTTTTGCACAAGAAGATCCTCTGATAGGGCCAACCTACTGGACGGGTTGGATATGGCACACACATGAAAAGGATTGGAAGTTATCCGCTGGGTGGACCACAACTTACAGTTGGACTTGTATGCATTCATGTATATGTATCAAACACTGCACGCAGCATACATGCAGTGAATGGATGCCAGAATTTTTATTTTTATTTTTATTTTTACTATTTTATTTTTTTTTTAAGAATCAAGAAATACAATCTAATAAACTACTTTCAAACAGAAGGCCATCAAACTGAATATTCAGCATCTAGAAAACAAATAATATAATGAAGCATCCATATATAAAAAATCCTTGTCAAACTACTACCACAGCCTAATCCAGCAAGTCCTGCTGTTTTATATAGACAAGATACTAAAATCAAAGGATCAAAGGCAGTTAAATTTCGTTACCGCAGCAGCACCAAATAAAACCAAATATGAAAATTATTACCAATAGAAAACATGTCACATCTTCCTTCCCATCTCTCCTCTAACGTCTTCTGCTCTTCCTCCGGCTCGCCTTGTCATCTGAATCAGAATCCGAAGCTGACTCAGATTCAGAGGAATCTGAGGACGAGCTGTACTTCTTCCGGTGCCTCCTCTTCTTTTTCTGCTGCTTCCTCCTCCGCCTCCTCCGCTCTTCCTCCGAATCAGACGATGAACTGTAACTTGAACTCTCCCCTGAAGAATACTCCGAACCTGTCACTGATGACCCGCTATCTGTCTCGAAAACAGAAGCCTCACTAGTGTCGCCCCCAGTATCACTATCCGAGCGGTGCTTCCTTTTGCTCTTAGTGCTGCTCTTGCTTTTAGTGCTGCTCTTTTCACCCCTCTCCGCCTTCAGAATATCAGGGTTGTCCAATTCGTATGAGACCGAAAGCTTCATCTTCAGTTTGGGATTTTTGAGCTGTTGAGTTCGAGAGGGGCGTGAAATATAGACCCGCTCATTCTTGCATTCATACGTCCAGTGGTCTGTCTGGAAACACTTTTGGCATTGGGAGGCAGAGCCTCCAGTGGAAGACATAGAGGACTTGAGGTCTTTCCTTTCACCCAATTTCACAGCCTTTTCAGTGCTCATGAGATACATCTGGCGCTTGGCTTCCTTACGCTCCTGCCACCTGCTCGGCCCTTCTTCCTTCTGCCCGTATGCATTTACATTCCGGGCAGCTGCTGCAGCTGCCCGTTCAGCCTGAGCACGGCTGAGACCCTTTGCAGCTGTCAATGTAGCTGCCTTAATTCGGTCGGCTGCGACCTGAGCCTTCTCTTCTTTCTTGCTCGACATTTTTCCTCTGGAGATTCTAAACTCAAAGACCGCAACCTAGAGGAAGTAGAAATTTACCTTTACAGCCAATAGAAAATCCAATATCCGCACCAGTATATTTTTAATCCAAAACTCAAAAACCGGATCGTTAAATTCAGAAACCACAGAAGAAATCCAAATCAAGCACCCGTTTCCACAGCCTGGTTTATTTCCTACAAACACAACCAGTATCACAAAATTATCTGCAAGAACTGAAATCCCAAACCAGAGTTTATCAAGTTTCCATTCAATGAGTGAAAGAATAGACTTCATTCACAGTACATGTTGCATGCATCATTCACTTAATGCAGGTCATCCTAGTTGGTGTGCCCTGTAGAGGACAGGGCTTAGTCCAGACATCACATTCAATGAACAATCTCAATCATTCAACCCATGTCTCAAATGGATAGTTAGAAAGAAAATCGATCAATGGTCCATATTCAATGAGAAAATGCCCATTGCCTCAACAGCTACAATTGCATCACTGGTTTGTTTTTCCAGTTGTGCAAATCATCAAATTAGACCACAGCCTGGACAACCTGAATCAAGTACGGCTTCCATGCAAAGTATGTCCCACTATAATCTACCAAAGTATCATTTAGTCCTTCAAAACCAACACCAAAAAGCCCAAACCTCACTGATAGATAACAAAGACTTCTCTGGAGAGGGAAAAAAATAAACACAAAGGAAGGAAACTTAAAATATTGATTTCAAGCTAGACCCCAATTCACCTTTCACTACATGAAAATAAAATAAAAATTGAAGTCACATACTCAACAAGTAACACAAAAGTCAAAACCATAAAATTAGATCAAGATGAACATGAAAACAATATATAGAGACCACCCCAAAAGTATACTCTGAAGAACCAAGAACTCCAAGGTCGATTCAAAACCCGAATTTTGAAGCAAGAACCAAAACCATTCGCTGGACTTGAGATGCTAATCACAACAAACCCTAGTTTTGGGCAAATAATACCAACACAATCCCATGAGTAAACATATAAAACTTTTTTTAAAATGGAAAATCGCAATCTCAAATTCAATTCACTAATACAAACCAAGAGTTGACAACCTAAAGCAAAAACTAAAAAATAATAATAATAATAATAAATAATAATAAATAAATAAATAATTATTGCAATACTTGAATAATGGATCCATTGGGTGTGTGTCTAGATGCACTAGCAAAATGAATTGCAATTATTAGTTGAACAAAATGGAAAAACCAATTTGTAATCTCCTTGGTAATTGTTTAGAGTCTCTGAGCACCTAATCACAATTGCTTCGCTTCCAATTTGGACTTGAAAGAAACTCAACTGCAATTTAAGGCCTACTTCCTTGTTAATCGTTATGAATACTAGCTAATGTCATTAATTTTTGTCGTTCCCTCTTGATAAAAATGAATGTATGTTTGCAATTCAATTTGCCCGTGTGTCCAAATGCAGCCTTCATCTCAAACCAAACCAAACATTTCAACCCAGCCTACTTCAACACTAAGATCCCAAAACCCTACTAATGCAAACCTCGAAAGGGGAAGCAAATAGATGAAAGAAAAGAAGAAAGATATTGTGGGAAAGGACCCAACAATCCTCTAGCCAAATGCTAGAGATCATGAATGCAAGACTATGAGCAAGCTCAATAGTTCTCTATTCTTAAACTAGAAATCACTTCCCCCCTCCAACAACTACCATAGAGAAATATGAGAATTACTCAAAGAAAATAGCAATCAACTTATCTTATTCCATAAGCTATAGGCCATATTTATAATCAGTCCGTACAACCTGTAATAAAAACTATGGAATTCCTAGCTAGCCAAGATGTGAGAAAATAAGAAACTACCTAAATAAGAAATCACTTAAATAAGAGAGTATTTAAATATAAGATTACTTATTACCTAATATAAAGACATCAAAGGAAACTACTTAATGTAGATAGAAATTAAAAAAAAAAAAAAAAAAGTAAAGATATTTCCTAATATAGATATTTGCCTAAAAATGGAAAGTAGAGATGGCCTAAAAAGGGAAAGTGGGCATTTTTCTTGTGCACACGTGCACGCATGAGATGTTGGCCTTTTCTTCAAAATCTTAACCAATCGGCTTGGGTGGCCATTTGTTGCAGCACCTACTTCCAACCATATGTGTGTGTACACTTCGTTTATCTTTCAAACAATAAAGATAGGGGTGTGTGTGCGTGTAATTCGAGGGCCGTAGTTTCAAATCAAAACCCTTTTGTAGGCCGAAATGGAAATTTGTTTAACTGTCGAAATATCCTAATCCCAAGACCCTGATCTCAACCAAAATTCCAACTTTCACAACCCACGGTGGAATTATATTGAAAAAAAAAAAACCCTGGACTTGAGAAAGATAATCAATCGAGGAAGTATACATACAAAACGAAACCCTAACCCTAACCGTACAGTGATAGAATCGAAGAGGAATCGATTTCTTTTCGAAATTGTACATATTTTTACAACGTGATAAACGATTTCGGAAAAGCAATGGCAAGGAGTTCACAAACGCCATGAATCCGCTCAAATTGACCTCTACCGATTGAGAGAGAAAGAGAGAGATACCTGCTGCAGCGTGATCGGTGAGTCGAAGCGGGGCCAGCGAGATCGGTGATCGGATTCATGGGTTTGGTTTTGTATGTATACTCCCTCGATTGATTATCCTTCTCAAGGCTTGGGTTCTTTTTTTTCGATACAATTCCACTATGGGTTGTGGAAGTTGGAATTTTGGTTGAAATCGGGGTTTTGGGATTAGGGTTTTCGACCGTTACACAAATTTCCAGTTTCGGCATGCAGAAGGGTTTGATTTGAAACAGAGAGAGAGAGAGAGAGAGAGAGAGAGAGAGAGAGAGAGAGAGAGAGAGAAACCTGAGGCGATTCGAGAGGGCTGGCCGCTGTCGCAGCTGGCTAGCTGGCTAGGGACGCTGTGGAAAAGGCGCCGTCGCGGTTTTGAAGAGAGAAATGATGAGAAGAGGGCAAGAGATCGACAGCGAGCGTTCACACTTGATAACGGCGTTAACCCTTGCCGTTCGACTGCGACGCGGATTGGGTACTACCCCCGCCTGGCAGGAAACGGATTGGCTACTCCCCCTGACACCAGCCCCGTGGCTGATGGTCAGTGCTCTGTGGGCCCCACCATGATGTACGTATTTCATCCATTGCGTTCATCCATTTTTAAAGATTATTTTAGGTATTCATGCCGATAATTAGAGGTATAAATCTCAGGTGGACCACACCACATGAAAACAATATTGATTGGATATCCATCATTAAAATCTTCCTAAGGCCCACTGTACTGTTTATTTGACATCCAATCTGTTTATTAGGTCATACAGGCCCAGATGAAGGGTAAAAACAAAAATAATCTCTATCCATAACTTTTATGGCCCCAAAAATGTTTTTAATGGTTGACACTCATTCAACACTGTTTCCTGTAACGTGGTCCATTTAAGATCGGGATATATCTATTTTTTGTATGCCTTAAAATAATCTTTAAAAATATATGGACGGCATGGATGAAACAAATACATCATAGTGGGGTCCACAGAGCACGGACCATCAGCCATTAGCTGGTGTCAGGGGGTGTAGCCAATCCGTACCCGCCTGGCAGGGGTTATGCGGTAACTACCATGATGTATGGACTTTATCCACACCGTCCATTCATTTTTTCATATTATTTTATGTTATAAGCCCAAAAATTAGACATATCTAAGGCTCAAGAGGACCACACCAAAAGAAGAAGTAATGAGCCAGCGATAATAATCCCCACCATTGAAACCTTCCCGGGGCCCACCGTTTATTTACGATCCACATAAGGCCACGTAAACCTGGGATGAAGGTAAAAAAAAACAAATATCATTTTGATACAAAACTTATGTGGTCCCTAGATGTTTTGAACGGTAGTCATTTAATCCTCATTGTGTGGTCCACTTAAGCACTGAATCTACCGCTGCCGGGCTTGACCGGTTGCTCTGTTTTTTGTTCAAAATAAATGATTTTATTTTTTTAATTTTCTGATAATCCCAAATTCTCAGACATACAGAGAAACGAACGGAGCATTGAACGGTTCAAAATGCATAGCTTACATAACAAGTGTATGTATGAAGTGGGTTCGGGCATCCGGGATCAGAGAAAGTGATTTCAGCCAGCACTCGACCCATCCGGCCATCTGTACAAGTTCGCGGCCTAGCCAATGGGCCAAGGTAGCAGGTCCATGCGTGATTCAAGGTCCGGTTGGGCTCCTTGGGAAAAACTTTATCAAGAAGTTCCTGCGCAAGATTCTGTGTGGTCCTGCTTAGTTGTTTGTGTGAAATCTAACCCCTTTATCCGTTTTTTAAGCTCATTTTATAATATAAGACTAAAATCGAGGAGGATCAAAAACTCAAATGGGCCACATGAGAGAAAGCAGTGGATATTTAGTGACCACCGTTGAAATATTTATATGTCCATGAAAGTTTTTGACGATATAAATTTTTTAGTTTTTTCACTTTATCTAAGTAAAAATGACCTTATAAACGGTTTAGATGGCATATAGACAGCAAGGTAGAGCCTAGGAAGGTTTCAACGGTAGGCATTCCTTTCCCCACTGTTTCATCTCCTATGGCCTAATTGAGTTTTGGATCCTACCCATTTTTGATAGAATGTCTTAAAATGAGGTAAAAAAACGGATAGATGGCTTTGATTTCTCGCAAACATCACAACGAGCCCCACCTAGAATCCTTGCGCAAGAACTTTCTGCGAAAGCAGGAAATCCGCGTCCGGCTCCTTGGGCTAGCCGGCCATCCCTGGCCCATTGTCAAGGATGCGGATTACAGCCTCGGTAGTAAGGTGGCTAGTGATAGTGCTCTATAAACCTCAGCATAATATATGTATATTTTATCCAAGCCATTCATCTACTTTTCTAGATTATTATAGAGAATGAACCTAAAAATGAGAGAGATCAAAATCTTGAGTGGACCACACCATAAGAAAACAATTGCAATTGAATGCCAACTGCTAAAAAATTGTTAGGCTCACTGTAATGTTTATGTGCCATCCATCCTGTTGATTAGGTCACCCACACCTAGATGAATAGAAAACACAAATATTAGCTTAATCCAAAACTTTTTGTCCACTGTAAGTAGTTTATTAACAGTGAGTATTCAATCACTATTCTTTTTTATAGTGTGGTTCATATGAGATTTGGATCTATTTTATTTTTGGGGTCGTGTCATAAAATAATCTTAAAAATGGATAGATAGGTTTGATAGGACACATACATCACAATGGAGCTCACATAGCTTTGTGGGTAGACACCTCGCTACTGAACCTGTCAGTTTGCAATAGGTATCCCATTGCCAACTTAGCTGAAACCCTCATAAACGGGTCCAGCCTGTTGACCTGTCGATCACGTCGACTCAACCCATTTGGCTATGGACCCACTTGTATAAAATGGCAGCTGATGTGGTCTAACTAGTGACCCAACACGACCCAGAGTTAGCTGGTGTCAAAACTCCATGGGCCCATTATGACATATGTGTTTTATCCTTGCCAGCGATCCATTTTTACAGGAATATACAAAGTTCTAGCAGAGCGCGTCACAGGAAATAGTGATGATTGAATGTTTATGATTGAAAACTTCTTATAGGCCATGAGCTTTAGATTAAGCTGATATTTATGTTTTTCCTTCATAGATATTGAACAAGTGATGTAGAGCGGGTTGCGGACAATTACATGGCAAAGATGGATCAGAAAAGGCCCGGTCGACGACAGAAGTGATCTGGACCATCAGACCTTCAATTAGGCGTATCTCGCAATCCGGGATGAGTTAGCCGACGTAAAATATATGATTTTGGGGTAAAACGAGCTATTTTAGCCAACCAACTCAGCTACGCGGGGTTGCGATGCTCGGAATTGCAAGAAACCCCTGATTCAACGGTCGTTTCCCTGTTTCAATTTCGTTTTTACTATAAATAGTAAGTTTTAGTTTGACTATAACTCTTCATCCGTCGGGCTTTAGGAGTTGCGCCCAACGTGAAAAGAGCTTAGAATAATTAGGGGAACGGTTTGGTGAAGCCAAATAGGACACTTACTATTTTTGGCCGAAAACCTTGCACACTAGTAGACATCACGACCGTCTATAAATAGTAAGTTTACTATTTATAGTAAGTCGCGAATTCTAGGAGTTTTAGTTGTAGTTTGATTATGATTTCTTTCCCCTTGTTTAGTACCCTTATTTAAAGGGTTGTGAACTCGTTTTTATGCATTCATTAATCTATTTTGAATTTATTAGAATTTATTTATATTTTCTGCTCTCTTTTCTCGTGGATTCGAGAAAGTCTTTGTGAGGAGTTCAGAGAAGTTCCGTGGATTCGGAATAGTTATCCTCTTGAGGAAGATGGTGCTCGACCTCACGTCCTCCCCTGCGTCAGTTTGGTATCAAAGCGAGGTTTCTCCTCGGATTGATAACTTCTAACGACGGGTCGGGCAACAATCCCATGGGCGATGCTCCAAGGAATTTACCTTTAATGGTGGCCGCTTTCAAAGTAGTGCAACAAGAGAATCGGCAAACCATGCAAGGGCTGCAGGCTTCCATCGACCGCATAGCGGATCTCTTGACGGAAAACCTAAGGCAACTCCGTGTTCATGGTGGTAATCCATCACCAGCAATTGCTGGAATTCGTAATTATACTGATCGTAAGGCGATGCTATCAATGAACCACAGGATGGTTCAAGAATTCAAGATGAAAGTCGATCTTCCTAGTTTTAATGGTCAACTCTACTTCAAAGACTTCCTCGATTGGTTGCTCGAAGTCGAACGTTTCTTCGACTACATGAACATCGCAGAAGAAAGGAAAGTTAAACTCGTGGCATACAAGTTGGCAAGCAGAGCTTCAGATTGGTGGGAACAACTTCAACTCGAGTGGGCGAGACATATGAAAGCATTAATCCACATGGCGGCGGATATATATATATCCGATAGCGATTACGATCGTGTATTATTCCAACAATACCAAAATTGTATGGGTATGAGAGAATACGCAGAAGAATATATGGCATGCAGTAACGATTTAGTAATCGAATACAAGTCACCCGATTTAATGATGGGTTGCGTATGACTATCCAGGATTGGGTCCAGATGCAGTCCGTTTGGACGATGAATGATGCGATCAAGTTGGCTACTCGGGCAGAAGTGCAACTTGAACGTCCTAACACACGGACCTATCCACCGCAGGATCCCCGTATGTGTCCGCCCAAGAAACCATGCGGCCCAAAGGGGAAGGAGCCCGTAGGAGCACGTACTCAACCTCCTACGTCTGAGAACCGAGATCAGGCTAGACCCCAAAGGAGCATATCGACTACTACTGGTCCAAGTAGAATCCCGAACCCCTATGTTCGGCTAAGGCCCAACAACTGCTATCGTTGTGGCCAATCGGGCCACCTATCAAATACTCGTCCCCAGCGAAAAGTGGCAAACATCGCCATCAAAGATGATAGTGCTGATAACGCTTATGAAGATGCAGATATTGAAGAATAGGATCATACTACCGAGGACGAGGCAGATGATTCAGGTTGGGTTCAGCAATATCACGGCGAGTCGCTCGTCGTGAGGCGACTATTATATGCTCTAAGAAAAGAAGTGCATTCACAGCGGCATAATATCTTCCGCACTAGATGTACGGTGAATCAAAAGGTTTGTGACGTGATCATTGACAGTGGGAGCAGCGAGAACATCGTATCCAAGATCATGGTGAAAAAATTACAATTGAAAACGGAGCATCATCCCTCTCCATATACAATCGGTTGGATCAAGAAGGTCAGCGAAACAAAGGTAACTGAACGGTGCACCATATCCTTTTCAATTGGCAAACATTATAAGGATGAAGTAGTATGCGATGTGGTTGACATGGAAGCATGTCACATACTACTCGGTCGGCCCTGGCAATATGACCGTGACGCCACTCATAAAGGATGAGATAACATATATATTTTCGTCAAGGACGGCCGGAAGACCATATTGGCCCCTATGGATCCAGATAAACCACCTGAAACTTCTAAAGTGGAGGGCTGTTTTCTCTTAACCATACCGGACTTCGTAGAAGAATCTAAAGAAACAGGACAGACTTATGCGTTAATTGTAAAAGGGGAAGAACTCGAGCCTACCATCATCCCTGAAAGACTAAGGCCCCTGCTACATGAATTCAAAGAAATTTGGCCCGATGACCTTCTTGATGGGTTACCCCTTATGCGGGATATCCAACATCATATCGACTTTGTCCCTGGGTCCAGTTTACCTAATCGTCCTCATTATCGAATGAATCCGAATGAGTGTGAGATTCTGCAGAAACAAGTAGAGGAGTTGATTCATAATGGTCTTATTCGAGAAAGCATGAGTCCATGTGCTGTACCAGCTCTATTAACTCCAAAGAAAGATGGGAGTTGGCGCATGTGTGTCGACAGCTGAGCCATCAACAAAATCACCATAAAATACAGGTTTCCTATACCACAGTTGGACGATATGCTGGACATATTAGAGGGTGCAAAAATATTCTCTAAATTGGACCTAAGGAGCGGCTATCATCAGATTCGAATACGGCCGGGTGATGAGTGGAAAACGGCCTTTAAGACCAAGGAAGGATTATATGAATGGATGGTTATGCCCTTCGGTCTTTCAAATTCGCCTAGCACATTTATGAGATTGATGAACCAAGTTCTGAAACATTTCATTGGGCGGTTCGTTGTAGTTTATTTCGATGATATTTTGATATACAGTCAAGACGAAACCACCCATATGGAACACCTCAAGAAGGTCCTTCAAGTGCTCACTAAAAATAAATTGTATCTCAATTTAAAAAAGTGCAGCTTCATGACTGATAGCCTATTATTTATGGGTTTTGTCGTAACATCCACGGGCATTCGGGTGGATGAAGAAAAGGTGAAGGCAATCAGAGAATGGCCGGTTCCCACAAATATTCACGAAGTGCGAAGTTTTCATGGACTGGCGACATTCTATCCTCGGTTCGTGAAAAATTTTAGTACTATTGTGTCACCAATCACAGATTGCATGAAGAAAGGACAATTTCAGTGGACTGACGAAGCCGACAGGAACTTTATCGAAATCAAGCGCAGATTATCCACGACCCCGGTTCTTATACTTTCCAACTTCGAGAAACTATTTGAAGTCGAATGTGATGCCTTATATGTCGGAATTGGGGGAGTTTTGTCTTAAGAAGGTAGGCCGGTAGCCTTCTACAGTGAGAAACTTAGCGATACACGCAAGAAGTGGTATACATATGAAATCGAGTTATACGCAGTGGTTCAGGCACTGCGACACTAGCGACATTATTTGATTCAAAGGAAATTCATACTTTACACAGACCATCAAGCTCTCAAATTCATTAATAGTCAAGCTAACATTAACCGTGTGCATGCTAGATGGATCTGCCCAGAATTCACGTTCGTACTAAAACACAAGTCAGGGCAACAGAACAAAGTAGCTGATGTACTGAGTCGCCATGCAACTTTGTTAGTCACTATGAGCAATGAGGTTGTCGGGTTCGAGCACCTCAAAGATATATATGCCGATGACGACGACTTCAATGACGCATGGGTTAGATGCCAAGAAGGTCGCCCCGGCGACTTACACATGCAAGACGGGTTCCTTTTCAAGGGAAATCGACTGTGCATCCCGAACAGTTCACTAAGGGAACAGATAATCCAAGAGCTACATGGAGGTGGCCTCAGTGGACACTTTAGGCGAGACAAGACGCGAGCTTTTATAGAAGAACGGTATTATTGGCCGCAATTGGTATGTGATGTGGGAAAGGCAGTCCAACGCTGTTATATTTGTCAGACTTCCAAGGGACAATCTCATAATACGGGCCTCTATACCCCGTTACCCGTGCCTGATGGCCCTTAGGAGGATTTATCTATGGACTTTGTGCTTGGTCTCCCACGAACACAACGCGTAACGAATTCGGTGTTCGTGGTAGTAAATCGTTTTTCCAAGATGGCGCACTTTATTCCATGCAAGAAGACTCTCGATGCAACACACATGCCGAATCTATTCTTCAGAGAAATTGTGCGGCTACACGGGATTCCCAAGACTATTACTTCCGACCGTGACACGAAGTTCATAAGCCACTTTTGGCGGACTTTGTGGACTCGATTCGATACACGCCTTCAGTTCAGCAGCGCGTACCACCCACAGACTAACGGTCAAACTGAGGTTGTGAATCGCACGTTGGGAAACCTCCTTCGATGTATTTCAGGAGAAAAACCGAAGCAGTGGGATTTGGCATTGTCTCAAGTAGAGTTTGCATTCAACAACATGGTGAACCGCTCGACAGGGAAATCCCCGTTCCAGGTTATTTACGGACGAGTACCTCGCCACACACTAGACTTGGTTCCTCTGCCCAAACTCCCAGGCATGAGCATAGAACATATGATGACAAAATCATAGGCATTCATGCGGAGGTGTAACAAACTACATGCCTCGAACGAAAAGTACAAAGAGCAACCGGACAAGCATCGGCGATGAAAGTGTTCGAGGTGGGCGACCAAGTAATGGTCCATCTGCAAGAAAGAAAGATTTCCGACCGGAACGTACAACAAGTTGAAGAATAAAAAGATTGGACGGTACCAATCATCCGAAAGATCAATGACAACGCTTATGTTGTTGATCTTCCAGATGATATGGCGATCTCACGGACTTTTAATGATGACCGACCGAGTATCATGAACTAGCGCATAATGATAACTCGAGGTCGAGTTCTTTTGAAGTGGAGGAGACTGATTTAGAGCGGGTCGCGGACAATTACATGGCAAAGATGGATCAGAAAAGGCCCGGTCGGCGACAGAAGTGATCTGGACCATCAGACCTTCAATCAGGCGTATCTTGCAATCCGGGATGAGTTAGCTGACGTAAAATATATGATTTTGGGGTAGAACGAGCTACTTTAGCCAACCAACCCAGCTACGTGGGGTTGCGATGCTCAGAATTGCGAGAAACCCCTGATTCGACGGTCGTTTCCCTGTTTCAATTTCGTTTTTACCATAAATAGTAAGTTTTAGTTTGACTATAACTCTTCATCCGTCGGGCTTTAGGAGTTGCGCCCAACATGAAAAGAGCTTAGAATAATTAGGGGAATGGTTTGGTGAAGCCAAATAGGACACTTACTATTTTTGGTCGAAAACCTTGCGTACTAGTACACATCACGACCGTCTATAAATAGTAAGTTTACTATTTATAGTAAGTCGCGAATTCTAGGGGTTTTAGTTGTAGTTTGATTATGATTTCTTTCCCCTTGTTTAGTACCCTTATATAAAGGGTTGTGAACTCATTTTTATGCATTCATTAATCTATTTTGAATTTATTAGAATTTATTTATATTTTCTGCTATTTTTTCTCGTGGATTCGAGAAAGTCTCTGTAAGAAGTCTAGAGAAGTTCCGTGGATTTGGAATAGTTATCCTCTTGAGGAAGACGGTGCTCGACCTCACGTCCTCCCTGCGTCAACAAGTTGAATGGAAATAAGTAATACGGTAGCCCCAGAAGAAGCTTTCAACAGAGAGTGTTGAATCCCCGCTCTTTCTTATGATTTGCTCCTCATGAGCTTCAGATCTGCCTTGATTTTTTTTCAAATGGTTTAGTCTCCTTGAGCTTAAGATTTGCCTCATCATTGGGCTTACGTCCAAAATGGATGAACAGAGGGGATAAAATGCGTATATCATGGTGGGCCAACGGAGCCTTGACACTCGCCAGCTGAAATCGGATTGCAAACGGAGTTACTCGGTGTACTCTTATTGTATTAAGTAAACTCAGTTGGGCCACCGTGAATGTATGTAATCTATCCACATCCATCCATTTTTTCATATAATTTAAGGGTTGAGCCCAAAATTGAAGCATATCTAAAGATCAAACGGATCATACAACATAAAGAAACAGTGGGAATAATGATTTCCACCGTTGAAACCTTGGTAGGCCCCACGGTTATATTCATTTGTCATCCAACATGTTCATAAGATCATTCAGATACGGATGAGTGGTAAACATTAAAATAAACTTACCCAAAACTCCCGTCGCCCCAAGAATATTTCAACAGTAGACGTTCAATTCACACCTTTTCCCGTCGTGTGGTCCATTTGAGCGCTGGAATGGATATACTTCATTTTTTGGGTCAAGCCCTGAATTTATCCGATAAAATGGATGGACGGATTGAATAAAATTACATAAATCATGATTACTCAGTACGCAATCCGCATCCTAGCTAGCTGGCTGGAGCTGGGCTCACGAGCCAAACCGCGTCCGGCGTCAGGACACTCCAACAGAAGCTAGAGAACTCCAGAGAGAGACAGAGAGAGGGAGAGAGAGAGAGAGAGAGAGAGAGCATTTTTCCCGATTCTTGTATTTCTCTGTAGGGTTTGCTTCTCTTTTTAATATCGAGAAAGAAAGAGAGGTGCATTTCATTGATTCTTCTTCTTTCCCTTCTAGGGTTTGAGAGAGAGATTCTCTCTCAGGAGCAGCAACAGCTATGAGTACTATGAAGTTTTGCCGCGAATGGTACGCATCTTCAATCTCCATACATGTCATACATGCAAACATGCCCACCATACACATGGCATATGTTTATGATGATTCTGACCGTTCATTCATCGGGGACCACCATGAACTGTTCATACACCGAATATCACACTGGATTGGATAATCCTAGCCATTTAAAGAAGAATCAATGTACAAAAATCACTAAAATCCAGCCAGTGGTTTTACTCAACCCCCTTTTTTACTGTTTTAATGAGTGACATAATCCTAACCATTGAAACAAATTTCATACGAAAACGACTGACCAGATTTTAGTAAATTTTTTACATTATTTTTTATTTAAATGGTTAGCTTTGTCCCATTGTTGTGATTTTTGGTGTATGGTCCATTCAAAGAGCCTTGTGATGAATGAGCGGTTCGGATTATCATAGATATACAACATCAACCTGGGAACATGGTGATGGATTTGATCTCCACCCTACATAATACATACATATATACATACTTAGACTTACATGCACGTACTTGTCCATTTTATGTGTGGCTGGTTACAGCAACAACATTCTCTACCCAAAGGAAGACAAGGAACAGAAGGTCCTCCTCTTTGCCTGTCGAAACTGTGATCATCAGGTCCAGCTCCTCGCTTCCTCACATATTCTTTTTGTTTACAGCCTCCATGCCGGGTCGATATTTTATAGGGTTGGGTTTGGGTTGACCCAAACGGAGTTCAGGTTGTGTTGTCAAGGTCCTCTCGTCGGGTTTGGGTTGAAAAATGCCAACCCCATTTGATGTCGAGTTGGGTTCAGGTTGTGCAACTGCCGGTCGGATTAAGTTGGTTGGGAATAATTACATGTATTTGGGTCAGGTTGGGTCTAGTCAGGTCCATTCAGGTTGGGTTGGTTTGAGTATAGAGGAATTTGGGTTGTGTTTGGTTTGGACACCTTGGGTTGGAATTCGGGCTGAATCAGGTTGTGGGTTGGGTCCTCTCTAAACCTTAACCCAATTAATTTTGGTCGGCTGCATGAATCTTGTACTACCATCCAACTCTATCAAGGGTCATACCTTAGACCATATGTCATCAAGGCTTTTCTTATTACCTCTATACACATCTTTTTGGGCCTCCTCCTTGCCCTTTTAGAGCCTTCAACTTGTATCAACTCACTTTAATATCTCCTATTCGTTAGATGAGCTAGTGGAGACAACATAGTGTGTGTGAGTGATCCAATGTTCAATCACTGGTAGTATTACCTTTAAAAAAAAAAAAAAAAAAAAACAACAACAACTCACTTTTAACTAGACGGTTCTTGGTCCTATTGCACATGACTAAACCATCTAAGTCTACTTTCCCTCATCCTATTACCTATTGGTGCTACTCCTAAGTTCCCTCAAATATATTCATTTTTAATTGTATCTTTCCTCATCTTGCCACGCAGCTCATCCATCCCAACATCCCTGTTTCAGCTACACTCATCCTATGATCATGTTATCCTCAACTGCCCAACATTCTTCCCATAAAGCATGGCTGGTCTTGCAGCTACAAGACCAGCCATGCTACAAGAGCACATCTCCCTGTCTTCTGCCCAGCTTTAATTCTATGGAAAACATCTTTCTCAATCTCTCTACTAAGATGGGATGAGCCATTATTAAGTGGCACCCAAACATGCTCTAATTTATAAATTGACGATTCTCCTATGACTTAAAGGCGATTGTTCCTCTATTTCGAGATCAGCGTGTTCCTCCTTTTGTTCGAGTTTTCTGTTGAGCAGTTGGGATGGAAGATTATAGTCTTAAAAGCAATGGGTTCGATCCTGGTTTTACTGGGGAAAAGGGCTACTCTGCTCATGTTGTAAGAGCATTAGCTTAAACCCCTTCTCTAATGGTGTACTGGCATATTAGCTATTCATTAAAAATTAATAGTATTGTTGGAACAGTATTGCATCAAGGATGAGAGCGTTCAAATTGGTCTGAATAGATATGCTTCCATTGAATCAGTAACTTCCAAAGAAGATTTAGTTCCTAATCTTGAGGTTTAAAATTTCTTTCAGATAGCACATCTTGCCATTCAGGAGGAAATTTAGTTTCATCGTAACTTCTATATGTTGGGAAGTACAGCCATCAGCTTGTGATTGCATGCCTGTTTATGTACCTTCTGAATTCTTTTAGTTTTGTTAGACCAAAAAATTGTAAATGAAGCCCTTGTTTATGCATGCAGGAGGTTGCTGACAATAATTGTGTTTATCGAAATGAGATACATCACTCGGTTGGTGAGCGCACTCAGGTCTTACAAGATGTAGCTGCTGATCCAACTCTTCCTCGAACTAAAACTGTTCGATGTGCTCAATGCAATCATGGAGAAGCTGTATTCTTCCAGGTCAGTTTTACCTCTCTTTGACTTTTTCTTTTCAATACTTCAGTGTGGGTGTGAATTATAATGCGACAAAACCATTATTATATGTGCTGATTTGGCCAGCCGGCACGTGCCATGCGAGTGGTTAAACCTCCACATGATGCTGGCAGTGTGAGCTTTGGTGCTGCATGTATGCAATACTTCTTGTGGGTGTATGTCCATTATCATTTGAGCCCAACTCTACTTCTGGGTGGAGTTAGATGGTATTAGAAATAGGTGGCAAGATTCATGGTGTGTTACTTGGGTGATTTGATGTCATCTAGATTATCTTTTGAAAAGTTTAACGACAACTAAATTACTAGAAGTATGAGGGACTTCTCAGATTGGGTTGGTGGAAGAAATGAGATGGTGGATATCTTTATGAGGGGCGTGAAATTTACTTGGCCTAGTAATCAAGAATATCTGGCAATGTCTAAAGCTGGATAGGTTCTTACTCTTAGTTTATACAGAATGGGTGGAGTTGCTTCGCTAATTGAACAAAGGGGCTTTCCACAACAAGTCTCTAATCATTGCACTATTATGTTAGAGGCGAAGGAGGAGGATTGGGCCCAATTCCCGTTTGCTTCAGGCTAATGTGGCTTGAGGAGAAAGGTTTTCATCATTGAGTCATTGGTTGGTGGAAGGTTGGGCCGGTCATATGTTGCTCTTAAAACTTAAGAACTACGTTGTTAAGCTTGAAGCAGTAAAAAACAAGATCCTTCTGGGTGTTCAAATGTCCTATCTTAGGGAGGAATCAAAATCTCTATCCGAGGGGGACAAGAACTTGAAGGACCTGCCTAAACTAGAGTTGAAGAATAAGATTTAGAAAGAGGAGATTAAATGGTGACAATGGTCCAAGGGGGTTTGGCTAAAGGAGGGCAAGAATTCGAAAATTTTCCATGTGATTGTAATTGTGAAAAGCAAATATAATCAGATTCAAAGCCTATTGCTTCATTGGGTATGGAGTGAGGAGAAAGATGCGCTATGCAACTCTTTTAGGACTTAGGAGGATGGATTGGGCCTTCTTAACAAGTTGGATTTTTATCAAGTCTCTCATGACATGTAGAGAGCTTAGAGAAGCCATTTGAGGGAAACATCAAACTTGCCATAAATTATATAGGAAGAGATAAGGCACTTGAGCTGGATGGTTTCCCTATCGCCTTTTAATTTTTATTTTTTTTTGGGAATGGGTAAAAGATGGCTGGATGGCATTTTTGTTAGAACTTTTTTTGCTAGAGGTAGTCTCTATAAAGAGATGGAGTGTTGTTTATTGCCCTTATCTTGATGGAGGGAGCGGTATGATTAATGTACTTAGACGTGTTAGTCTGATCAGGATCCCTTACAAGAATTTGGTGAAAATGCTAGCATCTGGATTCTGAAGAGTGTTGGGGTGAGCTATGTCCAAGGCTCAAGGTGCTCTCATTCATGGTAGACAAAATTTGGATGGTGCATTTATAGTTCATGATTGCATCGATTCAAGATACATTTAAGGAAGGGGATAAGTTATAATATGGACAATGAGCAGGCTGATTCCCACATCAAATGGAAGTTCCTCAGTTATATGCTTTATCTATTGGGGTGTGGCACCAAGTGGAGAAAGTGGTTTCAGAAATGTGTTTCTTTGGCCAGGTACACTATTCTGGACAATGGTTTGCTTAAAGGCTTTTCTCAATGGTTTAAGGGGTCTTCTCCAAGGTGATCCCTCATCCCATTTCAATTTGTAGTGGTGGTCGAGGCATTCGGTAGAGTGATGGAGAAAATTAATAGCTTGAAGCTTGGCAACACACCCCAAATCACTAACCTCCAGTTCATAGATGACATGATATTATTTTGTAATGCTTGGGATGTGTAAGTTGATAACTTGATTTAAGTCATCAGGATGACATCACCCTATTCTACAACCTAACCTACCCCCTACCTAGCCTACCCCATGAATGCTCTTATTTTTTCAAAACTCATTATTACAAGCTCTTACAACCCATCATTACCAAGCTCTTACAATCTATCATAGCTAGCCTATTACTATTCATAATGGCCTATTCTCTTTCCTTTCTCTCTTTTCCTCTCTTTCTTCCCATTCTAACAACAAGAACTCCCATACGTCCATGGCAGCCCTTCCATTTTCAGCCACATTCACCTTAGATCCCCTTTAATCCAACCATTAGAAGCCCATCTATACCATTGAAAGAACCTCATTGGAGCTTTGGAGCACCACGGAGGAAAAAGAAGGAAGGTGGGTGCATTTATAGGGTAGATCTCTCCATTTTTTGTTGTTATGATGTGTGGCCCATCATGATTGTTGATTTGTAGGATCGCACATGATGGGATCCACCTTGATGTATGTCACGCCCCGAACTCGAAAACCGGGCTCACAAAATTTCCGATCGCCGAATTCGGTGCCGACAGCCTCCGTAGTACCTCGTTCTCGGCTCCCGGCACCCATACACCAGGTTCCGATCCTGGGATCCTACAAGGAGGATTTCAAACATGATTTTGTTTCAGTAAACATAACCATAAGGATAACCCATGAACAATAACCACAAGAACACCATCACAAAATTCACTATGATAAAAAACTTTGAGTACAGTGCGTATGAAGGGAAATATAAGATAATGATAATAACAGAAACTCCAAAAGCTCGACTGCACACTCCGACTGTGACGAGGCTACGACTGCTTCCGGGCGTGTCCAAAATGGTCAGCAGTGTGGGCCCTAGTTGGACAGGGGGAAACGTCCTACTGGATGGACGGTTTGGATGTATCATACATCAAGGTAGATCCCATCATGTGCGATCCTACAAATCAACAATCAAGATGGGCCACACATCATAACAACAAAAGAATAGAGAGATCTACCCTATAGATGCACTCACCTTCCTTTTTCCTCCATAATGCTCCAAAACTCCAATGAGGCTCTTTCAATGGTGGAGATGGGCTTCTAATGCTTGGATTGAAGGGAATCTAAGGTGAATGTGGCTGGAAATGGGAGGGCTACCATGGACGTATGGGAGTTCTTGTTGTTGGAATGGGAAGAAAGAGAGGGAGAGAGAATAAGCCATTATGGCTAGTAATAGGCTAGCTATGATGGATTGTAAGAGCTTGATAATGATGGGTTGTAAGAGCTTGTAATAATAAGTTTTGAAAAAATGAGAGCATTCATGGGGTAGGCTAGGTAGGGGGTAGGTTAGGTTGTAGAATAGGGTGATGTCATCCCTAGGATGACATCATCCTTATTATGATTCTAGGGAAACGTGTACACCATGGCCCGCAACGTGCGGTCCACCGCCATGATCGTGCATGGGTCATATCTTGGGATATAGACGTCGGATTGACGCACGAGACGCGGCATCGGAATCGTAGCGATGACATGGTTGCAATGGCATAGGTCTCTGGTCGAACCGACTCGGGTGTACAGGGTGTGACTCAGGGTCGAGCGCAAATGAAATCTACAAGTTGCGAGTTGCCGAAATTCGACTGAGAGGACCGCGGAAGCATACGGAACGGTACGGGTTAGGATACGGGTCTTACGAGTTCTTTTAAGTTTTTTCGGGCCTTTGTGCATCCATGAAAGTGAAATCCCGGGTATCGGGTTGGATCCCTAGGAAGTTGAAAGACTAGCTGGAGTGTTTAGGTGTAGGTTGGTTGTCTCCAACCATCATATCTGGGGCCTCTCTTTGTGCATCAGGAAGCCGGTAGACATTTATGGGACACGGTGGTGGAAAGTTGAGAGGAAATTCTCAAGTTGGAAGGGCAGTCATTGCACTTATTAAAGCAGCCTTGTCCAATACACCATTGTATTACAGACCTCTTTTCCAATGTCCAACTAGCGTGTTTAATTAGCTGGAAAAGGTCCATAGGGTTTACCTTTGAAAGAATGTAGAAGATAACCACAAAATTCATCTTATGAATTAGGGTGATTTTCGCAGCCATCTCACCTTGGTGAGGCTGGTATTAGGGATTTGAAACCAATGAATCTTGCACTTTTGGGAAGTGGTTGTGGAGATTCCTAGTTGAGGAAGATGGGTTATGGAAACAAGACGCTGCTAGAAAATATGTAGTGGAATTGTGGAAGATGGGGCTTGTGGAATCTTCATCCTCGTATAGAGCTTCAGGGGTGTGGAAGGTGTGGAATTGCCAATTCAAAAAGAAAATTATGTTTTTGGTGGATAACAACTCTCAAGTTCATCTTCAAGAGGGATTGAAGACAAAGATCACCTTGCCGAAGAGGTAGTTCATTTTTACAAGGATTTGCTTGAAGGGGAGGTTTGGAATAGGCCAAGATTGGACTTTTTGTAGTTTAAGAGGCTCTCGGTTGACAAGGCTAACTCAAGCGCCATTCTTATTGGAAGAGGTGAAAAGAGCTATGGAGTCGTTGGGAAGAGATAAAGCTCCTGGACTGGATGGGTTCCTTGTGGTGTTTTATCAAGTGTTTTGGGAGATTGTGAAAGAAGATGTCATGAACTTCATGAATGAATTTTTTGAAAGGGGTCTGCTCTCGATCGATCTTGCCGAAGAGGTAGTTCATTTTTACAAGGATTTGCTTGAAGGGGAGGTTTGGAATAGGCCAAGATTGGACTTTTTGTAGTTTAAGAGGCTCTCGGTCGACAAGGCTAACTCAAGCGCCATTCTTATCGGAAGAGGTGAAAAGAGCCGTGGAGTCGTTGGGAAGAGATAAAGCTCCTGGACTAGATGGGTTCCTTGTGGTGTTTTATCAAGTGTTTTGGGAGATTGTGAAAGAAGATGTCATGAACTTCATGAATGAATTTTTTGAAAGGGGTCTGCTCTCGATTGATCTTGGTGCTTCCTTCTTAGCTATAATCCCAAAGATATTAGGTGCGGAAACTCTGAGGGGGTGTTTGTTTTCTTATTTACAGCTAGAAATAAAAGTAAATAAACAATCATTATTTTCCATAAGAAATCCACCGTAGCTGCCCATACGCACTAAGCTTTGATTTGACTTGACACTAATACCAAGAAAAAAATTCAAAATTTTGCAGGGCCCACCATGATATATGTGTCTGATCCAAGCCTTTCATTCATTATAACAGCTCGTTTTAGCGCATAAACTGAAAATAGAGGCAAATCAAAAGTGCAAGTGTACCACAACACAAGAAACACGAGGATTAAACACACACCATTGAAAACTTCTTGTGGGCCATAGGAGTTTTGTATCCAGCTGATATTTGTGTTTTTCCTTCATCCATGCCTGTGTGATCACATGAACAGGTTGGATCACAGATACAAATCAGAGTGGGACCCACGGATGGTTTCACATTTCAACGATGGATGTCAATATCCCCTTCGTTGCTGCAGTGTGGTCCAATTGAGCTTATAATCTACCTAATTTTTTGGCACAAGCTGTAAAATGATTTGATAAAATAGATAGACGATGTGGATCGATCACATACATCATGGTGAGATCCAAAAATTTCACTTAATCATTCCCACCCTTTTTTTCAAAAAGTAAATTCCGAAAATCGAGGCATAATTACCCTTTATATTTCCTCTCTTCCAAACAATAGAAATAGATTATAATTACCTATTTACTACCATTTACAATGGTAAATAGGAAAACAAACAGGCCCTAAGGGACTTGAGGCCAATTAGCCTTATTGGAGGGCCTACAAAATCTTGGCCAAAGTCATGGCTACTCGGTTATGAGGGGTGTTAGGTAGCATCATATTTGAAAACCAAACTGCTTTTATCCTGAACTGGCAAATTCTTGACAGTGCCTTAATTGTGCACAAGTGTTTTGATTCTAGGCATAGATCGAGAACTACAGGTATTGGGTGCAAGTTGGATTTAGAGAAGGCCTACGACCAAGTTGATTGGGGCTTCTTGGAGTATATGCTGCAACGTCGTGGAGAGAGGGAAAGGTGGACAGGGGAATGTGTGGGATCGACACTCTTTTCAGTTTTGCTCAATGAATCTCCTAGAGGCTTTTTTTTAAGCTCAAGGGGTCTTCGGCAAGGTGACCCATTATCCCCTTTTCTATTCATCACCATTGTTGAGGCATTGGCAAGGATGTTAGATAATGGGCAGGAGGAAGGCCTTATTAGTGGCTTCAAAGTGGAGGGGATGCCCTGACATCTCATCTCCAATTTGCAAATGATACTGTTATTCCTTGATGCGGATCCTGTTAAGGTGGAAAATTTGAGAACAATTGTCTGTTGTTTTGAGGCAGTCTTGGGATAACAGATAAATATTGTGTAAAGCAAGATGTTTGGAGTGCATATGGAGGAAGATGAAGTAAGGCAGATGGTGGATATTGTTTTGTTTTATAGTAGGGGTGCTTCCAACTACATATGTGGATCTTTCTCTATGTGTTGGTAAACCAAAGAAACACCTTGGGGATAAGGTGGTGGAGAGGTTTGAAAAGAAGCTTACGAGATGGAAGAGTCGGTATCTTTCTCTTGGCGGTCGTATTACTCTTATCAAGGTAGCTCTATCAAAACTTTCCTTATATTTTATGTTAATCTTTAAGTGCCCAACAACATCCATCCTTGTTTCCTGGACCATCCCTCGGATAGTATGCTTTGGAAACTACACAACTGAGGCGATTTCTCAGTTTGGACCCTTTATGCCCATCTTAGTAAAGATTCAAGGGGTAGGGAGGCGGTGCACACCAAACATATTTGGCATTATGAAGTTCCTTATATTTTATGTTAATCTTTAAGTGCCCAACAACATCCATCCTTCTTTCCCGGACCACCCCTCGGATAGTATGCTTTATGAAGTTCCACCCTTAGTAAAGATTCAAGGGGTAGGGAGGCGGTGCACACCAAGCATATTTGGCATTATGAAGTTCCACCCAAGATAGTTGCTTTCGAATGGTTGGTTGGTAGAAAGAAGGTTTTGACAATTGACAACCTTCGTAAAAGAGCGATGATTATTCCGAATATTTGCTTATGCTGCATGAGGGATGAGGAAACAGTTGATCATTTGTTTGTTCATTGCCCATTAATTGGTCGATCTGGATGGATATCCTCTCACACTTCAAAGTTTTATGGTCCTTTCCGTTGTCAGTGGGCGATCTTTTGAATACATGCCATGGAGTGAGCTTAGGAAAGAAAAAAAAAGTGGGGGGGGGGGGGGGGCACTTTTATGGAGAATGTCGTTGCTTGGTGTTTGGTGGGGCAATGTGAGAAGAAAGAAATAAATGCAAGATGTTTCAGAGGTGAAAGCATATCGGTGGAGGGGATATCTCAAAGGGCTAGATTGCTCATTATAGATTGTGCCTCTTCTGTTGATAAGCTTAAGGGATGTAATATTAATTTTCTTGGGATGTAGCTGGGTTGCCATCTTGGCAGCTTGGTTTGGGGGTTTTTAAAATCTTCGTTTTTCTTTGCCTGATTAAAATTCTAGTTCTGTCTCTCTCTCAAAAAGTCTCTCTCTCTCAAAAAAAAAAAAAAAGGTTCATCCTCAGGAGGACCTGTAGTGTGGTGATTATACCCTTTGTTGGGCTTTTCCCAAGTTGGTTTATCTTGCAGCTCAGAGGGAGATGAGCATCTCCCACTGCTTCTCAATAATGGGAGATCACACTTTGGGCTCCTTATCGAGTAAATATTCACGAGGACAAATTGGAGATATGTTGAGACTTCTTGATTTGCTGCAGAAAAGGTTCCACTTGTGGCTGAAAGGGTAGTCTGACATGAGATTGGAGATGTTGGGGAAATTTTTGTTAAATCCTTCTATGCACATCTGGTCGGATAGAGACCTACCCAGAGTCATCACCTTCAAGTGGTTAATGGGTAACAGCAAAGTGCTTAAGGTCGACAACCTTCGTAAGAGAAATAATAATAATAATAATAATATAATAATAATAATAATAATAATAATGGTTATTCCTAACGTGTGTATCATGTGCCTCCTGGTGCAGATACAGTGGACCATGTATTCTTGCATTGTCTTTTTTTATAGTAGCACGAGAAAGTTTTTTCTTTTTCCCCATCTTTTTCCAGTGTTGTTGGGTGATGCTGGTTCAATTGGTTCATTCTTCTTGATGTGACATGGTGGTGACTCAAGACTCTGTGGAGCCATTTTCTTCTCACTGGCCTATGGGCTGTCTGGTTTGGATGCGGCAATAGGTGTTTTCGTAATTGTACTAGCAGCCTCGATGAAGTGGTTAGAAGTTCCTATTTTGATGTTGTATCATGTGGTGGGGTTCTTGAGCAGTTTGTTAACTGTGCTATTTAGTTGTTTGTCCTCTCAGCATTCTGGTTCTTGTAATTTTGACATATTGATCTCTCGTCTTTGCCTGCCTGCCTTTTTTTCTTTTAATAAAATTCTGTGGCTCTAATGTTGTATGTATGCTGTGGTGGCAATGCAGGCAGCTGCCAGGGGCGAGGAAGGTATGACTTTGTTCTTTGTCTGCTGCAATCCTAATTGTGGCCATAGATGGAGAGATTGATGAATCTGATGGTACTGAATTTTCTGGAGACTGCCTACTTCTCAAGCTTCAGTGTAGGCTGACATTTTGTTATCTAGGCTTACGAATGGTTTAAAGGTTTTCTGTTGTAACAATCTAACACCTTAGATATAGAGATCTTATCTGAGATCTCCAAAATACCAGATCTCTTTCACATCATACTTCCTATACAGTACCAGAACTATTACCATCTTTAACTATTATAGTTATCTTGGTTTTCTGGCATGATGTGCTTCGGGTCGAATTTTCCTGTTTGAAGTAGGGTGCGATGTTTGTTTGCTTTAGTGATGCCGATCTTGTTTGGCTTGATATCGATGTAAATGTCATTGTTGGTGGTGGTGTGTGGACCATTGACTGTACTTCTATCAGACTGCAATTTTACAGCTCATGGTTCATTTTAGAAAGGAGAATGATCCCATAGAGTCTACTCTATGCAGGCCCACTGTGATGTGTCAGACATCCAACCATGCATCGGATGCGCCCCATCATGAAAAATGGGTCCCCAAAAATCAGCCAGATCAAAAAAATCAGGTAGACAATACCATCAGGAGTGGTGTGAAATCAAGCATAAAACCTCTAAATCACATGGTATGGCACACCTGAGTTATGGACTGGGCTGATTTTTGGGCGCTGGGTTGGATTTCCATCAGACATCAATAGTAGGCACTATGTGATCATTCCCCCTTTCAGAAATGCCCCTCATCAATTAGATTGGAATGCCCTTGCTGTAGAATGCAGGGTTGCAGCTCTAATTGGGGGTGCCTTTGCAGGGGTGAAACTCATTTCATTTTACAGACTTGACCGGGTCGACTCAGACGAGTGACATCTGACATGGATGACCTGTCAGTCCCAAGAAATTGGGAAATTGGCCCCCCTTTCGTACCCAAATAGTACTTTAATGATAATAGTTTGCATCATCTATATTTGTGGAAATGCCTTCGTTATGCCCATATTTCTGAAATGTTGGTTTTGCTTCCACAATGTTTGTCCCTGAGGCATCTGTTATAGCAAGTAGGTTTCGCATGGATAATGTTTATGCCTGAGCTGTGGTTCATAGCAAGTTCGCAATCATATTTTCTATTAGGTGCACCCACAAATACTAAGTAACAGTAAGGCCATTTTATTAAGAATAAGAAATATTTTCAAGGGCTACAAGGGCCTATTATTATGTTGGAGAGATGAGAGATCCATTTGAATTATAATTAGATTTTCTGACTAGTGCCACATCATCTTTCACCGTCCAAGGGTAGGACCACTGATATGAGCTGGTTCGGGCCATAAATAATATGGCTGTATTGGTCTGAAATGGGTGTGAACCTGGCGATGTGATCGGGTTTTGGTGCTGAATTGTACGGTACACCAAAGTCAACTTTCGATCCTTGGCTGAAAGTTCATTCGGCTGAAAGATCATTCAAAGTCTTTTAAGTTTCGTCTATCTAGATAGATGTACTCGTCGGTTCAATCAGTGGCCCTTTGGAAAAAAGGCGGCGAAGAACGGCAGATATTAACCCAAACACAAGTAATCATGGACTATTTTTGCTGCGGGCATGGTCAAATTGACGGTTTTCAGACCCCAATCGGATCATGTTTTGTTCAGTGGATGAACCCATGTACAACTGTTCTTGTCCAGCTAGCATAGCTGAAAAAACAATATAACGATGTTCTGTATGCATGCAAAAGAGCCCAATAATCAGATGTTTTTTTTATTTTATTTATTTATTTATTATTATTATTATTTTTCTAATGATACACTCTAATGGCCCATTGGTACATGCCATAATGACGAATCACATGGAAGGTCTCACAACTGAGTTTCACATCGAATACTTTCCGGGCTGGGTCAGATCAGGATGCAGTCTGTGTTTATTAATTACAAGCTAGATAGGTAGTTAGCCCCATTCTTCTTCTTCTTCTTCTTCTTCTTCTTCTTTTTAAAAATTTTTTTTTAAAAAAATAAATAAATAAAAAAATAAAAAAATTCTATTAGTCGTTGGGCCCATTCTTTTAAAATCCGGACCTTTAGATCAGGCCCAAACAACCTTTCGCAGTTTTTTTTCTTTTTTTTTTTTCTTTTTCTTTTGAGAGATTAAGGGTGGCTATGGATTTGTACCTTGATGGAAAAATGTTTTCAAGAGTTGGAATAATGCCCCAACTTTCCACTAATCATGCTGAAGACCAATCCTTGTCCACCTATGATTGACAGCCATTAGATAGGAGGGGTCCACAGACCACACATGGCCCCAAAATCACCATGATTGGATGATTAAAACCATTCTGTGAAGGTTATGGAATATGGAAGATGAGAGTAAAACCAAACACCCTTAATTGGGTGTTTGAGATAATCGAATCTGCTGATTTAGAGTAATATTCAATCCCCGTCGACCCAATCATCCAACAGATCCACCATGATTGTGGATGGGCTCAACTGAGCCCGCAGGAATGTCCACTAGAATAGTGTTAAGAAGAATCCACGCGGGATAATTTGCTTGGAAAAACAAACAATAACATATATAGTATGGAGAAAATCGATTTTTTTTTTTCTTTTTATTAATGGTAATAGTTCTATACAAGAATAAATTCTGGCGGGTGGTTTTCCACAACCAGGCGACTGAGATCCCTCCTTTGAGAAGAGGGACTGCCAAAGAACTATCTCCAAAAACAAAACCGATTTCCAAAATTGGATCAATGGGTGCAAGATTGCAGTAGGAGATAGTAAAAGAAGAAAAAAAGGAATAAGAAAAAAAAAAAGGATATCTACAATAACAATGCAGGCTCTCAAACATCATTTGAGACTGATTCTTCTACAAAACTGTCTCAGTTCCCAACAATGACGATAATATACGCGTCATCCAATCCGACAATCGCCTCACCTTCACTGAAAGCTCCGCATTCTTCCCAAAGTAGGATTGGAGGTTTGACAGCATGACCATGATGTCGTGCTGGACGGCCTCCAAACTACGGTAGTAATTGTTCTCTAATCTCCTCTTGATCACTTCAAGAGAGAGTGGAACTGGAAACCTGTAAGAACTCGTACAGCCATAAAGCTTGATTTCAGATTAGATTTTCTATATTGTTCATAATCAGTAAAAATGAGAAATTTTACTAGAAAAGCCCTGCATTTCAGACGGGAGCAGGCGAGGTAAGAAATGGAGATAAATCCCCCTCAAATATGTTTCTATCTTCTCTATCCTGTAAGGAATTGTAGGGCATGGTTCAATGATCCACGCATGCCACTGAACTAATGGGCCTGACCATGAATGCGTGATTCCCCAAAACTCTCCCAGATTAGAGACTCCTACCACTTTGATCAGTGGCGACAAACATAGCAAAGGTCCAGAAAGGCCAATGATTTGGAGTCTAGGATCTTGAAGAGTTTCTGTCATCCACCATCTCCCATCTGCTCTAGGTCCAATAAGATCAATGGTCAAGATAAATAAACCATTGGATCACTTGTACACTGGGTGCATAAGGACAAACTTTGATGCATTAGGAATGGTTACTATAATTAACTGGACAAGGACATTGGCAACTCAATGTTAGTCCTTTCATCAGATTCACAACAACAGTTCACAAAGTACAATCTGGGGAAGTACAATACTGGTATGCAGAACGAAGGTGTGGTTATCCCCATCGGTATATGCAACAGCAAGTGTAAAGTCAATAAATGCTTAAAAGTGTTATACCATGCTGAAAGATAGTGATTGTCAATGGCAGGAAAAGATAATCAAACTACGACGAGAGTTTCAATTGAATAAATGAATTCCGTGATGCTGCAGAGTAAAACGTTCTCCTACTATCCGTGGAATTTCCATATAACAGAAATGAAAGGTGCACTTCCACTGATATAATTTCGAAACAAAGGTATCCGAGATGTATCAAAACATGTGCAATGTATAAAGGCATACCTGTTTAGAAAATCAGATTTCTGCGATACCTTTTTAAACTTTTGAATCCCAAAATGCTCCTGCAATTTTCCAGAAAACAATGAATAACAAACCACTAGATTGTCCCAAAAAAGAGGATGAGCTCAACACATAAAAAAGGTCGACCTGATTTTTAACGTTCTCTAGCTTGGCAAAAGAAGAAAGCAGCTTCTCTCTGATGTCCTCGTCGATGTGGGGGTGCTCCCATCGACCATCTGGGTCGTGAAGTTCCCAAGGACTATGAAAATGTGGTTCTGAGGCATCACTTCTGTACTGAATAACACATCTTTCCCACGGACAGTCTGGAAATTCAGGAGATTTAGGCTTCACCGCCATTACCCGACCATCCCACCAACTCCCGCCTTCCTCATTCTCATTTCTCCACCACACCTGACATTTGTCCCTATGTGTCCAGTTTCTCCTAACAGCAGCATCATAACGCGTCCTTTCAACGAGGAAGTCGGAAAAATCAACTAGCTCCGGCAAAGTCAATTTGAAGGTTTTACCAAATACACTAGAACAAGGATCTACAAATTCAAGGGTGAGTTTACAGCAGCTTTCTCCAGAACCGGGAAGCGTTGAATAATCAAGGCTCACTACCTTGCAAAATTCTACAGATTGTATGTTTCCCTTGAGTAATCTCCAAGGCCCTGCTTCATGGGAATGGCTCCACTCTAAATACTGTTGATGGCCCTGAAATAGTATATATAGCCCAGATAAGAATTATAAGCAGTATTATATTATGCACAAATCACAATCAAAAGAAAGCATGCGCTTTTCTTTGTTCAACCCAGCAACGGTACAGGTGGGGTCCACCTTTTGAACAGTAAACCTAGTGAGACCCATCATGGGTGATGGTGAGCCATGCCCTAAACATCTTCCTTATCACCATACAATGAAAATGGAGGACCACAAGTGATGGTTCACATTTAACAGAGGCCCAGTTGGATGGTCAGGAATGGCAGATGGGGCAGATTTTTGGGGAAGCTTGGATCCACCATAGGGCCAACCATGAGAACTACTTGAATCACCAAAAGGGGGACCGTACACAAAGTTTATTTAGCCAAGCACATGCTCGATCGAACATTGTATGCTTCTCGAAATTATAACAAGCAATGTTGGAGTCATCTTTCAAAAAAAAAAAAACAAGCAATGTTGGAGTCAATGCCAACCATTGATTAATCAGCAACCAATGACAACTAGTAATGATCAGAGATAATAAATCAGGGCAATTGATTTAGTTACCTTTCTTACATACATAACCTCGTCGCCTTTTTGGGGAATATATCGGTAGCTCTCCTCATGTTCTGTTAACATCAACCATGATGGCTTTCTTGCCGCATGGTATGCCTTTCTTCTATCTGGAGGGCTTAGGTCACCATCATAATAATTCTCTCTCCTGTTTCTAGCAGACCTCAACCCAACAGTCACTCTTGAACCTGAATTCCATTCCTCGTGTCCATTTAAGGAAAATCTTTCAACATTTCTTGATGTCTCCACAATGCCATGACCTGTCCTCACTTTGAATTTACCTATCGCAGGATTTTGCTCCCAGGTTGTTGCCTTAGTGCCCATGGATCTTGTTCTACGGGCTCCATCAGTCACAGCCTCAGGAAAGTCCATTTCCATGACGGCATTGTGATTGCTGGCATTTGAGGTACTTTCTTCCATACCATAGATGTCAGCTTCTGAATTTGCTCTAGCCTGGTACGATTTCGACTTTCTACAAACAGCATTGGACGTATTGTTTGAATATGAATGCAACCTATTTGAATCCTGATCAAACGGAGTCCCTGATTTTCCTAGCCCAACATCCCAGGCTCGATGGTCTGGAAGCGATCCACCATTACCATCCTCCTCCTCCTCAGGCAATCCTACAATTCGATCATGTTCCCCCTGTTTGGGACTTCTGGACACCAAATCAGATCCAGAAATTTTCCTATCTTCTTTTGTTGTAACAGAGTTTAGCTTTGAAGTGGATAGATTTTCAGGTTCCTTCAAGATTCCTTTTGATTTAATCCGTAACTTTCTAGCGATGGGTTTGGTGTTCTCTTCCACTCCTTGAATATTGTCCATATTATTCTTACAACTAAGAACAGGTGCATTTCTACCATCAATTACTATGTCAGCGCTTTCTAAGCGCTCATCATGACCCCCATATTTGCTCATACCAGGCTGATCTCCATATCCCATGTCCTCAAGCCGCGTTGTTTCAGATGTGTTTCCATTACATGGGTCATTACTTGAGAAGTCAATTAGTGAAGAGTTGTGTTCATATGCAGGAATGATATGCTTATCTTTTGTATCACCAAACCCTTCAGAAGTTCTAGGTCTAAACTGCTCCTCCCTCCTGTAGGCTTTTCTGTCTGGTCGATCTCCATGAATTTGATTTTCTGAATGTGCCATCATTCCATACTCATCATCTGATTTGAGATGTCCGTTTGCTTCATCTTCAGTTGGGCTTTGCCCGTCCAGGGAGACGTTCGAGACAGGCCATGCATCTGTCAACAGAATGTCTCCCAATCGCAAACGCTTTGATGTTCGAGCTTTTACTTCCCCCCATCTGATTTTGTTATCCTTGTACCCTACAGATAAATCTGGCTTATCTTCAATTTCAGCCTGCCCTCTCTCTCTGATATTAATTCCACCACAGTTTTGAGGGAGAGCAGCATTGACTGTATCACCAGAAGGCCCCGATTCTTGGGTGCTTGAATAGGTTTGGTTTAGGTTTGTCATATCTGAAGGAGCTTTACCTAATGAACCCATTACATAACCCTGCCCATGGGATTCAGTTTTTGTGTTTTCCGGAGGTGCGAGTTTCTTCGGATCACGAACTGGCAACTTCAGGACCAATCTCCTCCTGTTTACAGTATTAGTTTCGCAAACAGGCGGTTCAGGAGGTATGACTGCAGTTTCACACTCATCTGACTCTTCTTTCTCCCTTTGGTGTTTTTGGCGCACATTCTGTGTTGATCTATCAGATTCATTGCTCTGAATGTTTGAATCGGGTAGCTCTGATTCACTCTCAGATGAGTCATTCTCTGAGCCCTCTTCCTCTTCCCCATCTGTGGATGCCCCAGAAATTTGAGAAAACAAATTAAGGGCATTACGTGCAGCAAGTCTCTGAGGGCGCGACGACTTTGATTTAGAAGACTTTTTCTTCTTTGAAGCCAACCGGCCATGTTTTGATTTTCTTCTTCTGTTACTCTTGGATAGAGTACCATCTCGCTGATCCAAGTTTTTCCTCTTAACACGCCTCCCAGAAGAAGTTGTGACCTCAACCTGACAGAACATAGAAGCATAAATCCCAAGTAAGAGAAAATGGGAAATGTAAATGAGTGAGATGAGTTTTTGTCTTACTTCTGCCTTGTGTTTTCTTCTCCTAGATCTGCGAAGACCATCCTTATTAACGTGGTCAGCCTCACTGTCTTCTGCACTGCACTCTGGATCACCAGAAGAACCAGCGCTCAAACTTATGTGCTCCCCTTCACTAGAATACTCCTCAGGAACATTATACTCTGAATCTGACCCGTCACTTTGAACTTCATTTTCTTGTTCCCAATCCATAGCATCTAGAAACTCTGGTAATGGCTCAATCCATCTATCCAAGTCCGGAATTGGCAGCATTGGATAATCTTGGAGGCCGAAATGCTCCCCAGGGCCAACAGCAAATTTTACGGAAGGAGGACGCCACTCAATACCCAAAGCACCTAATCGCCGTTGCTGGTACATGCTCTGGTAAGGTTCAGGATAAGGGATCATGCCTGAAATTGACCAATTACACCAACGGTATTATGAGATCATGTGAGTTTAAATGAATCGTATCTAAAAGTAAAAGCATGAATTGAAGTTGGATAAAGGAATGTTAGATGCATACTTGAATCACAAAGCAGATCTTGAATGTTCCGTCTATGTGGGACAAGCTGAGTCTCCTGTATCAAATGCAGCCATATCTCATATAATGGTAGTCGGTGACAACAATCAGGAAACACAGGAAAACGATGCACTCATGAGAATCCCATAAAGGCCAGCACAAATAATAGCATTGCAATCGTTGAATGAGATGCAAATAGGGGGTACTCCAATGCACATGGGGAAAACTCCCAACCTCGGATTTTTTATCGAACGGGATTTGGATCCAAAAGGGTGCTTAATGCTTTTGAAATAAGTAACACGTTCCAAGTTAAGAGAGAGAGAAATAACTAACACATTCCAAGTTTGGAGGGAGGGAGGGAGAGAGAGAGAGAGAGAGCTCACCTGATCTAAAACGTTACCATGGGTGTCTTGAATGAGAGGACGATAATCACCAAGGAAAAACTGTTGTGAAGATTAAAGAGGAACATCAGAACATTGTCACACAACCTACTTCACTGTTCATATATATATATATATATATATATATATATATATATATAATCTGTGTGTGTGTATTGAAAGGTGAGAAGTTTATTAAAAAGAAGCAAAAGCAATAAAGAAACAAAGCAAAAGACACTGTTAAAAATATATTACTAGCTGAAGTTGGTAATTACTAATACCTGGTCATATTTGGCATCCTTTTGAGACTCCCCTTGCCCTGAGGCTAATATGTATATTTGGCCAACTTCATCAGAAAGCACAATAGATGTCCCATCCCTGTATGACACAAAAAAGAATACTCATCATGAGGATAGAATTACAACTTGGGCTGTGTGAAAAGAGAGAACTCAGGATGAATGTCAAGACACAACAGGTGAACTACAATGACGAGACAGTGGGAGAATGATCAGTTAAAAATATCAGCGAACAAAGTTACTGTATTAAACTTGATACAAAGAACTCAAAAAGGAAAAAAAAAAAATGGTTGAACAGAATAAAGCACAAATAGCCATCATCAAAACAACTCCATTTGTTCCCCACTACTACAACCACCAACACATACTTTCTTAGAGGTATGGTATGGAGATAGGAGGCCATCATAAGAAGCAATTATTATGGCATACCAGTAACTGGGATATTTAAACTAGGAACATAAAGCAAGAAATAAGATAACCATTAACTTCCTAAGTAATATAATCGAGTAGCAGGAATTCATGATGTTTCTATGTTAGTTTTATATAAACAATTAGCTATATAATTTCTATTTTAAAGACACTGTTCAAATGCAACATGTCAACTACAACCTGTGATAAAAGAATACAGCTAAAAGTGTCGAGTAAAAGAAGTCTAAAAGGCTATACATGCCTATACAAGGATGGATGACTCAAGAAAGAAAGGCACTGGAATATGTTAATATGGCACACCAGTGAGGACCTACAGGTTCTGTATGGCAAAAGCATTGGCATTTACCTTGTATCCATAGCAGTAATGAGGTGGATTTGTTCATGAATAACATAATATGATTAAATTATCATGACACATGAATAATGACATGCGCTTGTATGATGAGCACATCTACTTGGGACCATCAGTAATCAGATACAAACCAGATGAATGACCAAGAAAAAAAAAAAAGATGGCAGTGGAGAACAGCATTTGAACAGCCTTTTTTTATGTATTCATGCAGACCCCTGTTATGCAATGTGTTCGCAAGGAAGAAAGAGAAAATGTCAAAGATCAATCTTATATTATAAGAATGTCTACCTGATGCATTATTGAAAGTAAAATTTTCACAGAAAAACAAATGAAACTGAATAGAATAAGTCCGAACTGATCAGTTCAAGAAATAATGAAAAGGTGAATCTCTTGCATTTTGTTTGGTTAACTTACGGAGAGAACTTCCCATCAACCAGCTTGAAGCGTCCAGTTTCATATGTCCGAACTGGTGCGCCCTCCCATATCTAGAAATACCGAATATCAAGGTACTCAATTCAAGGAGCACTAAAAGAGTAATAGAGAACGGAAGAGCATCGAGCGCTAGAAACTCACATCCCACACTATGGTTTTTCCATCATACCCAGCACTCATGGCTATCCGGGGGTTGAAAGGATGAACATCCAAAACGTATGTCTATTAACATGCCAACAAGGAATAAATCAGAGATCTGGGTCTTCCTTACAAATACATTACTGTTAAACAAAAACTTCAAAACGAGTTACCTGAAAATATACAATTTAAGCATTAAATGTTTTGAGTTCACTTAAGCATAATAAAACAACAGATTGAATGAAAAATGTGGGCTTTGGAGTAGCCTACAGATGAAAATCCAAACAAAAAACATTGCTGAGGAAAGAATTGGCAAATGGAGAAAGGGCATTTATAGGTCGAGGCTCAAATAGACCATATAAGGAAAGATAGCAGAGGGCAAGAAAGGATAGATGGTGGATATGGGTTTGTGAAAAGAAATGGCTCCTGGGAAGTAATCTTTGAGTTCACAATGGCATATGACTTGGCGATAGAAAATTCTTTAAAAAGAGGTTGAGCATTTGGTAAAATTCTAGAGTAGACCATACTTATCACAAACTGATTTTCCTTTTTAGAAGGACAGAGTGGTTAAGCATGTAGGAATTATGAAATTATGTATACCAGGTGAACCCCTAACCATGCAACATAAGCCAAGTGATCTTGAACATGTGCATTACGAACTAGAACAGAAAAGGTGAGGCTAGAAGCTGCCCAAGAATAAGGTGGTGAAACCAAAGGGGGGAAAGATCAGTGCTATTTAGAAAGTGATAGAAGAAGATAAGGAAAATATGGAACTAGAGGCTAAAGAGAAGTAGACGGAGATGCCTGACTGGATAAGTGGGAAAGGAAGTGCTTTAAGAATCTAAAGGCAGGAGTCACAGATGGGGTGGGTGGGGGTGGTGAGGTCTCAATGGCAACTAGCAAACAAATAGCAATAAAGAGTGGCAATTTAGGAGAAACGAGAAACATGTTTTAAAAAAATAAAAATAAAAAGGAAGTGAAGGAAGCAAGAAAGTAGATTATGATGAATTGATAAATAGTCTTAACTCTTAAGCACTAGAGAGGGAAACAAAGATAGCTAGAAACTAATTAAGAAATAGGAAGAAAAGTAAAGACAATGACATTAGATGCATTCAGATTGAGGATCATAAGGTCCTGTTGAAAAATAGTGAGATTGGAGAGAGGTGGAGAGCTACTTTGAAAGATTGTTGAATGAAAATTCAAGCATGGGAATAAAAGTACGAGCCTCAGACCCAAGAGATTGAAAGGGCATGTCTACTGTATAGAATTCAAGTAAAGGTAGCCCTAGCAAGGATGGCAAAAAGAAAAGATATAGGCTATGAGAACATAGATATACAAATCGAGATGTGGAAGATACTAGGCGAAATCAGATTATTTTTGTTTACTAGTCTTTTCAAGAGAAGATGGAAAAAAGAGAGCATAGCCTGACATGCACAGAAGATTCACCTAAGTTTAAGAAAATATCAGGAGAAAATTTCCAAGAGAAGAAGGCAAGTGCTTCATGTTCATTTACAAATCAAAATCAACATTGAGATTTAAGCATCTATCTACTATCAAGGCAAGTATGAAAAACCATAAGGAACACTTACAGATTCACTATGACCAGTCAAAGAATGGACTAAGCTACCATCGACAGCATTCCAAACACATATTCTGCAATCTACAGAAAATAATGAAATTATTATAGACAAAAGGGAGAGCGCTAATGGGCAAACTTTTAGCAATATAAAATCGACTAACTACCTTCTGTATATAAAACCCACACGAAACAATAAAATTCTTACCCATGATAGCAGCAAGCACAAAGCGGTTATCCAAGCTCCACACAATCATGTTGACACCACGAGGAGTTGGTTGAAATCTCTGGCGTGGGCCTCCACGAGGAGGTTGAGGAGGCATTGGAGGAGGTGGAACTTTAAGATGATATGCTCTTGTCCAACGCCCAACTTTTCCCTAAAACAAAGTAATGGGTCCAAAGAACAAATCAAAATCTCAGTTCCCTTTGTGTCTGCATGTGTACGCAACAACAACGTTATCAACAATATTATCACAAGCAATGTTTTCAAAATCGTTATCGTATTGCAAATCATAATAGGGGTCGAATCATATCATATTCTCGATCGGTAAGATTTTTTCAGTTTTTTTTTTCTTTTAATAAAAAAAAAAAAAAAAAAAAAAAAAAAAACATCAACAACATCTGAAGAAATATAAGTAAATTGGAAAAGATTAAAAACTCATCAATCATCCATTTCTCATCAACATGTACTGAAAAAGTAATACATATAATCATATTATCAATTGAGAACATATATATGGTATGCATACCATGACAGTAATGGATTCTTGTCTTTTTCCTTTGTTTTCCTTCGTTGTCTTTCAATGATTTAAGTTAAAAAACATGCAAGAGTCCTTGGATAATTTTGTTCTTTTGTTCTTGAGTGCAGAATCATGTTGGAAAAAAAATGGCATTTGATTTCATAAGTGAATAAAAAGATATCTTGATTTCTTTGTTTTGGGGTTTTAAATATCAAAAACCCTTCTCTCTGAAGAAAAATAAGCATAATGGAGTTCTTTTTCATGTTTAATAAGCAAAGGGTAAAAAGGAAAAAAGAAATAATTGAGTTAAAAATGATTTGAAGTAAAATTTTGTGCACATTTACGCAGTCTACGATTATCATACAATTCAATACAATTTATACGATGATCAAGATTATTTAAGATTTGCAATTTGGGTGTATGATTCAAATGGTACACCCATATAATACGACATGATTCGTACAATTCATATCTGATAACACCAATCACAAGTCAGAACAAGCAACTCAACTCAGGATTGGATGAATCAATGCATAAAAACTGAACAAGAGCCAAAAGCACCAGTATATTCAAACTGGATTCAAATAGAGCAAAGGGAAAACAGACTCGGTGCAAATCAGGCTTGGTCTGGGTTGAGTGTCAAAAACTTCAAAATGAAAACTTTTTAGGAGAAGAATGCATATGCAACTGTCGCAGGAAAAGAATGTGTGATGGGCATTCCACCAAAAAACATGTTCAAAATGTATTACTTCAGAGATAATTCATGCCAATCGAGAAAGCTCACATGAGATCTGCGTGATCTGGGAATCCAAATAATTGCACTGCCATCACGAGAACAGGTGACTATGTTGTCATGAGTAAACCTGAAAACGTATGCGCAATAAATTAATATAGAAAGCCTGCATTGGTCAGCCATTTTAATCTTCAATCACAAGCTAAGCTACAAAGTCCCATTTTTGGAGATCTCAAGTCAAAAGACAAGTAAATTAAACAGACCATGAATTTTTAAATTTTGGAAAATTCTCCTCCTTCGAAGTGTCCATTGTAGAGGATCTAGATGCCACTGCACAGCCACTGCACCATGAGCCACTAAGATTAGTGTGTATGGAAAAAGTTAAAGAAATTAATTTATATGTCAGTGAAGACCAAGTAACCTGAATTGAACATAATTGACATCATTTTCATGGCCAGATAATACGTCCATCTCATGATTTGGTTGCTCGGAGTCCTCTGGGTTGCATTTAACAGCATTCCACACCTGCTAGCAATTGTCATCTTGAGAAAGAAACTCAACTACTTCTAAGATCAAAAGGTCAGTCCATAAACTGATATTGGTGTCAGACTGGAGATAAGAACAAAAACATGTTCAATGGAGCATTCAATGGAGCACTACTCTTGACTACTTAGGAGAGCAGGATCCTACTCTTCCAACATGCACCAATGTGGCACACGTGTGGGATCGTTCCCTGGCCCTAAAATCAGGCATGTCCTGTCATCAGGTAGGTCATACCACACGTAAGTCGGATGGATCATTGGTCAGCTCCTCTTAACAAACTATTTTCATACACATGCATATTGTGTGAGGACTGGACCAGACTATGGAGCACACCTGATGAACTGCCTGGATCTCACACTTAGGATTCAAAATCCTACACTCACAAGTAGTCATCACATTTCTTGTGACTGGAGAATGCAGGCAAGGATATAGTTAAAATGCTGATGTTCAAACCTACCCTTGCATAAGTGTCTGAGCTACCCGTGACAAAAACAGTTCCATTAGCATTGTATGCACAACATAATATTTGATGCCCCTGCTGTGACGTGCTCGGAGGGTGATCATTGCTCTTTCCTGTGGTTAGTTCATACACGAAGTCTTATCAGGAGTGCCCAATAAGCTAATTAAATTACCGTCAAGAAGCAGCAACTAACCAGCTGCATCATCTGAAGGCTTTGGAATGTAAATGCGGGGACTGAACTGGGAGTACCTAGCATCCCATATCCGACATGTTCCATCATCGGATGATCTACACAGTAGATGGACAGCATAGAGTTAATGACCATTTCCCACAAGGATACTGCTCCACATGCTTTACCAGAGCTTTTCATAGACCAAAAAAAAAAATGCAAATGAAACGCTCACGAGATTGGAATCTCAGTAACTGTAGTGTTTTTAATATTACAGCATTTACATTATTTAAAACTCCAGTAAAGAACCAGGAGTTAAAACCAATATTAACCCAAAGAGAACAGCTCTTATCATTTAAGTATTAAGCCCACATTATAATTTCGATATTCTCAGTGATATCGGTGATACCAATGACGCCACATTTTGGCCTCTGGATAGCATAAAAGTTCCATGGCATCCAAGTTATCCTGTATCGGTATCAGTTGGCGTAACGGTGCCCTCCGATACCGATACGGAGACAGGGGTGTAACGGCGATACGGGGGCATAACGGTGCAAAAAAAAATAAAAATATGGATTAAATCCGGAATATTCTAAGCATTCCAAATGTGCATTCATTTATAAATTGGAACATGTTTATGGTGGTGTAATGGTCCACTCTTTGGTGAGAAGTTATATCGGACTGTCTGATGAATTTATGAACCAGATAACTTGAATTTGACTACAAAATTATTTTTATAAATATCTAATTTATATACTTAATAATTTGATATCATTTCTCCCAATAGTTGTTTAAAAAAATGAAATTAAATTTAGGTAGATGGCGTTGCCAATTTGGGGCTGACTTGGACGACCATGCAATTTATTGGCATTATCCCACTTATGAATTGGTGGACATTTATTGGATAGTGAATCATGAAAAAAAAATAAAAAATCAAAAGGCACTATTTTAAAAAATAAGCGTCCACAAATCAACAATTAAAACTATTCAAACAATTTGATTTTGGCATTGTGAGTTAGCAATTACAGTCCATAATTTAATTAGTAAATTTTAAGTTAATACATGTCTCGTGTACAATTTTTTAAGGGCCCAAATCAGGCGAGACCCGAATTGTGAAGTGTAGCACACGAGTGTCAAGTTTTTTGGGCCCCACCCGTGATGAATGTATTATATCCACACTGTCCATCCATTTTTGCCAAATAATTTTAGGGCATGAGCCCAAAAATGAGGCAGATCCAAAGCTCAGGTGGACTGCACCATAAGAAATAACAAGAATTAAACGTCCACCATTAAAAATTTATTGGGGGCTACAAAAGTTTTAAATCAAGCTGACATGTGTGTTTTCCCTTCATCCACGTCAATGTGACCCAATTAACAGGTTAGATGAAAGATAAACATTACAGTGGACCCTAAGAAAATTTTTAATGGTGAGCATTCTATAACCACTGTTTCCTATAGTGTAGTCCACCTGAGATTTGGATCTTACAAATTTTTTGGATCATGACCTAAAATGATATGGCAAAATGGATGGACGGCATGGATAAATTATATAAATTATATACATTATCAGAGAGGTAGGTGTACCATGACGTCCACGTGTAAGTCCAAAAGCGATCATGAGGTATGTGTATATCTAAACCGTCCATTCATTTGAAAGTGGACACGAAAAATAATACAGATCTAATTATCAAGTGGACCACACTACCAAAAGCAGTGGGGGATTGAACGTCTACCATTGAAACCCTTTTTGGGATCACAGAACTTTTGGATCAATATGAATTTTGTTTTTCCTCTTCATTCAAGTCTTTTTGACCTTATGAACAGATTGTATGGAAAATAAACGTTATGGTGGGCCTACGAATTGTTTAACGGTGAAAATCATCATCTCCGCTGCTATTTTTGGTGTGTTCCAAACGATCTTTGGATACGATTCATTTTTTGGGTAATGCTCTAAAACGATATTTAAAAATAGATGAACGGTGTAGATATAATAAATACATCACTGTGGATCCCATGTAACTTTGATCTCCTTTGAACCGTTCGTACAACTAGGAGCTCAAGGAGTGTCAGCGCTCGTCTTAGCATGACACGTACCTCCAGCACCTATACTAGTTTGTGGAGGGAAAGAAGAGGAGAGAGAGAGAGAGAGAGAGAGAGAGAGAGAGAGAGAGAGAGAGAGGAGGAGGGAGGTCTGGACATGGCAAAAAGAAGAAGAAGAGGAAGTAGAAGAAGAAGAAAGAAGAAGAAGAACAGAAAGAAAAAAAACAAGTATGCTTTTTTTTTTCCTATTTTTTTTTCCCTATTTTCTAGGCCCGTAATAACCATTATGGGACCGTAACGGCCGTTACCGTCACAGAATCGAAGGGGTGCCCGTTTCGACCCCGTATCGCGTAACAGTGTTGGCCGTTACCGTTACATATTAGCCAATACGGCCGTATCGTAACGGATACGGGACACCTTGCTGGCATCAGTGATGCCAGTGATAATATCATTGGCACCAGGAATACTTCCATAAAAAGCCAAAATTCACAAGAAAAATTCCCAAAAATCAAGAAAAATAAAAAATAAAATCGTTTCTTGTGGGATTTTTTGAGGATTTTGTTCTTAGGTGATTTCAACTACTCCATTTTGTTTTTGTTGAATCAAAGCTTGGATTTGGCAGAGAAATCTTGAATCAAAGCACAAACATGACGAAATTCAAAGGTGGCAAAAAAAAAAAAAAAAAATCCACAGAAGCTTCATTTATTTTCAAATGTTAGCATGGATTGCAATGTCAGTGTATGATTCTCATGCACTGACATGGATTTGTGGCGAATGAATTGGCATTAGAGTAGGTGAATGGGGGAAATTGGAAAATCATAATTTGTCCATTTTTACTCCTCAAATTGAAAATGCATGTTTTACTTGATGCAAGACAATTAACCACTTGCTCTAAAAGCTCGAACTGTTAGAGTATGGCGAATTAATCCATTTATCTTATAGCCTAGGCCCCACATCGCATGGGTTAGGACCTCGGCCGAACCCCCTTCGTGGGCCCCAAATCACATGGGCCGCCGACCCCGAGTGTGTCCACGCATCCCACAGGCTACCCCACTCGAGCCCGGTGTGAAATGCGCATTAATCACCCCTGGTGAGGAGTCTCGAACACGAGACCTCCTCCGTGGGCCGCACCCACCCCGAGTGTGCCCCTGCATCCCACAAGCGACCCCACTCGAGCCTAGTGTGAAAATGCCCCTGCATTATTACTACTTGCATTGTATGGTGTTTTGAATGATATGAACTCATTTTGGATATAATTGCACTACTTTTTTCTGACAGCACATGGTTTAGGCCCTTATAAAATGGGAACTTATTATGTATAGTTGTTCTTTTGCAATATTTTGCTTCCTAAATGTGTAAACGTTGTCTTTTAACATCTTTTGAAGTTTCATTGAAAAATTCCACCTTTTTCCCAATGTTTCCCTAATGTTTCCTTTAGTCAACAATATTTTTCCAAGCATTGGCAATATCGATACAGGTTTCGGTATCCATATTCCCAGTCCTTTTTTAATCGTCAAGTTAAATAAAAATAAAAAAGGAGCTCAACAACAGTAGGTGACCCTCTCATCACCCCACAAAGGCATTGTCACCAATAAAAATGGGAGCACTAGCTCCAAAAGCACACTATATAAAATCCAAAACAGGAATCATTATGAAATAATTGATTCCCAATCCTTGATTGGCCCTATGTATGAAAGACCAGTAAACTCCAGCAAGACTAGAGACCATTCTAGAGCCAAAGACAGGATATAACACTTGATGAACTCTAACAAAGCATTTCTCTCTCCATTACCCCATAAAATGGCAAAGAGCAGCATTTTGCAAATGATTTTGCCTTGGTGAAAAAATGGACCAGCAAGTCACCCCACAATAATCTCAAAAAGACCAAACTAGGATGCACCCAATGCATACCGAAGATCCTTAAAGAAGATTTGATTCCTAGGCTACGTGTGTATCGCACAGTGGAAGAATAGGTGATTGCTTCTTTTTTTTTTTACACATGCACACACACCCACACACACTCACGCCGTAGTCGGATTTCACCACCTATGGATACTCGAACCCTTGACCGGGTGTTGAAACTCCTGAGAGTCTACCACCCGAGCAAGAGTAAGGATCCAGGTGATTGCTTGACTCCTCCACTTTCCTACACATCGAACACATATTCAGGATAGAAATGCCCTGCTTTTTTTAAATTATCAACTCTGAGAATCTTATTTGCTGAGGATGTCCAAGAAAAAACCTGCACTGGTAGGCGGAATGGGAACTTTCCACATGTATGCATAGGGATTAATGCCACCAATGGAATCAAAAAGCTTAGCCATAACCAAGGTATTCAATAATGATAATGGTTGCCGTAACGACTAGCCATTAGACTGTTAGTTATGGGCCATAACGGGACCCATAATGGTACAAAAAATAATTATCTTTTTTAAAAGAAAAAATAGAAAAAAGAGAGGATAGCAAATTTATATTCTATTTTTTTTTATAAAAAATACATGTTTCGGACAATATAATGGGTCAAAAGCGCTCTATTGTTATTCCTAACATCTGCCCTTTGTTTAAGTCCAGAGCTAAGTCGGTTAACCATCAATTCATCCACGGCCCTTTAACAGTAACAGTGAACGTAATGGCTAGCCTTACAGCTGTTACGATACAGGCCTTAATGGCCATTACGGCCCTGTAACAGTCAAAAAATAATAATAACAAGGAAAAATGTACCAGTGCTGTATCGGCCCATTAAGGGCTATTTTTTTTTTCCCAAATTATGCGTTACGATCCCGTATTGCTTAAAGCGCATCAATGTATGTTACGTTGCAGCCATTACACCCATGGTTTTGAATTTCAGTATCGGTCGATGTATTGGCCCCGTGGAAAAATGATACGATACAGCGTCACGTATTTGTACCAGGGTCATATCAGCCCGTATCGGTCAGAATTTTTTTTAGGCCGAAGAATTAAGGAAAATATCAGGAAAATAAAAAAAACAGAGAGAGAATAATAAGATATTCAATGATCGATCTTTTTTTATATATATATTTTGCACATGCATATGATGATGTATCGGACCATTCTGTGATGGGAATGTTGTTTGTCAGTTTAATTTGTTGAAGGTAAACTAAATGAGCCCTAATTGAACACAAATCAAGCATGACCTGGCGAACTAGGGCCCATTACATTGAAATACAAAAAAAAAAAAAAAAAAAAAAAAAAAAAGAAGTAATGGTTTACCCTTCCTTCCAATTTTTCCCATAATGGTCCACTTCGCTTCAATTTACTGAATCTCATTCAAATCATTTGTTTTGATCCCAAAATAGGTCTAGATCTAGCCTCAAATGAGTTTTTAAGTTTCTTCCATGGTTTAAATGAAAAAAAAAGAAAAGAAGAAGAGGAGATGTGAGTGAAATTTTTTAAATAATAATAATAATAAAATAAAAATTGGGCTTTTATGGGCTTATTGGCTTGTATCGGCTGTATTGGCCCCATATCAGTGCTGATATGTTGTCAATTGTTTCATATCAGGCCGATACGACCCCATATGACATATCACCTTATGCCAATCATGGTGTGCTGTAAAGGCCGTTACAGGGCCATAAAGGTAACGGTGGCAATTGTTACACATTACGGGGTCGTAACGGCCGTAACAGCCGTTATGAAAAAAAAAAAAAAAAATGACCCGTAATTGCAGTTAACGGCATGTTACATCCCCTATAAAGGCCACAACAACCCCGTAATTGTCTGTTATGGGGAATATATAGGTTTTCCATACTTTTTAATCAACATTATGGGGAATTTTTTTTTTCAATAAAAAAGATACCGTAACGGCCGTTATAAGGGCAGTAACAGCCATTACGACCCGTATCGTAAAGGTAGAACACCTTGATGCCAATACGAATGTGACACGGCTGTATCAGCCGATACGATACATATCTATGATTACACCCATAACGTAGCCGTTTTTTATACGATGGTTGTACTACATACTCTTCTTTGACAGACATAGTCAAGCACATGTTTTCTTGTGAACTTTTTTTTTCGTTTATTGCTCCTCCGTGTGTTATTGTGTCCTGTCATCTAACTCTCAATATTGTTCATGTGGTCTGGAAGAACAAAAGAGTGCCAAAAAAGGTAGCAAAAGCGAAGCTTCTGCAAATTCTCTACAGGAACACACAATTGTATATTTTGTATTCCAAAAGGGGACTCAACATAGAGTAGACAAGCCTTACTGAGAAAAAAATAGAAAAAGAATCACCCAAGAAAGAAGATACCAAAACCGTTAAGAAATAGGTATGACAAGGTAACGTGGATGAAGCATGGAAATGTCAAATGACCTAACAGTATCAATGGTTCAAGCTATTCAAAATCATATAGAAAATTCCCAACGGGAGGCCAGAATATGCACAATGCAAGTCCAAGTTGGAAACCTGCTAGAAGCAATAACTAGAGACGAGACTCACGATAGTAGCTGGTAAACAGCACTCGGCCGTGGACTAAATGCAATGGCAGTAACAGCCGCAGTGTGGCCTCGCAAGACTGAAATTGGAAGACCATCGGGCAAACGCCACTGCATCAGAAAAAAGAAATATCAAAACAATATAAAAGCAGAAAATATCCAGAACTTTGGATCACTGACGCATATAAATATTTGATAATAAATGGAATGAAATCTTACAACTCGAATACTGCAGTCGTTTGAAGCAGATGCCACCAAAGCATTGTTTGAACTCACAGCCAAGTCAGTAATGTCACCCTTCATTGGTACAAAAAATAAAATAAAATAAGCTAGATGTAAAGAAAAGGTAACTTGTAGTAGAGCTTGACCCAGAAATGCCATCAAGACTCACTTCATGTCCACGGCAACCGGACAAGCAGAACGCAGTTTCCATTGACCAAATCTTTACGAGGCGGTCATCCGAACCAGTAATCACATAGCGCCCCGAGCGGTCCAATATGGCTGCAGAAATATCAACCAAGCACATTTTATTTAGTCCCATTCCACAATCTAATGGGGTTCTAGAATAAATACCTACAACAATTAAAAGGAGAAAACAAAAGAAATGGGGTTTTAGATCAAATTAGCTTTCTGATTTCATTAATAGTAATTCTTCATTATCATCAAAGCCTTATCCCAACTAAACAAGGTCAGTGATTTCATTCAGAATGTGTCATTCAAAGGTAGAAATAACCATACCACAATAGACGGCATTCTGGTGCCCCCTTAATTTTTTAATTATCTGCATCTTTTGTACCATAGTTGATGGTTTAGCAATGGCATAACATGCTGCTCGAATAGAAGGAGCCCGATGATGTTTTGTAAAACCACCTCCAATCTCCCTTAAACTTAGACCTCGGACCTGATCAGCCTGCATGTGAGGCCAACGCAGGCACCCAGGGATTTGAGTGGCTTTCTTATCTTCTTTATTTTTATCAGCTGCAAGGAGCAGAAAATCAGTATCTAACAAAGAAGTGAAAGAACCGGGGAACAACGTGAATTGGAAAAAGGCAGCAAGCAAAACTAAACAATCAGAAACAAACTAAAAATAAATTAAACATGATTTGACCATTACTAGTTCAAACCATTGACAAGACATTCCATAGTAGTGTTCAACGCGGTAAACTCAAAGGCATAAGTATCACGTACAGTCCAAAAGTGAAAAGGAACCAGATCCAAGAAGCGTAGGAACATCAGCTGCGTTTGGAGCATTTCCTCCAACCATGCCATGCAATGGAGGGGCATTACTCAGTATCAATTGCTTCAGAAGCTTTACCAAGTGATCTTTTTCAACATGAGGATACCTACGAGTAGTATAAAAACCATTGATCAGTAAGTCCAAGCACAAAGATACTGTAGAATTTGGTTTAATTTTCTTATTAATGTGTACACCATAGAACAAACACAACCCTATACAAGCATATTCACTAGGACAACACGACCCACTAATAACATTACACCAACATACTGTAGCCAATTTAGCAAGGTTAGCTACCAGTAACACCTCTTGTCAACTTTTTGAAAACTCTAAATCAAAACCTTAACAAGGAAAAAAAAAAAAAAAAAAAGCAGTTTAGGTTCCCTTTTTTGTGAAAAAAGACAAAAGAAGCAAAAGGAGCCTCAAAGGGGCTAGCATGACAACCAAGATTTCCAATTTACAGTTGCACGAAGTGTGACGAGAAGCGGCAATAGATTCGGGCGCTGGAGCATGGAAGCATTCATTTCAAAACGTTAGGAAGCAGGAGTGGGAACATAAGTCTGAAGCGCGATTCGGGGGGGGGGGGGGGGGGGGGTTGGCACCTAGTTTTCAAGGATCATGCAACAAATCCTTACCAAGACTAAAAGACTAGGCATCCACACTGATGTTCAACAAGACTCCCAAAGGTCAAAAGAAGAATTGCCCAAGAACCAATTTCCTTCTGTTTGGGGCCATACATGCTCATCAAAGCAGATAAATGAACTTTACCAAACAAAAGGCAACGGAGATTTCAGGAAGGTCATAAAATCTCATAGAGACGAGTAATAAACGGCAAGTAGGATAGCTAAGAGGGCAAATGGGAAGCTAGACCATCAGAAGGGCTGAGGCATGAAGATGAGAACTGGGCGGCGTTGTAGGAAGGGGACATTTTCCAAGTACAGGGTTGTTCTTTGGGGTTGTGCATAACCAAATCAAAGTAAAGGAATTTTGTATAGCTACGAACTTTTCACAAAGACAAACCAACCAAAAATACTTCAATACAGTTAATATTTTAGCCCGGATAATCGTAAGAGAACATATGCATATGGACCCTGCATCAAACGTGATGAGATGAAACAAGTGCCTAGGGAGAGAAGTAACACATGCTACAAAATCAAATATTCGAAATACCGTCATAACTATTCAAAAAAGAGTCTTTACATGTATATATATACTACTCTTAAAGCAAGAGAAAACCCTAATATAATCCTAACCATCTATTACTTCTAGATTTCTAAACCTAACCATCCATTTCAAGAAAATATTAAAATATCCCTTAATCCCATCACAACCATACATGCCTTTTGAAAATTAGCCATAGATGATGGGTCATAGGACCTGGTTGGACATGTGATGATGCCATATATAATATGCAAGGATCATAAATATACATGAACATGGGTTAAATGAGAGGGATTCCTTTGGTTGTCCTTGGAAACTTGAGATTGGACAAAACGGTTACTGACCAAAGGTGTAACCTACTGTACCATGACCATCTAGCAAGTTATAGGACAAACTTGTGGTTGTTACCACTATATGATGATAGATGTGGCCATTCCTGTGTGAGGGGACTGAGAACGAGTCAAGATAAAGGTTTCTACCATCAAGATTCATATAATCATGTTCACAAATTCACTAGACAACCCGATACAACACTCTCACCAAAGAGTGGACCGTTACACTACCATAAACATGTTTAAAACAAAAAATGAATACATATTTGAAATATTTACATTATTCTTAATTTTCTAAATATTTTTTCAGAATTTTTCGGGCAAAAGAAATTTTCAACCGTTACGGTGGTCATAACAGTCATTATGCCCTCATATCGGCCATTACAACCGATACCTATATCGGTAATGGTGGTGACTGTTACGGCCACCATTACCGATACTAAATACCTTGATGACGAGTCAATTTGCCTTCACCCTACCTCACATAAGAGTGTGACTCTGTGAGTATGCCTTGGATGAAGGCTCCTAGGTGGACCTATTGGGCACCTGCATTGGTGGATAAAGGCCAAGTCTCAAGAGCGGGAGGCCCCATCATGCCTAGAATATAATCGACTTGAGGATGCCATGGATCTTATTAATCCCTAAACCTAAGGGTGAGTGAGGGTTCCAGTGTTCGAGTTGTCGGTATTGCTACAAGTTTCGTTGGCCGGAGATAAAGATATAATATTGTTATCGCCGATAACCGGAAATGCAGGGAAAATGGGGAAACATGAAGAAAATGGTTGAATTTTTCAGTGAAACTTCAGGACATGCCTAAATACACGTATTTGCATATTTAGAAATAAAACAATTACAAAAAAATTACATTACACAATAAGTTTTCATTTAATGGGGTCTAAAAAGGATGCGCTGCTGTAAGAAATAACTTCGATAACAACCAAAACGAGTTTATATAATATAAATGCAGCCAACATACAATAATCAAGACATTTAAAAGTAAAAAAACTAAAAAAGTACACATTTTTGAAAAGTTATGTATATTTTTCTTAACTGTCACTTAGGATGTTAATCCTACTTGGTACAAACATACATCAGATCCACCCCGTCCATCAGTCGGGCCATCATATTTTCACTATGTATCATTGAATTATATCAAATAAGACATGTAATTAGGCCAAATAAAGGTGTAAAGTTATCTTAAAACTCTAAATTCAAGTTTTGTAACCCACATGATATTGAAATGTTCTGATTTTTGTGGCATCCATTCATCCTAGTTTTTCATGTCGGATGAGTGAATTGGATTTCACATAAAAAGGATGGCAAACCCCACATGAAATTTGAACGATTTAATGATGGGACTTACCATCTCAACTGTTTCCGTTGGTGCAGCAAATCTAAGTCTTGAATCAGCCTGAATTTTTAAGTCTCAGTCTAAACTAATGGTGGGTCACCTGATGGACGGGTTAGATCTCATATATATGAAGCAGTTCCGTACAGGTAAACAAAAGTAATGCCTCTGTGTGAGAGTCACACGCACTGCAGCGTTAGTTGGCAATTCACGTTTGGGCATAGTTTGGGTGGAGGATCCGACGTCAATGAATCCCTAATTGTGGGGCCCACTCTGATGTATGTGCCTTACATCCACACCGTCCATCAGATATGACGGATCATTTTGGCATGATGATCCAAATCTTAACTTAGGACCATACTACAGGAAACAATCGTAATTGAATCCCCACCATTAAAAGCTTCGTGGGGTCCACCTCAATGTTTATTTGTCATCCAACCTGTTGATAAGGTCACGAAGACTTGGATGAAGAGACCACACAAATATCATATTAATAAAAAACTCTTGTGGGCTATGACAAGTTGTTAATGGTCGATTCAGTGTTTTAAATAGCGGTAGCGTATTGCGTAGCGTTCAACCCTCCGTAGCGTGTAGCGAAATAGCGTAGCGTGTAGCGTAAGCTACACAATATATTTATTTTTTAATTAAAAATATTATATATATATATATGATAAATATTAAATAGTAAGAAAAAATAAAATATTTTGGCATTTTGAGTTAGCAATTATGATCCATAATTTAATTGGTAAATTTTAAGTTAATACATATCTCTGTACAATTTTTTAAGGGCCCGAATTAGGTAGGACTCAGATTGTGAATGGTGAGTGTCAAAGTTTTTCGGACTCCACTCGTGATGAATGTGTTATATCCACACCGTTCATCCATTTTGCAAAATAATTTTAGGGCATGAGCCCAAAAATGAGCGAGATCCAAAGCTTAGGTGGACCGCACCATAGGAAACAATGATGATTAAATGTATCATTAAAAATTTATCTGGCTACAAAAGTTTTAGATCAAGTCGACATGTGTGTTTCCCTTCATCACGTTAGTGTGACCCTATTAATGCTTGGTTTAGATGGAAAATAAACATTCAAATGGACCCTAAGAAATTTTTAATGGTGAGCATTTTATAACCACTTTGTTTCCTATGTTGTGGTCCACGAGATTTGGATCTTACTAATTTTTTGAATCATAATCTAAAATGATGTGGCAAAATGGATGGACGGCATGGATAAAATACATACTGACATGGTGGGACCCATGTGACACGTGTATATTTTATTAAATTGTGCAACGGATCGGTCCTTTTCGCAAGCAATGTGGGTCGATCATGAGGCATGTGTTATATATAAACTGTCTATTCATTTGAAGAGCTCGTCTTAAGGTTTGACCAAAAAATAATATAAATGTAATTATCAAGTGGACCACATTGCAAAAGGAGTGGGGGATTGAACGTCTACCATTGAAACCCTTTTTGGGATCACAGACCTTCTGGATCAATATGAAATTTGTTTTGACTCTTCATTCAGGTCTTTTTGACCTTTTGAACAGATTGGATGGAAAATAAACGTTATGGTGGGCTCTACGAATTTTTAACGGTGAAAAATTATCATCTCATTTGCTATTTTGGTGTGGTCCATGGACGATCTTTGGATACGATTCATTTTTTGGCTAATGCTCTAAAATGATATTTAAAAATAGATGAACGGTGTAGATATAATAAATTCATTTGTGGAGCCCATGTAACTTTGATCTCCTTTGAACCATTCGTACAACTCGGAGCTCGAGGAGTGTCAGCGCTCGTCTTAGCATGACACGTACCTACGGCAGCTATACAACACCAGTCAAACCGCTTCCGATTTCAAAAGAAAAAACGGGAGAGGGAAATCGAAAAGAAAAGGAGAGAGAGAGAGAGAGAGAGAGAGAGAGAGAGAGAGAGAGAGAGAGGAGGAGGAGGAGGAGGAGGATAGGCGCGGCCGGCCGCGGCCGGGCGAGAAGAAGAAGAAGAGGAAGAAGAAGAAGAAGAAGGAGAAGAAGAAGAAGAAGAAGAAGAAGAAGCCAAAAAAAGGTATGTTTTTTTTTTTTTTTTTACCATTTTTTTTTTTTACGCTATTTCATACGCTACGTAGCGTTTTTTGTACGCTGCGCTACGTAGCGTACGCTATACACTACGCTACAACGCTGTTTAATACACTGGGTCGATTACCATTGTTTCCCGTATTATGGCACACTTGATATTTGGATATGCATATTTCTAGGAGAATGCCCTAAAGTGAGTTTTTAAAACAGATGGACGGAGTGGATATAAATCACATACATCACGGTGGGCCTCACAGTCAGGGATCCCGCCCAACTCACCATATCTAGTTGCATTTAAGCCGCACCCGAAATCCCACAAAATCATAAGCGGATTATGCGAGACCCCGACTCACTCAATACAATGCGGCCCATACTGTGGGACCCACCTTGACGCACGTATTATAAATCCATGACGCCCATCCGTGTTGACAAATCATTTCACCCCCTGGTCCCAAAAATGAAGCAGATCCAAGTCTCAGATGGACCACACCATAGAAAACAATGTTGATTGAATGCTCACCATTAAAAACTTCCAAGTACCCACTGTAATGGGTATTTTCCATCCAACCCGTTGATAAGGTCAACTAGACCAGACGGTCCAGATATGGATGGAGGGAAAATACAAATATCATATTGAAGCAAAAATTTTATGACCCACAAAATGTTCTTAATGGTCATCCACCATTGTTTCCAGTGGTATGGTCCACTTGAGAATTGGATCTACTTAAGATTTCATATCACTTCATTAAATGATCTGTAAAAACTGATGGACAGTGTGGATATACTAAAAAACGCATCAAGATAGGCCCCACACAGTAAGGATAACACCCATTAAACTGTTACCCACGTAACACTTAATCCACTTAATAAGGAAACGGGTTGTGTACTATCTCAGTACACTATAGTGTACTAAGTAGACTATGTGGGGCACACCATGATCTGTGTTATATCCACGCCATTCAACTATTTTGATAAATCATATTAGGGCATGAGCCCAAAAATGAGGCAATCGAAGGCTCAAGTGTACCCCACCACATGAAGCAGTGAGGATTTAAAGTCTATCATTAAGAACTTCTTGGGGCCACAAAAGTTTTGGATCAAGCTGATATTTAAATTTTCCCTTAATACGGGTCCGTGTGACCTTATGAATAGGTTGGATGGAAAATAAACATCACGGTGGGCCCTAGAAAGCTTTCAACGGTAGGAGTTCAATCCCCACTACTCCATATGGTGTGGTCCACTTGAACCTTCAATCTGCCTATTTCTTTTTATAAAGCCCTAAAATGATCTGTAAAAATGGATGGATGGCATGGATAAAACATATTGATGCAGTGGGCCTCACAGAGCCCCTATCATGATTATCTGTCATTAGTTAGGCTGGTAGTACCCAATCTACGCCGTTCTCTTCGTCGATGATTAAAAAAATAGAATTTCCTTTGATGGAGTTTCGCCGAAGAAAGGGGCTTTCAAACGAGGGTTTCATAACCCTAAATCCAACCTATGTCGAGAAGAAAGCCCCCAAAATCACAAAATTTTCACCGAAATCTGCAACATCGATCTTCCAATCAAAGAAATAGATTTGCAGTTTATCTTCTTCCAAGTTTCGATCAACTAGGTATTACCTTTTTCAAGCCACACCTTCTGATTTTTTTTTCCTGATTTTTAGGTATTTATCGGAAAAAGAGATAGTTAGCTACAATATTCCCATGTTGGTTGGTGGCCACAGTCGATATTCTCGGTGATAATCCATATTATCGACAATTACGGAAAATTTCGCCGATTTTTCGCCGATATTCCATAGAGAAACGATAACTTGGGGTCTCGGTGTCGCCAGTCTAGCGACACCGATATTATCGGCGATAATTCGATAATATCATCGATAATTTAAACACTGGAGGGTTCAAAGTCTTGATTATATGTTCTTTGGCATGCTTTACAAAGTCATCATGTGGCCAATAAAAGTGCATATAGCTGGGCACATCCATCAAGATCTGTTGAGACTCACATGAGCCAACAAGGGATCCACTGGTTTCCTAGGAACCTACTTATGGCTTAGATCTTGAAGTCATATGTTCATCAAGCGGTTTGCCGCTGGACCCAAAACTCAAAAAGGTTCTCCAAGGTTTTACAAATGTTTTTGAACCATTAAACTTTTGTCTTAACTATTAAAAAGATTTTGATTGCACTTGATAATAATCTGATGGTCCAGATTTGAGGGTCTACCACTTTGAACTACATGGCATTGGGTCTTTGGTGGATGGTCGTGATGGCTGAAGGACTAGATTAGATATAGATGCACGAGTAAAGGTAAAATCATAGAATTCCAATGACCAATGTAGTAGGACATATGGTAGACTCTAGGACGGTAGAGTACCATAAACGGTCTCTCTAAAACCCTAGCCTCCTTATATATGGATCCTATCTTAGAGGGAGAGGAGACCTAGACAGAGTGGAGAGCCTTGGACGCCTCTCCCCTAAGGCGTCACCTTGTAGAGGGAGAGAGAAGTTGAGAGAGAGAGAGAGAGAGCACTTTCTCCCTCCCTCCATCACATGTGTGATATGTGTGGGGTTCACATGTGTGGACGGTGTGCGTTTCCCTTGGTCCTACCCAAGAGCTACCGTGTTTGGCTCTCACCTCTCCTTCAACTGTGATAGATCAGGGAGAGACTTCCCAACTTGGAAGATCGGCAACAACAAATCAACAAAGTTCATCGAGCGGGTTTTTTATCAGGTTTTCTTTTGTAGAAACTTGGATATATCTAAACAGGGCCCATAGGGTTTAATCTTATAATTTACAATTTTGAAATCCTTTTATTTTCCGCTGCATTTCCACCTAACAGCCTGAGTGTGCAGATATGTCCTTGCCTAAAAATAAAGCCAATTCACTTATTAGCTGGACCACCATATTAGAAACAGGTGGAAGTGTTAGAGAACTTTGGCCAAGTTTTTTACAGCAATACATTTGTTTTGTAAACTGTGGCACACTTGACTATTAGGCCAACCTGATTCCTCAGCCAAGAGCATGTTTATAGTAGTACTCCCTGATGGGTGGCATGGATCTCACACATATAAACACATGGATCTCACACATATAAACCATGCTGGCACATGCTTGGTACATTCATGAGCCACACCTAGACTTCACTTTGTAAACCTCCTTAATTTTATAAGCAAAATGTGACCCATCATGCCAAAAAACCAAAAAGAGGATCGATTCTTCATGATATTTGAAAGCAATGAGGTTTTTTTTTTTTTCTTTTTCAATTTGTTCCCCTCAGAAATAGTTCTGAGCCACAAGGCCAGGAAAGCAGTAGCCAACCAGTAGCAGATTTTTGTCTCAGCTGTAGAGCAATTCTCACAACAACAAGCAATGGCACTGCTTCCAAGCCTTTTTCAGATGAGCATGAGATAATTCATGAAGAAGAAGGATACTAAATGAGTCCACAACAAGAAGAGAAGCATATCATATACCTCTCCATCAAATTATTGTAGCTCAAGGGGAAAGAAAGACCATTATCATCTTCATCACCACTGCATAGCCCACTCCTTGAGTACCATGCATGATATCTTCTGGGCAGAAGCTGATGCTCCAAGAGCTCATTCCAAAAATGCCCAATAGTCCTGCGACACGGCCCAGCTGATAGGAAATGCATGATCAAAAAATAAACCTCCCTGAGGTCAATATCTACATCGGCTTCCATAGGACTTGCTGTTAACTCTTGCTCCTCAAGTTGAGCCTTCTCATGTGCCTTTCTTGGAAAATTCAAAGGTGGCATGCTAATTGAAGGTGCATCAGTGCCAGCAGGAGGTTTGCACTTCCTAAGGACCATATGTGATATCATACCTGAGTAGAACAAGAACAAGCAATTAGATCACTCTAAAGCTAGAGCATATCCTCTACAAATTCCATAGCTGATGCAAAAATAAAACAGAAAGAAGCAATCCAAAAAAGAAAAACAAAGAAAGCATAAATAACTGAGACAATCCAAGCCCATGTCACTTAAATCGCTGACCCTCCTATCTTTTCTGTTCCAAATTGCAAAGTCCAGATTATCGTTCATCTATGTCCTGGATATCTATTTTTACTGATTAAAAAAATTACGATTCATGTTCTCATTGCTGATCAATTTTTAATTTGAATTTATACTTCAAATGCATATTTATACATTGATTTATGTAATATCAGGCATAAGTGATGTCATAATACACATGCAGGATTTACAATAATAACATTCACCATTTCGTATATAAATTACAACATTGAATCTGCATGTATTATGTACTGGAGCAACCTAAATGATCTAACCCTATCATCACAACATTGAGAAGACCTTGATGTCAATTATGACTTAGGCTGATAGTTGTGACGGAATATGCTGTAAAAGAGACTGGCCAATGAGAACTATGGAAGCCATTAAGTGGGTTTGACCATTTACAGAAATGGGTTTAGACTTTGGTAGAACAGAGCCCTTGGACTTCGGGTGCTAAGTTTCACTGGCACAAAACATCGTGATGTGTTTCGGATTTATCGATCACATGCTCATGTCAACCTTCGCCTCCAAGGTATAGGTTCATGTGAATCAAGGGTAGTAGGTTTATTGATGAACACATGGATTGTTTTCCTTGAACTCACAAGAAGTGGTTATCTATTTTTTTAAAAAACAATTTATCACCCTTCACTTTTAGATTTCCCTTGCTTTGTTTGGCTTCCTGGGCCCAAGAGCTCTCACTTGGAGATTGTGTAACTGACACATCTAATTTCGAGGGTGTTGTGAGTGGAGGATTTTTTTTTTTTTTTTTGAAGGATGTGAGCGGAGGATATTAACAACCTCATCCTGGAAAAGGACCCGCCAGTCTATTGCCTTTTTCATGAAGATAAAAATCTTTAGATCTTGAAGTGGTGGAATGAGAAAACATCCAGTTGCTTATGGATAAGAGACCATGAGTGGACTAGCATCTTGCAGTGTTTAGACTTATTCTTCTTCGTCATCATCGTCGTTGTCGTCATCATCTAAGCCTTATCCCAACCAACTGGGGTTGGCTAGACGAATCCTTTTCCACCATTCCACTGGCCATGACTTTAGTTATCCGAAGGTCATCAATCAAGTCTTTTTTACTACCTCCACTCATGTCCCTTTGGGCCTTCCCCTTGCCCTTCTAAAGCCTACAACTTGCACCCCACTCCTAATCATCATAGTTCACAGACTTAATGAGGAGAGTTGTTTCCCAAAAGAAATTTGGCTAAGACACTCTGTTTGAAGGAGGTACTTCTCAAAATTGAGGAATAAGACGAGATTTTTTAGCATCAACAACATAAGTTGTTCGAGCATGGGGATAATAATGCAACCTTTTCCTGCGATATTATTGGGACTTGGGAGGGGAGTGGGAGCAGGAGGACATGTTGGAGATTATCATCAATGGCCCGGAGTATGACTTAGGGAAGGGACAAAATCGAGTTGGAAGGAGTGGGACAATCAGGCCTTCAAAACAAGTCAAAATGCATGGTTGAGATGGCTGAAAGAGTATGTGGCAGGATCATCTTTTAGGCCTTAGTATGCAAGGAATTTGGGGAAGTTTCTTGCGATTTGGCTGGAGATCATCGAGAATGTGAGGCGTCCTTCTTCTATGGTAGCTTGGAGGAAAGTCCTGCACCGACGTCGATAAAAGGCATCATTAGTGGGGTTTTTTTTTTTTTGGGTGTGCTTGTGTGTGCGTGGAGCTCCATTCATACATTGAGGGAAAGAAATGACATAGTGGATGGGTTGATGGAGGTGGGATCCCATCCTCAATCACTTTTGATTGGAGATTATCTCCCTCAATTGCAATTTGTTATTGTTTCTTAATAAATTTTCATCTCAAGCTAATGGTGGTAGCATTTGTTCCAACACAGGTAGGTTAGGTAAAAAGCGCCCTCAGGCAATTACCCTAGGTAACCACCACCTGTTTTTAGCATTTGTTCCAGCACAGGTAGGTTAGGTAAAGAGCGCCCTCAGGCAATTACCGTAGGTAACCACCACCTGTTATTAGGGTATTAGGTACCTGCAAAGGCAAAAGTCAAGGTAGCAGAGCCTATTTCACTCGCAGATGGCGGTGGCATAGAGATTACCTATGAACTGACTCAATACACTATAGCATAATGAAGGCGCAGGTGTTGGCATTTCATTGAAAATATGACTTTTTGGTATGAGTGTTGCTTGGAGAATCGTATGGACACAGGAACATTTCTGTTCCCGCGTTTTTTTTTAGAAAGATAGGAGGAATTTATTAAGAAGGCATCGAAATGGCACCTCATAGCTTACAACCCTATCTAGCAAAAAGCAAAGGACGTGGGCCGTGCTCCCACGGGTAAGCTATGGCAGTGTGGTGCCCCTCCGAAAGTGGCGGCCTTCGGATGACTTGTTAGTAGAAAGAGGGTGCTGACTATTGATAATCTAATGAAAAGAATGATGGTGATTCCAAACATGTGCACTTTATGTGAGAGCAATGAAGAGTTAGTGGACCACCTCTTCATCCATTGCCCCTTTACTCAGAAGGTTTGGGATTCTATCTTCTCTTCATGCAATGGTGCATGCCCGTATCAGTGGACAGCCTTTTGGAGGTTGAGCACGGGGTTTGTATTCCAAAGCAAGCTTAGGCGGAGTGGCGGTTGGTTGGCTCTTTTAGAAGTCTTTTGGGCTATATGGGGGGAAGAGGAATGGGTGGTATTTTGATGATTCTAAAAAGGAAGTTACTTTTGTAATTAGTAGGATGAAATCCTTTGTTGCCGATTGGGCTTCTTGTAATTCACTTTTGAAAGATAGTTCTTTGATTTTTTGCTATGTGGGGTTGTAAGCTTTGTGGCACCATCTCGGTGTGTTTTTAACAAATTCCCTTTATCTTTCAAAACGAAAGAGGAATATAAAATATCTAATGGGAACATGAAACAATGTATTGGAAATTGAAAAGGGCTTTTTAGAATATCAATAGACTCGTGGAAAGTCAAAAGGTCATAAGGAAATAGTGCATTCTTCATGTTAGAGAAGAATTTCTTTCTTGAGTTTGATTACGTTAGACAAGAATTTCTTTCTTAAGTTTGATTACGTTAGAATATCTTTCTTTCTTAGGTTTAATTATGTTAGCCCTTGTTCCCAGCTATGTCTCATTAGGATGCTCCAACTTGAGAGAGAGTGTTGATAGGTTGATAGTTGAATAAGGCCAATTGGGCCTAAGTTCTTGTAATAAGGCCCATAGCCCATTCACATTTTTACCATTATAAATAAGAGTAGGGGCTAAGGTTTCAACATGCCCTAAGCATCTCATGTTCTCTCTCTCTCTCTCTCTCTCTCTCTCTCTCTCTCAACATTCTCCTCCTCCTCCTTCTCATTGTAGCTTCTCATAGGCCCGATTTCTTTTTCTTCTTCTTTTTATTTTCTTTTTTTTTCTTTTTTTTTCTTCTTCTAGGGTTTCTTTTTCTTTTTCTTCTTCTTCTTCCTTTTTCTTTTTTCTTCTTCCTTTTCTTCTTCTTCCAGTTTCTTCTCTTTTCTTCTTTTCCCTTCACTTTTTTTTTTCTTATTCTTCTTCAATTCTTTTTTTGAAATTTTTTTTTGAAGGGCTTATTGATTTTGTGTTGCCTTGGCTAGGGTTTGCTGATTTTTTTTTTTTTTTCTATTGAAGCATATTTTTGTGTTGCTTTAGGCAGGGCTTGCTGGATTTTTCCTGTGGAAGCAGATTTTTCCTTTGCCTTGCCTTGTCCAAGGTCTGCTAGAGTTTTCCTATTGAAACAGAATTTTGTGTTGCTTTGGATGGAGTTTGCTGATTTTTTCTATAGGCAGGGCTTGCTGGATTTTTCCTATGGAAGCAGATTTTTCCATTGCCTTGCCCAAGGTCTGCTAGAGTTTTCCTATTGAAACAGAATTTTGTGTTGCTTTGGATGGAGTTTGCTGATTTTTTCTATTATGGCAGATTTTTTGGTATTTTCTGTGTTTCTCTTCCTAATCCTCGGTGGTTCCCTTTGTTTTTTTTCCTTTTTCCTTTTCTTCTCCTTCTTTCTTTCATTCTTCTTCCTCTTAGCTCTATGAGCTCTATTCTTCTAATCTTTCTCTTCACTCTTCATTCTTCAACAAGTGGTGGTTCATTTTCTTTCCTAAACAACCACAACTTATTAGCCTTTCTCCCTTCGCCCTTCATTATTTTTTTTCATATTCTTTATGTTTTAAGAGTCACAAAGTAATTTCCTTAATGACTCGCTGTAATTCGTGAGATAGGGCAACTTCTTCGTTTTAGGCTCTCCTTGCCAAGATGTGTGATGTGACTAGTATTTATTCAGGGTGTTTGAACTGACTCATTTATGTACAGGGTAGTTAGAGGCTCGTACTCATTTATGCACTAGACAGTTGGTTCAGGCTTGTTTGGAATTGGTGATTGTCTCAGCCTTGGCTCAGACTTATGATTGTGTTGGGCTTGTTTACTCAAAGCAATTGGCGTAGACTCATCGTTTATATTGGACAGCTGGACCATTTTTTTTTGTACCGGATGGTTGTCCAAACTTATGATTGTGTTGGACAGTTTGCCCAACCTTGGTTAGGCTAGATAGTTGATCCAGACTCATTTATGCTAGATGGTTGTTCCGGTGGCTCATATCACTGAAGTTGCAGAAGTGCCTGTTTGCCTAAAGGTATTGGCGATCTCATCGCCCCCACTTCTCATCCACTCATTCGCCTCTCATCACGGCTAGTGATACTCATTTCCACAGCCATGCTACTTTTTTTTTTCTTTTATAAGATCTTTTAAATGCCTCTCTAAACTCAAGTTCCTCTTTTCAGAGCACCTTTAGTTTAAGATGAGGGGTTAGAGAAGAATTTCTTTCTTAGGTTTGATTATGTTAGTCCTTGTTTCAAGTTGGGCTTCATTAAGATGCTCTAACTTAAGGGGGAGTGTTAAAAGGTTGATAGTTAAATAAGGCCCATTGGGCCCAAATTCATGTCATAAAGCACATAGCCCATTCAAGTTTTTACTATTATAAATAAGAGTAGGGGCTAGGGTTTCAACGCACCCTAAGCATCTTATGTTCTTGCTATCACTTTCCTCTCTTTCTCTCTCTCATTGTATATGTCTCTTTCTTCTTTTTCTCATTGTAGCTTCTCATAGGCCCTCGAGATTAGCACCGTGTAGCCATTCAACACTTCAAAAATAAAATAGGCCAGAGTCAATGGTGGGTTTTATTCTTCGTTTACCCTTAGTTTTGGGATCTTGTTTCCCTTGATCTTATGGCAATGATTGGAAAATATTTAGATGGAGTAACATCTGGGCTAGGCTATGAGGGCCTAGCAATTCAGGCCCGGTCCAGCCTATAGGTCTATAGGTTCAGCCCAAAACTAACCTAAAAGCATATCGAACCTAGAATTTTATCTACCCTAAGGCTTGGGTCAATCAAACAAGGATTTCCAACCATGTTATTCTTGAAAATAGTAATGAAGGCTTTTTATGATTATTAGAAGCTTCATACTAATTGAACAAATGCTTCATGTGCTAGGAGGATGATGCAGGACAACTAACCACTTGTTCTAAAAGCTCAAACTTATAAAGCGTGGCAAATTGATCCATTTATCTCATAGCCCAGGTCAGGCCCTTGGCCGAACCCCCTCGTGGGCCCTACTTCACATGGGTCCTGCCTCACACGAGCCACCCACCTCGATTGTGCCATCGCTTCACACAAGCCACCCCACTCAAGCCCAGTGTGAAAATGCCCCTGCATTAATCACCCCGGTGAGGAGTCTCGAATATGAGACCTCCCGCTTTGATACCACTTTTGATGCAAGACAACTAACCACTTGCTTTAAAAGAACTTATAGAGCATGGTGAATCAATCCCTTTATCTCATAGCCCAACCCCCATCGTGGGCCCCACTTCACATGGGTCCCACCTCACACAAGCCGCCCACCTCACACAGGCCGCCCACCACGAGCGTGCCCCCGCTTCACACATGCCACCCCACTCGAGCCCAGTGTGAAAATGCCCTGCATTAGAGGATGAGAAATTCATTGACCGCCTACTCCCTACCTACTATTTTGTGAGGGAGATTTGGTTCCACTTCTTGGAGATGTTTGGTATAGGCTGGGTTTAACAGGAGAACCCAAAGGACTTTATCATGGTGGGGTCTAAGAGGCCTGCTTCTCTCCCTCAAGCATTAATGTGGGGAGTGTGGAAAGAAAGAATCGGAAAGATTTTCAATAACAATATGATGTCAATTGAAAGCATGACAAATTACCATTTCACAAGGAGGTAATGCACCAAAACAACCCCCCAAAAATTCCCATCTACAAGAGTCTCATAACTTCACCTTCCAAAGCTTACCCCCATATTAATAGTCCTTTACCTCCCTATGACAAGTTAAATCACAGGGCGTATCACCATAAGACAACTCTACTGATTCTACTCTTGAAACTAAAGAGTTGGAAAGGCAGGCTTTGATGCCATCCAATATCAATTTTGAACTAGTAAGAATCTGAGCAATCAAAGGGAGCCCTTCGGAAAAGATATATTTGAGCAAACAAAGGGAGCCCTGGTGTTGGACATCCACAATAGTATAGCGTGAACCCTCTCACAAGGAGCACATCTTCCTCCTGGAATCAACCTCATTGTGGATGAAATCAATCAAATTGGTGGAAGTAATCACATGTTAACCCTTTTACCCAATCGGAGGTCGGAAACTCTACCCTAACCCAGTACCTAGCCCCTTCACCAGAAAGTCCTAAACCCTCCCTCCCATTGACAATTATACACATTTGCCATCCACTCTAACCATCGTAATTGTAGACCCGGAATTAGATGGAAAAATTGCACATTAACTCCTCGAGATCACCCTCAATCCACATGGTTGTCTTAAACATCCTTGACTATCCCTCTAAGTTTAACCCTCCCCCATCCTAGCCATTTAACCTCACCAACAACATCAACCCATAAATAACACTAAGTCCCCTTCCAATATCCACTCCACTTCTTTCCTCTGCCAAATGGAAGTTCAGATAAATTCCTTCTTCGTACTTGGGATTCTGCTAGAACCTCAGTCTTGAAACTTTACTTGTCAACCATTAAAGTTAAAGCCAAATGCAAGGTCATTTTCTTCCTGCGGAATGAGTCACCGCACACTCTCGAATATGGTCATGAAAAAACTCCTTACACCAAAAAATCGGCAAGAACCAACACATTTTTTATTTAAGGATGGAACCAATGTGATTGAATCCTGAGGAAACAAACAAATAGACAATGATTGAACTTTCTTAAGCAAACACAGGCACTTTGAATCAAAATTCCATGGGCTAAGCTTCCATACCAGTTTGCTTACTCCCCTACCAAAAACTAGTGTTTTAAATAGCTACGTTATGCAGCATGTAGCATAGACTACGTAGCATAGCCTAGTTTTAACACAATGTAGCTCATGAAAATAGCTTAGATCGTGTGTAGCCTACGCTACATGCTAATTTGCATATGCTACACACTTTATAGGCTATTGTACACACTACATAGCTCACATTACAAGTTATTTTTCACTACAACATTAAAATCAATTAATATTTTCAATGATTTGCTATTTTTCTATTTTCAATAAAAATTAGTTAATCTTTTCAATGCTTTTAGTAAAAATAATGTACGTAAAAATATTCAATTAGTTTGGTTTTTTTTTTTTTTTTTTTTTTTCTTTTTTGAAAGATTACATTACTTTCGTTGCTATTTCTTTACTTTTATACTTAATGATTGCCCTTTCCTTTTACATTATGTTGTATTTGATTGCACCAAATATCATGAAATTTTGTTAAATTTTATTATTAATCAATCTAATTTGGTAATTATCATGAAATTGGTGCAACCAAGCGCAACCTTGATTAAAAATCTAGAAGTAACTTGTAGCTTACACTACACACTATGTAACTTACGCTTTACTGTTCAGAGGGGTGAACACCACGCTACACGCTATTCACTATTTAAAACACTGCCTAAAACTCAAAAGAATGCATTATCTATGTGTGGCGAGCCCTTTGCTCCTCCCAGGAGGCCAAGGCCCTCCAATGTCTTCAAACCCTGTCCTATAGAGAAGAACCCAACTTGCTTGGCAAGAACTTCAGACAAATTTCATCCCCACCCAACCTTCCTGACGATTTCCCCATTTCCAAACTCCCAGAATCCATTTCCCCATTTCCGAACTCTCAGTATGCTCCTCTCTCTCTCTCTCTCATGGTGAAACAAATCAGAGTCAGACGAATCGGAGGTACCCAAAAACAAACAGAGCTGTTCATCCAAAAGCATAAAATCAAGGTCTTGAATCTCGAATACCACCAAAAGAATTAGCATTGGATCCATCAATGAACGCTAAAACGGCTAACTAACCCAAATTGCTCAACACCAGCAACAAACATCACAGTCAACCACCAAAACAAAACCCAATCCAATCACCCAAAGATTCACCATTTCGAACGTCACCGCACATATCACCCACATTCACACCGATCTTAATCCCAAATAATCCAAAAATATATATCAGATTTCTATCCAAAACCACAAATCAACCAAAGCTACACCTAATCCAAATGCAATAACGAATTGGGCATCGACCCAAAAACAACGAACTATATCAAGAAAAAAAAAATCAATTCTAGAAAAATCAGTGGACAAGTGAATACTTACATGCGATCGGAGCCGTTCGTTTCGCTCTGACCAAGTCGATCCAACGGACGATTCCGCGATAACCCTTTTGGGATTTAACCCCAGAAATGCATAATGGTTACAGATTTCTCCACCCGGGCTGCTGCTTCTTCTTCTTCTTCTTCTTCAGTCGAATGAAAAGGAAGAATCCTTTTCATAGGTTGGAGAAGAACGGGATTTTTTTTTCAGCGGCAGTTAATCGCAGCCGTTGATTGGGAGATGGAGGTGCGAAAACGAGGACAGCCGGGGCTAGGGATTGAAAGGCGAAGGAGATGAAAGAATCGGCGAGTCAAGGAAACCGACGGCGAGGATTTGGGGATTATCTGAGAGAGAGAGGCCCTTTTCCGTCTTTTACTTTTATTTCTTGTACTCGGCTTTTCTCCAATTTTTCGCATTCGGTCGAAAGAGGGGCTTTAAAACAGTATGAATCTAGGGTGGCAAATGGGCTGGGCCGGGCCCGTGGGCCATGCCATCCAGGCCGGACCCGAACATTAACTAAGATAGCCCATGAACCACCTATCCAGGGCCATGACCCCGTAAGCAGACCAAGATTGGAAAAGGCCCAGTGAGTGCATGGGCCAAGCTCAGGCTAACCTGACTCGAATGCGCCAATAAAATTAAAAGATAAAAGTTTTTTTTATATCCAGACCCGTTAATATTATTAATGGTTCTAAGAATGAGACCTGCTAAGTATGCCGGGTTAAGTCGGGCTCGAACTTTAATAGTTTGCTTTGGGTTGAGCCATTAGCTTAATTTCTAGGCTCATTTAATAAAACACTGGGCGATTGACATGCTTCGATGAGTAAGAGGGCACGGTGGGTGCTGCAAAACTTTTGGTGCGAGTCAGGGCAGAGCGGCCATCGGTGTGGATCTTAGTGGTAGTAGCAAATATTCAAATGAGAACTTTGAAGGCCGAAGAGAGAAAATGTTTCTTGTAAACAGCACTCTAGCCAATGGTTCAACTCATGCATGCCTTTTCGGGAATTAGGTCTGGCCCAATGCCAATATGGATTAGATTGGCCACTTACTTGTAGGGGTGGCAATGGATTGGGTCAGGTAGGTGACACAAAGCCCAATCTACTAAATGGGCCAAAAAAGATGGCCCAAGCCTGCCCATTACCCTATACTTTGTGGCCCGCTGGGCCCATTTAGAATTTATCACCCAAGTCTGACTTGACCCATTTAGTTGTAATCGGGCTCAACCGACACGGTCCATGTTTAAGAGTGTGTGAGCTGTTTTATGTTTTAGTGCTCATGTGATTCCATTAATTTCTAGTTTTACTTACAAAGTGAAAATGGACTATATATGCATGAGTTGCTAGGTAGAAGTGGACGGCACTATAGCCTTTGAGAGCTGCATGGATCCGAACTTGTGTAAATGTTTTGCTATGGGTCATGGATTGGGTTATCCACCCCAACCATCTGTATGTTGTGTGGGCAGTTTCGGTTCAGAGTTCTACATGTTTTCCCAAAAATAAAATATGTAACAATCTACATGTGAGCCTGAATATTTTAACAATTATATGGGTTAGAAAATTCCGACCAAGTTTTAAGTGGTTTACCAAGTACAATTATAACTCTCACCTATAAATGTACTAAGTTGGGTCCAGTCGGCACTGAGTCAAGTTGGTTGCAACGAGTATCCACGGGCTGAAATCAAACTCAAGACCTGGATTCACTTGTCAAAATTGTAATCTCTCCATCAGCATCTCAGATCTAACAATTTTTTTAATATATTCGTATGAGTCGAGTTTCGAATTGAGTCAGGTCAGTACCAAATTGGATTTTGGGTCGAGTTGAGTCGAGTTATTAGGTAACTCAAATTTGACTTGGTTTGAATTCGGATTGGACGAAGTCAACTTGATTTGGATTGACTCACCCACTCGGTTCAATTCAAGTCAGATCTAAACAGATGAGTCGAGTTTGCCGAGTCAGGTTGTATTGTGCCTAACTTTATCCCCAATCCTGGTTATACAAGACATAAGGTCATTTGTCTAAATCATTAAACATTGGGCTCCATTTTGGACTTAAAATATGAACTTTTATCAAGCATTTTAAGGCTTACTATTCCATTATCTGTTAAGTTATGGGCTCCATTGGGTTTTTTTTTTTCTCGTATTTTTCAAACGAGTTATGTATGAGTTTTTGAAATAATTATGTTAACAGCTTGGATCTTGCACATGTGCTCGGCTTTCATACATATGAATGCATGTAAATGGGCTATTTAGAAACGGCCTGCTAGCATGACTTACATAGGTACACTTGGGCATGCCCAACACTAACAAAACATCATGTGAGTGGAACTTTCATGAGATTCAATATCCATAGCAAGTCATCTCCCAGTCACCACAATATCATTCACCAAATGTTTATACTAAATACAACTAAATCAAGTAAAACTATCTAAATTATGGGTGCTATCTTTTATGTATTATGAATAAGAACTAAACTCATTTGATTATCCAATAATCAAAATGAGTTGTCAAAATGGATGGTCCATGTGGATGTAAGGCGCACACATCATGGGCCCCTCTGTCAGGGATTCACCAACCTATGTAGATCAAGTCGCGTCCATATATATGTATGTGTGTATTTATGTATGTATCTATGCATGCATGCATGTATATGAAAATGTCTTAAGTTTTTCACCTAGTGAGTAGATGCGGATGATTTTTGCATTAGGTGATCTTCGTGGTGGGTCAACATATTGAAAGGGTTAGATGTTGAAATGACTTGAAAGGCTGAATGTTTGGTTAATGCAACTTGACTTTTTCTACTCTAATTGAGTTTTATAATAGGTAAAAGAAAACAAGTTCTCTCTCCATCCCTCTCTCCCTCCCTCCCTTAAAATTTCAGAAGATTTTCATTACTTGTGAAATTATGACTTGATTTCAATGGATTTGTTCTTAAAACATTCTAATTCATTGCAAGGAATGTTGAACTCACTATATTAGTGGGAATGGTAAATCCCCTATAAATGGTAAATGGTAAATCCCCTAGGAATGGGTGATTATTACCGTTTCACCTGTTTGTATAGTAGTGAGAATTTCATTTCTGGGAAACCGGTTCAAAAGTTTCGGTAGTCATTTTAGGACCTCATCTTGATGTATATGATATATCTGTTCCGTCCATTCATTTTATCACAACATTTTGAGATATGAGAAGAAAAATGAGTTAGATCCAACACTCAATTGGCCCAAACCAAAAGAAACAATGGCCTAGGAAATTTTTAACGGTAAGTATTTAATTCACATTTTTCTATGGTGTGGCCCACTTGAACTTTGGATATGCCTCATTTTTTAGCTTATACCATAAATCCATATGACATAATGGGTGAACGGTGTACATATATGATATGCATCATGGTAGGACCCACAAATATTTTTCATTTTTATGTTGAAAAAATTAAGCTGTCCAATCAGCTATGGGAAACGTGCAGCGCTTCACTGCATTTCCCTGAGAAGTATTAAATGCCAGGGGAAAATGCATTTCCAGCGAATTCGCTGAAACAAACAAGCCCTATATATCAATCGCTCGTTTTAAAATTCGATCTACTTCATTGATGGTTTTCAATAAGAATTGAAAAAATGGAATTGAACTTAGAAAACACTAGGGTACCTCGTGCTCGGTACTTATTAAGGCTACTTTCCGTGATATAGGAGAAACTACTTAAGGTGCATGGAATCCACATTGTCCATTGCGTATATCACCCCTCGTTGGACCTTGATCTCAAAACTCATGATGATTCTACTCTTAAGTGGGCCACTTAACAAATTTTTTACCTAAAACCTTTAAATTCACATGGTAAGGCCCAAAGTGAGTTTTGAGTTACTGTGATTTTTGGTTAATTGTTTCATTCAGACGAGGTATATTTGATGAATGGATTGGATCATATAGAAATACCAATGTGTACATCCTACACAAAACTAATGAAGCGAGTTTCATCTCAATTGTTTCTTATAGCGTGGCCTACCCTAGTGCATCTCGATTGAACATATACCCTATGGCATTACAAGACTCATGTTGTCTATGCCACATGAATTTAGAGGTTTTAAGCATGATTTTACATTGCTTCCTATGGTGTGGCCCACCTATGTCTTGGCTTGGATTGAATATTTTTAAAAAACCTTGGTGAAAATATAACCACACACCTGATGAACAGGGTAGATCTTATGCATGTTCCTCCCACCCTACACTCGGTTAGCCCAAGTTTGGCCTTTTTGCATGCCTAAGCAATGCACCGCACCATACTAAACAATAAGGAAGTAGACATGTGTGGTTACAACCTTTTTAACGCTCACATAAGTTATGCATCATGTTCATCTTAGTGGCAATCACCTTGTTAATGGGTTAGATGGTGTATAAGCATCCCATGGACCTCCGTGATGTTTATTGGTGGGCATTCAATCCCCACCATTTTCTATTGTGTGGCCCACTTGAGTTTTAAATTTGATTATTATTATTATTATTATTATTATTTTTGTCTCACAATATAAGTACACATGCTAGCCCAATGGATGAACGGAGTGGATATTGCAAAGACGTCATATTGAACACCACAGAACCTTTTATTATATGATCTCCCTACATCAGGGTGTTGTACGAGATTCATCTCCAGTGAAATTGGGATATATCAGGTGTATTTTTTCCAGCCAGTTGAGATTGTAATGAAGCAGACCAATAATAACCCTACCGTTAAAAACTTCTTTGGCCCACATAAGTTTTGTTTCAAGCTGATATTTGTGTTTTCCCTTATTCCATATCTGAGTTAACTTATAAACAGGTTGGATCTCAAATAAAAATCATGGTAGGCCCTAGGAAGGTTTCAATGGTGGGGTCCACTTGAAGTTTGGATATGCCTCATTCTTTGTATAATGCCATCAAATGATCTTTCCAAATGGATGGATGGTGTGGATACAACACATACATCATGGTGGGGCTAAAAAAATATGGTGATGTCACTTCGGTAACCCACTCGCTACTGGCGGGTTTAATACGCGCTAATCCGCGTCATGGTGCCAAACGTTTATATATATATATATATATATATATATATATATATATATATATATATATATATATAATAATCTCAAAATTGTTATCCCTGTTGGAAAAGGGTATTTAGATTAGATATGTTGGGTATAGATGATCCATTTCCAAGAATTTGGACTAAATAATAGTGGCATCACATTGTTCGATGTTTGAACCGCAAAAAAAAAAAAAAAAAAAAGCAAAAAACAAAAAACAAAATAAATAAATAATAATAAATAAAAAATAAACAAATGTAAAACCAAAATCGGAACCGGATTGCGTACTGGGTAAGTCAGTACGCTATGCGTACTGTGTAAACTCTTTGGGTCCACCATGATTTAAATATTTTATCTACTCCGTCCATTCATTTTAACAGATATTTTGAGTGCTTGATTTCAAAAATGAAATATATCTAGATCTCCAGTAGACCTCACCAACGGAAAAGTGTGAATTGAAATTCTACCGTTGAAAGTTTCTTTGGGCCAACAGAAGTTTTGGATCAAGCTGATATTTGTGTTTTCCCTTCATCCATGTCTTTGTGATCTTATGAACAGGTTGGATGACAAATAAACATCACTGTAGATCCTAGCAAGGTTTCAACTGTGGAAGTCATTATTCCTTTGGCGTGGTACACTTAAGCTTTGGGAATATTTATATTTGGAATCAACCACTAAAATGATCTGAAAAAACGGATGGACGGCGTGGATATCCCCAATGCATTCATAGTAGGCCCAACTGAGTTTACTCAGTACGCAATCCGATTTCACCAAAATCATCCTATCGCCTTCTATTTACGATCTGGATTGTGAGAATCTGTATGTATGTACGCAGGTCGGGTTGATCGAATTGCGCAGATAAGAGCCGTTCGCAGTGTCCAGATCCAAAATAGGAGGGTAAAGTAAAGTATGAAAATCATCCGTCCGTTGTTGCAAAAGCGGCTCCTTCACATCCCATCTCCATCTCCATCTACCCCAAAGAAACAGCACTTGCATTCTCTTCCCAACTTCCATAATCAATTCAACACCCCACATCTCATCAGCAACTCTCATTACCACCGTCCGTATTCCTTGGTTGAGTTTGGAAGTACCGTAGATTCCATCCATGCCATCTCCTCAGACCCATGCGTTTTCCTCTTAGGCTTCTGCGACAATATTGCCTCTCTCAAGAGAATCCATGCCCAGCTCATTGTTCATGGCCTCACTCACAACCTCCTCTGCCAAACCAAACTCGTCAGCCTCTATGGCTTCTTTGGCAACGTCGATCAGGCACGGTCCATCTTCGACCGGATTATCAACCCAGATCTCTATTCTTGGAAAGTAATGGTCAGATGGTATTTCCTTAACGATTCCTATTCGGAACTCATCCAATTCTACGAGCGTATGAAGCAATGCCTTAAAGAACATGATAATGTTATTTCCTCAATCATGTTGAAGGCGTGCACCCATCTGCGTGATTCCGACCATGGGATGAAGCTCCATTGCCAGATTGTTAAAGTGGGGAGCCCTGACAGTTTTGTACTCACTGGTCTGATCGATATGTATGCCAAATGTGGGATGGTCAGATCCTCACGCCTAGTGTTCGACGAAATTTCTGAGAGAAATGTGGTCTCTTGGACTTCCATGATCGTTGGGTACGTGCAGAATGATTGCATGGAAGATGGGTTGGCTCTGTTCAATCAAATGATACTGGCAGAAACCGAGCCTAACCAGTTCACGATTGGTAGCTTGCTTACAGCATGCTCAAAGCTGCATGCTTTGCATCAGGGAAAATGGGTCCATGGTTATATGATCAAGAAGGGTATAGAATTGAACTCCTTTGTAGTAACTGCACTGCTTGATGTGTATGTGAAGTGTGGAACAGTTGCTGATGCTCGCTTGGTGTTTGATGAGCTGCCTACCATCGATCTTGTCTCATGGACTGCCATGATTGTCGGGTACACGCATAGAAACTACCCTGTCAAGGCCTTGAATCTGTTTACAGACAAGAAGTGGGCATGTCTCGTGCCCAATTCAGTTACGGTAGGGAGTGTTCTTTCAGCCTGTGCCCAGTCGTGCAATTTGAATTTGGGTAGATTGGTTCATATGCTTGGGATTAAACTTGGATTGGAAGAGGAGGTTACAGTGAGGAATGCTCTTGTAGATATGTATGCGAAATGTGGAATGCTTGGAGATGCTTTTAATATATTTGAAAGGATTTTGCACAAGGATGTTATCGCGTGGAATGCGATGATATCTGGTTACTCTCAAAATGGGTTGAGTTACGAAGCTTTGTCATTGTTTCATCAGATGAGATCGGATAATTTCTTGCCTGATGCAGTCACTGTGGTTAGTGCCCTCTCTGCTTGTGCTTGTTTAGGATCTCTACAGGTTGGTAGTTCATTCCATGCTTTCACAGAGAAGAATGGCTTTTTATCAAACATCTATGTTGGCACTGCCCTTCTAAATTTGTATGCTAAATGTGGGGATGCAGTATTAGCTCGCTGTGTCTTTGATCATATGGATGAGAAGAATACAGTAGCATGGAGTGCAATGATGGGTGGGTATGGCATGCATGGAGACACTAACAACTCTCTTGCACTCTTTTCTGATATGTTGAAGGAGGAATTGCAGCCCAATGATATAATCTTCACAAGTATTCTATCCTCTTGTAGCCACACGGGGATGGTTGGTGAGGGATTGAAGTATTTCGATGCTATGGGCCAAGAATACCATGTCATTCCTTCCATGAAACATTATGTTTGTATGGTAGATCTGTTAGCTCGGGCCGGCAAGCTTGAAGATGCACTAGAGTTTATAGAGAAGATGCCGATACCAGCAGATGCTAGTGTATGGGGAGCTTTTCTCCATGGTTGCAGACTCCATATGAGGTTGGAGCTGGGAGAGGTGGCCATGAAGAGGATGCTTCAATTGCAGCCTGATAGTGCAGGATACTACGTGCTTATATCAAACTTGTATGCTTCAGATGGCAGGTGGAATGAGGCTGCCAAGGTGAGGGGTTTGATGAAGGAAAGACGGTTGAACAAGTTGCCTGGGCATAGCTTTGTAGAGATGGATAATAGTATTCACTCCTTTACGAAAGAGATGTCAATCTCATAGTCATCTACATCGCCTGATAGGATCTAACCACAAAAATGCTGTATTTTCCTCTTTTTCTAAAAAAAGAAAAATGAAAAAAAAAGAAGGGTGATCAGGAGAGAGAGAGAGAGAGAGAGAGAGAGAGAGAGAGAGAGAGAGAGAGAGAGAGAGAGAGAGAGAGAGAGAGAGAGAGAGAGAGAGAGAGAGAGAGAGAGAGAGAGAGAGAGAGAGAGAGAGAGAGAGAGAGAGAGAGAGAGAGAGAGAGAGAGAGAGAGAGAGAGAGAGCTATATAATGACTGAAATGTCTAAAAACTGCAAGATTTCGAAGCCGGAGCAAGACCTTTTTTTCTTTTTTCTTCACACACTCACGCTGCTGTGGGATTTCCACCACCTATGGATACTCGAACCCTTGATCGGATGTTGAAACTCCCAAGATTTCGAAGCCGGAGCAAGACCTTGAGTAGAAGATCATTGCAGCTAATAGGTAACTTGGGCCTGATTGGATGGAAGTAATTACTTAGCAACCGTGATTCCCAGAATTTACTCTATTTCACTTGAAATGTTTTTTTGCCTACATTGTATAATTTTTTTAATGCCAATATATCAACTGCCAGGCAATAGATTGAATATCAAATAACTCTTGATTTGTATGTATATCCTAAATGGAGACTTTCATTTGACATGCAAAGTCCACGCAAGTGTCACAGGCTGTTTTGCTCCAATAGTCCATGTGTCCATGTCAAAATAGAGAGTTGATAGGATTGATCTAAACAGTCCACTATTTTAATATATGAATATACATTTTATTTAATGTTATTTATTTATATATAATTGGGTCTAGATGGGATATAGGTATGGGTTTGTATAAAAAAAATTGACCCAGTTGAATAATGAGTGGAGAGTTAGAAGACAAGTAGACCAGGCAACCTGGATTAGTCTTATAAATTTTGACTAGAGCTAACAAATCCTTAGTTTTTGACGATGTTGGCACCAGCTCGAACCCTTATTCTTTCATAGACCAGTTACAAATACAGGTGAGGGTTGGTCAGTTGAGAAAAGGAATAGACAAGAGCAAAGCATCGGTTGTTCATTAGGTGTATTTGTAGGCTGAGGGTTAGAAATATAGGTGGAAGAATGGATTGGACCCCAAGTGCACAGTATCGGTTGTTCATTTGGTGAAATGTATTTGTAGTGAGGAAGTCAGTGTAGTAAAATGGTCAATGTGATATTTCCCTTTTGAGTATTCCTCATCCAAACAGTAAATATGGTTAGATTTGAACTATCCATCAATGGGCCCTACTGTGGAGTAGCCAAACTCAAAAAATCACAGTACTGAATGATCCTATCTGATCAGAGCCATACCAACAAAGACTGAAAAGGAACAAGAAAAACAATTCACATTCAATAGGAACAAAAAAAAATTAATAATAAAAATAAATAAAAAAATCCATTAATTGGAAATAGGATTGTTTAATAGTTTGGAATTTTTAAGCCATGTGAATCTAAATGCTCAGGGCCGAGCTGACAAACAATTCAGATGTAACTCATAATTTTGAATACTATGAGAAAAAGTAGTGGACTAGTAAAGAAGGAGAATATGATTTACAGAGGAGAAAATTACAATGTGATTTGAAATAGGTGTAAAATCCAATTGAAAGTGAAAATAAAATATTAGAGATGATTAAAAAGGAAGGAAAACTCATTCATGTACACCAAAGATTGGTCGGATTTAGTGAATTTTACACAAATTGGTCTTGATTTAGTGATTTTTTTACACATTGACTTGGGCTGCTGCAAAACTCACGTCTCCGGCCCATCTTTGATCAGTGACTGTGATAAGAGAACTTCAGGCCTGTTTGGGAACTTGGGAAATTTTTTTTACTAAAATATGATTTCAGATTCAACTCTAGAATATTTCACAATTTCAAAAAACTTTTGATTGGATGCTGTGGATAAAATACATGCATCACGCTGTGCCTATTGAGCTTTAACACCAACTACCTGGCTTGTGTTGGGATCACCAGCCAACTATTAATACCTTGCACATATGAGTTGTGGAAACTGACCTGACTTTTATGCGAGGCGATCTAGATCCAAACACTGTATCATAGCTAATGGAAAGCTTAGATGCCACACATGTGTCATGTTGTAATACATGCCCACATGTATAAATTAGCAAACCTCCATTGTGGGACTATCACTTCTGATGGATGGACTGATATGTTACTGGTCAAGCTATTTGATGCTCTAGCTATGTTTGACACTTGATACACAGGCATTTAGAAATGGTACACGTGGCATCAACTCAAGTTAGAACCACTGTCTCTGAGTTATAGTCCAAAAGTTAGATTGGTCCAATAATCCTAAATGCCAATTCTAAGACACTTGTTTGTTGAAATAGAAACATTAGATTTTTTTTAAGTGCCTCATTATCATCGATGACACTCTGCTTGAGTATCTATGTTTTTTCCAAATCATTGTCTTAGATTGATTTGAACTGTTTATGTTCTTACCACTGCCATAGACATGGCTCATATGCATAGTAATCATCTTTGGAGTGTTCAGATTTGAGAAATGATTTGGTTGGCTAAGTGTACAGAAACCATCTTCACATGCATACAGATGCATTTCACATCCAAGTCAGGATCTAGCTAATTGGTATTCACTTTATGCTTTCTTTGCGAAGGTACATCGATACAGGAGATTTCTTCCGAGTAGCTTGAGGAAAGGAGTTTTGTATCTAGAGGTAACTGCAAATTTCTGGTGCTTATCATCCAATGTTCATCATCAGCTTTCTCACTTTCAACTTCCCGTCTCCATTGATAAATCTGTGAACTCTTGTTCCTCCTCTTAGATGGGCAGAAGTCTTAAGCTTCTTTTTTATAATATATTCGTAGGCATAAAACTTTTGGAATTGATAGTTTCTGATACTTGGAGATGTACTTGGTTTCACTATTAGATCCATTTCATTGATATTAGTAGATTTTCATGGTATTTTTCCATGGTATGCACTTGTATTTTTTCAAAGACTTTAATTGAACATTGAGAATATCTTCGAGTGTGTATAATCAAATGTATTCAAGCCACTGGTGGTGGTGAATATAGGAAATTCAACAGTGTTTTTTTTTTTCATTGTCTTTTTTTCCTTGCTTTTTACCCTTTGTTTCTGGTTGAGAAGTTTCTAGAGATTTTAGAGGTGTAATGCTGTGTCTGCATAAGTATAATCATCAGTCTTAATTTCCAACTTGTATTGCTGTGCTGCATAAGATTTGAGTATTTCCGTGTCTGCACCCAACATGAAGCTTGTAGTTGGCTGTAAATTATCGATCATGAATAGAGTATTAGAATGCAAAGATCCACTTGCCTCTAGAGACATAGGAGTTGTCCTGCTTCCATATCATTGCACACATGCGGCATACACTGACAAGAATGGAACAGTTTATTCGGGAAAAAAAAACTAAACATTCATTGTACTTGAAGTCCATAGAATAGTGATAATCTCTACACAAGATGGCCCTAAACATGTACACAATCAGACTGATCAGATTGGTTGGCGGCCCATAGGTATGGTTTGGGCCTATCAGGTGGATAATCTGCAAATGGATCCCAAACATGTGGCTGATAAGTGCATTGCTCAAAGAACTGTTCGTGCCATCTATGGATCCCAAATTCTGTTTGTATAAAATAGAACTAATTAACATAAGTTTAAATAAATTTCAGTAAATTTCTTTAGAACAACAGCCCGTTTAAATAAAGATACCATTAGGGATTCTATTAGATGACTAAATCGTCGTCGCTTGTGGGGTGAGCAATAATGGTGCTTTTTTCATTTCAAATTTCAGGCAAAAGGTCTTGCGGAGAAAAATATGCATGACATTCTTGTTCAAAGGGAGCAAGCAGAGAGAAATGTAAAATATCTGTTCACAGTCCAGAAACTCAAGGAATTACTGTTTGTCTTGCATTTATTTCTCTCTGACCCAAATCAAATCATGATTGCAGAGATTAGCAGAAACTCTGGATGCTGATGTTAGAAGGTGGTCGAATGGAAAAGAAGGGAACTTACGTGCATTGCTCTCCACTCTGCAATATGTATGCAAGACTGTTCTGCAGTTGCTAATACTTAAAATTTATTATCTCTGTAACTGTTTTGATTACTGCTGCTTTGAGCTATCATTATCTAATTGTGTTGGCACATGTCACGTGTGCGACTCCAAGGTGGTCCATGTGATGAAAAAAAACCGCGCCAAACAGAGGACCCTTGTCAGAAACACCCGAGCGAGGTCCATATCCATCCCCATATGAAGCAGGAAAGCCCCCATCAGGACTACCAAGTTTTACCCCATAAGTGCCACCAGCACCCCATGGTCTAACATCGGTACTTGCAATATCTGCCCGTAGTTTTCCTTAAAGCTCTTGCATCCTGTATGCTAAAACTGTATTTTTGGTAATATGCAGCTTTTGGAAGTCCTCAAGTGGAGATATGACCAATCTACATTCCCTTCAAGGAGAACATCTCAGGTTTACAATCGAGTATTGTAGTTAAAACAGTTATTGCTTGTTTACTTTAACAATTGAAGTTCTTGTCAACAATTTTACCTTCTAATATAGGATGAAATAGAAGTAGAGCAAGCTGCATCTTCTTCTGCTCAAGATCAGCGAGTTCCCTCTGCCTACAATCAATTCATCAAGTATTAAATCTGTTCTCAGCCTGTTGTATCTTTCTAAAAAAGGCTTTTGTGTAGAAGGCATATCTTGATTTTCCTTTTCTCTTGCATATAAATGTGGATATCAGGGAAGAGATTCAGAGGATCAAGGCCAACAACCCTGAGATCACCCACAGGGAAGCATTCAGTACTGCAGCTAAGAATGTGAGTAGACCCTCTCTACATTTGCAGTGTTTGACGAGTTTCCTTTATATTCATCTTGTATCTTCTAGATTGGTGTTTTACTTGAAACCTTTGCTTTCTTTGTTAGTGGGCTCACTTCCCTCGCATTCATTTTGGGTTGATGCTGGACACCAACAATCAACCTAAACTAGACAAGGTAAGAAGAGGCATTTTGCAATTTTATTTTCATTCTTTCAAGATCTTTCTACTTAGAAGGAGAGAATTCATTTTTCCAGCGAAAATAAAATTTCATTCTTGCATTTAATAATCAATGATGAACGCTCTATGTATCATTTGAGATTTTAAAGCTATATACCAACTAGATGTATATCAATCAAAATTATTCACGGATGTTTGACACTACTGCAAAACTGCTTTTTGAACTGAGAATTAATAGCTAGCATTTCCTAGACGGAAATAGCTTCAATTGTCACCAATTTTCACCATTGATTGGGAATCCAGTCCCACTTAATGCTTTTTTCCATCTAAGATTAAAACGTTTCTTGTCCGAATTGATCTTAGATGCTTTATAGATATAAAATGATGAGCCATAAACTCGAAGTAGTTTATAGGCTATCACCCAAATAAATAAATGTTTACATGAACTTGTATAAAACCGTTAAGAATATTGCAAAGAAGATGCAGGAAATTAATAGGTTGATTTCAATTCACTATGGAGACAGTTAAACCTTCTTGTACCATCAATGTGATGAATATATGAGATTTTGAAAATTGTTGCGCAGCACGCCAACAACGCAGTGAGCCTAGATCCAATCTCAGGCCTCACCCACAAACAATAAACAAGAAGAAATATAAACTAGAAATAGATCAAAGCAATCCAAACAAACCACGAGACAAGATATACGTGGAAAAACCCCAAACTAGGGTAAAAAACCATGGATGCAAACTTCCACTATAAAGAACGAAGATTACAAGGCAATATACTAACCTCTCCCTTGGAGATACAGAGAAAACCCTTTTCCCACACCTTAGAATAGCTCCCCAATATTCACCTTAACCCTAGAATAGCCCTAGGGACCCCAATTTATAGTTTTGGCAACTTCCCTTTCGCATCCCAGTTGCGAAAGGACTTGCGACACGAAATCCGCGAAACTACTTTCCACATCCCAGTTGTGAAAAGACTTGCGACACAAAATCCGCGAAACTCCTTTCTGTATCCCAATTGCGAAAGGACTTGCGACACGAAATCCGCGCAACCTCGACTGGTAGTAGGTGGCCCCAGATATGGCTCCACTTCTCAACAAAAATCTCACTATGTTTTTGCGAAAAATTAATGAACTGATGTTATTGCAATAATAGAGCAAGATTTTCAAAAATGTTGGCATTTTTTTTATTTTTTTTTTGCGATTTTATCATGATAGTAAGAAAAATGTAAATGTGGGAATAGAAGGAATGGTTATTGGCTGTAATATCTCTAAATCATGGAAGTGGGCCAAGAAAATCTTGCCTTTTTAAATTTGCCTCATGTGTTCCCATCGATACTTTTGCCATTTGTCTTAGTTCTTATTTTTACAAAATATGTTGGCAATCTGTAGGCCTATTTGGTTGTCACTCAATGAAGGATTTCATCTCATTTTAGTCAACAATAATTATGGATTGGAGATCATAATTTATTGAAATTATTAGGTTATTAAGATAATTTTTAATCAATGCTGAAATCTCAAGTACATAATTTATTGACTGATTCTTTGCTTTTATGTTGCAGAGTCCTCTAGTGGTGATTCACCCTCGAATAATTATAGAAGACGCATAGGAGAAGTTATCGGTATAGCTGTTGGATGTGCATGTGGATTACTGATACTTGCATCCATTTTCTATCCATGGTGAATGAAGGATGCACCTGACCATATGCGAGTGCATATAGACTCACCAAGATTTGTATTTTCAGCATTATTGTAATTGTAATTGTAATTGTAATTGATTGAATGAATAATTATAATTGAATGAATGAATGATTATGCAGGTCGTAATTGAATGAATAAATTATTATAATTTTTTTTAAATTTAGGCAATAGTTACGGATATTGATCGTAGCTGTTAATACGACAAATAAGCTATATTTAGTGACAATTTATTAGGTGGTCGTAAATAATTAGTATTTGCAACAAAATTGGTGACAAGCAACACTCATAGCAAAAAAACTTTTACGACAAGTGTGAGGTTATTAGCGACGATTACTTGTCGCAAAAAGTCTTTATTCGCAACGGCTTTCATATTTAGCAATGTTTTACGATATTTAATAGCGACCTGTAAAATCGTTGCAAATAAGTTATATTTAGCGACAATTTATTAAGTCGTCGCAAATAATTATTATTTGCAACAAAATTGGCGACAAGCCACACTCGCCACAAAAAACATTTTGTGATAAATTTGGGTTTGTTAGCGACGACAAGGACTCGTCTCAAAACATCTTTATTTGCGACGAGTCTCATATTTAGCGATGTTTTATGATATGCAATGATGACGTGTCAACTTATCGCAAACTGTCTTTATTCGCGACGAGTCTTATATTTAGCGACGTTTTACGATATGTAATGGTGACGTGTCAACTCATCGCAAAACGTCTTTATTCGCGATGAGTCTCACATTTAACGACGTTTTACGATATGCAATGGCAACATGTCAACTCGTCACTAATTAACTATATTTCGCGACAAGTTATTAGGTCGTCGCAAATAGTTGAGTTATTGGCAATGAGTTGCCGTTTTCGTCGCTAAATAGAATTAGTGACGCCGTATTTGCATTAAACGTGGCGACGAGTTTGGAGTTTTTAGCGACGAGTTAACTCGTTGCGAAAAGACTGAATTGTTGTAGTGAGAAGATAAGTTTACTAATGCCTATACCTGGGAATCTTGAGAAGATAACTTTACCAAGTAACGATGAACGAAACATTCCAGACAAATTAGTTGTTGAAGTACAACTAATATTGTCTTCACCATTTTCAAAGGGCCGGTTGTGAGGCTCCACAGGTTTCAGTGATTTAACTAATATGATTAATTCAAGTATTTCCAATCATGACAACTTCTATCATAGTTCTAAAACTTGCTGACTTGACTCAAAACTAGGCTGAGTTAACGCAGTGGTTTGATGACAAAAATTTTATTTTATTTGTAGCAATTCTATCTATTTTCTGTTTACCTATTACTTTTAGTTATGATTACTAAATATTTAGTCTTGAAGTCCACTCAACCCAGCTGCACATCGACTCAAGTTTACAGGTTTCTGAACTATGTTTTCGGGTTATTTAAACTAGGGTTGTGGCAAGTGCAATGCACGTGAAGGGAGAGATTGGTGAACCATCATTAAAGATGACGGATTACATTGAGCCTGTAACCTTAAGCTTCGTGGGGGTGACACTGCAATGTCTGTTTGACATCCACTCCGTCCAACGGTTTCCTACACTCATTTTAGGACATGATCCCAAGAATGAGGTAGATTCAAAACTCAAGTGGGTCACACAACAGGAAATAGCGGGGATGAGAGTGCCCACCGTTTGAAACCTTTCCTGTGACCTACTGTGATTTTTGTATGCCATCCAAACCATTCATTAGTTAAGAGTCCCACTTCGATGAAGGGAAAACACAATCATCATCATGATCCAAAACCTTTGTGAACCCAACAAGGTTTCAACGGTGGGTGTTCAATCCCTGTTGTTTCTTGTGATGTGGCCCATCTTGAGTTTTGGAATCTGCCTGATTTCGAGCTCGCATCATAACATGAGCTGGTACGATAGGGGGACGGAGTCGATATATCACAAGCATCGTAGTAGAATGCTGATGCAGTGTACAAGGAGGAGAAGCCAATTAAAATCTAAGTTGTGGGTTCTGTTGGCCTCGAATTGGGCCACGCTGAATACCTGTTTGGATTGGATTGAGTATGATTCAAATTGTGACCACTGACTAGCTTTGATCAGATGCTCTACCATTTGTCTATTCAGCTAACTGTCGCATACGCGATACAATACTCAGCTGACGGTGGAGATTGGGACGCTAGCTTCCTCCGATGAGCTATTTTTTGCCTTGAAATTTTGAGGATTTTCAAAGGTGCATCAGTTGTATAGTTAAAAATGAAAAAGATTGGAGACAAATGGATTACAAGAAAAGGCGTGTAATTTACCACTACAGCGGGATCACCAACCTAGCTGAGAGAAGCAGAGTGCTTCCGAGAGCAACACGTTGATGAGCAAGGCAAAGGCAATGCTAGAGTTTATAAATTAAAGTCGGCTCAGCATATGAGCGTAAGCAGACGGATTCCTAAGCTAAGGTCTTCTTTCAGATCCGGCTTGTAGGTGCAGATGGAACATAATTACAATCATTAGCTATAGTTAAAAGTCGGTCCGGCATTTGCGCAGGGATGGACTGGAACTAAATCTACACCAAGGATCCACTGCTGCTGAGCAGGTGAGAACTAAACCTTGATAAATAGCGTTGCGCTGGATTTGTAATTGGATTTTTTATTTAGAGAGGTTATTTGCTTTGGATCTGCTTTCGCTATTTATAGCTTTTTGAGAGAGATGAGGAAACAAATGCTCATCCACGTGATGCTTTCATGTGTAACCAATTGGGAAAGAGCGATTACATTCATCAACCATGATCTGTCTTTTTTAGACACTCGAAACATGCTCTAGGGCTGACGTGGCTAGAAGAGTTACTTACTTTTATCCGGAAATAATCTAAATACCAAAAACTACCCTGAAGAGATGACATGTCTTTCAAATCTTTGTGCATGCTTATCAAATATCTTCTATGACATGCGTCTCAATCTGATCCGTATGAATTTTGGTACAAATATTGTCCCCCTCACATTTTTGGCTATTCAACAAAGAAAAGCTAGAAATGTGGTACCGCATTCATGAAGTGGACACAGAGCTTTTTGCTTCCTCAATAACAAATGACGTCTCCATCTTCTTATTCTTTTCTTCGTACACTTGTCATGTGTCACACAGAACATATTTCTATATCTCTAATGCAACTTTTGCCTCGGATTTTGTCTGGATCATCTTGCGGCAATTAATGTTGCGCCTGATGTGGCTTCATATACGCTATCTCGTCTCTTCTACTCATTTCTTCTTCATTTCTGTTTTCAAAAAACCTATTCTTCATCTATTACTTATTGTTATGGCACCGAAGAAATCGAAGCTTTTCGACCTTCTAGCATCTCTGACCTCTTCCTTCAACACTTTGTTAAAGCCACTTTTCCCTCACGTTTCCACAAAGGTAATTTTCTCATCCAATTATGACAATTTTAGCCATATTTTATATATTGGGCCACCTTTCAACCAACTTCTTGAAATTGTGTGGAATACGATACCATGGATATACATGCGGAAGCTTGGCAGAGCTAAAGAATGATGACTCTGTCCTAAGGGGGTGGTTAGGTGTTGAGGGTTAAATATTACATATTATCCTTCATTTATTACTTGGTTTTATGAACATGATAATGCTTAATGTTTTATTTTAATCATGTTTTTGTTGCAAGGTAAATTTAAGAACTTGGATTGAAAAAGATGTTAAAAGCATGGATTTAATGCTCACGAATCACCAAAGCCAATGATGGATCTTATGAAACTAAAAACGAAGAATTCACATGCCAAAGATCCAAGAAAATCAAGTGAGGAATGAAGAACATTGAAGACTTAAAGTGAAGAAAAGGAACCCTAAAAATTTGCGTCCTTCGACTAGTCTAAGCCCATCTTTGACCCGTCGAAGGCTCCTGCTCGACTAGTCGAAGATTCCTCAACTCGAGCTCCAGCGATAAAATTCTCTAAATTCCAATCATTCTTGACCAGTCGAAGGAGATCCTCGACCAGTCGAAGGCTATCCTCAACTAATCGAGGATTACGCAGATGTTGCGCGGACTGCGTAAATTTGAGGCGGTTTCCGTAATTTTCCAACTCGGTGCGAAAGGAGGTGATGCATAACTGTAAATAGGAGTCTCCAGGGCATCCCTAGGCATCTTCTAGGATTTGAGGAATGGAGCAAAAGCGTGGAGAAGCCGTCGCCAAGAGTTTTTCTTACTCTTCCTTAGTCATTTTTATGCTTTTCTTAAGAAATTTTAGTTTAATCATGTCTATGGTTAGCTAAACCTCTTAGCTAGGGCTAAGAGGTGAAGCTTGTAGCTTGATGGGTTGTTTTCTATTACTTTGATTCATATTTATGTTGAACTATCTTTGATTCTAGTTAGATATTTAAGTAATACTTTTAGTTTTTAATGGTTCGTTGTGACTCAAATTACAATAAATCTGCGATAGCTTTAAGTATGTTCTTTTCATGTATTAAGATTGTGAAATTAGGAAATCCTGTTATTCACCATTGTCCGATAGGCATGGTTTGGTGATGAAATCCTACCTAATCTTCCTAATTCTCTTACGATTGGTTATGGGATTGGTAAATCCTATTGTTTGCCTTGTCTCTTGGGCATGGTTTTGTGATGGAATCACTTTCAGATCTCACGCCTCTCATCCATTGAGAATTAGGTCAAAGGAAGTTCAGATTTGATTTTACTGAGATATCTTCCAATTGGACAAGATGGGACTCTGATTCTATTTGTGTCCTTGAATCAAGCATAGATCTCCCTGATCTCTACAAGTGGATCCTTGGAAACCCTAGTTACCACCTTTGAATTTATTAGTTTTAATCACTTTAATCACAATTACTCTTTCAATTAATTCAGATTTAGATTCACATCTTCTTCTAGTTCTAGTTCTAGTTACTTTTAGAATACACACAAGATTAGTCCATATGGATTCGACCTCGGTCTCACCGAGATTATTACTACATTGCGACCCTACACTTGGCGTTGTGAACAAGTTTTTGGCGCCATTGTTGGGGACTAACGGTTATGTTTTTCTGAGATTGGCTATTTTTGGAATTAGTTTAAGATTAGGGTTTTTCTGTTTTCTATTTTTAGGATTAGGGTTTTTTTTTAAATTATTTTAGAAACTGATTTAGCTTTATAATTCTAAGTTTAGAAACTTTCCTAATTTGATTTTAGAAACTAATTTTTTCTCTTTTTAGATACCTTCTATTTTCTGTTTTTTGAAACTTTTCTTTTTAAAAACTAGTTTACTTTCCTAATTTGTTTTTAGAAACTTTCTAATTTTAGAATTTTTGTTTTGAGAAACTGACTTGTTTTGTTTTATTCTGTAGGATCTTAATTTAGGAACTTCTAATTTGGTAACTTCTTTCTAATTCCCTCTCTCCTTTTATTTATAAATTTTATTTCACTTATTTCTTTTAGGTGTAGGTTGGAATCTGAAATTAAGGGTTGACAATGTTTCATGCCCAAGTGTGTCCGTGACAACACTCAACATCTTTTGAGTGAATGAGGATTAGTTGAGGGGTTATCTATCCATCACAAGATTAGACACTACTCGAGATCCTCAGAGTTAATTGAGGTTATGGCTGCAAATCAACCTGTGAATAAACTAATGAATCAGCCGCAACCTCGCGTTGCGGAAGTCTAGGATGATAATAAGGTGCACCATGCACCCCCACCTCATGCACACCTTCTTGTATGGTTTTTCCAGAGAATACAGGAAACATGGACATCAAGCTTTGAGTGATACAACTCCTTCCAAAGTTCCTTGGACTTGAATTTAAAAGTCCAGACCTGCACTTACAAGAGTTTGACGAGGTTATCGCCACTTTATACTTTCTTGACGTGTCTGAGGACACAGTCAGGCTGAAACTCTTTCCTTTCTCCTTGAAAGAGAAAGCTAAGACGTGGTTGCACTCACTACATCCGCGATCTATTGGCACATTGAATGACATGATGGAGTTCATAAAAAAACTCTTTCCATACCATAAGACGAACACCATCAGGAAGTCAATCATGAACTTCGCCCAAAAAGAAGAAACATTCTTCCAATGTTGGGAGTGGTTCAAAGATCTCGTCAGTTCATGCCCACAACACGATTTTGAAACATGATGCATAATAACTTTCTTTCACGATGGACTGACATCTTCCATGCGCCAATTCATCGAGACGATGTGCAATGGGGAATTCATGAACAAGAATGTCGATGAAGTATGGAATTACTTTGACAAACTCGTTGAAATCGCACAATCATGGGACATCATCCCAAAACCTACACCACATCTAAGCCTACTCATGCAAGGGAGAGAGGTGGGATATACTTGCTAAAAGAGGATGATGATATAAATGTTAAAGTGACTAGTCTCATAAGGAAGGTCTAGGCCATGGAACTTAAGAAGGATAAGGCTAAGGAAGTCGTTTGCGGTATCTGTGTTTGCAACATACATACAACTGAAAATTGCCCAACGATACCTGCTTTTCAAGAGGCACTGAACGAGCAATCGAATGTCGTAAACAACTACCAAAAACTTTTCAATGGATCCATCTCTAACACATACAATCCTAGTTGGAGAAATCATCTGAACTTTAGTTGGAAGAATGGACAAACTGCTACTCTTCAAGGAATCCTTAACCAATTCTTGAAACAAGGGAAACCTCAAGAGGATCCGGTCTGGAAACATATTCAAAACCAAGAGCTTATCACTCAGAGTATATTGAAAACCCTTCAAGACCTCAAAGGCCATACAAGGGCGTGAGACCCCAACCTTTCTCCAATCTTAAACCGCAATACAAAATAAGTGATCCAAGCTCTTCAAATCAAATGGAGCAAGCTAAGTCTATCACCACTAGAGCTGTACACGAGCAGACTATGGCTCGAGTACTCGCTCGACTCGACTCGAAATACTCGACTCGTACTTGACTCGCCTGAGTTAGAGCCGAGTACGAGCGGGTTTTCACTGCTCGTTTAGATTACGAGTAGAGTACGACTCTATCGGTACTCGACTCGTACTCGACTCGTACAAGTGTATATAACCGCTCAAAAAAAAAAACCCTACCCCCACACCCATCATTTTCCATAAGCACTCGCTCACCCAAACCCTACCCCACCCACCCCACCCGTCCTTTTCATGGCCCAACCCCTTCCCTCCCGGTGAGCTTTCAAATCTCTCTCTCTCTCTCTCTCTCTCTCTCTCTCTCTCTCTCTCTCTCTCCCTCCTCTCCCTCCAGAGCCTGTCCGGCTCGTCGCCTGCCACTCGTCGCCGTCCTGTCGTCGTCGTCATCGCCCTGCCATGCACGCAACTGCCGGTTGTCCCTCTTCTGCTCGCCCGGTAAGGCTTGGGGTTGATTTTTTATTTTTTATTGCAAATATATATAGTATAAATTGCTAATATAGTTGTGGGATTAAGATCGTTGGAGGGGGATTGAACGCCCGGTCGGTACGATTGAACTTTCTAGGGCCCACTGTACTGTTTACTTGCCATCCAATTTTAGGGCCTGTTTGGCCGGGCGAACGCCCAGTCGCCCACCATTAAAAACTTTCTAGGGCCCACTGTACTGTTTACTTGCCATCCAATTTTAGGGCCTGTTTGGCCGGGCGGACTGGATGGGATTAGATTCAATTTTAGGGCTGTTTTAGGGCAACGCCTGATCGCCCACCATTAAAAACTTTCTAGGGCCCACTGTACTGTTTACTTGCCATCCAATTTTAGGGCCTATTTGGCCGGGCAGACTGGATGGGATTAGATTGTATTGGAAAGGATTGGAAGGAGCAATCCCGGGATTGGCTGGGCGTGCCAAACAAGCACGTTGAAATTCTGTATGGATTATATTTGGTCAGGTGGAGTAATACCCAGTTGGGTCAGGCTGTGAACTAATTTATTTTAAGAATGGGCCTAAAAATAAACTATGAACCATACTATAAAAAATAAAGATGATTGAATGCTCACCATTCAAAACTTTGAATGAGTTATTAGCTCATTTTAAGGCATAGGCATAAAAATAAAGTAAATCCAAATCTCATGTCTCATGTGAACCACTTCACCGGAACAGTGGTGAATGGCCATAAAAAACTTTTTTATGAGCCACAAAAGTTTTGGATCAAGATGATATTTGCATTTTTCCTTGATCCATGCCTATGTGACCTTATCAATCAGTTTGATGGCAAATAATCATTATAGGGATCCTAAGAAGTTTTTAATGGTAAGAGTTAAATGATAATTGTTTCGGCGTGTTTACTTAGATTTGGATATGCTTCATTTTTTTGGCACACATTAAAATGAGAGGGAAAAATAGATGGATATACAATACATACATTGAATTGAGGTGACCATGGAGCCCCATGGTCCTAACCCGACGGAATCTATGCCAGTTGTTTTCCCTTGATACCGTGCCCTAAAATAATTATGTTTTCCATGTTTCTTAATTTACTTTATAAATGACAGTTTACTTGTTACTTTGTTAGTGTTAAATGCCGCCACTTTAAGATGCCTTTGGCTTTTCATTTGATATTTTATTATTAGTTAGCTAGATGATAAATGTCAATTTCAGCATGCTCCTTCGTTTGCATAGATATGAATTATTTGTATTGTTCTAGTTGTAGACTTGTAGTATAGGATAATCAGTTGCCCATTTGAGGATTTCTATGTTGCCAGACATAGATTCAGTGTGTTCTTGGATGCATAGAAATTGCTCAAATTGTCCCTTTTTGGACAGTTCAGGGTTAGATAGTTTGTAATGTCTTCATTTATTCCAATTTAAATGCATATACCTGTTCTGGTTTCGTCTCTCCTTTTTCTTTATGGATATATTTCATATATTTATTTCCGTCGTCAAATGTCCACACTTTGTGTTGATGATTGACATGGGAATCAAATACAAGATTAATATATTCTGGAGAGATAAGTGGAGATGCTGCCAGAATTTCGGCGTAGCATTTAAATTGGAAAATGAAGCATTACAATCCATCTAACTTTGAATGGGTAACTGATTTAGACAGTTAAGTAATTATGCCCGTCTAGCGGTCTAGCCATCTAAGACATTAGCCCCTAGGTATAGCTGTATAACATATCGAGAACTTTATTTTATACATGGCTAGTCAAGACGAAAGCCCAAATACCCCTAGAATGGGTGCATCGGCCACATCTCCTCTAATAGTAGAGGGAGACACAGACACGTCAACCGCATGCAAAGGGAAGAAGAAGAGATCAGCAGTGTGGGATGATTTCGAAGATGTGACAGTTAACGGTGTACAAAAGATAAAGTGTAATAACTGTAAAGGGTTATTCAGCAAGATTGTAGGAGGATCTACGACACATTTAATTAGACATTTGAAGACGTATCCTAAGAAAGCAAGACTTCCTCCCCCCGGCCAACAGACGCTGTCATTAATAAGTCAGAAGGGGACGACTCCCAAGGCGTAGTGTCCACTCATAAGTTTGACAAGGAGAAGCTGAATGAGTGGTTTACTAGATTAGTGATTTTAGAAGAAAAACCTTTCAACATGATTGAAAGTAAAGGGTTTAGGGCTTTCTGTCAATTCCTTAACCCTCGGGCTGAGAATGTCTCCCGCGTCACAGTGCAGAGAGAAAGCATGAAGATGTACGCAAAGGAGAAGATGAAACTAAAAGAAGTTTTAGCTTCAGTGACCAGAATAACTTTGACTTCTGATTTATGGACGACGTCCAATCAAAGAAAAGGATACATTTCATTAACCGCTCACTATGTCGATAAGGATTAGAAAATGTGTAAGAGAATTTTGAACTTCAAACACCTTCCTCCTCCACATACTGGTTTACTTATTTTGATTGCATCTACTGATTGTCTAGAAGGCTGGGGCATTGAGAAGAAAATTTCAACAATAACTTTAGACAATGCTTCAGCAAATGACAGTGTCATTTCATGCTTACATAACCAGTTCATGGCTACAGGAAATTTATTTTTTTGAAGGAAAAATATTTCAGGTTAGATATTGTGCCCATATTGTAAATTTGATTGTACAAGAAGGGCTGAAAGCAATCGACGACACTATAGAGAACATAAGAGAAAGTGTGAAATATATAAGGGGGTCGCCATCGAGACTGAGTGTATGGAATGACATCATCCAACGTTTGAATGTGCCATCTAAAAAAACGTTGAAGTTGGATGTCTGTACACGTTAGAACTCGACCTATAAAATGTTAGATGCGACAATAGAATTACAGCTTGCATTTCCTGAATACGCGGCGCGTGACAGAACGTATTCTTGGTTGCCAAGCACAGATAATTGGGTCAAAGCACAACAAGTTCACACATTTCTCCAAGTTTTCTACGAGTGCATGAAGATTTTTTCTGGAAATCAGTATCCAACCGCGAATCTGTTTCTTCCATCTCTTTGGAAGATTAAGAATGCTCTGCAGAAAAATGCCAGTGTGGGTCCAGATTTCATACGCCAGATGACAGTTGTATGAAGACGAAGTTTGATAAATACTGGGACGAATGTCATCTGTTGATATCCTTGGCAGTTGTTCTTGATCCCCGTTGTAATATGGGATTGGTTAGCTTTATTTTCATGAAGCTTTATTCTACTGAAAGAGCGGCAGTAGAGATGTCTAAGGTTTGTGAAGCCCTTGAAGATCTGTATAAATCGTATGTTAATACTTTACCTGCAGCGGGTGTTGAAGAAAGTAGAGATGCGGATATTTCTGTACCTGGTAATCCGAATGTGCTAAATGAATACATATCATATTTGGCATAAGCACGAATGGGAGTTGATACTAAGGAATCAGAGTTAGAAATGTACCTCAAGGAGCCAATCATAGTGCGAGCTGAATTTGATGTGTTGGAATGGTGGAAGATGAGGGTTAGTGAATCAAAATACCCTACATTATCTGTGATGGCACGGGACATATTATCAATACCAATTTCAAAAGTGGCATCAAATCCGCATTCACATAGGGAGCAGGGTTGTGAGCAAGTATCGAAGCTCACTTTCGCCAAACACAGTTGAAGCGTTAATTTGTACGCAAGATTGGTTGCGCCCGATATAGGGAGGAGATATGAATGATGATGATGAAGAAGAGGAGATTGAGATTCATGACGAGTCTCTACCTACAGATCAGTAATTATTTTCAATTTTTTAATTTTTTTGGCTGAATGTTGAATGATCTGTAATATTATTTCACTGCAACTGCAAACACAAAAGTATTGGTTCTTTTGGAATGTGGTTTGGAAGACTTTGAATCATTGATATTTATTTACATATGCCTGTTCATTTGCTTTTATTTTTGAATTTTGATACATTTATATTACTTTCTTTTGTTGCTATATCAAGTTCAATTTATTTATCAATATTCTGATTTTGTTTATTAAAAATTGAATGTAGAAATGTCGTCATCTGAGCCATCGATAAACATTTGGGACTATGCTTCTCTAGTTGAATCACCGCCACGGTCTGGAAAAACAAAGATTAAGTGTGGTTTGTGTGGCACAAAGTTTGTAAACAAGACTAATCGCTTTCGCCTACACTTGTCATGTCGAGGTGGTAATGCAAAACCATGCCCCAATGCGCCTAAGGATGTCCAAATTCTTTTTCAAGCCCTGTAATAGAAAGTCTTCCACTCCATCCAAACCTTTTGCTTCTGGATCTAGTACACAAATGACATCCACAAAAGATGCAGAGAAGGAAGCCAGATTAAAAGCTTTGGAGGAAGAACAATTCCGAATCGCCATAAAACGCAATATGGAAGATGCTTCTAAACTTCAGCAATATTCGAGTTAAAGACAACACGATGTTGAAGCAGGGTCAAGTTACTCGTCGAGTACGACAAACAAGAACAAGAAAAAGAGTAACAAATTGAAATTCCTGACTCATCTCGGTGAATTTTATAAGGCATTGGGTACTACATACAATTCTTCATATAAAGCAAGTTTGAAAATTCTAGTTGAAAGTGTAGAAGAGCACGAAGGAAAAATCTCTTCGCCTTCTGACTCAGAGGAAGTGAATCAATTTGTATATGAAAAAATAGATAGCAGTTCCGATGGATCAGATGACAATACAGGAACAGGAAGGCACTCATCTTATAGAGGTTATTAGTTATAAATTGTCATTTTGAACAACATAATGTAATTATGTAAAGACGTTAATGTAATTATGTAACAATGTAATGTAATTATGTGCAATTTATATATTTTATTGTTTCGTTACTCGAAAACCCTACTTGAATTGGCCTCAAATTCAGACTCGGACTCGAACTCGCGTCGAAAACTCGTACTCGGTACTCAACTCGTGTGCTCGTACTCGGACTCGACTCGAAAACTCGGACTCGACTATACTCGTTTACTACTCGTACTCAGCTCGTACTCGGGTGAGTAAAGTACGAGCAGGGGGTCCCTGCTCGTTGGTCGAGTAGAGTCGAGTACGAGCAGCACTCGGACGTTAAGAGCCGAGTACGAGTAGGGTGATACTCGACTCGACTCGACTCGTGTACAGCTCTAATCACCACTCTTAGGAGTGGGAAGATAATTGACAAATCTATTCCGGTAGGGGCTGAAAAGTCTAAGGACCCGGAAGTAGATGAAACTGATAGACCTAGTGTCACGCCCCAAATCTGGGGACAGACAGCTTTCGTAATGCCTCGAATCTGGCAATTGACTTCCATACACCAAGTCCCGAGTTCGGCGCACCACAAGGAAGATTTTTGACTAATTTTTTTAAAAATAATAATACCTGAGCATGATGATCCGTAATCACAATACTAAGCAACAGTCTCCATTATAAATCTTGATGGTTACAAGTACAATGCTTTTCCAACAGGTACACAATGTCGATAATTCCAAATCACAAAATAAATACAATGCATCAAAAAAGCTATGTCCTCCAAGTTACTCATGCCCCGAAAAAAAAAAAAAAGAGAAATAGGAAGCTTAGGCAAAATGAGTATACTTGTGTGTGCGTAGCGTACAAGCATACAGTAACAGTCAAATATCAGAGTACACAAGTTGAAGCATAGTGACCAAGTAATGTTACATAAAGCTAAGAGGGCATGATGCAATGCAAGAGATGATATGCAAAAGTATGCCGGGTGTATGCAGGCATGCAAATCTTCCTCTAAAAGTCTACATCACAATATAGTTATCATCACTGGGAATCACCGGGGCCTGGTATCTAGAGCAAGTCTGAAACTTGTTGAATAGAGGCCTCGCATACCCGCCTTGTCAGTGGGGGGCCTATAACCATGCCAATATCCACCTGGTACGCCGGTAGCGGACCCATTTCAGGGACTGGTCAAACCTAACCACATTCACTCCAACTCTTTAGATAGGCATGGCCGAACCTCTTCTCACCCGACCGCGTTGACGGAAGTTAGGCTTACTATGGTCTTTGGCACCAGGTGACCCATGGCATCCACTCGATCTTGACGATGAGGCTCGACGGTACCACTCGAGGTTTAGGGAGTTTCACGTAGGGATCTAGGACCTAGTATAAGAAATCCAAATTTTCGATATCCACAAATACCAACCACGATGCCGCTGTGGTGGTCTCATCAATGTAACCACGATATTGTTGTCGTGTTCAATCCATCTCATGAGGATGCTATGCAAAATGCAATGATAATCCACAAGCACGCTATGCAGTATAATTGCACTCAAGCAATGCTATGCATGTAAGCCACATATGCATACGAGACAACCCTAATACCAATAGGGCTCCTCTGCCGACCACATCCGATCTGCAAACCATGCTCATCGTGGAAAGGATGTACATGTAATATCAACATCGGTATAAACATAAATTACAATGTAGCATCAAGTGAGCTTTAGGGACTTTAACCCAGGGACCATGCCCGATATATTCACTTAGGGACTTCAACCCAGGGACCAAGCCCACGGTCTCTCAAACCAGATAACATCCGCATATACTCCATCATGTGCACCCCGCACCAATATCCTCTACCGCGTACTCCATCATGTGCACCCCGCACCAACATCCTCTACCGCATACTCCATCATGTGCACTCTACACCAACATCCTCTACCACATGCATATGATCTCCACACGATCAAACTATGCACACCATGCACTCCTCATCCATGATGCATGTACATGTATGTGTGCGTGCAGACGCAATATGCACAAATATCATTAGACCAATCAAAATGATCATGGTACCAACATGGCAAAATAGTATTCTAACGTGCACTGTCCCTCATGATCATGGGGCTATGCGAGTGTCCACACTTCTACGTCACAAGTGTGCATCAACCACACAATAGCACAACTAGGATCAATCCATCACTTGACACCAATCACATGGCCGAAACCTCATACAGTGGCACTAGAACAAGTTGTATATCAAACACATGCAAGTGATGCACACATACCATAACATGTCTCAATTCCGCATGTTAAGATCCATAGCTATTCGAAAGCTAGTTCGTATCACTAACATACTCATTCACGGTTAAGAGTTAAGTGGTCCACTTCATCAGTTCCATGGGAGGTGGGTGCATAAGTGTCACGTCATTATACGGTGCTAGGTGCACTATCTATGGCTTGAGGTAATACATACAATGGTCCACTTAGTCCTTACGTCCAATTGAACATCATCCAAACATATAAACATAAATTAGCATTACCATACAATACAATCATCGCATCTAACCATACACGCATCATCATCACCACAAGTATCACATTACACAATCACCGCACATGTACCATCACCACATGAATAATTAGATTTCAATCCAACGCCTCAACATGTCTAGCTATCATTTCAAGTGGACTAAGGCCCAGTTCTTGCCACACTTGAATGGGCTAGTTAGTGAGTTGCTATATCCCATTCTTCTGGCTTGTTGGGTGGTCCATTTGATTATACACAAATCATCAAAGTTGTGATTAGCACAAATCATCGTTCATATATACGACCAATGATTCTAAAGCTGTAGTTCCCATGGCTATTAAGTAACGTTAGACGATTCACAACATACATGTATACACACATATACATATATGCATAAATGTATGTATATGTTTATGTGTATTTTTGTACGTATCTCTCTCACTCTCTATCTCTCTCTCTCTCTCTCTCTCTATATATATATATATACACACACACACACACACACACACGAACCATCCCGCAGGATACCTTGGTGCGGTCCAATTCCGACAGCAAGAGGGAAACAGGTTGGCTACTCCCCCTGCCACCAGCCCCGTGGCTGGTGGTCGGTGATCTGTGGGCCCCACCATGATGTATGTGTTTCATCCATTTTGTTCATCCATTTTTATGGATAATTTTAGGGCTTGATCCGAAAAATGAGAGGGATATAAATCTCTAGTGGACCACATCACAGGAAAACAATAGTGATTGGATATCCACCATTAAAATCCTCCTAAGGCCCAATTTACTGTTTATTTGACATCCAATTTGTTGATTAGGTCATACAGGCCCAGATGAAGGGAAAAAACAAAGATCAGCTTGATCCAAAACTTTTATGGCCCCTAAAAAGTTTTTAATGGTCAACGCTCATTCAACACTTTTTCTTTTAATGTGGTCCACTTGAGATTGTGATATACCTCATTTTTTATCTCATACCATTAAATGATCTGGAAAAATAGATGGATGGCATGGATGAAACACATACATCATGGTAGGGCCCATAGAGCACCGACCACCAGTGTTAGGGGGAGTAGCCAATCCGTTTCCCAGCAAGAGACCCTTGTGCGGGCGCGCACAGGTTGACTAGCGACATTGCTACTGAATTTGTGACCCCACCATGATATATGTTTTGCATCCACACTGTCCATCCATCTGAAGAGGTCATTTTAGGGTGAAATCCAAAGAATGAGTTACATCGAAAGCTCTAGTGGACTCCATTAAAGAAAACAGTGGGGAGAGTGATGCCACTGTTAAAAACTTCTAAAGGCCACAAAAAGTTTTCAATCAAGCCTATATTTATCTTTTCCCTTCTTTAATGTCTTTGTTAACTTTTGAACAAGTTGAATTTTGAAAAAACATCATGGTGGGCCTTAGAAAGGTTTCAACGGTGGGCATCAATCTTCCCATTGTTTTTTGTGGTGGGGTCCACTAAAGCTTTGGATCTGCCTCATTATCTGGCTCGTGGCTTAAAATAATATCTCCAAATGGATGGACGTTGTTGATACAACACATACATCATAGTGGGGTCCACAGAACTTGGTGACGTCATTTCGGTAGAGTGAGGTCCGGTGTTAAGAAGCGGATTGCGTGGTAACTCACTACGCTTAACGTATTGAGTAAACTCTGTGAGGTCCACCATGATTTATTTATTTTATCCACTCCGTTCATACATTTTAACAAATAATTTTAGTCCTTGAACCAAAAAAAGAGGTATATCCAATGTTCAAATGGACCACACCACAGGAAACAGTTGAATTAAATGTCTACCGTTGAAAATTACTTGGAGGGCCATGGGAGTTTTGGATCAAGCTTATATTTGTTTTTTCCCTTCATCCATGTCTGTATGATCTCATGGATAGGTTGGATGAAAAATAAACATCACTGTGGGGCCTAGAAAGGTTTCAACGGTGGAAATCATTATCCCCACTGTTTCGAGTGGTATGATCCACTTGATCTTTGGATATGCATCAATTTTGGGCTTAACCCCTTAGATTAGATGGAAAAATGGATGGACGACGTAGATAGACCACATACATTCAATGCGGCCCAACTTTGTTTACTCAGTATGATGAGAGCCTACTGCGTAACTTAGTAGGCAATCTGATTTCCCGCTGGTGGTCAGTGCTCTATGGGCCCCACCATGATGTATGTGTTTCATCCACTCAGTTCATCCATTTTTAAAGAAGGGAAAATATAAATATAAGCTTGATTGAAAAATTTTCATGGCCTTTAGAAGTTTTTAACAGTGGTGTCACTCTCCCCACTATTTTCTGTAGTGGGGTCCACTGGAGCTTTGGATGTCACTCATTCTTTGGATTTCACCTTAAAATGTTCTCTCCATATGGATGGACGGTGTGGATACAAAACATATATTATAGTGGGGCCACAAATTCAGTAGCAGCTAGCCAATCCGCGCCCGCACAAGAGTCTCCTGTGGTGGGAATTGACCGCACAAGGTATCATGTGGGATAGTTCGAAGGAGACCATTACTATATATATATATATATATATATATATATATATATATATATATATATATAGAGAGAGAGAGAGAGAGAGAGAGAGTAATGTGCAGTCTAATTCCCACCACAAAGAGACAGGGCGCGGATTGGCTACTCACGGGTTGAGAAGTGACATCACCAAATTTTGTGGCCCCACTATGATATTTGTTTTGTATCCATGCCGTCCATCCATTTGGAGAGATAATTTTAGGGTAATATCCAAAGAATGAGTCACATCCAAAGCTCCAGTGGGCCTCACCACAGAAAACAGTGGGGGAGAGTGATGCCACCGTTAAAAACTTCTTAAAAGGCCACAAAAGTTTTCGATCAAGCTTATATTTGTATTTTCCCTTCTTTAATGTTTTTGTTAACTTTTGAATAGGTTGGATTTCGAAAAAACATCATGGTGAGCCTTAGAAAGGTTTCAACGGTGGGCATCAATCTTCCCGCTGTTTTCTGTGGTGGGGTCTACTAAAGCTTGGGATATGCCTCAGTCTTTGGCTCATGGCTTAAAATAATATCTCCAAATGGATGAACATTGTGGATACAATGCATACATAATAGTGGGGTTCACAGAACTTGGTGACATCACTTCATTAGGGTCGCTGCTCAACCTGCCGCCGTCTAATCCGCGTCTCCTTTGTGCACTCCACCTCCCTATCCTCTTGCAAACTTAGATAGGGTGGGCCCTCTAGTTATGCGTACTTGACATGTACTCCGACCATTAGGTAACTGTTGGAAATTTGGCCGTAGGACTAAGATAACAGGTAGATTTATGATTAAGGTGGGCCACACAAAAGGAAACAATGGGAGAAGGGATGCATGTGACTCATTCTTTGGATGTTACCCTAAAATGATATCTCTGATGGATAGATGGCGTGGATACAAAACATATATCATGGTGGAGCCTCAAAATTTGATGACGTCACTTCTTAACCCAATCCACGCATATATATATATATATATATATATATATATATATATATATATATATATATATATATATAAGTAATGGTCTCCTGTGAACCATCCCGCAGGATACCTTGGTGCAGTCCAATTCCCATTGCAGGTGACCCTTGTGCGGGCGCCGATTGGCTACTGACAAGTTGACTAGCGAGACTGCTACTGAATTTGTGTCACCACCATGATATATGTTTTGTATCCACACCGTCCATCCATATGAAGAGATCATTTTAGGGTGAAATCCAAAGAATGAGTCACATCCAAAGCTCCAATGGACCCCACTACAAAAAACAATGGGGAGAGCGATGCCACCGTTAAAAACTTCTAAAGGCCAAAAAAAGTTTTCCATCAAGCCTATATTTATATTTTCCCTTCTTTAATGTCTTTGTTAACTTTTGAACAGGTTGGATTTTGAAAAAACATCATGATGAGCCTTAAAAAGGTTTCAACGGTGGGCATCAATCTTCCCACTGTTTTTTTTTTTTTTTAGTGGGGTCCACTAAAGCTTTGGATCTGCCTCATTCTCTTGCTCATGGCTTAAAATAATATCTCCAAATGGATGGACGTTGTAGATACAACACATACATCATAGTGGGGTCCGCAGAACTTGGCGACGTCACTTTTGTAGAGTGAGGTCCAGTGTTATGAAGCAGATTGCGTGGTCAGTAACTCACTACGCTTAGTGTACTGAGTGAACTCTATGAGGTCCACCATGATTTATTTATTTTATTCACTCCGTTCATACATTTTAATAGATAATTTTAGTACTTTAACTAAAAAATGAGGTATATCCAATGGTCAAATGGACCACACCACATGAAATAATTGAATTGATCAAGCTTATATTTGTTTACTCAGAGGAAATCTACCGTTGAAAAATACTTAAAGGGCCACAAGAGTTTTGGATCAAGCTTATATTTGCTTTTTCCCTTCATCTATGTCTGTATGATCTTATAAACAGGTTGGATGAAAAATAAACATTACTATTGTAAGGCTCGTATCGTAGACCGTACTGTTCCGTCGGTTTTCGCGATCCTTCGGGTTGAATTCTGGCAATTCTCGACTCATATCCGGCGTTGCGCGCGATCTTAAGCCGAGTCCTGCCTACTGAAGGCGGCTCGATCCGAAACTCGTACCTTGGCGACCGCGCCGTCGCTGTGGTTCCAACGCCGTGACTCGCGCACCGAACCGATACCTAGGTGGGAAGATGCCAGTCAGCCTTCGGTTCGAAGAAACGCCGCACGTTGCGAATCTTGAGGAAATCTCTACGAGATGTCCCGTCAATCAAGTCAAGTACACCACCTTACCTCCATGCCACTTCACCCAACAACAAGTATAAGTGACCTCTCTCCCTTTTCCCACAAGTCAAACCTCTCCCTCCCCTCACCATTCCTCATTTTTCACATTTTCAAATCTAACCATACATTATTAGTTACAAAACCACTCCCTCCATTCCTTCTTCCTTTAATTTATTTCTTTCTCTCTCATTCTCTCATTCCCTCTCTCTCACACGTCTAAGCCTCTCTAAGCAACCCAATCTCCCAAAAACTTCTAAGTGTGGCCCACCTCCTCAACTTCCATCTCAACCGTCCGATCATCATCCGCACCGTTAAAACTCGATTGACGTCCATAAGAACCGTAGGTGAGGAGTTTCCAAGCCAAGGGAGCAAGGAGGATCACAACAAGGTGGGTGATCCACCGTCATTTCTCATATTTTTTTGGGCCACATGTGGTGCGACCCGTTTAGTGTATGCATGTATGAAATGGAGGGCCCATAGTGGCGGGGTCCCTCCTCTATCTCACCGTGTATCTCTTTCTCTCTCTCTCTCTCTCTCTCTCTCTCTCTCTCTCTCTCCTCTCCTCTCCCTAGAATGAAGTGGGCCCCACCAAATCATGTTAAATTCACTCCGTTCATCAAATGGTGTGGCCCACCTCATTTTAGGCAAAATCCACCATCCGGTGGAAAGTCCATATGCAATATAATATATGGTATTTATTTTATATTAATATATATATATATATGCGCACATGCATGGTGGGCCACGATCACATGGGCATGGGCCACCTACGTGTGGGACCCAATCATGATGCCTGTGTAATACCCCATGAGTCCGGCACCTGGGGACGCGGACGTCTCGTTAACATGGGGTGCATGTACGGACAGGGGTGTGTACTAACAGCTAACCAAAAAAAAAAGTTTTGTTTTAAGGTTTGGGGTGGGCCCCTCACATAGACACCACCTTAATGTATGTTTTTAATCCAGACCGTCCACCCCTTTCCTTAGATCATTTTAGGCGTTGAGCCGAAAAATGAGGCTGATCTAGTTTTCTGGCGGGCCGTGGGATCTAGAATGTTTGCATTTCTTGTTAAAACATGGGAAAAACGATTGGTGGGGTCCACCAGAAGCTTAGACCCACCTGAAACTTGGTGTGGACCCCTCATTTTGCGGGACTTAGACAATGGACGGGGTGGATCTAGTCATTGTGGGTCCCATTTAAAAAAAAAAAAAAAGAAACGACAGCAGCTGCTGCTATTGTCAGGATGCTGGCGGGCGGACGACCGGCTGGGCCCTCACGGCTCCAGCCGTGGGCCCCACCATGGTGCATTTCGACCATCAGAACCGTGCATTTGAAGGTTCCCCTTTAGATTATGGCGTATCCCAAAATCACCAGCGTATACGAACTCGTGTGGGCCATACCATCTAAAGTCATGTGAAGACATGCCTAAACATATAAAACCACTTGGTGGGGCCTACCTGGATTTTGGAAGCGGCTGAAACTTGATCTGGACCCTTATTCAGGTGGAACACACATAGTGGGTGGACTGGATTTGTAAACCACATTTTAGTGGGCCCCATGCCCACCCCCAGGTCCAGGTGACCTTATAAACAGTTTGGCTGGCAAATAAACATTACCGTGGGCTAGGCCCACGTGACCCTATCAACGGGTTGCATGGCAAATAAACATTCTGGTGGGCCCCCTGGTCCCATGACCTTATGAATAGGTTGGATTTCAAATAAACATTACAGTGGGCCTTACCCAAGGTCCCACTGACCTTATGAATAGGTTGGATTTCAAATAAATATTATGGTGGGCCCTAGGCCCATGTGATGGAGCCATATTGATGTATTTCTGGCCGTTGTTGAGGCCCACCTTGGTATATATAAGGCCCATGAGATTAGGCCCATTCGACGTATTGGTGGCCCGTTGTCGAGGCCCACTTTGATATATATGAGGCCCATGTTACGAGACCCATTGTGATATTTTCAAAGGCCCATGGAGTATGACCCATTGCAATGCACATGAGGCCATTGATGCGGCCCACTTGACTTATATAAGGCCCATATGAGGCAACCCACTTAATGAACCTAAGGCCGTTGGGACGAGGCCCAATAAGATGTATATAGGTCCATTGCAATGTGTGATTCCCTATGGTTTGTAATGATGTTTTATGGCGGGCTGTGCCTTGGGAACAATGTTGGTTTGACGTCCACATTGTAAAGATAATGTTGGTTGAATGTCCGCATTGTCATTCTTCCTAAGGTTCACTGATAGGCCCATACTTGTACTCTGCAGTCCGTTTAGGCCCATCTTCACTTTGAGCAACGCCCATTATCATACCATAAGTATAGTGCTACCCCATGATTCATGATCATACGCATCATATGCATGCTTGTGATGAGGGGTGACTGATCATAACATTTGCCTTCGGGCAGACTGTTACGGGCTCCCTGATAGGCGGAGTTGCCCTACATGAGTGCGTACTTCACGCAGGATGATTGCATGACTGGTAGTGTGATACATGCATTTGCATTTGTGTTATTGTGATATGCCCTAACGACATCAGGGCCTTAGCCTCCACAGACACACCGTGGGTGGCTGGATTGGATACCGAAAAATCTTGTCCCAAGCAATTGGGGCGCCATAGATGTCCCTGGGTGAGAGTCCCTGAACCCGATGGTACCAGAGGATGACTCCAACGTCGAGACCGAGTGGATTTACGAGCGCACAAGGGCCGAATACCAGAAGGCCGCGTCTCCCACTGTATCGTGGTCGGTTGGAAAGGAGTGGTGGCCTTACTCGCCCGAGAGCAGGGGGCATTACTAGCCGAGTTTCGACCACCGAAAATGAGTTCGCTATCGACGGCCGGATATGTATTGGTGACTATTGGCCGAAGGCGGATAGTGAGGTTTCCTACGCTCACTTGACCGTGTCATTGCTTGGAAAGAGACAAATGCCATTTGGAGTGTCTTGAACCCCTGATTATCAATCACCGAGAACCGCATCGATTTGATGCTCTAGTGAGGAGTTGCATTGGTATGAGGAGTGACATGCTTGACTTACATATTGCATCGCATGGCCTGGTATGGCCGATAGCATTCACATCTTCACCGCATAGCCTTGGTACGGCTAGTTGCATTTGTACTCATCAGATGATTCCGCATTACTCCCGCATTGCATCTGAGCACGTTCACACATACTTACACCGCCCTCTAAGCTTTCTATAAGCTTATGCACGATTGATGCGTGCAGGTGATGCCAGGACGCAGTTGTAGTCTCGCCGTAGTTGGAGCGTGCCGTCGAGCTTTTGGAGTTTTTGTTATTTGCATTATCTTGTATTTCCCTTTCTATGCAATGTATTCAAAGTTTTTGTTTATAGTGGATTTTGTAATGGTGTTCTTATAGTTATTGTTCGTGGGTTATGCTTGGTTATGCTCATTACGAATCAAATGGATTATCAGAAATCCTCCTTGTAGCATCCCAGGATCGGAACCTGGTATATGGGTGCCGGGAGCCGAGAATGGGGTACTACGGAGGCTGTCGGCGCCAGATTTGGCGATCGGGAATCTTGTGAGCCCGGTCTCCTAATTCGGGGCGTGACAACTGTGGGGCCTAGAAAGGTTTCAATGATGGAAATCATTACCCCACTGTTTCCAGTGGTATGATCCACTTGATATTTGGATATGCATCAATTTTGGGCTCAACCCCTTAAATTAGATGGAAAAAGGGATGGATGGCGTAGATAGACCACATACATTCAACGTTGCCCAACTTTGTTTACTTAGTACGATAAGAGCCTCCTGAGTAACTCACTATGCAATCTGATTTCCCGTATGGATTGGCGTGGCTGGTGGTCGGTGCTCTATGGGCCCCACCATGATGTATGTGTTTCATCCACTCCGTTCATCCATTTGTAAAGAAGGGAAAATATAAATATAAGCTTGATCGAAAACTTTTTATGGCCTTTAGAAGTTTTTAACGGTGGTGTCACTCTCCCCACTGTTTTCTGTAGTGGGGTCCACTGGAGCTTTGGATGTCACTCATTTTTTGGATTTCACCCTAAAATGATCTTTCCATATGGATGGATGGCATGAATACAAAACATATATCATAGTGGGGCCACAAATTCAGTAGCAGCTAGCCGATCTGCGTCCGCATAAGGGTCTCTTTAGGTGGGAATTGGACCGCACCAAGGTATCCTGCGGGATGGTTCGCAGGAGACCATTACTATATATATATATATATATATATATATATATATATATATATATATATATATATAATAGGTACTATGCGCTTGAGCTGATGGGAACGTCCCATGAGGTCGAGCTGTGTGGGCCCCACCATGATGCGTTTCGAACATATACCCCATCGTCAGATGCACCATTCCATTGTGGGCCTAGGTCTAAAAAATCAAGTCAATCCGTGACTTGTGTGGGCCACACCACATACAGAAGTTGAGAGGGGCCGTGCACCATTAAAACATTCATAATCATTTTTTGGGCCCACCGAGATGTGGTTTGCAAATCCAGCCCATCCACTATGTGTGTCCCACTTGGATGAGGGTTTAGACCAAGTTTCAGTAGCATTCAAAACTCAGGTGGGCCCGACCAAGTGCTTTTATATGTTTTTGGCATGTCTTCACATGTTTTTAGATGGTATGGCCCACCTGAGTTCCGTATACGGCTGATTTTTGGATATCCCATAATTTAAAGGGGACCCATCAAATGCACGGTGTTAATGGGCGATGCGCATCACGGTGGGGCCCACACAGCTCGACCTCATGGGACGTTATCATGAGGTCGAGCGCATAATACCTTTTTCCATATATATATATATATATATATATATATATATATATATATATATATATATATATGAAAAAGGTACTATGCGCTCGACCTCACGAGGTCCGTCCCATGAGGTTGAGTCGTGTGGGCCCCACCGTGATGCGTTTCGAACATCTACCCCATCGCCGATGCACCATTCCATCGTGGGCCTAGGTCTCAAAAATCAAGTCAATCCGTGACTTGTGTGGGCCACACCACATGCGAGAATGGGGAGGGGCCGTGCACCATTAAAACATTCATAACCATTTTTGAGGGCCCACCGAGATGCATTTTGCAAATCCAGCCCATCCATTATGTGTGTCCCACTTGAATGAGGGTTCGAGACTCAAGTTTCGTGCACATGAAAACTCGTGTGAGCCCCATCAAGTGCTTTTATATGTTTTAACGGTGTCTTCACATAATTTTAGATGGTATGGCCCACCCGAGTTCCGTATACTACCGATTTTGGGATATCCCATAATTTAAAGGGTACCCATCAAATGCACAGTGTTGATGGTCGAAACATATCACGTTGGGGCCCACACAGCTCGACCTCACGGGAGCTTATCGTCACCTCGAGGGCCTTGTACCATATATATATATATATATATATATATATATATATATATATATATATATATATATATATATGGGAAAAGGTACTATGCGCTCCAGTGTAAAGCGGTCGTCCGTGAGGTCGAGCTACGTGGGGCCCCACTGTGATGCCTTTTGAACATCAGCACCGTCCACTAGATGAACCATTCCATGGTGGGCTTGGATGGCCTAAAATCAGCCGTATACGGAACTCAGGTGGGCCACACCACATACAGAAGTGCAGAGGGGCTGTGCACCATTAAAACATTCATAACCATTTTTGAGGGCCCACCGAGATGTGGTTTGCAAATCCAGCCCATCCATTATGTGTGTCCCACTTGAATGAGGGTTCGCACCAAGTTTCATGTGCATGGAAAACTCGTGGGTCCCACTAGTGCTTTTATATGTTTTTGGCATGTATACTTATGGTTTTAGATGGTGTGGCCCACCGAGTCACGGATTGACCGATTTTGGGCCGTCCTGTGTCCACTATGGAATGGTACATCCGGTGGACGGTGTTGATGTTCGAAAAAGGCAGATCACGGTGGGGCCCATTACAGCCGACCTCATGGACCATCGCTTTTACGCTCGAGCGCATAGTACATTTTCCATATATATATATATATATATATATATATATATATATATATATATATATATGGTTTAGGTACTATGCGCTCCAGTTCACAATAAGCTCCCATGAGGTCAAGTTGTGTGGGCCCCACTGTGATGCGTGTTGACCATCAACACCGTGCATTTGATGGGTCCCCTTTAAATTATGGGATATCCCAAAAATCAGCCGTATAAGGAACTCAGGTGGGCCATACCATATAAAATCATGTGAAGACATGCCAAAAACATATAGAAGCACTTGGTGGGGCCCACCTGAGTTTTGAATGCTGCTGAAACTTGGTTTGAACCCTCATCCAAGTGGGACACACATAATGGATGGGCTGGATTTGCAAACCACATCTCGGTGGGCCCAAAAAACGTCCCATAAATGTTTTAATGGTGCACGGCCCCTCTCCACTTCTGTCTGTGGTGTGGCCCACACAAGTCAAGGATTGTCTTGATTTTTGAGACCTAGGCCCATAATGGAATGGTGCATCTGACTGATGGGGTAGATGTTCGAAACACATCACGGTGGGGCCCACATAGCTCGACCTCATGGGACATTCCCACCTGCTCAAGCGCATAGTACCTTTTTCCATATATATGTATGTATGTATGTATGTATGTGTGTGTGTGTGTGTTTTTCGTGCATATGTGTATGTGCATATGTATAAGGATTGAATACCCACCATCATTTTTTTTTAGCCACAAAAGTCTTGGATGAATTCATTTCATTTTGTGATATCCCCATTGGCCACTAGATCAGTCAATGCACACTTGTCATGTGATGAGAAGATCGGATGAATTGGAAAAAAGGTATTCTCAATTATTGGCTGCTTGAGATGTAAAATGCAAATATGTATATGTATGGGTATTGATATATGTCCATATTTATGTATGTATATGTATATGTGTATACATATATATGTAAATACTTATGCATGCATGTGTATGTATTTATATTAGTGTGCATCTATATATGTATATGTATGTATGCATATTCGTATATGTGTGTATGTGTGTATATGTGTACATATGTGTGTAAATATATACATATACATAAATAATATATATATATATATATATAGAGAGAGAGAGAGAGAGAGAGAGAGAGAGAGAGAGAGAGAGAGAGAGAGAGAGAGAGAGAGAGAGATGCTCACATAACTAGTTGTAACTTCTAGTCTTATTTAATGAGCAATTAATGAGTAATTAATATTAGTAAATGTTATCAAGATAAAAAGTTATTGCAAAGAGAATAAATGAATAGCTAGCTTAGGTGGATCCCTCCATGACAGTAACCCTGACCATTAGGTGAGTCACCTCATGTTAGACTCAATTCATGTCTCAGTGGACCACATGATTATAAATAATGTACATATAAAACTTACCCTCCAAAATGCTTCCTATGGTGTGGCCTCACATGAATCACATATGCACATACTTTATAGGGCTTAGGCCTAGATTTTAGTGTGGCATTTAATGTTCGGAGTGTATTTCACATGCTCATTACGGTGAGCTCAGTAAAAATGTTAATGGCCTAAAATGATATGTCAAAATAGATGGATGGTGTGGATGCAACATATAGATCATAATGGCCCCATAGATCCCCTAATCATGGGGCCCATCTGAATGCACGTATTGTATATCCATTCCGTCCATCCATTTTGTCGGCTCATTATAGGGCATGAGCATATTGTTGTATTTTTTAGAATAAAAATAAAAGTTATTTTTACAAAGTAAATAAATATATTAATTATTTAGACTTTCTATAAATAGTGTGTATAGCTAGTCGATAAGAGAAGAGGTTTTTGCTTATGCAACAAGGGTTCAAATCTCCTCAGGATGGTACGCGTGCGTGGTGTAGGCTGTAGGGCTGCTTGGGCACTTTTTGGCATTTTATTATGCGCACTTAGCATTGTCGCAAGGAGCTAAGAGAGCCTTAGTCTTTTTGGCACTCGGTTCAAATTTTTTGGGCCATGGTACCCTAATGTTTTATTACTTTTTTTTTTTTTTTTTTTTGTTGATTGAGGGTAATTATGACATGATTGTACATGTGACACATATGCCATGTTCGCTTATGTGGATTCAGTTTTTCCTGTTGGATAACTGCTCCTGTCTGAATGGGTGCAGAAATAACTATCATAGGACAAAGAGTCGTGTCCTTTCATGAAAAGGCAATTATTTGCTGTGAATGGGTATGAATTTCTTGAAGAGACACTTTAGCACCTCTTTAAGAAGAAATCCATAACCCTTCAATTGATATAAATCCTGGATACTATAATCCAAATCCTGGATACTATAATCCAGAAGAAATACTCTTAATCCTTAACATTATATCATCTTTTCTGTAATTACTCTCTATCTAATCTCTTGCTGAGTTTTTTCTGAACGTCTTAAAGCATATCGGTGTCAAAACTGGAGATCTGTTCAACACTTAAATGTGTAAATTTTCGTGTTGAAAATTGGATTGAGAGTTCATTGTATCCTGAAGACAATTTGCAGATTTCCTCCGTTTGCACTTGCTGGAATTTCCCAAAAAATGGCAGCAAATTTGTCTTGAGAAATTAACTATTCAAGTCGAGCCTTGAATCTGATAGATCTGATCGTTTTCTTCTATCCTCCATTGTGTATTAATTTCTAACACATATCTCATTTATGTGGACCACAACATAAGAAATAGTGGTGATTGAACTACCACCGTTAAAAAACTTCCTAGGACGAGTATTAGTTTTCATCCAACATAAGATTACCTAACCTGTATGAAGGGAGAAAACAAATATTAACTTTACCTTAAAGTTTCGTGGCCCATAAGAATTTTTTAATAGTCAATCCTCCTTTTTTAATAGTCAAACTTCCTAAGGCCCACTGTAATGTTTATTTTCCATCGAACCTGTTGATAATGTCACATAAACCAGCAAGAAGAGAAAGAAGAAATATAAGCTTAATCAAGACATGTGTGGTCCACGAGAAGTTTTTATTGGTCAATCACCACTGTTTCCCACGTTGGTCTGCATGGGATTTGTATCTGCTTCATTTCCTAAGATGATATGGAAAAACGGGTAGACGGTGTGGATATACAATAGATGAAACAAGGTGGGCCCCACCATAAGGGCCGTCTTGGGTAAGTCGGAAGCGGACTGCGTCCTACCCCGGCCGCACAATAATCCGTCTGGGCAGGGTTCTGTGGGGCCCACCGTGATGTAAGAGTTTTATCCAAGCCGTTAATACCCTTTCTCATATCAATTTAAATATTAATCCAAAAAATTGAAGCAGGTCCAGCTCCAGTGGACCACACCAAAAGAAGCAGCGGTGATAATGACACCAACCATTGAAACCTTTCTAGGGGCCACCGTGATGTTTTTTAACCATCCAACCTATTCATAAGGTCATGTAAACTTGGATGAAGTGAGAACAAAAATATCAGCATGATCCGAAACTTCTGCAGCTTCCAAGAAGCTTTTTAATGATGAGAGTTTAATCCCCACTTTGTGGTTCACTTAAGCCTTTTTTCTGCCTCATTTTTTGTATTGTACCGTAAAATGATCTGAGAAAAGGTATTAACGGCGTGGATAATACCATTACGTCACTGTGGGCCCCACAGAGCCCTGCCCAGACGGATTGTTGTGCGGGCAGTGGTAGGACGCAAGCCGCTTCTGGGTGAGTCCGTGGCCGCAGCGAATCTGCTACCGTCGCAGGCAAATCCCCTCTTTTCAAACCCTCTCGATCGGGAAAGGAAAGGAAAAAGGAAGAAGAAGCGGGCTTCGTATTTCAGAAACCCTAGTTCCTTCCCGCAAGAAACCCTACTCCTTCTCTTGAAATCGCCGGATTCTCATTCTCCAAACCCACGCACATCTCTCTCTGCACCGTCCATCGGGTGGGCCGTACCCTTGATCAGTCACAGTTCAAGAAAGCACAAAGGTGCGTTTCCTCCTCCTCCCCTCTTTTTTGAAAATTAGAACGTTGGCCTGTAAGTCACTTCTCACCCCCTGCCATGAAGCTCCCTGACAGTTTTGCCTGTGACTTACAAGCAGGTGAATTTCATCCCCAAACACCACCTGTAATTACAGGCATCCAAACGACCCTTTAAAGCTAGTTATCAGTAATAATAAATAATTTCAAAATTTTAAAATATGGGTCAACATGAATTAATCTAAACTTTTAATTTTTGTTTCATTAAAATCATGTTAATTTCGCGATAAAACAGTGAGAAATTTGAAGCTGCCAAGTATTTTAAAATCTTGCAATAATATTGTTTCATGAATTTCCTGTTTCAAAATCTTGGGAATATTAGTCAAAATGCCTAAAGCAAGAAGAGAAATCGTATGATCATCGCCATGCGCCACATGCGTGTGCTAGATCCGGTTTGTTCACCTAGTGTTGCCCCACTCAGTCCAGTCACGGGCGGGGGCGGATAATATGTGGATGAAAAAAAAGGGCAGCTGAAAAGGTCGACTGAGTTCCACACTATAATGGGGCGTTTGGATCTCAAGTTACTTAAGATAAGCTACTTATGCCTTAAGTAGCTTATCTTGATTTCCACTCATTAAACTGAAGTGATTAAGTAACTTTAAATAAAAAAGCTACTTATAATTGATCATAAACCAAACTTTCTTATCTCAAATAAGTTACTTATCTACTGCTGTAAGTAGAAAAAGTAACTTATTTGGTGGTATCCAAACTGGCCCTAAGTAGTTTCGGTATCGTCTGAAACTGATATGTATCACCTGATACTCTGTTCTGGTGCCCAATGAGACGAATGAGTTGCACGAGTAATTCCAGATTCACTTGTTTAAATCACATATTTGAGGGAGATAAGCATTACAGAAGCTTATTAATGTGTTTGGTTGCATTTTGTGGTGGGTTTTTTGGACTAGCATATCGTCTGATATGTATTAGGTATCAGTCATGGACGACAATGATACCCAATATGCCGATTTTAACCCTCGTATTTGAGATTCATGTGCGGTGCACTGGATGGTTTGGCATGACTTAACTTCGGTATGATGTGTAGATACACGGAGGGGTTCGTCTGGTGAGAGTAGAATACAGATGGCTACCGCTGTGAGTAGCCATGGTACTGTCCGTGACAATGAGGGTGTGCTGGTGTTTGAAGATGCAACCTTTGGTCTCATAATGCAACAACTAGGCATTCCCTGACACATAATAGGTGGACCGTCCTTCTAATTGGTCCTGTCAGTAGATGGTCTGCAGTTGAAATTGACACTAAGTGGATTAATCTAGACACCAGTTTTTCCTGTTGAAGGTTGACCATTAACCATTTCAATTTCTGTCGTCCACTTAGTTGATATAAGGCTTAGATGATGATGATTTCTATTTTCCAGTTGGAATCCACCATTCTCATGGGTGGGAGAGCCTGTTCCATGTGATTTTCAACCAGTGGTCAATCCATTGATAGGGGCCAGTATGAGGATGATATGGATCCACCGGCCCACTTACTGCGCATCAGGAATTGGGCAACGAACACTCTGTGCCAATCACTGCTATCATGTGCAATCACATATGCCATTTTTTTTCCCAGAAGGATCGTGGCATATGCGATCTAGGAGAGTATGCGATGGCATACCTTTTTGTGTGAGTAGTATGCGATCACATATGCGAGCATGTGATGGCATACTCCCTACGCGATGGCATACTCCATATGCGATGGCATACTTTGTAAGTTATGCTTGTTTTTTTGTAAATTGTAAATTGTATTTGTAATTTAAGTTGTAAATTGTTCAAGTTATCAAGTTATCATTTATTTCTCTCTTAATGTAACTTGTTGATTGTTTTGTTAATTTTATGTAAATATAATGTAAGTGAATAAGTATATAACTTAATTTATAGATGGTCTAATGACTAATAGTCTCAAACACAAACTACAATGAAATAGGTAAAAGAACCCAATCCAATCACTTGTAGCAATTAGGCATATGTGATTTGATCCGTAATATGTGAATATGTGATCGCATTTGACAACAATGATTATGCATAGTTTTTCCTTTTATATATATATAAATTTTTTTTTAAAAAAAATAGGCTAGAGCAATATGCAATCACATATGTTGGTCGCATACGATCGCATATGCGATTTGACAACATTGGTGCCGATTCAGTATGCCGGAGATGTAACTTTCCTATCTCAATAATAATAAAGAATCATTTCACTTTATCCATTCTTTCTCCTCAATATCTTCTTACCTCTATTGTCATTGTCTCCATTCTCCATGCTAGTACACTGTTTCTACTTCATGTTTTCCCATAGCATTGACCAACATTGGATTCTGTGCAACTCTCTGTGGATTGTTGTGTCGTTTTAACTCTATATTACTAATTGTCCATTTAATGGTCATGTTCCTTGGACTGGGTTTGATATATAAAATTTGGTGTACACCATAGTTACAGAACTCATCGAGTTGACTGGAAATTCTCCTAGCCAACCCAACTTGGTTATCATTTCGAGTCATGTAACCCTTTTGAGTTGATTCACTTGGCAGACTCACTTTAACTGATTTAAATGGGGAGAAAAATGTTTATCCTGAAACTCCTGTGAAAGGTAGGGGCAATTAGTTTTTTACCATATTATTCAATTATGCATAACATCTATCCAAGTTGGTTTTTTTGAAATTTTGAACTGTATGCACACACAAGATGTCTGCCATCACTTCTTTATAATGTTATGCACCATTATTATTATTATTATTTTGTAGAGTACTGGTTTTTCTTATTTGAAAAATGACCATTCGTGTTGTTGATCTGTTGCATACCAATTCCCATTGTAGGTGAAGTATTGAGCATGCTTTTCGCATATGTTTTGATGTAAAGAAGTTAGGAAAAGTTGAATAGAGTTTGATGGGTTCTTCCGTGGTAACGCCTGAAGACGTGCTAGAATCACTAATGAATGATGGCACCGTTGATGCCATCAGATTGAAGATAATCAATCAGCTAAAAGCAAATGTAAGTACCTCAATGCCAAGCCTTTTTTATTCTCACCTAGTTTGGATATAATACAAATTTCTTATGCCCTATATTAGCAGTGCCAACATCCTTTGAAATAGACTTTTGTTTGGAAGTCCGGAATACCCATGAAAGTCCATCAAGCCAGCTCAAAATGACAAGTGAGAGCTCTATGGGGAAAGTTGCTGTATTCAGCACTATGGCCATTTCTGCCAGTGGCAATTTTCGCTCATTGAAAAAAGCAATTTGCAATTGTACCCTTATTTGCTAATAAGACTATTGATGGTTGACTTTTTCCATGGTCCCTGCTTTCATTGCCAGCATGAAAGCTTAGCCTGTGCCCAATGACATTATCTGTTTAAAAGAGATTATTGTGGATGGATGTCTGCTCATTCCTTCATCGTATGTATGAAAGATGGTTTGTGCATTACCATCAGCACTGTTGCTCTTAATTTATCCTGCCTATACGAATTGAAAAAGAAAAGCGGATTGTGTACTGATTTGCACATTTATTCATAATGTAATTCTAAAGTTGATCAGGTGGTACACTTCAATTAGATCTGATCCCCCAAACTGGTCTGTTTTGAACCAAATTGTGGTTAAGTTCTTTCCGCCATTTGTAAGAGATGCCTTCCATAAAATCAGTAGGGTCAAGTATCTGACTATCCCCTCATTTCCCCTTCTTTCAAAGATACCATTTGGAAGCAAAAAGGTGAAATCCAAATTTGACAGCACTTGCCATTCAAATCTCTATGGTGACCACAACCAGATCATGCAAGGGGTAGTGTTCCGAGCAGCACAGTGAACTTCTTAGAAGGGATCTCAAATTCGTTTTATAAAGTGGCAGTGGCAAAATTCAGTCCCTTATCATTTAAAACACACAAGACCATCCTGAGGTGGTCAATAAAATCCTACCCATGCAAACACCACTCTTGGAACTGCCACAGCCTTCCTTGACTGACTCGAAAATTTGTGAGGCAGAGAGACAGCCACTTCATTTTTGTAGTGCAAAGCAAGATCTCATATCATTCTGCAATCTGTGTGTTTTGATGGTTTTTTTTCCTTGTTGGGGTGCAGGAAGAGTTGAAGAATAACACAATCACAATGGTGGAGCAGAGTAAAGTTCTTAACACTCCTGGTGCAGAGAGACAGACTAAGAGGGAACTTTTCGATGCACTTCGCCGGGAACTCGAGTAAGTTGTGGCAGCAGTACTTGTACAATCGTGTCCTTACATACATGTGAATCATGAGTACGTCTTAGATTATTGGACCCCAGTTTTTATTGTTTCATCATTTTGTAAATTCTACACAAGGAATATGCCTAATCTCTGTCATAGTGAATGAGAATTCTATTTCTCAGATGAGGTTAATAATCAGGTCATGCAATGATAGCATTTTACATTCATTAATGATACAGGATCGTCCTGATCATTTGAAAATCACAATTATTTTTTTTTATTATTATTTTTTTGAAAAATCTGTATCATTGATTCTTTCATAAAAATCAGGCAATTCTCTCATTCATTATATGTAAGTTAACTTTAAGAGAAAAAGGAAAGTAAAAAAAAAAAAAAAGGAAAAGGAAAAAATAAAAAGAAAAGTTTCATTGTTATTTATTTATTATTTTTTTATTTTTTAATTTTAAATTTAAAGTTCATAAGTTTCATTGTATTTTATGCAAGTACCGTCGTCTAGATCATTTGAAAATCCATTTGGTTTTGGAAAACTCATTGATTATATCAAGATACGTATTAGACTATTAAATCCCTGATTGTAATCAACTTATGTAATAGACTATTGCATGCCGCCTGTGGGAAATTTGTGCTCTCATTGCCGGTCCCCACCTGGATAAAGGAAGAGGGTTGTGTCAGGTTGGCAGCCGGTGTTAAACGTATACCATAACTTCCATCATGAATTTGAACAATATGACATTCCAAACTTATGCTAGGGTGTTTCTGGCCCTTGATAGAATGGAATGGCAGAAATAGGATTCATGTAGCCGACCCCAATTAATTGGGATAAGGCTTAGGTGATGATGATGACTACATTTGTTTGAAAAGATCGACTGTGCCATAGGTCCTTTATTAAAAAATGCACTGTTCACTTCATAAAAAAAAACCATGTAATAAAATTCTTATCCTTTGATAAAACCACAGTCTAGACATTTCAAAATGACTGTTTGGTTGCAGCAGTTCTTATTGGCATTTTTCATGCTCTGGTGGTGCAGAACTCCAGTGCTTGAGAAGGCCTCCAAATCAGTTTGGGAGTTGATTCTAGACGATAATGGTTTGGGAAAGGAGATTAGTGAAACTGTCGAGAAAGTGTACTGTAGATTGAGTGGTCTGGAGCCCCCCTTGCTTCCTTCTTCAAATGGTGATGCACAACAGCCAGTGAAAGAGACAGAGAAAGAGAAGGAGAATTTGGATTCTTCATCCAAGAAGAGGACCTACAGTGAGATGAGCACACAAGGAGCAGTGGAAGCTGCAAATGGATGCAGTGATGCTCCCGCTGCACCGGAAGATTCTGGTACAGCTACTACATCCAATCAAAACACATAAATCTATGGTTCTGATTTGTGGGTTTTCATTAGCTGAAGATCAATGAATAGTTTTCTGTTCTAAACTTCTAATTGGTGGGACATTAGAAAGTCTCCTATAACCCATGAAGTAGTGAATTTTAAAACACAAAATGTTGGAGCTGATTGAGCTAGTATGTATCGTAGTAGAGAGCTGTATATATTTCATTGAAGGAACTGATTGTTTCGACCAAGTTTAACTAGTGTGTCATTCTCAGGTTGAAACGGCATGGTGATAGATAAAGTAGACTGTATTGGGCATCTTATTCTGGGTGGGGCAAGAAATGGCTGAGATTATTTGCGTTTGGATGCACAATTGTATTAAATTGCAAGAATGAGTTTAATGAAGTGGAATAAAAAAATTGCAATCACCTTAGCATTCATATTGAGGGACTCAACTCCAATATGCAATTATGTTACTTTCAAGTTGGATTAAAAGGAAATGAAACTCCAATTCAACGGTTACTTTTCATTATGTTTCTTTAATTGATTTGACTCAAAATATAGGTAAAGGAGGAAGGATCGCCACATGGTCTTTATTGACTTAAAGAAAGCATATGATAAGGTCACTAGAGAGTTAATATGGTATGTGTTGGGAAAGAGAGCCTTAAGAGGATATATTGACATGATTAAAGGAGCAGTGACAAAATGTGAGGACCACTAGTGAAGAGACAAGTGAGTTCCCAATTACTGTAGGCTTGTATAAGGGGTTGTTGTTGAGCTCACACTTTTTTGCGTTGGTTATGGACGAGTTAACAAGGCATGTTGCATATGACATGGTTTCGATTAACAAGACGAGGGAGAGTACGTAAATACAAAGTTAGATTTATGGAAGGATGCTTTAGAATATATAGGATATAAAATTAGTTAGCCTAAAACAGAGTATATGGAATGCGATTTTTAGTAATAGTAAGAATGAAAACGAGGAATTTGTTAAGATTGCTAGCCACGAAGTTTTGGAAAATGACCACTTTTGATACCTTGGGTCAATCAATATTCATGAGAGTAAGATGGAAAGGATGTTGCCCATAGAATTGAAGCTAGGTGAGAGAAATGTAGATGTGCCTCATGTACCATGCAAGCTAAAGTGAAATTTTATAGGATAGCCATAAGACGTAGAATGTTGGGCAATTGAAGAACATGTTTATAGATGAGTGTACCCAAATAAAGATGTTAACATGGATGAGTGGCAAGACGAGAAAGATAGAATTGGAAAAGGATGCATTTGAGAGAACCTAAGAATAGTTCCAATAGGTAGAAAGATAAGGGAAAGTAGACTTAGATGGTTTGGTCATGCACTACAGTGACAGTTGAAGGCTCTAAAAGAACAAGAGGAAGGCACAAAAAAAGGTGGGTGGAGATAGTAAGAAAAGACATGATAACTTATGATGTAACAGGTAGTCTAGCCCTTGATAAGAGTACGAGGGCAGGACATGATTAATGTAGCCAACCTAATTAATTAGGATAAGGCTTATATGTTGACGATGATTGTAATAATTAAATTTAATAGTATTTAATTCGTTTAAAATTGATAGGAACACAACTAAAATAACCAAAGAAGCTCACAGCCTCATTGTATGATGCGCTGGAAGTGAGCTATTGCTTTGGTAGATGAGTCTTGTCGAGTCCTGGCGGAGTCATCCCTGTTAGCGAATTCCCATGAGTGGACTCAGCTGAGCTTTGAGTTGAGTTGATCCGCTGAGTTTTAGAACTATGCCTGTGATCTTGCCCAGCATCCAACCTTACGAGTGAAGGATGCCTATTTCTGCATGTATTGGATTTTGTAAGATAACCTCTTTAGGGCCTGTTTGGCCGGACGGATCCAATGGGATTAGGGGGGATGGGATGGATTTTAAGGTAATGATGGTAGTGTCAGGGGATTGGTTTAAGATCCATGGGATTGCTATATCCTGGGACAAGTTCACCGAGTCTGTTTGGCACGCCTGACATATCCCGGGATTTTACTTTCCAATCCCTTCCAATCCGTCTAACCAAACACACCCCAGGCACGATTGAACGGGATTAGGAGGGATGGGATCAATTTTAAGGTAATGATGGTAATGTCATTGGATTGGTTTAAGATCCACGGGTTTGCTATATCCTGGGACAAGTTCATTGGGTCTGTTTGGCTCGTTTGGCATTTCCCGGGATTTTACCATCCCATCCCTCCTAATCCCATGGGATCCGTCCGGCCAAACACGCCCTTAGTGTGGCAAATCCTATTGGGAGCTGCTGACATTTTCCTTATTTTTCCGTCTGAAGATCGCAAGTGAGATGAGATCTGCCCTGATTTGGGTGGCCTCCAACTAATGGGTCAGCTGCTGCAGAAACCATTTAAGGCCCGTTTGGATGCACCCTCCGAAAATTTTTTAGAGGCCAAAACACTGTTTTATCCAAATGGTAGATGATCTCGTGCGTTTGAATGCACTTTGCAAACCGCCATCTCAGCTCTCACTTGACAAAATTGGTACTGACTCGGCAAAAACCAATAGCTTGACAAAAGCAGGCTTGAAACTTCCTTTTCTAGAAGCTGCGTCCAAACAGGACCCGGATTGTTTACTGAGACTGCCAGAAGCAAGGTGGCTGCTGGCCCCACCCCTCTAAGGAAGTGCGTCCAAACAGGACCCGGATTGTTTACGGAGACTGCCAGAAGCAAGGTGGCTGCTGGTGGGTGCTCTGTGGGCCCCAGAAAGATGTGTATTTCTCTACCTAGTCTATCCATTTTTCCACACCGTTTTAGGGCATGACAAAAAAATAAGGCAGATCTAAATTTCAGGTGGACCACACTGCAGGAAGACACGGGTGATTGAATGCCCGCCATGAAAAACTTCTTGGGGCATTTAATCATCACTGTTTCCTGTGGTGTGGTGTGGTCTGAGATTTGCATCTGCCTGATTTTTGGGCTCATGCCCTAAAATGAACGGGAGAAATGGATAGATGGATGGCGTGGATAAAACACACCATCATGGTGGGCCTGCAGCACCATCTAGTAGTGAGTGGCTACTGACAGTGTCAGTAAGCAATCCGTGTCCATCCAAACGGGCCCTTAGGTGGGTACATCACGTTTCTCTTGAGTATGGTTGGTGATCCAATTCAAGGCTATTTGTTTGGAAGCGGATTGGCTGGTGTGGGTGTAATACCCGGTTCTTTTAAAACGGTGGGTTAACCGTTAACCCACCGTTACATATGATGTGGCCCACATGAGTTTTGGATGGCCCTCATTTTTGGGCTTAGGCCCTAACTCCGATGGGCAAAATGAATGAGCGGTGTGGATCTATCACATGATACCTGTGGGGCCCATTCTCAAAAAAAAAAAAAAAAAAAAAAATCAAACCACAAAGTGACGTGCTGACGCACGTCACCCCATGAAACAAACTCTCTCCACGATTCTCTCTCTCTCTCCACGACTCTCTCTCTCTCCCACTTCTCCACAACTGTTGCGGATGGGAACCCATTCACCATGATTTCCATCATCATGGTGGGACCCATTCCTCAATCTAAACCGTCCATTAGACTCAGAACCCATCAAATCACCTACCATTATTTTATACCCCATTTCTCATGCTACATATAGAAAATCATAGAAAAAAAAATCACAAAAAAAAAGAAAGATTTTGAGAAGAAAAGAGAGATCGGAAAAGGGAGTACGTAAGGGTTCAACATCGAAGTTCAAAGTGGATTAATCCAAGTTCGTGCACGTCGAAATCAGCATCTCTTCAGATTATTTCCTCCCATCACACTATTTTCCATATCAGGTAGGTGATCATTCCCAAATTGAAAATTTCATATATATTGCTTTATATAATCTAGACATTGAAATATTCATAAATAATTTCCTATTGAAAGAAATTTTTTATTTGACTACTGTACAAATGCAATTATTATTATTATTATTATTATCATTATTATTATTATTATTATTATGTATTGCTTTATTATTTGCATTTGATATTATTTGTTAGTGATGATGAATATTTATTATGTATTGCTATTATTATTATTATTATTATGTATTGCTTTATTATTTGCATTTGATATTATTTGTTAGTGATGATGAATATTTATTATGTGAACTATTATTTTTTTTTATTTTTACGGGTGCTCTGCCCAGGGTCATTCCCGAAATGATCAGCACGACACGGTGCTCCGCCTTGGTCATTCCCTAAAAGGATCAAGACGGTGCCACTGGTGATTCCCTAAAAGGAGTATGCACAGTGCACTGCCCGGGCTTTTGTCCCTAAAAGGTTATATCGGTGCTCCCGAGGGTCATACCCTAAAAGGATTAACACCGGTGCTCTGCCGTGGGTCATCCCCTAAAAGGATCAGCACACATGAATGTTTTGTCCACTCCAAATCTTAGTATTTTTTATTTTTGAAAAGCTATGTTAAATAATTCATTTATTTCATGTTCATGAATGTCAAATTATTAACTATGATTTTACATCCAATGTTCACTTTATTTTGATTAAAATGTCGAGATTAAATTTGGTAATATTTGTGAGTTTTTCAACTCGGGATTGATGTGATCCTATTGAGTTGTCAACTCATTATGTTTTAACCGTTTCAGGTTACGAATATTTTGAAGATGCAGGATATTACTATTAGCAGTGGAACATGGAATGTGGTTGGATGCACGTGGCATGTTATTCTACATTGAATAAATTTTATTTTATTTTAGAACTATGAATGTAGTAATGTTGAACTTGATTTTCTTACTTCAAGTTAAATTAAATAATTATGTATTGTGTAATAACAAATTTTGTAATTAATGATCTTAGCATGTGTTTGGATTTTAAATATTGGGCTATGGTGGAAGAAAATGAAATGCATATGAAATTGTCATTCTTTATCTTTTATTTTTATTTTTATTTATTTAGGTTACGGGTCTGGAATTCGGGTCCTGGACACCCTATTCGGGTACCCAAATTTTGGGGCGTGACAAAGTTGGTATCAGAGCCAAGTTGATCTTAAACAATGGACCTAGAATAGAGATTTAGCTCTAAGTCTTCTTATGTGGCCTTAACTAGGAGGTGGGAAATTTAGAATACCTATGTAGGACATTTTCATCTATTGTAATATAACACTTAGATCTCATTTAGGCTGTATATTAACATACGAAATCAAATCTGGACATTAGAAATTTTCTGAGAATTTTTCTAACTATTTATTGAGTTGGACAGCAATAATTCATATAAAATGTCTAACTTTGAAAAATCATAACTATTTAAGTGAAACTCCGATTGAGATGATTCAAAAACTCAATTAAAGATTAATCAGTATAATTTTATAAAAAAATAGGTAAAAATTAAAAATACTGACTCTTCATGTATGTATTTGAAGTTAAGAAAAACCTATCCAGAAATCGTTCAAATCTAGACAGCGTGTACTCTCTGAATTTTTAAAAATTTTACAGACTTCAAAATATTATAAAATTTGACAGGGGTATAGTATACTTATAGATATATCTATATAAAAATTATCAAGTTAAAATAATGTCTAAAAATATCAAAAATATCAAATAGAATAGCACCCTTATGACCAGAAATTTCTGCACATAATTCTAAACTACATTTTAGTTTAACTTCTCTTAGATCTTCATGTATGCCTACATTGAACCGTCTAATTTCTTATAATCTTAAAATTATTCAGTAAAATTCATAATTCCCTTTATTTATCCTAGGCTATGACGGATCAAAGAATGAACCCGGGGCCGCATCGGAGACTCAAGTACCGATGCACACAGCAAGGAACAATTATTGACAAGATCCTCCAGCGATGGAAGGGTTTGCCTCATTTATGGGAACACAAGTACTTATAAGTCAATCTCAGGAGCAGACTCAAGCGACGCTTATAGCCCCTGAAGGGATGGGGTCCTTATTGGAAAAATTTAAGAGGCAGAGACCGCCTACGTTTAAAGGTGGGCCTGACCCAAGTGAAGTGAGGGTTGGAAAAGGAGATGGAGAAAATTTTCACAGACTATGAGATGTAATGAGCAACAAAAGGTGAATTAGCAATATATATGTTGGAAGGAGAAGCCGATCATTGGTGGAATCTCACGACTAAGGAGAACCCAAGCATAGAAAGGTGGACATGGGACCAGTCAGTACAAAATTTGAAAATAAATACTTTCCAGCTTATGTGCGTGCTGCTCAAAAGGTTGCTAATTCATGAAATTAGAACAAGGAGATATGACGGTGCATCAATATGAAGCAAAGTTTCTGTGGTTGGCACGATTTTGCGACATTTCTCATACCGGATGAGCTTCGTAAAGGGCAAAAGTTTGTTGAAGGATTTGAAACCTTCTATCCAGTACTCGATTGGCGCCATTTCTTATTAAAACGTATGCGAAAGCGTGTGGAACGCGCCGCCATAATAGAAAAGGATTTTGATGAGCATTGGAAGAATCGCGAGCCGATGAAGGACATGAGGAGTGGAGCCAGGACCACGCCCCATTCATCTCTCACACCACATGAAGCGATTAAGCGTCAGAAGATGATGCCAACATCAGTACCTAGTCATGCCACTATGCAATTTTTCAACGCAATTCATTGGGACTTGCCATAATCGGAAAGGTGGGTCATCCCGCCGCCATTGTCTTCTACCGCCTCATCACCAATATCCAGGGAATCAAGGACCGCCACGATCGTTTTACGCTGTGCCGCCTCTTCATTATGCACCGTCTACATCATATCAACGACCTCCCGCCGCCGCCTTCTCGGATGATTCATCCAGGTACCGCGAGACCAAAGACAACCTTATCCTCGAGGCACCGCTATCCTACATCCACGATCGCAGCCCGCTGGACCCCCTCAAGCTTATCCGAGACCACCTCAACAATGGCAACAATGGTCAAGCCTCCTCAATATCGAATCGAGGCCGAAAGTCGCGCTCCGACCTCAAGCTCAAGGCAAAGTGTTTACGCTCTATCTTCATTCACAAATAATCCAGCCCGACTTCAGGAGTATGAGGATCCAAACCGAAGCTATGATGATCCAACGCCACATCAAGATGATGTTGCAGTGATGTATGAGACTACTATTTCTGCTTATGAGGACCAAAGACAACTGCGGATATCACTCCTCAACATGGTGTTGAAGCTACTAATGAGGTGGTGGAAGGTACTATCTTGGCTTACACCTCTCTTGCGAGCATTATTCGATTCAGAGCTACACATTCATTTATATCTTATTTCTTCGTATGCTCACTTGGTATATCACCCATACGATTAGATAAAGAAAATTATCGTAGCAACCCCTCTCGGTAAGTCCATGAATTTAGAGCAAATATGTGAAGAATGTCCCATCATAATTGAGAATGAAATATCACAAAGAAATCTCATTATTATGCTCATGAGGGAATATGATGTCATCTTAGAATGGATTGTTTGTCCCAAAAGATCGTGCCAAGATAGATTGTTTCGGGAAGACAATTACGTTGAATATAGAAGGGACGATCTCCACCGAAATTTTGTGGGACACGAAGAAGGAAAGCGCCGATTGGTTTGTTTCGGCTATTGTGGGAATCGAGCAATCTAGAAGAAGGGATTGAACAAATACTGTGGTAAGGGAGTTTCGAAGTTTTTCAGATATTCCAAAGTTACCTCCAAAGAGAGATGTGGACTTCGGTATCGATCTAACGCCCGGAACTGCACCCATCTCTAGAGCACCTTATCGCATGGCCCCTGTAGAATTAAAAGAATTAAAAGATCAGATCCAACAGTTGCTAGATCAGGGTTTCATTAGATCCAGTACGTCGCCATGGGAGCACTGGTCTTATTTGTAAGGAAGAAGGATGGAACTATGAGATTATGTATCGATTATCGTCAGTTGAATAAAGTGACAATCAAGAACAAATATCCTCTTCCTAGGATTGAGGATTTATTTGATCAGCTTAAGGGAGCGAGGTTCTTTTCTAAAATAGATTTGAGGTCAGGTTACCATCAGTTGAGAATCAAGGACGAAGACGTGCACAAGACGGCTTTTAGGACTCGTTACGGGCACTATGAGTTCTTGGTAATGCCATTCGGATTGACAAATGCTCCAGCGGTATTTATGGATCTTATGAATCGAGTATTCAAACCTTATTTAGATCGATTCATTATTGTATTCATCGATGATATTCTTATATACTCCAAGACTCATGAGGAGCATGAGGAACATCTCAGGACCACTCTGCAAACGTTAAAGGAAAATCAATTGTATGCCAAGTTATCAAAATGTGACTTCTGGAAGCATGAAGTAAAATTCTTGGGGCATGTGGTGTCGAGAAAGGGATATCTGTGGACCCAACTAAAATTAAAGCAATATTAGAATGGGAGCAACCTTCGAATGTGTCTGAAGTGCGAAGTTTTCTAGGCCTTGCTGGTTACTATCGAAGATTTATAGAAGGATTCTCTAATATATCAAGACCCCTAACTAATCTAACTAAGAAGAATACGAACTTTAAGTGGGATCAAGATTGCGGTGCATTTACCGAATTGAAGAAGCGGTTGACATCGCCCCAGATTCTGGCATTACCGACCGAAGGAGAAAGATTCGTCGTTTATACCGATGCGTCATATCAGGGGTTAGGATGTGTTCTTATGCAAGGAGGCAAAGCTATCGCATTCGCATCTCGACAGTTAAAGACTCACTGATATAAATTACCCGACGATGATCTGGAATTAGCAGCAGTGGTTTTTGCTTTGAAAATTTGGAGGCACTACCTATATGGGGAACAATTCGACTTATATTCAGACCATAAGAGTTTAAAGTATCTCTTTAATCAGAATGAATTGAATATGCGTCAGAGAAGATGGATGAAATTTTTGAAAGACTACCATTTCGATATTTCATATCACCCGGGAAAAGATAATGTTGTGGCCGATGCCCTAAGCAGAAAGACACGGAGACTTGTGGCCAGCTTAATGATCAAAGAGTGGGAGATGCTAAATGTCATCAAGGATTTCGATCTGCAGCTCCAGCTTGAAGAACCTCAGGCGTATCTAAGTAACCTAGTAGCACAGCCTGCCCTGGTGTGTAATTTTATTTTTATTTTCTTAAGTTTAATAGCTAAGTTTAATTTATTTGAGATTAGATCATGATAAACTTTTCTCTTAGATTCGGCGTATTCTAGAAGCCCAGAAGGAAGACGTTTGGCTACAAGAAAAAGCAGCGGAAGGAATGGGGAGGAGAATGCAGAATGGCGAATTGGCACTGATGAAGGGATTAGGTTTCGTGGAAGGCTATGTGTTCTAAACGAACCTGACTTAAAGCAAGAGATTTTGGATGAGGCTCATAGATCAAGATTCACTATCCATCCAGGGGAGACCAAAATGTACCACGATGTTAAGCGCCAATACTGGTGGAACAATATGAAGCGGGAAATTGCCGAGTACGTATCTAAATGTGTGACATGTCAACAAGTGAAAGCAGACCATCGAAGACCACCGGGACTTTATTACAAGTTCTGGGTCCCCAAGTGGAAATGGGAGCATATATCCATGGATTTCGTAGTTGGATTTCCGAAGACAGGTCGACACCATGACACTATATGGGTGATCGTGGACAGATTAACCAAATCCGCACACTTCATCCCGATAAAGATTTCTACATCTGCAGTGGAGTTGAGTAAAATTTATATTAAAGAAATCGTCCGACTTCATGGTACTCCAGTATCCATCGTCTCCGACCGAGATCCTAGGTTTAAATCGCAGTTTTGGGCAAGTCTACAAGAAGCTTTGGGAACTACTCTCGATTTCAGCACAGCATTTCACCCGCAGAGTGATGGGCAAACAGAAAGAACAAACCAGATTTTAGAAGATATGTTATGCAGTTGCATTCTCGACTTCAAGGGCAATTGGGACGATCATCTGTCGCTGGTGGAATTCGCATATAATAATAGTTACCAATCCAGCATTGGTATGGCACCATTCGAAGCTTTATACGGAAGACCCTGCAGATCACCAAGCTACTGGACCGAAGTAGGAGAAAGGACATTGTTGGGACCGGAACTTATTCAAGAGACTTCCAAGAAGATTGACATCATTAGGGAACATATGCGCGCCGCCCAGAGTCGCCAAAAGAGCTATGCAGATAATCGATGCAGAGACTTGGAGTTTTGTGTGGGAGATAATGTGTTTATAAAAGTTTCTCCAATGAAAGGAGTTATGCGTTTTGGAAAGAAAGGGAAGCTCGCGCCACGTTTTATCGGACCATTCGAGATCCTACAAAGAGTAGGAGTTGTAGCATACAAGCTGGCTCTACCACCTCAGTTATCCAATATCCACAATGTATTTCACGTTTCCATGCTTCGAAAGTACAAGTCGGACAATTCTTATGTCATCGAATGGGAGCCGCTAGATATTCAAGAAAATGTCACATATGAAGAGCAACCTGTGCGTATTCTCGATCGTAAGGAGCAAGTACTTCGGACGAAGGTTATACCACTTGTGAAGGTACAGTGGAGTCATCATAGCGAGGAAGAAGCATCGTGGGAGCGAGAGCAAGAAATTTGAGAAAAGTATCCTAACCTCTTTTAGGTATGTAAATTTCGAGGACGAAATTTTGTTAAGGTGGGTAGAATGTAATACCCGGTTCTTTTAAAACGGTGGGTTAACCGTTAACCCACCGTTACATATGATGTGGCCCACATGAGTTTTGGATGGCCCTCATTTTTGGGCTTAGGCCCTAACTCCGATGGGCAAAATGAATGAGCGGTGTGGATCTATCACATGATACCTGTGGGGCCCATTCTCAAAAAAAAAAATAAAAATAAAAAATCAAACCACAAAGTGACGTGCTGACGCACGTCACCCCATGAAACAAACTCTCTCCACGATTCTCTCTCTCTCTCTCTCCACGACTCTCTCTCTCTCTCCCACTTCTCCACAACTGTTGCGGATGGGAACCCATTCACCATGATTTCCATCATCATGGTGGGACCCATTCCTCAATCTAAACCGTCCATTAGACTCAGAACCCATCAAATCACCTACCATTATTTTATACCCCATTTCTCATGCTACATATAGAAAATCATAGAAAAAAAAATCACAAAAAAAAAGAAAGATTTTGAGAAGAAAAGAGAGATCAGGAAAAGGGAGTACGTAAGGGTTCAACATCGAGTTCAAAGTGGATTAATCCAAGTTCGTGCACGTCGAAATCAGCATCTCTTCAGATTATTTCCTCCCATCACACTATTTTCCATATCAGGTAGGTGATCATTCCCAAATTGAAAATTTCATATATATTGCTTTATATAATCTAGACATTGAAATATTCATAAATAATTTCCTATTGAAAGAAATTTTTTTATTTGACTACTGTACAAATGCAATTATTATTATTATTATTATTATCATTATTATTATTATTATTATTATGTATTGCTTTATTATTTGCATTTGATATTATTTGTTAGTGATGATGAATATTTATTATGTATTGCTATTATTATTATTATTATTATGTATTGCTTTATTATTTGCATTTGATATTATTTGTTAGTGATGATGAATATTTATTATGTGAACTATTATTTTTTTATTTTGCTGCTGTTTTTTGCGGTCTGCTCGCCTGTGGTCATTCCCGAAATGATCAAGACGACATGAGGTGCTCGCCTGTGGTCATTCCCAAAAGGATCAAGACGGTGCTCTCATACTGGGTGATTCCCTAAAAGGATCAAGATACAGTGTGCATCGCCTCGGGCTTTTGTCCCTAAAAGGTTATACCAGTGCTCTGCTGAGGGTCATACCCTAAAGGATTAACACCTGCTTTCTGCGTGGTCATCCCCTAAAAGGATCAAGACACATGAATGTTTTGTCCACTCCAAATCTTAGTATTTTTATTTTTGAAAAGCTATGTTAAATAATTCATTTATTTCATGTTCATGAATGTCAAATTATTAACTATGATTTTACATCTAATGTTCACTTTATTTTGATTAAAATGTCGAGATTAAATTTGGTAATATTTGTGAGTTTTTCAACTCGGGATTGATGTGATCCTATTGAGTTGTCAACTCATTATGTTTTAACCGTTTCAAAGTTACGAATATTTTAAGATGCGCAGGATATTACTATTAGTAGTGGAACATGGAATGTGGTTGGATGCACGTGGCATGTTATTCTACATTGAATAAATTTTATTTTATTTTAGAACTATGAATGTAGTAATGTTGAACTTGATTTTCTTACTTCAAGTTAAATTAAATAATTATGTATTGTGTAATAACAAATTTTGCAATTAATGATCTTAGCATGTGTTTGGATTTTAAATATTGGGCTATGGTGGAAGAAAATGAAATGCATATGAAATTGTCATTCTTTATCTTTTATTTTTATTTTTATTTATTTAGGTTACGGGTCTGGAATTCGGGTCCTGGACACCCTATTCGGGTACCCAAATTTTGGGGCGTGACAGTGGGTACGTGAAGACGATCGCTGACGCCCCTCGAGCTCAGAGTTGCATGAACGGTTCAAAGGAGATCAAAGTTACATGGCCCCCACAATGATGTATTTATTATATCCACACCGTTCATACATTTGACGAGATCATTTTAGTGCAGGAGCCTGAAAATGAGTCATTATCCAAAGCTCAAGTGGACCACACCACAAATAGCAGTGGGGACAATGATTCTCACCGTTTAAACATTCAAATGGCCCATCATAACATTTATTTTCCATCCCATCTGTTCATAAGGTTACACAGACCTGGATGAAGAGGAAAAACAAATATTATAGTGATCCATAACTTCTGTGACCCCAGAAGGGTTTCATTGGTAGATGTTCAATCCCCCATTGCGCTGACCGTCTGATCGGTGGTTTTTAAGGCGAAGAGAGACAGTTTTGAGGTTGAACAGTTAGACTGATGGAAATATTCAAGATACATCGCTGAGGCCTACCATGAAAATCTTCAAGATCGCAATGAACGGCAAAAGAAATATTGTGGCTGCTGGGATTCGAGCCCAGGTCTCTACGGCCACAACGTAGAATTCTTACCACTAAACTACAGCCACCTGAAGTAGTAATTTTTCCATTCTTAATTTATTTCAGTAGAGATATTTTAAACCATTTTTTAATGGTCATGATAATCTAATTGAAGCTACTCGTGTCCTTTGAACATCTGCAATGAGGTCCACAAGACGAAAATGCTTAGATCACCAGTCAAGTGCCATAAATGGTGGAGATGGGACCATGTCATTTTACTTATGGGTTATGGATCAACAGCCGTAGATGTTCTCTTCTTTCTAGACCCGGTTAAGCATAAGTCGGGTTTTGGTTGGATCCATGAGCTTGGACCTAATTAAAATTGAGTCAGGTTAAGTCGGGTCCACTTAGTTTTAGTAGTACTATCGCATGTATTAAATATATATCGGTTATTCTGGCAATGGAAATGCATTTCCTTAGCCACGACATGTCAAAGAGACTTCTCTTCATGCAATTTAATCCATCCATCACGTACGACTCTACCATTTGAGTTATCTTAAGACCTGAATTTAATGGGTACTTGAGCCCGATAGGGTCTGGACCTTCAAGAATGAGACCTGACTTGAAAGGACCAGACCACAGTTAGCCTAGGTATGTATGCTCTAGGACCCAACTTAGACCTGATTAATGATAGTGCTACCCAAATCATACACACTAGGGGTGTAACTCAGGTGGTCTGGCTCAGGTTTAGGGTAAACCCAAGTGAAACTTGAACCCAACACCAAGTCCTCCATACTGGATCTGACCTTATTGAAATACATGTGGTTATTCCCAATATAGCTAAACAAGACCTTAATTTTCTCAAACCAGTTTAAATAGGGTTAAAATTTTCCAACCTGAACCTAACCCAAGGACTTAACAACCCGAGTAAACCAGATCTCTGGTCGGGTTGACCTGAACCCAAGTTACTTCATTGTACACCACCATTACGTGAAAGTGCTCGTAACTAGTTATGTTAGGAGGCTCGGATCAGAACCATTTATTATTTAGGCCTCAAAATTAGGATTATGTGGGAGCATCATGATGTATGTGTTTTGTTATGGGTAAAAATGGACTGACCAAGGAGAATAAGTCAACTCAGACATATGTGCTTTGTCACGTGGTCAGTGTCGAGTGTGACCAAGGAGTTCCTCAACGGTTAGAAAGCAACAATCCACTGTTATGAAACCTGCCTATTTTTCAAGCTCGACCATCAGAAATGAAATGTCTCTACTTTCATCGGACACCGAGTTCTTCCATGGTCTCCTCCATTTCCAAGCTGTTGTTTGGATCATCTCTTAGTAAGAGCCTTCGAAGTATAGCTCAGTACAGAGCAAGACTCTGAGCTACTACACTTTGGGAAGCCCTATACCATGCGATAAGATGAAGATGATGATCATCCTTGATTTCATCTATATTCTACTAAGGAAGGGAGCTCAGTCTCAGTGTTAAGATATGACTTCTAAGGGTAGGTCGGCAAATAGGTGATCTACTCAATGTTAAGGAAAACCTCGACCACGGTTCACTAGAAAATTCAAGTCGATAAACTACTCCTCGGAGTGGCTATGTAAGCCACCTTGGATGCTCGACCTTGTCATCCTACTATATGTTTCCTCTAATTCTGATTACTCAGATCTTATTGAAAAGGTCTGTTTGAGAGCTCAGCCGAAGATCTCGGAATGTAACCGTGACACGCTGGGATATGATTCCCTTTATAACATGCACTTATTAAAAAGAGAGATTACCATCTACGCCATCGTCTATTTTAGCTATAAATAAGTGCATCTCCAATGGTGAAAGTTACACACAACCTAACACACAAATCACACCCAAAAATCCTATATTTTACTATACCTAGTTTGTCAGTCTTACTTTAGCATCGGAGGGCCCCTGCTGCAGCCATGGTCTCCATCTTTGCCTTCTCTTGTAGGTCTCAAGTGATCTAAGGAGGCCGTTCAGATTTTTGCATTAACATGTTTTATCCAGGCTATCCATCCATTTTAATAGATCATTTCAAGTCATGAGACGAAAAAGGAGGTAGATCCAAGGCTCAAGTGGGCCACACCATGGGAAGTAATGGTGATAATGACATCACCATTGGAACCTCACCATGATTTTTATTTGCCATCCAACCTGTTCATAACGTCACACAGAATTGGATGAAGTGAAAACACAAATATCAGCTTAATCCAAAACTTCTGTGGTCCCCACTAAGTACTCAATGGTAGGTGTTCAATCCTCACTGTTTCCTATGGTGTGGCCTCACTTGAGCCTTGGATCTGCCTCTTTCTGGGCTCATGCCTTAAAATGGTCTGTTAAAATAGATGGACAGTGTGGATAAAACACATACATCATGGTGGGCCCCACAAAGTCCCTACCACGACCGGTCCGCAGGGGTAGGACGCAATCACTGTCCATATTTAGGGGTACCAAAGGTTTTGATTGGCTAAAGGGAGTTCCAAGCCCGACCTGTTTAATAATTGGGTCTATATTTCAACCCGGAAGCCTCATCTGTTGGTATGAAGATCTTGGTATTGTGTGGGCCAACTCCAAATATGGGTTTGGGTCGGGTCTAAGTTTGGTTAGTTTATTTTCTAATTCCTATTTGATGTAGGCTTCCTCTTTAAGATAGTTCTAAAACTCGCACTCTAACTGGGAACTCAGCTTAGTCAACTCGACTTGATAGATTTCGAGCTGACTTTTTATGAACCTTGATTCTAGCACTAACTCAGCCCAACTCGTCCGAGTCAGGGTTAGCCGTCTAGGTGACTTATGGTGTCAAACCAGGTCAGTTATGACCGATTCTAGCCTTGCCTGGTCCAGCTTGATTTTGAGCTTAATCAATAAATGGGCTGTCTTGTGATTGAATTTTAGCCATGAAAAATAAGTGGGTCAGGCTTGGGCTGACCCAGGCTGGCCCACAAGTAGAGGAAACAACTTCTTTTGAATAAAAAAAAGAAGAAGATTAAACTAGATGCAGGTGGGCCATAGTTAGGCAATCTAGACCATTGTTTTGTTGCTTCTAGAAATGGATGAAATATGGCCCACAAATATCCTAAATAAAAGAATCTTAACCTTTCAATCTGTAGCCCACGAAAGGCGGTTAATTAGTTTAAAAAACAGAAATGGAGGATTGGTTTTTGCGATCTTAAGATCTGGGAGATACTTGGGACATTGAAAATCCACAGCGGGACGCAACACACAGATGGTCCGGATTACTGAATAATGGGCCCCACCAGTCAGAATTGAATGGAACATGTCCTGGTATCATATAAAAATAAACAAGATTAACATGAGATACTAATCCATCCAGCCTTTAAAACCTTCTCATTCATCAAGGAGATGAATGATGCATGAAGAAAATGGATTTCTACCACATCCCAAGAATGGTTCGGAAACCGCTTGCGGGAGTGCCTTACTATTATATATATATAGGGAAAATGTACTATGCGCTGAGCTGTGTGGGCCCCACCGTGATGTGTGTCAACCATCAACACCGTACATTTGATGGGTCCCTTTAAATTATTGGATATCCCAAAAATCAGCCGTATACGGAACTCAGGTGGGCCATACCATCTAAAATCATGTGACGACATGCCAAAAACATATAAAAGCACTTGGCGGGGCCCACCTGAGTTTTGAATGCTGCTGAAACTTGGTCTGAACCCTCATCCAAGTGGGACACACATAATGGTGGGCCCAAAAAATGATTATGAATGTTTTAATGGTGCACGGCCCCTCTCAACTTCTGTATGTGGCGTGGCCCACACAAGTAATGTATTGACTTGATTTTTGAGACCTAGGCCCACGATGGAATGATGCATCTGACTGATGGGGTAGATGTTCGAAATACATCATGGTGGGGCCCACACTGCTCGACCTCATGTGACGTTCCCATCCGCTCGAGCGCATAGTACCTTCCCCCCCCCCCCCCCACACACACACACACACACACACACCTTGTCTTACTTAACCGAAGGAACTCTGCTCGGACTTCTCCTCATCGGAAAGCATTTCATTCTCATTCTTCATATTAGGTCGCTCACTCACTTCGTCTTATGCTCATGCCCTTTGTTTTTAGGCTAGGGGGTGCTACGAACTTTGTTCACTCCCTCCCAGCACACTCCCATTGGAGACTCAAAAGTAAGAAGTCTCTTGGGCTGAGTCAACTCGAAAGCAAACAGTGGATAACTTGGTGCAACCAAACACACCTTTAAAAAAATGAATCAAAGAATAGAAATTAACCATGCAATGGTAGTAGAGGTGGGCAGGATCCGACCCGACTCGACCGAACCAGTTGGATCCGATCCGAAAGCCAGGGTCGGATCGGATCAAGTAGACCCACTCGGATTCAACACCAAACAGAGTCGAGTTAGGGTCATATAGCAACTCGATCCAATCTGACCTGGACCGGAATCGGGTAGTATAAAGTCATATTTTAGTCTTTAAAAAAAAAATAAAAAATTACCTTTACACTTCTTCTACCCGAACCCTAACCCTACCCGCAACTTGACTTCCTCTCCTTCCCTCCTTTCTCTCCTAATTTTCCTCCTCTCCTTCTTTCTCTCCTCTTTTCTTTTCCTCTTTAATTCTCTCCTGATTTCTCTTCTCTCCTTCTTTCTCTCCTCCTTTCTCTCTCCCCCTCTCTCTCTCTTATGTTTCCTTCCTAGCACCAGAGTCTTTGGATCAGCTTGACTCAGCCTAATCCGAATTGACCGGACAGACTCAACTCGATCTGACTCGGTTTTCCTGACTGAGTTGGACTTGGTTTGGGTCAAGCTAGTAAGGAATTGGTTTGAATCGAGTCAGCCCTGTCAGACTCGATCCCGAAACGGATCGAGTTCAAGTCAGGTACTTGCAAAAACCAGATCGACTCGAGTTGGATCTAATCCGGTTTGACTCGATGCCCACCTCTGAATGCTAGTAAAGAAATTCGAGTAAAATTTCATTCAAGCAGTCGAGTTTCTATGACTCAACTCGATGAGATTGAAGAAATACTCAATAAAATGAGTTTATAGTTGAGTCGAGTGAGCCATTTTTTGAACCACCAAATTAAACATCTACTTAAAGAGCATCTTCTTTAGGGGACAAGCATGTTTGGTTTCCAACATTAAAGTACTTTTCTTTTAAGTTTGTTCCCTCCAACTCTTAATATCCACTGTCTATCATGTGGGCCTAAATTTTGATGTGGGTCATTCATTATGTTAGACCAACCTTGGCCCTGTCTTCAATGTGAACCATCCATCATATGGGGCCTACCTACAATGTAAATCATCATATTGGTGAGGTTGACCTTCAACGTGCGCAATCCGTCATGCATGTGGAGCCCACCTTGGATGTGGGCTGTCTATCATGCTTGCCCACCTTCAATGCGGACCATCCATCACGTAGGGCCCAACTTTGAAGTGGGCCATCCATCAAATAGGGCCTACCTTGAATGTGGGTCATTCATGATTATGGGCTAACCTTCAATGTGAACTATATATCCTTGTGCGAGGCTCACCTTGACATGGGTAATTGTCATGTGAGGCCAACCATTAATGTTATTATCCATCATGTGGAGCTCACCTTTAATATACACCAACTATCATGTGGTGCCCACCACTGATATGGGCCGTTTATCAAGTGGGCCTCACCTTGGATGTGGGCTGTCTCTGTCATGCGGGGCCCACCTTGAATGTGGGCCATTCATCATCCACACCATTGATATGGACCGTCCATTATGTGGCATCCACCTTGATGTGAGTTACCCATCATGTGGGACCCACCTTCAATGTTATTGTCCATCATGTGGGTTACCTTCAGTATCCACTGCCACTCATGTGCACCCCACCTTTGATATTGACTGTCATCGTGTGGACCTCACCTTAAATCTAAGTCGTCCATCATGCGGGGCCAGCTTTGGATGTAGGCCATTCATCATAAGGGGTCTACCTTTGATATGGACAGTCCATTATGTAGGCTCACCTTAATATGGGGCCCACCTTTAATGTGGACTGTCCATTGTGTGGGCCCCACCTTTGATGTGAATCACCCATCATATGGGCCTCCTTTCGCATGAAGGTAGAAGGTTGGAAAACAAACAGTAAAAGCTTTACTGGAATAAGTAACTTTCATCACATAAGTTATTACAATAGTGTTTACCAAACTAACTTTAAGTTAAAAAAAAAAAAAAAAAAAATAACTTATTTATTTACATAAGTTAAAAAAGTTACTTATTGGGTAGTATCCAAACACTCAAAGTATCATCTCCGGTCTTTCCACGCAATGTTATGCCTGTCGTATGCTAAATAATCCAATGCTTGATTTGAAGAGAAGTCAAGAGATGGTGCAATTTTAGGGTGGCCGAATGGATTCTCATTAGAGTTTTGAAAGTGTGGCCAACTTACTAAGTCCGGATACATTTTAGAACTTCTTGACCGCAATGAATAATCACATATATCTTCTTGAATATATTGTTGATGCTCGTCGATTTTTTCTACCATGGAATCTGAATTCATTGATGGGTTGAGGACGGAATGAACTTGACTTACTTTCATCGGGGTCTTCACGTCAGTGGGGTACATAGATACAAGTGGGCCATTTGTCGTGTTTCTCAATGTCTCTCCAAGTAGCTGATTATTCGAAGCGAACATCCCTAGCACATCCATGGAAGTTAGGCAAGGATTGATTTGACTAGAGGAAGCAATTGAAGGCGTCTCTTGAGTTCCATTTACATTTCTACCACTGATTTGTTCTTGATTTTTGAGGTCTTTGCTGCAAAATGACCTGTTATGCTCGAATTGTGGGCCTGTTTGTTTCACCAATTACCACAGTAATATAAATGTGTTGTGCAATGATTATAAAATATTGTCTCCTGGCAGCATCTACATTTGACTTCAGATTCCTGTGTTTGATTTGTTGGTAATAAAAATATCATCGTAACGTCAAATCATCACTAAAATACATTAATGTCATTGTTTAGATTCAAGATTTTTACTATAATATCATGAAAAGGTATAATAACTGCAAATTCATTTACTATTTTTCCAAATACATCCTTGTTTGACCTACTATTTTTGTATTTGATTTGAGAGTGGTAAAATAGTAACCGATGACACTTTTTATTTATATTAATAGAGTAATCGGCAAAATGAACAGGCTCTTAATATTGTTAAGGTTGAAAGGTGGGAATAAAAAACTAATTACATGCACAAAGCTATCATACCAGCAAACACAATCTAAAATTACTAAGGTAGTGTTTGGATGTTCAAATGAATTGAATTGCAATCATTCAATTCAAATAAAAGAGTGACTCAAGTGGGGCTAAAGTCTACAAACCGCCATTATGATAATTTCGGGTAAGCTTGAAACAAAAGGAATTGCAATTAGAGGCTGGTTTCTATTGTGGAAATGGCGCCAACCTAATGAATTGAATGAATTGCAATCTAGTTCAGTTGATCATCCAAACACACCTGCAATAGAAAAATAGAAAGAGAAATGAGTTTCCATGGTACCTGAAAATGTTAGAGGTGAGACATTAGAAACAATGCCAGGTCCAATTGGTCCAGACACTGGTTCCTGCCAAGAAGGACCGGCGGACCTTGCGATTATATATGGGGGAAGTTGAGATGGATGACTTTGATCGAATAGGTGAGGGAAACCGGGTGGAAAATCTATTTTAGTTGCGTTTAACACATTAGCATTATCTTGATAGCTGATGTGGTTTGGGTGGAAGAAAGGAGAGCTTAGCGAAGGAAAGGGCTTCTGACTCAACAGATACAAGCGATCGTCGCACTGTAGAAGCTTTTCATAATGCTTCTCAAAGGTTCCTTCTTGGAATTGAATACAGTGTCTCCTGAAATAACAATGAAATGCTGACGATCAGATCGGAAAATGGCTAATCCCAACATCGCATGTCTATGTGATCAATTGGACATGCATATCTCTGGTTTGATAATATTAAGCGCTTCCAAATGAAGATATGAAATGGGGAAGATCATCGGGCGAGTAAGTAAGTAGGGATTTTCAACCCTTGCGTTTTGTCTAAGGTGTGTCAATCATTCAATAAACAATGATCTAGGACATTTATTTGATTCTACCTTGGATGAATGACATGCTATAAGACAAGGATAGAGAGAAATTGGATCAGAAAGTTTCGGGTCCAATGTACATTATTGCTTCCGACAATCATAACATTGTAACCGGTTATCCTTTTTGTGCATACAATATATTATTGAAAATTTATTAATGAGCTCTATATCGTGAACCAATGTCCAGTTTTGATTCCTTTAGAAGAGTTTGGAAAGGGTCTATATATATATATTTTTCTAGTTTGGAAGTTTACTGTTTCAAGAAAGTTAAGTATCAAAAGGACATTTCAAGCACATTCATATATTACTATTGATTTTTCTCTTTTTCTTCAGAGTGTTTTTCCGCCTTAAGTTGTGGATTTAGGGATTTATCTTAGGAGAAGAAGATGGTGATATCTACCTCTCCCTTCCACCATGTTGTTGCTATGCCAATGTTGGAAGATCCTGGCCATCCAAGTTTGACTCTCAATTTACTCTATTATATTCTAATCCATTTCCAACTATTAAAAAACATTCTCCTATGCTGAAATTTTTGTGGCATGTGGCATCATCAACAAATAATGGGTACGCTTACAATTCTTTTGAAATAGATACAACCATGCAAGAAAACACTCCAAATTAATAAACACAACCCCGAATCGACAAGATAGCACGATCGAATTGAATTGCAATCTTTAATCTTTAAAAAAAATAATAATAACTAAACGAACTGGAATTTCCTTAGCATTCATATTCAGGCCCAAGCTTTAGAGTGCAATTAGTTTCTTTCGAGTAGGACTTGAAAGAAATGTAACCACAAGTTCATCATCATGGACACCAGGAAGCATCATTATCCTTTTGTCATTTCCTCTTTATTGGAACTGAGTGTTTGCAATTCAGTTCACTCGTTCATCCAAACAGCCCCTCATCACAAAAATTCAAATCAATCTTGAAAACTAAGAATGTAATGCAAATGGGTTTTCTTTAATACCTATATATGCGCGCTTGTCCGCCTGTAAAATCTGCAGCAGAATACCATGTAGTGTGCTTTCTAGGCTGGGGATTCGTCTCTTGGAAGAATTTAGGCTCGCTATGTAACTGCATAAGACATCACATTTCATGAATTGAAACAAGAAGTTCTACAAAAAGATAGATGTTTGATTTAATTTTATTTTTTTTATGAATAAATTCTGCATATTTGAGGTGAACAAGAGAATGGTAGATTAAGGAACAATACTTGCAAACCTCGATTTCTAGAATCCCAGGTTCATTTTTTGGAAAGGTTGCTCTAATCGCAGAAATATCAGACCATTCAATCTCAATCTTACTCTTTAGACCTCCATCCAAAACCTCCCATACTAGTTTACGCCTTGCATAGTAGCATTTTGCAGCCAGGTCGCCGACGTATTGGGAAAGTCTCTGCGAATTTGGAAGCGCAAGAATCTAAATCAACACAATTTTCATCAGCTGGATATATCTCACAGCCTCATTTCAAATGCTTAAAATGGTGAATGTGCTATGATACTAGACCATATTGATGAATTGGTGATCAGGACTGTTATTTGGTGGATAGTTAAATCATAGTAAGTGAACAATGGTCCATTTTCAGTGGGCAAAACTTACAATTGTCTCATGGTTAGGTTGTCCACTTACAATGATTATTATGCTCTTGGCCCTCAATCAAAGCTTCTATTAAGAATGCATCATAATGAAATTTCTTTGTTGAGAACAAGGAGAAAATAAATACCACCCAGGAGCCGATTATGAGCATCAATACGGAGATATTCGACGCCTTTAATTTCTCCGACATGGGTTGAGCAGCAAAATCATTATTTTTGTTTTTCGCTCTCTTTGGAATAGGTTCAGCGAAATGATGGCTTTTTCTCTTTCTTGCTACGGTAGAATTGACATTCTGTGCTGTTTCAGTTGTAGTAGCCTTCTTCACTTGAGACAACTTCTCCTCAACAAGCTTGAGGAAGGATGGAGTTTTTGTCAATTTCAAACCAAGAGGACCTTCTTCCTCATGTAGATTGGGAGGCGTCGTGATCTATAGTTAAACCATCGACATATCTAATTATATATATGTAAATAAAATCGACGACATTATGTAAATAAGACAATCATAGAGTGTTCTTACTAAGCAAGAAGAACCCAAAGAAAATGGAATTCTAATGGAGGATCCAAGGAAGAAAGAAGAAGGAACTCCAAGTCATGCACGGTATAATATCTCAATGACCCATTTGGATTGGCAGATGTCCATGCAATATAGGGATACAGATTGTTAGAAATCAATATACATGCATTCCTCTTGTATGACTATGACGTAATTATGTTTAAGTGATTTTAAGTGCATCTAAATACAGTGTATAAGTGCGTCTAAGTTGATTTAAGTGCAATGCACTTAGACAACACTTTGATGTAGAGCGGGTTGCAGACACTTTCATGGCAAAGATGGACCAGAGAAGGCCCGATCGGAGGACTTCACAATTGGAAACAATGTATCAGATAATGCTAATGCTCCAAACAATTTTCGTTGGAGTGTCCCACCTGAATCACAAATAAGTTTTGAGTTTTGGGCCGTAAGCCTAAATATTGGTACTGAATATAATATGGTTGGATTGGATTTCATATAATCATAATGATGGGCCATATAAAAATTAAGGTTGGATGTTTCTCTCACACTTAGAGGTGAGTAGGACCCGACTCGACTCGGCAGATCCGACTTGACCGACTCGACCCCAAGCGAATCCCCAAGTTGGGTTTGGATCGAGTTAACTCACCTAGATAAGAATCCCAACTAGGCGAGTTAAGGTTACATAGTAACCCAACACGACTCGATCCGAAATCCAATCCGTTCAGACTCGATCTGATTCGAAACCTGACACAGACCGGTAATTAGGTACTATATATATATATATACTCATTCCCCTCTGATGTAGAGGGGGTCGCGGACAGTTTCATGGCCAAGGTGGATCAGAAAAGGCCCGGTCGGCGACAGAAGTGATCCAGACCATCGAACCTTAAATCGGGCGTATCTCACAATTTGGAATGAGTTAGCTGACATAAAATATATGATTTTGGGGTAGAACGAGCTACTTTAGCCAACCAACCCAGCTATGTAGGGTTGCGACGCTCGAAATTGCGAAAAACCCCTGGATCGATGGTCGTTTCCCTGTTTTAATTTCGTTTTTACTATAAACAGTAAGTTTTAGTTTGATTATAACTCTTCATCCGTCGGGCTTTAGGAGTTGCGCCCAACGTGAAAAGAGCTTAGAATAATTAGGAGAACGGTTTGGTGAAGCCAAATAGGACACTTACTATTTTTGGCCGAAAACCTTGCGCACTAGTAGACATCACGACCGTCTATAAATAGTAAGTTTACTATTTATAGTAAGTCGCGAATTCTAGGAGTTTTAGTTATAGTTTGATTCCGATTTCTTTCCTATTGCTTGGTATCCCTATTTAAAGGGTTGTGAACTCGTTTTTATTCATCAATTAATCAGTTTCGAATTCATTAGAATTTATTTCTATTTTCTGCTTTCTTTCCTCGTGGATTCGAGAAGTCTCTGTGAGGAGTCCACAAAAGCTCCGTGGATTCGGAGTATTTATCCTCATCACGTTCATCCCTGCGTCACCCTCTCTACCCTAAGTCCCTAACCCTAGGGGCCAACCACCTCACCCAACCTGATCTTGGCGTCCCCTACTCCGACACCTGTCTCGATTCAAGCTCTCTCTCTCTCTCTCTCTCTCTCTCTCTCTCTCTCTCTCTCTCCCTCCACCCGTCCACACAACAGCACCGGTCTCTCTCTCTCTCTCTCTCTCTCTCCTCCACCCGTCCGCACAACAACACCGGTCCGCTCACCCAGCCCATTCTCGAGCTCTATTTTTTAAAATTATTTTACTTAAAATGGATGGCTTTGATCAACTTGGCCCGCTATGTTGCATCTGGGTCGAGTTGTGATTGGCCTGACCCACAGTGGTGCATCTGGCCTTGCTCAGATCAGGTTGGTGCGCCTGGCCTGGCACAGGTGCGGGTACGGTGAGGCCGCTCAGGTGTGGTGCGGCCTAGCCCGCTATGGACTGTGATGCATCCTAGCCCGTTGTAGACTCTGCTCAGATTAGGTTGGTGTGCCTGGCCTGACACAAATGCGGTGAGGCCGTTTGAGTGCGATGCGTCCAGGCTCGCTATGGATTGTGGTGCATCCTGACTCGCTGTGGACTCTGCTCAGATCGGGTGTGGTGCGCCTGGCTAGGCTCGGGTGCAATGAGGCCAGGCTCACTGTGGCTTAGCTCGGGTGTGGTGTGGCCTGGTGCACTGTGGACTGTGGTGCATCCAACCTGAGTCGGGATCAGCCTGGCTCGGGTGTGGTGTGGCTAGACTCACTGTGGTGCGTCTGGCCTGGCTAGGGTGGGGCTAGGTCAACCCTAAAATCCAATCTTAAACCCCAACCTCTAGACCCAAGACCCTAAACCTAAACCCTAAACACTAAACACTAAACCCTAACCCTTGGACGTAGTTTATTTACTCTGTTCGTTTTATGGACATAGTTTATTTACCTTGGAAGTTGGATCTGTAATATTTTAACAGTTGAAATGTTTGGTCTAATCGACAGTGGACCCTTGATCTGGTGTGGCATGAAATGCTTCGATATGTGACATCAATTAAGTTTTTTTTTTTTTTTTAATTAAACGTTAAGAGTAAACAATGAATCATGACCGAGATGGATTCCGGTCCAATGAAAATTGTTCCGTTCCTAGCAACTAGCCCCACCCACGCAGAAGCAGTCGGAGGTGGGACCCTGTCATCCCCCTCCACCATCCTCTTTGTCCCAGGCAGTACTCACTATACTTGTATGAATAATGAATGTTTGGTATTACTGGTGTCTAATTTCAATACCCATTGATACATCATCACATGTACACGCGTGAGATAAACCCAAGCCACCCAACCCATCCATCAGATGGGCCCCGCCATGCAAATGCCCTTATTTGTAACTAGTCCAATCAGTAATGTTCCTATGTGAGTCGCCAAAGGTGGGTGAGATAAACCCAAGCCACCCAAGCCATCCATCAGATGGGCCCCCACCATGCAAATGCCCTTATTGTAACTAGTCCAATCAGTAATGTTCCTATGTGAGTCGCCAAAGGTGGGTTGTAAGCATTGAGTCGAGTCAGACCAAAATGTGGGGCCCAAAAAAATTTCAATGGTTTAAAATCCTATCCACTTGAACTTTTGAACTTATCCGAACCATAGCTAACTCAATCTGACTCGGTATCTCTGACTGAGTCGGACTCGATTCAGGTCAGCCCAGCCCAGATTCGGTTCGGATCGAGTCAAGCCTGCCGGACTCGGTCCCGAGTCGAATTGAGTTCGGGTCAGAGTTCTGACAATATTAGATCGAGTCGAGTGGGACCTAACCCGATTCAACTCAACTCAATGCCCACCTCTACTCACACTTATTTCCTTTTAGTGTGGCTTACCCAAATCACAAGTCAAATTTTTTTCTTTTATTTTTTTGTCTTGAGACTAAGGTGGATGTGTGAGGGCTAAGAGTGGGTTGTGCATAGAGCTCAAGGTACCCCCTTGATTTGTAGAAAGTTAAGTGTGCCTCCTATAAAGTTATTTAATTTTATTTTAAGATATATAAATAGTGGCGAGATGTCACCAACTCTTGGTTTTTTAAGAGCGGCACCAAAGAAACAGTTATGAGAAAGAAGTCCACACTTGAATTTTACTAGGTCAACCATGATAATTATATAAAATCTACTCCAACTATTAGATGCCACACCAATGTTAGGCCTTTGTCCCAAAAATCAGACTTATCCATGATTCAAATGGGCCACACAAAGGGAAATGTTTGGAGGGTGAGTGTTACCCACTATAATTTCCAATCATGTAGTCTACCTGGATCATGGATGTGGCTAAGTTTTGGTCCTTACCTTTGACACAGGATGATGCACCCCATGAAATTTACATAAACAACACAAAAGGGGCCACTCAAACTATGGAATCCTTGCTCACATTGCCCAACCATAGCTTTTATTAAGAAATCCAGCGGAAGGTCATGTAGTGATAATTACTTAAATTAATGGGGTAGCTTATTAAAAACCTTTTTGAAAAAAGTACCGCGACATAATCGCATTATTAATGAGGTAGTGTTTCATAGAATTCTTATAAAAAAAGTCTCATCAACGCATAGGTTTTGGTCCCGACTTCAATAGCTAATTAATATTCCCTTTCAGACCTAAAAAAGTAGGACACTCCAAAAATAAGAACACGCAGATTATTTTATGTATGATAAGACCCACCTAATAATTAGTATGTCTCTTGTTATTTTAGTTATTCCATCATCATAGTGGGACCACTTGATGAGTGAGTTGGATTACATACACAAAACATGATAGACCCCTTATATTATTTTGGTTATCCAATCAACACGGTGGACCCCACATACACAACAGGAAGATATCAAACCCCATCAAAACTGTTTACTGGATTCTCCTCTCATTCCTGTAATCGTGTTGTAGTCCTGTGTCTACACAGGAGTTTCCTCCAAATCAAAATCCTCATCAAAGTCATTGCTTCCTAACATGGTTTTTCCACCCCTTAAACACAAAAAATCATTTTTTCCTCTTCATTTGATGATGCAATTAGCTCTAGAGATGGAATTCAAATTTAGTAAAAGCTAAGAGCAAAAGATGAAATCAATCGGGACCATCCATACACTGGGCCATAGCACGGATGACTTATATTTCCGAAATTGCAACCCTTAAAAAGAGTATCCTACCATCTTCAAGTTGTTGGAGTGGATTCATGATTGTGGGGCCCACTATATGATATATGTGTTTTATATCCATGCCGTCCATCTATTTTGCTAGATCATTTCAGGGCATGAGCCCAAAGATGAAGTAGATACAAATCTCATGTGGCCCACACCATAGGAAAGAGTTGAAAATGAATGTACAACATTAAAAACTTCTTGGGGGCATAAAAGTTTCAGATCAAGCTGATATTTGTATTTTCCCTTCATCCAAGTCCGTGTAACCTAATCAACCGTTGGATGGAACAAAAACATTACAGTGAGCCCCAGAAAGTTTTAAATAGTGGATGCCCAATCACCACTGTTTCTTCTGGTGTGGCCCACCTGGAAGTTGGATCTGCTTCATTTTTTGGGCTCATGCCCTAAAATGATATCGAAAATGGATGGATTGCATGGATATAAAACATATACATCACGGTGGGCCACAATCACGGATCCACCAAATCCATGTCCCAATTTATCCTCATGAATACTAACAGTTAACCATTTTCATTTTCTACCGTTACTTTGATGCCCACTTTTCAGATGGATAGGATTTTTGAAATGGTGTGATCTTTTAGAAATAGTCTATCGATGATATGGTCCGTTACATCTATGGACCGGATCAAAATATGACCTTGCCATGGGCAATAGATAGAGATGGGTCCACCATATCCGGTTCTTCCAGCTCCTCCTACTATATGGAATCCTCTACAATACCTGACTTACGTGAAATCCACTCCGATTCATTAGTTGCACTCTCCTACCGCCAAAAAATCGTCCAGGTAGAGAAATCCGGTTGGCAACCACATGGAAGTGGAACTATGGGGACGGAATGCCAGCCGTAGGATTTCTTGTGGGCCCATCATGATGTTTATCTTTCATCAAACCTGTTCATCATGTGTGGCCCATTAGGATGCAGCGAAGATAAAAAAGTTTGCATGGTCCAAAATTAAGGATGCCACAACAAGTGAACTTGGAGGTTTGAGATGCAATTTTACAACATTACCATTGGTGTGGCCCACATAAGATTTTTATCATGATTATATTTTATATGTACGGTTAATATAAAGGGTATAACCTGATGGACGGAGTGGATTGCAGATATACAATAGGGTAGATATAGAACAGGCGTTTTAGACTATTCGCCCCACATCCCATAATACAGGACTCGGGAATCCTGACCTTCCCGTAGCTAACCATTATGTTTATATGTCATCCAAACCGTTCATATAGTTCTTACCAGTCAGATAAACGGTAGCTACAAATATCATCCTTATAAAAAACTTCTGTGCCGCACAAGGTTTGTTTTGTGCACGAGTTTTTGATCTACTTGATTTTTGGACTCCTATCCTTTTGTGGTCTTGCAAAACTGATGAACAGAGTGGATTTGTCAATTGAATTTCTGTGGGCCCCAAATTCTGACAACAACAGCACATGAAGATCTTGGATGGCCCAAAAATAAAGCAAATCTAAAACTTAAGTGAGTAACATGACTTCGAAACCTCCTTAGTCCACTAAGTTTAACTGCTATCCATACCGTTCATAAGATCGATTGAAAATTTTTGTGACCCTATGACTGTTGTGAATTTTTTATAAACAAGAAGAATTAAAATCTAAAAGAATATTTAAAAACAAAATAAATAATTTTTGTTTTGAAAGTAGTTTTGGATGCAATTTCCAAATCCGGTTTCATTTCTAAACATACCTCATCTTCTCGTGGTAGCATTCGACTTCTTTTTATTCGTAATACAACTTAAAAATCCCAAATGCATATTATATATATAGACACACCTAACGTAACTCTATAAAATAGATAAGTATTTGTGTGTCATTAAAACACTGGTTACTCTTAATTGGCCACACGCTTCACCATTTGAATACCTACTAATTCTCAAACGGAAGCAGATTACGGGAGCCCTGGGCCTCACCCAACACGTGTGAGTCCCTCACATGAGTAGATTTAATTGGGCCTAATCACATAGCTTACACGAGAAAATCACACTTCATCATAATCTATAAACTTTTAGAACCTATAATTCTTTAAACATGTTTTTCCTGAGTCTATCTATATTAGCGGCACATGATCCAAGTAAATACTGCAAATTCTCCAAGTTCACCTTAATACTGCAAATTCTACAAGTTTACCGGTAACACCTACCTATGAGAGCAGCACGTAGCCCAATTAAATACTGCAAATTCTTGAACAATCCTGTAAAGGACACAGATTAAATATAGAGATGGTCGGTCTTAGAAAAGACTTTGTGAGGCATATCATGATATATGTGTTTTATCCATGTCATCCATCTATTTCCACGGTTTATTTTAGGGCATGAGCCTAAAGTAAAGAAAGATGTAAAGCTCATGTAGACCAAACCATAAGAAACAGTGGGAGGTAATGCCTGTCATTGAAACCTCCTGGGGCAGGAGTTATATAAGTTTTGGATTAAGATAATATTTCTGTTTTTCCATTATTCATGTCTTACTAACCATATTAACGGATTGGATGGAAAATAAATACCATGGTGGGCCCTAGGAATATTTCAATGGTGGGCGTCATTATCACCTTTACCTCTTGGGGTGTGGTTTGTTCAAGCCTTCAATCTACCTCCATTTTGGTCTCATGTTCTAAAATAATTTATAAAAAATGGATGAACGGTGCAGATAATGCATACATTACGGTGGGCCGGGATCATCCGTCGGTAGCGTGGACGGTCTGATGGATATTACACAATCCGCGCGCGCTCTTCGCGGATTCCGTACTAACCGCAACGACCTAGCTAGACGCGAACGGTACTGGCAGGGTTTATATAGGACCCACTTTGATATACGTGTTTGATGGAAGCGGATTAGCTAGTGTACTACACACCAGCGATATAGCTGTTGTATTGATGCCAGAAAGTTCTGTGGGTCCATCATGAGGTGTGTTTTACATCCAAACCGTCCATCCATTTTACGAGCTTGTCTTAAGGCTTGATACTAAAAATGCAACAGATCTAAACATCAATTGGACCACACTGCAAAAATCAGTGGGGGATTCAACGTCTACCATTGAAACCATTTTGGGGGTCATAGGAGTTTTGGATCAATATGATATATGTTTTTCCTCTTGATCCACGTCTCTGTGACCTTATTAACAGATTTGATGGAAAATAACCCGTACAATGCGCCCTACAAATGTTTTAACGGTGAAAATCATTATCCCACTGCCATTTGTGGTGCGGGCCATTTGACCTTTGGATATGATTCAATATTTGGGTAATGCACTAAAATGATCTCGAAAACTGGATGAACGGTGTGGATATGATAAATACATAATTTTGGGGCCATGCAACTTTGATCTCATTTTCCGTTTGTACAACTCGGAGCTCGAGGAGGATGTCTTCGGACGACACCTACATACACCAGCTATATAGCTGGTGTGTGGTACACCAGCCAATCCGCGTCTGTGTTTGATCATGTTGTGCATCTATTTTAACCGTTGATTTTAAAATCAAGTAAAAAGAAGTAAGATGGAAGGTTCAAGTAGACCCACATAAGGCATGGGATTGAACACCTACGGCTCAAAACATCTCATGAGAATTTTGGATTAAGCTACTATTCATGAGAATTTTGGATTAAGCTAACATTTATGAACGAATGTTTCAACAGAGGTAGTTCAATCCTCACTTTTTACTCTCGTGTGGCTCACTTAATTTTTGGAACTGCCTTATTTTTGGTATCATGTTATAAAATGAGCTGGAAAAAGGGATGAACAGGGTGGATTTTTCAGAAACATCATGGAGGGCCCACCTTGCTTTCCGGTGTAGGAACTTCGTGTGAAGTTTAAAATTGTATTTCAATAAACTATTACATTACATCTGCGGTTTTTCTTTTTAATCTTTTTTTTTTTTTTTTTAAATTGAAGCTTGAATTGTATTTTAATAAACTATTACATTGTGCTTGTGAGAATTTTATATTATGATTAGAGGTGGGCATCGAGTCGAGTCGGACCAGATTGGGCCTAATTTGAATCGGTCTGAAATTTTTAATGACTGAACCGAACTCGATCCGATCGAGGACCGAGTCTGGCTCCTCGTACTCGATCCGATCAGTTACACTGTTGGCCTAATCCGAGCCGAGTCGGACTCGGTCAGGGAAACTGAGTCGGATCGGGTTGGGTATGGTTCAGATCGAATCTTTTATGACCCCTAAAAGAGTTTCAGTGGTAGACATTCAACCCCCCACTGCTTTTTACAGTGTGGTCCACTTGATCTTTGGATCTGTCTTATTTTTCAGATCAAGCCTGAAGACGAGCCCGCCAAATGGATGGACGGTTTGGATATAACACATATCTCATAATGGGACCTATAGAACTTGCTAACGTCAATACACCAATATAACTAGCCTGGTGCGTGGTACACTTGCGCGGATTTTCTGCGGAAGCCTTTCGCAGGAAGTTCCTACGTTGGTAACGTAGGTGGGGCCTACCTTAATGTTTGTCAGGAATCCACTCCATCCATCCGTTTTTTGAGATAATTTTAGGAGATTAAACCAAAATTGAATAGAATCCAAGACTCAAGTGGGTCGTACTAAAAGATAAATTATTTAGGAAAATTCCTACCGTTGAAACCTCTCTGGGTTTGACAGTGATGTTTTCATGCCATCCACACCGTTAATAATGTCATTCCTACTGGGATGAACTGAAAACACAAATATTATCATGATTCAAAACTTCTGTGGCCCTACGAATATTTCAACTATGGATGTTTAATTATCACGTTTTCGGTGCACTTGAGCATTGGATACGATTCATATTTAGCCTCATGTCCTAAAATGAACTCACAAAACGGATGGACGATGAGGATTTCTCACAAACATCCCAATGGGCCCCACGTGCGTTCCCAGCGCAGGAACTTCCTGCGAAAGGCTCTCGCAGGAAATCTGCGTCCATCCTCGTTCGGCTTTCTTTTATTGGGATGAGGATTTCCTACATGGCTGCATTGGGATGCTGTGTGGGCCCATATATATATTTGTAAGAAATCCACACCGTCCATCAGTTGTGGGAGCTCATTTTAGGACAAGGTACCAAAAAATAGGTGGATTCAAAGCTCAAGTGTGTCAGACGAGAGGGAAAACCGAGGAAAGAGTTTCCTACCGTTGAAACCTTCCTGTTATCTACCTTGATATTTATATGCCATCCAAACCCTTTATGAGGTCATTCCCACTCGAATGAAGTGAAAACACCAAAAACTTCTTCTGATATTAAACTCCGTGGCCATGTGAATGTTTCAAACGATGGTCACTGAATCTACACTGTTTCCTCTCATAAGAGTCAATTGAGTTTTGGATATAGTTCTTTTTCGCCGCATGTCCTTAAACAAGCTCCCAAAACGGATGGACAGTGTGAATTTATCACAAACATCACAGTGGGACCTACCTAGCATCCCACGTAGGAACTTCATGCAAAAGGCCTTCCCTTGAAATCCGCGTCTGTCAGAGCTCCATGCTCGATGCACCTTGAGCCACGAGTGAGAGGACGGATTGGCTACTCCCCTGCCACAAACCAGTCGGTGCTCTGTGGACCCCACCATTATGTATTTATTTCATCCATGCTGTCCATCTATTTTTCTAGATCATTTTATGGTATTAAACAAAAAATGAGGTATATCCCAATCTCAAGTGGACAACATTACAGGAAACAGTGTTGAATGAACATTGTGTGGATCGGATCAGATCGAATCGGATTCAATCAGATCGGATTCCAGATCAGATCGAATTGAATTCCAGATTGGATTCATCCGGATTGACCATTGATCTGAACCCGATTCGATTTACGGTCGGATCTGACTGGGCCAACTTGATCCGACCCGATCCTAGCCTTCGGTTCGGATTGAATCGGGTCGGATTCATCGGATCAATCCCGTTTCTGCCCAGCTCTAGTTATGATACAAAGCTTAGTAGGCTATTAGGTGTTTATTTTGCATTTGGATGCAAATTTTTTAAAACCGGTTATATTTTAGCTCTACAAAACAAAGGGTTCCAAAATCAATCTAATTATTCTTTATCTAGTTTTAATGTGAAATTAAAGTTTGTAAAAATGGGCAGAAAAAGAAAATTATCTCATATTTGCTGAAAGTAATTGCTTGTTGAACCCAAAACTACTTGTAGTGTTATGACTGGGTGAGATTTGATTGAGCCATATGTTGCTGTTAGAGATGGGCCCTATTTAACTTTAATAGGGTCATGGGTCCGGTGCTTTGCATGACACGTACTTACAGCTATATAGCTGGTGTGAAGTACACCAACCAATCCACTTACTTCCCGAGATTGTCGTGCCATTGCTGGCATATGGAAGCGGATTGGTTGGTGTAACACACACCAGCTATATTGTTGCAGTAGGTACGTGCAGTGCGAAGACGAGCACTGAATGTCCCTCTAGCTTTGAGTTGTATGGACGGTTCAAAGAGATCAAAGTTACATGGCCCCACAGTGATGTATTTATTATATTTACATCGTTCATCTATTTTTAGAGATCGTTTTAGAGTATTATTCAAAAAATGAATCATATCTAAAGATCATTTAGACCACATCACAAATAGTAGTGGAATATTGATTTTCACCTTTAAAAAATTCGTAGGCTAACCATAATGTTCACTTTCCATTCAATCTATTCATAAGGTTACGATGACCTGAATGAAGAGGAAAAGCAAATTTCATATTGATCCAAAACTTCTGTGACCCCAAAAAGGGTTTCAATGGTAGACGTTCAATCTCCCACTTCTTTTTGCAGTGTGGTCCACTTGATAGTCAAATCTGTCTTATTTTTCGTCTCAAGCCTTAAGACTAGCTCACCAAATAGATGGACGGTTTGGATATAACACATACCTCATGATTAGACCCATAGAACTTACTGATGTCAATACAACAGCTATAAAGCTGGTGTGAGGTACACTAGCCAATCTGCTTCTACGATCTCAGCAGGCCGCTATCAGTACAGGCCGTCGAGTACGGAGACCGATTGGCTACTCCCCTGCCACTAGGGTTGAAAGTCGGGCGGGTTGGTGCTCAACCCTAACCCAACCCAACCCAAGGTTCTTATACGTCAACCCCAACCCAACCCAACCCAACCCAACCCAACCTAACCCAACCTCAGGTTGGGAATTCTCGACCCAAGCCCAACCCAAGCAGGCTCGGTCGGGTTGGTCGGGTATACGTGCTAATATTTTCATTATTACATTAGTTTATTATATTTCATTATAAGACTTATTTTTTGCATCTATAATTTTATTAATTATACATATGATTATTCGTCATAAAGAAGTTCATTTTTTTTCTTTAAAAAAACAAGTTAAAATATAGGACAACTACTCATTTAAAAGTCATGTAGCATAGCACACAATCTATTTGGGAGAGAGAAATCGGGCATATCTTGTTAACTCGAGTCCTTGAAATGACGTGGACAAATGAGACCCGACATCACTAGTGTGCCTTCGACACAAATGATCCACACTCAATTATAATTTGTAAGTAACTTATATATTGATCGGGTTCGGGTTGGGTCGGGCAACTCGAGACCTCAACTCGAGCCCAACCCAAGTTTTATCGAGTTGGTGTTTGTATAGCCCAACCCGAGCCCAACCCAAGTTCATTTTTTTTCTTTAAAAAAACAAGTTAAAATATAGGACAACTACTCATTTAAAAGTCATGTAGCATAGCACACAATCTATTTGGGAGAGAGAAATCGGGCATATCTTGTTAACTTGAGTCCTTGAAATGACGTGGACAAATGAGACCCGACATCACTAGTGTGCCTTCGACACAAATGATCCACACTCAATTATAATTTGTAAGTAACTTATATATTGATCGGGTTCGGGTTGGGTCGGGCAACCCGAGACCTCAACTCGAGCCCAACCCAAGTTTTATCGAGTTGGTGTTTGTATAGCCCAAGCTTGAGATCGGACCTCATATATCCTGCCTGAGCCCAACCCAATGTCAGGTCGGTCACAGGTTGGTTGGGTTGAACCCACCCAACTTTCAGCCCTACCTGCCACGAGCCAGGTGTGGCCGGTGGTCGGTGCTCTGTGGGCCCCACCATGATGTATGTGTTTCTTCAATTCTGTTCATCCATTTTTACGGATCACTTTAGGGCTTGATACAAAAAATTAGAGGGATATAAATCTCAGGTGGACCACACCACATGAAAACAATAGTGATTGGATATCCACCATTAAAATCATCCTAAGGCCCACTGTACTGTTTATTCGACATACTTGATTAGGTCACACAGACCCAGATGAAAGGAAAAAACAAAGATCAACTTGATCCAAAACCTGTATGTCCCCCAGATGAAAAGGAAAAAAACTAAGATCAACTTGATCCAAAACCTGTATAGCCCCCAAAAAGTTTTTAATGGTCAACGTTCATTCAACAATGTCTCCTCTAATGTAGTCCATTTGAGATTGAGATATATCTAATTTTTGGTATCATATCATGAAATGATCTAGAAAAATAGATGGATGGCATGGATGAAACACATACATCATGATGGGCCCCACCCAGCACCTACCACAAATTTTATCATATTTTACTTTATTTATTATTAAAATTTTTTTTTTTTTTACGCACTCACAAACACCCCACTCACGCTGTAGCCGGATTTGACCACCTATGGACACTCTAACCCTTGACCGGGTGTTGAAAGAATCTACCACCGAAGAAAGAGTAAGGACTTAGGTCTGTTGTAATTGTTTATGTGCCATCCATACCGTTCATGCCAACTGGGATGGGCTGAAAAAACAAAAATATTAACCTCCTGCAATCCTTTTTGGCCCATGTCCTAAAATAGTTGGGAAAAACGGATGTAGTAGGCAGATTTCTCTCAAAAATCACAGTGGACCGCACCTACCTTTCCATGAAAGACGTGCTAAAGGCTCCCGCAGGCCATCCACATCGCAAGCCAGTGGGTGGGACTCTGACCATGGGAATCACTCTGATGTATGTGTTGTATATCTATGCTGACCATCCGTTTTACCAAATCATTTTATGGCATGGGCCCAAAATGAAATAGATCCAAATCTCAGCCGACCACGCCATTAGAAATAATGGTAATTTAACATCTACCATTAAAAACTTCTTAGGGTCCACCGTGATGTTTATTTGTCATCTAAGCTGTTGATAATGTCACTTAGACATCAACGAAGTTAAAACAAATTTTCAGCTTGATCCAAAACTTTTGTGGCCCACAAAACGGTTTTAATGGTTATTCAAGTTGTTTCTTGTAGTGTGGTCCACCTTAGATTTGAATCTGCATTATTTTTGTGCCAATGCTATAAAATATTCTGAAAAGCAAGATGGATGAGATAGATAGTTCAGACTGATCTAAATTTTAGGTGATCCACACCATAGGGAACTGTGGGGGTGGAAATCTAATTGTTTTAGGGATTTATTGGATTTGGAATTCCTTGGATTTGCGATCCCTTGCACTGGGGAATTCTTGGATTTGGGATCCTTGGGTTTTTAAAATCTTTTAGATAGGTTTGGCACCTTGGATTCAAAATCCCTATAATCCTAAGATATCTATAGTATAATTGCATGGGTTTGAATTTAATTATTAAATCAACTTTAACATTTCTAATTTGTATATGTATGTAATATACTATGGTTGTAATAAATCCGTCAAAATATACACTTTGAAATCCCAAAACTCGGATAAGCCACAAGCACATGATCACATCCTAGTGACTAACCAAAGATTTGCAATTGTCGATTTACGTCGGCAACGTTTTGACGGTGCAGATCATCCTATTAAAGTAATTATAGTGGTGTTGTTGATAATTTGATTATTTTGGGATATCATTAGTGGGCCATGTGCCTAATAGATTGGTAGCCTAGCGGCACATATGTTGCACATGTGAGTGTTCATCCTGGTCACTCCCAGTAGGCCCTGCTTTGGCATATGTATTTTATCCATGATATACATCCGGTTACTAGACCTTTTCATGTACAAGCTACATGAGGAGCTGATGTTAATCTAATATGAACCACGCCACATAGACTTTCACATTATTATTGGGGCCTACCATTCGGATCCCACTCTTTATATATACAGGACCAATTAAGGTCGGATATCACATGATATGTTGGATAACATGTTAGTGTACTTAGCCTGATAGGACACACTTATAACATGCTTAGTATAATGGATGTCATGCTTATTTATATACCCATACGCATCATTTGTATGCCGATTGTGGATAATGATTGTTCATAGCATATGCCCTTCGACTTGAGACACTTATCGGACTTTATATGAGATAGGATCGTCCCACATAATCGTGCGGTATACGTAGGTTTGGTCCATAACTTGTATAGTGTGACTCATGTATTTCACATTCTGCATGTCACAATCACTTTTACACCATAATGACATCAGAGTTGTGACCTTCACAGGCATACTGTGGATGACAAGATTGGATACTAAAAATATGTGTTTTAGCACTTGCGTGCTATGAATGTCCTTAGTTGAAAGTCTATAAACATTGTGGTACTAGTACGATGCTCCAATGTTGAAACCTAGCAGATAACACAAGCACCCGAGTGCCAAATACGAGTAGGCCACGTTTCCCACTGATGGGTGTGACCTTATCCACCTGGGTGTATGGGGCTATAAGCTAGGTTGAGTCTAACTAGCTTGTGAAATGAGTTTGTTATCGACGAGCCATGTGGGCATTGGTATATCATTGATGAGGCGGATAGTGAGGTCTTTTCCACTCACTTAGTCATGCATGCGATGAGTGACAGCAATGTTGGAGTGTACTAGACCCCAGTGAGGTTTCTAGTTACGAACTGTTCTGATATGTGGACTAGTTGAGAATTGACATGTTTACGTTGTATCTCTAGCATATGACACTCGACCACGTATGCCTTGTATTATATAGCCTTAGTATGGCTAACAACATTCATGGACTTCGCAGCTTAGTCCTCTATCATCTTTTACATACTTTGATATATGTATTTTTGTCATATACATTGTGCACATACATACGCACTCTATTGAGTTTCATAGGAGGGTTATGTGTTTTTGCTTATGCTGTAATTGATGCTAGGGTATATCAACAATATTAAGCCGGAGCATTAGCCTGATCTTCTGAGTTCTTGATTATATCTTATATTTCCATTTCCAGTACTGTATTTAAAGATTATATTACTGGATATGTGATGATGATTATATTTTTGTGACTTTCATACACTTATAATTATACTCCTTTACAAAAAAAAGAAAAAAGAAAAAAAGAAGTCACCATAAAAATCCTCATTATAGAATTTGAGGATCGGATCTTGGCGTATAAGAGCTAGGTGCCGAGAATAGGATACTATGAAGGCTGTCCGCACCAAATTCGATAGCCAAAAACTTAGTGAACCTACTTCCAAGTTTTGGGGTGTAACAACTTAAAATTTAAAACCGATTGATTTTTAGTATCACATCATGACACAAGCACTGGTAGAATCCAAGCCGTTGAGATTATTGGCAATTTTACTCAAGTGAAGTATTAACTGTTCCGATGAATTTACCCTCGCTTAACCAATATTATCGAGACTAATTGCGACGGTAAAAATGTCCCAAACTGCTCACGTTACATATAGCAGAGAGAGATTGACCATAACCACAGGTCCATGGGCCTTCTATGTCAAAACCCCAAAACTTGAACTCAGTCTATCTTCGGCTGCACCAGGTCAACTCGGTTGAATCTTCACTTGACTAGACTTGTATTAAACAATATAAAAATGCAAAATTAAGGACTGATTGGCTGTGGCCATGGGTCAGATTAGTCGGCCCAACAATATACGACCCATGCCCGATCCCAAATGGGCCTACACAGCAGCACCAAGCCCAAAAAAAAATTCTTGCTCCCATACACCTGAAAATTGATATCCTAACCATCCCTTGACAAAGTGGGCCACACATGCATAAAGAAATAGACATCTCAGAGAGTGAAACCAACGGTCTGGATTCAAGATGCATGTGTTGCCTGAGGATTGGAAAGCATGTGTAAGATATAATATTTGAGCCGGGCTCAGCCCGACTGGGTTGGGCTGCAATGACTTGAGACCAAGACCGGCAGGAAAACTTATAGAACATTCAACCAGGCCCATACCGGCCCACAAGCCTAGCTAATGAGCCAAGCCCGGTATAAACCTGGGCTGGGCTCATCGGGCTTGGTGGGACTCACTGCCTGCTGCCACCCGGAAAGCACCACAATCATCTTTGCTGCCAACATGCCACTTCTGTAGAAAATCAGTACCATGAAAACGGTAGGCCCTAATATGATGATAACAATTCTAAAAAATCAGGATGATTTGAGTACTATATGGGTCACACCATCGTCGGTTGTTCATAGATTCCAACAGTGTGGCCCACCTGATGATCCAAACGGTGTGATTTTTGTGCCAGGAGATCTTAATGGTGGGACCTATTGGTTTCATGGTCCCGATGTCCTATATAAGTGGCATATTCACAGAGAAGATGGCATGATATCCGTTCTCTTTTTAACTTTGATGGTTGAACCTTCTAATAACGAGTAACTTTCTCAAATTGATAGCTATCACACGAAAAGTTGAAAATAAAATTTTAAGAATTTAAAAATGATTAAATCAACCATTTCCGTCGTTTCTATAGGGGTGTACACGAACTGAGTTAGCTCGGTTAGCTCGCTCGACTCAGACTCGAAAAATCTTGATTCGACTCGTTTCGAAGCTAAGTTCGAGCTGAGTTGAGCCGATTTTTTTAGCTCGAAAAAATTTCGAATAGAGTTCCAGCTTGTCTGAGCTTGACTCGACTTGGATCGAACCCCAACTCGAATTGAACTTGGATCAAACTAGTTCGGTGACTCAATTACCTTGATATTGATGTTGCTCACCAAGTGTTTGATGAAATGACTCAATGAAGTGTCAACTAGGGGCAAAGAAGGTATGTATATGAAACAAATACCATTTTTCCTTGATTTTGATGTTGCATATATGGTGTTTGATGAAATACTTGTAAATAGTTGCCATTGTTTTACATACAATGAGAAATTAAAAGTGCACTACACGTATTTGTGAAAATGCTGCAGATGCTTGATTTTAGCTCGAACTCGGCTCAAACTGTCTGAGCTGCTGATCGAATCTATCACACCCCGAAATTCGAAACCCGAGTTAGCCAGGCCCGAACCCGAATTTCAGGACTGTGAGTCGACTTTAAATAAAATATACGACACAACTCACATTATTTCCATGCATTTTCAAGGCAATCAGAGCAACTAAAAGGATGCTAATCATTGTCATTAAATATTGTCCACTAATCAATCCTTGAATCTTTAGTTACATTGATATTCAAAAATAAATAATAATAATATACATTAAATTTTAAGAAATTTTCAAATAAATAAAAAGAGAAGTCTTCAATCTTGTCCAATTAGTTCTTCATACACAGACCTTACAAAACAATTATAAGGGTGTGAGCGCGACGGCTCGTAGGGTCACATCATTCCCAAAATTGAAAATTCTACTTTAACACTAATACAACTCAATAAAATAAATAGGATTAATTACGAGTATTGAATCAACATTTTATATGACAACAATAACAAGTCATCTAAAATCATTTTTGGTTCAATCCAGAGTAGAGCACCCGTGTGTGTTGATCCTTTTAGGGAATGACCCTCGGCAGAGCACCGGTGTTGATCCTTTTAAGGAATGACCATCGGCAGAGCACCGGTGTTGATCCTTTTAGGGAATGACCCTCGGCAGAGCACCGGTGTTGATCCTTTTAGGGAATGACCCTTGGCAAAGAACCTGGTGAATAAACTTTTAGGGTAAATACCCAGGGCAGATCACCCGTGTATGTTGATCGTTTTAGGGAATCGCCCAGGATAGAGCACCCGTGCCGATCCTTTCAGGAATGACCCTGGGCAGAGCACCCGTACTGTGCCGATAATTTTGGGAATGATCCTGGGCAAAGCACCCATAAGGATCATTGCATGAAAGAATAATTGTTCACATACGATGCATCCAACTTACAAGGAAACATTGTAACAAATAATATCAGAGCACCCATAACAAATAATATGGTGATCCTTTTAGGACAGAGCACCCATAAGAATTATTGCATTAAAAAAATAATTGATCACATAATAAATATTCATCATCACTACTAGATAATATCAAATGCAAATAATAATAATAATAATAATGTAACATCCCAGATTTTTACTGTTTTAGATTTTCAAAAATCCTTAAATTTTTTTTTTTGTAATTAACTTATATTATCACTAACTGACCATTAGCATCCAATGTTAGCTTATACACGAGTGGTCCAGTCTGGTCATGATCAGACCATGTGCGAGCCGTCAAGCTAAGTAGTCCGATTACACTTAACAACAGCCCGTGTGGGCCGCCCAGCGACCGAGGAAGGTCAAAAAAATCTAAAAATTTAGAAAATCATAGATCTCACTGGGCTTGTGGTCCATCGTAGACTGCGGACCCAGTGGACACCCAGAACTGGGATCTGGTACTAACCGAATGCACCCCACCAATGCCAGAATTGGAATCTGGCACTTGCAAATAAAACTGAGATACCAAGCTTTTCGTCCGTCGATTTTCTTCCAAATTTACGGTGAATATTTAATGTATTTTTCTACGCCCACCCACCAAATCTTGGTCCCGATCGTGGCACGGTGACCGTTGATCGCAAATCGGGCCTGTACGATTAAACTCCATATCTGATCATTTTCAGGTTTAGAGTAAGCACGACCAAATCTCCACCTTCACTAGTTATAAATAGGCCACACTATGAACATAGTTAATCCAAACACTAATCATTGCCCACGAGAAATCTCACTACCAAATTCATTCCAGAAATGCCCCGATTTTCCAAACAAGCTCTAAACCGCTCGTTGGTGGGCCACTAGTCCCAAAATTATAGAGTAATGTCCGTCTTGTTGGGCTCGACGTCCATCGCGGGAGTCGAACCTGGGTAGTGCCCAGAACCGCTCAACTTGAACTAAAGGATGAGTGCATAAGAAGTGCAAATACCCCAAGAAAATGAGCTGGAACTTAAGTGAATTGGGTCATCCACTCTTATGCCAAGTTAAGGATTTCGGACCATCGGTTTACGACCACACTTTATCCATGGATTAAGAATATTTTCCTGCTCATATCCGTATAGCCACGGCCCCGATCGACTATCGGTGACCGTTAAATAGACTTATAATCATATCCGTTGATTGACACATCCAAATGTCGGGCCGATCATATCCATACGTAGATCATCATTAGGGCTAACTATCCTACGGTGTAAATCAATGTGTACACCTCATAGTGGGCCCTAGAGGTTAGAAAAACCCTCCCATAGGGTTAGTTTGGTAAAAACCCAACACTTGGGGCCATTGGCACCAAATCTGGCACTATAAAGGGGCCTCATTTGGGGCACCCCTCTCCCCATACGATTTTTGCCCTAGAAGAGAGAGAAGAGAGATAGGAGAGAGGAGAATGAGGAGAGCAAAGAGGAGAGGAAGAGAGAATGAAGAAGGGTGAAGGTGGACCATAGCTCAAGTGGGGCCCAAAGGAGTTTGATTCTTGCAACTCCTCATCTCTTCTTCAACGAATCCCTCACCCACAACCGGAAGAACTCCTCTCATCCGATTGGGTAGGTAACCTCTTATCTTTTTCTTGAAACCCATTTATTGAGAGGGATTTGGCAAGGATTTTTAACATGCAAATGTTGCTCTAGGGATTCCGGCCGTCCGACCGTAAAAGCCCTCATTCCTAGGTCGTTTTCCAAGTCTCCAACGAATCTGAAGTTGCGGACTATTATCCTTAGGTGGCCTAACACCAATTTTATTACGAATCTAATGATTTTGATTGTTTGGATGCTATATTTGAAGAATCTAGAGAAACCCTAGGATTTGGATGTTTACTTGAGGATTGTATGAGATTGTTCGTTTGATTAGTTCTCATATGATATTGTTCGTATTTCTCACATGATTAGGCTACCATGGATGATCACATGTTTTTGCTTTGCTTGATCTCTCATATGATATGCCTTATAGCGTGTATGATTTATTGAGTCTTGTACATTTTGGATCTAAGGGATGTAGGAAGTGCTTAACTTCCTCACTCACACACATAACTCGCATGCACTTTATTTCATGATATTGTTAGCCTTGTTTGCTATGAGAACTTAAATTGTATGTTGAGAACATGATGTTGTTTATGCTGGATGATGCATTAGTAGTTGGCATGCTATGATTCACTATTCATACCCTTGGGTTGGTCAGGAACATGAGGAGAGCGAAGGTGGTTCCGTTGGTAGGATCGCCTTGAGGCTAACCCATGGATTTGGGTGAGTGCGTGTGGGCAATAGTAGTTAGACTACATGGGTTGCTTGCACCTGATGCCGTTTCGCCACGCACTTGCTTGGACTCTTGCAGTCTAGCCTACTTTCTGGCCAACCATGATTGTTAACCTTATTTGCTCACATATGTATGGAACCTGAAACACCCTACAACCATTGTAGCTCATCGATAATCAGATTGAAATGGGTCCACTGCCTCGTGAGCCGGGCATGGTGAAATGAGACAATGTGTCCGAGCTGTCAGCCTACGCTGGGGTGTCGCGCCTCCCCGTAGTGACCGCGAGCGATCCCTTCTCTCGGTACTCCCCATGTGCTTGAAGTCGGGGATAGGAAACCCGACGGGATTAAGGACCGCGAGGTCTTGGCCTCACACGTTGGGGGGCCTTGGCCTCGCAACTAGTTCAGGGCATTTGATATGTGGGGTTTATCAGATTTTCCAACCTGCTGGATGAATGGACTTAACTAAAAACTCGATTAACATTATAACTACATTGCATTAGTTAGGGTGGCGGTCGCTCTGAGGGAGTGTTGACATACGCGATCGTTAGACGAAGTCGCTTGAGGGAGAGTTGTGGCGAGGGCATGCATCATATCATCCATCATGCATATACATTAATAAGATTAGATAGGTATTTATGAATGACTGTTTTTCATTAAATTCATAGTATAATTGATGCATGCTGTAACTTAAGACTAATAGCACCCACTGAGTTGATCACTCACTCCTACTCTGGGACGGTGTTTTAAAACACCAACCAGACTCTTCAATAGTTGCAGGTGACGCCGAGTACAAGGAGCCTTGCGGCGTGAGCTTGGATGAGAAGGATGAGTTGTCCTATCTCCAGTTGATGGGTGGTTCGCTACAGAGTTCGCAAATGGACTTGGATCGCTGAGTGTTGGACTCAGCTCATCATTCCTTTTGGATATATTTCTATGATTTTGTTGGGCAACGCCTTGTGCGACCTGTTTATCTTAATTTGGACATGTATAAATTTAGACTCTTTCATCTCAGTAGACTAGTTGTGATTGTACTTCATGTTCCAAGCGATTCCACGTTGCGCAATTAAACTTGATTAAACACAAACTAATAAAAATTGGATATAAGTGATGTCCTGGAACTCGGGAGTCGAGCTTATGCACGACCCCCAATTTTTAGGGTATTACAAGATGGTATTAGAGCAATAGTTTGGAATCCCTTAGGCCATGGGTCATGAATCCACTAACGCGTCCGCCGACTTGAGAGTAAACGCAACAGAGACTTAGAATGGTAGGAACCATCCTAGAACTAGAACCGGCAATCTTAAATGGATGGTTACATTTTTCAGGAACTAGGATTGTGTAGTGAGAGGGAGTAGTGACGCTAGAGAATGAGTCCGGGAGTCTTACAAGACCTTACCCCATAGACAGAAACGAGCTAGAGACTAAACGATTTGATAGTTGAGACCATCGTCCTAGACTAAATGAGTGAATATCAGGCTAAATTTGATAGTTTCGACCCATTTGGGGGTAAAGATTTAGGGGTGAATGAAATTTTATAGAAAATAGTAAAACTGTAGAAAAAATTACGTTTTGACCACTAACCGGGAAGAATCTCATGAAATCAATAGGCTCATTGCGTAGATTGGCTTCTCCTACCCCAAATTCATATATGGCACGTCAAATAACTCATTCCGGTTGGAGAGATACGCCCGTCTAAAGATCGATGGTCCAGGGGCCAGGCGTGACCCCGCCCGAGCGGGCGTGACCCCGCCCAACTCTCCAGCGGGCCGGCGTGACCCCGCCCGGCCCAAGTTGCCCCGCTGAAAATTTCTACGATTTTGGGTCAACTTCAAAAATTCATATCTCCTTCGTTATAACTCCGATTTAGGTGATTCAAAATTTAAATTGAAGCTTAACAAGTATTGTTTCATATAAAAATAAAATAAAAATAAAATAAAATTTTTAATATAGTTATATTTGGAATGAATTGACAACTATCCAAAAATCATTAGTTTTAGACGGGGGTTACTTCTGAATTTTTGTAATTTATTTACAACTCCAAATAATATGAAATTTGGTGAGATGACTTAAAACTTGATGTTAAATCATTATAAAAATTATAAAAATAATTCAGTTACTAAAAGTATAAGAAATGTTACAAGAAGTAATCCAGTTTTATGGGTCCCCTCCTCCCTTTCAATGTACACATAAGTGGGGCACATTTCCCTTGCTATTTAGGACTATCTGGAGTCCATAAAACGTATCTTTACTACTTCCATTACCCTCTACCATCCCTTCAACCCATTTTACTTGACCCTTCCCCAAAACCCAACCTCACACCTCATTCTCAAATCCCTTGCCAAACCCTCTCCAAATTTCACCCACAAAACCCATTTCAAACCCATTTTTTTCTCCTTTACAAAACCAACCCATATCAACACCCATCCTCAAGATCCCACTCTATTCACTCATTCACTTCCAATTCCATTCACAAAACCCATTTACCAGAACTCATTCATAAAGTCCAAACATCAACCCTTTTTTCTCAAATCTCATTCTCAAATCCATTCCCACATCCATCTCCAAACCCATCATCAAAAACCCATTACTACAATCTTTCCTCTTCTTTTCTTACTTCCAAAGGCAACCATTGAACTAGAATATGATCATCTAAAACTCAAATGGGCCATCCCATGGAATAGTTGTGAAGGAACATTCACTGTTAGTTGTATACGGGGCCTACCATGGTCTTTATCTGCCACCCAATCCATTCATCTAATGTGCTTCATCACAGATAGGTGATGTTGCTCCAAATGAAAATAAATAGACTGTGATTCCATATACACATAATATTGTGTTGTCCACAATTAAAGATACTTTGTAGCCATGGACACTCAATGCTAGATTTTGGTACCAATGTTGGGTGTGGAAGTGGCTAGGAAACAGATCAGTCATGAAGACAGATGGTTGATTGTGGACAAATTTAGGTTTGGATTATTAGTTTCTTGTTGAACTTCCTTAGGAATTAACTATTGGCTAGATAGTTGACTGGTGAAAACTCTGCTAAAATAGCAGCTGATAAGCAAGTTCCAGGACAGGTTATGAGTGTTGGAAACAGTTCTAGAAGCAAAAACTAAACAACAAGCTGAACCTATTAATGGGTTTTGTTGCAAATGCAAAATAGATTATAATGAATTGATTTTAAACAGGTCTGTAGTAGAAACCAAATGTGCAGTGGAAAAGGGGGGCACTAATTATTGACGCAATAGAAGAATCTACCAAGCCCTCTGATTTTCCCACACTAGGATTACAGTAGAACAAATTAAATCGACTGGTAGTGATATGAAATTTCTAGTAGAAAAATAAAATCTAGTATCGAGACAATTTTAAGTAGCAGAATTTTGAGGAAGGAAACAAATCATTTTAACTAATTGCTCTTAAAAGCTGAATTTGATCCACCGCACTTATCTACAAAACCAATTCGATACTCTTTTCAAAAGCTCTAAACTAGAACTGGAAACCAAGTTATCTCTCCAACTCTAACAATCCTACTTCCCTGACGAACTCCCAAGAGCCTATTCAGATTCCTCATTAGTTTAGTTTTTCTTCTCCATTAGATTTCCCGTCGAAATGGAAGTGTAACCTCTGTTTCTGTTCCATGTATATCTCTAGCTATGTGCCAATCTATTGCGGAAAATGTAAAGGATAGCCATAATGCACAAATCATCTTCTTATGTTGTTGTGCATGTGTCAAATTAATTTTTTTTTTACGAAATTTGGCTTATTAGTTGTAGATAACATGTGGAATGCACAGGAGCAACCAGTGATCCATGCTTATGAAGTACAAGAATGTCATTATGCTGGATTTCAATGTCAATTACATCAAGGCTAAGTCATTAAAAAAAAAAAAAAAAAAACTCATACAAAGATAAGAATGTTTATTTCTAATAATACTAGGAATCATCCTATGATTAGATTAATTTTTATATATTTTTCTATTTTAAGTAGTTTTCAATGCAATCGAATTAGGACCCTTGAGTAGGATTTGGGTTTCATAGTTTAAGGCTCCAACAGTTCGTATTAAAGGCGGATTATGGTAAAATATTTCAAGTTTTCTTATTCTGTTATAGATTTAAGGTTCACACCACATTGAGAAGACGACATTCTTCGTCTTTCCTTTTCTACATCCTTTTTAGCGTTATTAGCACTTCAAACCTTTGAAATATCTTAAAACTTTCAATTCTTCCTTCCCTGTTAAAAATTCATGAAACCAAAGCATGATTTGCCCATAACTCACTAACCATAGGATAAAAATAGTAATGTCGAGAAGAACCTTAGGTTCCTGGAAACCTTTCTAGGGTAGTCGTTTGATCATAAGCACCGTGGGAAACTCATCACCCACTAAGATATTATAAATGTGAAACTTCAAATTTGAATAAATTTTAATATCTTCCAAATGTTAAGAATAATCAGACTACGAAATTACGAAAATATACACCTGCGAAGCATTCGGGGCTTGACTCAATTCTCAATCCTGGGTGAACACCAATGGACTCACTGCTTTGACCAAGCAGAAGATCAGGATCTACCAGGACTAGGAAGGGATACGATGAGCCTTCTACCCTGGTCAGGTAGATGATTGACGTATCGGGTTCAAGCCCACTACAACCGTCTCTCCGTATTGGTCTAACATTGAAAACAAATATTTTTACTCTAGATAGAGGGAAATCGACGTCATAAGTCCAAATCTTTTTTTTTAAAAAATAATTAATTAATTAAATAAATTATGGTAAACCTCAAATGTGAAAACTTTTAAGGGGGGGTAGAATATAATAAGGAAGATTAGTACAGTTAGTATGCACCCTACCATGCATATGAACCTCAAATCAATAAAACTTAGGCAAACGAAATGATAATATCTTTATTTATTACCCTTAGGCAATTTCGAGGACGAAATTATTTTTAAGGGGGTAGATTGTAATATCCCAGATTTTTATTGTTTTAGGTTTTCAAAAATCCTTAAATTTTTTTTTTGTTATTAACTTATATTATCACTAACTGACCATTAGCATCCAATGTTAGCTTATACATACACGAGTGGTCCAGTCTGGTCACGATCAGACCATGTGAGAGCCGTAAAGCCAAGTAGTCCGATTACACTTAACAACAGCCCGTGTGGGCTGCCCAGCAACCGAGGAAGGTTAGAAAAATCTAAAAATTTAGGAAATCATAGATCTCACTGGGCTTGTGGTCCATCGCGGACTATGGACCCAGTGGACACCCAGAACTGGGATCTGACACTAGCCGAATGCACCCCACCAATGCTAGAATTGGAATCTGGCACTTGCAAATAAAACCGAGATACCAAGCTTTTTGACTGTCGGTTTTCTTCCAAATTTACGGTGAATGTTTAATGTATTTTTCTACGCCCGCCCACCAAATCTGGGTCCCGATCGTGGCACGGTGACCGTTGATCGAAAATTGGGCCCGTACGATCAAACCCCATATCCGATCATTTTCAAATTTTGCATGACCCTTCATCGGGCCATGGACCACTTATCCTATAAATTTCATAGCCAGAAGGCCACCAGAAATGCCCCATCAATCAGAATGGACCCCACAGAGCTATTTAACAATCAGAACCGTTTGATCAAACCCTATAATCGTTCATCTATTTGTTCCCAAACTTTGTATAACCCTTCATCAGGCCGTGGAGCCCCCGTCCTATAAATTTCGTGACCAGAGACTCATCAGAGCAACCCTGTTACTCTTTTAGCCTAAAACCGACGGTTTAGAGTAAGCACGACCAAATCTCCGCCTTCACTAGTTATAAATAGGCCACACTATGAACATAGTTAATCCAAACACTAATCATTGCCCACGAGAAATCTCACTACCAAATTCATTCCAGAAATGCCCCGATTTTCCAAACAAGCTCTAAACCGCTCGTTGGTGGGCCACTAGTCCCAAAATTATAGAGTAATGTCCGTCTTGTTGGGCTCGACGTCCATCGCGGAGTCGAACATAGGTAGTGCCTAACCGCTCAACTTGAACCAAAGGACGAGTGCATGAGAAGTGCAAATACCCCAAGAAAAGGAGCTGGAACTTAAGTGAATTGGGTCGTCCACTCTTATGCCAAGTTAAGGATTTCGGACTGTCGGTTTACGACCACACTTTATCCATGGATTAAGAATATTTCCCTGCTCATATCCGTATAGCCACGGCCCCGATCGACTATCGGTGACCGTTAAACAGACTTATAATCATATCCGTTGATTGACACATCCAAATAGCGGGCCGATCATATCCATACGTAAATCATCATTAGGGCTAACTATCGTATGGTGTAAATCAATGTGTACACCTCATAGTGGGCCCTAGAGGTTAGAAAAACCCTCCCATAGGGTTAGTTTGGTAAAAACCCAACACTTGGGGCCATTGGCACCAAATCTGGCACTATAAAGGGGCCTCATTTGGGGCACTTCTCTCCCCATACGATTTTTGCCCTAGAAGAGAGAGAAGAGAGATATGGGAGAGGAGAATGAGGAGAGCAAAGAGGAGAGGAAGAGAGAATGAAGAAGGGTGAAGGTGGACCATAGCTCAAGTGGGGCCCAAAGGAGTTTGATTCTTGCAACTCCTCATCTCTTCTTCAACGAATCCCTCACCCACAACCGGAAGAACTCCTCTCATCCGATTGGGTAGGTAACCTCTTATCTTTTTCTTGAAACCCATTTATTGAGAGGGATTTGGCAAGGATTTTTAACATGCAAATGTTGCTCTAGGGATTCCGGCCGTCCGACCCTAAAAGCCCTCATTCCTAGGTCGTTTTCCAAGTCTCCAACGAATCTGAAGTTGCGGACTATTATCCTTAGGTGGCCTAACACCAATTTTATTACGAATCTAATGATTTTGATTGTTTGGATGCTATATTTGAAGAATCTAGAGAAACCCTAGGATTTGGATGTTTACTTGAGGATTGTATGAGATTGTTCGTTTGATTAGTTCTCATATGATATTGTTCGTGTTTCTCACATGATTAGGCTACCATGGATGATCACATGTTTTTGCTTTGCTTGATCTCTCATATGATATGCCTTATAGCGTGTATGATTTATTGAGTCTTGTGCATTTTGGATCTAAGGGATGTAGGAAGTGCTTAACTTCCTCACTCACACACATAACTCGCATGCACTTTATTTCATGATATTGTTAGCCTTGTTTGCTATGAGAACTTAAATTGTATGTTGAGAACATGATGTTGTTTATGCTGGATGATGCATTAGTAGTTGGCATGCTATGATTCACTATTCATACCCTTGGGTTGGTCAGGAACATGAGGAGAGCGAAGGTGGTTCCGTTGGTAGGACCGCCTTGAGGCTAACCCATGGATTTGGGCGAGTGCGTGTGGGTAACAATAGTTAGACTACATGGGTTGCTTGCACCCGATGCCGTTTCGCCACGTACTTGCTTGGACTCTTGCAGTCTAGCCTACTTTCTGGCCAACCATGATTGTTAACCTTGTTTGCTCACATATGTATGGAACCTGAAACACCCTACAACCGTTGTAGCTCATCGATAATCAGATTGAAATGGGTCCACTACCTCGTGAGCCAGGCATGGTGGAATGGGACACTGTGTCCGAGCTGTCGGCCTACGCTGGGGTGCCGCGTCTCCCCGTAGTGACCGCAGGCGATCCCTTCTCTCGGCACTCCCCATGTGCTTGAAGTCGGGGATGGAAAACCCGACGGGATTAAGGACCGTGAGGTCTTGGCCTCATACGTTGGGGGGCCTTGGCCTCGCAACTAGTTTAGGGCATTTGATATGTGGGGTGTATCAGATTCCCCAACCTGCTGGATAAATGGACTTTAACTAAAAACTCGGTTAACATTATCACTACATTGCATTAGTTAGGGTGGCGACTCGGAAGTCGAGGTCGCTCTAAGGGAGTGTTGACATACGCGATCGTTAAACAAAGTCGCTTGAGGGAGAGTTGTGGCGAGGGCATGTATCATATCATCCATCATGCATATACATTAATAAGATTAGATAAGTATTTATGAATGCTGTTTTTCATTAAATTCATAGTATAATTGATGCATGTTGTAACTTAAGACTAATAGCACCCACTGAGTTGATCACTCACTCCCACTCTGGGACGGTGTTTTAAAACACCAACCAGACTCTTCAATAGTTGCAGGTGACGCCGAGTACAAGGAGCCTTGCGGCGTGAGCTTGGATGAGGAGGACGAGTTGTCCTATCTCCAGTTGATGGGTGGTTCGCCGCAGAGTTCGCAAATGGACTTGGATCGCTGAGTGTTGGACTCAGCTCATCATTCCTTTTGGATATATTTCTGTGATTTTGTTGGGCAACGCCTTGTGCGACCTGTTTATCTTAATTTGGACTTGTATAAATTTAGACTCATTCATCTCAGTAGACTAGTTGTGATTGTACTTCATGTTCCAAGCGATTCCACACTGCGCAATTAAACTTGATTAAACACAAACTAATAAAAATCGGATATAAGTGATGTCCTGGAACTCGAGAGAAGGGATCGCATGGTAGGAGTGGCTAAGATCAGGTTATAAGGGTTTCACGCAGATCATGGGGGAGACTTTTCAACGGATGGGATTACTTCAAAGTCCGAACATAATAGATGGTTTGGATTAGGTTGTGGGTCCCAGCATGAAGAATGGTTGATGGTCATAGCTCGGGTCGTGCGAGCACTCGCTGAAGAAGAAGGGAGAGAGGAGTGGGAGATGGGGTTGGTTACGGTGAGAGGAGTGACAGTTTCTCTTCTTTCTCTTTCTTTTTATTTTTTATTTTTTTAATAGTGGGCCCTATAGAGGCGACAAGGCAGATCCACTCCATCAATCAGGTTTGGCCGAGCATGTTAGGACATGGGCCCAAAAATGAGACCGATCCAAAGCTCAAGTGGGCCACACCTAGGGGTGTACACGGGTCGGGCCGAGTTGAACTGGCTTCAGCCCGTCCAGGCCCGTTCAACAGCCACACAAGGCTCGAACCCAACCGAGCCTGGTCACCGGGCCAACATCTCTAGTCCAAACCGGGCCCGGCGCGAGTTCGGGCCGAGTTCGGGCCAGTTTCGAACCTTCGAGTTCGGGCCAGTTTCGAACCTGAGTTCGGGCCAGTTTCGAACCTTACAACAAGTTCATGGGAAGGGCTTTGGCAGGTAATCCGCGTCCCATTACAAGGCCCTCGATCAACGGTTTAGATAGCCGAACTATAGACTCCACAAAAAATCTAACTAGTCAGGACATTTATATACATTTACATACATTTGACAAAACATAAAATAAAACATTTTATATAAATTAAATATAGTCATACGCGGGTCGGGTCGGGCCGGGCGGGGTCGAGTCGAGCCGGGGCGAGTCGGATTTCGGACCGAGTCGGGCCGAACTGGGAGGTATCCGAACTCGGCCTGAATTAACTTTCGGGCCTAGAAAATTGGCCCGTCCTGACCCGAACTCAGTTCCGGGTCGGGTCGAGTCGGGCTTTTTCGGGCCGGGTCGAGCGAGCTAACCGGGCTAGCCCGGTTTATGTACACCCCTAGCCACACCATAAGAAACAACGGGGTTTGGAATGCCTACCGTTGAAAAGAAAATGGGATGTTACATAATCGAGCTGAGTTGGCTTGTCAGACTCGAAGACTGAGCTGAGTTGGCCTGTCAGACTCGAAGACTGAGCAGAGCCGAGTTTGGGCTGGGGTAGCTAGTGGCCAAGCCGAGTCGAGCTCTCGACTCGGATCAACTCACCCCTACGTTTCTATGTTAAGTGAGGCTTGCAAATTTACATGTGGGCCCACTACTGACATCCAATTCGTCCATCACGTGTACCCTCTCCTATTCTACTCATATCCCAAAACTCAGGCCTAGGTCCAAGACTCATATGGGCCACGCCATGTAAAATCATTCATAAAACTTTTAAAATCACGTGTTGTGGTCCACATGAGTTTTGGAATGGCCTAAAGTTTTTGGTGTCCATTCATCCTACTCGAATACATCTTCTGAATAGATTAGATTGGAATACATAAAACACTGTGGACCCTACATACAATCTGGTAGCTAGGCTTTTAATTGTAGGCGTCCCCATCCCACTATTCCTGTGGCGTGACCCACCTGAGTCCTCAATAGACCTGATTTTTGTGCTCGCAAGGAGACAAGTGTCTGTATCAAATAATAGACGGATTGATGCCTTTGAAACATCTTGTGGGCCCCACATGTCCACTTGTAATTTAAACTAATCCTTAAAACGTCTGTTTTGGATTGTCCTAAAACGGTCAGAAGTAATGCTCGACGTAGCTGGGACCCCGGAACCAGCGAGACCCTGACCATAGGCCCACCTCAATGTATTCATTATATATCCTTGCCGTCCATCTGTTTTTTCAACTTATTATATAGCATGTTCCTAAAAATAAAGTAGGTAAAATTTTCAAATAGACTACACCACTGGAAACAATGATTATTAACCATTAAAAATCTTTTGTGGGACACAAAAGTTTTGGATCAACCTAATATTTATTTAATTTTCCTTTCATCAGCTCTATGTGACCTCACCAACAGGTTGGATGGTCAATAAACATTACGGTGAACCATAGGAAGTTTTTAATGGTAAGCCTTCAATAACCATCGTTTCCTGATTTGTGGTCCACCTGATATTGGTATCTCATTCATTTTTTGAACTATGTCCTAAAATAAGTTGGCAAAACAGATGAACGGTGTGGATATAGAATGCATAGATCGAGGTGACCTCTATGGTCAGCATCGCACTAGTTCGCAGCTCGATTATTACGTGTATTTAAAAAAAAAAAAAATCAAAAATCAAAAATCAAATGTCATTCTCCAAAAACACGTTTGGATGCTCGTTACGAGCATAAAATGGCTTTTCAATGACTAAATAAATATTTTTTTTAGGTTCCTTTGAGAGCATGGAAGGACAAAATCCACGTATGTAGTCAAACTGACAACAGTGAAAATCCTTATAATTACATAATTGCTCTTATCCTCTACAAGTACCTGTGGAATAAGATTAATCTACAACTTATTTATTTGTTCATTAACTATTAGCTATGTGAAATGATTGCGATGTCGTGTGTGCACCATCCAACCGTCCATTAAGTTAGCCGCGCCATTATGCATATCTAATAATTAGGTGGGTCGGACCATAGAAAATATTGGACAATCATCCAAAACTTTCAAATTCATGTGGTGGCCATGAGTTTGGTTGAATTAGCTTTTTATTTTTTATTTTTTACACACGTGCACACACCCCCACACACTCACACCATAGGGGGATTTCATCACCTTTGCCCTATGGGTAATGGAACCCTTGAGACCCTGCCGACATGAAAATACCATGGAATAAAATTCGATCTTATTTATAGGGATTTTATAAATATTCCATTTCAAACGTCAAAAGTTTCATAGGCACACCATAGTGGGCCCCACTGTCACTCCTCATGGATTGGACATGGATTTTGTATTGATGCTGGCCGCAGCCACCTCAGGACTAGTTGGTGCTGGAAAAGCTCCGTGGGACCCACCATGATGTATGTGTTTCACTCACCCAATCCATTCATTTTGCAAGATAAAATTAGGGCATGAGTCCAAAAATGAAGTAGATCCAAGTCTTAGGTGCAGCATATCATAGGAAATTGTAGTGATTAAACATCCACCATTAAAAACTTCTCGCGCACAAAAGTTTTGGATCAAGCTGATATTTGCCTTTTCTCCCTTTACATAGATGGGTGTGACCTAATCAATATGTTAGGTTGGAAATAAACATTACAGTAGACTTTAGGAAGTTTTTAATGGTGGGCATTCAATCACCACCGTTTCCTGTGGTGTGGTCCACTTGAGATTTGGATCTGCCTCATTTTTCACAAAAATAATGGAACGAGTAGATAAAACACATACATCATGGTGGGGCGATAGAGTTTTTCCAGCACTAGAACCTAGGTGTGGGTCCTGGTGATGTCACTACCAAATCAGAATCCTCATGGGTTGGTGAAATGATTTTAGACTTCCTCAAGCCTTTTGGCATTAAAGTTGTTACTATTTCACTCTTTACCATGAAATATAGATTGGGTTTTCAAGATTAAAAAAATAATAATAATAATTAAATAAAATCATTTCTAATCTCAACTACATCTCAGTCTACTCATGCATGCATCTGGACACAATACGATTCATGCCTGCCGGCCGTCTTTAGCTAGAAAACGACACATTGCTTATACTAAGCTTCTAATTAATCACTAACTATACTATTTGAGATATTAGTTTTCAAGTACTGAGGTTTCAAAGCCCATGACTATAATGCAGGCAATCCACATGAGGCTCGGTTTGGGTGGATACGAGGTTGGTGGATCTCTAACTGTGGGCCAATGTAATGTATATGCCTTATATCCACACCGTTCATCCATTTTGAAAGCTCATTTTTGGGATAGTAGATCCAAATATTCTTAGGTCGACTATACCATAGGAAATAGTAGTGATTAAATCCCTATCATTGAAAACTTCGTAGAGGCCACCGGATTGTTTACATGCCATCCAGCCTGTTGATAAGGTAAAAAAGACTTGGATGAAGAGACTACACAAATATCACCTTGATCCAAAACTTCCGTGACCTGCGAGGAGTTTTTAATGGTCAATCACCAATGTTTCCTGTATTATGGTCCACTCGAGATTTAGATCTGCTTCACTTTTGAGATCATGCCCTAAAATGAGTTTTCAAAATGTATAAACAGGATAGATATAAGGCAGATAAATCACAGTGGCCCCACGATCAAGGATCCCATCCACCTCGGTGGACTGGGAATTGCATCCACCGAGGACTCAACCCATACATCATATGAGGTAATCCACCTATAATGCCTTGCCCAAAAATCAAGCTGATCCACTTATCATATGCCGCAAGGTTAGAAAAAAAAGGGCCACTATAAAAACATGGCCAATATTATTTTATCCATCCATCTTTTTTATTAGCTACAATACCAGCCTAGTTTTGGGGCAAGAATATCTACATTGTAGGACCCACATGATGGGTTGTCTTATCAAGCTTGTCGGCATTTTGTTTTGTTTTGTTTTGCTTTTTTGTTTTTTCGGTACACTAGCAGATCTAGTCAAATGGGCCTAAACGGTAGGCCCCACTATGACGATAACCATTCTAAAAAATCAGGATGATTTGAGTACTATATGGGTCACACCATCATCGGTTGTTCATAGATTCCAACAGTGTGCCCCACCTGATGATCCAAACGGTGTGATTTTTGTGCCAAGAGATCTTAATGGTGGGACCTATTGGTTTCATGGTCCCGATGTCCAATATAAGTGGCATATTCACAGAGAAGATGGCATGATATCCGTTCTCTTTTAAACTTCGATGGTTGAACCTTCTAATAACGAGTAACTTTCTCAAATTGATAGCTATCGCATGAAAAGTTGAAAATAAAAATAAAAAAATTAAAAACGATTCAATCAAACTATTTCCGTCGTTTTTATAGGGGTGTACACAAACCGATTTAGCTCGGTTAGCTCGCTCGACTCGTCTTGAAAAAGCTCGATTCGACTCGGTTCAAAGTTGAGTTCGTGCCGAGTCGAGTTGATTTTTTTAGCTCGAAAAAATTTCAAACTGAGTTCTAGCTTGCCCGAGCTTGACTCGACTTAGATCGAACCCCAACTTGAATTGAACTCAGATCAAACTAGTTCAGTGACTCGGTTATTTTGATATTGATGTTGCTCACCAAGTGTTTGATGAAATGACTCAATGAAGTGTTGGCTACTGATAGAGAATGTATGTATACGAAACAAATACCATTTTTCTTTGATTTTGATGTTGTATATAAGGTATTTGATGAAATACTTGTAAACAGACACCGTTGTTTTATATATAATGAGAAATTGAAATTGCACTACATGTATTTGTAAATATGCTGCAGAGGCTTGATTTTAGTTCAAACTTGGCTCGAACTAGCCCGAGCTGCTGACTGAACCGAGCCGAGCCGGCCAGTCGAGCTCGAAGACTGAGCCGAGCCGAGTTCGGGCTAGGGTCAGCTAGTGGCCGAGCTGAGTCGAGCCTAGGATAGCTCGACTCGGTTCAACTCGGTGTACACCCCTACATTTCTATGTTAAGTGAGGCTTGCAAATTTGCATGTGGGCCTACTAATGACATCCAATTCGTCCATCACGTGTGCCCTCTCCTTTTCTATTCAGATCCCAAAGCTTAGGGCTAGGTCCAAAACTCATGTGGGCCACGCCATGTAAAATCATTCATAAAAGCTCTAAAATCAAGTGTTGTTGTCCACATGAGTTTTGGAATGGCCTAAAGTTTTTGATGTCCATTCATCCTAGTGAATACATCTTCTGAATGGATTAGATTGGAATACATAAAACACTGTGGACCCTACAGACAATCTGGAAGGTTTTTAATTGTAGGGGGTCCTCATCCCACTATTCCTGTGGCGTGACCCACCTGAGTCCTCAATAGACCTGATTTTTGTGCTCCTAAGGAGACAAGTATCTGTATCAAATAATAGACGGATTGTGGGCCTCACATGTCCACTTGTAATTTTAACTTATCCTTGAACCGTTTGTTTTGGATGGTCCTAAAACGGTCAGAAGTAACGCTCCAAATCGGATTGCGTACTGAGTTACTCGGTACGTTCTTATCGTACTGAGAAAACTTTGTCGGGCCCGTTGTAAATGCATGTAATTTATCCACGCCGTCCATCCGTTTTTTCAGATCATTTTAGTGGTTGAGACCAAAATTTAAATATATCAAAAGCTGAAGTGGCAGGAAACAGTAGAAGTATTGATTTCCACCATTGAAACATTCCTAAGGCCCATAGTGGTGTTTATTTATCATCCAACCAGTTCATAAGATCATAAAGACATGGATGAAGGGAAAAAACAAATATAAGGTTGATCTAAAACTTCTGTGGCCCCTAATAGCTTTTCAACGGTATATGTTCAATTTATACTGTTTCATGTGGTGTGTTACACTTGAGTTTTTGATATCCTTCATTTTTGGCCTGAACCCCTAAAATTATCTTGTAAAATGGATGGATGGAACGGATGAAATGTATGAATGACAGTAGGCCCCACAGGGTTTACTCAGTACGCTAAGCGTACTGAGTTTCTCAGTACGCAATCCGCTTCCTCCAAAAACACGTTCGTATGGACTGCGACGTGGCTGGGACTCCGGAACCAGCGAGACCCTGACCATAGGCCCATCTTATTGTATTCATTCTATATCCATGCCATACATCTGTTATATCCGTGCTGTCCATCTGTTTTTTCATCTTATTTTATGGCATGTTCCCAAAAATGATGCAGGTAAAATTTTTAGATAGACCACACCACACGAAACAGTAATTATTAACCATTAAAAACCTTTTGTGGGACACAAAAGTTTTGAATCAAGCTAATAATTATTTAATTTTCCTATCATCAGCTCTATGTGACCTTATCAACAGGTTGGATGGTCAATAAACATTACGGTGAACCATAGGAGGTTTTTAATGGCAAGCCTTCAATCACCATCATTTCCTGATTTGTGGTCCACCTGAAATTGGTATCTCATTCATTTTTAAAATCATGCCTAAAATAAGTTGGCAAAACAGATGAACGGTGTGGATATAGAATGCATAGATCGAGGTGGCCACTATGGTCAGCATCGCACTAGGTCGCAGCTTGATTAGTATGTGCATTAAAAAAATAATAAAAAAATAAATCAAAAGTCATTCTCCAAAAACACGTTTGGATGTGCTTTACGAGCACAAAATGGCTTTTCAATGACTAAAGAAATTTATTTTTTTAGGTTTCTTGGAGAGCATGGAAAGACAAAATCCATGTATGTAGTCAAACTAACAACAGTGAAAATCCTTATAATTACATATAATTGCTCTTATCCTCTACAAGTACCTGTGGAATAAGATTAATCTACAACTTATTTATTTGCTTATAAACTATTAGCTATGTGAGATGATTGTGTTGTGTGCGCACCATCCAAAACATTGGACAATCATCCAAAACTTTCAAATTCATGCGGTGGCCCATGAGTTTGGTTGAATTAGCTTTTAATTTTTTAATTTTTTACACCCGCACACACACCCCAACACACTCACGAACTAGTGGGATTTCACCACGTATGGGTACTGGAACCCTTGACCAGGTGCTGAAACTCCTTAGGGTCTACCACCAGAGCAGGAATAAGGACCCTTGGTTGAATTAGCTTGTTTTTTGGGCGTCCAACTTTCAGGAGGTGACCCTGCCGACATGAAAATACCATGGAATAAATTTCGATCTTATTTATTGGGATTTTATAAATATTCCATTTCAAACTTCAAAAGTTTCATAGGCACACCATAGTGGGCCCCACTGTCACTCCTCATGGATTGGACATGGATTTTGTATTGATGCCGACCGCGCCACCTCAGTACTAGTTGGTGCTGGAAAAGCTCTGTGGACCCCACCATGATGTGTGTATTTCACTCACTCAATCCATTCATCTTGCAAGATTAAATTAGGGCATGAGTCTAAAAATGAAGTAGATCCAAGTCTTAGGCGTAGCATATTATATGAAATTGTAGTGATTGAACATCCACCATTAAAAACTTCCTGGGGTAACAAAAGTTTTGGATCAAGCTGATATTTGCCTGTTCTCCCTTTACATAGATGGGTGACCTAATCAATATGTTAGGTTGCAAATAAACATTACAGTAGACTTTAGGAAGTTTTTAATGGTGGGCATTCAATCACCACCATTTCCTGTGGTGTGGTCCACTTGAGATTTGGATCCACCTCATTTTTCGCAAAAATAATGGAAGGAATGGATAAAACATATGCATCATGATGGGGCCATAGAGTTTTTCCAGCACCAGTACTTAGTTGGGTCCGGGTGATGTCACAACCAAATCAGAATTCTCATGGGTTAGTGAAATGATTTTAGACTTCCTCAAGCCTTTTGGCATTAAAGTTGTTACCATTTCACTCTTTACCATGAAATATAGATTGGGTTTTCAAGATTTAGAAAGAAAGAAAGAAAGAAAAAAAAAAAAAATCATTTCTAATCTCAACTACATCTAAGTCTACTCATGCATGCATCTGGACACAATACGACGCATGCCTGCCTGCCGCCTTTAACTAGAAAACGACACATTGCTCTTACTAAACTTGTAATCACTAGCTACTATTTGAGGTTTTAGTTTTTAAGTACTGAGGTTTCAAAGCCCGTGACTATAATACAGGCAATCCACATGAGGCTCGGTTTGGGTGGATCTCTAACTGTGGGCCATTGTAATGTATATGCCTTGTATATATCCACACCGTTCATCCATTTTGAAAGCTCATTTTTGGGATCGTAAATCCAAACCTTAGGTCGACTATACCGTAGGAAATAGTAGTGATTATATCCCCATCATTAAAAACTTCTTAGAGGCCATTGGATTGTTTATATGTCATCCAACCTGTTGATAAGGTAAAAACGACTTGGACAAAGAGCACACACAAATATCACCTTGATCCAAAACTTTTGTGATCTGTGGGGAGTTTTTAATGGTCAATCACCAATGCTTCCTGTATTATGGTTCACTTGAGATTTGGATCTGCTTCACTTTTGAGATCATGCCCTAAGGGCCTGTTTGGCCGGGTGGATTGGAAGGGATTGAATGGTATTATGGTGGATGGCATGGATTTCTAGGTAATGATGGTGTTGTCAGTGGATTGTCTTGTGATCCATGGGATTGCTATATCCCTGCATTGCTATGTTCAATTTGTTTGGCACGCCGGGCCAATCCCACTATTAAACCTTCCCATCCCTTCCAATCCCTTGAACCAAACATGTCCTAGGTAAATATGAACGGATTAGGGTGGATTGGATGGGATTTAAAGGTAATGATGGTGTTGTTAGTGGATTGTCTTAAGATCCATGGGATTGGGATCATATCACCGACTCTGTTTGACATGCCGGGCCAATCCCGGGATTTAACTTCCAATCCCTTCCAATACCATACAGTCCCTTCCAATCCAACCGGCCAAATGGGCCCTAAAATGAGTTTTCAAAATGTATAAACAGCATAGATATAAGGCAGATAAATCACAGTGGGCCCCACGATCAAGGATCCCATCTACCTCGGTGGACCGGGAATCGCATCTACTCAGGATTCAACCCATACATCATATGGGGTGATCTACCTACAATGCCTTGCCCAAAAATCAAGCTGATCCACTTATCAGATGCCACAAGGTTAGAAAAAAAAAGGGCCACTATAAAAACATGGCCAATATTATTTTTTATCAATCCATCTTTTTTATTAGCTACAAGACCGGCCTGGTTTTGGGGTTAGAATATCTACATTGTAGGACCGACATGATGGGTTGTCTTATCAAGCCTGTCCCCCTTAATGCTCTGGGCATTTTGTTTTTTTTTTGTACACTAGCAGATCTAGTCAAATGGGCCTAAACAACCCAGATAAACAAAGCTTTTATAGGTGGAATGCCCCATGATTTTCTTTTAAAAAGCCAGTTTGACCCGCTTCCGTGATCTCTTCTAATACAACGTGCTGGTAGATCTATGCTTTTATTTCAGCACTAAAAATCTTTATAAAATTAATATTTATAAATATATATATATATATATATATATATATATATATATATATATATATATATATATATATATATCATCTATGACCATGCTTTTGGTTTTTGATGGTTGGTAAGTTCACTTCAGAGTGTTTGGCTCTCTAGAATTTAAAAGGGTTTGTTTCTAACAAATAAAATTTATGACAAAGAAATTTTTATCATGTTTGGCTGTTGGGATTACAATTAATGGAGTAAAAACCTGTATTTGGATATTGAAAAAGTAACGAAATTATATATATATATATAGAGAGAGAGAGAGAGAGAGAGAGAGAGAGAGAGATCCATTTCCTTGGTATTTGTAAGTCAGCCTTCAGTTTGAAATTTAAAAATAAAAGAAAAACCTTTAAAAAAAAAAAAACACTAAAATCAAATTTCAATGAAAAATCATTTCTAAGCTAGGTACCAAATGAAGGAATTTGGTCTTACTTGCTTACTCGCCATTTCCAGATGAGTACTTTTCTAGGGAGCCAAACCACCCCATGGAAAAACTTAAAAAAACAACTTCTCAACAACTGCACTCACAATCTTTTTCTTAAGAAAATATGGTATTATCAAATTAATGAAGGTTAATTACCCCATTTCTCTATTTCCTTTATTTATAGAAAAATAAAGCATATGATAGTCCTAGGGACCACCAAAATATAGTAAACTAACATATGAAAAAAGTACCCATGGTATTGCACTTAATTATCAGTGGGCGCCCGTGAGAGTATACGGGTCCCAAAAGACAATAAACACATAGGATTGGCATAAATTACGTATATTTGGAAAAAAACATATATGTAGTCAATTTCTAAAAATTAACATATGATTATATAATATCTCATGTCAGGTTCTTGCTCTTGTCACAGTCGTAAACTTACAAGACCATGCAACGAAAAGCCATAAGGGGGTATGTGATCTATTTGTGAAATTATTATAGTTCCATCAAATCAATGGCATGGATAAGTCAAACATTGTCCCTAAAATTCAGATCTTTTGCTTGGCATAACCAGAAAACTCCTATTTGTTATAATTTAATTAAGTCACGTCATCATATACTGCATTGAATGCAATGGAGCTGACGATGTCAATTATAACATGGATCAATCACAATACCATAAAATATAATTTAAAAAAATTTTTTTTTTTTGTTCGTGGCAAGCAGATGATCCAGGTTCAGGCTGGATAAACAGTCGAGCCCCATCAACTCAAATGTTGGGCCCTCTCTTCAGCCAAAGGCAACAAGAGATACTAATCAATGGTTAAAATCCAAGTGGACGAAAAGCCGATTCCATGTATGGTTAAAACTTTCACAACAGTGTGATCGTTGGAAGTGGACCATCCATTACATGAGTGGTCCACACCCTCTTAATGGTACTCTAACACGGGGTGGTGATGAGCCATCGAAACATCGCTATCAGTCTTTTAAAATTTCCTTTTCTTGTTTTGAATTGGAGAAATTTATCACCGTAGATGCCACCTTTTATCCAACGTCTTTTATGAAGAATTCGAAACTTAACTTACCAATTTAGACCTTTCTTGTCCGGACAACAATTTAAGGACAAAAATAATCATGCTTTTCAAAGTAGATATATGATTACAGATGATAACCGTAGCTATAGGTGCCATAAGGCCTTTCCCCCTAAAATCAAACCCGAATTGAGGTGGGTTCGTTGAACTGGCGGCCCCCCGCCACTTGTTGGCCTATCCGCTGTGGTCACGCTGATTTGGCAGCCCCTATCGCTACGGATTATAACTGTAGCCATAGGTGCGATAAGCCGGTTTGGCGACCTCTCCCCCCACTTTTGTTTGGGCGTTGAGACCAAAATTGAAGTATATTCACACCTAGACTGGACCATACCACATGAAACAATGGAAGTATTGATTTCTACCATTGAAACCTTTCTAAGGCACGCGGTGATGTTTATTTTTCATCCAACCTATTCATAAGATCAAACAGAAATGGATGAAGGAAAAAAAAATAAATATCAGCTTGATCTAAAACTTACGTGGGCCCCGAGAACTTTTCAACGGTAGAAGTTTAATTCACACTATTTATGTTGGTGTGGTCCACTTAAACTTTTTATAAGCTTAATTTTTGGGTTAAAGCCATAAAATTATCTGGTAAAATGGATAAATGGATTGAATAAAATGCATGAATGAAGGTGGGGCCCACGGAGTTTACTCAGTATGCTTGGGGTACTAAGTTACTCAGTACGCAATCAGTTTCCTGACACTCCTTGAACTTTGAGTTGTACGAATGGTTCAAAAGAGATCAAAGTTACATGGCCCCACAGTTATGTATTTATTATATCCACAACGTTCATCCATATATCGAGATCATTTCAGAGCATTATAAAAAAATTAAAAAAAAAAAAATCGTATCCAAAGATTAGCTGGACATCAGCTGGACCATGTCACAAATAGCAGCGAGGAAATTGATTTTCACCATTAAAAATTTCATAGGTTCCACCATAACGTTTATTTACCATCCAATCTATTCATAAGGTCACAAAGACCTGAATGAAGAGGAAAAACAAATTTCACATTGATCCAAAACTTCTCTGACCCCTAAATATTGGGCGAGGCAAACTAGAAATTGAGCGGAGCAAACTAAATATTGAGCAGGGCAAACTAAATATTAAGCGGGTGTTGAGGGTCAAATATTGCATATTAGACCTCAATTATTACCTGATTTTAAGTACATGATAATGTTTAACGTCCTATTTTAATTGTGTTTATGTTGCAAGGTAGATTTAGGAGCCTAGACTGAAAAATGGTAATAAAAGTATGGATTTAACGCTCATCAATCACCAAGGTAAGGGACGGACCCAGGGGACCAAGATCAAAGAATTTGCATGCCAAAGATCCGAGAAAACCATGTGATCAACTATAAATAGGCCTGAAAATCGTCAAGATTACAAGATCACATGGTTCCCACCATCCGTTCGGCTCAAAACTTTATATATGGCCTGAGAACCATAAATTAACCGTACACATCAAAATTCAGTCATTGGATCTTTGTGAAAGTGGATCAACGGACAGATCAACCACTAAATCACTGATTTGGGGCCCACTTGATATAAGGATATGCTTCAATTTTGGCCTCAACCCTTAAAACTGATGGAAAACACCAGTGGACAGTGTGGATTCGTTTGAAAATACCAAGATAGATCCCATGTACAACGCACGTACACCTTTCAAGCGCACCAGCTGTGCACCAAATCAAGAGTCGGGTCAAACTTACTTTGACCCGACAAGAATTTCAAAATTAGAAAGAAGTTCCCTCCCGTGTTCGCAGGGAGGTCGGATAGCTGTCCGTTGGAACTTCTGTGGGTCTGAATCACTACATATACGAACGATCTAAACTGTCCAGAGATTCCAGAAGAAAAATCCGTTGGGACCCATGCAATCTCCATCATCGATTATAACTCAAAGGCCGCTCCAAGAAGACCAAGAAAGTACTACGGAAGAAATTTAAACGGATAACCTCTGTTTAGAAGGGCGACGGCCCACTTCGATGACCAGATGAATGATCAACATCGTTCATCATAATCAGGGGGAAAAATCCACCAAACCCTGGTCCTTTTATGACACAAGACAAAACGATCTTCGGATTTCTGTCCGCAAGACTGGGAAAGAAGCAACGATGCAAAACCCTTCGTAATGTTCATAACCCTCTCAGATGAATGTGGATAGGTTAGATTCTGTTATTTGCTTTGTCTCATAGGCATGGCTTTGTGATGGAATCAAATCTAATTCTTATACCTCTAATCCATTGATGATTAGATCAAGGAAGTTCAGATTTGATTTTTAAAGTTATATTAAGCATAGATCTTTCTGATTTCTACAAGTAGATCCTTGGCACCCTAGTTTTCCACCTTTAAATTTCACAAGTCTTAGTTTAATATTTCATCATTACTCTCTTAAAAACCTCTTATTTAGATTTCATCTTCACCTAATTCTAGTTCGAGTTACTTTTAGATTATGTACAAGGTTCAGTCCTTGTGGATTCGACCTCGGTCTTACCGAGATTATTACTACATCACAACCCTATACTTGGGGTGTGAACAGCGGAGCAAACTAGAAATTGAGCGGGGCAAATTAGAAATTGAGCGGGACAAACCCCCCTCAATTTCTAATTTGCCCCGCTCAATTTTCTGTTTGTCTCGCTCAATTTCTAGTTCGCCTCGCTCAATTTTCAGTTTACCCTGCTCAATTTTCAATTTGCCCAGCTCAATTTCTAGTTTACCTCGCTCAATTTTCGATTTGCCCCGCTCAATTTCCAGTTTGCCCCACTCAATTTCTAGTTTGCCCCACTCAATTTTCGATTTGCCTCGCTCAATTTCTAGTTTGCCCCGCTTAAATTTCAGTTTGCCCTGCTCAATTTCTAGTTTACCCCGCTCAATTTTTGATTTGCTCCGCTCAATTTCTAGTTTGTCCCGCTCAATTTTCAGTTTATCCCGCTCAATTTCTAGTTTGCCCTGCTCAATTTTCGGTTTGCCCCGCTCAATTTCTAGTTTCCCATGCTCAATTTTCGGTTTGCCCCGCTTAATTTCTAGTTTGCCCGCTCAATTTTTGACTTGCTCCACTCAATTTTCAGTTTGCCCCGCTCAATTTTCGGTATGCCCCGCCCAATTTCTAGTTTGCCCCTCTCAATTTTTAGTTTGTCATGCTCAGTTTCTAGTTTGCCCCTCTCAATTTCTAATTTGCCCCACTCAATATTCAGTTTGTCCCGCTCAATTTCTAGTTTACCTTGCTCAATTTCTAGTTTACCCCACTGAAATTCCAGTTTGCCCCGCACAATTTCCAGTTTGCCCTGCACAATTTCTAGTTTGCCTTGCTGGATTGGCTGGTGCAAGTTTTGTAAGTCTTATCATGAGGTATGTGTTATATCCAAATCGTCCATTCATTTGGTGAGCTCGTATTAAGGCTTGAGACTAAAAATAAGACAGATCTAACTATCAAGTGGACCACACCGTAAAGAGCAGTAGGGGAGTGAATGTCTACCATTGAAACCCTTTTAGGGTCAGAGAAGTTTTGGATCAATATGAAATTTGTTTTTCCTCTTCACTCAAGTCTTTGTGACCTTATGAATGGATTGGATGGTAAATAAACGTTATGGTGGACCCTAAAATAAACAGTACAGTGGACTTTAAGAGTATTTTAATGGTGGATATCCAATCACTATTGTCTTAGTATGGTGTGGTCCACCCGAGATTTATATTCTTATCATTTTTTGTATCAAGCCCTAAAATGATCTGTCAAAATGAATGAACAGAATGGATGAAGCAAATACATCATAGTGGGGTCCACAGAGCACCGACCATCAACTACGGGGCTGGTGGCAGGGGAGTAACCAATCCGTTCCCCGGACAGGGATTAGGTACTGACAGGTTGAGTAGAGAGTCAGCTACTGCAGTGACGTCACCAAGTTCTGTGGGCCCCACTATGATGTATGTGTTATATCCACAATGTTCATTCATTTTTAGATATCATTTTAGGGTATGATCCAAAGAATGAGGCAACTAAAAATCTGTAGGGGACCCACCAAAGAAAACAGTGGGGAGAGTGATTCCCACTGTTGAAACTATCCTAAGGCCCGTCATAATGTTTATTTGAAATCCAACCTGTTCAATAATTAGAAAAGAAATGAAATAAGGGAAAACACAAATATCAGCTTGATCTAAAACTTTGTTGCTATTAAAAGTTTTTAATGGTGGGCGTCACTGTTCCACTGTTTTCTGTGTTGGTCCACTGGAGATTTAGATTTAACTCGTTCTTTGGATATTGCCCTAAAATGATCTCTCCAAATGGACGAAAGAAAGGGATACAAAAGATACCTCATGGTGAGGCCCACGAGCGTCAGCGCTCGCCTCTGCACACCGGCCAATCTGCTTCCCAAAGGAAGGCAAGGGGTATTTTTGTCCTCAAATGTTCGTCCGTACGTTCTACGTCTAAGTTGGTAAGTTAAGTTTCGTATGTTTCATAAAAATACGCTGGATAAAAGGTGGCGTCTACAGTGGTAAATTTCTCTTTCAATTGAGTTGGATGATCTGTGACCCAAAAGGGGGAGGAAAGCACATTCTCACTTTCTTAAGAGGTTCACGGGTTACACGTGCCTTTCCTAATTTCATGTCACATGTGCCCATGTGCTACACGTGTTGGAGATCCAAACCATCTAACGGGGCTAAACCATTTTTCACCGTCAATTTATTTCATAAACTGCTCAACTGACCAGTGGATTGGTTCAATTGGACAGTTCAATTGATTGATCTGAACCGTCCATTAAGTTTGCAGTACATGATTCCTTGGGCTACATGCAAAAATCACACTGATCAGACGATCCAAACCATCTATGATTTGGTCTTATTTTCTATTGCTGGCGGATGGTTGCAGTTTCTTAATAAACAATCCATGATGTCCATAATAAGTAGAAAGATCAAATAATGGCTTAACCTACTATTTCTCCAAATGATCTTGACCGTTCATATTTAAGGAGGTTAATGTTTTTGGATTAGGTTGGTGCTTTCATGGTAGCCCAAATGTGGGTTGGACGACCTAACAAACAGTCTAGATCATGGGATTGGACTGTACAAGTGTCCCAATGCAACTAGAGCACTATAACTGATAGTGCTCTGACAGCACCAGAGCATTTCTAAAAAAGGAATTTTGGCGATCTGGTGGGCCTAATCTTCAGGTTTATTACAGTTGAATGTAGCTGTTAGCTTCACAGTCCCTTTTCTTGCCTCGAATTGGACGGTCAAGATTGTTCATTGGATATGTTTTTTTTTTTTTTTTTTTGAATGATCCATTTATAGTGATGATCGCCAGATGAATTGTCTGGATCACTGAAAAGTGGGCCCCACCTTTTGCGTGTATGGGTGGAAGAATGATAATACCTGATTCTAGAAAGGTTGTGTGGATGACTACTGAAATGTCAAAAGACTTTCTCTGGATGCGTAAGCATATTGCGTGGGAAGCGGATTTGCTAGTGTACCGCACACCACCGACCTGGCTGATGTATTGACGTCATCCAGTTATGTGATATTATATCCAAAACGTTCCGTCCATTTGGAGAGCTAGCCATAAGGCTTTAGCCTCAAAATAAGACAGACCCAAAGATCTAAGTAGGCCCCACTGTAAAAAGCAGTGGGATATTGAACCTCTGTGATTGAAACCTTTGTAGGGCTCATAGAAATTTTGGATCAATATGATATTTGTTTTTCCTCTTAATACAGGTTTGTGTAACATCATGAGCAGATTAAATAGAAATTAAAAATTATAGTAAGCCCTATGAATGTTTTAACAGTGAGAAGTATTGCATCCAATGTTGTATCCAATGAAATTTGTAGCGCTGTCCACTTGAGCTTTAGATATTACTCATTTTTTTCGCGCCAAATGGATAAATAGTACAGCATAAATACATTGTTGTGGGGCACGTAACATTGATTTTCTTTGAACTAGTCATGCAAAGGAGAGCTCAAGAAGCGTCAACTCACTTCTTTGGAAGACACGTACCCACACCAGCCCATTGCTGGCGTGTGGTACACCAGCCGCTCCGCTTTCCTATTGCGTGGGGAACGGATCAGGTGTTACCAGCGCCGCAGCGAGTGCTTCCCCTTAGGGTAGAGCAAGTTAGCTCAAAAACAGTTTGGTTTACTAAAATTCTGCCTGGATTAGTTCGAATAAAGGTTCAAGCCAAATCAAGTGTCGGAGTCAAGCTTATTGGCTTGGCTTGGCTTGAAACTTGACTTAATTTAACACGGATTAATTTGACTTGTAAATTATATACACGCTATGTCTTATGGTGTGATCCAGTGAGCTTTGGATATAATTTAATTTTGAAATCATGTCCTAAAATGATATTTAAAAATGGATGGACAGTGATGATAATACATTATATGATCACATGAATAATACATAATATATATACATAAATGTACATTTTTTTTGTTGTTTATTCCAACTTGGTTCTGTTTATATCTTGGCTTGAATCAAACCAAACCAAGCTCAAACTCGGATTATCAAAACGAAACCAAGATCAAATTGTAAGGATAGGCTCAAGTTGATTTATATAAAACTAAAGAAGGAGGTGTCACATAAATATGTCAAATCAAACTTAGGTCAAACTCAATTGGGCTCGGCTTATGCATAGCTCTAACCGTGAAGCCCATATTGATGCATATGTTGTATATCAACATGGTTTGCCAGCTTTTTCATATTTAACTTAGGATATTAAACCAAAAATAAATTAGAAAAAAAAAAAAAAAAATCTCTATTAAACCAAACTGCAGGGAACAATAGTTATTGGCTATTATAAACTTCTTCTAAGTCATAAAAGTTTTAGCTCAAGCTAATATATGTATTTTCCCTTCATTTAAATAGGCGTGACTTATCATCATGTTAGATGGCAAATAAGCATTATGTAGGTCTATAAAGTTTTAATTATATGCGTTCGATGACAATTATTTCCTATGGTGTAGTTCACGTGAGATTTGGATCTACTTCATTTTAAGATTTGTGGCGTAAATTAAGTTAGAAAAACTGATGAACAACATAAATATACAACACATACATCAATGTGGGTCACACAATCAGAAAGACATACTATAGTGTTACTCGGTAACACTTAATTATCTGCTCGGGATTTCATGGTGACCCAGGCACTAAAGATGTCCCTCATGACTAGATTTTGTTGGGGCATGCCTTGACTAAAGCACCCCATCCATCCATTTTTCCAAGTTACTTTAGAGTATGATCCCAAAAATGAAGCATGTCTCGTCACATAAATGGTGGGGATAATGATGTTCAGTGTCTAAACCTTCTTTGGTCGGCTAAGATGTTTATTTATTATTCAATTTGGTCGTAAGGTCATACAAACATAGATGAAGGTTAAATACATATATCAGCTTGATCTAAAATGTAACCCTTAAAAAGTTTTCAATGGTGGGCATTCAATCCTCATTGTTTCTTGTGGTACGGTCTACTTGAGCTCTGGAAATTTCTTAAATCTGAGTTAATAACATGAAGGCAAAAAAGATTAATGGGCACAATACAAGATATCCATGGTTTTGGGGTCACACGCATTCGGCATCGGCCCCTCACTATGGGGTCCACATGTAGAAATGGTTTCCCGATCAGAACATCCGTCTTTCAAAACTACGGTTGCGTTACTGTCAGGAGTCGGACAAAAAAAAACTCTCTTGGAGAGTTCACATTCAACTGTAAGCACTGATGGTAAGTCTTCACCGTCCATTATTGCAACCAGATGATGGATGGTTCTGATTACCGTACCATCGCTTTTAAATCCTCTGAAAAGATAAAAAGCACCGACGTCTTTCTCATCGCTTTCCCAAACGCGACACGATCTTGAATGGATAGAACCGTGCTGTCTGACCTCTGCAAAATCCTGCCAGGGACGTGGATTGCATCATATCCAGCCTGGAGTCTGTCCCGGCAGGATTTCCCCGGGGTCCCGTGATGTATGTGTCAGATTCGAAATTTAGGTCCGTGTGACATTATGAATAAGGTGGATGTCAAATAAACATCAAGGTGGGCCTCATGAGGTTTTCAACGGTGGAAGTTCAATCTGAACTGTAGCGTGCTTCATTTAAGTCTTTGATCTGTCTTCTTTTTGGCCTCATGCCTTAAAATGTTCTTTCAAATTAAATGGACGGTGTGGATAATATAAATATATATTAAGGTGGGCCCAAAGAAACCTACCAGGAATGTGGGTAGCTTGTTAGGTACCGACGGGGTAGTGCCGAATCCGCGTCCGTCAAGGGGGGCGGGATTGAAACCGCGTCCGGCATGCCTGGAAAGTGGAAGCTGTCATTCGGGCCGCGTCCTATGAAAAACCGAAATCGCGAGGCTGAGAAGCACCGACTTGGTGAGGTGACTGCGGGGCCCGCTTTGATATATGTGTTGTATATCCACTCTTCTCATCAGTGTTTTTTTTTTTTTTTTCCAAATCATTCGTTGCTAGGGTTGCACATCGGATGGTATAACCGTGGAACCAAACCGACTAAACGATCCGCTTCTAGAGTGCACTGTTCCGGCTCTGGTTTTGGAGTCAAAGAATCGGTTATATTGGTTTGGTTCTCGATTTGATGGTATATAGAACCGAATCAAACCATGTATTGAACCGTAGATCTGAACTGCAGAACCGAATTGAACCAGGAATACTTTTATTGTTTCTATATTTTGACTCGTGATTTATGATTTATAGTGCACTATTTGAGTATTTTTATAAATGTATTTTTGCATACCTTATACAACATCTAAATCATTTATTAAATGGATCACAACACGAATGTACATGGGCAATATTATAAAATAAAATATATAATTGGGTTGGGTTATAAAAAGCCTAAAACTGTGGAATCAATCCGAATCCAAACCGGTTTTAATGGTCTGGTTTTGGGGTGTTAACAGTCCGGTTCTAGTTTCGAATATCCAAGAACCATTAGGAACGGTTGGTTCCAATTTCACCCGAGAACAAGACCGAACCAACCCGTTTGCACCCCTTTTTAGGACGGAGGAATAAAATTAATCCACACGATAGGAACAGTGGTGATTGAATGCCTTCCATTAAAAACTTCTTGTGGTCTGAAGAAGTTTTGGATGAATCATACTTCTGTTCTCTCATAATCCAAATTTGTGTGACCTAATTAAAGGTTGGATGGAAAATAAATATTACGGTGGACCCTGAGAAGTTCTCAATGGTGGGCAATCAATTATTACTAATGTTTCCTATGATGTGGTCGAGCTGAGTTTTGGATCTGCCTCATTTTTGTGCTGATATGGAAAACTCGATGTACGGCGTAAATATACAACACATATATCAAGGTGGGCCTAACGTTGGCCTCACCGAATCCGCGTTCATCGAAACCCCACGTTTAAGTTCACAAGGGAATGATCATATACATTTGGACGCACCGTTATTGGTATGTAATCGAGCTGTTCAGGGCCCACCCATGATTTTTACGTGCAATCCAAACCGTGCATCTGGTCATCCTCTTAATTTTCACCATACATCTCAAAAACGATCATCATATGCAACTCAGGTGACTAGTTTTGATCACGTGTATACAATATGGTAGGACTCCATCCATTTGGAAGTTTCTACGGTGGGCATCTCCGATGCCCGCAATTATTTTCTTTTGTTGGGCCACTTGAGTTACTGATGTCATAGCAAAAAGCCTAGCATGGGGGCACATCTAATGAATGGGTTTGAATTCAAAATTTAATTAAAAAAATAATTTTTAATAAACTCAAATTTTAAAAGGTTTCCTAATAAAATTTCTTAACAAATTCAAAAATTAAAAGATTTCCTAATAAGGGTTATTAATAAATTTTAAATTTTAAAGATTTTTTAATAACTTAAATTCAAATTTAATTTAAAATTAAAATATATTTCTAATAAATTCAAAATCTAAAAGATTTTATAATAATTTTAATTTAAAATTTAAAAGATTTCTAATACTTTGTAATGAAATCAGCCTCTAAATGCAGGTGCCAAAGTGGACCATCTTGATAGGAAGCAGAAAATAGTGGGGCCCACCGGGTGACAATTGTAACCTACCTAATTAATGATGTAACAAAAGGTTGTTCGACTAACCTCTAAAAAATCATGCTTAATTGCTTACGCTTAAATGGGCCCCACATCACAGACCTTTGACGGTGGAGGTTTATTTTCCTATATTAAAATCACGCATGGTATATGCACCTTTTATTTATGCCAATATACAATAAGTAGGTACCACTAGCTTTGCTGTTCGTCAGATCTAAAAATAAAGAAAATTAACGTCTCCACATTCATGAGTGGTCTTTCTTTCGTTTTGAACCTTTTAAATGATATGTGGGACAGCTCAATCATCCATCTATCAAATTATCTGAGCCCTCCATCATTTTGTTATAACCATTCATTTTTTGAAGTCATGGTATCAGATGGTTAGCTTATGGTGGTAGTGGGCTGTTGTGGAGTCTATACAATATTTGCATGACATCCTATCCATTCATCAGATGCATAACCTTGTGTTACCTTTGGGACCAAAAAATCGGCCTAATACGTGAATTTGGTGGGCCACAGATGAGTGAAACAGCTGGGAGGAGAGGGTATGTCGACCCTTGATTTGCACCAAGACCCACCTGAGTTGTAAAACTACCTAATTTTTTCCAGACCATTTTCTGAGGTCAGATGAAGTGTTTAGATTGCCTCAATTCCATGTATAAAATGGACACCAATTGCCTATTATATGCTACTGATGGTGCCATGTGGGCCCCAAAATGAAGTATATGTTTTATCCACGCCGTCCATTCATTTTGGATCATTATTTTAGAGCATGAACACAAAAATAATGCAGATCCAAATCTCATGTGGACCACACTAAAAGAAAAACGGTGGTGATTGAACACCTACATTAAAACTTCCTAGGGCCCACTCTAATGTTTATTTCTCATCCAACCGGTTGACTAGGTCACACAGACCTGGATTTGGTCCACCTGAGTATTTTAGAACATGTTGATCAAGTTAGGACCGTTGAGTTGGTCAATCTTTCATGCCGTACATGGTATGAATTCATAAGACGATTTGACCTATAGATAAGGTCACATATACCTGTGTGAAGAAAAAATGCAGATATCATCAGAACTTTTGTAGCCTATCAGAAGTTTTTAATGGCAGGCATTCAATTACCACTGTTTCCCCTGCTGTTGTCCACATTATATTTGGATCATCTTCATTTTTGGGCCCATGCCCTAAAATGAGCCATCAAAACCTATGGATGGCTTGGATATACAGAACATACATCAAGGTGGCCCCCACAGTCACAGCCTCACCATAGTCGGTGTTTTCCGGCCTCACCGAATCCACGCTCCTTTTTTTCCCAGGGTTTCATCCTACACCTACAGATGGGTCCCATCACTGATGCTTGAGAAGTTAGGCGGTCCACATCTTGCGGTGACCATGTGAGTCCCTAGTCAATAAACACGTGCACTCCTTTGATTTTAGACGGTCAGGATGTTTCCGTACTGATCTCTGGATAGAATATGCCTCCGACCAGTTACGTCATGTCCTACGTAGGATGATCTGCCTGAGGAGCTCAAAACCTTACTCGGATTCTCATTCTGAGATATGGAGCCTCTATTCTGGTAATCCAGACCATCTATCTTCTAAATCATTACCAGAATCTGAAAATCGATGGATCGTAAAATCCTAACCACAAATACTGATATTTCTTTCAGTTGAAGATGGACCATGGATTTTTAATTTCATTAACTACTTTTAAGAAGTCGTCCTTTCTAGATGGGATGAAACTGATCAATGGACTGGATTACCGAACCATGGGCCCACTTCTCAGAACTAAAAGCGCGAGTATACTGTGGAAAGACTCGGGTCGAGGACAGTACGGCAACACGAGTATGGGATATCCTTGGAATATCTTGCTTCTCGTACAGCTGTGAGGTAGTTGGCTAATTGAAAACACGACGCTACAACGTGCGTCTTGCACAAAATTCGGGCAACCCCATTCACGGACATACGTGCATACAGATCCAGACCGCTGGTTTATGATAATTGTAACTAGTCTAATTAGAAGGTTACCTCCATCCACAATCGATCTCACATTTTGACGGTCCAGATTGATTTTCATGTATATTATGTCCTTTGATAAGATGAAAGAAGTGGTGGCCACTCATAGTCTTACATTGCAGCATGAACGTCAATCCAGGCCGTCCATCTGGGATCTATTTCGGATAGAATATAGATTCAATTTTGGACTGATTAGATGGTACAAGAATAAAATCCTTGCCACTGAATGGATGGCTACAAATATGTACGGTCCCACAATCTGAACGCTATGGATTGACTTCCATGTATGCGAGTCTATAACCCGTGTAAAACGCACACGGTACTCTATTTCTTTCTAAAATTAAGGACTTGCTTCACGTGGTAGAATCGCACCCATCCATCGTAAATTTTAAATGTATTTAATTAAATCTAAACTGTCCAAATATCATTTACAATGTATATGGATTGTATTTCCAAAGATCAGATTGATAAGACTTCGTTCACACTCTAGTCGACGTTGATTAATAGGATTTATAATTTTAATTTTTTTCCATATTTACGGTTTCTGATTATACGAATGTAAAACATCTGTAATGTGGAAGATGATTTGGACGGTTTAGATTTAGTTTAACATGTTCCAATATATCAATTTCAGCGTGCATGCTTATCGATAATCACGCACTGGCAGAGTATCACACCCCACACGGGAAGATTCCTTGTGCCTTCCGGAAATTACTAAAATAATTAATAAAATAATAAAAAAACCATTTTTTCATCTATAAATTTCTCATTTTCAGACCGTAGAAACCTTCCTTTCATTTGCTTTGTTTCTATCTCCATTTGCTTTTTCTTTGTGCTTATCCTCTCTGAGGTTCTGCTTCTCCTTCTTTTGGGATTCTTCAATTTCTTCGTTCTTTTGGGGTTTGATTTGAGGGTTTCTGGGGGTTTTGCTTTGATTTCTTGGGTAGAATCCTTGTTTGGGGGAAACCCAGTTCCGAAAATTCTGTATTTTTGTTGAATCCGGTGTTTCATTTCCATTTCTTGGTGGGTTTTCCTGTTTGGAGAAAAATCAAGCTTCAGAATCTCTTCTCGTGGGAGATTTTTGAGGTTTCTCTTTGATTTCTTGGACTGATCTCTTGTTTCAAGAGAACCCAGTTCTAAAATCTTGTCTTTTTGGAGGATCTGGTGTTTGTTTTTGTGTTCTTGTTTATATTTCTGTAATTGGTGAAAAACCCAGTTCCGGAATCTGGTTTTTACGGTAGATTTGAGGATATATTGCTTGTTTCAAGAATACCCAGTTCCAAAAATCGTGTCTTTTGGGCGAATCTGACGCTTCTTTGATTTCTCTGACCGATTTTTCTGTCTTTGTTGGGTGATCTGTTGATTTTAATCAGTGATTCTGCTTATGATTTCAATGGTTTTAGATCTAATTCAGAGGAAAATCTTATTATAGCCTTTATGAACTACACGACCCTTCGACGTCGGATCCGTCTTCTCCAATCGTTCTCTGTCGTATTTCTCTACTGGTTCTACGTTTTCTCATGAAGTGATCATCTCTAATTGATCCGGTTCGTTCCTTATAACACCATTCGTTGATTAATCGAAGCCCACAATCACTTGATTTTTCAGCGATCAATCGGACCCTACAATTGATTGATCTTTCATCGATTAATCGGATCCGACAATTGCTTGATCTTTCATCACAAAAAAGAAAGGAAAAAATTGAAAAAAATGTCTTCCCACCAAACATCCGGGTCCGATGAAGATCCTCAACACATTGTGGTGGATCAGAGGAAACAGAGAAGGATGATTTCTAACAGGGAATCTGCGCGGAGGTCGCGGATGAGGAAACAGAAGCACTTGGATGATCTGCTAACCCAGGTGACCCAGCTGAAAACTGAGAACAATCAGATCTCGAAGCGGGTTGATTTTGCGATGCAGCATTTTCTGAATTTGGATTCGGAGAACACGATCTTGAGGACGCAGGTGATGGAGTTGACTGATAGATTGCAGTCTTTGAACTCTGTTCTTCATTTCATGGAGGAGGTCAGTGGCCTGTCAATGGATATTCCTGAAATTCCAGACCCGCTGTTGCGACCATGGCAGCTTCCTTGCCCTTCTCAGCCCATCATGGCATCTGCGGAAATGTTTCAGTGTTGAATCATCTGTATTGGAGAACCCAAATTGCGTCTTTAAAATTTCAGTTAGATATGTTTGTGTTTTTGTTTTCCCCTTATATGTTACTGTTTAGTGTTTGAATTTGATCTGTTTATGTTGGTTTTTGTTATCATTGTAATCTATCTAATGTTTTAGTGTTTTTGGTTCTACCAAATGGTGAAAAATGGGGAATTTTAGTGTTTGGTTCTATCAAATGGTGAAAAATGGGGAATTTGATTGTAGCCTGGCTGAGTTTTCTATGGAAATTTACTTTGTGATTGTTACAATTGTGATGAAAGGTTAGCATGTTTCGGTAAATATGTGGTGTGGTGAATGTTGGCCTCAAATTGATGTGATTCAATCAGTGTTTTCTGATTATCGTCATTGATAGTTGTCATTCTATCAATGTTACTGTTTGGTGTTTGAATTTGATATATCGATGTGGGTTTTTGTTACAATTGTAATCTATCTAATGTTTTAGTGTTGGGTTCTACCAAATGGTGAAAAATGGGGAATTTGATTGTAGCCTGGCTGAGTTTTCTATGGAAATTTACTTTGCGATTGTTACAATTGTGATGAACGGTTAGCATGCAGCGGTAAATATGTAGTTTGGTGTATGTTGGCCTGATATTGATGTGATTCAAGCAATGTTTTCTGATTATTGTCATTGTTCATTTGTCATTCTATCAATGTTAATGTTCCCTGTTTGAATTTGATATCTTGATGTGGGTTTTTGTTATAATTGTAATGTATCTAATGTTTTAGTGTTTGGTTCTACCAAATGGTGAACAATGGGGAATTTGATTGTAGCCTGGCTGAGTTTTCTATGGAAATTTACGTTGTGATTGTTACAATTGTGATGAACAGTTAGCACGCCTAGGTAAATATGAGGTATGATGTATGTTGGCTCGAAATTGATGTGATTCAGTCAATGTTTCGGATTATCATCATTCTATCAATGTAACTGTTTGGTGTTTGATTTTGATATCTTGATGTGGGTTTTTGTTACAATTGTAATCTATCTAATGTTTCAGTGTTTGGTTCTACCAAATGGGGAAGTTGATTGTAGCCTGGCTGAATTTTCTATGAAAATTTACAATTATGATGAATGTTTACCATGCTTGGGTAAATATGTATTATGGAATGTATATTGGCCTGAAATTGATGTGATTCAATCAATGTTTTCTGATCATCGTCATTATCATTGTGACCTTGCCTCAACTATTTTCATGAATTGCTTAGCAAAAGGTCAACAACGGAGACTAGGACCATCATTTCTTTACATTACTGCAATGATTCGGAGACTAGGACCGTCATTTCTTTACATTACTGCAATGATTCTGAGACTAGGAGATGTTACTAAATTGATATTTGTTCATGGGTATGCTAACAATCAAATGGCTATAATCGATGTAGTTGCATGATTTTTAGTAGATGGTAGTGTATGCACATGATGCAAATTTCCATTAAAAAAAAATATATATTTCTGATTCAAAATCAATCTAGTTTTTGTTGTTGGAGATGTTGTAGAGGCCTATTATCATGATTAATGTAACATGTACTAGGTGGAATTTTTTGCAATTTCACATTTTTAGCAATTTGCAGATTGGTATCATGTATTACAATTCAGGGAAATGGGCCGTCTTTTGATGATTTGGTTGAACTACAGAGGGAAAATGAAATAAATGCAGGTTGTTTTGTCTAAAAAATGAGGGGATGGATTGGTTTCATGAGCCTCTATATTAGACTGCTTTTAGTGTTTGCAATAAATCAATTAAGGCCTTTGTATAGTCCTGTGTTGTGATTAGATTTCTGTGGATTTTTATTTTTATTATTTTTTTTTTTTTAAATTTTTTGCACAGATTGGTTTATATGGGTCGATCAATGAATTTGAATTTAGGTAAATGGGCAAAATCTCTTGAAGATTAGGTTGAAATCCATAGATCGAAGAATCAGTTCATTTTCTTGTCTAACATGAGTCGATGGATTAGGGAAATGATACAATAGATAGACCTATTCCACCAAATCGCGACGGACATGCCCGTCGTTGATTGTTGGGTTGCCTTGTTAGTGATAATTAGCATGGACATTGGTATATAATCAGGGCGAGTTCTGCAATGAATTTTGTACTTGTGGGCCCGTTATTGTTTTATCAAAGCCATTGATCTGATGCTTCCATCATGGATGGACCATTCCCAGAAATCTACTTAATTGAACTTATGTCTCCCTTGTTGCTATGCAAGAAAAGACCAAAGATTTGGTGTCTAGCTTCTACTAATTTGGCTGATTTTTTGGCCATGGTCCAACCATGGTCGGGCCATCAATTCAACGGCCTGGATTAAACAGCCATGGCCCGTCATGTACAAACTAGGTGTCCAGTCATATAAAAGCGACGTGTCCTGAAAAGCTACGCATTGAAAATTGAACATTGGAACGGTTGGTGAGTTTTGCCAACTGTATAATAATATTTTTGTTTCTAGTCTTTTCAAGCTTGGTTCGGAATCCAAGCATGTGCATTTGCACGCCTTTTTTTTTTTTTTTTTTCTTAAAAAAAAAAAATCATTTATGACAAAACTACCCTTGTTTTATGAGTTCGTTTTGCCTTAATGTGTGGCCCATGATGTATAAATGGTAACCTACTCCTCCAGCATAAAATATTAGATGAAAAAAATAAAATAAAATAAAATCTCTAATCATCTCGTGGGCCACACTTACCCAAACACCTCCAAATCTCCATGTTGGGCCGCTGCCTGTGGAGCTGGTTGGATGACATATATGCATTAGGAAACGGATTGGCTAGCCAATGGCTGGTGGTTGGTGCTCTATGGGCTCTACCAATGTATATGTGATGTGGTCCATCTATTTTAAGGTATGAGACCGAAAATGAGGTATATCCCAATCTCAAGTGGACCACATTACAGGAAATAGTGTTGAATGAATGTTGACCATTAAGAACTTTTTAGGCCTATGAAAGTTTTGGATCAAGCTGATCTTTGTTTTTAACCTTCATATAGCTCTGTATGACCTAATCAACAGATTGGATGTCAAATAAACAGTACAGCAGGCCTGAGGAGGATTTTAACGGTAGATATTCAATTACTATTGTTTTTCCTTGTGTTGTGGTCCACCTGAGACTTATATCCCTCTCATTTTTGGGATTAATCCTAAAATGATACGTAAAAATGGATGAATGGCATGAGATGAAACACATGCATCATAGTGGGCCCCACAGAGCACCGACAACCAGCCACCGGGCTGGTAGCAGGGGGAGTAGCCAATCCGTTTCAGTAGGCCGGTGCGTCTATAGCTAGTTACCTATAAGATAGGGATAAAATGGTCAATTTATCAAAGACAGGCGGTGGTAGACTGCTAGTAGAGCACGTGGGGAATCTGCAGCTAATCTGTAAACGAAGGATATGTCAAGAGCTGTAAATGAGCTGAGCTTGAGCCGAACAAGTTTGATCCAAGTTTGGTTAAACTTGCTTATGTGACGCTCCTTGTTGGACCGATTAACCAGCCAAACATGGAGCATATCACTACTGGTTGAGCTTCATTTAGTCTAAAATATCAACCTTTGATTTGCTCCAAATATCCAAGCCAGATCGGTTGGTTTACTTTGGTCCAAATATCCCAGCTGATCTGATATATATATATATATATATATATATATATATATATATGTGTGTGTGTGTGTGTGTGTGTGTGTGTGTGTGTGTGTGATAGCATGGACACTAGTTCGCAGCTAATTTCATGCACACCTTAATATCAAACTTCGGATATGACAAACTACTAAAATTAAAAAAATGTTTGGTGGGCATGCCTCAAAACACTCAGTAACACTGGCAGATCTCCTCCAATTTTATTGTTGGATTTACTGGTATCTCTATGCCATTCCCTTCTTGCCTCGACTCCAAAATGGAATTGATTGCATGGTGATAGTGTATTATTGATCATATCGTCATATATATGTATTATCCATGCTGTCCATTCATTTTTACAAATCATTTAAAGAGATGATCCTAAAATTGAATCATATCCAAAGCTCAAGTAGATTACACCATAGGAAACAGCGTGCATACAATCTCCAAGCTAAATCAAGCCGATCTACGGGTCAATTATGAGCCGAGCGGTACTGCCTTGGTTTGTTTTTTAAAACAAACTTGACTCTCATTCAAGCCAATTCAAAGCAATCTGCACTGACCTTTCGAGGGTCCTTGCTCTTACTCCGGTGGGTGGCCGACTCTCAGGAGTTTCAACACCTGGTTGAGGGTTCAAGTACTCATAGGTGATGAAATCCCACTACTGTGTGAGTGTGTGGTGGTGTGTGTGCGTGTTTAAAAAAAAAAAACAAAACAAAAATAAAAAAAATAAAAATAAATAAAAATAAAACAAGTCTGACCTTTCGAAGTGGCTTGGTTTGTATCCAGCCCGAAAAGAGGTATTTACAATAGTCAGCAAGCAACAGGGCCTAAGGTGTTTACATTTGTAGCCCTGGGCTTTAGGTTTGACCTGGACGGTTTGGCTAGCGACTCCAACCCCAGCCACTTAGCTGGTGTTAAAGCTCTGTGTGCCCCACCATGATGTATGTGCTGTATCTGCTGTCGATTTATTTTTCCAGCTCATTTTTGGGCACTGTCCATCTATAACGAGGCAGATCAAAATCTCAGGTGGACCACACCATAGGAAAACAATGTTAGGGAAAATTCACGGTAAAATAAAAACTTCATAAAACCCAGTGTAATGTTCATTTGCCGTCCAACCTGTTGAAAAGGTCTGACAGATCTGGATGAAGGGAAACACAAATACCAGACTGATCCAAAACTTCTGTGGCCTAGAAAATGTTTTCACCAGTAAGCATTCAATCCCCACTGTTTCCTGCGGTGTGGTCTACTTAAGATTTGAATCTGCATTATTTGTTCACTCATCCCTTAAAATGAGATGATAAAATAGATGAACTGTGTGGATAAAATACATACATCATGGTAGGGCCTACAGAACTTGAACATCAGCTAGCTAGGGGTCACTAGCTAAACCGCTTCAGTTTGACCCAGGTTCAAGTCCTAGCAGTCCCTGCACTAGCCAACTTGACTCTGGAGAGGGTCATGGGCAGCCCTAGCTTTTCCTGCAACCTTTTGTTGTGCCTTTATTGGAGAGGCTGTTCTGTACCATATGGTTTTCAGGCACAAGTGTATTACAAAAGTTCAACAATCCAGACCATTGATTATCCTTACCGGTCCCATATTTTCCCTTCATTAAAAGAGAAGTGTTTGAATTGGCTTATTTTAAATAATATTTTATGGTCTTCTTCTTGATTTTGTCCATTCTAGTGCATTATTCATGGAACTTGTTAATACATATGTGGAATTTACATAATATATGTAAGCACCGACCGATATTATATGTAAAAATTCATATTGTTAATTACATGTACTATAGTGGGTGTTTAGATAAAAGAGAAAAAATAACCATCTTCTTAAAAATAGTCATTGAATTTATAAGATGAAAAAATATAACTCTAAAAAATAATAAATAAAAGTAATTTTATTGATGAAGGTTTGTTTACAAAGTTATTAGCATTACATATATGAGCCATAAATCCTTAATTTATATTTCTTTTGAAATAACTAAAATTTAAAATAATAAATTTACTAAAAAGATAAATGATTTTTAAACTAACTCAAACTCTTTCACATGACTTAAAGGGTAATGTATTTTAGAATGAAAACTTTTAAAATAATAATAATCCTAACCTATTAAAAATAATAAATTCTAATTTCAAAAACTCAGAAGTCATAAAATATTTTAAAATAACAATAATCCTAACTCACTAAAAATAATAAATTTGGACTTTAAACTCAAAATTAACTTCTAAAATAGTCTAATTTAAGAAAACTATTTATGGCTAATAGCTGTTAACATTGATATATTATATGCACGAAATAGATAACCATTTGCAAATTTATAATCATCATAAACTATAGTGCGCTAGAGTACTCGTGGATCCAACTCTCTAAGCTCCCATTGGATCCTTGCAAATTTATTAATGTCATAAACTATAGTGCACTGGACCCTTGGATCCAACTCTCTAACTCCCCTTGGATCCTAATTGTCAATGTGATTTTCTTTAACCTTGTCCTACATCAATATGTTACTATACAGATTGCATATCTCACATTAATATAAGGTCACTCCAAGATATACGCACATTGTTAATGATATGTTACACGAATAAGATAGACAAAAGCAATGGCAAGTTGCACACAAATCTGACCTAAGTTACAAACATGACATGGAAGAACTCTACTAATATAGTTCTTTTCCATAGAAATTTCTCAATATTTAATTATTTCATAATAATAGTAACAATTATCCTGTCAAAGTAAGGCATGCCTAATCGTTGACAAGGCTTTATTTAAATTTTTTTTTTTTTCTTATTTCTTTTTTAAACAAGCCTTATTTTCCTTCCTACCACCTCGATCCAAGTCATTTTAAATCTTTCGACTAATTTCTTTAAACCATTGATGCCAAAAACATAGAAAGCAGTACTGTTTCTCCCCTCTCTCTCTCTCTCTCTCTAGAATATGGGTTTTAGGAGGTGGAGTATGTCACATTTAGATAGTGTGTCCTCATGTAGATTTAAGAGGAGTCATTATTAGATCATGAAAGGTTAGTGGACCACTATCTAATATTGAGTGTTTGGATCCGCATGTGTGCCAACATAGGAATGATTGTATTGGGTGGGACACTTTCTGTTGTTGCCATTCTCTTTAGGAATCTTTCTTCTCACGGGTGTGACCTCATTAGCTATTTTTTAAACTAGTATTCTCATTTTGTTGCTTGGGCAGTCACCATCTTGATTGGTGATGTGTGAGACATGAACATTTGTTAGGTTACATGATGATATCATGCTTTTCTGTTGGATGATCATGCCCACCTTGGTTGTTTGTGGGTGTTGGTTTTGAAAATTAAGGAATATGTGGACACCATTTATAGTGGGGACACATTTACCAATTTGAAGTATGTGTACTCCATCTAAGCCGTGGAAAATGGATCGAATCATCTACACCACCTCTTTTATGCAGCTCATGTGTCTTATCGTGTTGTGTATGTAAATCCAATCTATCCATCAGGTCTCATACAAAAGATCAGCCCATAAAAAACTCCTGCCATATTAACAGAACAATGTAAAATTGCTACTAAAACCTCTTAAGTTCAGGTATCATGGCAAACCACTTGAATGGATGCCCAGCCGTCCTAAGCATAAGATCAAAAGCACGGATAATGGAGAGTGAAGATTGAGTGGATAAATGACATGGGTTCATTCATCATTTTGAATCATCAATCGAATAGATCCCACATTGTATTACTCATGGTTCGAAAGTAGCACCTTATTTGATGATTCTAAGCCTGTGATATATGACTCTTGAAACACTGACGGTTGTATAAAAAAAAATTTCACCAATCATGGGAAAAGATCATCCAATGTGTGTTATTCTTGCACATGCTGGGAATGGTACTATTGAATGAACCATCCGAATTGATGATTGGGCCTCCCACATGTCACTCAAAAGCTTGGGTAGCTAACATCCCATGAAGGTTGGGAAATTAGCAAATCCCTATTATTATTATTATTATTCTACTACTAGTACTACCATTGTTGGTATTATTATTACTATAATTATTATTCTTAGAATTGCAAAGTTTTAATCCATGGAAAGAAAAGGAAATAGACAGGCAAAAACTCAAAGAAGAATTAAGTGCCACAAGGAAGTTGAGCCACTCTCCAAAAAGTATCAAGGGGAATTTGATATTCTCTCAAATACAACTCATTGAAAAGACTTTAAAAATAACAAACTTTATTTGATATCTCTATATTGTAATTTCCAAAAGTTATTATTGTAGTTGTCGGTTATAGTCGACATCATTATTTATCAGGGTAGTCAACGCAGCAACACCAGCAAGTTTTTGGTCCTCTGGGCCACATACCGCTCCTTGGAGGTGGATATGGAGCATTAGAAGGTGGTTCCCAGCATTCGCCTGTTTCTGAAATTCGTCCCCAGATGCATGCATCGCTGCAATCAATTTCCTCATTTTCCCATCCAATACAAAATGGTAATTTATAGTCCGCAAGTGCTGCAACCCAACATTTTCCAATGTTAGAAGTACATATGGTCTAAAAAAGCATTGAGTCAATTCAAACTTCAATCTGTTGTTCCTGATCAGTTGATTGGATTAGATGAGATATTTGTTTTTATGGAGTTATGTGAAGCTCTTTTTATTTATTTTTTCTGATTTTGTGAAATTCCACTGACTTTTACAATAATATTCTTTGAGAAATCTAATTTTTACAAAAGAAAAAGAGCAAATAAAAAATGCAATTGGTAATTGAGGGTGAAATAGGACCTGCATTGTGCGGGCCCGTTTAATGTGTGTATGAACTCTTGCACCACACCATGGTGATAAAATAACTGAAAAATCATGCCCATCCAATCATAGCTGGGCCACAACATGGAAATAATTGAAACCACTAAAAAGTGCGACTGGATGAGCGTAATTTTTTATTCTTTTGATCATAAAGGTGGGTTGCACCTATTGGTTTGGTTGGATTTTATACAAACAAGATGGGAGTCCAACAATGCAAGACTCCACCTATAAAAAGAAAGAAAGAAAAAAGAAAGAAGAAGTTACAGGCATTGTGCCATTTTATATTTTCATTGATTTAGATTTCTATAAATAAGAAATTTCAAACTAACTGTACAGACTAAGGATAGGCATTTGTCAAGGAGGTGGATTGCCAGTCTATACACGTCGGAAGCAAGCTGGCCTTGTCGTGATGTTTGTTAGAAATCTCACAATGTCCACATATTTTGCTAGCTCTTTTTAGGAAATGAGCCAAAAAATGAGTCAGATACAAAACTCAAATGGGCCACACGACAGGAAATAGTAGGGAGGGAAATGCCTACTGTTGAAACTTTACCGGGTCGACATTGATGTTTATATGTCATCCAAAATCTTCACAACGTAGTTCTCATTGAACTAAAAAAATATTAGCCTGACACAACTTCTGTGGCCCCAGTGAATGTATTAATGGCAGGCACCTACTTGAGTTTTGGATCCGCCTCATTTTTTAGCTCGTATCTCAATATGAGCCGGGAAAATAGATGGTGTCTCAGGCAATCCACATCCATATGTCAAATAATGTGACCTGCTTTAGATTTGTCACATTCCCCAAAACCAGATTGGTTAAGGCAATTTTGACCTATGATGTATTGTCATTCTATTGTTGATTTCGGTTCACCTACTGCTTTTCCTTTCTACCGTTAATTAGACATCCAACCATCAACAAGCTAATACAAACATGCTTGTAGTGTAACAGTGAGGTCTGCTGTTGGGTGGTTGATTTGAGATAAACACGACATGTACGGTATAGGAATTAGTGTGACTATGATGATGGATAGTATGGTCCACCAGATTAGACCATTGATCAATGGATGGGGAATTCCTCTAGAACCACCAAGGACAGAATTTCCTCACCCTTAGGTCAGTGGTGCACAGCTAGGACATATATCAAATAGCTAGAACCATCCAATCTTTAATAATTTTAGTCCCTCATCTGAGACATTCTCCATCAGATCAACGGTCTGGATCAATGAATCACTAAAACATTTATCCACAAACAAAAGTAAAAAAAAAGGAGAAAAAGGAGTGCCCAATACCCGAAGATTGAAGCAAAGCCACAACTACAAGGGCTACTAGAAGTCTCTTCACCACCCAATATGAATCCATTGATACGATGCCTCTCTCTTATTTTACTCTGTTGGATTCAAGAAAAGGTGAAGGATTTTGCTCTCTACTTATAACCCAAATGCCTCATCTACAATAAAAACTGTAAGAATTATGGCTATAAATGCTAACCTGTTAGTAAATGAAATTGCTAACGGTCATCCATTGTTGGTAAATGAGATTGCTAGCGGTCATCCATCCGTTGTAGTTAAAAAACCACTAAAACAATTAAGAGAATAAATAAGATGGCAGTTACAATTTTCTGCGATAGTTGCAATTTTGTGCAGGGCTGGCAATGGGTCAGGTCTTCGCCGACCAAAATCAACAAGGCCAACCTAACTAGTTCAAAACTCAGGCCTAGTTTTGTGAGCCTACGAAATCAATGGTTCTCTTGGAAAATCCTAATAGTAATTAGTGACTGCCAGACCCATTCGATCATGATTTCATGGTTCGATCATTGCTTGATGGTGGATAAGACAACATTCTATATAAATGGTGCTCGATTGGCAGTCTGCCCATTTGAACTCACTCCATCTATTCCCTTCAAGAGATTTATCGAATGAGTTCGGGCATTTGTAATCAGTGCACCCCAATGCGCCTATTTCCACACAAGGAGCCCAAACGGAGATCTAAGCACTCAAAGATGTAATGTTGGAATTTCTATGCAAGCCCAACTAGATCGGCCTGAGAAATTGGCGTGCCCTAGCAAAGATGACCGATCAATGATCAGATCAGCCATACAATTTACAGTCTATAGTTCATTTAACAGTTTCACTTATAATTGAGAATTGATGACCTGGGTCCCACGTGATAGACGACTCCAGTCAGTTCTGTTTTTTGTTTCTGCGTAAGAGGCCCCTCTATAACAATTATCATGATGAGAGGGCCACAGGCGGAACTTTCATTACATTCACTCTGTCCATCCGGTAGACCACATCATAGGAAATACTTGGGATGGGACGTTTAACAATAATTTTGTCTCTGTCCTAACTTTATGTTAGAAAATTTTCGAAACATAGCAAAATTTTAAGTTTTTCAAAATTTCCTATTATTAATTGAGGCAAAGAATCACTTACTTTTTTTTTTTTTTTTAGTAAATTTAAAATTTTACAATCTTCGATTTTTCAAAATAAAAAACCCATAATGAGTGGTTTATATATTTATATGAATTAAACACACAATGTGAAAACCAAACTGTATGTGTGTGCGCACATGCATTTATATAGGTATAGATGTTCGACACACATTGCTGTGGGGCCCACGTAGCTCAGCCTCATGGGAAACTCCATATATATATATATATATATATATATATATATATATATATATATATATATATATATATATATATATATGGAAAAGGTACAATGCGCCCAAGCTGATCTTAATGTCCCATGAGGTCGAGCTATGTGGGCCCCACCGTAATGCGTTTCGAACATCAACACTGTGCATTTGATGCGTCCCCTTTAAATTATGGGATATCCCAAAAATCAGCCGTATATGGAACTCAGGTGGCCCATAACATCTAAAATCATGTGAAGACATGCCAAAAACATATAAAAGCACTTAGTGGGGCCCACCTAAAATTTGCATCCCTCTGAAACTTGCTCCGAACCCTCATCCAAGCGGGACACACATAATGGATGGGCTGGATTTGCAAACCACATCTCGGTGGGCCCAAAAAATGATTATGAATGTTTTAATGGTGCACGGCCCCTCTCAACTTCTGTATGTGGTGTGGCCCACACAAGTCACGGATTGACTTGATTTTTGAGACCCAAACCCATGATGGAATGGTGCATCTGACTGATGGGGTAGATGTTTGAAACGCATCATGGTGGGGCCCACACAACTCGACCTCATGGGAGGTTAAAATCAGCTCCAGCGCATTGTACCTTTTCCCATATATATATATATATATATATATAATGGGAAAAGGTACAATGCGCTCGAGCGTAATGTGGTCGTCCATGAGGTCGAGCTGGGGTGGGCCCCACCGTGATTCCTTTCGAAGATCCACGACGTCCACCAGATGTACTGCTCCAACTGGGACCCACACGGCTGGAAATCGACCGTCCACGGAACTCAGGTGGGCCATACCTTCTAAAAACATAAGTATACACGCGAAAACATGTAAAATCACTTGGTGGGACCCACCTGAGATGTGGATACCACTGAAAATTGGTCTAAAATTACATCCAAGTAGGATACACATGATGGACGGTGTTGATCATCAAAAAAGTTCCAAAAGGGGGCCACAAGTGGTTTTGAATGTTTGAATGGTGCACGGCCCCTCTCCACTTTTGGACGTGGTGTGGCCCATAAAAGTCTCAGATGGACGTGATTTTCAGCCGTGTGGGCCCGTCCAGGGATGGTGCATCTGACTGAGGGGATAGATGTTCGAACGGCATCACGGTGGGGCCCACCCCAGCTCGACCTCATGGAGACCGCTTTACGCTCGAGCGCATAGTACCTTTTCCATATATATATATATATATATATATATATATATATGGGAGATGGTCACCTGCGCACCTTTTCACGTGAGCACCAATGAGCACCTTTGCACACGTGTCATGTGCACAAAATCTGAACGGTCCAAGTGATGCCGCACCCCTTGAAATGCTCTAGGGCCAATTTTCAGCCTGATCCATAACTCTGGTGAGCCATGGCAAAGAGAAATGCAAATCAAGGGAGGAAACTTTTTCCTTTTGCCATGGCCCACCAGAGTTTTGTATATATATATATATATATATATATATATATATATACACACACACACACCATAATGAGTACTCAAACTCATGCCCACTCTATTGAAACTCTTGTGAGACTGCCATTGAGCCATGAGTAGAGAGAGCGACCTCATTGGGGAAGAGTCATGCCCTCTAATCCCAGTTGCCTCAAGCATAACTACTATCCTTCCTGCGTACGTCTTCCAAAATCTTTAGAGCCAGGCAACAAAAACAAGTGTCATGCAAGCAACTTATTTAGTTTTGACTTGTATTTCAGGTTGGTCCTACCATAATGTGTTTATGGAATCTACTCTGACCATAAGATGCATCACCTTATAAAAAGTCAGGTCCCAAAAATCAGCCACATCCATAATTTTGGTGGGCCACACTAAGAGAAACAGTTAGGAGATAGATACACATCGTTTATTTTTTATGGGGCCCACTTTGATGATTACGTGAAATTATGCATGCGATCGAACCATTAGATGACATGCAAAAATTTAGCATCAAGGCCTAAAAATTAGGCTCTTTCATGATTCAGTTCGGCCACACCAAGGGAAATAGTTCGAAAGTGCTATTTTTGGGTCCCAGGCCTAAAATGGGTGATGGATAGGGTGGGTTTAGGAAAAAGGCTTCATTTTGGGACCCACTACCAGCATATTGCTCTATTGGGTTAACATAAACCACTCATGTCGCATTAAAAGGCTACTTGAAGGGTAGTCTAGCTAGGACGACCCACAATCATGTATTTTTGAAATCAACTCGGACGATCCGATAAGTGACCTAATATTAGTTATTGGGATAATAAAAAATCAGTCTAATCAGTGATTTAGGTTGGTCAAGCAATTAGAAAAAATATATACGGCCTCGCTAGACCTCCAAAATATTTCTCATAATTTGGCCCACCTGAATCATGGCTTGGGATGTTTTTTTTTTTCCCTAAGTCTAGAATGTGGTCACCAACCTGATGGTCGGAGTGGATTTCTAATAAAAAATCATGGTGAGCCCACTCCAGCTAGGTCATACCTTTATTTCCACAACAATTTATAGTCTATGATAGATGGGGTCCACGCAAAGCTTTCAACGTCCAAATGTCTGTGGCTGATTTTTAAGGAGGCCCACGATGTGTTGAGAAAAAAAAATCTTAAATCTGTTTTTTATGTGTCGTTCGACTGGTCGTGGGTCAGCCATGACTGGTCGTAGGAGCTGGTCGACCGGTCGTACGCCGTTCGACTCAAAGTCCAGCGGCTATGTTTTTCATGTTCGGACTGCCTTCGACCAGTCGTAGCTTCGACTAGTCGTAGCTCCTCTTCGACTAGTCGTAGGTTACGCAGATTCGTTCCGCAATTTTGCAGATTGTGGAAATCTATGTCCTTTCGCAAGTGGGATGCGGAAGGGAAGTTGCCTAAACTATAAATAGGTGTTCTTAGGGTTTTTCTAGGGTATGGGAAAGTATTTTAAGGGTTTCCAAAATGGTGTAGTAAGGGTTAGATTCGAGGTTGGTCGAATCGGGTAAGTTCTCTCTCTTTGTAATTTCTATTTTTCATAGTGGAGATCTGTCGCTTTGTGCCGTGGTTTTTTTTCCGAGAGGGTTTTCCACGTAATCTGTGTGTTCTCTTGTATGTGCTTAGTGCCATTGAATTGCTATCCTAGATCTAGATCTGTGTGATTCCGTAGGTTAAAATTTCCAACAATTGGTATCAAAGCAATCGTTGGGCACAGATCTAAATATGAGGGATTAGTAATAATGGCGAGTACCAGGTATGAGATTGAGAAGTACTCAGGGAAAAATAATTTTGAGTTATGGAAAATCAAGATGATGAGTTCCTTAATCAAGCAAGGCGAAGATGGTGCTCTTGAGGAGCGAAAGTCTACTTTGACTGATGGTGATTGGAATACTCTTGATAAGAAGGCTTTATCATCGATCCGTTTATGTCTCATGAATGAGGTTCTCTACAACATTATGAGGGAGAAAACTGCGGTTAAGTTATGGGCGAAGTTACATGATGTTTATGCGAAAAAATTCTCGAAAAATCGCCTACACTTGAAGCGGCAGTGGTATAACTTCAAGATGGCAGAGGGCGGAGATCTGGAAGCTCACATTAGCAACTTTAATAAATTAGTTCGCAAATTGCTGGATATGGAGGAAGTGATGAAAGATGAAGAACAGGCATGTATGTTGTTGAATTCTCTCACGGCGTCTTTTGAGGCATTCAAGGACACTATGTGCAGCAGGAACAAAACCCTAAGTGTCGATACCGTTATCTCGGCTCTTCAAGGGAAGGCTATAAGACAACTAAATAGCGACATGGGGATGTCTTCTGATGCACTGTTTACAGTGGGTAGTAATTCTGGACAAGATACAGGTTCTTCAAGTTCTAGATCCAAATCTAAGGACAAGGGTAAAGGAAAGGTAAAGTGCTGGAATTGTGGGAAGGAAGGACATGTGAAGAGGGATTGTGAAAATTCTAAATCGAAGAGAGAAGATTCTGAGGCTTCATACAGGGAGGCTAATGTTGCCACATCAGATGGATCGAGTGGATGTGATGGTGATATTTTGTTTATGTCCACTATCAGGCAGTCATACGATGATCGTAAGGATGAGTGAATGCTAAACACAGGGGCATCTTTTCACATGACTCCTCATCGGAGTTGGTTCGCCAGCTACAGGAAGTGCGATGATGGACAGGTGTTTATGGGCAATGGCTTTCCCTGTAATGTTGTGGTTGTTGGTACGGTGTGCATCAAGATGTTTGATGGAGTGGAGCGTACCCTGATGTTCACACCCCAAGTATAGGGTTGTGATATAGTAATAAGACCGAGGTCGAATCCATAGGGACTGAAACCTGTACGTAATCTGAAACTAACCAGGGCTAGAATTAGAATAAGATGTAATCTAAATCAAGTAAATATGAGGGAATAATGATGAAATATTTATCTAAAATTTAGAGAATTCAAAGGTAGGAAACTAGGGATTCAGAGGATCCACTTGTAGAGATCAGGGAGACCTACGCTTGATTCACGAACTCAACTAGACTTCGAGTCCCATCTTCATCCAGTTAGAAGATATCTCACTAAAGCACAATCTGAACTTCCTTTGATTTAGTTTTCAAAAGAAAAGACGGATGTAAATTAGAATGGATTCCATCACCAAACCATGCCCATGAGACAAGATAAACAATAAAATTAAATCAATCCACAGACAATCTGAGAGATATATGAATGTTAGGAAAGATTCCGTCATCCAACTATGTCCAAGGGGCGATGGTGAACACAAGGCTTTCTAACTTCATAATCACAATAATAAAAAGGAAAAACTCAAAGCCATCGCAGATCTATTGTAATTTCAGTCACAACAAACCATTAAGAACTAGAGGCATTCCTTAAAATCAAATTAAATCAAAATCAGTTTAACTAGCATGAATCAAAGCCATAGAGTCTTCCCATCACACCACAAGCTTCACCTCTTAGCCCTAGCTAAGAGGTTCAGCCCAACATGAATGGGCGGAATCCCTTAAACAAAGCAAAAGAAAAAGAAAAAGAAAAGAAAGATAACAACAGCAAAAGATTCCCTTCTCCCCACGTCCAAAACCCTTTTTATAGCTGCTGGAGGCGGTGGAGAGCTGTCGCAGAAGCTGTCACAGCAACAACAAAAGCTTTTTCGCAGCCAAGTTCGGAGCTTCAAAACTCGCCACTTTTCTCGCTTAATTTCCAAAGAAACACCGTCCCTTTGGATATTTTCGAGTCCTATACATGATGGATGGTTCAGATCTGACATATGATGAAAGATGGTGGGCCACAACTGCCTGAAAAAGTCAGTTTTCGCTGACGTGCGTAACCTTTCGCACTCCTTCGCTGTCGTAATCGGCGGACCCCACAGAGGTGCTTTTGGGGAAATTCACCCTGTCCCTTGGCTTCAGAACGAAATTTCAGTCAAGAATGGATGGTTTTGAACGTCCATTGACGCGGGCCAGAGAAGAAATCTCAATAAAATCAATTTTGAACGTCGCAGAGCAATCCTTTTGTGGCCTCTGTATCACACAGGTGTGTATGCATGTGGAACAAAATATCAGCTTGGGTTCGATCCTTTCGAGGCCCTCTACAAGATGGACGGCTTGGATCAGCTGTATGGGTCATGTGTGGGGCCCACAATCGTCCGAAAAATGGATTCGTCCGTCCATTACATAGAAGCCAAAAACGGCAACTGCCGTTTGAGAAGAAGATGCGGGTCAGCGCCTGCTGACCCGCCATAGTCGATCCAGTGCTCGGCGGGCGTGTGTACACTATGTACACACGCTGTACATATGGAGTCCACTTTGATGTTCTTCAGAAATCCAATCCGTCCATCCTATTTCTCATCTTATTTAAACCGTTAAGCCCAACTGTTAAGACAGTTCCAGATATCAAGTGGGCCCCAAATTGAAGATTAATGGGCTGATCTATCCGTTGGCCCACTTCTCGAGATCTTCAGTGGCTGAAATTTAATATGTTCGGTTAATTTATGGTTCACATCCATGTATGAAGTCTCGTGTCAATCGGATGGTGGTAACCCTATGATCTTGCATTCTGGACCAATTTCGGGCCATTTTTAACGTGAGCGGCTTGATTTCCTCGGATCTCTAGCATGCAAATATATCGATCTTGGTCTCCTCGAGTCCATCCCATGCTTTGGTAAATTCAGAGTGTCAAATCCATGCATTTAGCACCCTTTTTCAGTCCAAGCTCCTAAAGTCACCTTGCAACACAAACACGGTTAAAATAGGCTCTTAAACAATATCATGTTCATAAATCCAGGTACTAATCGGGGTCTAATATGTAATATTTGACCCTCAACACAACCTCCAACCAGCATTTTGCTAGTCCCGAGCAAAGTATGCGAAAAATAAGTTAGAGAATTATGAGATAATTTCTATAGACTCTAGCAATTTTGAAAACAATCCAGATATTAGAAGTCTAAGATTCATGAATGTTGGGTATTACATTCTCATGGACTCAAGCGTACAGGAAATTTCATAGTCAAGCTCAAAGTATTAATCCATCAATCAGAAAAATTCTAAACATTGAGTTCCATGGGTGTATAGTGTAATCTTGGCTTATCATCATTAAGAGATCTTCTCTATTTCTGGATATCATTGGTAACCAACAAGAGAATTCATGATAGCCAAAACTTACCTCACACATCATCTTTTCATTCTTTTAGTTTTTGATTTTTTTTTTTATTAAAAGCAACGCCAAGAAGGGGAATCAAATCCTCACCTATAGAGAGCAAACCTATGGTGAAGACTGTACGCCCAACCCTTTTTACATATCATCCATGGGGAATCGAATCCTCACCTATAGGGAGTAAACCTATAGTGAAGACCGTTCGCCCAATCCGTTCAATTTTCTCAGGTTGGTTCCTTTCATGCTTAGTGATTACCCAGCTAATCCTTCAATATCGACTGAAACCTCTATGTGTAAGCGAGATGTGACATGTGAAATCATGATTCAATCAATGTTTTAAACCTCTAATTCTAGATTAACACTTCAAACTTAACCGTGAAATCTAATTAGATAACTAAATGCAAGGGTCATAAATTACCAACATCACTTATCTTGAAATTCTAAATGCCCTAGATGGCCATCAAAATCACTTCGAATTCATAAGAAATTCCAGAAAAATTAAAAATTTTCACAACTTTTGCTCGAGACTAAGAAAACACTGATTAGGAAACCTAATCTCCCACCCCCAACCTAAAATCTATATTATCCTCAATGTAAAAGATGTATGAGCATGCAATGCATATGGGACAACGAAAGTAAATGAGAAGTGATGGGAAGATAGTACCTAGATAACGAATTGAGATAGACTTTTCCATAGAGATCACAACATGAAAGCCGATCAGCACGAGAGTGAAGACATGAAAGCAAACTATCCTAAAACAATGCAGGAAGCAAACTAACCTAATGATATAAAACCATCTATCCTAAAACAACATAGAGCAAACTACCATAATCCTATGAAAGCAGGGAAAAACTACTCGATCATGCCGCAAGGTTCCTCTTCTGGCCAATATCTTGATAAGTTTCTCAGTAGGTTTCTCAACAAGATCATCCAAAAGCCCTTTTTGTAATAGGCTTTGATGCCCTAGAGCATGAATAGCCAGAGAAACTTATGTACCTCAGCAAAAATTCGTCGTTGATTCGCCTGAGGTATCTAAAGTATATATGATTCACCTGTGTTAGAAAAAGTCTCAAAGTTAGTATCCCATGGTGAATCAGAGACTACAGGTAGATAAAATTCAGGAAGTAATGTAGTCTCAACACATTCCAACGTTCCAGACTTCGGTTCAATTTTCAGCTCCTCTTCCTTTAATGGTAAACATTCAGGGTCTGGGGAAAGAGGGGCTTAAGAGTACGGGTTCTCTCGGTTAGTAACAACTACCAAGATAGTCTCTTGTAAGGTATCCACTATTTCTTTAATCATAGGATCATTCGAATCTGAAAAGTGTGCCACGCAATCGTCCAAAGAATTGGAAAATTCAGCTGAGAGTGCCTCGTCTCCTGCATCGAAGTGTGTGATGATTTTCCCAAGGATTCTATCATCTCTAGAAGCGGATGAACGCATGCTCTCTTGCTCCTGCCCTGCACAGACAAGTTGGAGATCAATAGGGGGAGCATCGATATGAAGACTCTGGTCATTGAAGCTTCTCAGTGGAGGCATTGAATCGTCTAAAGTGTATAACTCAGATTGTAGCCTCAACTGGGTAGTTTCAAATTCCAGAGTCATGTCAAGTAAATCGTCCATCTTCCAAATCCTATCATCATTTAATTCAGGGGAGTGGTCCAAACATGCATCATAAAGGTTGGAAGGGTTAGTTGAAAGTGGTTCATCCTCCATATTTAAATCAGTTATGTTAGACAGGTGGAGTAGATCACTATGGTTGACAACTTCCTGAACCTCTTGATTATTAGCAGGGGCCACACTTGAGATTGAATCCCAGTACTCATCATCATCTAATTCTGTGCAGTGCACACTTGGGATGGGCTCTCTTTCCTCACATTCCATTCCTAAATTGGGTTGAGGTTCGAATAAACTAACCTCTCCCTCATCATTGAAATCATGTGTGTCATGTGAGTGAAGTGTAACACTATCATCATATTTGAAAGACACTCACGTCTCTTGATCATTCCTTTGGACAGTCATCGAGATCGACTCATCGGGAAATTGAACCATCTGCTCATTAATGGAATCTATTTCCTTATTCGTAATTTCAGTTTCTGCCACAAGCGAATTATGCTCACTTTCTTCACATTGTGCTTTTAGATTAAGATGAGGTTGGGATAACATAGCATCTTCCTTCTCTATAAGGTGTGACTGAATTATTGGAATTGAGGATTTGAGCAATTCACATGATTGTATGACAAGTTGATTGAATTGCTCTTGTGCTTTCATGAGCTTCTGAAGTGAGTCCTCTTGGATTATTTCTGATTGGGTTTCAAAGGTAGATGACCTAAGAAAATTATCACTCTGATATAGAGCTGGTTCAGCTTCCCGACATTGATGTTTCCATTGGTTATAGTCATACGGGTCATAGGTGGGAGAATCTGATGATTGGTAATACTTATTATCACTCATAATATAATCACGCATTGTTTTCTTTTTATTGGATGAGTGATAATAATTCTCACTCCCATAGTTATGATAACCCCAACACTTACGTACTGTTTTGTTAATCCGTGGGGTGTAATTGTTCTCCTGCATATGATCACGTAAGGACTTCTTAACTGATGGAGCGTTATACTCTAGTCGGTTCTCGATGATTGTTTCAGGAAAATTCTGAGACATTGGTTGATTTCTATCATAATCATCATACATCCCTTCACATTTTTTTTGTATGTTCAAAAGCTATCTCAGCATATTGACGTTCCCACTCGTGCATGGTGAAGCCCAAACTCTGAATCTAATCCTAAGAAAAACAAAACAAAAAATCCTACAACAGTATGGAAAGTAAGAGGAGGAGAATTTAGAAGGAAGGTACCAAATAGAAATTCACCAAATAGAAATTCCTATGTTAAGATCCTACAAAAGAAAACAAAAGAGATTAGTTTCTAAAATAGAAAGTCTAAAGTAGAAAGTTCCTACAATTGAAATAGAAAGTTAGTTTCTAAAAAGGAAAGTTCCCTAAACCTATAAGCTAAGTTAGTTTCTAAAAAGAATACCTAGAATAAGAAAGTTTATAAAAATAAAATAAAAGAAAGATGAGTTAGTTTCTAAAGTTAAAAATTAAGAGTTTCCAAAAAGGGAAATAACTAACCTAGTTTCTAAAAACAAAAGAGGAAAGTTTCTAAAAATAAACTAGTTCCTAAAAATAGAAAAATACTAGAATTAGAAAATTGCTAAAAGGAGAAAATAAAACCTAAAATTAGAGAGTTTTTAAAAATAATTAGGAAAGTTCTAAACCTAAAGTTAGAAAGTTCTAAAAATAAAAAAAACTAATCCTAAAATAGAAAGTAATGTTAGTTTCTAAAAAAGAAAAATTTTCTAAAATTAGAAAATAGAAAATTTCTAAAATTAAAAGAAAGCCTAGAATTAGAAAATTTCTAAAACTCAAACCCTATTTCTAAAAATAGAAAAAGTAGAGAAATTAGAAGAAGATTACCAATTAGAAGTTTATGTCAGGCTCCTACAAAACAGGAAACAGGTTAGTCTCTAGAAGAAAAAAAAAAAAAAAACTATTCTAACCTAAAATTAGAAAACTCCTAATCTTAAATTAATCCTCGAACTAATTAATCTCAGAAAACGTAGCCGTCAATCCCTGGCAACGGCGCCAAAAACTTGTTCATACCCCAAGTATAGGGTTGTGATGTAGTAATAATCTCAGTAAGACCGAGGTCGAATCCACAGGGACTGAAACCTGCAAGTAATCTGAAACTAACCAGGACTAGAACTAGAATAAGATGTAATCTAAATCAAGTAAATATGAGGGAATAATGATGAAATATTTATCTAAAATTTAGAGAATTTAAAGGTAGGAAACTAGGGATTCAGAGGATCCACTTATAGAGATCAGGGAGATCTACGCTTGATTCACGAACTCAACTGGACTTCGAGTCCCATCTTCATCCAGTTGGAAGATATATCACTAAAGCACAATCTGAACTTCCTTTGATTTAGTTTTCAAAAGAAAAGACAGATGTAAATTAGAATGGATTCCATCACCAAACCATGCCCATGAGACAAGATAAACAATAGAATTAAATCAATCTACAGACAATCTGAGAGATATATGAATGTTAGGAAAGATTCTGTCATCCAACCATATCCAAGGGGCGATGGTGAACAACAGGGCTTTTTAACTGCATAATCACAATAATAAAAAGGAAAAACTCAAAGCCATCGCAGATCTATTATAATTTCAGTCACAACAAACCATTAAGAACTAGAGGCATTCCTTAAAATCAAATTAAATCAAAATCAGTTCAACTAGCATGAATCAAAGCCATAGAGTCTTCCCATCACACCACAAGCTTCACCTCTTAGCCCTAGCTAAGAGGTTCAGCCTAACATGAATGAGCGGAATCCCTTAAACAAAGCAAAAGAAAAAGAAAAAGAAAAGAAAAATAACAACTACTCTTTGCCTGTCTCTCTCTCACGTTCAAGCCAAGCCAAAGATTCCTTCCTCCCCACGTCCAAAACCCTCTTTTATAGTTGCTGGAGGCGGTGGAGAGCTGTCGCAGAAGCTGTCACAGCAACAACAAAAGCTTTTTCGCAGCCAAGTTTAGAGCTTCAAAACTCGCCACTTTCCTCGCTTAATTTCCAAAGAAACACCGTCCCTCAGGATATTTTTGAGTCCTATACATGATGAACGGTTCAGATCTGACATATGATGAAAGATGGTGGGCCACAACTGCCTGGAAAAGTCAGTTTTAGTGGACATGTGTAACCTTTCGCACTCCTTCGCTGTCGTAATCGGCAGACCCCACAGAGGTGCTTTTGGGGAAATTCACCCTGTCCCTTGGCTTCAGAACGAAATTTCAGTCAAGAATGGATGGTTTTGAACGTCCATTGACGCGGGCCAGAGAAGAAATCTCAATAAAATCAATTTTGAACGTCGCAGAGCAGTCCTTTTGTGGCCTCTGTATCGCACAGGTGTGTACACATGTGGAACAAAATATCAGCTTGGGTTCGATCCTTTCGAGGCCCTCTACAAGATGGACGGCTTGGATTAGTTGTACGGGTCATGTGTGCGGCCCACAAACGTCTGAAAAATGGATTCGTTCGTCCGTTACACGAAGCAAAAAGCGGAAGAATGCCGTTTGAGAAGAAGATGCTTGGTCACCGTCGCCTATTTGACCATATAGTCTACACTATGTCACACGCTGTACATATGGAGTCCATTTTGATGTTCTTCAGAAATCCAATCCGTCCATCCTATTTCTCATCTTAGTTAAACTGTTGAGGCCAACTGTTAAGGCTGTTTCAGATATCAAGTGGGCCCCAAATTGAAGATTAATGGGCTGATCTGTCCGTTGGCCCACTTCCTGAGATCTTCAGTGGCTGAAATTTAATATGTACGGTTAATTTATGGTTCACATCCCATGTATGAAGTCTCGTGTCAATCGGATGGTGGTAACCCTATAATCTTGTATTCTGGACCAGTTTTAGGCCATTTTTAACGTGAACGGCTTGATTTCCTCGGGTCCCTGGCGTGCAAATATGTCGATCTTGGTCTCCTCGAGTCCATCCCATGCTTTGGTAAATTCAGAGTGTCAAATCCATACATTTAGCACCCTTTTTCAGTCCAAGCTCCTAAAGTCACCTTGCAACACAAACACGGTTAAAATAAGCTATTAAACAATATCATGTTCATAAATTCATGTACTAATCGGGGTCTAATATGCAATATTTGACCCTCAATACTTGACTAATGTCAGGCACGTTCCTGATTTGAAGCAGAATCTGATTTCTCTTGGTATACTTGAAGCAAAAGGATGCAAGTACACAAGTATTGATAGTGCTCTTAAGGTATCTAAGGGGCACAAGTAATCATGAAAGCGCAATGACTCGGTAACTTGTACAGGTTGATCGGGAGCACTTCAAATGGTGGAGCTACAGTAGATATAGCGGATTCCACCTCTGCACGTGTGTGGCATGTTGGCTATGGCCATATGAGCAGGCAGGGTATGAAGGCTAAGATGTGTAGACAGGGATACAGAGCAGGTGGAGCAGCCACCTGAGAAGAATCACACAGCATGATCGCAGGATATCGACGAGATACATGGACGACTCCAATATCGCAAGGGATTCATCTTCTATTCAGATGGCTCTAGGTGAGCCTGGTGCTGAGAAGTGAAAGGTGACTATGGGCGATGTGATTGATTCGTTGTACCAGACCGACATATGGGAGCGTGTGGAGGTTTCAGTGGGCCGGAAAGTAGTTGGATGCAGGTGGATCTTCAGGAGGATATAACATAGATATAGGGCAAGGTTGATAGCGAAGGGTTATGCTTAGAGAGAAGGGATCGGCTTCTCAGAGATATTCGTACCGACGGTATAGCAGGTGTCTATTAGATCCATGATTGACGCTGGTTGGCCAATGTGATCTTGAGCTGAAAGGATGGATGCGGAGTCTGCACTTCTGTAAGGGAAAGTGAAGAGCAGATCTACATGAAGCAACCAGAGCGGTTCGAAGTTAAAGGGGCTGAGAAAAGACTTTGCAGGAGGTCGTGGTTTGACCTGTCGCCTAGGCAGTGGTTTGATTCCCTCATGATGAGTCAGAAATTGATGACATGTAGATTGCCAATTATGACATGTCTGAAATCAATGTACTGAAGACTCGGTTAAGTGGGACATTAAGGATGAAGGATCGGGGGACTGCAAAGATGGTTCTCAGCATTGAGACTGAAGGAGGAGTAGGCTTTGAGATCACAGGAGGAATACCTTGTGTGTAGGTATTGATCAAGTATGTGATGGGCTAAGTAAAGCTGGAGAGCGTTCCCTACGCATCTTTCCTCAAGTTTTTCTCAGGACATGTCCCAAAACAGATAAGGAAAAGTAGGATATCTCATGAGCCTTATTCGAATGCAGTTGGCAGTATATGCCATGGTCTAGATTAGACTGGTTATTTCACAGGCTATCAATGTTGTGAGCAAGTACCCCGACAAGCAATATTAGGTAGCAGTGAGATGGTAAGAAGACTGCATTTTTTCTTTTGAGAAGACAAGAGCAAAGATGGTTAGGCACATGGATTCTGATCCTATGGATATGCTCTTCTAGATCGTTCCTGTAGAGAAGTTCAAGGTCTGTGAAACTTCTCTGGGCTTAGTGATGACATAAAAGGAAAATGGAGTGTGTAAGAGAAGCTATGATGTAATGCAAAAATAGGAGAAGAGGTCAAGGAACTACACGGTTGAAGATTAAAGACTTGCTGGAGATTGTTGAGAAAAAAGTCTTAAATCTGTTTTTTGGGTGTCGTTCGACTGGTCGTGGCTCAACCACGACTGGTCGTAGGAGTTGGTCGACCGGTCATAGGCCGTTCGACTCAAAGTCCAACAGCTATGTTTTTCATGTCCGGACCGCCTTCGACCAGTCATAGGGTTTATTCGACCAGTCGTAGCTTCGACTAGTCGTAGCTCCTCTTCGACTAGTCGTAGGTTACGTAGATTCATTCCGCAATTTTACGGATTGCGGAAATCTGTGTCATTTAAGTTGCCTAAACTATAAATAGGTGTTCCTAAGGTTTTTCTAGGGTATGGGAAAGCATTTTAAGGGTTTCCAAAAGGGTGTAGCAAGGGTTAGATTTGAGGTTGTTCGAATCGGGTAAGTTCTCTCTCTTTGTAGTTTCTATTTTTCATAGTGGAGATCTGTCGCTTTGTGCCGTGGTTTTTTCCCGAGAGGGTTTTCCACGTAAAATCTGTGTGTTCTCTTGTATGTGCTTGGTGCCATTGAATTGCTATCCTAGATCTAGATCTGTGTGATTCCGCAGGTCAAAATTCCTAACACCATGATGGTTATGTGAAATCTTGTAACACTTTGTATTTTATATATGGGGTGTAACACTTCGTATTTTAGATATGTGTCCCACTTAAGAGTCAGAATTGCCCCATCTTCAGGCTGATGTCATTATAGGACTATTTAGTACAAATGGACGGAGTGGATTTCATTAATAATCTCGGTGGACCCAACTTTAGGTCAGTGTGTTTACACAGCTTGCGGACACCCGCTGTGCACCGGATTAATAGCCGTATTTTACATAAACCTTAGGAATCCGTTGTTTTTCTTCCAAGCTTCGTTCTTTCCATTCTCTAAGCTTCATAGGATCCACTAGATCAGTCCACAACAATCAAGTTGAAAGAAAACCTATCGATGTCAAATCCGTCATTGGAGCATAAGCTTCTTCCTCAAGAGCGCCATTATCGTAGAAACAACAATATACTTTGATTTCATATTGAAAGTGTTCATTGTTTGGACCATATGATCATCATTTAGTCGACAAGAATCAATCTAGATCCGAAGCAGTGTGTGGATGTGCCAAGCCAATCACCCCAACGTTAATTTAATGTTGCTCCTGGCCGCATTTGGTTGCAAGTCGATGATGAGTCTCTTAAACTTGAAAAGAAAAGAGAGTGAGATCGATCAGATTAGATTTCGCCTAATTTAATTGAGTCGCCAACTCAGTCAAGTTGAGTCCATATGTTGGTCATGTCCTGAGATCTGGCTGGATGTGAGTTGCAGAAAGGAAAAGGAAATGGAAGGAAGAAGAAGATTGAGCAGAAGAAAGCCTCCGAGTGTGGGCCGAATTGGTAACTCGCTAGGTTAACTCGGGTGGTGGCTTGAGCTATGTGATGGGGGCCTTGCACAAAAACCTTAGGATCTAGCCTCTCGAAATAAACCAAAATTATGGAATAATAATACAATGAACTAAATCAAAATATAAACCACACCACGCCAGGGATTTTTACGTGGAAAACCCTCAAAGAGGTAAAAACCACGGGACCTCGTCCAGATCAACAATCCATTATAAAGCAGAACGTTATAATTGATCACAAGCACACACCGCTTGGATCAAACCTTCTTCACTCACGTAGGAGTGGATAAACAATAAGAGAAACAAAGAAGACGGAGAGATCTCACCGATTACGAGGACGTGAAAGCGTTGAGATATGATAGATCACCTCTACGAGCATAGCATCCCTTCCACAAGCTTCCTCTTTCTCTTTCTCTCTCTCTCTCTCTCTCACCTTTGATAACCGTAAGCAAAGCTTTAGGAAACCCTAGAATACCCTGGAATACACCCTAATCCTGGATACACCCCTTTATATAAGAATAGAAAGAGGTATAACCCAAATAGGAAACAAAATCCGCAAAATCTGCGTTTCCGCAATCGCATCTGCGGAACTCGTCGATGATATCGAAGGTCTCTCGATAACAGCTTCGATATCATCTGAAGGTCTCTCGATGATATCAAGACAGGACCAAAACTGTCCAGCAACCAGGGGTGGAAATTCTAATAATTATTGATGCCATCTAGCCACTCTCGATGACAGCCTCGATATCATCTGAAAGTCTCTCGATGATATCGACAGGATAAAAAAACTGTCCAGCAACCAACAGTGAAAAATCCTGCAATTATCGATGATATCGAAACCTTTTCAATTTCATCGATACCAATAATGAGGAGAAAAATCCCCATCACTATGTTCCGAGCTAGTTTCAAATCTAGAGTCTGGCGAGTCATTCTAGCAGAGAAGGAGAAGAAGAAACATGAAAGAGAAAGAGGAAGAAAGAGAAGAGAGAGAGAGAGAGAGAGAGAGAGAGAGAGAGAGATTGAGTGAGGGAGAACCAATTATTGACTCACCCAACACCAGCTGAGTTGACTCAATATATCGAGTCGAATCGAGTTGGGATTGGGACTTCTGATTGAGGATCGAGCTGATAGAGTTTTACTGAGTCAAGTCAAAGTAAGTCGAGTGGAGAATTTAGCCATATGGCGTATACACTCAATTCTAGTGTAATTGGATAGTGATCCCATACTTAGAATGTGAGGATTCACCTTTCAAGTTTTCCTTCATTACAATAGTTAGATTAATGTACTTTCATTTATCTTTCATGCTTGACTTATTACTCATGCTTAGTTTACATGATAGATCTAGTTGCATTTAACTCTATATAAATTTACGATGTGACTTAAATCATTGTGTACGTTGTAGAATTGATATGCTTTATATTGTAAATATCTATCTAATTTAGTCAAGTAGAATGCTTTATTTGCATTGATAGAAGTAATGGCTATTTGTACTTAAAGGGTTGAATTGATGTTGGCTTCGTTTGACACTTGATTGTGTTAAGGAGTTGTAATTATAATCTAATGCTATATGTTGGTGGATATGTACATTATAGGCTCCTCGAACTAGTGGTCGGTTGATAAAATATTATTTGGTTGTACACTTATCATCCCGTAGATTATTTGTGCTCTTATGGCTTGTAGATTGTATTCTTTTGTTGTGTCATTGAAGGACTTGTTGCCTATGTGGCTTGTTGGGTGAACTCTTTTTATTTGAAGTATTCTAGACTTGTGCTGATAATGTCTGCATGTTGAATTATGAGTGGCCACTAGTTGTATAGGTTATTGTAAATGAAACACCTTAAATTATTCATTGTATCATCATTATTTATAATCATTTGAGTGTGTTAGAATCGTACTTGTTACAGTCTCATGAGCTTGGGATGGTGGTATGGGACAGTATGCCCGAGCTATCGGCCTATGATGGGTCACGCGCATCCCCCATAGTGACCTTTGAGCTTGCATTATGTAGATGTTTGTAAATTAGACGAATAACAATTAGGTTAATTACGTATACATGACACATGGGAATTGTCGGGTGCATGGTTGACTATTTGAAAGACCAGTGTATTATTCAAATGACACTTTTTTTGTATTTTGAATTAGTTGACGGTCTGAAAGACCAATTTTCTTACATGAATGAGACAACTGTTTGAAAGGTCCATTCATTTATTTAGCTGGACGTGCATCCCTTTGATTGCATTCATACATTCATGCACTAATTAAGATTAAATTGGTAATTGAACATTGGTAATTAAATTGTTAGTTTTTTTATATATTGGTGAAGAGATGATATCTCCTTATATTTGAATTATGGTTTAGATGTAATTGGTGTTGTATTTGTGAGTTGTGACTTACAATTTAGATATTATGGTTTCTTCAATCGTTACTTGAAAAATGTGAATTGTGTCTTTTATTGAAATGTATGTGATATCATCTTATATTCTACTTATGAAATGTAAAGTATGCATTTTTAGATTATACTCTTAAAGTATAAATTGAATATTGTACTTTCCTGAATTTTATTTGAATATTATTCTTAACTATTATGATGCCCTTGATAATCTTGGGAGTATATCTCACTGGGATAAGCATTGATGCTATCAAAATATATTTATTTGGTGAATGATACGTAGATGATGTGCAGGTTGGTGCTCACGTGGAGCATGAGGAGGTATCTGATCTGGTGACTTAAACTTATTAATTTTTAATTGTCTTTCATAATTACTATAGTATATTCTTTTAAATTTGTTTATTTGATCTTGCAACTTAAATTTATTAATTTTAATTATCTTTCGTATTGCTATAATATATTCTTTTGAATTTGTTTGTCTTGAGTTTGGTTTGTATAAGTCTTTTGGGCAGTCATTTGTATGATTTATATTTAAACTTTTCATTGTATAGTTTTTATTACTTTCTGTTGCTCACTTATATAGTTTTAAAAGTTTTAAAAAAAATTATCGTAAGATATGGCCTATCCTTGAAAGTTAACACTCGGGATTTCAGAAAACAAGTTCTAAAAATTTGGTTACGAAATTCAGGGCGTTACAAATCCCCTCTAATCATATATACCAAATAAAAATTAGGCACGTGGCCCAAAAATCAATCCTATATGTGATTGAGGTGGTCTAAAACAAGGGAAACATTTTGGAAGGTGAGAGAACTGTTGCAAATCATGTGGCTAACCTAAATTATAGATTGGTCTGGCTCTTGACTTTTATTAGCACCTTACCGAGCATAATTCCTCTATAGTAACCTAAACAAACCATTGCCATTCACATGAGGAATTTACTCAATAATGGAAATGCTGACAATGGTCCCCCACACGAGGCTTTTTTTTTTTTTTAATCCACCCTATGCACCAGGTGCATTGCCTTATTTTAGGTACAGGGCCCAAAAATCAGCCCCTTTTATGATTCCAGTGGGCCATATATATTTGAAAACAGTGTATTAGGTGACACCCACTGTCCAAACTATTACCTTTGGTGTGGCCCACCTGAAACGTGGATGGGACCAATTTTTGGGCTTGAGAACTAATTTTTGTGTGGCAATTCATGGGTCACAAGGATTTCACTCAATCAATATGGAGGTCCCTGTAAAAAATGTACTACGCCTGTTTGTACTGTTTCCCTTGGTGTGGCCCACCCGAATAATAGATGTGGATGAATTTTGATCCTTGGTCCTAGCACCAAGCAATGCATTTGATGTAGATTCGAGAAACACATTATGATGAGACCCACCTAAACCAAGATTCAGAGCTACTAAATGCTTTGCTTCCTTGAGACTTGAAGCAGATTGTGTACGGAGTTATGCAATAGGAGTAAATTCTGCAGGGCCCATGCGATGTATGTGTCTTATCCACCTTGTCTGTCCGTTTTACTAGCTCATTTTAGGGCTCGAGTCCAAAATTAAAGCACATCGAGAGCTGAGTGGCTATAGTAATGTCCACCACTAAAAACTTCCTAGGGCCTCCATTGATGTCTATTTGTCACCCAAAATCCCTTCGCTAGGTCACATAGATATGGATGCAGGGAAAACACAAATATCAGCTTGATCCAAAACTTTTCAGCCTCCTCATGTTTTTAATGGTAGGAATTCAATTCCAACTATTTCCTATGGTGTGGTCTACTTGAGATTTGGATATAGTTCAATTTTGGGATCATGCCATAAAAGGAGTTGGTAAAATGGATGATTGGCACCCATAAGAAATGGAAATAGACTGGAAAAGTTTTATTGTTACTGGTACTACCACTGTTGGTATTATTATTACTATAATTATTATTGTTAGAATTGCAAAGTTTTAATCCATGGAAAGCAAAGGAAATAGACAGGCAAAAACTCAAAGAAGTGCCATAAGGAAGTTGAGCCACTCTCCAAAAAGTATAAGGGGAATTTGATATTCTCTCAAATACAACTCATTTAAAAGACTTTAAAAATAACAAACTTTATTTGATATCTCTATATTGTAATTTTCAAAAGTTATTACTGTAGTTGTCGGTTATAGTCGACATCATTATTTATCAGGGTAGTCAACGCAGCAACACCAGCAAGTTTTTGGTCCTCTGGGCCACATACCGCTCCTTGGAGGTGGATATGGAGCATTAGAAGGTGGGTCCCAGCATTCGCCTGTTTCTGAAATTCGTCCCCAGATGCATGCATCGCTGCAATCAATTTCCTCATTTTCCCATCCAATACAAAATGGTAATTCATAGTCTGCAAGTGCTGCAACCCAACATTTTCCAATGTTAGAAACATATGGTCTAAAAAAGCATTGAGTCAATTCAAACTTCAATCTGTTGTTCCTGATCAGTTGATTGGATTAGATGAGATATTTGTTTTTATGGAGTTTATGTGAAGCTCTTTTTATATATATATATTTTTTCTGATTTTGTGAAATTCCACTGACTTTTACAATAATATTCTTTGAGAAATCTAATTTTTACGTAAGAAAAAGAGCAAATAAAAAAGGCAATTGATAATTGAGGGTGAAATAGGACCTGTATTGTGCGAGCCCATTTAATGTGTGTATGAACTCTTGTACCACACCATGGTGATAAAATAACTGAAAAATCAGGTCCATCCAATCATAGCTGGACCATAGCATGCAAAAAGTTGAAACCACTAAAAAGTGCAACTAATGATTGGATGAGCATAATTTTTGGGTCTTTTGATCATAATGGTTGAGTTGGATTTCATACAAACAATTGGGAGCTCCACAATGCATGACTCCACCTTTTAGAAAAGGAAAAAATAAAATAAAATTTATAGGTGTTGTGATCTTTTCAACCTCTGATGAGAAGATGAAAGTGGTGGTAATAATTCCTTTTATATTTTTGTTGATTTCTGAATGAAGTTTTTACAAACAAGTAGTTTCGAACTAACTGTACAGAATAAGGATACGCATTTGTCAAGAGGTGGATTGCCAATCAACCCGTGGGAAGCTAGTTTTCCTTTTATATTTTGCTAGCTCTTTTTAGGATATGAAAAAATGAGTCAGATACAAAACTCAAGTGGGCCATGCGACAGGAAATAGTAGGGAGAGAAATGCCTACTGTTGAAACTTTCCCGGGTGGACATTGATGTTTATATGTCATCCAAAATCTCCATAACGTAGTTCTCATTGGGATGAACCAAAAACTAAAAAATATTAGCCTGAAACAAAACTTCCGTGGCCCCATGAATGTATCGATGGTGGGCACCTACTTGAGTTTTGGATCCGCCTCATTTTTTAGCTTGTATCTCAATATAAACCGGAAAAATAGATGGTGTTCCAGGCAATCCACATCCCATATGTCAAATAATGTGACCCGCTTTAGATTTGTCACATTCCTCAAAACCAGATTGGTTAAGACAATTTTGATCTATGATCTATTGTCATTCTATTGTTGATTTTGGCCCACCCACTGCTTTTCTTTTCTACCGTTAATTAGACATCCAACCATCAAGCGAATACAAACATTCTTGCACTGTAACAGTGAGGTCCGCTGTTGGGCGGTATGGTGTAGGAATTGGTGTGACTATGATGATGGATAGTATGGTCCACCAGATTAGACCATTGATCAATGGATGGGGATTCCTCTAAAACCACCAAGGACAGAATTTCCTTACCCTTAGGTCAGTGCTGCACATATAGGACATATCAAATAGCTAGAACCGTCCAATCTTTAATATTTTAGTCCCTCATCTGAGACATTCTCCATCAGATCAACGGTCTGGATCAATGAATCACTAACACATTTATCCACAAACAAAAGAAAAATTAAAAAGAAGAAAAAGGAGTGCCCAATACCCGAAGATTGAAGCAATGCCACGACTACAAGGCCTATTAGAAGTCTGTTCACCACCCAATATGAAGCCATTGATATGATGCCTCTCTCTTATTTTACCCTGTTGTATTCAAGTAAAGGTGAAGGATTTTGCTCTCTACTTATAACCCAAATGCCTCATCTACAATAAAAGCTGTAGGAATTGCGGCTATAAATGCTAACCTGTTAGTAAATGAAATTGCTAACGGTCATCCATTGTTGGTAAATGAGATTGCTAGCGGCCATCCATCCGTTGTAGTTAAAAAACCACTAAAACAATTAAGAGAATAAATAAGATGGCAGTTACAATTTTCTGCGATAGTTGCAATTTTGTGCAGGGCTGGCAATGGGTCAGGTCTTCGCCGAGTAAAATCAATAAGGCCAACCTAACCAGTTCAAAACTCAGACCTAGTTTTGCCAGCCTAGGAAATCAGTGGTTCTCTTGGAAAATTCCAATAGCAATTAGTGACTGCCAGTCCTATTAGATCATGATTTTGCACGGTTAGATCATTGCTTGATGGTGGATAAGATAACATTCCATATAAATGGTGGTCGATTGGCAGTCTGCCAATTTGAACTCATTCCATCTATTCCCTTCAAGAGATTTATCGAATGGGTTTGAGCATTTTTAACCAGTGCGGCCCAATGTACATATTTCCATACAAGGAGCCCAAACGGAGCTCCAAGCTCTCAAAGATGTAATGTTGGAATTTCTATGCAAGAGCCCAACTAGATCGGCCTGACAAATTGGCATGCCCCAGCAAAGATGAGGGATCAACAATCAGATCGGCCCTACAATTTACAGTCTATAGTTCATTTAATAGTTTCACTGATAATTGAGAATTGATGATCTGGGTCCCACCTAATAGAAGCCTCAAGTCAGTTCTATTTTTGTATCTGAGTAAGAGGCCCCTCTGTAACAATCATCATGGTGAGAGGCTCGTGGGGTGGAACTTTCATTACATTCACCCCATCCGTCAGGTGGACCACATCATAGGAAATAGTCAGGATGGGACCTCTAACAATAATTTTGTCTCTGTCCTAACTTTATGTTAGAAATTCTTCAAAACATAACAAAATTTTAGGTTTTTCAAAATTTCTGATTATTAATTAAGCCATAGGATCACTTTTTTTAATTTTTTAATTTTTTAATAATAATTATTATTTTTGTTGAGGTTGAAATCTGGTCAACCCTCCTCATCACTTCAAGTATTCCGAGCAGACGTCGAACTAAGAATCCTGCACGTAAACCACAAGCAATGGAGACCCTGGCTAAGCCGGGGGACCCTCCGATGCCTAAGTCAGGACAACAGAATCTGGGTCTAAGTTTATGAGAAGGGTCGAATATCAGATGTTGCGTACCTTTGCTTATGGGATGGTGCAATATTTATACCTCCTCATTCGCTCGATTCGTGTCCGATCATCTCGGCACAATCAGTGGGATACGTGGGTCGTGGAGATATTGCTCAGAATCCGAAGATCGTGTCCCACGACGTGCGTATCTGCGGGCGAGTTAATAGCGCATTTCCATATATTGCAGTTTCTTCATTTAACGCGTGGGACCTTTATCCTCGGGGATACCTCGGCTCGGCTGGACTGAGGACGACGATACTAATCAGAGCTGATGACTGGTTTCGTTGAGCCATTCGCACGGAGTTGATCGTATAACCCAAATGTTCTTTCTTCCGATTGCCCCTGGGGAGAAGCTGATCGAGAATGGGAGCTTCGTCCATCTTAACTCATTTCCCTAGTATTACTCCGAGGTTCGGACTCTCCGCTCGGAGTAATGAAAACTCGGTCATACGCTCGTAATCGGCTCCGGATCTTCCCATAACAGAAGCCCCTACTACTCGAGGTCATTCATGAGCTCTGGAGAGTAATCAACCTGGAAGATCAGTCGCCTCAGTTCTTTGGTGCATTTATGGCTTTCGTGTGAAACGTCTCGCACTCGAGATTTAGCGGCTTCGAGCTAACCATGAACGAACACGTGGCGACGGTTGGGATTTCGAATCGTTACCGACTTGTGAGTGATTGCCACGTGCTCTCGAAGCGCCATATCGAGCGCTCTTTCCTGCGCTCTGGTACCGTGCTGATTAACTCACACAATAATCGAGGAAGATATCGTTACTTTTACCGTGTTTTGAACCAATGATATAACGCCACGTCGGACTCGGAGTCGGCCAGCCATGATTCCGACGCAGCCATTATTACAGTCCATTCAATGCAAGACCTTTTTATTTTATAAAAGGCCTAGCCAGGGTCTTCATTCGACTGCTATCGTTTGCATTTGAGTTGTTTTAACGGAGAAGGCGATTTCTGGCAGAAGTAGTTTCCGACTTAGTTCTTACGCTTGCTGAGGCCATCTCCGGCGATTGTCGGGTGAGTTTGATCTTTAGCATCCCTGTTCCAAGATGTCTTCCGATAGGGAAATGGCTAGGAGTTACAATGACGACGAGTTGGGAGTTCGACACGAAGAGGGGCTTCGAAGGTTCCTTCGGAAGCGTTGCGTTATATCCTCGGCCCCGGAAACGGGCGGTGGCGAGAACTCCTGACTCACCAGTCAAACAAGAAAGGGGTGAAACGAGCCCCAGAGTTGGCACCGCCGATGTTCCCGAGATGCCCCTGGTGGGAGGGCGTCGGAATTGTTCCTGTGGGGCTCGTAATTCTGAGTCCCAAATGGAATGGATTCGGACGGAGTTTGACATACCTCGCTCCGTTCGGGATCGGGGCCCCGAGCCCTCTGATGCTGCTGGCAATCCCGCAGCCGGGGAGGTAGCCATATTTTTATGTGGCCTATTGTGCGGACTCCGACTCCCGATGCACCCCTTCATTCGAGCTCTAACCGCTTACTTAGGGCTCGCGCCTGGACAGTTCGCGCCTAATGCTTGGAGAGTGCTAATTTCCGCTTACATTATCTGGCACCAAGTAGGGAACTCGGCGTTGACGCCAGCCGAGCTGATGAACTTGTACCTGGTCAAGCACGAAGGCAACGATCCCTGGTACTATTTCGCGACCAGGGGTAGCAAGGGGTCAGGGCTCATCTTGGGTCTTCCGTCCTCGAATAAGGACTGGAAGAACAAGTGATTTTGGGCCGCAGGCGAGTGGGAGGCGTCGGCAGCAGAGGTCGGGGCTTTATCGAATCGGGTTCCCGTTCGCTTCACTATGCCAGGTCGGGTCAAGACTTCTTTTACGCATTGCTTTTTACTCCAACCTTACTCAAGAGAATAATTGTCTTGTAGGTTTCACGAGGGGCGTACCCTTCATTACCTCGGACCAGAGGAATCAGATAGCCAAAGCAAGGGCATATTCGGAGGAGCATCACCGCTGGTCAGATCTGATTACAACGGCTAACCTTTATCGATCGGGGCTTTGCAAGACGAGGCCGCATTCCACCTCGCTCAGTGAGTATCCTTATTTTCAATCAAATTTTTTTTACAAGTCCGAAGTAACGTTATCTTAATCATTCTGCTGTACAGGCATGGCCGAGGCGTCTGGTTCTCGGAGGAGGAAAGCCGCGCATTTGTGCCTCCGCCGAGGAGATGCTTTGAGGACCGAGCCCCCGCGAAGGTAGCTCGGAGGAAGAAGGTCGCTCATAGAGTTCATCCTTCAGGTTCTGCCTCAGCGGTTGCGGCTCAGAGGGCGGCACTTCCTCCCCTTATCCCGAACATCTTCGTTCGGGATACAGCTCCATTTCCTGCCTCAGCGCCCTTGGTTGAGGGACCAATCGCATCTGCGATTGTGTCCCCAATTCCAATACTCCGGGGCGCTTGCCGCACTGCAATTGTGTCCCCAATTCCAACACTACCGGTGTAGCCACGGGGGCCCCGGTCGGTGTTGAGATGGTCGCATCTTTGTGCGGCCCTAACCTCGGCTCTGCTCCAGGAACGGGGGCAACCCTCCCTCCATCCGTCGCCGCTCCTCCCAGTGAAGGAGCAAGGTTAGAACCTCCGTTGATAGCAGGTTCAATCATCCTCCGAGAGGGAGGAAGCCATTCGAATGGCCGACGCCATGATCACCCAACCGGTAATGAGGGGGGAGGCATGCGTGATGCCGAGGGAGAGGCTCAACCCTCGGTGGCGGTCGGACGGAGCCGGAGAAGAGACTCGGTCTCAAGTCTGGCACGAGCAGAGGAAGGTTCGAGCCGGGTTTTCACATGTCCTGTCTGAAAGATTGGGCGGCGAAACATGTTTCGGAGGAATCCATTTCTCGCCTTCTTGATAAACCGGACGACTGCTTCTTGGAAGACTTGGCTGGAGTCTTCTATCATGTACTTTTCGCCTTTGAAGTTGTAGCTATTTTTGTGTTATTATTTCCTTCTCATTTCTTTGCTTTGAACCAGTCTGTTCCGAGGATCCTCCTATGCTGGGAGAGGGTCCGAGAGCGTCGAAAAATTGACGCTAAGGTCGAAGCCCTCAGGAGCGAGGTGGGAGCCCTCCGGGCAGAGACGGAGACCCTCCAAACGGAAGCGGGAGTCTTACGGGACAAGGCTTCCATTCTTCGCTGGAGCAGAGTGATCTGTGTCACGCTTGAAGGCGCAGTCGAACTCGCTTCGGCCAGAGGGTCGCGAAGGACCTCGAGGCGGTCGTGATGCGGCGGTGGTCGAGCCGGGTCATGCCAAGGTCCGAGCCGACATCCTCAAGCAAGGAGATTGCCCGACGAATGAGGATCGAAGAAGATCAAGGCCGAGGCCGTAGAAGAGAAAAGGGGGCCATAGCCGCGGCTCTGGAAGCTCGGAAGGCCGAGGCCGAAGCCTCCTGGCCGTGGCGCCATCGCGCAATAGATTCATACAAGACCTCGAAGGAGAGGGATGTCGAGGCCGCCAAATTTTATGACCGCGGCTTTGACGAATGCCTTATCGAGGTCCGGAAAGCGTATCCGGACCTTGACCTGATCCCTCCCCTCGCCCGAGGACCCCGCCGATTCGTGCCGAGCCGACCAACCAGGATCAAGCCCCCGGTTCCTAAGCTCCTCTGCCCTCCTGAAGACTCCGTTTCCTTTACTTGTATTGGTTTTTTTTGTACTTTGTTTTTATAATCATTTAATGAGAGAGCCACTTTTGGGTCCCACTTCTTTTTATTAGTCGTTCTTACTATGTGATGCAGTTGAGCCGAGTCCTTGATTTGTTCGGATGTGGTTTGGGCCTGGGTCTGATCCTTAAAAGGATCAAGTCGTTTCGCTTTTCAGCGGAGAGCCTTCCGAGTAGGTGGGACCGACTCCCTTACTGGGGGGTCGGAGTTACCCATTGGCTTTGCCCACCCGGTTAAGGGGGGATGCCTTTGTAGAAATTGGTCCGACTTCCTTAGTGGGAAGTCGGATCGCCTCGTAGTTTTATCTCCTCGGTTAAGAGGAGACGCCTGTAGAATTTTAGCCCGTTTGATATTTGCTGATGGCAAGGATAAGCTGATCGGATGTGCTTTTATTCATAACCTTAAAGGATTGTCGCTCGGGGGCGTACATTATTGAATGACCTCAAAGGTCAGTAAGCTGCTCGGAGCGCCTTATTACTGATAGTAAATTTTCAGATGCTCTGCATTCCACGGGTGGGGAGTTGGCGGTTTTCGAGATCTTCTAAGTGGTAGGATCCGGCTTAGTTGATCGGACCACTCTGTATGGTCATGGTCCTTCAGTTGGGGCCGAGTGTTCAGTTCCGGCTCGGCTTCTAGTGTTCTGAAAGACTCGTCGAAGAACTAGGTCCCCTGGTCGGAATCGCCTGATCTTCACTTTAGAATTGTAGAATCTGGCTACCTGTTGATGTCGAGCGGCAGCACGGAGCTTTGAAACTTCACGGATTTCTTCCAGAAGATCCAGATTGGCAGTGATTTGCTCAGTATTTTGATTTTCATTGAAACTAACCACTCGAGCCGTAGGGAGGCCGATTTCAACGGGCACTATTGCCTCCGACCCATACGAAAGTGAGAACGGAGTTTCTCCAGTGGAAGATTGAGCTGTGGTTCTGTACGCCCAAAGGACGAATGGGAGTTCTTCCGGCCAGTTACCTTTTGCTTTTTCCAGCTTCTTCTTGAGGTGGTGCTTGATGACTTTATTTACTGCCTCCACTTGCCCATTGGACTGCGGATGCCGCGGCGAGGCGTAAGCGTTCTTGATGCCGAGCCCTTTACACATACCCCTGAATTTGTCGTTGTCGAACTGCTTGCCATTGTCTGAGACGATAGTATTCGGAACTCCGAATCTGCAGACTATGTTCTTCCAGACGAAGTCAATTATTTTCTGTTCGGTAATCTTTGCGACGGGCTCGGCCTCGGCCCACTTCGTGAAGTAGTCGACATCGACGATGGCAAACTTGACTTGTCCTTTTCCGGTTGGCAAAGGGTCAATGATGTCGATCCCCCATTGAGCGAAAGGCCACGGACCGCTCATGGGAGTCATTTCTTCTGCCGGTTGTCGGGGCACGGACGCGAAACGTTGACATTTGTCACATTTTCTAACATATTTTTTGGCATCTTCTTTGAGAGTCGGCCGAAGTATCCGTCGAAGCACCTTTAAAGCCGTGGCTCTGGGCCGCGTAATAGTTTCGCAGATTCCTTCGTGAATTTCCGGATGACATATTCTCGCTTCTTCGGATCGGAGGCACCGAGATATGGTGTGAGTACCCCTTCTTATACAGAGTTCCATTCAGAATAACATATCTTGCTGCTCGGAGCCTCAGACGCCTAGCTTCCTGTCTGTCCGAGGGGACCTCCCCTGACTCGAGGTAGCTGAAGATTGGGTCCATCCAGCTCGGACTGTTATCCACCGGATTAACCGTCTTTTCCTCTACTCGATCGATGCTGGGATGCTCAATGAATTCTACCGGAACGATCCGCGGAATCTTTCCTTCTGCGGCTGATGCCAACTTCGCCAAGGCGTCAGCCCATGCATTTTCTGTTCTCGGAATCTGGTGAACCGTACAGTTCCAAAACTTCTCGATCAGTTTTCTGGCCTCGTCCGAGATAAGCGATCATTCGGTTTTCTTTGGCTTCATAATCGGCGGAGATGTGATTCACGACCACCGAGAGTCGCATTGAACTTGGATAGATTGATTCCTAAGGTGGGGCCTAATCTGAGCCTGGGCCCTAGCGGTGCCTCATATTCCGCCTCATTGTTGGAAGCCTTGAAGCCGAGTCGGATGGCATATTGGATGATTGTGGAGTCGAGCGATCAAAACGATCCTCGCCCGGCCGCTCGAGTTAGATGATCCATCCACGTAGAGGATCCATCCGGCTTCAGGAATGACTTGTGAGCTGCTCGGGAGGTCAGGCGGAGTTGTCTCATCTTTGTCGTTGATCTGCTCGTCACCCATAACGGTGAATTCTGCAATGAAATCTGCCACCGCTTGACCTTTCTTCACCGTCCTCGGCCGGAAAGTAATGTCAAATTCTCCAAGTTCAACTGCCCACTTAGTCAACCGACCCGAGACCTCTGGTCTTTGGAGAATCTGCCGGAGGGGGGAGTCAGTTAACACGATGATCGAATGAGCTTGGAAATATGGACGCAACCTCCGAGCCAAGACGACCAGGCCGAGCGCGAGCTTCTCTAGAGCGGGGTATCTTGTTTCCGCTGGCACCAGAGCTTTGCTCACGTAATATACTGGGTGCTGTCTATTCCCCACTTCTCTGATCAGGGCCGAGCTGACTGCTGAATCTGAGACTGCGAGGTATAAGAACAAGGGTTCGCCTTCCTCCGGTTTTGATAGCAGAGGCGGTGAGCCCAGATATTGCTTCAGTTGTTTGAAAGCTTGCTCGCACTCGGGTGTCCACTCGGCCTTCTTATGACCCTTCAACTGTTGGAAGAAGGGGAGACATTTATCAGTGGCTCGGGATATGAAGCGTCCGAGTGCTGCTACTCGTCCAGTGAGGCACTGTATCTCCTTCACAGTTCGAGGTGAACTCATGTCAAGGAGTGCTTTGATCTTATCGGGGTTAGCTTCGATGCCTCTCTGACTGACTTGGAATTCGAGGAACCTTCCCGAGCCGACTCCGAAAACGTACTTCGTCGGGTTCAGCTTCATTTGATACTTTCGGAGGACTTCGAAGGTTTCTTCGAGGTCCGCCAAGTGATCGGATGCCTTGACACTTTTCACCAACATGTCATCGACATAAACTTCCATTGTGCGCCCGATCTGCCTTGCGAACATCTGGTTGACTAATCTCTGGTATGTGGCTCCAGCATTTTTCAGGCCAAATGGCATGACCCGGTAACAGTAGAGCCCCCTGTCCGTGACAAAGGTAGTCTTCTGCCTGTCGGAGGGATGCATTGCGATCTGATTATAACCAGAGTAGGCATCCAGGAAGGAAAGTAGCTCGTGTCCTGCAGTACTGTCCACTAATTGATCGATCCGCGGTAATGAAAAACTGTCTTTTGGACATGCTTTGTTCAAGTCTGAATAATCCACGCAAACTCTCCATTTGCCATTTGCCTTCCTAACCAGTACCACGTTTGCGATCCATTCTGGATAATATACTTCTTCAATGAAGTCGGCATCCAACAGAACCGAGACCTCTTCCGTAATGGCACCACACCGCTCGGCATCGAATGGTCTCCTTTTTTGTCTCACAGGCTTACGATTCGGATCCACATTCAACCTATGAACCAAGATGTCTGGAGAGATTCCTGGCATATCCGCGTGAGACCAGGCGAATACGTCTCTGTGTCGTCGCAGGAAATTCAACAGCTCGGAGCGTTGCTCAGGCGTGAGTGATGTTCCGAGCTGGACCGTCTTGCTTGGATCGATTTCGTCAAGTGGTACCTTCTCCAAATCTTCAATTGGTTTGTTCTCGGAGGGTCCGCGCGGGTCCAAGGTATTGACAGTGAGTGTTTGCTTTGCAGACCCTTTTTGAACCGCGATGGCATAGCATCTCCGAGCCTCGCGTTGATCGCCTCGGAGGTAACCTGTTCCGCCTTCAGCGGGAAATTTCATCATCAGGTGATAAGTAGACACGACCGCCCGCATTGCATTGAGGGAGGGCCTGCCCATAATCACATTATGCACTGATGGCACGTTAACAACAAGGAAGTCCACCATCAAGGTGACTTGATGTTGCCCCTCTCCCGCAGTCACCGGGAGGGAAATAGCTCCTTCGGAGATCACTTTTTCTCCAGCAAAGCCATGTAAGGGGGTCTTCACAGGTCTGAGCCGAGACTGTGGAATCCCCATTCTTGCGAAGGCCTCAGAGTAGATCACGTCGGCAGAACTTCCAGTATCAATGAGAATCCGGTACACCTTATGATTGGCTATGGTCATAGTAACTACCAAGGCGTCATCGTGTGGGTGTTGGATCCCCCGAGCGTCATCTTCTGTGAAGGTGAGGTTACAGGGACTGACGCACGGTTCTTTGTTCGGCCGCTCGGCGAGATTGACATAATGCTCCGGGCTCCTTCGGGAGTGAGCTTTTCGAGCTCTGTTTGAGTCTCCTCCTCCTGATGTACCTCCGAAGATGGTGCGGATCTCCGCAGGTTCTTCGGTCGGATTTTTGGGGCGTTCTCGTGTTCGTTCCTCTTTCCGAGCGGTTTTCTCTTGCTTGGTATACCGACGTAAGTGCCCCTTCCGAATGAGGGATTCAATTTCATCCTTGAGATCTACGCACTCGTCGGTATTGTGGCCATGATCTCGATGGAAGCGACAATACTTGCGCTTGTCGCGGAGCTCTGGGTCTGCCCGCATACAAACAGGCCAATTGAGAAGTTTCTCGCCCCGGATATCCAGTAAGATCTGCTCGGCGGTAGTGTTGAGAGGCGTATAGGAACGGAATCTCCCTTCTGGCTTTCTGCTCGGCCGGCGATCGCGAGAAGAATGATCGTCCGAATTTTTCCTCGGGGCCTGAGGTTCTTCGTTCCTTGGCCTCTTCCCTTTACCATTCGGCTCGGTTATTTGGATACTCTTGCGAGTAGCGGAGAATTCCTCGGCATGAACATATTTCTGGGCTCTAGCGATGAGCTCGGCTAACGTCTTTGCCGGGTTCTTCCCTATGGAAAAGGCGAATCGTCCCTCCTTCAAGCCGCTACACACTGCGGCAAGAGCCATCTTGTCGTCATAGTCTTCCACCTGCAATGCTTCCTCATTGAATCGAGCGATGTAATCCTTTAAGGATTCTTTCGGTCCTTGTTTGATGGTAAGCAGGTGAGTATTGGGCTTTCGGCTTCTCTTACCGCTTATGAACTTGGTAAGGAATGACCGAGATAACTCTTCGAACGAACATATGGATCCAGGCTTGAGTTGTCGATACCAATTCCGAGCGGATCCGGCTAGAGTGATCGAGAATCCTCTGCACATCATTGCATTAGTTGCAGTACAGACCGCATCCATGAACGGTAAGCTTCCACATGTTCAGATGGATCGTCGGACCCAGAGTACTGGATGACGGAGGAATCCGAAATCTCTCGAGGCATCACTTCGTTCATAATTTCTGAGGTGAACGGAGGTTTGGTTTCTTCCATCATGGCTTGAACAGCAGCCGGAATTGACGATGGCTGTTGTTGCTTCTGTAACATCAAGACTTGATTATTCAGGTCTGTGAACCGCGACTCCCAGGGATCCCTATTCTCAGCCACTTCTTCCCGAGTGCTTTCCGGCTCAGGCATTCTTCTCTCCCTTCTCCTCTCCAAGGTGTGACGAAGGTCCGTTTGAGCCAGAGCCGAGGTGGCTGGGACGTCCGTCGGGGCCCGAGTCGTCACGTTCCTGGTAGGAGCTCGGGGAGGGTTTTGAGCAGACACCGGTGCTCGGGTAAATTGTTGCGGAGATGTCCCGCGCCTCGGACTTCTTGTTGCTGAATGGGCTTGAACGGTTGGTCCGACTTTTTCTGGTACTGGACTTCTCCGCTCAGGTTGTTGCTGGGGCTCGCGCTCCTGCCTCATCCGTTGCAACTCATCGCGCAAGGCCTGTACTTCGCCTTGTAAAGCGCGGTATCTGTTGGAACGATTGCGAGAACACTGAGATGGGCCCGGAGCAGACTCCGCATGGAGCAGTGATGAGGAGCGGGTCTGCTCCGGTTCCGCCACCACTGACTTTCTTCTTCCTCAGCCATAACTTTCAAGAACAGAAACCGACTTTTTGTATCGGATTTCCACAGACATGGCCTTCAAAAATGTTGAGGTTGAAATCCGGTCAACCCTCCTCCTCACTTCAAGTATTCCGAGCAGACGTCGAACTAAGAATCCTGCACGTAAACCACAAGCAATGGAGACCCTGGCTAAGCCGGGGGACCCTCCGATGCCTAAGTCAGGACAACAGAATCTGGGTCTAAGTTTATGAGAAGGGTCGAATATCAGATGTTGCGTACCTTTGCTTATGGGATGGTGCCATATTTATACCTCCTCATTCGCTCGATTTGTGTCCGATCATCTCGGCACAATCAGTGGGATACGTAGGTCGTGGAGATATTGCTCAGAATCCGAAGATCGTGTCCCACGACGTGCGTATCTGCGGGCGAGTTAATAGCGCATTTCCATATATTGCGCTTCTTCATTTAGCGCGTGGGACCTTTATCCTCTGGGGATACCTCGGCTCTTGGGGATCGAGGACGACGATACTAATCCGAGCTGATGACTGGTTTCGTTGAGCCATTCGCTCGGAGTTGATCGTACAACCCAAATGTTCTTTCTTCCGATTGCCCCTGGGGAGAAGCTGATCGAGAATGGGAGCTTCGTCCATCTTAACTCATTTCCCTAGTATTACTCCGAGGTTCGGACTCTCCGCTCGGAGTAATGAAAACTCGGTCCTTCTGCTCGTAATCGGCTCGGATCTTCCCATAACAATTTTAATCTTCAACTTTTCAAAATAAAAAACCCTTAATGAATGGTTTAAGATATTTATATGAATTAAGCATGCAATGTGGAAACCAAACACATAGATATGTGTGTACACATGCATTTATATAGGTATAGATGTTCGACACGTATCATGGTGGGGCCCCACAGCTTAACCTCATGGAAAGCTCCCATGAGCTTGACATTTTTTATTTTTTATTTTTCTTCACACACACTCTCACACCCACACACTCTCACACTCACACCCACACCCAGGCCCACACACCACTGAGCCATGAGTAGAGCCCTTCATGAAGCCGACCTCAATGGGAAGAGTCATGCAATCTACTCGCAGTTGCCTCAAGCATAACTACTTTCCTTCCCGTGTCTTCCAAAATCTTTAGAACCAGGCAACAAAAACCGTTCTCATGCAAGCAACCCATTTAGTTTTGACTTGTAGTTCGGGTTGGTCCTATCATAATGTGTTTATAGAATCCACTCTGACCATCAGATGCATCACCCGTATAAAAATTCAAGTCCTATAAATCAGCCACATCCATGATTCTGGTGGGCCACACTAAGAGAAACAGTTGGGAGATAGATAAGCATAGTTTACTTTTTACAGGGCCCACTTTGATGATTATGTGAAATTATGCATCCGAATCATTAGATGCCATGTAAAAATTTAGCATTGAGGCCCAAAAATCAGGCTCTTCCATGATTAAGGTTGGCCACACCAAGGGAAATAGTTCGAAGGGGGGTGGGCATTGTACACTGTCTTCAAACTTTTTGTCCACCTGGATCATGAGAAGGTGCTATTTTTGGGCCCTAGGCCTAAAATGGGGTGATGGACAGGGCGGATAGGGTTTTGGAAAAAGCTTCATATTGGGGCCCACTACCGGCATACTGCTCTATTGGGTTAACATAAACCACTCATGTCACATAAAGGACTACTTGAAGGATAGTCTAACTAGGATGTCCCACCATTATGTATTTTTTAAATCAACTCCGACTATTAGGTAAGTGACCTAATATTAGTTATTGAGATAAAAAAATTCAGTCCAATCAGTAATTTAGGTTAGTGAATCAATTAGAAAAAGTGTATGGGACTTGCTAGACCTCCAAATTATTTCTCTTAGCTTGACCCATCTGGATCATGGCTTCTTCCTTTTTTTCTTTTTTTTTTTTTTTTTTTTTTCTTTTTTTTTAAAATTTTTTTTTTTAAATTCCTAAGTCTAGAATGCGGTCACACATCTCACATGGTCCGAGTGGATTTCTAAAAAAAATCATGCTAAGCCCATTCCAGCTAACTCATACCTTTACTTCCACAACAATTTATACGCTACGATAGACGGGGACAATGTCCATGCAAAGCTCTCAACGCCCAAATGTCCATGGGTGATTTTTAAGGCGGCCCACCGTGATGGTTATATGAAATTTTGTAACACACTGTATTTTAGATACGCTGTGTAATTCATTAGTGTGGCCCACCTAGGCATTGGAATTGCCCCATCTCTATGTTGATTTCCTTATAGGACTATTCAGGACATATGGACAGAGTGGATTTCATTAATAATCTCGGTGGACTCCACTTTATGGCAGTGTGTGTACAAACATTGTATACACCTGCTGTGCACTGGATTAGAAGCCCAGTCAAACAAGCACTGACCCCGACCCTTTTGAGAAATCTCTCTCCCTCTTGTTTTCCAGCTCGGCGGAGGTTCGAACGAGCAACCGCTCGTTGGTGTCGATTCTGACCCACCATCATGGACCATATCCACAATCCTAACCGTTCATACTAATCGGGACTTGGTTCCGACAAAAATAAAACTTTTTCGCATGAATATCTGAACGGCCTTTGGCACAAATCCAGATGCATCTGGACTGTGCTTCGGACAACATCCGTTGGCTGTGATGTGGCCCACCAACGTAATCTTTTATATGATCTGAACCGTTAATTTTGTATAGAATTCAATTACGAACAAAATAATATTGTCTCCACTCATGTATATTCACGCACATGAGCTCGGTCTCCAGCACACGATCAGTTGGCGAGTGAAATTTTCCAAAACGGAAACCGTTTCAGTTCCACGTTGGCAATTCGCGTGAGTCTAGCTCTCAAAACCTCAGCCCTCCAATCTAAAAGATCCCAGCAATTCATTCTATTCTCTCGGAGTAGGGTTTCTTGCGGAAAACTGATGCAAAGAGCTCCTTGTTACTGACTGTTTTTAGAAACAAAACACCAGTATCATATCCTTGCTGTTTATCATTCATCTAACGACTTGGGATACTTAGGGCATCCTTGTAAATCGAAAGATTCATTCCGCAACCCAACCTTTGCTCATATTTTACCCAACTTTTCCTTGTATTTTACAGAAACCCTAGAAATCCGTTGTTTTTCTTCCAAGCTTGAACCCACTGATTAAACGGTGTTTGAGCTTCCGTTCTTTCCATTCTCCAGGCTTCCCGTTGAAATTTGTGGTTTTTTTGTAAAAATCAAATATTCAAAAATTTCAGGATTTTGGTTTTGCTGCCAAAATGTTTTGGAAATTTCCAATGAAAAAGTGCGGTGTGTGTTTTGTCCCGCATCGGAAATGATAGGAGAATATTTGGGGTTTGTATGTGGAAGTGTGTGTAATATTCTTACTTGGAGCTTTGGAAATTGAGACGCTGGGGTTGCGTGTTCCGCACACGAGCGTGCTCGGGCACGGGCAGCGAGGCTGTAGTGGCTCCCTCGCGATATGGTGTGATAGCGGTGCGAGTGATCTAGTCAGTCATTTTTGAAAACAGCCAATAAACTTGAAAGCCACAACGGTCCGAAAATGGACGGGTCATGATGATCCACCAGTTAGATCTTCCATTCCGACGACCAGAAACGGTTGAAATTAATGATCAACGGTCAAAAACGTTTTAAACTATTGATGGCCACCTAGCAATGGTCTACTCCATGGTGCATATATAAACTATCTGCTGCATTGAAATGTTCCTAGGTGGACCCTTTGTAATTGTTGAACGCAGGATCCAAACAGGATTGTCCTATCCTGGAAGCAATGTGCTTGTAACCCATCAACAATTTGATAAGGGGGCGAATCACGCTTTAAGGGCAACGTATATTTTACGTGATTCAGCCTAGTGAAATGAAAATAATTTATTTTATTTTATTTTATTTTTTGGTATTTCCAACACTTCGTGGGATCCATCTTATCAGTACACAACAATCAAACTGAAGGAAAACCTATCAATGTCGAATCTTCCTTTAGAGCTCGAGCTTCTTCCTTAATAGTGCCACTACCTTAGAAACAACAATATACTTTTGATTTTAGATTGAAAGTGTTCATTGTTTGGACCATATGATCATCATTCAGTTGACAACAATCAATCTAGATTCAAAGCAGTGTGTGGATGTGTGAATCCAATCGCCCCAATGTCGATTTAATGTTGCTCTCAGAAACCTTTGGTTGCAACTCAATGCTGAGTCTCTCCCCCTTGTATGATATATGAAGCTTTCACTTCTCTGTGGAGTGCAAACATGATCTAAGAAACTCGAAAAGAAGAGAGTGAGATAGATCGAATCAGATTTCGTCGACTTGAACTGAGTTGCTAACTCAGTCAGGTTGAGTCCCATATGTTGGTCATGTCAAGACCTTCAGCTGGATGTGAGTTGCAGAAAGGAAAAGGAAGTAGAAGAAAGAAGAATATCGAGTAGAAGAAAGCCTCCAAGTGTGGGTCGAGTTGGTAACTCGCTAGGTTAACTTAGGTGGTGGCTTGAGTTATGTTATGAGCTAGTTTTAAATCTAGGGTCTAGCATGGCATTCTAACAAAGAAGGAAAAGAAACAGGAAAGAGAAAGAGGAAGAAAGATAAGAGAGAGAGAGAGAGAGAGAGAGAGAGAGAGAGAGAATCACTTGTTGACTCGCCCAACACTCGCTGAGTTAACTCAATCAAGTCGAATCGAGTTTGGGTTGGGATTCTGATTGAGGACCAAGCTGATAGAGTTTTACCAAGTTAAGTCGGAGCGAGTCGAGTGGAGAATTTGGCCCTATGGCGTATACACTTGATTCAAGTGTAATTGGACAATGATCCGATACTTAGAAGGTCAAGATTCACTCTTTAAGCTTTCCTTCATTACAATAGTTAGATTAATGTACTTTTTTCTTTTTTTTTAAAAGAAGGGTCATGCCCCTATATCTTTGATAAAAGAATCAAACAATGTATTTAGATTAATGTACTTTCATTTGTCTTTCATGCTTGATTTATTACTCATGGTTAGTTTACATGATAGTTGTTTGACTCTATATATGTTTAGTATGTGAATCATTGTATATATTGTAGAATTGATATGCTTTATATTGTAGAATTGTCTCTCCAATCTAATTAAGTAAAATGCCTTGTTTGTATATCGATGGTACATTTGTAAATTGATTTAATTAATGCCTATTTGCACTTAGAAGGTTGAATTGATGATGGCTTGGTTTGACACTTGATTGTGTTAAGGAGTTGTAACTGGAATCTAATGATATATGTTGATAGATATGTACATTAGAGGCTCATCGAACTAGTGGCCAGTTGTGAATTGATACAATATTACTTAGTCATACACTTATCATCTCATGGATTATTTGTGTCATTGTGGCTTATGGATTATATTATTTTATTGTGCCCCTGAAGAACTTTGTGTCAATATGGCTTGTTGGGAGAACTTTTTTTTTTTTTTTTTTTCGAAGTATTTTGGACTTGTGATGGTAATATCTGCATATTAAATCATAAGTGACCACTGGTTATACAAGTTATTGTAAATGGAATGCCTTGGATTCTTCATTATATCATCATTATTTATAATCATTTGAGTGTCTTAGAATCTTACTTGTTGAAGTCTATCTCATGAGCCTGATATGGTGGTATGGGACACTATACCTAAGTTGCCGGCTTATGTTAGGTTGCGCGCACCCCCCATAGTAACCTTTAAGCTTGCGTTATGTAAATATTTGTAAATTGCACGAATAACGGTTGGATTAATCATGCATACATGGCACACAAGAGTTATCGGGTGTGTGGTTGACTATTTAAAAGGTCAGTGTACTGTTCAAATGACCATTTTTGTATTTTGAATTGGTCTATTGTCTAAAAGACTCATCCTCTTGCATGAATGGATCAACTGTTCGAAAGGTCCATTCATTTATTCAGCTCGATATGCATTCCTAGGCTAATTATATTTATACATTCATATTTTAATTAAGATTAAATTGGCAATTGAATGTTGTAGTGGTTTTGTGTTATATTGGTAAATAGATAATTGTATCTCCTTATATTATAATTTGAATTGTGGTTTAAATGTGTAGTTGGTATTGTACTTGTGAGTTGTGACTTATAATTTAGATATTATGAATTCTTGAAATATACGAATTTTGTCTTTTTCTGAAATGTAGGCGATATACTCTTATATTCTACTTATGAAGTGTAAATTGTACATTCTTGAATTCTAGTTGTTAAGTATAGATTTAATATTGTACTTTCTTGAGTTTTATTTGAATATTATTTTTAACTATTGTGATGCCTTAGTAATCTTAGTGGGTATACCTTATTGGGATAGTTATTGATGCTATTAAAAAATATTCAGTTGGTGAGGGATATGTAGATGATGTGTAGGTTGGCACTCACATGGAGCATGAGGAGATATCCGATCTTGCAGCTTAAATTTATTAATTTTTATATATCTTTCATATTTACTATAGTATATATTTTTTTGAATTTGTTTGTCTTATGTCATTGGTTTTTATAAACCCTTTTGTGCAGCCATTTGTACATTTGGAATTTATATTCAAACATTTCTCTATGTGTGGTTTGTTTTCCTTCCGTTGCAATGCTCACTTATACACTTGAAAAAGAAAGCAAAATATTGTAAGATGTGGGCTATCTTTGAAGGTTAAAACTCGAGATTTCAGAAAATAAGTACTAAAATCAAGTTACGAAATTCGGTGCGTTACACATCATCTCTAACCATATATACCACACAAAATTTTAGGCACATGGCCCAAAAATCAAGCCTATATGTGATTGAGGTGGGCCAAACAAGGAAAACAATTTGGAGGGTGAGAAAACTATTGCAAATCATGTGGCTAATTTAAATCACATATTGGTCTGGTTCTTGACTTTAATAGCACCATACCACGCATAAGTCCTCTATAGTAAGCTAAGCATGCCATTGTCATTCACATGAAGAATTTACCCAATAATGGAAAATGCTAACGGTGGCCCCACACGAGGCTTCTTTTGAAATCCACTCACCAGGTGTGTTGCCTAATTTTATGTATTGGGCCCAAAAATCAGCCCCTTTCGTGATTCCAGTGGACCATATATATTTGAAAACAGTGTACTAGATGTGGCCCACCTGAATTATGGATGGGACTGATTTTTGGGCTTCAGAGCTAATTTTTGTGTGGCAACCAATGGGTCACAAGGATTTGAATTAATCAACATGCAGGGCCCTATAAAAAAATCTACGATGATGCACGTTTATCATCAAATTATTTCCCTTGGCGTAGCCCGGCCACCCGAATCATGGATGTAGATGATTTTTGGTCCTTGGCCTATTACAAAGCAATGCATTTGATTTAGATTCGAGAAACACATTATGATGAAACCCACCTAAACCAAGATTCAGAACTATTGAATGCTTTGCTTCCTCGTGACCTGAAGCACATTGTGAGTTATGCAATACACTAGCATTATGTAGGGCCATGCGATGTTTGTGTCTTATCCACTTTGTCAGTCCATTTTACTAGCTCATTTTAGGGCTTGAGTCCAAAATTAAAGCATATCCAAATCTCAAGAGACTATAGTAATGTCCTCCGCCAAAACCTTCCTAGGGCCTCCATTGATGTCTATTTGTCACCCAACGTACCTTCGTGAGGTCACATAGATATATATGGATGCAGGGAAAACAAAAATATCAGCCATGATCCAAAACTTTTCGGCCTCCTCAAGGTTTTAATGGTAGGAATTCAATTCCTACTATTTCCTATGGTGTGATCTACTTGAGATTTGGATATGGTTCAATTTTGGGATCATGTCATAAAAGGAGTTGGTAAAATGGATTATTTGCACCGATAAGAAAAGAAAATAGACTGGCAAAAGTTATATTGTTACTAGTACCATACCACTGTTGGTGTTATTATTACTATAATTATTATTATTAGAATTGCAAAGTTTTAATCCATGGAAAGAAAAGGAAATACACCAGCAGCAAAAACTCAAAGAACTGCCATAAGGAAGCTGAGCAACTCTCCAAAAAGTATCAAGGGGAATTTGATATTCTCTCAAATACAACTCATTGAAAAGACTTTAAAATTAAATAACAAACTTTATTTGATATCTCTATATTGTAATTTCCAAAAGTTATTATTGTAGTTGTCGGTTATAGTAGACATCATTATTTATCAGGGTAGTCAACGCAGCAACACCAGCAAGTTTTTGGTCCTCTGGGCCACATACCGCTCCTTGGAGGTGGATATGGAGCATTAGAAGGTGGCTCCCAGCATTCGCCTGTTTCTGAAATTCCTCCCCAGATGCATTTGTCGCTGCAATCAATTTCCTCATTTTCCCATCCAACACAAAATGGTAATTCATAGTCCGCAAGTGCTGCAACCCAACATTTTCCAACGTTAGAAACATATGGTCTAAAAATGCATCGAGTCAATTCAAACTTCAATCTGTTCCTGATCAGTTGATTGGATTAGATGAGATATTTGTTTTTATGGAGTTATGTGAAGCTCTTTTTTTTTTTTTTTTTTTTTTTTCTGATTTTGTGAAATTCCACTGACTTTTACAATAATATTCTTTGAGAAATCTAATTTTTACAAAAGAAAAAGATCAAATAAAAAATGCAATTGGTAATTGAGTGAAATAGGACCTGCATTGTGCGGGCCCATTTAATGTGTGTATGAACTCTTGCACCACACCATGGTGATAAAATAACTGAAAAATCATGCCCATCCAATCATAGCTGGGCCACAACATGGAAATAATTGAAACCACTAAAAAGTGCAACGAGATGAGCATAATTTTTGGTTCGTTTAATCATAATGGTGGGTTGCACCTATTGGTTGGGTTGGATTTTATACAGACAAGACGGGAGTCCAACAATGCAAGACTCCACCTTTTATAAAAGAAAAAAAGAAAAAAGTTACAGGCATTGTATCATTTTGTATTTTCATTGATTTAGATTTCTACAAATAAGAAGTTTCAAACTGACTAAGGATAAGCATTTGTAAAGGAGGTGGATTGCTCGTCTACGCGTGGGAAGCTAGTTGGCCTTGTCCTGATGTTTGTTAGAAATCCACTCTGTCCATCTATTTTGACAGCTCATTTTAAGACATGAGCCAAAAAAATGAGTCAGATGCAAATCTCAAATGACCCACAAGGCAGGAAATAGTGGGGAGGGAAATGCCTACTGTTGAAACTTTCCCAGGTCTACATTGATATTTATATGTCATCTAAGATGTTCATAAGGTAATAATGGCCCCATGAATATTTCAACTGTGGACATTCAATCCCCAGTTTCTCCCACCGATGTCCTACTTGAGTTTTGGATCTGCCTCATTTTTGGACTCATATCTTAAATTCTTAATATGAGACGAAAAAATAGATGAATAGGATCAATTTCTCAAAATCATTAGGGTGTCGCAGGCAATTATCCACATCCATTTGTCAAATAATGTGACCCGCTATAGATTTGTCACATTCCCCAAAACCATTGGTTAGACATATTTGACCTCCGATTTATTGTTATTCGATTGTTGATTTTGGCCCACCTACTGTTTTTCTTTTCTACCGTTAATTAGACATCCAACCATCAACAAGTTACAAACATGCTTGTTTGGTGGTTGAATTGATCAGAAAAACGCGACATGTACCGTAGAGGAATTGGCGTGACTCTGATGATGGATAGTATGGTCCACCAGATTAGACTATTGATGAATGGATGGGGAATTCCTCAAAAATCACCAGGGACAGTTTCCTCACCCTTCTATCAGTGGTGCACATATAGGACATACATCATCGAATAGGTAGAGTCATCCCAATCTTGAAACTTTTTATTTGGTTCCTCATCTGAGACATTCTCCATCAGATCAACGGTCTAGATCAATGAATCGGTGAAACATTTAGCTACAAACAAAAAGAGAGAGAGAGAGAGAGAGAGAGAGAGAGAGAGAGAGAGAGAGAGAGAGAGAGAGAGAGAGAGAGAGAGAGAGAGAGAGAGAGAGAGAGAGAGAATGCCCAGTACCCGAAAATTGAAGCAATGCCACAACTAAAAGGGCTACTATAAGTCTCTTCACCACAGAATATGAAGCCATGATATGATGCCTCTCTCTTATTTTACTCTGTTGGTTTCAAGTAAAGGTGAAGGGTCTTGCTCTCTACTTATAGCCCAAATGCCTCATCTACAATAAAAGCCGTAGGAATTATGGCCATAAAGGCTAACCTGTTAGTAAATGACATTGCTAACAGTCATGGGTTGTGGTTAGAAAAACCTCTAAAACAATTAAGAGAATAAATAAGAGCTGTTTTGTGTAGGGCTGGCAATGGGTCGGACCTTTGCCAAGCAAGATCAATAAACCCAGCCCAACTAATTTAAAACCCACCCCCACTTTTGGACTTAGTTTTGTGAGCCTAGGAAACCAATGGCTCTCTTGGAAAATCCTAATAATAATTAGTAAACGCGGGTCCCATTAAATCGAGATATCGCGGTTCGATTGTTGCGTGATGGTGGACGGGACAACATTCTATATAAATGGTGCTTGATTAGCAGTCTATCCGTTGGAGACCAATCCAGCTATTCCCTTCCGGAGATCTATCGAATGGGCTCAGGGCCGATGTGCCCATCTCCAAACAACGAGCCCAAACAGATCTCCAAGTGCTCAAAGATGTATTGCTGGAATTTCCATATAAGCCCAAATATATGAGAAATGCTCACATGGGAACCGGTTCTCATGGGAACTCGTGAGCACTTAGGGTCAATTTGGATACCACTAAATAAGTTACTTATTTTAGATAAGTTTGATTTATGATTAGTTATCAGTAATTTTTTTACTTAAATTATTTAATCACTTCAGTTCATTCTTTTAACTAACTTTTCTAATTTTCATAAGTTGTTGAAGAGAGGCATCAAGGGAGATAAAAGAGAGGAGTAGCTGATATGTATGTTGTTTACTAATTATATTTATCTTCTTTATAAGTTTAAAAAAAACTAAGATAAGCTACTTATGGCATAAGTAACTTATCCTAAGCAACTTAGGATCCAAACGCCCCCTTATTGATAGAGTTGGGCACACAGGATGACTCGACTTGTCCAACTCGATCCGAACCGAATGGGTGAGCCAGTCCGAAACGAGTAGGCTTAGCCCAATCCAAACTCAAACCGAGTGGAGTCCAAGTTATCCAGTAACTCGACCCGACTCGACTCAAATTCTCTCTCTCTCTCTCTCTCTCTCTCTCTCTCTCTCTCTCTCTCTCTCTCACACACACACACACACACACACACAAAATACCCGATCCCTCTCTCTCTCTCTCTCTCTCTCTCTCTCTCTCTCTCTCTCTCTCTCTCGATCCAATTCGGTGCCAACTCGACCCGACTCGGTACTTTTGACTGGGTCGGACTCGGTCCAGATTAGTCCAGGCCAGACCTGGACTCAGATCTGGTCAGGCATGTTGGACTTGGTACCAAGTCAGGTCAAGTTCAGGTCAGGCCTATTTCAAAACCGGATCGAGTCGGGTTAGTCCTAACTTGGCCTTACTCGACTCGATGCCCAGCTCTACTTATTGACATGTAATGTGGACACAAAATTCGAACAGTCCTCATGAAACCCCCTAGGATCGACCATACAATTTACTGTCCATAGTTCATGTCATAGTTTCACTGGTAATTGAGAGTTGACGATGTGGGACCAACCTGATACATGCCTTAGGCCTTCAATACCCATCATACAGGTATCTATATATGCCTAAGAGGTCCACTTCTAACAATCATTAGAATGAGAGGCCCACTAGGGAGCAATTTTAAAAGAACTATGCTAGAATACCTCTCCATAAGTGCCTACCACTAACTTACTGCCACGCGGGTGAAACTTTCATTACATCAACTTGTATAAACAAACCCAACAAGAAGGTAATCCAAATTTTACATGAAAAAACATTTACGAAAAAAAAAAAACCATGGCATAAAGTGACAAGTAATGCATTATGAAAGCAAAATTACAAGAGATAGTATAACTTACCAATTCAAACAACCCTTGAATCTCCTTTGAAACCCTAGCTATGTCCTTAAATCATTTGGAACACCTGAAAAAACCCTAATTCTCTCTCCAATCTTGATTATACCTGGTATATATACTGCCTAACTAGAATAAAAAAAACAAATCATGCACTTAATCAACTTTACCCATGCATTGGATGGAGCCTTCAATGCCATCAACAGACATCAAAGCCCAGTCGATAACATCGAAGATCCTTCGATGCCATCAAGTAGCAATTTCCAAAATTGTCCGGCAATCAAATAAAATTATATAGATTTTCTTTATGGGAACAAGTGGTTTGTCGATAACATTGACAAATTCTATTACAAACAAATTTAAGATATTAGACAACACATGCATTTTTCAAATTTTCATATTATTAATTAAGCCCTAAGACCATCGCAGATTTTTCAAAATGAAAAAATCCATCACGAGTGATTTAGATATTTACATGAATCAAGCGTGTTATGTAGAAACATATATGTCTACACACATACATCATGTTTCCTTTGGACGCCCCCATCAAATATGAGCTTTAGAAGCTATACGTCATCCTCGCCATCAAATAAGAAGCTGTGTCTCAATCCAAGCCATCCAATTGATGGACCACTCAGAGGGAAGTAGCCTAAAATTTTCACCAATGATACACGATCCTAACCGTAGGATCGAGGCAACCTCGCTTATAACCCAATTCTAGATTATCTACCATATAAAAAGTGGACCACTATCTTTAATTATTTAACATGGTATTGTATGGGCATGCTAAAGCAAGAAAACACATCTGTTCATACAATCATATATCAACATCCAAGTCTTCTTCAATTCTTAAGTTCTAAGATGATAAAATAAAACACAATAATTCAAGTAAAAGCTGTTACGGCATGCATGCATGTTGCAGTCCCGTCAATTATCGTACGTCTTGCACTCGTCCGTCTCCGGGTTATCCTTGCAATAATTCTCCAACGGGTCTGATTCTTTCTCCCGTTCACGTGCATGGCTCGCCGCTGCGCTCACTTCCTCCACATTGTCCCACTCAGCGGCGCACTCGCCGCTCAACGGGTCGCTGGCGCATATCTCCTCAGCCTCCTTGATGCTCTCTTCCAGCGTCTTGGCGATCCTCTCTGGTGTAGCCATGGGTCGAACCTGCATACGACGGGTTGGGTAGCTTGTCTTCCATGGGCGTTGCACCCATGTGGATTTGAGGCTGTTTGGGCATTTGGGTCTGTCTGCTTTGGTCACACTCCTTGTGGTAGAAAGGCTCACACCAGCTAGAGTTGTTGCCATTGTAGGTGTTGTTTTGGTAGTGGGCGTTTGGTTACAATGAGATATGGTATAATAAGAGGCATTTGATTGGGGTCTGCTTGCATTTTTGTACACACAAATCTTATCAATATCACAGCCAATGGTAGGCTTACACGTCAGAGCCAGTGGTAGATATTAATGTGAGGTGTTGTACCATGCTCGGGTCGGGTTTTAGTGTTTGTACAACTGGGTTTAGTAGTTCAGTGATCCAAGCCGTTGATATCATGGGCCCCACTTTGAATGATCTGTGCACAAAATATCTGGGATGGAAAGATCAGAAGGGAGATGGAACGGTCGTTCCTGTTTAAACAATAAAAGGCCTAATATTCTACCGCTAGAATATTTCAAACCCAGGGTATTTTTTACGCATGGGTTATCTACTATGTTTCCCCATCATATCAACGGTTTGGATCATTGAACCATGGGGACCACTTGTAGAGGCTGAAACCCGCACGCACTCTGCAATCTTTACGTCCGAGAATTGTATACTATTTCCGTAGATATTAGGTATGGAGAGAAGAGGACATTCTTGTCATTTACTGCTGGAAAGGTTTTAAAAAAAAAATCAGGAGTGGGATCTTTCGAGGAAGGAGAGATGTCGTGGCGCGTGTGCTTTAGATCCAGACCGTTCATCAAGCGGGCCCTGACCGTACTGTGCGTGGCCAGCATACGCAACAGATACAGACTATTGACTTTAGGATTGGACCGTCCCGATTTTCTGGCCAAGGCACACGTGATGATGTAGGCCCCATAAATGACCCAATTCTCACTCACGTGTGCCACGGAAGACACCCCACTCGAGGAAAACCGTACACCTAAATCAAAAGGGATAATCACCTGCGACCTTAGAATCTCTATGATCACCCAAAATCACTGTGACCAAAAGTGCAAAAACGGCATTCTATTGCTGTTTACAAATCCAAACATATATTAGAATATACAAAGATTTTTCAGACAATGTTAAAGGAAAACTAGCGGCTAGGTAAAAATCTAGTTAGTGCTTGAGGGTAGAATAGTCACTTTATTTTTCCTGAAAATTAAAATTACATATTTTTACCACTTGTGAGAGTAAATCTATGGTACCACATATTTTCCAATTGTTTAGATCATGCCACGCGTTAATGTTTACCCTCCAAGTTGTTACAAATTACCAAATTATTAGGCTAACCGTTATAAATAGAAGCCCACCCCTCTTATGTTCATACACTGAGGGCCTGTTTGGCCGAGCACATTGGATGGGATTGGAAGATAGATCCCGGGATTGACCAAGCGTGCCAAACAGACACGGGATATAGCAATCCCATGGATCTTAAGACAATCCACTGACATCACCATCATTACCTTTAAATCTCATCCAATCCACCCTAATCCCTTCAAAATTACCTGGGACGTGTTTGGTTCGAGGGATTGAAAGGGATTGGAAGGTTTAATCCCAGGATTGGCCGGGGCGTGCCAAACAGACCAGATATAGCAATCCCATAGATCTTGCACCAATCCACTGATGCAGCTATCATTACCTTGAAATCCATGCAATCCCCTCTAATACCATCCAATCCCATCCCATCTGCCCGGCCAAACAGGCCCTTAACAACCTCTATAGTTCATACTAGACTGAGAGAGTGTGTAAGAGTGAAAGTGAAGTAAAAGACTTGTCTCATCCGTCTAAGCCTTTTTGTAAACTAGTCCATACTAGCATTTATGCCATCTCCACCCTTCTTCTAGCTCTTCCTTCCCTCTCACAGCCATTCGGTCATCTATTTTATATCTAAACTGTTCACATTTTGTATATTTATTTTCTTCTATGCCCCTTACTTATAGTTTGAGCAATTTTTGATACCTTGCTAAACTCTCGAATCTTAGCATATTAAAAGTCAAGTTCTACTTAGACCCCTTTTTCTTTTTCTTTTTTTTCTTTATTTATTTTTATCATACGCATACTATATATTTGATATTTTTTAAAGCAATTACTCTCCTTAAATTCAACCTCGGTTGAGACATTGTGATCTTTTTAGTAGTGACCAGCGTAATTAGTAGCCTATTTAATTGTTAATATTCTACACATGCATACTAGTTTTGTCTTTCTTTTCTTCTATTTCTTTGTAGCTACTATCTTCTCTAAATTCACTCCAAGTTAAGACATTGCGATCTTCTTAGTGATGATTTGGAAGAGTAGTGACTTGGCATCGTTGGTAACTGATTAGTCTATTAATATAAGGCTTTTCATAAGCCCGAAAATCTCCAAAAACATCTTTTATATCATAAAGTAAAAACTACGTGCAAGCATGGGTAGTTAAGAGTACCTAACCTCCTCTTACCATCACCAACATCCTTAGAATCTCTGGTCATAGACCTTATTCAGTAGTCATCTTAACTCAAGAAGTCCTTGATTCCCCAACCCAAAGCAATTCCACGAATTTAACAGACCATTAATTTTGGGCCTCCATCGACCAGCAGTGACTCCAAGTCATTTAAACACACCATCTTGAGTTCACATAGTATTGCGTAATAACCCTTAGTACAAACTTTTAGCCTAATCGAAAACTCTTGTGTGCCATGGTTAAAGGAAATAATTACCTTCCTTGATTTGCCTATCTTTGCCATGGCCTATTAGAGTTTTGGATTAGGCTTAAAGTTGGGCCCCAAGAGTTTCATGGGTACCTCATCATATGGACTATTCGGATTTTGTGACCATGACAAATGTGCAAAGATGCGTGTGAATAATTATGTAAGAATGTGCACAGGTGCGCACCTTCTTACATTAGCACCCATGCGCTCCTTTGCACACGTGTCATGGGCACAGAATCTGAATGGTCCACTTGATGTGGCACCCCTTGAAACCTCACTAGCCTAACTTTCAGCTCAATACAAAACTCTGGTGGGCCATGGAAAAAGAAAACAGTTTCCTCCCTTGATTTGCATTTCTCTTTGCTATGGCCCACTAGATATTTGTACCGGGCTAAAAGTTAGGCTAGTGAGGTTTCAAGGAGTGCCAAGGTGTGCATAAAAGGTGTAGGTGAGCATTCCTCTATGTGTGTGTGTGTGTGTGTGTGGAAATGGTACTATGAGGTCGACCTCATGGCAACTTCCCATGAAGTCGAGCTTTGTGGGCCCCACTTTGATGTGTGCCGAACATCTACCCCATCAGTCAGATGCACCATTCCATGATGGGCCACGGGCTTAAAAATCAAGTCAATCCATGACTTGGATGGGTCACACCACATACAACAGTTGAGAGGGGTTATCCTTCCATTAAAACATTCATAATCATTTATTGGGCCTACGTCCACAAATCCAGCCCATCCATTGTATGTGCCCCACTTGAATGAGGGGTCAAACCAAGTTTCAGCTGCATCCAAAACTCAGGTGGGCCCCATCAAGTGTTTTTATATATTTTAGGCATGTCTTCACATGGTTTTAAATGGTATGGCCCATCCGAGCTCCGTATACAGCTGATTTTTGAGATATCCCATAACTTAAAAGGTACCCGTCAAATGCGCGGTGTTGATGTTTTACGGACTTCAGGATGGGGTCCACACAGCTCGACCTTGAGAGAGAGGACCATTTTAAAATGAACTCATTCATTAGATAGAGACAAGATTGCCAAGATTCATCTCCGGCAAAAAAATATCATTCATTAGATAAAGAGAAGATTGCTAAGATTCATCTCCAACAAAAAAATACAATCTCCTATCAAAAAAATTTCCAATTTTCCCTTTGGAGCTCCTACTCTCGCATAAAAATTTTGTTTAAACGATTCAGAAGTAGGACAGCTTTTTACTAATGAATTTTGGATGGCTATAATCATCCTGTCATCCTCATTAACAGGATATTATTCATTTACAACAGGGTTCAATGTTTGAATATCTGGATGTTTGTATTTACATTACATACCATATATACGCAATCAATGCCATTTATGGTGGACACTGTTTTGTAGATGGTGGTAAAACATCACTAGAGTCTAACTAGATTTTCTTCCTTTCAGTTTTTGTTTTTTCTTATCTTCTCTTAAGAATATGTTTTGATATACCAATTGATTTCAAACTGAATCCAATATAAAGCTTACTTGGTTAAGCTTAACCTACAATGTGATGTGTGGGACCCACCACGATGTGTGCATTAAATCCAATCCATCCATTACGTGCATTAACCCACACTTCGCATTGTAGGTTAAGCTTAACCAGCAAAGCTTTGTAGCAGACCCTCAAACTACTAATCATGCTTTTGGATGCACCAATGAATTGGTTGGGATTTCTTTCATAATGGAAATAACTAAATTGCAATTTCTAATCCTCTGTATTCCTGTTGAGGGTCTGGTCTCTGAATTGAATTTGAATGTACTTGTGCATCCAAACATACCACTATCAAATAGGAATCAGAACAATCATTTAAGTTCAAGATTCTAATCAAGAACTTGAAACCATTCAACTATATGATATTAAGATCCATACAATTTCAAGAACATCTACACATTTAGCACTGATATTTGATATTGTAGAACAATGTCACAAAGATAATAAACATACCAAATCATGTTTTTCTCTACCTTGGATCAGTCATTCACGAATCACCATTGCTCATGTTCCAAAATCCAACTTCATATTCAAGAACACGTATGAATGCCTCTTCAGCTTTTCTCCGCACGACCTCTGGCTCCTTCTCAAGATGCCTATCGGCAATCTGCCGGAGAGAATCACAATATTGCTTGAAACCAATGTTGCCCCATCTCTTGCAAGTCTCCATCAGTTCTTGTGGAGCCTTAGAATCAGTTTCAAGGCAGAGAGAGAAGCTCTCTTGGTACACTGCCTCAATGGCCCAAAATGCTGTAATCACCACTATATATTCAATATCTGAGCTTGTCATGCTTTCGAGAAACCTGGTGTCATAACATTGTAAAAAATTAAAAGAAATTAAACCTGGATGAGAAATTCAATGGTTTTTCAATGTTCGAAATTAGCGGTATCTACAGCTTAAATGAGATATAAAGAAAGAAAAAAGATACCTGCAGTAATCCTTGTTTGCCTCTTGAGGAGCAACGCCCGTTAGTGGGACATCCCATTTGGATGCTTCTTTCTTGAACCATGATATTTCGTCGTGCAGAGCAGCCACACCACCTAATATAACTTCCATGTCCGAGCCATCATTTGACTCCTTTGATGCCTTCAAAAGAATACTAGCGATGAATGGGACGAATTCCCTAACAAATAAGTAGTCCTGTCCCTGCAATTTTTCTGAAAGTAAGATTACAGTTTCAGGAAAATTAATTGAAAAACATAGAGGAAGATCAAAATGATAAATACATACGAAAGAGGCCTGATTGATTGCAACATAACTCCACTGGTATGGGTGGGCCCAGTTTCCATTCCAATGCAAAATATGAGTAGTATGGAGGTTAGGCAATAAAAATCAGCCACAACCACCCAATTTCTAGAAATGAGTCCCTAGCTAAAATAGAAATAAATTCCAGTGTGTCTATTCAAGAAATCAATCACTGAGTAAAACTTCAGTATTTACTTAAATCCAGCAATATATTTTTAAAAAAAATCCAGCAAACAAAAGAACTCCAATATAGACCAGATTCAAGAAGCTAAGCAACTAGAAAGAAAAACGAATATTCGGACCTCAAGCTAGGGTTCGAAATAACCTTAAACCTCAAAATGATTCCACATTATTCTTCCGAAATAAAAAATAAACAAATAAATAAAAGAGTCAAGAAAGTCTACCGATACAGCTGAAAAATAGCTCCTAGAAAAATTCCAGAAATCAACCCTAAGGCTGATTGATCCCAGCTAATCTCAAACTACTCTAACCTCATCATCCTTGTCATCATCTTCATCATCTTAGCCTTATCCTAACAAATTGGTGTCAGCTACCGCTGTAATTTCTTAGGGTGAAATTGGCTGCACCAAATATCATGATTAATAATTACAATTTCGTGCAGAATATCATGAAATTTCATTATATTTGGTGCAACCAAACAAACCATTGATTAGAAACCTAATAAGTAGGAAGTAGAACCTCACATCAACTTTTATGGAAGGAATGAGTGGTATAGACATTCAAACCAATGGGAAAGATTTGTAGGATTCTAACAAACAAGTCGTATGTTGATACATGTCATGTAACACGTGTAAATGACCAAAACTGCCTCTTTTGTTGTTGATTGTTTTCAAATTTTAATGAGGGATGTTTTCACCAAGTAGTGGATCTTCCATTACATAGGGTACAAGATGGGCCCCTCAAGCTTGCCGATTGAAGATTAAATTAAAAAGAGCATCCATTTGGACTGTGGGACCACAAATCAAATCTGATGGCCCAAAAGCAAGAACCCATTGGACTATGTTGCTTACAATCCAATCGGATGATGTTAAATGTCTCTGAATATCAACTGGTTGCCTACTCAGGACTGCATACCAACCACACAGCAGGTACATCCATATAATTGTATAAAACTCATATGTGGTTGCTACAAATTACAATAAGACTTCATAGTTAAGTTTAGTCTCTGTAATTCAGTTCCCTCAGTTTTTGCTTTCTTTGTTAAGTCATTCAGAAGAATCAGGCTAGTAATGTGTACTATTGAATTTTTTCAAGTCAAGAATCTTATAAAGAATTGTTTCTAGAAAATTCTAGAGGAGTTTTAGGAGGGCATACAATCCTATGCATGAGAGAGTAATGATTATGATGATTGAATGAGTTTTTTTTTTTTTTTTTTTTTAGTTTGTTCTGCTTTCTTGCCCTGAGATTCAGAACCTAGTGGTGTGATGCTGCTAATAGTAACTCCATTGAGGTTTTGTGTGAGGAGATTCCATCTATCTGTCCTATCTTTTACTGTTTATCCTATTACTTGCTAAATTTTAATTGATTAGAGCTTGCGTTCAAGAGGCGATTCTTGATAGGATCTTCTTGCTCTCCACAGACTTGATTCTCATAGCAGCCCGGTATCTCTTTGAAGTTGGTTTTCTTTTGAAAGGGTTTCTTGTGGTGAGAAGTATGAGTTATTTGAAGCACCAAAGAGGTAACTTGTATTGGGTCCCTTCTCTTGTAATATCTCAAGTTTTGGGCAAAAAACTTGAGAAAAACATAGTACTTTCTTATTTCACAGTGGATTTCTCTCAGATTTACCCCGCAGTTGTTCCCTTAACTTTGAAGAGTTCTCCATGTAATATTGGTTGTGGTTTGATTTTGTGGTTTGGGCCTTTTCTATTCTGCGGCTTTGTTTTGGATTTGTGGTGCATAGACGTAAATTTCACATTCTCATTTGATTCACACATAAACAGGGAGTGTGTCGATTCCCTGCATCGATTTGGTACGTAATCTTCTTGATTCTAGATTGCTTTCTTCTTTAGGGCTACATTAATGAGCAATAATGAAATGTGCCACTAGCGAATGTGGAACACAGATGAAGAAATCTTGGAAATCTCATCGGATTTGTATGTTTATTTTATTCACAGTTGAGTATTTTCTTGTTCAAGTATGCACTCTTCAACTATGTTTAAATCATATATATTAGAATAAGCGAATGTGGGAAATGGATACGAGAAATGCCTCCATTTTACAACTTCAATTATAGAAGCAATGCAAAGGCATGAAACCAAAGTGTGAAAAAGGAAGCGAGAAATATAGGTGTTTATGAGGGCGAAGAATTTCCTAGTAAGCATGGTTTAGACGAATGTGTAAAGTACCATCTTTATACATCATATAGGTCCCTTAAGAGACGCACCACACAAATCTCAGGTCTTTATTGACACTGATATATTTATTATCATACCAAGTATTTTGGTGATTCCCACAATCGAACTGGAAAAGTTTCACCATTAGATCATGAAATCTAGGCTCCTCTATCTAACAAATGGGGAGTTTGTTTGGAAATCATTTGCCCTGCACCCACCCCGTAACTATATGCTTCCACAAGAATCACACAAGGGTAAATTAATACAATTGGAACCATGGTTTAAGGTATCATCTTTATCTATCATATAGGTCTCTTAAGCAACGCACCACAAAAATCTCAGGTCTTTATCGACACTGATATATTTATTATCATACGAAGTATTTTGGTGATCCCCACGATCGAATTGGAAAAGTTTCACCATTAGATCATGAAATCTAGGCTCCTCTATCTAATGAATGGGGAGTTTGTTTGGAAATCATCTGCCCTACACCCACCCCGTAACTATATACTTCCACGAGAATCACGCAAGGGTAAATTGATACAGTAGAAACCATGGTTTAGATGAATATGCAAGGTATCATCTTTATCTATCATATAGGTCCCTTGAGCAACACACCACACAAATCTCTGCTCTTTATCGATACGAATATATTTATCATCATACAAAGAATTCTGATGATTCCCACAATCAAATTGGAAAAGTTTTGGCAGTGGATCACGAAATCTAGGCTCCTCCATCTAACGAATGGGGTTTGTTTGAAAATCATCTGCCCTGCACCCACCCCTTGAGTATATGCCTCCACAAGAATCACACGAGTAAATTGATACAATAGAAAGCTTCAGTAAAATGCCCGCCCGTAATCCAATTCTACCAATAAGTTCATACTTTGCTCAAGACATTCCTAAAAAGGCTGTATAAATATGAAATCTAGACCGCTCATAAACTACTTAGATATTGCACATGTAGCATACAAGTCAAGTTAAACTGTCCAAATTATGGTACCCACTTCACATATATCATGAACCAAAAAGTAAGCTTATTTAATTATTTGACTATCGGATTGGTGGATATTTATCAGACACGTAAAATAAATAAATAAAAATCCAATGTTCTACTATAACAGACAAGTGGCTGCAAATCATGAGAGGTTAGGACTCTTCAACCAATATGATTTTCTAACTGTGACATAGTGGTGTATCAACTGTCATTAGCTGCCTGAGTATTATATTAAGAATGGGTGTATTTATCAGTGAAAATAGAGAATTTAGTGCATGAAATAACTGTAAGAGAAAAGCTTTGATGCTTTGGCAGAGTGTGATGTTTCATACGCATGCACTCGGACATTGTATATGTGGCACGCACGTAACCCCATCTATACTGGACAAATTGTGGACCTCAATTTAGATGGGCCAATTATCCTAAAATTGCACTGGTAATGACATATCTACTTCTAATTTGGGTTACATGTGGAACAGATTCCGTAGTGACCCCTCCAATACCAAGCTTGGTATTGGTGGGAAATTTGTGGGGCCCACTATGATATATGTGTTTCATCCATGTCGTCCATCCATTTTTTCAGCTCATTCTAGGGCATGAGCCAAAAAATAAGATAGATCCAAAGCTCAAGTAGACCACAACACAAGAAAACCTACAGTTGAGAACTTCTTGCGGGCCACAGAAGTTTTGGATCGAGCTGATTTTTGTGTTTTCCCTTCATCCAAGATTATGTGACTTTATGAACAGGTTGGATGGAAAATAAATCTCACGGTGGGCCCTAAAGGGATAAAACACATACATCATGGTGCAACCCCACAGAGCTTTTCCAATAACGACCTCAGTAATGGAAAGGTCCGTACCGAATCTAACGCAGGGAAGGACGTGAGGTCGAGCACCGTCTTCCTCAAGGGGATAATTGAGAAAAGAACAAGAATATAGAAAATAAATTCTATAAAATTAGAAATTGATTGATGAATGAAACAAACGAGTTCACAACCCTTTAAATAGGGATACTAAGCAATGGGAGAGAAATCATAATCAAACTACAACTAAAACTCCTAGAATTTGCAACTTACTATAAATAGTAAACTTACTATTTATAGATGGTCGTGATGTCTATTAGTGGGCAAGTTTTTCGGCCAAAAATAGTAAGTGTTGTATTTGGCTTCACCAAGCTGTTCTCCTAATTATTCTAAGCACTGCGGATGAATAGTTATAATCAAACTAAAACTTACTATTTATAGTAAAAACAGAATTAAAAAATGGAAACGATCGTGAATCGGATGGCATTTCACAAATCCGGCTTGCCCAACCTAGCATAAAGTAGCTCCTTCTACCTAAAATTATGTATTTTACGTATGATAACTCATTCCAGATTGTGAGATATGTTCCATTTAAGGTCCGACAGTCCACATCACTTCTATCGTTGACCGAGCCTTTTTTGATCCATCTTGCCCAAGAAACTGTCAGCGACCACTCTACATCAGAATCTGAGACCGTTACATGCATGGCACGTGTGCAATCTTGAGTCATGAACCAGCAGACAATGCTTGAGGGGAGCGGATTAGGGGGCGGCCCCGCCCTCACACGAGAAGGTGCGGCCCTTACCGTGGAGACCACCTTGACATGTGTATTCTATATCCACACCGTCCATCCGTTTTTCCACATCATTCTAGGACACGAGCCCAAAAATGAAGCAGATCCAAAACTCAGGTGGACCATACCATATGAAACAGTGGTGAGTGACCATTAAAAACTTCTCGTGGGCCACAAAAGTTTTGGATCAAGCTGATTTTTTTTTATTCCTTCATCCAAGTTTTTGTGACGTTATCAACAGATTCGGTGACAAATAAACATTACGGAAACACAAGGTGGGCCCTAGAAAGTTTTTAACGGTGGGGATTTCAATCATCACCGTTTCCTATAGTATGGCCCACCACCTGGGAGTATGAAATTAAAATAACTCCAGTTATAAAGGTCATAAAATAGTGATAAAACCATAGAATATATGTGTGTTGGTTTGCCACACCATCTTAAATGGTGGTGACTTGTACACCGTGCACAAGATCAATCCAGACGGACCAGACCGATCAGATTATGGGCCCCACTGTGCATGGACCATAGAACGAAAATTACACTGACTACACAATCCCAACCGTTCGATTGCTTAACAAATTCATCGGGGAAAATCAGACATTTACGTTCATCCGATCAGTCTGATTTTCTATTTATAATCCATACACAACAGGGCTAGATGTTTGAACGGTCTGGATTACAGAAATAAGTTAGGGAAGAGCTGAAAAAATAAAAATGGGAAAATAAGGGGGGGAAGGGATGATTTTAGTTACAAGCCATCGTTTGAATGAAGAGAAATCGACGGTCCCGTCCTTGATGGAGAGGATGAAAGGGTGTCGCGTAGCTCGAGAGTACATCTGACGGTGCTTGTTCAGCCACGTGGCGATCGTCCCACCATCTCCTTCGCCTTCGTGCTTTCTCTCCATCGCGAATGGTGACGGTACCGGCACAAGTGGAAAGGAAACCAATGACTCCGACTCCGTAAGAGAAAAAGTTCGATACTCTGATAGTGTGTGAAAGTTCATACGCAGGAACTCATATATTTTACAGGCGGCATACAATTAATTGAAAATAAACCGTTCATGTCATGGATACTATTCTATATGTCTCATAAACCAAAAATTATACTGATTTGTTATATGAACAGGCTGATTGTTGGGCACTTAATTGACGGTCGAGATAGAAGAAAACGGCCAACGGTCTGAATTCAACAAGGAAAATCCTATTAAATATTTAGTGTATCCCAAAAATTGGGCGGTTCGAGATCTAATCCATCCACCAGGTGTTTCGTACATATTTTCCCAAAAATAAAATCTGGTGCAATCAGCATGTGGGCCCCATTCGTAGAAACATACCTGTTCAGTGGCATCAACCTGATTCTTTGGCTAGGGCATTATTATAGTCATGTTGTTCTGATGGATGGATTGGATCCTGCACTTATTAAGACATGCCGGCACATGTGCCTAGAGGTGGGCAAGGGAAGGCTCAATCCGGCTAACTTGACTTGTCTAACTTGTTCCAATCCGACTCGACCCGAATCGAATGGGTGAGTTCGGTCCGAACCAAGTAAGCTTCACCCAATCTAAACTCAAATCGAGTCAAGTTCAATCGGTAGATTGAGTGAATATACCTCGTTTCAACACTTGAGGTCTTAGCATCGATCCCTAGTGGGGGTGGCTAACAATGCATGTACTGACAGCTGGTGTGTACTAACAAGCTAACCAAAAAAAAAAAAATCGAGTCAAGTTCGAGTTACCTAGTAACTTGACCCAAGTCAAACCAAAACACGATCCAATTAGACTTGTCTTGATCTAAACCCAACTCGAACCAACTCTCTAACCCTATCCCAACCTGATTCCAACCTCTCTCTCCCTACCTCCCTCATCCTCCTCCTCTTCCAAACCCGGCAACCACCCACCAACATTACCCTCCTCCTCCTCTCCTCCCTCTCTCCCTCCCTCGTCCTCCTCCTCTTCCTCTTCTAAGCCCGGCAACCACCCACCACTGTCACCCTCCTCCTCTTCCTCTTCTAAGCCCGGCAACAACCCACCACTGTCACCCTCCTCTTCCTCCTCTCTCTCCTCTTCACTCCCTCATCTCTCAATCCAACTCAGTGCCAACTCGACCTGACTTGGAACTTTTAACCAGATCGGACTCAGTCGGATCAGTCCATGCCAGATCAAACTCGAATCGAGTTAGGCATGCTGGAGTCGGAATTGAGTCAGATCGAGTTTGGGTCAAGCCTATTTCAAAACTAGATCAAGTCAAGTCAGCCCTAACTCGGTCCGACTCGACTCAACTCGATGCCCAACTCTACATGTGCTGTGTGTATATGAGCTTTATTGCATACGTGCTTAGCATAGCCATAGAATTTATGCGCCTGTGGGGTCTACTTTGATGTCCAGGACGAATCCACTCCGTCCATCTATTTTTCAAGATCACAATTGGACAAAAATCTAGAAGTAGGCAGATCCAAAACCTACGTGAGCCACACCACACCGAACAGTGGGAATTGAACGCCTGGGGCGATAAAAGTTCTGTATCAGGATGATATTTGTGCCTACACTTTATCTGAGTGGTAATAACTCTATCAACGGTTTGGATGGCATATAAACATATGTTAAGCTCCAGAAAGGTTTCAACGGTGGACATCTATGTTCCCACTGTTTCGTTTGGTATGGCCACTTGAGTTTTGGACGGATGTAAATGGGCAAACCTGAGCTAAGCAAAATCAAGTTTTTAAATAAGCCCGGCTCGAAAGCTAGCCCAAACCGTTCAAAATCTGGGCCACCCTCATTGACGGCCCTATTTACATATTCCATAACTTTGGTTTTCCCTATTGATTTTTGGAATGATTCATAGTTACCAGTGATCTATTTATATAAATGGGTTTCTTGTCATTTTGTTTTTGAAATTATTTAAGAAAATAAATATATAATATTTAATTATTATAATTAATTTGCTAAAATAATTTAAGAAATAAAATAAATATGTTGTCAACTGTTTATTTTAATTAGTGGGACCCACCTAATTAAGTTATGGAGATTTTGTAATAAAGATCTAACATGTCTGCCACACCAGATGCATGTATACATCACGGTGGACTCCACGAAACTTGAAACTCAGAACACACATCAATGGCCCCCATCTGATCGGAGGATCCTATCCATCCAAGCGATGACTAGGGAAATAGATGATTTATATTGATCATGCAAGAAACGATATGGTTATTAATTTGCATCGTCCATTCTGTTGGTAGCATTGATATCCCATCTCTATCAAGAAATAATATCGATCCAACGGTCATTATCCTTTATCCTTTCTTTCACAAGCTAGTGTGAACCAAAAGATGTCATCCACACATGTGAGGGAGCTCTGCCTGCCCATCTAGCGTGATGTTGTGGAACACATGTACTAAATTTAAGCTTTTCATGATGGCCACCGTTAGATTTTCAGGCCTAAAATCAGCCCATTTCACAACTTACAAAAGAACCAGAATAGTGTAAGCCATCTCCCCATAGCAATCACTTGGTCAGGTGATTTATTGTTGGGATCTTCCATCTTGTTGCCCTTACAATGGATGGACGGACATGATTGAAAATATTTGTAGATCACAAAAGTTATATTTAATAAATTTTTAAAATAAATAAATAAATAAAGTTTAAAGGTCGAATAAGATGATGAAGGGAGCGGACTAGGTATGATGCTTGATGCACAGGTACTTAAAATTTGTAAACACGGTGATGCCCACGTGCTGTCCAACCCATTCAAAAGATGAGTCGTACACGTATGAAGAGAAAAATCTAAGTATAATCCTGACCCGAAACTAATGTGGGCTAGGTAAATATTTTGATAGTGCAATGTCATGCTGCTTTTCTATATATGTGGTTTTGCCACTTGAGTTTAGATCAGCATGATTTTTTGGATGAAGCCACAAAATGACATGGCGCCAATGCTTGATAGACCGAATGCGAGTAAATACGACGGTAGGCTAGCTTCACTTAGATTCAAGGTTTCTATTAAAGGAGTTTCATCAGTTTAGTCAACTCATGTTTGGATGTAATAAAGCCTAGCTTGAAGTTATTTCTATCATATACTATTGAACTATCCAACTACAAAGTAATTATCCTTCTTGCTTTCCAATCAAACATGTATAAATACCCAATCAAACAAATGCATACACATCTATACACGCAATTCTTTACTAATAACTTTCGTAGCTTGAACTTTATATGAGACAATATTAATATATATATAACTCTTATCTAACAACTTTCTTAATATAACTTAGCCTTTATTTAAGGAATCTCTCCATACGTAGAGATTAATATTGACAACTAAGTAAATTTAAAAGATCTTTACATGTGACATTTGGGCATTCTAACAATAAACCCTCTCTGAATGGCAACTTGTTCTCAAGTTGAAAAGGCTAGAAAATGAACAATAAAGTCGTTGTATATCTCCCACATGGTGGTTTATCGTATTACACAAGGATCTCATTAATGAATTGATTCTTATATATGAAAATTCCTAAATCAAGTATTTTATTGGAGGTACACCTAATAGCACCAAAATCAAAATTGTAGTAAGATAAGGGAGAGAAGGAAAGGAGATCTCGACTTGGGTGGACCCCACTTAAATCATTGAGCCTCATTTTTACGCCTCAAGACTATGTTTAGTGTGCCATCTAATGGTTGGAGTGTATTCAATATAACAATCACGGGCCCAATAAAAATCAAGAGTGGATGTCTCTCTCCCAACTATTCACTTGAATCACAAGTCAACCTAACTTTTTGGATCTAGGCCTAAAATGGGATTACACATTTAATAGTTGGTTTGAATCTCGTACACACATCATGGTGGATAGCGCGAAAAAACAAAGCTTTGGCATGACATTCCCAGGGAAAAGTTATTCCTTCAAATGTTGTTTTTTGTCTAGCTTACAGGACCGAATGTTATATTACACCTACATGAAGTGCATGTAACTTCCAGCCCTTCCAGTAAGTTGACCCCACAGGATCACCTAGTGCAATGCTCCATCCTATCTACACATCAATTGGGAAATTACTAGACTTTGGTAAATAGCAAAACACAAGTGGAGTCCACTCAATGTTATTACTGAGTTTTTCAAAATACGATGATCATGATGGTCAACCTATTAGATGGGTTATATGTTGTATATAGGAAGTTATCTCTAGTTGGAACTTAACCTATGCTTCATGTTGGACCTTAGACTCATTTTTTCTAGCCATGATTTTTATGAGGTGGTGATGTGCATGTAAGATCCATGCGGACCATTAGATGTGTATTTCCATTTTAGGCACCAAAAAATCAGGGTGACATGCGATTCAAGTGGGTCACAACAATGGAAACTATTCGGACAGAGATGCCCATCCTTATATTCTATAGGGTGTATCATGATTATGATATTAAATTTATTCTAACTATTAGATGTCATGCTAAAACATAGTGTTGAGCCTCAAAAATGAGGCTCATTAGTGATTCAGGTGGGACGCACCAAGGAAAACAGTTTGCAAGGTGAGCTTTGACCTAGGGTTGTACACAAACCGAGTTAGCTCGGTTAGCTCGCTTGGCTTGACTCAAAAAAGCTCGATTCGACTCGGTTTGAAACTGAGTTCAAGCCGAGTTGAGCTAATTTTTTAAGCTCAAAAAAATTTTGAACCAAGTTCGAGCTTGGCCGAGCTCAACTCGACTTGGATCGAACCCCAACTCGATTCGAACTTGGATCGAACCAGGTCAATGACTTGGTTACTTTGATATTGACGTTACTTAGCAAGTGTTTGATGAAATGACTCAACAAAGTGTCGGCTAGTGGCAAGTAAGGTATGTATAAGAAACAAATACCTTTTTTTCTTGATTTTAATGTTGCCTACAAGGTGTTCAATAAATTAGTTTCATACCTTTTTTTTCTTGATTTTAATGTTGCCTACAAGGTGTTTGATGAAGTACCTGTAAACAGCTATTGCTGTTTTGCATACAGTAAGAAATTGAAATTAAGTGCACTCCATGTGTTTGTGAAAATGCCACATAGGCTCGATCTTAACTCGAATTCAGTTTGAGCTGGCCCGAGCTGCTAACCGAACCGAGCCAAGCTGGCCAATCAGGGTTGAGGACCAAGCCGAGCCGAGTTGAGTTGTGCCAAGCTCGACTCAGTTTGACGCATGTACACCTCTACATATACATTGTTTCTAATTGTATGGCCGTCTACCTCAATTTAAGATAAAGCTGATTTTTGGATACTGAGCCTAACATGAGGATTGAACTCTGACCATTAAACTGCATGGGCCTGCAGAAGTTAAGGATCAAGATGATATTTGTGGTTTCCCTTCATCCTGGTGGGAATCACCTCGTGACTGGATTGGATGGCATATAAACATCAAGGCCAGCCAGGAAAGTTTCGGTGGTGGGCATTTCCATCCCCTTTCTTACGGTGTGGCACACTTGAGTCTTAGATCCATCTCATTTTTTGGGCTCTTGTTCTAACAGTGGTAGTATAAGTGTAAGACTTTTGCAGAAAAATGGAGGGTCAGAAAGAAATGACTTCAACATGCACGTGTGTCCCACCTGATGAGTGCACCAGCCTGACTTTCTCTGACTAATGAATGTCCGAGATATCATAGAAGTGTGCTTTGTGGGCACATCGCTCTCCAACTGATGAATGTCCTGATATCACACACGTGTGCTATTTGGCACATATGCAGCTATGCCCCCATCTTAATCTCCCTCACACGTTCCGTTTGCATTTCTGGTGGACCGAATTATAAAACAATTTCATAAAAAAAAAAAAAAAAAATTAGATGATGATGAAGAAATATGGGATCGAAGGATGAGAATAACATTCCAATTGTTGTGTGTGATGGGGTTTTCCTCCTCAGGTAAGAGGAGATGAGGTGTGATTCGGATGCCACAAACAGTGGAATCCTCGAGCTACTCGACCAATTCTGCAGCCTGCTCGACCGGTCGAGTGAACAGTGCTCGACCAGTTCTAGGTCACTCGACTCAAAGTCCAGCGAGCTAGAGCTGTACACGAGTCGAGTCGAGTCGAGTAGGGCGATACTCGTACTCGGCTCTTAACGCCTGAGTGCTGCTCGTACTCAGCTCTACTCGGCCAACAAGCAGGGACTCCCTGCTCGTACTCTACTCACCCGTAAGCGAGTCGAGTCGAGTCCGAGTTTTCAAGGCGAGTTCGAGTACGAGCAGAAATCGAGTGTCCGGACGGACAGGAGCACCGGACACAAAATGGTGGGCCCAACACATAGATTCTGTAATCCATCAAAATCAACACGGATTATGTAATCCATCAAAATCAAAATGAAATTCTTACCTGATAGACGGACAGGGGCATCGGGCAGGGGTAGGAGTGGGACGAGCTACGGATAGGGCAGGGCAGGGACAAGCTGCGGACAGGGGCGTCGGGCAGGCCAGGGACGAGTTGTAGCAGGGACAGGGGCACCAGGCAGGGTAAGGACGAGCTGCGAAGTGCGGACAGGGCAGGGCAGTGACGACTAACGAGCTACGGACGGGCACCGGACAGGCCGCAGGTACGAGCGGGGGAGAGAGAGAGAGAGAGAGAGAAGAAGAGGGACGGGGGAGAGAGAGAGAGAGGGAAGAAGAGGGACAGAGGAGGAGAGAGAGAGAGAGAGAGAGAGAGAGAGAGAGAGAGAGGGAATGGCCAAATGGGTAGGGTCCGTAGGGCACGTGGCCGATGGGAGGAAGGGAAGGAAAGGGGAGGGTTTGTTTTTTCGATTTAGGCGGGCGGACGAAAGCTGAAAGCGACCGAGACTAGGGCTTCAAATGCATATATATGGCCCTAGTAGAGCAACGAGTCGAGCAATGAGTCGAGTAACGAGTCGAGCAATGAGTCGAGTACTACGTTGCTCGTACTCTACTCGAACTCAAAACGAATAGGAAAAAACTGCTCGTAGTCGGCTCTAACTCAGACGAGTCGAGCATCGAGTCGAGTATTCCGAGTCAAGTCGAGCGAGTACCCGAGCTTAGCCTGCTCGTGAACAGTGCTTGACCAGTCGAGGGTCTGCTCGACCAGTCGAGTGAACAGTACTCGACCAGTCCTACAGCCTGCACGACCAGTCTTGGTTACGCAAATTTGAGTCCGATTTTGTGCGTGATTCAAAATTTTGATGCGCCTTTCACAAAGGTGCGAAAGAGAGTTTCCTAAACTATAAATAGGAGGTCCCTAGGGTTTTCTAGGGTTTTCTAAAGGCAAGGCAAGAGGGTTTCCTAAAGCTTTGCAAGGGTTTGGTAAAGGGTTTAGGGCTATCAAAGGTATGAGAGAGAGAGAGAGGAAGCTTGTGGAAGGGAGGCTATGCTTGTAGAAGTGATTTACCACATCTCAGCGTTTCCACGTCCTCGTAATCGGTGAGATCTCTCCATTTTCTTTGTTTCTCTTATTGTTTATCCACTCCTGCGTGAGTGAAGAAGGTTATAACATTCTACTTCATAGTGGATTGTTGATCTGGACGATGTCCTGTGGTTTTTACCTCTTTGAGGGTTTTCCACGTAAAAATCTCTTGTGTGGTGTGGTTTATGCTTTGATTTATTTCATTACTTTATTATTCCATAATTCTGGTTTGTTTCGGGAGGATAGATCTTAAGGTTTTGTACAAGGCCCCACAATAAAGTGGTATCAAAGCTAAGTTCATTGAACGAGTAGGATCAGTTTTGAATTATGGAAGGTAGCTCACTAAGGATGATCAGCCTCAATGGTTCTAACTGGACCATATGGAAGGCTAAGATGGAGGACTTGCTTTATTGCAAGGACCTATATTCTCCAATTTTAGGCATATCAGCAAAATCTAAGGATATGTCTGATGATGATTAGAAGATGGACCAGAAGGAGGTGGGGTTTATTAGACAATGGTTGGACGATTCCGTATTCGACCATGTGTCTACGGAGACCTCAGCCGCTAGCCTATGGCTGAAATTGGAAGGGTTGTATGAGAGGAAGACAGCCGGTAATAAGATTTTTCTGATAAGGTGACTTGTGAATCTCAAGTTCAAAGATGGTGGTTCTATGGCCGAGCACATGAATGAGGTCAGCAATGTAGTGAACCAGCTCTCCGCTATGAAGATGGTCCTGGATGATGAATTGCAGGCTTTGCTATTGCTTAGTTCATTGCTTGACAGTTGGAAGACATTGGTGGTGTCTCTAAGTAACTCCGCGCCAGACGAAAAGATATCCATGGAATAGGTAACCAGTTGTTTCTTCAATGAGGAGATAATGAGAAAGTCTTAAGGGTCTACTCGGCAAGAGGCCCTTGTGACACAGGAACGAGATAGAGAAAAGAACAGGAATGGTAGGAAGGCCCGAGATAAATCAAGAGACAATTCGAGTACCAGGAAAGATGTTGAATGCTGGAATTGTGGCAAGAATGGTCACTATAAGCATAAAGTAGTAAAAATAAGAACGACAAGAAAGGAAAATGAAAGGAGAAGGAAGATGAAATAGATTCCACTGCGATCACTTTAGATAGCGACGTTATAGTTATTCTTTCAGCAGATCACGATATATGTCTCACGGCTACGAGTCAGGACATCGACTGGGTGATTGACTCGGGAGCTTCTTTTCATGCGACACCACGCAGGGACTTCTTCACAACCAACAAGTCAGGTGACTATGGGACCATGAAGATGAAAATTTCTGGCGTATCGAAGATCATAGAGGTTGGTGATATTTGTGTAAAGACCGATGTGGGCTGCACATTGGTTCTCGGGGATGTGAGGCATATCCCAGACCTTCGCCTCAACTTGATATCAACGGGAAGGTTGGATGATGATGGCTATGAAAGCCGGTTTGCTGGTAGGCGCTGGAAGCTCATCAAGGGTTCGTTGATCACAGACAGAGGAAAAAGTATTGCACCCTTTATAAGACAAGTGTCGGTATGTGCAAAGGTGTGTTGAACACAGCGGAAGATTCAACTATTGACATGTGGCACAGGCGTCTAGGCCACATGAGTGAAAAGGGGCTTCAAGTACTAGCGAGGAAGCGGCTTCTTCCAGACGTGACAGGTATACCTCTCAAAACCTGTATTGATTGTTTATTAGGGAAACAGCATAGAGTTTAATTTGTTAAAACTGTTTCTCATGTTAAAAAAGTGCATGCATTAGATTTAGTTTATTCTGATGTTTGTGGTCCTATGAGGACAAAAACCTTGGGTGAGGCATTGTATTTTGTCACTTTTATAGATGATGCATCTAGGAGGGTTTGGGTTTATGCTTTGAAATCCAAGGATGAGGTCTTTGGTGTGTTTAAATTGTTTCATGTTATGGTTGAGAGAGAGAGACAAGTATATCATTGAAGTGCATCCGCACTGACAATGGTGATGAATACATTGACGACTTTCATGAGTATTGTAAGTCCCTGGGTATACAGCATGAACAGACGGTTCCTAAGACCCCCCCAGCATAATGGTGTGGCTGAGCGAATGAATCGCACTATTGTAGAGAGAATCAGCTGCATGTTATCTCATGCAAAATTGCCCAAGTTGTTCTGGGGAGAGGTAATGCAACGGCGGTGTATCTGATAAACAGATCTCCATCAGCCCCGTTGAATGAAGAAGTGCCTGAGAAGGTGTGGACTGGATAGGATCCATTGTACAGTCATCTCAGGGTGTTTGGATGCAGAGCATCCGTTCACGTACCAAAGGATGAGAGGTTTAAGCTCGATATGAAGATCACGCAGTGTGTGTTCTTGGGGTACGGTGATGAAAGTTCGGTTACAGATTGTGGGATCCGACCAAGAGGAAACTCATCAGGAGCAGAGATGTGATTTTTTTTTAAGATCAGTGTATAGAAGACATTAGTAAGCCAGAGAAGAACCAACCTAGTTCAGGTGAGATAGAGGACATGGATCCGATTATTCCTCCTGTGGTGCCTGATAATGGGGGAGTACAACAAGGTGCAGAGGACGAGGGAGTTCCTTTAGAAGATGGACCAGGGGAGCAGCCTCCACTTGATCCACCTGTTGAGCCACATGTGAAGAGGCCATCTAGGGACAGGCAGCCGTCCAAGAGGTACTCGCCGCATGAGTATTTATGTTGACTGATAGGGGAGAGCTAGAAGATTATTCTGAGGCTCCAGCCGACGAGCATAAGGGGATGTGATTGAGAGCTATGCGAGAGGAGATGAGATACTTACATAAGAACCACACCTATGATATGGTGAAGTGGATACTGTGGTATGTGAGAGGCTCATCCAGGTTGAGCCTATGCTATGGTGATGGAAAACCTGTGTTAGAGGGCTACACAGATGTAGCTATGGCAGGCGACATAGACTCCAGGAAGTCTACATCGGGGTTCATGTTCATGTTTGCAGGAGGAGCGGTCTCTTGGCAGAGCAAGGTACAGAAGGTAGTAGCATTGTCGACGACAGAGGCTGAGTACATTACAGTCACAGAAGCATGTAAAGAGATGCTTTGGATGAAGAGGTTCCTACAGGAACTTAGCCTGAAGCAGGAGCAGCACGTGGTCTATTGCGATAGTCAAAGTGTTATACACTTGAGCAAGAATCCAAGTCAGCACTCCAAGTCGAAGCACATAAAGATTCGGTATCACTGAATCAGGGATACTTTGGAACAGAATGTGTTACAGCTTGAGAAGGTCCACATGGACGATAATGGGTCAGACATGATGACCAAGGCTTTGTTCAAGGGCAAGTTTGAAGTTTGTAGAAACCTGGCTGGCTTGAAGAAGGTAAATTCCTCCTGAGTCGGAAAGGGAAAGATTTGATAAGGTTTTCCTCCTCAGGTCAAAGGAGATGAGATGCAGTTCGGATGCCACAAATAGTGGAATCCCCGTGCTGCTCGACCAGTCCTGCAACATGCTCGACCAGTTGAGTGAACAGTGCTCGATCAGTCCTGGGTCACTCGACTCAAAGTCCAGCGAGCTCTGTGAACAGTGCTCGACCAATCGAGGGTTGGCTCGATCAATCGATTGAACAGTGCTCGACCAGTCTTACAGCCTGCACGACTAATCCTGGTTACGCAGATTTGAATTTGATTTTGTGCGAGATTCAGAATTTTGAGGCGGCTTTCGCAAGGGTACGAAAGAGAGTTTCCTAAACCATAAATAAGAGGTCCCTAGGGTTTTCTAAGGTATTCAAGAGGTAAGATAAGAGGGTTTCCTAAAGCTTTACAAGGGTTTGCTAAAGGGTTTAGGGCTATCAAAGGTGTGTGTGTGTGTGTGTGTGAGAGAGAGAGAGAGAGAGAGAGAGAGAAAGCTTGTGGAAGGAAGGCTATGCTCGTAGAGGTGATCTACCATATCTCTGCGCTTCTTCATCCTCGTAATCAGTGAGATCTCTCCGTTTTCTTTGTTTCTCTTATTGCTTATCCACTCCTACGTGAGTGAAGAAGGTTGTAACGTTCTACTTCATAGTGGATTGTTGATCTGGACGATGTCCCGTGGTTTTTACCTCTTTGAGGGTTTTCCACATAAAAATCTCTTGTGTGGTGTGGTTTATGCTTTAATTTATTTCATTGCTTTATTATTCCATAATTCTGGTTTGTTTCGTGAGGCTAGATCCTAAGGTTTTGTGCAAGGCCCCCAACAGTGTGGCCCACTACCGATATCCCTTCCTTTTTATCAAGACTTTTTGCTTGCATGATCCATCATTTCATATCATCTGAACCATTAAAGCTTGTAAACTGATGTCAGCCTGTTGGTTCCCTTTCTCTAACCACTGTCGATGAACACATGACCAATCTGATTAACCATGTGGGGCTGCACCAATTCATCTCCTTAAGCCTCTACATTCACCCCCTTTTGAAAATTCAATGTATAATCTAAATACAATGCATAGATGCGGTCCAAATTCATTGCAGGGATCTCCACATCTAAGGGTACTTTTGGGGCATGCATCATAAACTGTGGGACTTAAAAGAACAACGGTCTGGACTACACAACATAGCCCCACTTGTCAAAGTTGAAAAATGGTGGTGTGTATGTTATTTACCTTCTCCCAAATTCCCACCCATTTGATTACAAGTTCAAAGTTACCAATATCTCACCAGCTAATTAAGGTGGGCCACGCTGAAATTCTTTTCGATTGGAAGATGCTAGCCCACCAATGTGTTATCATTTTCAGTTTAATATAGATGGTTATTAGGTCCTTGCTCTTACTCCGGTGGTAGACTCTCAGGAGTTTCAACACCTAGTTGAGGGTTTGAGTACCCATAGGTGGTGAAATCCCACTACAGCGTGAGTGTGTATATATATATATATATATATATATATATATATATATATATATATATATATATATATATATATATATATATATATGGTTATTGTATTTATCTTCTTGATCAGCTATTTTATGATGGGGAATGATTCGACACGTTCATCATGATAGCCTTATACCAAGTGGGTCCGCTATATGAGCCATTTCACTTAATCAATGACCATATCTTTACTACACCCTGATCCATAGCTCAAGTGGCAGATTGAGTGAAAGATACCCTGTTTCAACATTGAGGTCTTGGCATCGATCCCTAGTGGGGGTTGTTAACAGTGAAGTGTCATTTGACAGTGGGGTGTACTAACAAGCTAAACAAAAAAAAGATCATATCTTTACTTGAACCATATCTCATCAAATCTGGAAGCGGATTGGCTACTCCCCTGCCACCAGCCCAATGGTGGGTGGTCAGTGCATTGTGGGCCCCGCCATGATGTATGTGTTTCATCCATTTCGTTCATCCATTTTTACAGATCATTTTAGAGCTCGATCCCAAAAATGAGAGGGATATATATGTCAGGTGGACCACACCACAGGAAAACAATAGTGATTGGATATCCACCATTAAAACCATCCTAAGGCCCACTGTACTGTTTATTTGACATCCAATCTATTGATTAGGTCATACAGAACCAGATGAAGGGAAAGCACAAATATCAGCTTGATCCAAAACTTTTATGGCCCCGTCATTGTTGCACATGTGGGCGGGCACGCGTAATGTGGGCGGCCGATGTGGCCAAGCGGGTCTAAGGGCTCGGCGAGCTACCGGTGGTGTGAGCTACTGTGTATGCGGTGGGGGTTGAACTTGTCCTATATCGGAAGAGTCGTAGAAAGTTGTGGTGGTTATACGTGGCGCATCTTAAGAAAACAACATGTTTTGGGGGCAACCCTGAGAACAAAGCCGTGAGCCCTCTGGGCAAAGCGGACAATATTGTGTCCTTAGGTGGGTCGTTTCAAGAAAGGATTCTGTGTGGGGCCCACTGTGATCTTTGTGTGAAATCCAACCTGTCCATTCGTTTTTAGATATCATTTTAGGACATTATACCAAAAATGAGGAGGATCCAAAATTCAAGTGGGCCATACGAGATGAAACACCATAAAAAGGAATGCTTACCATTGAAACCTTCCTAAGCTCCACCTTAGTGTTTATATTCCATCCAAACTGTTTATAAGGTCATTTTCACTGATATGAAATGAAAAACACCACGAACATAAACCAATACAAAACTTTTGTAGTCATATGAATGTTTCAACGATGGTCGCTAAATCCCCACTGTTTCCTCTCATGTGGCCCATTCAATATTTGGATCCTCCTCATTTTTTGTTGCATATCCTAAAATGATTTTGAAAAATGGATGGACGGGTTGGATTTATCACAAACATTATAGTGGGCCCTACACAGAATCTTAGCACATGATCTTCCAACAACGAAAGGCTCGCACATAAATTCCTTAAGGTTGTATAAAATTTTCGGGTTTGTTTTAAAATTTTCACCATCCAACGAATAACGTACCGCCGGCACTTGACCTTATAGAAGATATAATACGGTAGAGCGTATAGTACCTTTTCCCATATATATATATATATATATATATATGTGTGTGTGTGTGTGTGTGTGGGGGGGGGGGAAGGTACAATGCGCTCAAGCTGATTTTAACGCCCCATGAGGTCGAGCTGTGTGAGCCCCACCGCGATTCGTTTCGAACATCTACCCCATTAGTCAGATGCACCATTCCATCGTGAGCCTAAGTCTCAAAAATTAAATCAATCCGTGACTTGTGTGGGCTACACCACATACAGAAGTGGGGAGGGGCCGTGCACCATTAAAACATTCATAACCATTTTTGAGGGCCCACCGAGATGTATTTTGCAAATCCAACCAATCCATTATGTGTGTCCCACTTGAATGAGGGTTCAGACCAAGCTTTAGGCGCATGCAAAACTCAGGTGGGCCCCACCAAGTGCTTTTATACCCTTTAATGGTGTCTTCACATAATTTTAGATGGTATGGCCCACCTGAGTTCCGTATACGGATGATTTTTGGGATATCCCATAATTTAAAGGGTACCCATCAAATGAACGGTGTTGATGGTCGAAACACATCACGGTGGGGCCCACACAACTCGACCTCATGGGAGCTTATCGTCAGCTTGAACGCATTGTACCTTTTCCCTATATATATATATATATATATATATATATATATATATATATATACACACACACGCGCGCGCGACGAATGCTCAGTTGCAAACCGGTTCACAACGAACTCGTGCCAACTTTTATGAGAACTCGTCACATGTGATGTGAATAAAAAATCTGAGTTGTCCATGTAAAAGAAAACCTCGTGAAACTCCAAGGCTCAATTTTTACTATGATCCAAAACTCTAGTAGGCCATAAAAAATGAAAACAGTTTCCTCCATTGATTTGCATTTCTCTTTGCTATGGCCCACTAGAATTTTAGATCAGGGTGAAAATTTTTCCCTTGAGGTTTCATGGTATTCCACATCACATGGACCATTCGGATTAGACGCCCATGACACATGTGCAAGGTGCACACATACATTAGTGTGTGGGCCCCACCATGAGGTCGAGCTGTGTGAGCCCCACCATGATGTGTGTCCAACATCAATACTATGCATTTGATGGGTTCCCTTTATTTTATGGAATATGCCAAAAATCAACTGTATACAGAACTCAGGTGGGCCATACGATCTAAAATCATGTGAAGACATGCGTAAAACATTTAAAAGTACTTGGTGGGGCCAACCTGAGTTTTGGATGCAGCTGAAAGATGGTTTAAACCCTCATCCAAGATGGACAAACACAATGGATGGTCTGGATTTATGAATCACAACTCAGTGAGCCCAATAAATGATTATGAATATTTTAATGTGAGGATAACCCCTGTCAACTGTTGTATATGGTGTGGCCCAACCAAGTCATGGATTGACTTAATTTTTAAGACCATAGCCTACCATGGAATGGTGCATCTGACTAATGGGGTAGATGTACAACACACCATGGTCGTATCTTTAGGTGAGGTCGACTTCATGTACCATTTCCCATATATACATATGTGTGTGTGTGTGTGTGTTTGGGGTAAAGGTTCTATGCGGTCGAGCTCAAGGGAACTTCCCATGAGATCGAGTTGTGTGGGCCCCACCATGATGTATGCCAAACATCAATACCGTGCATTTGATGGGTCCCCTTTAAATGCTGGGATATCCCAAAAATCAACTGTATACGGAACTCAGGTAGGCCGTACCATCTAAAATCGTGTAAAGACATACCTAAAACATATAAAAGCACTTGGCGGGGCCAGCTGAAACTTGGATGCTATGGGCTGGATTTGTGTACCACATCTCAATGGCCTAACGAATGATTATGAATGTTTTAATGGAGGGTAACCCCTCTCAACTTTTGTATGTTGTGCAGCTCGCAAAAGTCACGGATTGACTTGATTTTTAAGCCCTAGGCCCACCATGGAATGGTGCATATGACTGATGGTGTAGATGTTTGACACGCATCACAGTGGGGCCCACATGTACAGCTTGACATCATGAGAAGTTCCCATGTGCTCGACCGCATAGAACCTTTTCCATATATATATATATATATATATATATATATATATATATATATATATATATATATTAAGATCATCTTTGCTAGGAAACTCACATCTAACACCCAAATTTTGGATGACAAAATGATCTTAGCCGTCCGATCAATCATGATCTTTGCTAGGAAACTCACATCTTACACCCAAATTTTGGATGACAAGATGATCTTAACCGTCCGATCATCAGCTTAGCAAATTTTCTTGCACCGTGGAAAAGAAAGCGGTTCATGGGAAGTGGGCCACATATGCAGCAAAATCAAGCTTTTGAGTATGGCCCATCAGCTCAAAATCATGGACACAGACAGAGAGAAATTGTACATATGGATTACTAAGTAAATCTAATTGACTCAAGTTATCATCTACAGTTGAATTGGCGTGTATCAAAAACATTGTATGGATTGGATTATCTAAATAGCCAATTGGTGGACACTTAAGGATAATTCAAAAAAAAAAAATCTATGGTTTGATTTACTAAACATCTTTCTACTAATCAAAGGATAGGATTTCCTCAGATAATTTTAGTTCTTGATTTATAACCCATTTAAGGATGGTTACGCGCGTTGAGTAATATATGCTATGTGTACAAGTTCTAAATACATATGAATCATGTATCGGATGACATTTTCTAATGTAGTATTTATTGTCTTTAAAATCACTCCTAAGGCCTTCTCCACAAATCACTTCTTTTCTCTCTGTCTGCATTTAGCATCAAGCCTGGATAAACTTATATTCTATGGTAACTTATAATATAATACTACTATGGATTGATGTGACTTGTCAAGTCAACTAGAAGTTGATCAGGGCTGCTGATGAGATTCAGTTGACATGGCCAGTTGCTAATGTAAAGACTTTCCGGACGGCTAGAGTTGAAAGAAATAAGCTTTAAAAACTCAAATTAGAGTAAAAATGACTTAAATGTATATTATATGTTTTGATGGTATGGATGTTGGTGGGAGGTTTCTGTTCCACTGGGTATATGTGCCGGAGCATGAATATATATATATATATATATATATATATATATATATATATATATATATATATATATATATATATATATATATATATTGAAATGCTCACATGAAGATTAGTTCTTGAAAACTCATTTCACATTATATAAGCCTAAAATTTGAATGGTCCGTATGATGTGGCATCCCATAAAACTTTTCGGGCCCAAACTTTTATCTTAATCTAAAATGTTTGTGGATCATGGCAATAGGAAACAATTTCTTTCCTTGATTTGCCTCTCTTTGTTATGGACCACCAGAGTTTGAGATCAAGTTGAAAGTTAGGCCATAAGGGTTTCAAGCGGTGTCACATCACATGAACGATTTGGATTTTGGGCCAATGACATGTGTGCAGGAGGTGCATTAGTGCATATATATATATATATATATATATATATATATATATATATATATATATATATATATATATATATATATATATAGTGATAGATATTGAAATATTTTTTGCTCAGTTCACACTGCCAATAGCATGTGAAAGTCTATATTTGAAGTCTATTTAGATTTAGTGAAACTCATAATTAAGTCCTCTATACATGAACCTTGTTGGGAGACTGAGAAAAGAATGTTAATGATTTTCAGGTCTTCGGTTGATTAAGACAATAGCATATAAAGGCTTAGATCCAAAGTTCATATAGATCCAATGAAATCGGCCCATAGCTAAAACCTCTTTACTTAACTTCGCAGAAGAGTTGGGAAGATGAGCTAATAATTATACATATACCATTTATGTATACCATTCGTGATACATCATATAATATTCTCATGTCCATGTATCGATCATAGTCACCACTAGACAAAATGAATGCTTCAGAATTCACAGTTGGCTAGAATTCATAAAATCACCAAGAGATCATAAAAACCAAGGAATTCCTTATTCCAGTGACTCTTGTATAGGTCTGCACCATGAAATCCGGATAAGAAACTTTGTTACGAAAAAGAAAATAATTATGCACCCTTTTACCATCCATGTGGAGCATGGTTTTTTACTATCTAGGTTGCACGCTTTCGAAGGAGATTTAAGGAAAAAAAAAAAAAAACACCTTCTAATAAAATACTAAATTTCAAATGTCTAAACTATAAGAGATAGACGGAAAATGAAATGAAACCGATAAAATATTTCTTTAAATGGAAATATGGAAAAGAAAAAAAAAATAGTTTTTGGTTATTCATTAAAGTCATGTTTTTTTTATATAAAATATTCTTAAGAGAGGCATCTATAAAATATAATTACCATGATATTAGAGAAGAGCTTACTCACTCAAGTGATCGAAGCAGGGGATTGGAAGAGTTGGAATATGCATATTAAAAAAAGATAGATTGAAAATATGATATTAAATTTGAAGTTGTAATAGAATAAAAAATGAAGTGAAATATAATAGAAAAGATTGAGAAAATGGTAGAGATTCCTGAGAGCAGAAGCCTTTGTCTGGAACTTTTCCCCTCCTAATTATCTAGGATCTTTCACTCTCCATCCCATCTCTCTTCGGCTCTACCCTTATTTTTGGACTCTTGTTGGCCTCCTTTTATAGGCATTTGGAGAGGGGTGGTTCCCATAGTGCAATATGGCTCGGTTATAACGTTAAGCTCATGTAAACCATACCATCACATGGGTACAAATGGGTCATAGATGATGGTGCAGATGATGACATGGATAATGATAAAGATGACAGCATAGATCATGCATGATGATGGCGCAGATGATGACATGGGTGATGACATGTATGAGCTAAGCCACGTGTCAGTGAGCCGTTGAAAGGCCAATATCTACAAAATCCACCAAAAATCCAACCACCGGTGGATCAGCCAAGCCAAACCATGGATCCGAATTCAACCCACTTACACGGGTTGGAAACAGGTCGCCCACAACCCAATCTTTAAACTACCAACCGTGCAGTGAACACAGTCAACTGTTCCAAACCTAAGATATGTGGGCCCGCCATAGGTAGCCCTTAAAGTTTCCAAATGGTAAGATCCTAACCGTTCAGTACGTGGCCAACAACGTCACCATTCAACCAAAAGGCAAAATTCAATGTAGTCGAGCCTGAGAGAGACTGGCCATGCTGACAGTGGATCCCACCTTTTGAATGGCCAGGATCTTGCGCGTCCTGTGACATATTTTCTCAATCTCAGTCGCGCGAGTCCCATCGCATTCCTCTCGTAGGCATCTTCGCCCTTCGGTTCAGGTAGCTCACCAATCCCCTGAATAGGAGAAAATGACCACTGTAGACAAACCCTTTTACCCAGCGGTTTCTATGAAAGAATACAAACCTTAGTTACCAATCTAGATTAGCACGTGCGGACAGCGACGTTGAGGACGAAACTACCCCTCCTTTTCGCTGCGAAGACGTGCGCTGACGCTCCTCGAACTGAGAGTTGTACGAACGGCTTAAAAGGATGGGGTACTCCCCCGCCACCATCCAACGGCGGATGGTCGGTGGTCTGTGGGCCCCACCATGATGTATGCTATTCATCCATGCCGTCCATATATTTTTCCGTATCATTTTATGGTATACAACCAAAAATGAGGTATATGCAAATCTGAAGTGTACCACATTACAGGAAACAGTGTTGAATGAGCGTCGACCATTAAAAACTTTTTGGGGGCCCACTGTGATGTTCGTGAGAAATCGTCCCCGTCTAAGTTCATTCATAGGTCACAAAGACCTGGATGAAGAAGAAAAACAAATTTCATAATGATCCAAAACTTCTATAACCCCTAAAAGGGTTTCAATGGTACACGTTCAATTCCCCGTTACCTTTTAGAGCGTGGTCTACTTGATAGTTAGATCTATCTTATTTTTAGTCTCGAGCCTGAGTACGAGCTGGCCAAATAGATGGACGGTTTGGATATAACACATACCTCATAATAGGACCCACAAAAAGCGATGGGATTACAACAGCCAAAGAAAAAAAAAAAAAAACGGTCGATATATCGACAGCTAGTCGATATATCGAAAATGGTCCAGAACTGTCCAGTGAATTTTCTTCAAAAATCTTACAATTTTCGATATATCGACGGACTGTCGATATATCGAAAAAGGTGCTTTACCTTTAGCTACGGATTATAACCATAGCCATAACTGTAGTCTGTGTCCGTCTTTGAAATTTTTTATGTTTTTTTTATTTATTTTTTATTTTTTACATAGAAAAATGTATTCTACCTACAATTTTCTTTAATACATATTTATATAAATAAGTATATATAAGCATATAAAAAAATTTTCCCTCTTTTTTTTCATTTATTTCTTTAATCATTTAACAAGAATATCTTCTAAACCAAAATTAGTTATTTGACATACCACATATGATTTTGGGGTAAGAGAAGCTACTTTAGCTAACCAACCTAGTTATTTTCCAAGATTCTATCAGGTCGATGGTTGAGCGAGGCAACGTAGAAATTGAGCGAGGCAACGTAGAAAACGGCGAGGGAACCTACGATTTGAACTAGGCAACCTAGGAATTGAGCGAGGGAAGCTAGAAATTGAGCGAGGCAACGTAGAAATTGAGCGAGGCAACGTAGGAATTGAGCGAGGGAAGCCAGAAATTGATCGAGGGAAGGTAGAAATTGAGCGAGGGAAGCTCAAAATTGAGCGAGGCAACTTAGAAATTGAGCGAGGGAAGGTAGAAATTGAGCGAGGCAAGCTCGAAATTGAGCGAGGAAGGTAGAAATTGAGCGAGGCAACTTAGAAATTGAGCGAGAAAGGTAGAAATTGAGCGAGGCAACGTAGGAATTGAGCGAGGAAGGTAGAAATTGCTTGCGAGGAATGTAGAAATTGAAGCGAGGAAGGTAGAAATTGAGCGAGGAACTTAGGAGTTGAGCGAGGAAGGTAGAAATTGAAGCGAGGAAGCTAGAAATTGAGCGAGGCAACGTAGGAATTGAGCGAGGAAGGTAGAAATTGAGCGAGGAATGTAGGAATTGAGCGAGAAACTAGAAATTGAGTGAGGCAATCTAGAAATTGAGCGAGGGAAGCTCGAAATTGAGCGAGGGAAGCTAGAAATTGAGCGAGGGAGGCTAGAAATTGAGCGAGGGAAGGTAGAAATTGAGCGAGCAACCTAGGAGTTGAGCGAGGGAAGCTAGAAATTGAGCGAGGCAACCTAGGAGTTGAGCGAGGCAACCTAGAAATTGAGCGAGGGAAGGTAGAAATTGAGCGAGGGAAGCTCGAAATTGAGCAAGGGAAGCTCGAAATTGAGCGAGGGAAGCTAGAAATTGAACGAGGGAAGGTAGAAATTGAGCGAGGCAAGGTAGAAATTGAGTGAGGCAACGTAGGAATTGAGCGAGGGAAGGTAGAAATTGCGTGAGGGAATGTAGAAATTGAGCGAGGGAAGGTAGAAATTGAGCGAGGGAAGCTCAAAATTGAGCGAGGCAACCTAGGAGTTGAGCGAGGGAAGGTAGAAATTGAGCGAGGCGAGGACGATTGAGCGAGGAAGGTAGAAATTGAGCGAGGAATGTAGAAATTGAGCGAGGCAACCAGAAATTGAGCGAGGAAGCTGAAATTGAGGCGAGGCAACCTAGAAATTGAGCGAGGGAAGTAGAAATTGAGTGAGGAAGGTAGAAATTGAGCGAGGGGAAGGTAGAAATTGAGCGAGGCAACCTAGAAATTGACCGAGGGAAGGTAGAAATTGAGCGAGGCAACCTAGAAATTGAGCAAGGGAAGCTCGAAATTGAGCGAGGGAAGGTAGAAATTGAGCGAGGGAAGCTAGAAATTGAGCGAGGGAAGCTAGAAATTGAGCGAGGCAACCTAGGAGTTGAGCGAGGCAACCTAGAAATTGAGCGAGGGAAGGTAGAAATTGAGCGAGGGAAGCTCGAAATTGAGCGAGGCAACCTAGAAATTGAGCGAGGCAACCTAGAAATTGAGCGAGGAAGCTCGAAATTGAAGCGAGAGAAAGCTAGAAATTGAGCGAGGCAACCTAGAAATTGAGCGAGGAAGGTAGAAATTGAGCGAGGCAGCGTAGGAATTGAGCGAGGAAGCTAGAAATTGAAAGCGAGGAATGTAGAAATTGAGCGAGGCCTTAGGAGTTGAGCGAGGAAGCTAGAATTTGGCGAGGCAACTAGAGTTGAGGCGAGGCAACCTAGAAATTGAGTGAGGAAGGTAGAAATTGAGGCGAGGAAGGTAGAATTGGCGAAGGCAACCTAAAAATTGAGCGAGGAAGCTCGAAATTGAGCGAGGAAGCTATAAATTGAAGCGAGGTAGAAATGAGCGAGGCAACATAGAAATTGAGCGAGGAAAATTAGAAATTGAAGCGAGCGCAGCAACGTAAGAATTGAGCGAGGATGCTTTAGAAATTGAGGAAGAAATTGAGGTGAGGCAAGCGTAGAAATTGAAGCGAGGAAGCTAGAAATTGAAGGAAGGTAAAAATTCAAATGAAATCGAGAATTTGAAGCGAGGTAACTAGGAATTGAAGCGAGGTAAGTTAGAAATTTAGCGAGGAAGATAGGAATTTGACAAGGAACTTAGAAATTGTGATGCAACATAGGATTTGAGTTTGAGGAAGCTACAAATCAGGTGTGCGAGGAAGCTAGAAATTCTAAATGCGGTAATCTTGGATTTGAGCGAGGAACGTAGGAATTGTGCGAGGAACCTATGTTGCCTCGCTCAATTTCTACTTCCCTTGCTCAATTTCTAGCTTCCTCGCTCAATTCCTATGTTGCCTAAAGCCGATTTCTAGCTCGCTCAACTTTCGCTTAGCTTCCCTTCATTTTTTTATTTGCCTAATTTTAGCTTCCTTCCAATTTCTACGTTGCCTCGCTCAATTTCTCGCTTTCCGGCCTTCAGCTCGATTTCAGCTTCCTTCTCAATTTCTACGTTACCTAAACTCAATTTCGCTAATTTTCCGCTAGCTTCCCTGGCTCATTTCGATTCGCACTTCGCTCGATTCTGCTTCCCGCTTCATCAATTTCTGCGTTCCCTAAACCGATTGCGCTTCCTCGCTCAATTTCTACGTTCCTAAGCAATTTCTGGCTTCCTCGCTCATTTCTACCTTACCAAACTCAATTCCTACGTTGCATCGCCTAATTTTCGATTCTACCTCACTCATTTCTGGAGTTGCCTTTCGCTCATTTTACCTTCCTCGCCACTAAACTCAGTTTCTGCCATTTCCTCGCTTCGGCTCGCTCAATTTCTACCTTCCTCGCTCAATTTCTGGTTCCTCGCTCAATTTCTACCTTCTCCTCGCTCGATTTCTGGCTTCCCCGCTCAATTTCTGGGTTGCCTAAACACATTTCGACTTTCCTCGATTTCAGGTTGCTATAAACTCGATTTTCTACCTTCCTCGGCAATTCCTACGTTCCTCGCTCAATTTCTACCTTCCCTCGCTCATTTCTGGGTACCTCGCTCGATTTCTACCTTCCTCGCTCGACTCCTGGGTTGCCTCGCTCATTTCTACCTTCCTCGCTCAATTTCTAGGTTGCCTAAACTCATTTCTACCTCCTCGCTCAATTTCTGGCTTCCTCGCTCATTTCGACTTCCCTCGCTCTCAATTTTTACCTTCCTCGCTCAATTTCTAGGTTGCTCGCTCATTTTCTACCTTCCTCGCTCATTTCTGGCTTCGCTCAATTTTTAGGTTGCATCGCTCAATTTCTGGCTTCCTCGCTCAATTTCTAGCTTCCCTCGCTCAATTCCTACGTTGCCTTGCTCAATTTCTAGCTTCCCTCGCTCAATTTCTACGTTGCCTCGCTCAATTTCTAGCTTCCCTCCCTCAATTCGTAGGTTGCCTAGTTCAAATCGTAGGTTCCCGCTGCTCGTTTTCTCGTTGCCTCGCTCAATTTCTACGTTGCCTCGCTCAACCATCGACCGATGGAATCTTGGAAAATAACAGGTTGGTTGGCTAAAGTAGCTTCTCTTACCCCAAAATCATATGTGTACGTCAAGTAACTAATTTTGGTTTAGAAGATATTTTTGTTAAATGATTAAAGAAATAAATGAAAAAAAAAAAAGAGGGAAAAAAATTTTATATGCTTATATATACTTATTTATATAAATATGTATTAAAGAAAATTGTAGGTAGAATAAATTTTTCTATGTAAAAAATAAATAAATAAAAATAAAAAATTTCAAAGACGGACACAGACTACAATTATGGCTACGGTTATAATTGGTAGCTAAAGGTAAAGTACCTTTTTCGATATATCGACAGACAGTCGATATATCGAAAATTGTAAGATTTTTGAAGAAAACTCACTGGACAGCTCTGGACCATTTTCGATATATCGACAGTTTTTTTTCTTAATTTTTTGCGGTTGTAATCCCACCACTTTTTGTGGGTCCTATTATGAGGTATGTGTTATATCCAAACCGTTCATATTTTTGACAAACTCGTATTAAGGTTTGAGACAAAAAATAAGACAGATCTAGCTATCAAGTGGACCACATTGTTAAAGGCTGTGGATGATTGAACGTCTACCATTGTAACCCTTTTAGGGGTCACAGAAGTTTTGGATCATTATGAAACTTGTTTTTCCTCTTCATCCTGGCCTTTGTGACCTTATGGATAGATTGGATAGAAAATAAATGTTATGGTGGACCCTACAAAATTTTTAACGGTGAAAATCAATTTCCCCGCTGCTCTTTGTGGTGTGGTCCAGTTGATTTTTGGATATGATTTTTTTTTTTTGGATAATGCTCCGAAATTATCTTGAAATATGGATGAACGTTGTGGATATAATAAATATATAGCTGTGCGGCCATGTAACTTTGATCTCTTTTAAGCCGTTCGTACAACTCTCAGTTCGAGGAGCGTCAGCGCACGTCTTCGCAGCGAAAAGGAGGGGTAGTTTCGTCCTCAACGTCGCTGTCCACGTGATAGTCTAGATTGGTAACTAAAGTTTGTATTCTTTCATAGAAAACCGCTGGGTAAAAGGGTTTGTCACAGTGGTCATTTTCTCAAGACTAGAGTCAAAACGGGAGCGGATTAGGTGAGACCCGGATCGACGAAGGTGGGTGGGACCCTATGGGCTCATGGTGATGTATGTAGCTTAAATCCACACCGTCCAAACATTTTGACATCTCATTTTAAGTCATTATTCAAAAAAGGAAGCTATCAAATCTTAGGTGGACCACACCACAAGGAAACAACCAAAGTGATTGAATCCTCACCATTTAAAATTTCATAGATTCCACCAAATGTTTATTTTCCATCCAATCCGTTGATAAGGTCAAAAACACTTAAATGAAAAGACCACACAAATATCATCATGATCCAAAGCTTTTGTAGCCCACAAGAAATTTTTAATGGTCAATCATCACTGTTTCCGGTACCATAGTCCACATGCGATTTGAATCTTCTTCATTTTTTAAATCATGCTCTAAAATCATATTTAAAAACAGATGGAAGGCATGGATGTAGTCATATACATCACAGTGGGCCTCACAGTCAGTGTCCCACCCAACTTAGTAGATCCGGGGTCTCACCTAATCCGGTCGGATCCAAGAAGTTATTCAGAGAGCGGATTAGGTGTTACCAGGTAATTAATTAATTTTTTTTATAAAGGTGTTACCAGGTAATACTACTGCAGGGCCCACCTTAATGATGTATTGTATATCTACTCTGTCCATCCGTTTTTCCAACTCATTTTAATTTTATAATGTGGCCACCAAAATTAGGTAAATCCAAATGTAAGTGGATTATCCAGCAGGAAACAGTAATTGGCCACCATTAAAAACAACCTAGGGCCCATAGTAATGCCCATCCATGGTAAAGCTTATTTTCCATCCAACCCCTTCATAAGGCCAATTATATCTAGACGAAGGGAAATTAAAAATATATGTTTGATCTAAAACTTCTATAATCTAATATTTTCATTGATTATTCACCACTGTTTTAAATGGTGTGGCCCATATGAGACTTTTACCTTATTAAATTTTGTGATACCATCCTTAAAATGATCTGAAAAAACGGATGGACGGCGTAGATATACAAAATATTAATCAAGGTGTGCCCCAGAGCGCAAGAGTAACGCCCACTAGGTTGTTCCCGGGTAACACGTATTTGATACTCAGGTAGAGTATGACGCTTCATACACAGTCACTGACAACCTCTACACAAGCATACATTTTTCTCAAACTAAATCTAGAAAATTGTGCATCCCACTGGAAAATCAGATTGGTTGAACAATCATGACCTCTTATTCGTAAACGCTTTGTTTGTTGAAAAACGACCATTGGAATTTTTATTTTTTATTTTTTCCCTCATTATTTTTTATTTTTTCCCTCATAAACCAACTAAGTGCAATGTTTTGTTCATGATGCATCTAAACTTTGTCCCTTGGTTTGGACAGTTTATTTTAAATTAATTGTATTTCGAATCTGCAATTTTTAAGTATTTTCTAACTGCCCGTGTATCATCCATCACACTCTTCCCGAGTATCAATATTTTTATTAGATTCGGGAACGGGACCCTGAACGTTGAGCTTTGGCTGGCCTTTCTGCCGTCAGGAGCTGATTTCCGGTGCCTCAGGATGCATAGGTAAATGTGGATGAGATCATGACCATTCATCCAGTACGTGCCATAGATAGTAGATCACAGGCGGAAATTCCTGGACGATCCTGGCCTTCTAATCTCTGGAGTATAAATGGACATCAAAGGGGAAATTTTAATTTTTTTAGATTGTTGAGGATAGACTGGAAGGAATCGATGGAAGATCGAATTGGACGAACGTATCTGATCATCATACACGTGCGCCGTCTGTATGATGGCGCTGCTGTGGCCCACCTACAGTTTTGATTGTTGAGGTAGAACACGTGTCAATTAGAGACATGAGTGCTAAATCAGATTTTTGTTTCAAGTCGTCTGCACCGTTTGGATCTTATATGCCGAAAATGAGGCCATTTCTCACATCAGGTAGGCGACAACATATAAAACAAATGGACGGCTAGGAAAGAATTAATCCTCAACTTACTTTATATACTGCGTCCACGTGAGGAGTTAACCCATGTGATTTTTGAGAAAAAAAAATCTAAGCATTCTGTCCAACGCGATGAATTTCAGATCTTGTGTTTCTGGCACATGTGCGTGCGTGTGGATGCGCGTCGCTACACACGCATGTGGAATTTGTAAACCGTGCGAGGCACTGAATCTCTCTCTCTCTCTCTCTCTCTCTCTCTCTCTCTCTCTCTCCGTACACGTGGTCCTCTATCGTTACAAGACACAAGACCCCCAACTCTATTCAGATGATCAGAGCCATTGACTTGAGGAATTACTTCAATCAATGGCTAGGATCGTTGTTTCTGATGCGATTTTTGGCAGTATGCTCATCCACTGTGGTTACCAATAAATGAAATGTCCGGATTTCATGCACATGAACTGAATCTCTGGATATTAAATGTTTTAAAACATCTTAGATGGTAGTGATAGCACTGGATCCTCACTCGTACGTACGTACTTGAGGAATTATAGCATCCTCGACCGGAGGCTTTCAAGAGTATACTCGGCTTTTCAATTCTACAATTGAAACCGTCCATTTGTGTCCCACGATCATGTACCATGCCCCAAACATGCCCTTCATGGGACAATCCTAACTTTTCTATTTTTGCGCTACAAATAGATTCTTAAAACAAGAAAAATACATCAACGGTCTACAATCAAATTAAAAAACTGTCCCAAGATTGATGACTGGGACCCTCCACTCTGGAAATTTAAGCAGAATGGTCCATCCACTATCAGACAGGACACCACAGGACAGGACGACGGGAACGGATTGGCTACTCCCCCTGCCACCAGCCAATGGCTGGTGGTCCGTGCTCTGTGGGCCCCACTATAATGTATGTGTTTCATCCACGCCGTCCATATATTTTACTAGTACATTCTATATTATGATACAAAAAATGAGGTATATCCCAATCTCAAGTGGACCACATTACAGGAAACGTGTATTGAATGAACGTCGGCTATTAAAAACATTTTGGGGGCATAAAAGTTTTGGATCAAGCTGATCTTTGTTTTTTCCCTTCATACTAATCAACAGATTGGATGTCAAATAAACAGTACAGTGGGCCTTTGGAGGATTTTAATGATGGATATCCAATCACTATTGTTTTCCTGTGTTGTGGTCCACCTGAGACTTATATCCCTCTAATTTTTTGTATTAAGCACTACAATGATCTGAAAAAATGGATGAACGGCATGGATGAAACAAATAAATCATGGTGGGGCCCACAGAGTACCGACCACGAGCCCCGGGGCTGGTGGCAGGGGGAGTAGCCAATCCGTTTCCCAGGACGAAGGTCCACATTACCCAACCATGTACTCCACCTTAAAAAACTCAAAACCCGAGTATAGTGTGAAAATTCTCGAGTGGAGGGGAGGTCCAAAGGTCCTGGTATTTATTATTTGAGCTTAGACTGCGGGTTTTATTTTATACTCTAGCAGCCTATGATGCTTGATGCACAAGCACTTAGTAACTGTCTATGTGGCATACAAATACGCAATCTAAACCGTTTAATTTGTGGGATCCACTTTTATCAACTCATATTCGAAGATATAACTAGTTAAGAAATCCTAACTCTGATTTATGGAGGCTTGTTTTTTTAAATAAAACATTTGATATTTTTTCTTTTCAACCGTTCAAACAAATATCCTCCAATCCGATAGTCGAATAATCAAAATAAGAGTAAATTTCAGCTCATGATACGATAAGAGTAAGAAACATAATTTGGACAGATAAATTTGTATTACTTATACTTTATAGACCTAATTTCTAAGCGCCGGTGCATCATCTTTCAGACTCTGCCAGAGCGTCAAAGATTTTCTCTTTTCCAATCATGCATTCTTCCTGCCTCTGTCGCGACTCAGGATCTGAGCCGCCGGCCACTGGGGCTTTCATGCTGGGTGGTCCGATGATCCGAACCGTCCGTTGTGTGAAATCTACGCTAGACGGGACACTGTAAGAAAAAGCAAACTTTCTTTGAAGCGTGATCACGGAGAAATATCTTACGGTAGTCAAGAGAATCTGAACGGTTCAAGTACGTGGGACCCGGGTCCTGACTCTTACCCGGGTGGTAGAGTCCTTGGAGTTTCAACACCGGGTCAAGGGTTCGAGTACCCACGGTGGTGAAATCCCACGGCGTGCGTGTGTGGGGTGTGTGTGCGTGTGACGTGAGTGTGTGTGGGTGGGTGTGCGTGTGTAAAAAAAAAAAAAAAAAAAAAAAAAAAAAAAAAAGTACGTGGGACCCTAATGTATTGATCAGGTCCACCTATACACTGACACCAGGATGGATTCTTTCCATGAGACAATCCTATCCTTTAACTCTCTCCGCAGTTTATCCCACTGCATACTTGACCGTTAACCCTTTTTTAAAAAAAAAAATTTCAACCGTCGCTTTAATGCCAACAGATCATCAGATGGATAGGATTGCCTAATAAGTGATCTTTTTGAAAAAGAAAAGAACCATCCACCATAGTTTCCTACATCTGGACGGACCCGATTTGTACATCACCCTGCCAAACATACTGCGGAAAGATGGCTCTACCATATTACGGTAATCCAGGGTCCACCGTATCAGAAGCGGATTGGCTGGTGTACCAAACGCAACCAATCTGGCTGATGTGCTGACGTCACCAAGTTCTGTGGGTCCGATCATGAGGTATGTGTTATATCCAAGCCGTCCGTTCATTTGGCGATCTCTTCGTAAGTCTTGCGAGACAGATCCAAAGATCAAGTGTACCACACTGCAAAAAGCACCGGGAGATTGAACGTCTATCAAAGATGTGGATATAATAAATACTTCATTGTGGGGCCCATATAACTTTGATATCCTTTGAACCGTTCGTACAACTCGTAACTAGAAGAACGTCAGCGCTCGTCTTGGCACGACACGTACCCACACCACCCAGTTCGGTGGTGTGTGGTACACCAGCCAATCCGCTTCCCACCGTATCATCTCCCCTACCACATATATGATATTGATATATCTAATCACCCTCCATCTCTCTCTCTCTCTCTCTCTCTCTCTGTCTCTCATGGCATTTCGGTGCTCTCTCAAGTCCCTCGTGGTCCTCGTCCTCCTCTCAGCAATCCCTCTCTCCCTTATCATAGCCCTCGAGAGAACCAAATCCGCTACACACGCCTACGAGTACCACAGCAACGGATGGCTCCGAGAGTGCGCCAAATGGGACGATCAGGGCCGTCGGTTCCTCGTGTCCCTCATGGAGGGTGGCGTGAGCCAGCTAACGGTGCCGGACGACCAACTCCCAGGGGCAGTTTTGGAAGAAGAGTTGGTGGTCCGAGATGCTGACGTGGCCGGCAATGGGTCCCTCGGGATTCGGGTCGACAGGTCCAGGAACCGGCTCCTCGTCGTTCACGCGGACATTATCGGGAACCGCTACGGTGCTCTCGCGGCGTACGATTTGCGAAACTGGAACCGGTTATTTCTGACTCAGCTCAGTGGCCCAGGTGAGACATGGACAAATGATGAAGCGGATTGCGAGTGAGTAACTTTGTGCGGTCCACCTTGATTTATATATTTTATCCACTCCTTCCATCCATTTTAACAGATAATTTTAGGGCTTGACTCCAAAATGGAAGCATATCCATAGATCAGATTGACCACACCATGGGAAACAATGTAAATTGAACCTCTACAGTTGAAAATTTCTTGAGGGCCATAGAAGTTTTGGATCAAGATTATATTTGTGTTTTTCCTTCATCCATGTTTTTTTGGATATTATAAACAGTTTGGATGAAAAATAAACATCACGGTATGGTCCACTTTAGATTTGGATATGCTTCAATTTTATTCTCAACCCTTAAATGAGCTAAAAAACGGATGGACGGCGTGGATAAACCACATACATTTACGGTGGCCCAATAGAATTTACAGAGTACGAAAAGAGTGTACTGAGTAACTCAGTACGCAAACCGATTTCGATGATTGCGTACTGAGTTATTCAGTGCACTCTGATAAGAAAGCTCATTCTATAAAAGTTATCGGTGGGCCCACCGTGTTGTATGTATGTGTATGGCATCGAACCCGTCCAGAAGATTCGCCCAATCATTAAAGTGTGACGGCCTAAAATTTATACAGATCTAACCATTACGTGGGCCACCATGTTAATTTGGAGGTCTTTGGATGGTTGTCTATTGGTTCTTATGGTGTGGCCTACTTGATGATTGTACACGCCTGATTTTTTTGGAAATCCCATCATCATGGTTGCGATCACTTTATGAGAAGGTTGGATCGTGTAAAAACTTCACGGTGGGCCGCACCATGAAAAAGAGTGGACAACCATTCAAAAACCCCTGATTTACGGGGTGGCCCACGTGATGGTTGGATCGGGATGAAATTTTTTTTCTCGTCCTACTTTCATGGTTGGTAGACACTTCTGGACGGTTTGGATGACATGAAAACATCACGTTGGGGCCACACGGATCCGAAAAGAAAGCAGTCCTTGGGGAGCATATGAAAAACTGCAGTCCTCATTCTAAAGTCGCCCACTTTCTAAGCAGTAGACTGAGATCCGGACCGTTCATTCGGTGGATCCTACTGTGGATAGGCCATTTGAAAAAAAGAAGGCTTTTAGTGTACGAATTTAACAGCATGATCAGGGGATTTTGTCAATTGAGCCTAGAATCTTGCTCTTTGGGAAAATCTTCACTGTCAATTTGGGTGGCAAAAGGACAGACGGTTAAGATTGTTCATCCAGAGTGATTTTTTGGTCTATGGAGACTATGGTGGGGTCCATCGGGTGGAAGCTGCCCCTGTCCGTAGAACTTTTCTTTATTTGGTTTTTAACATTACGTATTTTGATGCGCGGAAATCTCCGCTCATGGAAGCGTATCCGGACCGGAATCTTGCACCATACCTGTCCTAGAAAGAGCGTTCAACACCCTAGATCTTGGGACATCAGAATATTTTATGAAATCCAATCCGTCCATCAGTTTGGAAAATTTCTCTTATACTACAATTCCCAAAATCAGGCCGAAAAAAAGTCACGTGAGCCACCCCACAGGGAATAGTAGGATATTGACGCTCACTATTGAAACCTTAATGGGGCCGCCATGGTTGTTTTATATTCCATCCAACCCGTCCATCATCTGATATGAACAGTGATAAAGATAAATCCAAATAATTAGCTTTATCAATAATCTATTTGGGCCACACACAGTGAACTTGGGAGGTTCCTGTAGCGTTGCTCTCAGAATTCCGGATCAATTTGATTTTTGTTATGCACGGTGAATAATGAGTGAATCAACTGATGGACGGATTGGATGTAACAGAAAACTCATGGTAGCTGAACAGTGTTAGAGTGTTGCACACGCTCTTCTACAAGCTACCACACCCATCCATGACTTTGCTGGTAGAATGGTAGGGAGTGGACCACCCATCCATGACTTTGTTGGTAGAATTAGCTTGAGTCCAATTAACCATGACCCATTCCAATAAATGGACCAAGTCAAGGGCTGGAATCAGCCAAACATTGTGATTTGTGATTCTTACACCATGACCCATTCCCCACTAAAATAGAAAGCTTACGATCTCAATCTTATACATGTGTGCCACGTGGCAGAATGACATGGAGGCACGTCCATGCGTATAAATCCAAAGCTTCTCGGGTCATAGCTTTTGACAGAATGCCGGATCCCTGAAATAAATAAATAAATCATGGTACACTCGTCAAGTGACCGTTGATCCAACCATAATTTCTGCCCTTCTTTATCACGACTGTTTCCTGTGGTGTGGTCCACCTATTATTTGAGTCAGCTTTATTTTTGGCATCATGAACTAAAATGAGCTTTCAAAATGTTTGGACGGTGTGGATTTAGCGCATAAATACCAACCCGAGCCTCACAGTCAGTGATCCCACTCACCTGTGTGGATCCGGGGTCTCACCAAATCCGCTCCCGTTATTGAGCACGCGGATTAGGTACCACCCCCGCCTGTTCGGAACTCGGGACAGCGGAGGCTCTGACGGTCATTGAGGGGCCACCGTGATGTATGAACTTTATCCACACCGTACATCCATTTTCTCTTATTATTTTAGTATATTATCTTTAAAATAATGAATATCCAAGTCTCAGATGGGTCACAAGATGGGGATTAAATTACTACCGTTGAAAAATTCTTAGGGACCACATAAGTTTTGGATCAAGATGATATCTGTTTTTTCACTTCATCCAGGTATATATGACCATATCAATGTGTTGGATGGAAAATAGATGACAAAGTGAGCCGTAAGAATTTTTCAACGGTGGACATCATTAGCACCGCTGCTTCTTGTGGTGTGGTCCACTTGAACATTTGATTTATCTTTTTTTTTTATCAATACTCTAAAATGATATGAAAAGAGGAATGAACGGTGTGGACAAGAGTCATACGTTACGGTGGTCTCTCAGTAGCCATCGGATCCTCTGCCTGTCCGTAACTCCAAAGCGGCGGGGGTATTACGTAATCCGAATCCGCCTCCTGAGGTGGAACCAAATGTACCCGTTTTGATGCTGGGCGGATTAGGTAGTACCCCGCTTCTTCGGAGGCCCTGCCTGTCCCCTAACTCCAAACCGGAGGGGTAGTACCTAATCCGAATCCACCTCCTGAGGTGGAGTCCAATGTACCCGTTTTGATGCGGGTGGACTAGGGACTACCCCGCTTCCTTGGAGCTTAGGACAGATAAGGGGTCTAAGGGCCACTGAGGGGCACTGTGATGTATGAACTTTATCCACACGGTCTGTCCTATATATATATATATATATATATATATATATATATATATATATATTTTTTTAATATTATTCCAAAAATAGAGAATATAGAAATCTCAAATGGGCCACACGGTGGTGAATTGGTGATTAAATTCTTACCGTTGAAAATTTTTTAAGGACCACAGGAGTTTTAGATCAAGATATATTTATTGTTTTACTTCATCTAGTTGTATATTACCATGTCAAATGTCAAGGGGTTGAATGGGAAATAAAGGACACAGTGGGCCCTAGGAAGGTTTCAACAGTGGGCGTCCTTAGCATCGCTGCTTCCTATGGTGTGGTCCATTTGAGCTTGGATATGCCTTATTTTTTGTCCATTTCTCTGGTATGATATATAAAAAAGGGATGGACGGTGTGGATAAGATTTATACATCACTGTGGCTCCTCAGTAGCCATCGGAGCCTCTCGCATGTCCCGCGCGCCGTTGTTGATGAATCCACCTCCTGAGGGAATCGGATTGTGTACTGAATAACTCCGTACGCTAATAGGTACTGAGTTGACGTGTCAAGAGCTTATTAGCTCTAAGATGTGGGGCTGCTTCCCTCCTCCAAACTTCAAAACAAATGCAGTTAGCTTCTCTTTCTTTCTCTTTCTTCCATACAGGGAGGAAACATAGGAGGATCTACCGCTCCTCTATTCCTAGCAGAAATCGAATTGCGTTCGGAGTTACTCAGTATGGTTTTATCGTACAGAGTAAACTCAGTTGGGCCCACCTTGCATGCATGTGGTCTATCCACGCCGTCCATTAGTTTTTACAGGTAATATAAGGCGTTCAGCTCAAAATTTAAGCATATCCAAAGATCAAGTGGATCATACTATAGGAAACAGATGGAGTAATAATTTCTACTGTTGAAACCTTACTAAACCCCACAGCGATTTTTATTTGTCATCCAACCTGTTCATGATATCATGAAGACAGGGATAAAGGGAAAACACAAATATAAACTTGATCCAAAACTTTTGTGGCTTTAATAATTTTTCAACGGTAGGCATTCAATTCACTCGGTTTCTGTGGTGTGGTCCATTTGAACTTTATATATGATTCATTTTTGGGCTCAAGTGTTGAAATTATATGGTAAAATAGATGAACAGAGTATATAAGATACATAAATCATGGTGAATGTCATATGAACATCACAGAATTTAATCAGCACAAAAGCCTAATGAGTTATCCGGTATGCAATGGAAGCGGATTGCGTCCTACCCGGCAAAGCGGATTATGTATTGAGTAAACTCTGTGGGCCCCATTATCATTCATGCATTCTATTCAATCCGTCCATCTCTTTTACCACATAATTTTATGGATTTAACTCAAAAATGGAACATATCCAAACCTCAAGTGGACCACACCATGGAAAATAGTGTGAATTGAACATCTATCGTTGAAAAATTCTTGGGGCAACCAAAGTTTTAGATCAAGCTGATATTTATGTTTTCCCTTCATCTTGTCTGTCTGATCTTATAAACATCTTGGATGCCAAATAAACATCATTGTCGGCCTTAGAAAGTTTTCAACGGTGGAAATCAATATTTATACTTTTTCTTGTGGTATGGTCCACTTAAACTTTGTACACGCATGAATTTTGAGTTAAACCCCTAAAATGATATAGAAAAACGAATGGACGGCGTTGATAAACCTCCTCCATTTACAGTGGGCCCAACAGAGTTTACTCAGTACGATACTAAGTTACTCAAAACTCAACGGATTTCCCCCTTTGGACAGACGCGGATTGTGTATCTTGAGTAACTCAAAGCACTGCTAAAGCGCATGAGTAAATTTTGTGGGGTCCACCATGATTTGCATATTTTATCCACTCCGTCCATCCATTTTAATAGATAATTTAAGGGCTCTAACCCAAAAAAGAAGTACATCCAAATCTCAAGTGGACCTCACCAACGGAAGCAGGGTGATAATGACATCCACCATTGAAAATTTCTTAAGGGCCACCTTTGTGATGTTTTTGGATCAATATTTATTTGTTTTTTCCCTTCACTTGTGTGATTTGAAATGATTGGATTTTGTCTCATTAAAATGTGCTTGGGCCCTAGATGGTTTCAACGGGTGGAAGACAATCATTATTCCCACCGTTTCGTGGTGTGGTTTACTGAGCTTTGAAAGCATGCTTCGCGGTAGATCAACCTTCACGGAATGAGCTAAAAAGAAGACAATGCGATTTGTTTGGGCGTTTCACGATAGGCCCACATCTTAGATTTATTCTTGACACATCAACTTGGTACCTCTCAGCGAACTGACTTAGTTAGTAAACAATCCGATTCCCTCTCAGGAGGTTGCCACGGTACTCACCATGAGTTAAGGATTTTGGGTTCATGCGACTTGACTTTTTATTTACTTTTTCAATGGGATACAAGTTGGCCAAAACACCCGATTCGAAGGATCTACTGATCGGACCCGATCGAAAACCGACGATCCGGATCTAGTGGACCACAGATCCAAAGAAATCTTTTGGTCGAGTGATAATGACATCCACCGACTCGACCCGAAAACTCGATCCGAATGGATCAGGACCGATCCGATCATGCTTCTCTGGAGTGGAAGTTCTTATTGATCTTTTACTTTTTCCCTGTGTTCCTATTCCATTGAGCCTGAAACATCAATTTTGGGTTCAACTATTAAAATGCGCTGAAAAAAAATGAATGGATGGCGTGGATAAATCCATCATTCAGTGGGCCCCAACAAAGGTTACATGATAGTGAACCATTGATACCTCTCCAAGAAACGGTAGATCTGGTGGTATGCACGGAAGAGAGAGCTACGTGTCGTGCAAAACGAGCACTTGACCTCTCATTTGTTCTGGGTTCAAAGGATATTAAAGTTACATGACCCCACAGTGATGTATTTATTATATTTACACCGTTCATATATTTTTAGGGACCATTATAGAGCATTTTCCAAAAAATGAATAATATCTAAAGATCATCTAAACCACACCACAAATAGCAGCAGATAATGATTTTTACCATTAAATAATTTGTGTGGTCCACATGATAGTTAGATCTGTCTTATTTTTGTCTCGAGCCTTAAAACAAGCTCGCCAAATGAATGAATGGTTTGGATATAACACATAACCCACCATCAGACCCATAAAACTTGCTAACTTCAATACAGTAAGTCACGTGAAAAAAAACAAAAAAAAAAAAAAAGAACTCACTTGCACCACGCAACATAAGTACATAGAGAAAGAGCCACTTTTTTTATAGTCATGTGGGGCCCACCTTGATGTATATGCTTTCATCCATTTGGTTCATCCTCTTTTACAGATCAATTTAGGGCTTGATCCAAAAAATTAGAGAGATATAAATTTCAGGTGGACCACACCATATCAAATGATTCGAATATGCACTAACTAGAAATCCGATTTCCTAAGCCCGGACTGTACTGTTATTTGAAATCGGATCTGTTGATTAGTCGGGTGACCCAGATGATTGGAGAGTAAAATTGTTGGAAGATCGGATGAGTTAGGGCCAAAACGGTTTCGCCCGATGCCCAAATACAAGATACGTGGTCCATGTTCATTCAACACTATTTCCTATAATGTGGTCCACTTAAGATTGGAACTGGAACAATAGATGGACGGTATGTATGAAACACATACATCATGGTAGGTACCACCAGGTACTGACCATCAACCATTGGCTGATGCATGTGCACCACAATCCGTTTCCCAGTCATGGACGCGGATTGCGTGGGACATACCACATGGAGTAATAAGTAATTGGATCCGGGCAGGGTCGATGCTCGTGGGCCCTCCATCATGTAACTGTTTCATCTACGCCGTCTAACGATATTTTTGCTAGATAATTTTAATACGAGGCAGGTAAAAATGAGGTATATCCCAATCTTAAGTGGACACATTAAAGAAGGATGTTGAATGAAAGTTGACCATTAAAAGCTTCTTGGGAGCCAGAAAGTTTCGAATCAAGCTGATCTTTGTTTTTCCTTCATCCACGTAGGTACGTGACCTAATCAATAGGTTGGATGGTCAAAAAAAACATCAAGTGAGCCCTTAGAAAGGTTTCAATGGTGGATGTCATATCAGTGCTATTGTTTCCTGTGGTGTGGTCCACTCAAGCCTTGTGACCTCGTCACTATGGTCACATGTAGGTTCAAGATGGCCGGTAAAATGTTTGAAAAATCGTTGACATTTGGCAAGATAAAACAGTTACATCGCGATGGGCTCCACAGAGCCCTGCCCATCCGGGTGGGGGTAGGACGCAATCCGCGTACCCTCCCATAACGTGTACGTGGAATCCAAACCGTGTGCACATACCACATGGAGTAATAAGGAAAAGGATTGGATAGGCCGGTGGTTGGTGCTATGTGGGCCCTTCCATGATGTATGTGTTTCATCCATGCAGTTCATATATTTTGCTAGATAATTTTATGTTATGAGACAAAAAATGAGGTATATCTCAATATTAAGTGGACCACATTACATGAAACCATGTTGAATGAAAGTTGACCATTAAAAACTTTTGGGGCTAGTGTGGTGAAAGTTGTTTGAATCAAGTGATCGTTAAAGTTTTTCCTTCATCTAATGTTGATGTCAAATAAATATTGTATGAGGCCTTTTAGGAGGATTTTGATAGTGGATATCCAATCACTATTGTTTTCCTGTGGTGTGGTCCACCTGAGATTTGTATCCCTCTCATTTTTAGGATCAACTAAAATGATATGTAAAAATGGATGAATGAAATGAATGAAACAGATACATTATGGTGGCGCCCACAGAGCACCGACCACCAGCCACCGGGCTGGTGGCAGTGGGAGTAGCCAATCCGTTTCCCACCCTGTTACGAAAATCAGGTTGGACATACTCCATGGAGTAATATGTACAATGACACGTAGAGGCTACATATTCACCTGGTGTAGCCCACGTAGTTTTGAATGTTCTGCGTTTTGATGTGTCCCTCACCCTGGTGGCTCTCATCTGATGAGTGGTGTGGATGATATATACAAAACATGATGGATACCATGTTCCATCTGGAAGTTCTACGGTAGGTGTCACCCTCCTCACTATTCTTCATTGTTCCTTTGGTGTGGCCCACCTGAGTTATGGATCAGGCTGGATTTTGGAATGTAAGCCTACCATCACTGGCCGCACTAAGATGCACCGTTTACATTCTACATACATGCCATGGTGGGCCCCACACAGCTTGAAAGCATGATAGGTCAACAAAATCCATGGAAGATGGGTGTACTACATGTGTTGATAGTCTAATCCATGATCCGGCCGTTCATTAGGTGGGACCCACTTTTCATTGGCTACATGTAATATTTTATATCACTTCATATGATCAATAGGAAGAAGAGCCTTCCACACATTAGCCTTTCTTTTTATAACCGTAGATTAGAGCATTACCTCCTAAGCCTCAGAGGGAGTTGATGATCACATGTGCGTCTTGATGGAAGCACCATGCACTGGAGAATTCATAGGCGATGATTCTCCGCACGTAACTATGTAGGGAACGTGTGCGAGATCCGGGCCATTCCTTGTCACAAAACGTAACCAGTTCCCCACATCATGCGCTGCAAGTGTACAGGAAAAAAGGAATTTGGACGGTTAAAAATTGATCAACGGTCCATATTCAACGTATATGTATGGCCCACCTGATGACTAGACCTTCTAGTATTTTGGCCAAGTGCATGTTCACATTTTCGCCAACCTGATGAGTGGCCTGGATCGTGCAAACATGGGCTGCATTGGCATGTGAACGGCGAATGAGATTCCATGTCTCTGCTCGCAAAACCACTCCAACATTTCTATTAATACCATATTATTAGGCGTTCGAACGTATGGTCCGAGGTGCGTGGGGTCCACCGTGATGTTTGAGTACCATCCAAGCCGTCTATTATATGACATCCATACCATTCATCAGATGCGACCCAAGCGATGAAGGGGCAAAACAGAACTCACATCGTTCCAAAACTCAGGTGGGCCACATGATTTCAGTATATAGGTTTTAGGCGTGGTTGTACATTGCTCCCTGCAGCGTGTCCCAGCTGAGATTTTATCAAGGATGATGCTTATGATGTACGGTGGAAATGAGAACGGCCACCAGATTCACGGGTTTGATTCTACATACACATCACGGGTGGCCCCCACACAGTTTGAACATGTTGTAATCATTCAAATTTATTTGATTGTCTTCCCATGCATCTGATTCTATTATTCAACGGCTTGTAGGAGATGAGAAATCCTTGGCCGATGACGTGGCCGTTGATGACGTTGGCAATGCATACATCACAGATGCCGCATCTAATAAGATATGGAAGGTTGGGATGAACGGTGAGATCCTATCCATCATAAGAAGTCCAATCTTCAAACAAAGGAAAGAATGGTATTACAACTTGGTTGGATTGAATGGGATTGTGTACCATCCAAACGGTTTTTTACTTGTCGTCCATACTGCTAGTGGCCATCTCTTTAAGATTGATGTGGTGAAAGAAGAGATATCAACGGTTGAGATTGTCAAAGGGTCCCTATCTATGGGAGATGGCTTGGATCTCTTATCGCAGACACAGATCGTGGTTTCTGGGACTCCTTCTGGTAGGTTGGTCGAGAGTCTGGACGGTTGGGATACGGCTAAAGTTGTGGGAAGGTATGTGGGGCCCATGCATAGGCTGGCCACGTCAGCAACGTTGAAGGATGGGAGGGTGTATCTGAGCCATATGTTTGGTGGGGGCATGCCTAAGAGGAAGCATATCATCACTGAGGCAGTATTCCGAACCTTGGATTGAGGTGCAAGGGAGGGGGGCTTTGTGATGTGTGGTTGGATTGGATGGTGTGTGGGGCCCGTGCAATAGGACGTGGACATGTGTCGTTTGGTGATTGGTTGGGCTTTTGTTGGGATACTGTAGGCTTTCATTGGCCATTGGCTGATATAAATTTATAATTTTGATTTGGATTTTGCTTCTAAAATGCTAAATTCACTCCAGCGAATACTAGCCGTTCATCTACTTTTAGAATGCTAACTAGATCTGTTCCATACGCGGTTGAAACTGCTACTGCAGATCAATGGACCAGATAAATTTCAGCAATCTGAGCCTATCAACGCATCTGATATTGTACACATGGCATATATGCAAGGGAAGTGAACACATGCGTTCCCATACGTTGGAGCTGTATGGGACACACGGTGATATGTGATTGCCATCCAACCGTCCATTAGATTCGTTCCTTTTATGTTAGGTCTAGATACCAAAATACATCCTAATGCATGACTCAGGTGGGCTCCACCAAAGGGATTAATGGGGACGTTGGGGAGGGTGAGACCCATCAGAGAAACTTTCAGATGAAATGTGGGTCCCACATGTTATTTATATGCCATCCATTATGAGATGTGATGTAGATTCATAACTCAAGTGGACCACATCACAGGAAACATTGAACATACTCCATTGAAACCTTCTTGTGGGTACAGAAGTTTTGGATATATACTTATATTTTTGTTTTCTTTCAATCAGATGGGAATCACCTTATGAACGGATCAGATGGCATATAACCATCACGGTGGACCCAGGAAAGTTTCAACGATGGATGTTTTTATCTCGACTTTTGCCTTGGTGTGGCCCACTTGAGTTTTGGATTTGCCTCATTTTTGGGCTTACATCTAAACTGAGCCAGAAAAACGGAAGGATCGGAGTAGATATAATACAGGCATCACAGTGGGCCTCATATAACTTACGGTTACAGATTGGAAAGTCCTGTCCGATGTCCAAAGGAAAGTTAAAAGATCAGTAGCCAATGACCCGTCGGTTAAAAAGGTGGACCGCATCATCATCAACTGAAAGTTAAAATCAAGCCCATCTACCACACAATGTCAATATCAATTAACAGCCAATACAATGTCCCTGTGTCCTGGTGTGGCCCACCCAGTGAGTGGATCAACCCAACATTTTCTAGGATTGGATATTGTAAACGTGACATGTTGACCGAAAGAAAATATTTGTACCATAACTTATGATACAACCAGCTGCTGGTCAGAGCCAAATTCAATCGAATGAGAAAAAAAATTTGCACGTCACTGCATGCAACTTTCAACGTTAGCTATTCAGCCAACGCAGCTCATATTACGAAGGCTTCGAATTTAGTTTAACATGAGAGATTAGAAATAGTGTCAGGTATACTAAAGCCAATAAAAATTTGAATTGGTTAAACACTTGTAACCATAAATTCCAAACTAGTTATATTAAATTTAAACCTATAAAGGTTGATGTAAATATTCGGCTAACAATATTATAGTGATTAGGCAATTTATAATGAGAAGTTTAGTCTTTCAAAATGGAATTTTTTAACCTTATATTAAGAACTTTTCTTTTAATGGTGATAGTGATCTTAAATTTCTTAGTAATGCAATGAATCATCAATTTCATTTTTTTTTCTTTAAAAAAAAGAAGAAGATGAAAATATAATCAACAAAGACAAAATTAACTAAGAAGAGAAAATAAAGATAATTACTTACGATTGTATGTGTGAACAGAAAAATGGAGATAAATAGTTTGCAGGACATAACTAGGGGTGTATATCAACCCAAATGTTCTTTCTTCCGATTGTCGGAAGAAGCCTCGACTGGGAGCTTCGTCCTCTTAAACACTAGCCTCAGGTTCGGACCTCGGCTCGGAGTCGAACTTGGCTCAACTCGGTCCTCGATCCCCATAACGAAGCCCCCTACTCTCTCGAGGTCATTCATGGGCTCGGTAATCAATCTGGAAGATCGGCTCGGCCGCATTTATGGCTCGGCCGGCTCGAGCCAAGATCGAGCCGAGTTCACCATTGAGGCATTTCCACAAACATGCCTAAACTGCAACTTCAAAAAGAGAAGAAGCTACCATTTCTTAGTTGTGCCTGTTGCTCCATGGCTTGAAGATGGAACTTCAACTCATTTTTTTGACTGGTAAGCCCAGCTGAGTCTCTCCAATTTGTACGATGCATGCTCCCACAACTTTCATTCACACTGCTCTCTGCTTCATTGTCACTGCTCTCCCCAGTCTTCGTGCCGCTAGCTCTGCTATCCAAATCTTCACGGTTGTTTGCATTGTTTATCCAAATCCTGCCAGAGTTCAACGCATCCATATTGTCCAAGTTCATATACGCAGAGAACAGGTCATCCACAGCTACTTCCCCTTCAGATTTCCTCTCCCCCATCCCTTTCACGTTTTATCAAATGGTTGGTGAGCAACATCAATGGCAAAGTAACTGAGTCACTGAACTGGTTCGATTCGAGTTCAATTCGAGTTGGATTCGATCCGAGTCAAGACGAGCTGGGGCCTGCTCGAACTCATTTTTGAGCTCAAAAAATCAGCTTGACTCGGCTCGAACTCAGCTTCGAACCAAGTCGAATCAAGCTTTTTCAAGTCGAGTCGAGCGAGCTAACCGAGCTAGCTCAGTTCGTGTACACCCCTAGACATAACTGATGTGATCCACCAAATTAGGGTATGACATATATCATTGCATGAGAGGTATATATATAACACGCTTAAGATCTTTGAAGATATATTTCGAGCGCATGTTGTAGAGACAATAGGTGGCACTGGTTAGCTAATACAAGTCATCCAGAGGTGGAATATGCCCAAATAGTGAAAGACAGAACATGGTCCAGAGAAAAGCAGTGTTGAGGTGGTTACCGGGATAAGTGTCTAAAAAGAGTCTTGAAGGCTGGAGTGGCATCAAAACAATTGTTGTAATCAATCCAACATGAGAAGAAGTATCTAAATAGCTACGGGAGAAAACCTGACCACTAGTAGGACAATCCGCGGGAGAAAACCTCCCACCAACAAGTCCCCAACCTAAAAAATGATGCAGATTCAATACTTAGGTAAACCACACTATAGAAAACAATAGAGATTAAACACCCACTGTTCAAAACCTTCTATAGCCCACCACGATGTTTTATTTTCCATCCAACCTTTTAATAAGGTCACACGGAGAAATAATAAATATAAGCTTGATTCAAAACTTCCTAAGCTCCCAGAAAGTTTTCAACGGTTGGCGTTCAATCCTCACTATTTTGTTGGATTATATGGTTGAATTAAATAGACAATTAAAATTGAGAACCAAAAAAAAAAAAAAAAAAAAATTTAAGAAAGAAAAACTTATTGAATTGAGTCGAGGCGTGACTGAGTCACTCGGCTTGAAATCAAATTTGCTCCCCTTAGACAGCGTCCCAAGTGTAACAGGTTTCCGGAGCAATCAACCTCCAGGATACAACGACTATGACCCGGTCCCCCGAATGGTGTACTCATGCACACGAAGCTCGAACAACTTGCTTGGTTTAATCAGAAAGTCTTTGAGTTGACTCAGCGATGAACTCAGTAATAAAAATGCTTAAAACCGTATTAGAGAGAGTTTTATAAGAGAGAGTATTTTCGTATATTTTAGAAACTGGAATCGGTAGTCTTTATATAGACTCTGAAGTGGTGTATAAACACCCTTTACAAAAGGTTAGGTCCGTTGGGTTTAAACCCAACAGGCGCGACCAGCCGGAAGGGATGCATCTCTCTGGTTTAAAACGAAAAGGCGCAAGTGCAAGTACACTCTCGCAAATAAAGTCCTGCAAGTACCCATACACACACACACCCACGCGAGTATACTCACACCGCACCCGCACCCGCACCCGTGCCCACGCCCAGCCAGGCCCGTTGCGTTGCGCACACGCACATGGACTCGGACTCGGCTCGGCACGACTCAGCTCGGCTCGGCGCGCGCGCATGTGTGGTCAATGGCATAGCCCCCCCACAGGACCAAATTCACATGCTCCCTGAAAGAAGCACAAGCCCTAGGAAAAAAGACTATCTTATATACAAGATAGTTCACTTTGTCAAATCCGATGTGAGATAAAATCCACAACACAAAAGTACTACAACTTTTCAAATGTGGAGGGAAAACACCGAAAATTTGAAAATTCAAATTTTAATATTATTTTAAAACAAAATATAACAATTCCCCACATGTTTTAAAATAAAATTCTTTCGGATTAAAGCGTAATAGTTGTACAATGGTGCCGGTGTCACCATAGACTTGAACCGACATTAAAGTAAGCAAGACAGGTCTATAGGAATCAAGTGACACCATAGTCTTGAACCTGAATCCTTTTAATGTAGATTGCAAGTACATGCCACTCACACAACTCTTCCTCTGCAAGTGATTCTGCGGTTCGGTGCGTTTCGGCCATACATCATTACCTGAATTTCATGAGTGCTCTAGAGAATTCGCCTAGATTTTCATAGGAAACGGCCTCCACCTCCACACCCATATAGGTGAATTCCATCAAGTGTATGCAGCAACTGTATACACCACCAAATATATGACTATGGATTCATTAAGAGTTCTAACAACTCATCCTTTTTCATTGCTGCTCGCACTGTACACCATAGAAGGGGCTATATAACTCAGTGTAATCGTTTACCTCGTGTCTTGTTGTTTACCCATTGAACCTATCTCATGGGATCTCCACTTGTATAGGTTAAGTTGCCGACACTGGCAGCTCATATATTAGGCTCAACCCCATTCCCTTCGATGTATCATTGACTAACCTTTTAGATAGTCCTTTAGTCAGAGGATCTGCTAGATTCTTTTTTGACCTTACAAAATCAATAGAAATGACTCCATCACGCAATATGTGTTTCACTATGTTGTGTCTGAGTCTAATATGCCTACTCTTTCCATTATATATTTTACTCTTTGTTTTCGCTATAATCGCCTTGAGATACTGATGAATACACACGGCGGTGATAACGAGGCTTTGCATGAATACAATGGTATATCAGCTAAGAGATTTCTAAGTCACTCAGCTCGGCTTCTAATCTAGCCTTTTCTAAGGCAATAAACTCAGATTTCATAGTAGACCGAGCGATACATGTCTGCTTGGTAGATTTTCAAGAGACTGCTCCTCCACCCAAAGTGAAGACATATCCACTTGTAGATTTTGTCTCATCTGAATCACTGATCCAGTTAACATCACTATATCCTTCTAATATAGCAAGATAACCATTATAATGTAAACCATATGCCATACTGCCTTTTAGGTATCTCAAAATCATAGACAAGGCATTCAAATGCTCTTTTCCAGGGTTATGTGTATATCTACTTAATTTTCCTCTTTGCAAAAGCTATATACGGTCTAGTGCAGTTTGTTAGATACATGAAGCTACCAATTATTCTGGAATACTCCATTTGAGACACACTATTTTCTGTATTCTTCATGAGAGTTACACTATAATCATAGAGATCTTTTGATTAAATGCATTGATCAAAATAGTTAAACTTTTTCAATATCTTCTCAATGTAATGAGATTGTGATAATATAATAACACCATTTTTCCTGGTTACTTCAATACCCAAGATTACACTAGCCTCTCCTAAGTCTTTCATGTCAAATTAGATGATAAGAATTTCTTAGTTGAATTAACTAATTTAATATTAGTTCCAAAAATAAGCATATTATCAACATAAAGGCATATAATAACATAATCATTTCCAGAACTTTTACTATATACACATCTATCTACATCATTTATATAATAACCATTTGATTTTAAAGCACCATCAAACTTTTTATGCCATTGTTTAGGAGTTTGTTTTAAATCATATAGTGATTTAATTAGTCTACATACTTTATTTTCTTTACCTGATATCTTATAACTCTCAGGTTGCTCCATATATATTTATTATTCTAAGTCTTCATATAGGAAAGCTGTCTTAACATCCATCTGGTGTACCACCAGTTTGTATATGGAAGTTATCGCTATTAAGACCCTAATTGATGTAATTCTAGTTACAGGGGAATACGTATCAAAGTAATCTATTCCTTCCTTTTGTTTAAAGCCTTTCGCTACCAACCTAGGCTTAAACTTATCAATAGTTTCATTTTGTTTTATTTTCTTTCTAAATACCCATTTACAGCCTATTGGTTTGTTTCCAGGTGGTAGTTCTACAAGTTTTCAAGTATTATTAGATATTATAGATTCCAACTCATCATTTATTGCTTCCTTCTAAAAGGTTGCATCTGGAGAGTTAATAGCTTCTGTATAGGTTGTAGGATCATCTTCTACTAAGAATATGAAAAAACCATCTCCTAGATTAGTTTCTCTTCTAACCCTAGTACTTTTTCTTGGTTGTATCTTTTCTACTACTTTCTCGTAAACATTTTTACTAGTAGACGTAATATCTGATTCATTGACTTCCTCTATTCCTATAGATTTGGATTTCATAGGGAATACATTCTCAAATAACTCTGCATCCCTAACTTCTATAATTGTATTAAGATCTAGAATATTGTCCTTAGTTTTTAAAACTAGAAACCTGTAGGCTGCACTGTTTTGTACATAACATATAAATACACAGTCAGTCGTTTTAGGACCTAATTTTCTTTTCTTAGTTTCAGGAAATCCTACTTTAGCAAGACACCCCCACACTTTAATATATTTGTAACTATGAACATGATTCTTCCAAAGTCCATAAGGTGTTTGTTCAGAAGATTTAGAAGGAATCCTATTTAGGATATAACAAGTAGATAAAATTGCTTCTCCCCATATATTTGAGAGGTAATCAAGCTTTGTGATTTAACATGACATTCATCATCTCTTTTAGATTGACAGTTCTATTTTTACGTTGAGCTATTCCTGTTTACTTCCTCGATGTGTATAATGAGTGCGGAAGTTTCGTAAACTATTCCATTCTTTTTACATAATTCTCTAAATTGAGAAGATTCATATTATCCCCTCTATCTGTTCTAAGTCTTTTAATTTTTATATTTAACTGATTTTCAACTTCAATTTTATATTTAGAAAAAATATCTAAAACTTTATCTTTGTTTCTTAATAGATAGACTCTAGTAAACCTAGAGTAATCATCTACAAAAGTTATGTAATATTTTTTTCCACCTCTAGACATGTGATTTCTAAAATCACATAAATTATTGTGTATTAACTCTAATAGAACAAATGTTTTTTCTATTCGTTTAAAGGATTTTCTAATGAATTTTGATTCTACACATGTTTCACATTTTTCGAATTCTTCATTAGATATATTAGGTAATAAACCTAGTCTTTTCATTTTCTTCAAAGATACTTTATTCACATGACCTAATCTACTATGTCATAGATAAAAAGGTTCAACAATATAAACAGAACTAGATGCCTTATTATTATTATCATCGGATACATTTACAATGAATAAACCATCACTACAGTATCCTTTACCAACAAAAGTTCCATTCTTGGTCATTACAAGCTTATCTGAATCAAATACTAACTTGACACCAGCCTTATTGAGGAGTGAATTAGAGACCAAGTTTCGTCTAATGTCGGGCACATGTAGGACATCATTCAACATTAGAGTCTTTCCAGAAGTGAGTTTCAGAAGTACTTTCCCTTTTCCTACAATTGGAGACGTTTTAGCATTACCTATGAATACCCGTTCATCATCTCCTGATACTTGGTAGGAGGTAAACATGGTACGATCCTTGCACACGTGCCTAGTTACACCAGTGTCTAGCATCCACTCCAAGTTATTTATAAAGAAGACTTCTGATACCACAACTACTATCATGTCAGACTCATTGCCTGTTTCCGTAAGATTAGCTTGCGGCTTATCTTTGTTTTTCTTAAGCCTGCAGGTTTTAACATGATGTCTAGGCTTTTCACAGTTGTAGCAGTTTCTTTTTTTTTTTTGAATTGATTATTTGCATTCTTCTTTTAAGTCTGCACTCATTTGCATAATGTCCAGGTTTGCCACAGTTATAACAGTTGCCCTTTTTCTTATTATTTGTCCGACCTGATTCCACAAGATTCGCCTTTGAATCTATCTCATTTTCATTTTCTTTTTGGTCCCTGATTCTATTGGCATCCTCTATTCGTATATGTACGATAGTAGTTTCAAAGAAACAGTCTGATGTTGTTCTTTTTATGTTTCATTCTATTCTTATATTCTTTCCAGGAGGGGTAGTTTTCTATTAGTGCTCGAATGAAACACTTCATCCGACTTAATTCCTTACTGCGATAGTTAAGTAAACGCAGACTTTGAAAATCATGAATTTGATTTGCGACAGTTTATCGTCTGATCATTTCATAATGAAGGAAATTACTAATAGCATGTTTTAGCGCTGCATCTTCCAATATGTATTTATTTTCCAAAGCAAATCCATATGTTCTTTAGCGAATTGACGTGTAAGAAGCGATACACATCATATAATTGTTGGATAAAGAATTCGAGAATATAATTTTACAATTATTTTCATCTCATTCTTGATTTGATTTCTTTGAATCCATAGTAAATGATTTGAGATAAAATGTATGAATCTTCACATCAAAGCGAACATCGTTTTTGTTTAAAAATTTTTAAAGTATTGTAACCATAAATTCCAAACTAGTTATATTAGATTTCAATTTTGATGTAAATATTCAAGCTAACAATATTTTAGTGATTAGGTAATTTATAATTAGAAGTTTAGTCTTTCAAAATGGAAATTTTTTTTTACCTTATATTAAGAACTTTTTTGTAATTTAACAAATAGTGATTTAAATTTGGATTATAATGTAATGATAAATTATTAAAAATAAAATTTAAGACTGAATCATCAATTTCATTTAAAAAAGAAGAAGAAGAAGATGAAAATATAATCGACAAAGACAAAATTAACTAAGAAGACAAAATAAAGATATTACCTACGACTATATGTGTGAATAGAAAAATGGAGATAAATAGTTTGAAGGACATAACTAATGTCATCCCCAAATTAAGATATGACATATATCATTGCCTGAGAAATATATATATAGCACGCTAAGATCTTTGGAGATATATTTCGAGCGCATGTTGCAGAGACAATAGGTGGCACTGGTTGGATAATAGAAGTCATTCAGAGGTGGAACATGGCCAAACAGTGAAAGACAAAACATGATCTCCGAAAGAAAAGCAGTGCTGAGGTGGTTACAGGGACAAGTGTCTAAAAAGAGTCCTGAAGGTTGAAGTGGCGTCCAAGCAAGTGTTGTAATCGATCCAACATGAGAAAAAGTATCTAAATAGCCACGGGAGAAAACCTGACCACTAGTAGGGCAATCCGCAGGAGAAAACCTCCCACCAACGCTTGTTCCCAACCTAAAAAATGATGCAGATTCAAAACTTAAGTACCACACTGGAATGGACCCACCGCATTTTCCATCCAACCTTTTCATAAGGTCACACGGAGAAAAAAAAAACTATAAGGTTGATTCAAAACTTCCTAGGCTCCCAGAAAGTTTTCAACGGTTGGAGTTCAACCCTCGCTATTTTACGTGGCATATATGCATCATTTTCAGCGATATCCCTGTGCTGGGTGCCAGCTAATCCGCTTCTGTAGTTGTGTGGTTACTGTCATCTGATTTTCTTTAAGCTCGTGATCATGGAATTATTATTTTAATCTCAATGGAGACGACTTCCTAAAGACGCCAGTGCCAAAGTGGCATACGTGCGAAAGGTCCAGCTCGTTCATCAGGTGGGTCCCACATCGACCGTGACCTGGAAAAAAAATCAGGCTCCTCCTACTCGTAATCTAGACCACATGTGTAGAAAACGACAACCAACGGTAAACACTCAATGCACATTTGTGGCCTACTCAAGAAGTGTACCATCCTGACTCTTGGTCCAGTCCATACCCAGCATGGGGCCAAACTGATCAACTGTCCGGATCACTCACACTTGCTCATTTTTAGCACGTGTCAAGGCGTCTGTGTTTTGGAACGCTGGATGAGATGGAGCTGCACAATTGCATTACTCACGGAACCTTCAAAAGAAGCAAAAGAACAGAATACAACACCTGTTGTTGTATTTGTGAAATCAAATCCGTCCATCATGTGAGAACCTTTATAATAACCGTACATATTAATCAGACCCATAAAAAAAACATATGTGCCACGCCAATGGAAATATCTAAAATTACGCCTCAAACATCTAAGTTCACGCGGTGGGGCCCACTGAATTTTGGAAGGTTCTTTTATTATTATTATTTTTTTGGCTTCACCCCTTGTGACTCACACCTGATGAACGAGTTTGATGAAAGATGAATGCTATGATGACCACATACTCGAACCTATGGTTGGGGTCCAATTTCCAATTTTCCCTGTTGTGTGGCCCACCTGAGTTGTGGATCTGGCTAATATTTTTTCTCCTAGAACTAGAGTTGAGGATTTCACCTGATGGACGGAGTAGATTTCACACGGACAACATAGTGTGTGTACAAAGCTTCATCGTTGTACGCTCTGCGTACAACTGGTGTCGTAGAGGATCCCGGTCGTACGTATATATAGTACGGAATTCAGTGTACTTAGTCCATCTACTCCCCAAAAATGTCTATTTTATGATTATCTCCGTTCATCTGCTTATTTTTCTTATTTCTTAAGTAGTGGTGAGTCATCCAGCGTAAAACAGATCAATCTGGACTGTCCAAAGCGCCACCGCGGATAGATCACGCGCGTACTTGGAAATTTCACTGATCGGATGATCCTAACCATCTAATTCCAGGCCATCAAATAGATGTGATTAAAATTGTTGGTTGATATATATCAGGTACTTGAGATTGTCCGATCCGCCACATGTTGGGGTATACCGATGGGCAGATCTGTCTAGATTGATATAGGATGAGCCACCACCGTTTAGTAAATGGTGCAAGACGCACATAACATCTAGCGCTCGTTTATGAGAGGAAAGCTTACGTGGCATATAAAATATTCAAATTGAACTGGCCAATTCATATGTCCCACATTAGGTGGATCGCAAAAGAAAAATTACACTTATCTGACCATCTAACTATTAGATTGATTGACTTGGACAATTAAAAATAAAAAAATAAATATCCAAGGGTCCTGTTTCAACAAACAAATGTCCATAAATTAGGGATTGTCAACCAATTTGATTTTGGGTCAATGACTTACCTGCATTGGGTCCCATAATTCAAATAGTTTAGTTTGAAATAAGGTATGTCATGTGCAATTTCTTAATGCCAAAATCAGCATGTGATGAAAAAGCATATGTGAGTTTTGCACCATTTAAAAATAGAAAGACCGTCAATCGCCCTTCATCCATTTTTTGAAATGACTACATTTGATACCTTGATTCAATAAATTATAAGAGTTGAGTAATTGAGAAGAATGTTCGTAAATTTCAAGTTGGGCGTTCATAGTTCTATATAATAGTTGTATACTCATCGAAGGAAACAAATTTTTTTATATAAAATAACTATAAGATTAACCATACTTTATGAACTTAATGATGGAAAATAAAAGAACAACATGCTCATGAAATGAAATAAGAATATTAACATAGATGAATAATAAGATAAATGAGAACAAAATAAAAAAGATAAAGAGTTAAAACAAGTCAAGAGCTTTAAGGCCATTTAAATATCCCTCCCTAAGTAACTTTTTTATTTATATGTGTTAATGGGTTACTTTTTCAACTTTTTAGTAAAGACCTTTGATAAAGTAATTCTTTTTTTCTTTTTTACTTTTCTCACGACCATGGACAGTACATGTTAAAGTAAGCCTAGTATGATAGGCAGTTCACATCAAAATTAGGGCTCACATGATGGATGGTCCATATTAAGGCAGACTCCATTTTATGGATAACCCACATCAAAGCAAGCCCACATGATGAATGGTCTACATCAAAGGTTGGGCCCACATTCAATATTAAGGGTGGACTAAACAAACTTGAAGAATAAGGGGTCGTTTGGCACCTTGGATTGGAGGGGATTGGATGGGATTAGAGGAGGGTCCAAATCCCCTTGGTTGTTTGGGAGCATAAAGCAACTGGGGATTGCCGGAGATTGCCAATCCAGGGGGTTCCCAATCCCCTCTTTGAGGGGGTTTGTAATGCGCGGTGAGAGCTTGGATTACACCTAAAATCATTTCGATAGTTGCAGGTATAAATATATGTCACTGTACGCAATCATTCTACTGGGCACATGGCCCACTAATGATGATCGACCGTCAAACATTGTTCATGTAGATCAAAGAATAGTCCAAATATTGCCCAGCACCGTCCAAACATTGTCTATATTAATCAACGATAAAAAATCGTTGGTTAGTCACTCAGACATGATCTTGTGCTTGCGGTCCATTTGAGACTTGGAATTTAATCATTTTTAGGCAAAACATATATTTTAGTGGGCTTATCACAACCATTGTGTCAAAAATTATATATCTCACTAATTGGGAATATTAAAGTTGATTTAGTAATTAAATTCAAAACCCTGTAAATATACCATGTATAGGTATTTTTGAATTAAAGTTGATTCACACTCTAGGGTGCCAAACACACCGAGAGGATTGCGAATCCAGGGGGTTTCCAATCCAGGGGGTTGCGAATCCAAGGGGTTCCAAATCCACGCTCCCAAACAGGCCCTAAGTACTTTTTTGATGTTGAAAACTAAATATACATATTTACTTATTGATTAATAAATATAGTATTTATTGAGTATACTTTATCTACCAAGTAAGTGGAAACCAAGATAAGCTATTTTAAGACATACATAAGTCATGCACAGTAGCTGGTCCAAACACCCTTAGTAAGTAGAGACTTTTAAAAAAAAGTAAAAAATAAAAAAACTCATCGTAATATAGGGGGCAAGCTCGCAAGGGTTTTAATAAGGTCACGAGTTCTAGTGCCCATTATAGCATGTGGTCATAAAAATGATAATATAATTGATTGTAACCATGAAATAGTTTTAGGGCAATTTAGGCTGTCCATGTGACTAACCCAAACCTACCCCAATAAAGTATTATTAATATTATTAACCACTGATTTCTCTCTTTTCATCTCACCACTCATCATTTTACTTTTAACCAGCCACTTAAGATCCATTCATTCGATGGCAAGGATTTCCTGGTCGGTATGATTTTAATTTTTAAACATATGCTCTGTATCAAACTGGACCCACAATTCGGATAATCCAGATAGCTGTACATCAGTGATCCATGTGCGTTGGATGAGTCACCTTCATTATCTATCTGGCTAAGAACAAACGTTGGATGCCATACCATAACAACAAAAGAAAGTTTGCTAAGCTGTCACGCGTGAGTAATCCTGATCATACACACGCAAACTAGATTCTATAGTGACTGAAATAAGATCTTTCCATCAGGTGGGCCATATTTTTTAAATCCTTCAGACCCAAATTCACGCCATTTCATTCCTCAAGTGGGAGACTGGTGTATAAAACAAATGGATGGCTACAAAAAAATGTTTCAGCCCTCTATTTGTTTTGTACACGGTATCCCACTAGAGTGAGACAAGATCTAAGCAGTGTGGCCCACCTCATGTAAATTTCCAATCTCTCACACTTTGTCCATGCTGGCACATATAGTATTTATGTGGACGAGCATCCGCTCATGGACTTGTGATACGTCAGAGTAGTATGCAGAAAAAGGACGAGCATGCCATTTTCATTTTCAGTAAATAGAGGTTTTTAAATGTAGCTGCAAGTTCACGTGCATGCGGTAGGCAGCTCTACTACTGCGTGGGGTGACTTCTTTGTTTGTTTGTCACCATTTAGAAAATGGTAATGACTTATTTGCTCACACGTGGCACTGATATGCCGCTATCCAGACCATTCAAATTTATTCTCTCACTATGGATGGAGCATGTATATGAAATCGCACTGAATGAGAAATCATAACCATCTAATTAAAGGTTATCAAGTGAATGGTTAAAAGTACAGTAAATGGTCTACATTCGAAGAAGGAAAAAATCAGAAAGCTATAACCTTTTTATATTAGTTAGAGCAGGGGCATAAACTTAATATAACGACTATGTAAAATTCACTCTATATATATATATATATACACATCTAATATTTAGATATCAACCCAAAAATGAAAGAATCTTAAGTGGGCCACAGCTTAAGAAAAAATAGAAAATGAATTACTGTCATCCATTTCTCCATATTTAAAAGGCCAGTTGTGTAATTTTCAGACAGGAAGTAGGATATTTTGGTAATTGGATCTACATCATGAAAATAAACACAGGCCCCACCAAAATCACATGACCTACTCCCAACTGTAAGCTATTTACTTCTCTCTCTCTCTCTCTCCCCTTCCATCGATTTTCAGGCATTTTCTATTCCACATCACATGCCATCTTCCCTGCAATCTCTAATATCTCTTTCCATCTTTACAAGCCTTTCCCCATTAGAAGAAGAAGAGAAGCGGGATGGAGAGACAGAGGAGCTTCTCCTTCAAGCTCAAAAGACTCGTTGTCTTCTCTTTCACCATCTCTTCCTCTCTCTTCCTCTCCTTCTGCTTCTTCTTCTCCTCCTCTGTTTTCAAAGTCCCTACTCCAAATTCTAATAATGCCTTTCTCCAATTCAACAGATCCTCTTTCATTGATTCCCTCAAATCCCCAAAAGTTCACACCTTTTCTGCTTTTACTAGAAATTCTACGGTCTGGGGAGCAAAAGACCCCACTTTGGAAAAAACCCATTTGAGAGAATCTGGAAATTCATCTGGAAAATCTTTATTTCATGTTTTCAATGAAGGGAAGATAGCTGGTGAGGCCAAAAATCCGATTTTGCTAGGTGACCAATTCGGGAAATCTGATAATTCTTCTGAAAAATCTGCATTTCATCTCTATAATGAAGGGAAAGAGCTTGGTGAGGCTCAAAATCCGGTTTTGGTAGGCATCCATATCAGGAAATCTGCTAATTCTACTGGAAGAGCTATCTTTCATGCTTTTGATGATAGAAAGAGGGCCGGTGAGGCTCAAAATACGATTTTGATAGATACCCAAATCAGGAAATCTGATCATTCTTGTAAGGAAGTTACTGCTTCTGCTATGGAGAAGATTAGAAGGAAGAAGAGAAGCAGATGTGATGTTTACGATGGGAAATGGGTCTTCGATGAAAGCTACCCTTTGTATAGTAATAGCTCATGTCCATTCATAGATGAAGGTTTCAACTGTCAGTCTAATGGGAGATTGGATAGAGATTATATGAAGTGGAGATGGCAACCAAATGACTGTGACATCCCAAGGTACCTGATTTTATCTTCTTCTTCTTCTTCTTCTTTTTCAGAGTTCAGGGTGTGTTTGGTTGCAGTATATATCATGAAATTTCATCATATTTTGCACCAAATTGGGCTAATTAATCATGGAATATCATGAAATTTGACGATATTTGGTGCAACCAAACACAGCCTTTATACACACACACACACACACACACACACACACACACACACACACACACACACACACACACGGAAACGCTCACCTGCGAACCAGCCTTTATATATATATATATATATATATATATATATATATATATATATATATATATATATATATATATATATATATATTTGTGATATGTTTTGAAAAGTATTATTTGATTGAGATGAATTACAAACCCCTTAGTACAAATATGGCCCAGCATTCAGTCATCAAGACCGCTGATCGAATGGTCCTTACCGTGGATGGGGAATTGATAAATAAAATTTAAAAAACTTCTCAGGTTTGAGGTTCATAACCCTTAGTGTGGTGGCCAAAAGTAAGCAATGGTCTAGAAAACAGGCCAAATATGTGATGACTAGGATCCTCCAAGTTGGAAGAGTTTTGGGTCATCCCTCATTTGGAATGGATTCTGCAAGATCAACGGTCTGGATTAATGTGTTGAAACAGAGGTCTGTCTACCACTGAATTATATAATTCATCTTTGATTGAATATGGCGAATAAAAAAAGAAGTATTGACAACTTCTTATTACTTCTATCTTAGGGTGTGTTTAGTTGCACTGAATATCATGAAATTTTGTGATATTTCATGACTAATCAGTCTACTTGGTGAAAAATATCATGATTTTAATGCGCAACCAAACACAACCTAAAGTTTTCTGTTTACTGTGATCTATTCTTCAAAATGCTACTTCACTATGGGAGAAAACAACAAGCATTGACAAATTGGGAATCTTGGATTTGGGTTTTATTTTAGGTTCAATGCTTCAAAAATGCTAGAATTGATTAGAGGGAAGAGAGTGGTTTTTGCTGGCGATTCAATAAACAGGAATCAATGGGAATCCATGCTTTGTTTGTTGGGAGGAGCCGTTGCAGATCCAAAGCGGGTTTACGAGACCCATGGTAGGAGGATCACAAAGGAGAAGGGGATGTACAGCTTCAGATTCGTGGTAATTCTGCGAAATTCAGTTCTTTTGGTTCCATTTCTTCATTTGGTTCCCTGCAGACCTGATCTTCAAAGGTGGGGCATCGCAGGATTACCATTGCACCGTTGAGTACTATGTTACCCACTTCTTGGTCCATGAGAGTAAGGCGAGAGTTGGACACAAGCGGGTGCAGACGCTGCAAATCGACACCATTGATAGGACTTCATCGAGATGGAAAGGAGCAGATATTTTGATATTTAATACTGCACATTGGTGGACGCACTATAAAACAAAAGCAGGGTAAGGGGCACTATTCCACTCTTTTGGTTATAGCATTATCTGATATTTGGGTAGTTTAGTTTGCACCATAGCAGTGCCTTGGCGAGTTAGGTTTTTGGTTGAGCGTTTGAATATCGCTATCGTATCAGCCAATATGGCCGTATTGATATGCGATACGGGCCTGTACTGGTCCGATACAAAAATAAAAAATAAAAAATTACCCGTATCGGCAGATACAGGGTTTATTTACACAGATATGGGCCAAGACCAGCCGATTCGCCCATAAAAGCCCAATTTTGATTTTTTTTTAAAAAAATCAAAATTTCACTCATGTCTCCTCGTTTATAATTTAATTTAAAGCATGGAGGAAGCTTAAAAGTTCATTTTAGGCTAGATCTAGACATATTTTGAGATCAAAACAAATTATTTGAATGATATTCGACAAATCAAAGCGAAGTGGACCTTTATAGGAAAAGTTAGAACGACAAGTAAACCTTCACTTTCTTTTTGGTATTTCCGTCTTCCTTTTGTTATATGTAATGGGCCCTAGTTCACCAAATCATGCTTGATTTGTGTTCAATTAGGGCCCATTTAGTTGACTTTCAACAAGTCGAACTGATACACCATCATATGCATGTCCAAAATACCAAAAGAAGAAGAAGAAGAAGAAGAAGAAGAAGAAGAAGGATGGATTCTTGAATATCTTATTATTCATTTTTTTCCCCCTGATATTTTTCTTAATTCTTTGGGTTGATTTTTTATTTTTTTTTTCCGACCGATACAGACTGATATGGTCAGATACAGACCGATATCAATACGCGACGACCGTATCATATCTTTTTTTGGCCAGGCCAATACGCCTCCCAATACCGATATTCAGAACCATGGTTTTAACACTGCATCATCAAGAAAGAAAGATTTGGTTTGGTTTTGTGTTCCTCCATGCTTCGGGAAGCATTTCTCTAAAATTCAAGTATAGCAATGGCTTAGGCTGCATTTGGATGCTCAAGTTGATTGAATTGCGAACATTCTGTTTCGTGAAGAGGATGTTCAATAAATAATGATTCCCTCAACTTGCAGTTATGTTTCTTCAAATCCAACCTGAAAGTAATGTAATCTCCAACTTGGAGCCCTGACCATCAAGGAAATTATTTTTGGTTATTTCCACTTTGTTGTAGAAATTGCAGTTCATATCAACTTGTTGATTGTAATCAACCTATGTCATAGATTATTAGATAGCGCTTGATTGTAATCAACCTGTGTAATAGTCTATTACACTACGTCTGTGGTAGACTTGATGACCTATGGTCTAACTGAAGGTATGGTCCTTGATAGAGTGGACTGGCAGAACACGATTCATTTATCCAACCCCAATTACTTGGAATGAGGCCCTTGTAGCTGACTCCGATTAATTGGGATAAGGCTCATGTATCCGACCCAAGTAATTGGTGGAAGGCTTAGATGATGATGATTATATCAGAGTGAATCCAAACACACCATTAAGTCTGATGTCAAAAGGCTGAAAGGATTGACCTTGGTAGTTATTGGCGATGGCATTAATTTTCTTTTTTTTTTTGAACAGCAATGAAGAAATTTATTGAAAAAAGAAAAGCCTCGGCCAGAAAACAACACAGAACCTGAAACAGCTGAACAGCAACCTAAAAATTTACAACATCCCAAACACAGAAAACACTATACTGCAGGCCGAGAACAGAATACAGTGACCTGAGAAACTTATACATCAGCCCATCTTTCCAGAAAGGAAGCTACAACCTTTGATGCCATCGCCCATTCTTTTACATGATGTTTCACTCTCTTAAACACTTCTTTGAACCTACCCGACTGGTTCCTGCAGCATCTGTTATTTCTTTCCTTCCATAAGAACCATAGCCCTGCCAACAAAGCGAGACGCCACACTTTCTGTGCCACTTGCATATGCAAACCATCATGCCACGATGCCAAAAACTGACCTATGGAACTTGGTGATGGCATTGATTTTCAATTGTAAGTAGCTTAAAACTGCAAAAATGGGTAAACCTCGTTTTGAATAATTGATGCCCGTCTTATGGATTTGAGTTTGACATTAACAGTGTATGGATTTGAGTTTGACAGTAACAGTGATAGATTCTGGTTGCTAGGAGCTACCACAAACATACAAACCCATGTAGATTCCGTCCATGGAAATTAGAGTGGAGCTTGGGCTGAGAACTTGAAATCAAACCTGTAGATAGTTGATGTTTGAACTTTAATTGCAAGTCACCTCATCGGTAGTTCGGAGACAACAAAGCATACATGAAAATATTATACGGATTTTATTTTGTGTTTGCTCGTCAATGGTGCTAACACCATTTGATTTTTATGCCCCTTGGAACATTATTATTATTATTATTTTTAACATCTATTAGCTCTTTAACAGGGTGAACTACTATCAGGAAGGGGACGAGGTTCATCACCACCTCGACGTTTCTACCGCATTCCGAAGAGCTCTGACAACTTGGGCATCATGGATCGACCAACACGTCAACCCACGCAAGACCCGAGTTTTCTTTCGAACTTCAGAACCTTCACATTTCAGGTTAGCCCTTAATTCCCACTGTTTCATTAGTTCGTCGCTTTCCCATTCATAGTAGGCTTTTAGCATTTTTCCTTCCTGTCGGTAAGTTAGTAATATTTGTGTTTTGAATATAGGGGTGGTCAATGGAATTCTGGAGGTCACTGTCAGGAGGGCACTCGACCCCTCAATGATACATTGAGTAGAAACTATTCAGAAAAAAATATAATCACTGAGGAGGTCGTGAAGCAGATGAAAACACCCGTAACTATCTTGAATATAACTAGCCTGTCGGAATATAGGATAGACGGTCACCCATCCATATATGGGAGAAAACCCAGGAAAGGCACCTCTACAAGCATTCAAGATTGCAGCCACTGGTGTCTTCCTGGAGTTCCCGATGCCTGGAACGAGTTGCTATATTTCTATTTGCTATCTAAACCCAAAACAGTTTCTGCGGAATGATCTCTAAGCGTCAACTGATTTGATTGCATCTCTCATCTTTCATCGTCGTGAAATGTTTACCCAATGACTGGGACTTCTGGTGGTGCTGGATATGAAATTTTGATGGGGGAAAATCAAGGATCAAGAAGATGTGATTTTTGACTCCAGGATGCCGGATTCAGTGTTCGATAACTACTTTTCTGTTGGAGTGGGGTGATTATGTTCTATTTATGTATATGTTGGTTTGAGTGTATCATGGTTTTCCGACTCGGACTTGGACAGATCTGATCTGGTCCGGTACCAATAGTCACACCCCCACCGGGTGAGTCAGGCTGATTCAGGCTCGACCCAGGTGAGTCCCAGCTCGACTCATGACCCAACGAGTTGTTCCGAGTGGCAAGTTATTTAGCCATTGAGTATGTAAGTGTTCGTGTATTCTTTTTGACATTATCTTTTCGTATTGAGCCAAAATACATGGATGTAACTATGTAATTGATGGTTTTTTACCATATTACTTACAAAATAGCCACAGCTAGCATATTGTATACTCATTGTTATAGTGAAACTGCCAAGAGCACACATTTCCTTATCTCTCTTTTTTTTTTTTTCTCGACATTCTAACTGCCCATTGACAAACCAACCATGACAGCATTTGCAAGTACTTGTCCAAAAGTCAGGAGATTGAGCATATGCTCAGCCAAATTGAAGTTTGTGTATGGGGCGCACCTTCTGGTCGTGCAAATCAGTTGTGGTAGGCACCATGGTGGCTGAGGGATAACCCAAAATCTCCCACATCAGGCGATCTCAACTATCCGATTGGATCCCCATGAAATGTGGACAGTTCCCATTTTTGTTAGATGGCTAGGATTGTCCGGTTTGGACAGCTGGGGCTCGGCTTAGTTTCGGATTTGGACTGCTCAAATAGACTTTGCAATGGTAGACCATGGATTGTCAATTCATCCAGGCGGACCCAGACTCTGTCAGTCTGATCTGAATCAGCACCACTAGTTTGCTTTGAAAATATGCTGTAGTCGGAAGATGACCTTCCAACCAGACCAAGCCCTGCTCGACTCGGGACCCGATGGGTTGGTCCGAGTCGCCAATTCTTCAATCCATGGCCTGGACTCTCATACACCTCCAGCATGCATCTAACCTCTGATTTCTTTGTTAAATGGGTTAATAGATACAGCAAACACTGCTTGCATAGGCCATGTAATCGGAAGATGAGGCAATCCATCACCCATCAGACAACTGCTTCCAATTACATGGCCTATGCAATCATGCTTTCACAAACTGCATGTGGTTAAGGCGGTTACTAGCCATTGAACTGTTATGTTCATCCAGCATACCACTGCAGGAAGATCATCTTGGTTGGACATGCCTAACCATCCAACCAGATTTTCACCTGTTGAATGAAAACCTTCATTCTATTACTATTCTAACTGCTCATTTTCTGGCCACTACTCGAATAGTCAATGGAAAATGAACAGTTTGCGCCATGTCGACATCTAGGTGGACCCAATCACGCTATGCCCAGAAGGGTAGGTCCAATAATATCATCAAATTTCAGTAAGATGGCAAAGAATGCAATTGTAACAACATCTAAAATTAAAGAGTTCCAATCTCAGATTAGGCTCCGAAGAATCCGACTAGATTACGAAGCTCATAACTTCCAATGAAGATTGCTGCATCAGGGTGTTTTCCAGGTGTGAAAACAATCTGAAGCAGGATATGCAAGGGGGTGACTCTCAGGCAAGTCCCCTCCATTCTCAACATTAATGCGTGGTGCTGAACCGGATTGGACTCGGATGAGTTGCATCCGACTCAGCTGGGTCTTCAATCCAATGGTCCTTGAAGACTGAAAATCCAGCCCTTAAAAAGGAAATTCTATGAAGAAATTTAGAAATTCCACATCCATCCTCCCATGAGACTTTCCCCTCTGAAGAATCAACTCCGAAATATAAAGATTTATCAGAAACAATCAATCATAATCAAACTGTTTAAGGTGTTTCCATACATTAAAACAGTGCCATGCATTTTTATTTCATACAGATTCAGCAAAGGCATAGACACAGATCCCTGAATTATTATGATAAACAAAAGAAATTAAGGAATATGAAGTGTACTAAAAAACACTTCGTATTGGCCTACGAATCAGGCCACTAGGTTATTCTAATATAATACATGTATATAAACAACTAGATTCATAAACATAATAGCAATGGAATAAATATATGCTTCACTTGTACATGCAATCATATATGCTTCTTTGCGGACACACCATCACGCAATTTTCTGCGCTCGGCCATAAGAGACTGATGGATCGTCTCTTTTTGAACCTTCGGGCTTCCGTGCCCATATAGGCGCTTGGTCAGGTCCGTAACGATAATCATAGAAGAGCTCCTCACTGGCTTCTATATGTTCTTTAGCGAAAATACCAACTCGGTGATCTCCAGCCACCAGCATTACCTGTTCAAGCTAGAATTGGCTCAATGAAGAAAACCAAATATGGAATGGAGCAGATGTGATCAACATACCTTAGCATAGCAATTTGGGTTTGATGAATGGTTTGCGAATTTCAGTTTGTCTCCTTTGCGATAGGCATCGAGAACATACTGCAGACAAGCACCGTCTTCCTCTTAGATCATGTTGCTATACAATTTAAAGCCAAAAGAAGAAGAAGAAGAAGACAGAAGAAAGAAAGAAAGAAAACCCTCATGTCTTGATCAAGACCATAGTAATAAGAAGAGCTAGAAAGAGGTAGGCTGGTCAAAATCGGACTTGAGAAATATGAAAGGAAAGAAATGCGCTGAAATACAAAGCAAAGTGAATGTTGATTTATGAATTAAATATTAGAGAAGAATGTTGTGTCAGGGTTCAGTTTGAATCTTGATACCCTTTCATAGAACCATAGTCTCCTTTCTTGCATGTTTTCTTTAAGGGCGTGTTTGGTTGCACCAAATATCATGATATTTCATGATTAATCAGTCTAATTTGGTGCAAAAGATGATGAAATTTCACTATATTTGGTGCCCACCAAAACGCACCCTAAGCTTTTATTATTATTAAAATTTAAAAACTACGGCTTACGCCATGAGCTTAAAAACCTATGACTCGAACTGATCTCTGCTTGCACGCGTAATTGATTCAATCAAATTGTGAGTGAATTCAGTGAGGATTTTGAGTTTCTCGTCTGTTTTCAAGGAAGCCTCTGGCAAGACTTCCCACAGGTTCCCAAGTCAAAATTGACTGCAAGGAGTTGAATCAGCTAGCTGCAACTGGGTCAGGCAAGGCCAAGGCTTGTCAAGATCTGGCCCATGAGCTGAGGATCAAGTCTAAAACCAGCACATGGGAAATGATCCAGTCCCAATTCTGGACCATAGGCTAAGGTCTGAACCCAAGTTGGACCCCTTCTAAATGAGGACTCAGACCCAAGCTTGAGTCAGCCCGCCAGCCAAGCACTCAAGCCCGACACTGTTCACTGTGTTGGGCGGGGCCTGAAATTGGGTTGGGAGGGCCTGACCCAGCTGCATCCATTGACTACCACCACTATGCCTCAGAAAAGAAAAGAATCTGCTTAGATGGGCAGCTGTTACACCTCAAAGTCATGCTGAGGAAGGTGAATGAACAACTCAATAACTTTAACTTGCCTGATCATTCAAGTCAAAAAGGAATGATGAGTTTGCACGGTCATAGATCTTCCCGCGCTTATCTGCTTCTTTATGGGAAATCAATTCGCCTGTGTACTCTCCAAGATAATCATTTTTATTGACCGGGTTCTGAATTGGTATTAAACACAAGTCCAAGTGAGAAATTCAGTAGAAAGATAATCTAAGGCTCCATTTGGGTAGCAGACTACACAAAATCCGGATTATGCCTTAATACTGGTTTTGGTGGGCCCCAGCAAAGTCGGGATTACGTCAGGTTCTTGTGTAATCTAATCCTGATTTTTGTGGTATCCCCTACACAAGCGGACCTCAAAGAAACAGCATTGTATATGCCTTCCTACCTTTATAAAGGCACCCCATCCGGCAACATCAGACCTCCCCAACAGGATCTGAAAGGAAAAGGACCATAAGCAACAGTATTTATAAATCGACATGACATTTTCACTTTTCCACCAATCATGCCACCATATAAATGTTACAAATAAAGAGTAATTGTAGGCTCCTAGATCCAAGGTTGCATAATCCACTCAGGTTTTCAGATCTGACAAGTGGGGCCGATGGTTCGCACAGTCTGTTCACATGGTAGAACACACCCAAAAAATCTCCCAGATTTAAAGACCCTAGCAACCAATCTTAGGAGTCTTTCAGTTGAATTCACCATTGCTGTATTTCTCAACCATAGATTTGTGTGCCACAATCGAAAATCTAGGATGGTTCTAAAGAGGATATTGGGGCAAGCCAATAGTCTGATTACCTAACCATGGGCTCCACTTGTCACAACTGAATCTGAGTATAATGTCAAAGCCTCAGTGCCCATTTGGACGTACCCTCTGAAGGGGCTTTTGAGGCCTAAATGCTGTTTTGATCCAAACGGCAGTTGATGTTGTGCATTTGGATGCACTTGGCACCGGTCTGATCTCCCTCTCAACAAAATAGGTTCTAAATGCTGACTCCCAAGTTGACCGAGAAATAGGGCTTGAAACCCTCTTTGAGGAAGCGTGTCCAAGTGGGCTCTTAGGTCAAGGATCCGATAATTACTCAAGAATAGAATAGCTATCGCCCTTACTCTCTGTTGTTGCTTTAAGAGGAGCTTCATGTTTCCACATTGATAGCCATCTCCTCGTGCTGGTGGTTCACCTAATGAGCCATCTCCACAGCTGCACATAGAAAAGGTAAGACTTACAGGAAAAAATCCATTGGGCTGTCCGAACTTGCAATATAATCATCTAAAAGCTTAAATCTTTGTATGTAATGGTTCAACATACATTTGCATGATCCTGAAGTTCAAAATACATTCCTTTATCATAGAGAAAATGCAATTGATCCAGGACTGGGATTTTCATGACCAAAAAGGCTATTTGCATAGATTTACAGAACTCAAGACATATTGTTTGAAATATACAAATGCATGTATCTATTAATTCTACACAGAACTCAAGATATATCATATATTGTTTGAAATACAAAAGGACATAGCGTGCATGGATTATCCTTTAAAATGCAGTCTCTGAATGTACATGTTGCTCTTTCACAATCTTGGAGACACGAAATGCTGAATAAAAAACAAAAAGTTTCTGATCATGAACTTTCTTTCTTTATTTATTATGATTATGATAAAATAATTAGCTAGGGTTTTTTTTCTCAAAAAAAGAAGCTAGGTGTTAATGCATGCTCTAACTCAACCAAAATATTTATAATCTTACATTCTTCTGACAATTATCCGCTCTTATAATTTTTAATGCTTTGAAGAAGCAAAGTGGCTTTTTTTTTTTGCTAAACATGGCATGATCATATCGCAATATGTCAATGGCACAATGGGTGGGTGAGGAGAGAACATCCTCAAACAACATGTTCCACACCCTAGGAATATCCTATAAATGCCGATAAAGATGCTGAAAGCTATAATCCATTTATTTATGTCATTGTATCTGATAGGGAGTGAATCATAACTGAAACTGTAAGACAAGGATGGTTGACTCCTTCAGCACATGTAAGAATAAAAACTTGGTTTCTATACCTTGCCAATGTTCCACACGTGCCACTATCCATCTTCACTTGTACCCCACATGAGTCACATGTGCCACTGTCCATCCCCAGTTGCTTCATATGTGTCCGTGTGGAACATGTACCACCTTCTAGCTTCAAGCACCCCAGAGCTGCCAATGTACCACATGTGCAAGTATGCCATACCAACATCAATCCTCAATCACTCCATATGTGCCACATGCCATGGTCTAGCTTCAAGCGCCCAATAGGTGCCATTGAACCACATGTGCTAGTATGCTACATGTGCCACCATCCATCTTTGCTTCCACCCAATGTGGCAAATGTGGCACATGCACCACTAGCAGTCTTCGATCATCCCATATGTGCCAATGTGCAGTGTGCACTTGTGCCACGTGTCACCACTGGCTTCAAGCAACCCACGTACCAATGTGCCACATGCCACGTGTGCCACCATCCATCTTCAAGTGTCCAACATGTGCCGCATGTGTTAATGTAGTACAAACTAGTGACTACCATGAAAATTTTCACTTGCAAAACAACAAATTTTGAAATAGACCCCAATTTCCTACAAAACTTTGTTGAAAAACAAACAGGAGAGTGTTTCCTGGAAAAAAGGTTTTCCCAGAAACATTGTTTCCTTTCCCATGCTTTCCATGAATCCAAACAGGCTCTAAAAGTATATGAACTGTTAATACACATTTTTTGTAACCACTTGCGTAAGATTTTTCATGTCAATTTCCAGTACATGCAATGAATTACACCCTTATATTAATGATCCAAAAATACATTCAAACAAAATACATGGATCGGTGAGTAATGAGTCTAAAATAATATCGAGAGGTTAACACATTACCTGACCCAGCAATTCCTGCAAACATCTGGATCACATTCACGTCCAGCTGCAAAGCATGGGCACTGCCGGCTTCTACACTGACTTTTGGCACAGTGGCATCCTCTAAAACGAATTTTGCAGCTCTTCGAACACCTGAAAGGTTAGATGATGTAAATGGGTGAAATGAAAAATGGTGCCAGGAATTTCTAAGCTAACATAAAAAATTCTTAGCATGAAAATAAAAAATGGTTTGCTCAAATATACTTAGTTACATGCCTCTAAAAATGAAAACTGCCAATACATAAATAGAGTGGTGCTCACTTGCAAGCAAGACTACACAGAGCATTTGTGTGGTCCAACTCAGATGGGCCTCTCCATGATGTAGCGAGGACAGCCATCCCATCCTTCAAATGCGTCACCTCAGAAAACCCCCCGACCCCAATCATGCCGATCCAAAACTCAGAGAGGGAACAAGGTGGGAATGGACACCTACCCTTAGGGATGCCAATGGCCCAGGCTTGCCAGTCGGGCTTCCCGGGCCTGGCCCACATTGGCCCAGACTTGGGCCGGTGTATCAGGCCTGAGGGCTGGGCTGAAGCTTAAAATTAAAGCCTTATATGTGAGAAATACACAAATACGCAAACTCCATCTCCCTCCTTCCCTCCCTCCCTCTCTCTCTCTCTCTAGCATACACCCCTACGTTTTAGGCTCGGGCTCGGGCCGGGCCCTATATAAACATTGCAGGCTGGGCTCGGACAGATCTTGGCCCAGCCCTAACCCAGCCTATTGACATCCCTACCTACCCTTGATTTTCAATGGGGCCCATAAGAGTTGTAAAACCTCCTGAGTTTTGGCATGACCCTTCATCCAAGCTAGATGAAGGGTCTGAATGGCCTAATTCTATACAAACAACACGGTGTGCCCCACATTCAAATCAATTGCGGTTGTCCCATCCTGCCTTGTTTCCTGTGAAACGGCCTGACTGAATTTTGGATCCGTCCGATGTTTTGCCCCAGGGGATTTTCTGAGGTGACATTTGATGGATGAGATGCATAAGATCACAACATCATGGTGAGGCCACCTGAGTTGGACCGCACAGAATGCTTCGTGCGGTCCCGCTTGCAAGTGAGCACCACTCTATATAAACATACGTGCTTATGTGATAAATAACTTTGTGTAATAGGTCATTGGTGACATCACGTTTCCGAGGACAAATCATAACTTACCCGCAATACTTTTCACAGCACGTTCCATTATGAAGACAAGGGCATTGTTTTCCACACATTTGCTGGCATCCACATGGTGTATACTGCTTACATGACTGTTGTTTGCCGTCAGCCATTCTTTTGCGAATTGATGGATGTCCGGTGGATTTCCATGTGTATTTTAGTTTCCGTGCTCTGCCCCTTCTACGCCAAAATCGTGTTCTTTTTGGAATTTCTTGCTCCTAAAAACAAAGTGAAACCAAATGGAAAACATCATTGTATCGGTCATAAGAAAAAGCATTACCACAAAATATAAGGTTCATAATTTTACATTAGCACCCATTAAATCAAAATGGCTTAGGAAATGTTGCTTATGCTAGTATGCTAGTGTGGGCGAATGAAAAATGTAATCTACATATTTCCCTACTCCTGTCATGCGGTGGCTTGCAAATCCTGCATCTTCACTATTATGATGTCAAAGATGGGTTAGTTGTATCTCCAGCTACCCTCAATTACTAATGGGTTGATTTGTTTGAAAAGGCAAATATTGGAAAGAAGATTATTTTCTTCCATTACTAACGGGTTGATTTGTATTTGAAAAGGAAATTTCGGAAAGTAGATTTTTGAACCATTTTCAAAAGGCTTACTATCAGGTTCAGTGTATTCAGCCCACACCAAAACTGAAGAGCCATGCTAAAAAGATGGAATCCTATGAATAGTGATGGAAATCTTATTCCGCTATCACTACTTGCAGGAATCCCACTCTTCCTGCATGAGCCAATGCGGCACAATCATGTGAGACCTGGGCAGATGGTTTGCTGGGCCCTACTGCATACATGTTGTTGCACATAAAAAAGACTATTAATGTAGTTAAGGCACCCTCTCTTCTCGCATCACCGCACATGCCGCCAAATAGTGCATGTATAAGGAATCCCTATCCAACCCACCTATCTGATGAAGTGATATATGGGTGCAAGATCCAAGACATCCATCATACGGGCCCCATATATAGATGCCCTATCCCAATAATAGGCCAGTGCATTGATTAAGTAGAGCACGATGTTAAAAACAAATAAAGAACTTAAAAAAAGATGGTCTACTTTTTCTACCATCACCGTGTTGGCATGCAAATGTTGTCAACCTGAGCGTCTGCCATCGCTAATTCCAGAGCCAGGGTATAAGATGAAGGTTGATGTCTTGTGGGTAGCTCACTGTAAAGCTTTTGCCTATCTACCCTTTCAAAGCTGACCCCAAATCGCTGGGAGAAAGGCTAAGATGAGGATGACGATGATTTCTAAACTGACCCACCTGATGGATCAACCAGCCTCATTTTTGGGTCGCAGCATCTACACTGGGACACCTGATGGACAGATCAGATCTTTCATCAATATGCCATGTCAGCACATTGGTGGCATGCGGTGGGGCTGCCTTTTACATGTCTGTGCAATTAACAACCGATCTCTGATCATCAATTCCTGCAGTTCCTTAGAATCCCACACCCAAAAATAGAAAATATAGTTTAAAAGATAAAAAGAAGATTTTTAAGACATGCCATGTAATCCTGATCACCCTTCCCATTTTCTTCCAGGAATGAATTTGGTGATGTGGCAGATCTGTTTGGTGCAGCACCGCTGTCATCAAGCATGTAATTGGCTACCTCTATGCAAGTCTTCAAACCAGATAGTAAGTTCCTGGCTATTAGGCAACTGCATAGCATAAGATAGAGCTTGAGCACAAATATACAACATTTAGAATGGAATACAAGAGCCATTCATCATCTCAAAAAGAAAATGAAAAGAAGGAAAATAAAATTTTAAAAATGAATATGTGCTTTAAGGTATAGTAAAAAACTTGCATTAACAAAGAAAAAAGCATATTTAAACATCACAATATATTACCTGCACAATTTTCAATAGCCTAGTTCATGAGATTTGCACATTGATGACCTGTATCCTTGATTACTGCATTTGGTTTTACGAGTGAATTGAATTTTGAATTGTGAATATTCAGTTTAATGAAGATGGAAAAAACAAGCATAAATGATGCTTCCTAGTGCGCATAATCAGGAAGTATCTGACAGATTCCAAAATTTTCCCTTCAAGTTGAAGTAACATAATCGAAATTTGGTGCTGAGTCCATTAACATTAGGATAAGACTTAGATGATGATGATTACATTAATAATTGCAATTCAATTAGATGGTGCTCCAAATGTGCCCTCTCGGTCTACTACAGTTATAATGCCACTACATTACAGCTCTACTTACATGTTCTGATCATCTTCCATATGTAATATTTCTTGCAATTGTACAACTTAATAGCTTTAGTTTGACTTTTATTATTATTATTATTATTATTATTATTATTTTTTGTGGTCTTTTATAGGTAATATTTCTTGAGAATAATATCTTGGGTGGGGCGTAGTAAAACCTAACTGAATACAAGTATATCCCCAATGGCTAAGACTAATAGAGCTTCATTCTTTCTGAAATCCATTGCATTGACACTTTTTCCTCCTCTCCACACTCAGTTGTTTCACCTTCTCTCTAATAGAACTTCATTCTTCCTGAAACCCATTGCATGGACACTTTTTCCACTTCTTTCCCTCTTCTTCCCTCTTCTCCACGCTCATTTACCTCCCTCCCTCCCTCCCTCCCTCTAGGATCAAGATACCTCTCAAGCAGCAGTTTTGCAATTTAACAACACAATTAAATACGTTCCAAACACCATAGTGCACTTCTGAGTGATGATGGTATAATCTCATGTCAATATTGACATTTTACCATTTAGCACACGATCAAGAACACTCAATGAAATGTGAAATTAGAGTATCTTTGCTAAGCTAATTTAGATATGGTATTTGTGGAAATATTTTAGATGAATGTCAACATTTAACTGGTAGCTGTACTTGAAATTGGATCGGAATTGGGAGGGTAACAGACTCACAATTGATATTTAGACATTTAATGCCTGCAATTGATCTCTACAATGTTTACAACAAAGAGTCCCCACTAAAAATGTCAGATTGTCAGGATTCATGAGAAAAATATGTGCCCAAAGTTAGACACCAGCTACCAACTCAACGCAACCCTCATTTATCCGGGCTTGGGACCAGCAATGAGCACAAATCTTCCACAGGTGGACAACCTATAATTTTCTAGTCCCCAACAACACTCATAAAGGCAACTTCTCCAAAAAGATGTAACTATGGGTTTAAGTACAAGGACAACCCAGTATTTTGTTTTAAGTTCATTTAATTCTACTAAAACAGCATGCACAAAAGTGCATTTCAAAAGGCACATTTGAGCACCTTATTCACCAGATTAGTTTCCAAAGTTGCATTAATTTGTAAACTAGATGCATGCCTTCCTTGTCCTCTCTTAAATAGTAGTTGTTCCTCTATAAGTCAAATGATATAAATTTGAGAACTTCGAGCTAATTCCAAAAGGATGCTACAGTGCAAGGTAAGTTAATGAATTGGGATGTGTGACAGGGACAAAGATGAAATTAAAAAATCCCTTTACCTGTTCCTCCCAAATATCTCTATCCCCTTCAAGTACAATTCTTTCTCAATAGGGCTCCATACATGGCTGCCTATAGTCGCTTCAACTTGGCGCTTGCCAGAATTGGATGACTTCTTCACAATAGTAACTTCAATGTCATCATTTGCTTTGTCTGCAACCATATTATCCTTATTCTCATCTGAAGCCTCCACTGTTTTTTGCTTCTTAACAACAGAAGCTAGGAAATATTCGTCACTGGGCTCGGGGTTTCCTACTGACATACTTCCATGCTTTAAGACCTTGCGTTTCCCTACATTTTCGGTAGAAGGTGCTACCTGAGCAATTGTATCAGTCCCAAGACCTCCGGGAGCAATTTCAGGAGTTGTGACCATATAGGCATCTTTTGAAGAAATAGTGGCAGCCTTTTTCACATCATTGCAGCTTGTGTCAGAAGATGTGTCGACTATGCTGTCATCTTTGCTGTTTGAATCTCCGTCATCCCTTCCACACTTTGTACTAGTTTCTGACCTGTTAGAAGGCATGTCTCGAACACCTTCCCTCCCCTGCAAAAAAGAGTTGAAAGTTAAAGTTAGGTTAATGGTTATTCATAGGCCATGAGATGAAAATGCAGACAAGTTATGAAATTAACAATGTTGAAGGAACTAAAGAAAACACCTTGCAATGTGAAGCAGAACCAAGGGAAGTTCAGCTTACCACAAGAGTATTATTGCCTGTGATAGCAAAAGACATTGGAGAAACAGAGCGCATATGGCATCGTTGTTTGGTTGCTTATTTATTCAGGATAGTGAAGGGTACATTGGTCACTTTTTTGTTATATTAGAGGTATTTGTGAAGGAGTCTGGATTCAACACAAACGTTTCTACTTTAAGCTTAGTGTACAAATAGCCATGTGGGGCCTACCAAGATGTTTTAATGACATCCAGTTAGTACATAATGTTTCACCCCCTTCCTGTCCTTGGGTCCCAAACTCAGGTCGATCCAAACTCAGGTGAGCCACACCATGCAAATTCATGCCAGAAACCTCCAAAATCATGTATTGTGGCCCGGTTGAGTTTTGGCATGGCCTGATCTTTTTGGGCACCTAGTCTACCTGGCCAGATGCATCTTCTGAGTGGATTAGATGGATTATACAAAATAGTCTGTCCCACATACACTCTAGAATGTTTTTAATGGTGAGTGTCCCCATCCCAACTGTTCACTGTAGGGCAGCCCACCTAATTTTTGGATCAGCCTGGTTTTGGGCACCAAGGAGAGAACTAGGGGGGTGCAAGTGATGGACTGAATGTACGAAAACATCACGGTAGGCCTCACCCGTCGATTACATTAAGCTTAACATAGAAACATTTCTAGTGGATCCGGCCTCTTCGTGAAGTTGTAAGAATTCTCAAATACTCAAAAACAACTATTGGAGATTGATAAGTTTGTTTTTCATGATGATCTATCTTACTTTACAAAACATGCAATGGAAGTATGGAATTGGATATAGAGAATTACACATTACAGAGCCATCTCAAGTTCCAAACAAGAGTCATACCCAAAGGTAGCACTGTTCGCCGCATGGGTTCCCATTTTCTTCAACTTCAAGTGAGAATGGTTGCTTTTCGCCCTGCCAAAAAAAAAAAGTTAAAAACTTAAAACCACATTTTTTCTTTTTCTTTTTCTTGTTCTTTTTGAGAGATAAACATGCAAAGTATTTTAAACCCCCATGTTGATAACCAATGTAAAAAAGCACTAGACGTACTGGGATAACAAGATTTTGAGAACATCCATGCAAACGACAGTCAAAAACCTGTACAATTATAACAACTATCAGTATTTTGATGCAACAAGCACTTGGAAGCTAACTGTCAGGAAGAAAATATTCTCTTTACAAAAGATATAAGACTAGAAACCATTTTGGAGACTGAAACTACCAAGCAACGACGACAGAAGAGATTATCAAAAGAATCTAAAGCTGCACTAAGGCTCTTGTCTAGAAATATATTCCTCTCAGATCCCACTTCGCCAGAACCTTCGGAATCTTTGGCCTGCTTCTCCCGATATTTCTGGTTGAGTGCATCATATCTTTCCTGCAAATGTTAAATCCAATACAACCATGAACATGACAAGGCTACCTTTGTCAAAACACAATAAATAAATTGAAGTCAAAGAAACAAAATGATAATTTGAAATAAAGCAAAGAAAATAAGCATGAAGAGAGATGTCTATTAACGAAGGAAACAGCACAGAAGCACACAATTTATGATCTAGAGAGAAGAAGATCCCAATAGGGATTTTGGCATTCATCATTCTCATTTTGTTTACCTGTATTTCAGACGGGGTTGCATCAATGAACTGGCTTAGAGTATTCAGGACATCCTGGTTTAGCCCATGTTCCTGAAGGACATTCCTACAAAGAGAAAATGTTTAAATTGATTATGTCCAAAACATTTCTTAGTAAAACAAAAGAAAACAAATTTTATATGAATCGTCCAATCACAATATCTCATGCGAGCTTCTACAGGGAATTGAACCCTGAAATGCGCTAAATGAGCACTACGGCCACCATATCAAATGTTAAAAATTGCATCAATGGTGTGCCTAGAATTCTGATAATTCGTCAATTGATATTGTTCTCAAGTAAATAGGTCAATTTCTTTTGGCTTCCAACATAAGTTCACAACACATTTGGCAATATGTGACATTCTCAAAAGGACTTCGAGATCACATGCTTTGAGTCAAACAAAGATCATATGATGAATTGCAATTTCTTCTTATAGAATGCTTGACTTTTAGGGGCCATTTGGTTACCCAAAGTGTGGCACTATCCATGGTCTATCAACCACCATTATCTAGATAGTGGCACCAATTCCAGTTAAGGGCTGTCTAAAGAAATTAGTTATTTCTTTGTCCAAGGCAATCCATATAGGAAGTTGGTTTTAGCCTATTTTTCATATAATATACAACCGAGTAGTACACATGCATGGTACATGTGCTACACGTGTCGGTGTGCTGCAAGCGAGATCACATCAAGCACCCCACTTTGTCACATCCAACCTTCAAGTGCCCCATATGTGCCACATGTGCCAATGCCCACATGTGTACGCCAAGTGTGCCACTGCATGTTCAAGCAACCCACACCACACGTGCCACCGTGCATCTTCCAGTGATCCACATATGCCACATGTGAAACATATTAGTCTACAAGCACGCTGCATTTCCACATGTACCAATGTGCCAAATGTGTACAAGAGCCACATTGATTGTCCATACACAGTGTTTGGCAAACAACAAAATAGTATATCCATACAAGCCTTATCTAGACAAATGTGTTCAGATTAGTCTATCCGAACAGAAGTTTGACGGTAACCAAATGGTCCCTTGAACGTCAAACTTCTCACAGAGGGCATCAAAGAGTTGGAAGTCTGTGGTGATAGACTGTGAAAAGAGAACCTTTGATTGGACAGAAAAACCCAATCCACTGCTGATTTCTGCAGCATGTTTTTGTGCAAATATTATTCAATCTCTGGTTGTAGGAAACAATAACAGATGTCTGGTATGAATAGGGTATACAGTATAACATTAATACTTACTGTAAAATCTGATCTTCGCCTTCTGAGAAATCATGCTTCTCTTCCCCTGGTTCTGGGACCTCTTCTTCACTATCACTACAAATCAGTGCTTCACTGCCGTACTGATCATAGTAAATCTGTCTCCTCCCAACAACCGACTGATCATCAGCCATTCTTTGGTTTCTGTGCTGTGTAAAGCAAATTTGAGCAAGAAAGAGCAAGAACGAAATCTTTATAGGGAATTATATGGGAAAAGATCCAATAGACAAGTGTTTATCCAGAAGGCAGCTATGACATGACCCAATTCAAGAATATTGATAAGAAAAAAGCACACTGCAAAAATAATGGCCGACAGATAGTGAAAGTGTACATAGGACAGCTTACATATGATAATTGTCGCATGTATTATGCTGTCAGTTACTTTTGCAAATTTTAGGCAGATTTAAGATTTGCTAACTCATTGTATATGATAAAGAACAACGATTTACTAGTTCCACACACTCTCCAATGCAGACATGGCCATGAGTGGTTGGGCCACTGGCATGCGCACTGCTAGATGATGGTAGCGGCCTAGTTGTGTGGGATGATGATACAGCGATACACAATCTGATTCTCACTGGGTGAGCAAGTTGATTATCGGCCCACATCAAGGTTTCGTAATACTCATATGCGGATATGAACAACATACTTTAACAGAGAATACAGTCCATGATAGAGTGGGATGGCAGAACAGGATTTGTGTAGCTGACCCCATTAGTTGGGATGAGGCTTAGATGATAATGAAGACTGACATTGGTATTTGACAGAAGGCCAGAGCATCCATGGGACCCAGGCTCCTAACAGGTATGCCGACCAAGCCAAAGGGCAAAAATACCTGTAGTACCAGCTCTCGGCTGAGATGGGCTAGCCCGCATGGGTGGAGTCTATCATCAATAAGGCCTCCCAATCTTGGGCCCTTCGGTATTGGTGGATCAGAATCAGGACCCTCATGGACAACATTGAGGCTACCATCTACTATTCTCCTAGGGAGACCAATGCGGTGGCAGATGGGCTAGCCCGCATGGGTAGTGGAGGCCAAATTCACGGAAGCTTCCAGTCTCTGGATGAGCTTCCTCCCATTGTTCGAGGCAGACTCTTCCTGGACAAGCTTGGTTTAGGATACATGAGAGAATGTTAGAGCTTTTGTTTCTCCCTTTTTTCTGCTGGGCTTGTTTTTCCTTTTTGTTAACAGGCCCAGCCATACTTGTATATTTCCTTACATTCTCATATATGAAATATCCTATTTGTTTTTTTTTTTTTTTTTTTTTTTTTTTTTTTTTGTAAAAAAAAAGCTCTTGGCTGAGATTTTAAACCTTCCCCACAGACACAATTGATTATGATTTATAAATCATGCATTTTTTTTGAAAGGTAACAAAGATATATATATATATATATATATATATATATATATATATATATATATATATATATATATATATATATAAAGAGAGAGAGATCCGAAAAGGCAATACACAGCTTTGGTGGACAACCACCTAAAATAATTACATGAAAAAAGAGAAATCAAGGTCTCCTTTTAAGCTTAACGCCCATTCAATAACCAGGCCTTTCGCTTTTGACAAAACATTTCCTATAGATTGACTCTAAAGGCCTGTTTGGGAGCATGGATTTGGAACCCCCTGGATTCGGAACACCTTGGATTTGAAATCCTCCTGTTGTGTTTGGCATCTTGGATTCAGAATCCCCTGTAATCCAAAAGTAACTATGCATGATATATTTACAGGGGTTTGAATTTAATTACTAAATCAACTTTAATATCTCTAATTAGTGTACATATGTAATGTTTGATACAATGGTTGTAATAAGCCCATTGAAATATATACTTTGCCTGAAAATGATGAAATTCCAAGTCTCGGATGGGCCACAAGCACAAGATCACATCCCCAATGATTTTTAACGGTTGATTTACATGGACAATGTTGGGACGGTGCAAATCATCGTATTAAAGTAATTATAGTGATGCAATTGATAATCTAATTGTTTTGCGACATCATCAGTGGGCCATGTGCCCAATAGATTAATAGTCTAGTGACACACATGTTACAAATGCAAATCTTGGAAAGATTTTAGATGTAATCCAAGATTTCACCTTGGATTTGAAACCCCCAATTACTTTATGGTCCCCCCCCCCCCCCCAAAAAAAAAAAAAAAAAAAAAAATAATAATAATAATATAAAAAATCCATGGTGCCAAACGACCTCTAAGATGTTCCAAAAGGGAACCCAACTCCCCCACCTCCTCATCTATTAGAAAGAGATGGCGGGGAGGAGAATCCAAACCACCTCATTCCCATAGCTAGAATAACACCTACCCACAAGAACATTTGGGTCCATCGCTGGTCTTGCAATTCATGGGAAGCACGATTCCAATGCTTCCACACCAATCCACAAGTCCCTCCAAAATCTTGTATTTTCACCCTCTCTAATCACAAAACGCACTCCTTGACAAAAATTCCCTCTACCCAATGTAATCCCTTTCTAGAGATAGGATGCCATGTACATAGATGATTCTTTCGTAAACCATCCACCTTCACCAAGACCATACTTAGAGATGATTGTATCCTTCCAAAGAGCCCCATCTTCCATGCCCAACCTCCGAATCCACTTCCCCAAAAGAGCATTATTCATGTCTCCCAGTTTTTTTTTTTCACACGCATACACACCCCACACACGCACACAGCAGTGGAATTTCACCACCTATGGGTACTCGAAACTCCTGAGGCTTACACACCTCTTCCCATTTTAACAGGTGAAACTTTCCTTTATCTTCCACTCATTGCCACAAAAAGTCTCCCCGGATTCTATCAATCCTATCCAATATTGCTTTTGGGCAATGGTATAAAGACATGAAGTACGTTGGAAGACTTGACAAGGTTGCCTTCATGGTTATGCATCCCCCAAAAGATAAATATCTACCTCTCCATTTCGCTAGCATTTTTTCCACCCTTCTATCATTGCGTCCCATAAGTGCTTGGCTGGTTCCCCACACACAAGGGAAGGCGAAGATATGTGGATGTGAATTCCCCCGTCTTGCAGCTGAATTTAGAAGCAAGTCTCGCATGCTTCTCCTTGGTCACATGAATACCAAGCACCGCACTGTTAGAAGCATTTGCTTTCAACTCTGACACAACTTCAAAGCACATAATAATCAATCTCAGATTATCCACCATACTTTCATTCGCCTCACAGAAAAGTAATGTATCATTCGCAGACTGAAGATGAGATATCGGGGGGCTAAGCTTGTTAGCCGAGAAACCAGAAAACAGACCAATTTGTTGACTGTGATCCAGCATTCTGCTCAATGCCTCAACTACCAATACAAAGAGGAGGGATAGAGGGTCCCGTTGTCTCAACCCCCTCGAGCTTTGGAAGAAACCTTTAGGCGACCCATTAACTAAAACTGAGAACCTAGATGATCTCGTGAACTCCTTCATCCACCTTCTCCATTTGTTTCCACAAACAATCCTTCCTAACTAAAACCGTCAGCCACCCGTTCTAGAAGCACCGACGAGAAGAATTTCCCGACCCAGTGCTCGCATCTCTTCCATAGAGATGCATCCCAAGCCACCACAATGCCCCCTGCAGAGCCCTCTGATTCCTGAGCAACCCAATCCTTCCCCCTAGAGTCCCAAACAAAATCCAGCAGAAGAAAATCAAATAAATGAGTATTAGTTTCTTGAAAAGTTAGGATCTGCACCTTGGCCCTTTTGCAGACATCCTGGACTTGGATCCTTTTATCCCCGGAACCCAAGCCCCTCACATTCCAGGACAGCATCCTCATTTGGATAAGGATCTTGCCCTGCGCCCCAATCTATTTATATGATTGAGATGGGTATCCTCAGCAGAGAAGGATGAATGTAAAGATACCAGCTCTCTGTTGTGGCCTGAAGATTTCCTGGATGGAGTTATTACCTGCCCTTTCCTTCCACGAGCTTCAACAAATTGACATAGGTCATGATAGTCTTCGTCCCTGTTGCTGAACACAACTCCCACTTGCCAGCCAACATGCATCAGCGCACCTCTAATCGATCACTTCTCCTTAACAATACTTGCCTGTGTGCTTAAACTGCTGCCCGTCAATGTCCCATCGACGATCTCCTACGTTTCCCCCTCCCGCGCAGCAGAAGACATCACCTTAGTGCAGAGGGGAGTAACATCGAGCACTCTCTCTTGCAACGCCTCTGAGAACTGCTGCTCAACTTCAACTTCATAATCCTGAAGGACTGGAACTAAGGCCATCTCGATCGCCCCTGGGGTATGATACTCACTGATCGGAGGAAGAGAAGCTATAGGGACAACAGTCACAGTCGTCTCGACCCCATTGTTGAACTGAGATACTCGACTTCCAGAAAGAGGCCGAAATCTCTGGAAAGGAGGTCCTTGGCAAGACATGTGATGTAACTTATGTTATTGAAACGCCGTGTGAATTCCAGGTTTATAGAAACATGTGCCGCATCGTTGGACACATGTGGCACCAACGTCAGGTGCGAACTCTTGAGAGGCGACTTGTTGAAAGGTGCGTTATCATTTGGTTTTATGTAGTTGTCTCTTTGGTTTTAAAGGAGGGTTAATTCTCCATTTGCCTCTTTGATTATGTGATGCCAACTTGATTGACAAATGGGTTTCACTCAGCAAGTGCTAAATTTGCAGTTGCATTGTTAGTGGCTTGCATTAACATGAGTGTTTGGCTAACGCCAACACCAGTGTGATGTCATCGATATCAAGAGCAGGATGATGCAGAAAGTATGCCACCCAGTTCATGTTTTTTCTCAACAATTTCAAAGAGTATGGTGGTTGTTTTATCAGAGTATTTCTATGTTCCTTGGTTTATAAGAAATTTCACTCATCATTTATTAATGAAAAGTTCCAAAGAAACTAACAGTTTTTGTTAAGCACTGTCATTTTTATGGATTGTCTCTACCCGTATCTTATTGTATAAGCTTTTCATTTGGATTTACATTGGGTTTAGCAGATAAATGCAAATAACCAGAGAAGAAAATTTACACATACTCATCAAGCAATTAAAACATGTACTTAAAATAATTTATAAACAAGTTATATAAATAAGAGCTCTGCTAAGCCAACATATGTGCAATAAAGCTCACGTACACACCACACATGCACCAGCATGGCATAATAGGTCCAAGATCCAACACATCCATGAAAAAAGGCACCATTATACTGATACCCCAGCCCAATAATCATGTTGATCCACTGGTCAGGTGGGCCACAGTTTGCAAAAAAGAATGTACAGCTCTGAAACTTGGCTTAAGTTTTCTAACCCATCCACCTCTTTCCAATATGGGGTCCCACATGCTGAGTGGACCAGATCTATTTTTGGGAAAGCATGTAGAAGCTCGAACCAACCTGGTGAATGGATTGGATCTTGCACCTATGTGCCATGCTGGCACACGTGTGGAATGTACATGAGCTTTATTGCACAAACATGTGCAGTTAGCAAACCTTTATAAATAAAATATGGTATCCATTGATTTGGTAATAGGCGGAGGACTTTTCATACTTGCTCAAAAATATCCATGTAGTATATGGTGGAATTTTTTCAACATTAGGAAGCTTGATTAATTGAAAAGGACTGTTTCCACCACCATTGTTTGCAAACACTATTGAGGACAAAACTTCTTCCTGAATGATAACATTTTCCTTGTCTCCTGGCCCTGCGTCAGATCCACTTAACTTACAGAGAGCACTTTCAATTCTGAACGAAAGCATGTTTTTCGTTCCTTCCTTCTCCACAGAACCACAATCTGTTTTAGTTGGTGTCAACACAAGAAGTTGAGATGTGTGAAGTTTTAAATTCTTCCCATTCCTTTCAAGCTTTTCCTGCACACAGACAATTAAAACAATCATTAAAATTTTAGTTGGGATGGAATAGTCGCAGTAAGAGAGAGAATGATGGAAAGCAAACTAAGATGGTTCAGTCATGGCAAACAAAGACCAAAAATGGCTTGAGTAAGGAGGGGAACATTGATTGGGGTTGGAGAGCCTGAAGGAGAATGAGAAGAAGAGCTAATGGTACTTGGTTTGAGGTGATGAAAGAAATATGAAGGCTTGTTACCCGCTGAGGCCCTTTCATCACCATTTGCATCTTTCATGTTAGCCTAAATGATCATGCCATAGACTACATGCCTTTATCAGCCAATATGGGGCTGTAATCGTGTGTATGTAAAACCATGCATGTATGTAGAGCCATGCAACCAATATTTAAAAGATATTATGTGCATATGCATACACAAGAATGGACAGTCTAACATACACACGGATGCATGCACTGTAAAAAAAAATTATGGAATCCAAGAAATAGCTTACTTTTACTGAAGCAAATCTAGCAGTTTGGATATGCTTCTTCAGCTGGCATATCCTAGATGTCAATGTCCAAGAAACCTCTGTCACTTGCTCCCCTCCATATTTCTGTAAAAGGATCAGAAAAAGTGTAGACTATATTCACTCCATGATCTGTTTCCAATCAATTGTTTACTTGAAAAATGAGAACGGAATCATATTCATGGTTCTAAATATCATCCAAAGCTGAGTACACTAGGCCACGTGATGGGCACTGAAACAAGTTGCCAACCAAAACAGGATCAAAACAGATTGAAACTACAAGTCAGAGTGAGTCATACTAGTTTCGATCTCCAAGCAAGTATCACGTTGATACAGCTATTTAAAACCATGATCATATTTGAAGTGATCTGGGAGATTAAATGTTGTTTAATAAACCAGCCCTATATGCATGGGTTGATGTGTAACAATAAACATAGGGTTGATGAAAGCATTTCCTCATTTTTAATGCCCGTAGACTTCAGAAATCCAAAACTATTAGCAGTATTTCATAAAATTCTATATAAGCCTTTGGAAAAATCATTCAACAGATTTGGCAACTTTCGTCATGTTCTGCCCAAGTCAACGATCCGTCAACAAAGTTCAGGACTAGAATCCTGCTCATGGGCAAACTTGCTGATGTAGTGCACACATGACTGATCTGGTCCACTCATCAAGGCAGGCCCCATATTGTTGTTTCCTGGCCCCAAAACCAGACAGCCTACTTATCAGGTGGGCTGATTTAGTCTACTTAGTTTATCTATTTTTGGCTCATGCACAGCCCAACAGATGAGTTTGTTGGCCAGATTTTTTGGCCAGGGCACACAAAGCAGAGGGCCTAATCTTGCACAGGAGTGCAACATTGGCATGTATCACTTCATTCATGTTTGAATGCCCAACTGCATCATATTGCAATAGATCAATTCAATAAGGAGCTACCGGTTAGAGTGGAACCAACACCAATTCCTCAAAACAACAACCCCACTAATTGCAATTCCATGAATTTCAAGTTGGATTTGAAACAATACTAATGATGATTTGGGAAAAAGTCACTCGATTAAAAATAAAGTGGGGCTAGCCCCCCACACTGATCAGTTCCTCTGTGTCAAGATGGACTATCCCAATTCATTTCATTGACATCAGAGCACACCATTCTTCACTATTAGATTATAAGCCAAATAATCCCAACACCCAACTTCTCGAGACTGACAATTAGATCTTCAAATGATCTGGCGCTAGCACCATGATGATCAGTTCCTCTCAACTGAGCATCCAAACACGCCATCCTTCACAATTGTATTCTAATCCAAACAAAACCACACCCAATTTCTTCGTATCAACAATGAAATCTTCATTGAAGTGTGACTAAGCCTACGCTGATCAGTTCCTCTTTTGTTGAGACAGGTCATTGTAATTCATTCCAATTGAGCATCCAAACACTCCATTCTACACTACTAGATTCAAACCCAAACAATCCAACACGTGATTTCTTTATATCAACAATTAAATCTACAAAGTGGAGCTCGCCGCACAATGATGGGTTCCTCTTTTGCTGAGATGAGCATCACAATTTATTTCAATTGAGCATCCAAACACACCCTTCATTATTAGATTGTAATCCAAGAAAACCCAACACCTGAATTCTCCATATTGGCAAATGGGTCATGACGAAATGCCATTCATCGATAAGAAATTGTCCCAAAAGCACTCAATCTCCGCAAGATCATATCCATTCTCGAGAAATCATAAAAGCTTGTTATATATATATATATATATCAAAATTAAAATATAATCCATTAAAACAAGAACAAGAAGAATACTATATAATTGAATTCTCAAATCGAATCAACATGCAAATCCAGGGTCAGAAATACAAGAACCGGGTCGTGTTTTAGGCATTTGTATTGATTGAGATTACGATGGTAATTTCACTGAATTCGGAGGTGAAAAGAGAGGAGATGGAGAAAAACCTTGAATTTAGATGAAGAAGATTCGGTACCCTTCGAAACCATGTCTGCTTTCGCTGCAATTCCAGAGAGAGAGAGAGAGAGTACAAAGGGGATTTGATCAAATACGTTCGAATGTATGGTAATTTACCATACATTTGATATGAGTGGGGCCCACCAATGATTTTATATATAGAATCCAAACCGTTAATATTGTGTATAAAATTATTTTAACCGTACAAAAAAATATTTCTGAAAAATAATTCCTATTTTTCAAAATTCATGGATCAGTGTAAAACCACGTATAAAACGTATATCTTCAAGTGGTTTGGCCCCCCTGGAAATTTGGAATGGGCTGAATTTTCAGGATTATCCCTGAATCCTGATTTTTATAATCTGATGAACGGGTTAGATTTAATATAAAAAATACTTTGGACCCAAAATACCATCTGGAAGTTTCTATGGTGGGACCCATGTTCAACGTTGTTCCCTTTAGTTTGGCCCACCTGAGTTATGGATCTAGTGTTTAGATTGAAGTTTTCTTTGAAACGACGTGTTGGATAGCACTCAAACATCACTTTGGACCCCACACAGCTCTGTTAGATGGTAAAGAAGAGAAATACAGCAATGGTCTATATTGATTCAAATCCAGAAAGGACTGGAAGGTTCTAGTTCGAGAGATTTTGTGAAATAGTCCATTCACTGTGAAATTCGACGTACCAATGGTCCAGATTACTGAAATGAGGGTCCCAATTATCAAAACCGTAAACGCGTGTATACTGAAAGATGTGGGCCAGGTCTGATATAATTATTCCTCGAAAGACTCAGAGTCGCTCAGGTGATAAAGAGAAACTGACCACTGTAGGTGCCACCTTTTAACCAGCGGCTTTTTCTGAACAGCCCCAGACTTACTTTTCCAGCATAAACGTTTCACGTACGGACAGACATTCGAGGACGAAAATACCGTTACCGTACTCCCAAGTCCCATTTTGCAGTAGCTTAACGTCTATGGCTACGGATTATAACCGTAGCTAGAGTAGCCATTAGGAGTGTATTATTCCCTTACATTACTCCCAAACTCTCTTTTCTAAACAATCCCAAACTTAATAGAAATTCAGCAAACCAAAATACAAATTGAGTGAAGGTAACATGGAATCGAGCGAGGCTAGCTTTAATTTGAGCGAGACTAGTATGAAATTCAGCGAGACTAACATGAAATTTAGTGAGACTAACATAAATTTGCATGAACTTTAAATGAAATTGAACTAGCCTAGTAGATAATTGAACGAGCTTCACATGAAATTCCACGAGTACTTTGGTGAAGTTGGCCAAGCAATTAATGAAATTGACCGAGCGGTTCATAAAATTTTCCGTTACATTATACGAATCCGTGGAAATTTTCGATCCTATTTTTATGATATTCCTGTCAAATTCATGAATTGCTCAGGGAATTTCACCAATCATGAACCGGGAATGTCGGTGACGACTTGAGCATATTGCCAAGAAGTAGGTCAAATGGACCAAAAACTCTTGCAAATTGGAAATCAGTTTGCTTAGTATGCTCTTATCATACTGAGTTAATTGAGTTGGGCCCGCCTTGAATGTATGTGGACTATTCACAACGCTCATCCACTTTTCTATATAAAGTAAGGGGTTTGAGCCCAAAATCGTAGCATAACCAAATATCAAGTGGATCATACCATAAGAAATAGTGATTCCATTGTAGAAACCTTGTTATGCCCCACAATGATGTTTTATTTGTAATCCATCATGTTCATAGGATGGCATATACATGGATGAACCGAAAACCCATATGCAAGTTTCATCCAACAGTTCAATGGCCCACAAAAAATTTACACCGTTTAGAAAAATTAAGGGTACACACGGGTCAGTTCGGTTCGATTCTGGGGTGAAACCAGAACCGAACCATTCCTAACGGTTCTAGGATTTTTGGAATAGGAATTGAACCATTAGCACCCTATAACCGAATCGGAACCAGACCGTAAAAACTGGTTCAGTTCCGAATCGGTTCCATGGTTATGGGCTTTTTAAAATCCAACCCAATTATGACCTTGCTTGATTAAATTGGCGACATCAATATATTATACTTGTATACTTAAAGCCCATATGAGTTGACAATTGGTCATTTCAAACACTGTATTATCTGATACATGTGCTCCTAACATCTCATGTATATTAAAAGAACATTTCAAAAAAATAAAAAAAAAATGATTGAAATATTGGCCATAACAACTGGTACTTGGCTCATAATGATTAGGCATATTTGACTGGTATAACTTGATATAACAAGTGTTGAAAGCTTGATTTGGATATTTCTATTCAATGTGAGGGCTGCAGCCAAAAAGAAAAGAAAAAGAAGATCGATGGTCTAGATCAATGGTGAGAACATTTTGTAAAATGATCAATACAACCCATGATTTCGGATCCATGGTTCGGGTCCATGATTCAGATCAATGGTTCGGTTCACGGTTCAGTTCGATTCTACATGCCCTTAAACCAAAACCGAATCGTATCCAATAGTTCTTAGATTTTTGGAACCGGAACTGGAATCGGTGCAGTTTAGAACCAGACCAAACCAGATTGTTTGATCGATTCCGATCCGGTTCCACGGTTCTATCGATTCGATGTGCATCCCTAAGGAAAATATACTAAATTATACTTATGGTGCATGCTTTCTTCCGTGGATGGACCATTTTCAGAAAATCGAGAAAATGTAGATGTATGGAAAGGGTGCGATCCAATGAAATGATGGTGCGACCTAAGGAAGGAATTTTCGTGCAGGAAAAGAGTTTTTTGTCTCTTTTTTTTTTTTTTTTTGGTGAAAATGGAGTGAGGTGAATGGGTGAAAGCAATGGTAGTGAAAAGTAGGTGTATTTTCGTCCTCAAATGTTCTATCTGTACATGAAACATTTAGACAGGGAAAGTATGTTTGAGACTGTTCATAAAAGACGCTTGGTAAAAGGCAGCGTTTACGGTGGTCAATTTCTCGGTGTTGAAAGGTGAGGTCGAAAGGAAGATATGGTACGAAAACCGCGTGTTTGCAGAATACTTAGACGTGAGTTTTTTGGCAAGTGGGACCCATATTTTAGTAATCTGGACCGTTTGTTTGTTTATAATCTCCGTAGAAAGATTATATTCCAAAATAATACTTGAATTTAACATATTGAATTTTCTATTAATATCTTTAAATTAGACGGTTGAGAAGAGATAATATCAACGGTCCGTAAAGTAACAAGTTTCAGCATTGACGGACAGGATCTTATAATGTTGGAGAATTTTGGGACGTCCATCCACGGCGGCCTACCCAGATCAATAGTCTGGCTTTTGGAACGATGGGCTCCACTTGGTCGGAATTGAAAAACCGCGTATACAATGAGAATGCAGCGGGGTGTCAAATATGAGCGCGACTTCCCTGGGATGTAAGTGGGACTGTGACCGTAAGGGCCCACGTAGATGTATGCATTGAATATCCACTCCGTCTTTCTGTTTTTCCAGACTATTTTAGTCTTTGGTACCAAAAATGAGACATATCTAAATTTCATGCGGACCCCATCAAAGGAAATATTGATCATTGAACGCTCACCGTTAAAAACTTCCTAATGTCCACGGTAATTTTTATTGACCATCCAACCTGCTGATAAGGTCACAGAGACGTAGATGAAAGGAAAAGGCAACTATCTGCTTGATACAATACTTTTCTGGCCCATGAAAAGCCTTTAAGGCCAGAAAATTTTTTAATGGTCAATAACCACATTTTCTGTGGTGTGGTCCACTTGAAATTCTTATTTGCTCATTTTTGGGACCATGGTCTAAAATAAGCTGGAAAAACAGATGAACATTGTGGACATACAAATGTGTACATCGAGGTGGGGCCTACAGTTAGGGTCTGACCCACATAGCTAGTTCCGGGATCCAGCGAAGGCGCCGCACTCGTCTTATAACTTCCTCTTAGGGGTGTACATGAACCGGGCTAGCCCAGTTAGCAAGTTTGACTTGGCCCGAAAAAGCTCGACTTGGCCCGACTCGGAATTGAGTTCGGGTCGGGACGGGCCATTTTTCTCAGCTCGAAACTAAGCTCGCGCCGAGTTCGGATAGGGCCCAATTCGGCCCGACTCGGTCCGAAACCCTACTTGACTCAGCCTGACCCGAAAAATGTGAACTGTTGTAAATGAATTTTTTTTTTATTTTTTTTCATGATTGCATTCAGCTTCACGAATTAATGATCAGGATCATAGTTTGATTGCATTGATAGATAATCTTATTTATAGTGACACTAATAAGATGGATAGTCCCAATTATCCAAAAATCTTTGCATGTGACCCCATTAAATGATGCATGCTGGTGACCTGAGTTACCATTCTTACAAAACGGTCTTCTAGAAAAGATATATGATGGATACATGCTTTTGGGTGGAACCTCCATAGATTGATTTACCTTAACTGTGAAACATACTATTGAACTATTTAACCTTAAATGTGGGTTTTCTTTGATTTGTTGTATCCATTTTGGCACATGTTCCATTCAATCTTATTTTGGATGCAAATGAGTTTAATTTTTACTAGTGGGATACTATCATGGTGAATCGGCATATAGTGTCAGAAACTGGCCCGAACTCAGGTTCGAAATTGGCCCGAACTCGAAGGTTCGAAACTGGCCCGAACTCGCCCGATTGCTGCCAGGTCAGGTTCGGGTTGGACATGTTGGCCCGGTGACTGGGCCGGGCCGAGTTTGGGCCGGGTGTGGCTGGTGACCGGGCCGGGCCAAGTTGAGCCTAGTTCGACCCGGATCGACCCGTGTACACCCCTACTTCCTCTGAATAGTTCGGGTCGAGGAAAGTTCAGGTTCGTCAGATATTTTTTTGACATCGGCGAACGTCTTATACTACGTAGGATCACACAGTACATTAATACATGTATTATACAATTGGGATAAATCTATCTCGATCCAAACTGTTAAAACCATGGCACATTTTCTAGATTGAATATATTCCAAACATGATTTTGACTGAGAGGTAGATTATTCCATTAAATTATTTTTGAAATTGAATCGTTTATTTCAGTCTTACAACTGAACTTGGTGATTTGTTTTAAATGGGGCTCAGTAAAACATGATTGGGCCCACTCCGTGGCATATCTGATCCATTCATTTTAATAGGACAACCGTGAATAGCATTAACGTTGTTTGTAAATTCTAAGTTGTTTTCTCCAACGTGGTCCATATGTGATAATTTTTACCTTCAAACTTGGGATCAATGATATGAAATTAAAATCCATTTCATTTGAGCAGAGTGAATTTGCTTCATGACAAGCCAGTGGGTCCCACATAAATTGTCCGATGGGGGTCTTATGGTAGGCCCTTCCGCATGAAGGTCATTTGGCTTTCTTGTTGTTTCTCTTTTTTTTTTTTTTTTTTTTTTTGTTTTTAATTTTATTTTATAAGAGGGGACCACATGAGTTGAAGCTTCGACGATGGTTGGAAGTTGTACAGGGTACCACCACACTCTTCGAGGGACCATGAGACTCTCGGACAAAAGCTCCAATGAAGCTCAATACATTCTCGGGTAGAGGTGGGCATTGAGTCGTTTTTGGACTAAGTTAGGTCCAACCTGACTCGATCCGGTTTTGAAATATGGTTGACCTGAACTCGATCCGACTTGATACCAAGTCCAGCATGCATAACTCGATCTGAGTCCTGGTCTAGGCTCGACTGGTCCGAACCGAGTCCGACCTGGTCAGAAATACCGAGTCGGATCGAGTTGGCACTGATTAGGATCAGGTCATCGGGTTGGGTTATAAAATGGATGGACAGAGGGATAAAATGGATGGAAGATAAATTATATAAATTAGCTTGATCTAATATTTGTGGGTGGTAGGCCTCACCACCGTTAAAACCTTACAAGGCCCCCATCCTGCTGGACGTGTGGAACCCTCCACATTGTCCATCCATTTCCCTTGATCAACAAGGGACTGTGGTCCTTAGAATGAGGCGGATGCATGGCTCAAATGGGCTACTCCAAAGAAATAGTGGGAATGGAAACATCTAATCTACTAGTAAGCCTCCTCTTAATATCAATTAAAAAAAAAAACTTAAAAAAAAATAAATCAGAACGCACTTGATGGCCCATTGGCTGCCGCCAGCCGAGCGGAAGAGGAGAGGAGACAAAGAGAGAGGAGGAGGAGGAAGGGTGGATCTGAAAAGGTTGTTGGCCGATGGGTGTTGGATGGGAAGCCCCGAAGAGGTTTCCGGGTTGGGATTTTTCGGATCGGGGCATGCGTCGGGTAGGGTAAGGTAGAGACGGACAAATTAGGTTATGTGTGTGTGTGTGTGTGTGTGTGTGTGTGTGTGTGTGTAGTATACCCTACCTGACAACCCGAGTGGAGTCAGGTTTTGGATTGGGTCGGGTCAAGTTACTGGGTAACTCGAACCTGACTTGGTTTGAATTCGGATTGGGCGAAGCTTACTCAGTTCGGATTGAGTTGGATCTGAATGAGTCAAATCTGAATGAGTTGGATGAGTTAGATCAGGCGAGTCGAGTTGTACCGTGCCCAGCTCTACTCTTAGGAAAGAAAATGAGTGTTTTTTAAAGATTTTCAGCCACACTCTCCAATGTAAAAGCTATGGTGGCCAAAGGTAAACCTATGTTAAGATAATAATGGCTTTTTTATGTTTTCTTTTTCTTTTTGTTTGTGGGTATGAATGATGGGAGTTTGTGAAAGGAAAGAGGGTATGGTGGTCCTCCTTTATAGTTACTTTTTTTGTATGAATGGTACTCGGAGTTTATGAAAAAAGAGGAGAGTGTGGTGGTCCCCCTCTATGAAAGGTTAATGTCATTGTTTTTTAAAGCCCATGTAGTGTGGATCGTCGATATTTACTATAGATCACCAACATTCACTATAGATCGCTGATATTCATTATGAATCGCCAATATGCATTGGAGCCATCGCTAATATTCACTGTGAATCACCGATGTACATTGGGACAACACTTGTATCACTGATGTTCATTGTGGATCTCCGATATTCAGTATGGATTGCCAATGTGCATCGGGACCACACTTGGATTGCCGATTTCACTATGAAACATTGATGTATATTGGGACCACACTTGGATCACCAATAGTGTCTGTGGATCATCGATAGTGTTTGTGGATTAACGATGTACATTAGTATGTCACATTTGGATCACCAATAGTGTATGTGGATCGCCGATGTACATTGGCATGATCGTACTTTCGCATTAGTATATTACACTTAAAGCTAATACTTTGTCTTTCATAAACTATAGATTCCTGTTGCGAAACCAAGAAAACCTGGTCCTTAGACTATGACAACGTAAAGGTATCCCCCAAGTGTTTAGTATTATTTATACCATATGTGAAGTATAATTTTAACAAGTGTCATGTCAGGAGAGAGATGTTTAGAAAAAAACCTACTTTGAATATCTGCTTGATTTCAATGAAAGAGGATGACCATGAACCATTGATCCATTACCTAATATAGAGGCACATCGGTGAGCTCCAGTTTAACTTTCATGGCACCATTCTTATATTCAAGGAGATGTACTTTACCTTAATTATGAGTATGAAGTGGGCACTAGTCGATGAATTGAAGTAGACTGGTCAAGAATCATGAGAAAAGATAATGATTAGGGCATGATATTTCAAGGATCAGTCCCTAATTGTAAAGGTGAGGGACTAACTATCACCTTGAATCAATCTATATGTTGATGTGCGCATAGAATTTTTGGATTGCCCAGGAAGAACGAGTGTGTAGACGAATATATAAATTTAGTAAATAATTTAGATAATTTTGATATTTATCCTTAATGGAGTGTGGGGTACCAAATATTGAAAAAAGAAGCAAATAATATAATTAAGGCACACTATTTGGATTGGTACAACTTTTGCGAATTTTTATATATATATATATATGTGTGTGTGTGTGTGTGTGTGTGTGTGTGTGTGTGTGTGTGTGTGTGTGTGTGTGTGTGTGTGTGTGCATTAGTTGATGGGCCAAGTATGTCTACATGAACCAGTGAATTAGGGATGTCCATATAGTCTTCGGTATCCAACAATCAAAAAGTCAGCGGGTCAAAACTATCAAGCATTAGATCTTGAATATGTGCATTGCTTGATAGGGCAGTGATGCATGAATAAACTGGTGAAGGGATATCCGTACAGTCTTCGCTATCCAACAATTGAAAAGTCAGTGCGTCAAGATTGCCGAGCCTCATATCTTGAATAGGTGCATTGCTTGATGGGTCATGGATATCTGAATGAACTAGTAAAGGGATGTTTGTACAGTCATCACTATCCAACAATTAAAAAGCATACACGTCAAAACTGTTAAGCCTTGGATCTTAAATAAGTGCATTGCTTGATTAGCTAGGGTTGTCTACACAAATTGGTGAAGGGATGTTCGTACAGTCTTATCTACATACACCGGTATCCACAGTTGTTATTGGCTCATTCGAATTTATGAACACATGTTTTTAAACTATACTTGTACATCTGACTTTCTCTATATACATAGGTATATGAACATTCATGTTATGACTAGAAAAAATCATATACTTTATGATATCATCGTTGTCTCTGATAATTCATCTATGAAGTGATACGGTACTCTGCGAAGCGTAAACAACTTTCATTCTAACCTCGTATTCCTTGGGTTTTGTCTTGAAATCTTGTGCATTTTAGATATAAGCTCTTCGTATACAATTTCAGTGCTCATAATGACAATTTTAGATTTGCCACCCATGTACGACAATCTCCTTGTTCATATTCCCCATTATAATAGAAGCATATGGGCTGGAGAGCTATGATGTTCAAATGTTGTTGTATCTGAAAGAAAAAAGCTTGAGCTATTAGACTTAGAATAACGGTATAACAATCTCAAAAAGATCTCTATTGTCATTTCCAAATATCTCTGTTGTGCGTTTCTAATAGAATCCTAATTAAGCTCAGTTTAAGGATCTTCGTTGTGAATTTTTTGACAAGGATCACCATTAAACTTAGTCTAAGGATCTTTGTTTTGCGTTTCGAACATAATCCTAATTAAGCTTAGTCCAAGGATTTTTGTTGTGCATTTTTTACAAGATCCATATTGAGCTTAATTAGTTCGAAAATCTCCGTTGTGCATTTTTTATAGGATCCCCATTAAACTTAGTTCAAGGATATTCATTATGCATATCTTATAAGATCCTCATTGAGCTTAGTCCATGCAACTCCATTGTGCATTTTTTTATATGATCCTCATTGAGCTTAGTCTAAGAATTTCTATTGTGCATTTTCAACAGAATCCCCATTTAGCTTAGTCCAAGGATCTCTATTGTGTATTTTCAACATGATCCCCACTGAGCTTAGTACATGGATCTTCGTTGTATATTTTTTATAAGATTCACATTGACCTTAGTCCAAGGATATCCATTGGGCATTTTTGACAGGATCCCCATTGACCTTAGTTGACGCAGGGATGAATGTGATGAGGTCAATCACCTTCTTCCTCAAGGATAACTACTCCAACTCTACGAAGCTTCTCTGGACTCCTCACAGAGACTTCTCGAATCTACGAGGAAAAAATAAGAAAAAATAAAAATAAATTCTACAAAATTCGTAAATTGATTGATGATCAAAATAAATGAGTTTACAGCCATTTAAATAGGGATACTAAGTCATGGAAATCGTGACTTACTATGAATAGTAAACTTACTATTTATAGACGGTCATGATTTCCACTAGACCTCATGGCTTTTGGCAAAAAATAGTAAGTGTCCTATTTGGCTTCAGCATGTTATTCTCCTAATTATTCTAAGCACTTTTCATGTTAGCCCAATGGATGAAGAGTTATACTTAAACTAAAACTTACTATAAATAGTAAAAATGAAATTAAAATAGGAATTGGACTGTCGATTTGATGGTATTTTGCAAATTTGGCATGCACAACCCGGCACAGCGGGGTTGGGTGGCTAAAGTAGCCCGTCCTACCCCAAAATCATATATAATATGTCAAATAACTTATTCCGGTTTGCGAGATACATCCGTTTTAAGGTCTGGATGGTTCAGATCACTTCCACTTCCAATCGGGCCTTTTCTTATCCATCTTGGCCATGAAACTGTCTGCGACCTGCTCTACATCATTAGTCTGAGGATCTTCATAGTGCATTTTTTATAGGATTCCCTTTGATCTTAATTCATGAATCTCCATTGTGCATTTTGTATAGGATCACCATTGAGCTTGGTCCATTGATCTTCATTGTGCATTTTCAACCGAATTCTCATTGAGCTTAGTCTATAAATCTCCGTTGTGCATTTTTTTTTTTTTTTTTTACAGAATCATCAATAAGCTTGGTCCAAGGATCTCCGTTTTACATTTTCAACAGGATCCCCATTGAGCTTAGTCCATGGATATCCATTGTGCATTTTTTATATAGAGTCTCCATTGAGCTTAGTCTAAAGATTTTTATTGTGCATTTTCAACAGGATCCCCATTTAACTTAGTCCATAGATTTCCATTGTACATTTCTGCCAGGATCACCGTTGGAATGGACAAGGATACTGTTACAAGATATCCATCTTAGCAAATGATATTTTTCATATATGTTATGTAAAAATATTTTTGAGCATTTAATTCATCACATTCATTATATTACGAATATATTCAAGGAGTTGAAATTTAGCATTCTAAACACAATTTTTAAATCTAGAATTTGAAAATTCATGTCCCCGCAAAAATTGAACTTCAAGACTTTCAAATTCCAGATTATAACAAATCAAAATTCAACTCTATGCTCCCAAACGAGCACTAAATGTGGAACCATTGTTCATTAATCACCGCCATCTATCCGATCGATGGTCCACAGCATAGATTGGAATGCCTTGAAAATCTTTAAAGATTGGAAGATCTAAACCCTTCAATTAATAGCTTGTAAATAGACAGCTAAAGAGAAAATACAACAATGGTCCATCTTCAATATATTTTTTAAAAAAGTCACATGATCCAAACGTTGAGATCTTCACCTTCAATATATCCCTCCTTGTAAGGTCTATCAGATAAACGGTTTTGATCACAGAAATCATTGTTCCACATGAACGGACATCGTCACACCAGCGGCATGTCCTGGTTATTATTTGACTCCCTCGAAAGGTGTTTGCTTGCATTTGCCGGGAAACGGCGGGAAATATATTCCTCCGGTAACGGGCTTGTCAAAGGGCCAGGCCTGAGGTTGTTTTGGACCCGGATTTTGAACCATTTGGGCCGGCCCGTGGGCCCACTGTATTAAATATTCTGATTATGATTGGCCCGGCCCGAGCCCGCCCCATTTCCAGCACTATCCGAGGTTTTGATTTCCCTGCAACAGTCATATTTTTGAACTCCCAGTATTCAGGTCTTCCTAACATCTCTTTTCATGTATCCAAATGCAGTTTTTGTATTCCCGAGAATGGAATCTCTTTTAAGAATTTGTTGCATCTCAGTCTCTTGATCCCAGTTTCTCATCTAATTGTTGCTCAATCTCCATCAGCTTAGTTCTTAAATGGATGAATGAGACCAGAGATACAAATTGCATTCTCTAGGCCGTGTTTGGATGCAGAAGTGAATTGAATTGCGAACATTCTTTCTTCTAATCAAGATGAAATGGCAAAAACTAATACTATATCCTACTACTTGTGATGAGGAAGTAGGCCCCAAATTGAAGTTGGGTTTCTTTCAAATCCAACTTAAATTTAATGAGATTGTGATTTGGAGCCCAAACACTCAATGAGATTGCTTATAAAGGAAATTGCAACTTGGTCATTTCCACTGGAGGAATTATGAAGTCCTGATGGATCATAAGTCATAAGATGTGGATGAATTATGAAGTCCTGATGGATCATAACATGAATAGCATCCTACAGGCCTACAGCACAAATCTTATGGTCCACATGTGAATGGTGTTTATAGCCCTTTGGTGGGCAACAAATAGACAGTTAAGGGGGAAAAAATACAACAAAGTTCAAGAAAGAGGTGGAAGATCATTTCATGGTTAGGATCTTCCAAACTAGAATCTTTCTGAGTTATCCAACATCTGATGTGAGGTCCACAAGATCAATGGTCTAGATCAATGAAGAGGCCCTAATTGTACGAAATGAGCACGTATCGGCTTCAGGACTGCATGATTCCTTCCACTAAATTAGACTAATTACTGCAATTCACTTCAATATTGCATCCAAACGCACCTGAAAACATATTGTGAACAAAATTCAAATTTATATCTAATCCATCTGCCAAAACATGAAAACCTTTGAAGCTATATATTTGAATAAGGTAAATCAAATTCTAATACATTCAGAAAAGCACTAGAGTGATATTTACAAAAAATAAAAGGAAGCAACTCTCTCTACCAATTCAATTTCCAAGCAGAAACAAAAAGCAATGGTGTCCCCTTCCATCCAATGGTCAGGCATTTCCCCTTCATATCTAGTGTGCAATAACTCCCGCAAGCAAACTTATTCACAATCAGCCTTGCCTGATACAAGGCCCGCTGGCCCAGTTCGGCCTCAACAAACTCATATTGTGCGAAGAATGATCTCCACAGTTCGATCCCCACATGCCTGATGACCCTCTCAGTCCCCTCGCTCACTACCATGCTTTGAATTCCTCGACGAAAGAAGTTTGCTTCGAAGTGCAGCCGATCGCCATCATTTCCAGCCATGCTCGTGATGCAGTCGAACCATGCACCGTAGAAGAAGAGCGCTTCGGTGAAACGGTTAATGAATGAAGTAGAATTATGGTTCCCTTGGACTTCAGTGACCGTCATTACACATGGATTGAGGTTCCTTATCAGTCTCATTAGTTTCTTCAAACCATCAGGCCTGAAGATCAATTTCCTCATAATGGAGGGAACATGGACACAAACCACTTCACCAGTTTCTAGCCCAAATCGATCTTCGTCGATATCGCTCACATCGGATACTATAACTGCATTGAAAGCGAAAGGCAAATTCAGCGTCTTGGCAAAGCTCACCAGATGCTTCCCAGTCTCCTCAATTTTATCCCTCAATGTTCCGACCGCGCTTATCTTCAGAAGCTCGATCCGATGTGTGGACCGCACTGCAAGAGCCTGCATTAAGATGGTCCAATGTATGCCCACCCTGATTCCGAGATCGATTAGATGGACCCTTGTTGCTGAGGCCACATTGTCTATGATGACCTGAATTGCTGTGAATTGCATGACTTGAGAGAATGGGAGCAGTTGATGGAATGCCAGGAATGCTGGGTGCAGGCTCAATATTGCTTCGTCGACATCTTCTCCCAGTCTAGCCTTGATCGTCGACCCCTTCAATTCCCCCATTTCTCTGTCAATCCTTTCCTGCAAGGCTTCCATGAAGTAGTGAACGACTCTTTCGACAGGATTGCCAGTGCTTGAAGACCTATCGCTGCACTGCGTAAGCAATTTGCGTGCTCGTTCGTACTGCCGGTGGCCTATCTTCTCAGCTGAAGAGAGAAGAAGTTGGACGAGCTCAACGTTCTTCACATCTTCATCCATGAGACCTGAGAATAATGAGCTGAAGGGGTGCGTTAGCATCGAGAGGTTTTGATCGTCATGGCCTGAGAATTGGATAAAACGGGCCCCGGCAACCCTCATGACTTCCTCCGTCGATAATTGGTAATTGCACGATGCTTTGGAAGGCAATTCGCTTCTTTTATCTGCATTCGATATGGTGCGATCAGTTCTATACCTGTTCAGTATATCCAACGATGATAAATATGTCGAGCTCGCCTTCTCGCTGGTTTCAAGAAGCTCTTGATCTTTGGCGTTCGATAGCTTTTGATTACAATCTAGGCCTGCATTAAGTTTCACAGGTTCTTCAAGTGATTGAATTTCAGCAGAAGACATGTAGGAGCACATACGATCGAAATATCTCTCTTCATTGTAATCATAATCGAACAGATTATCGGTATATACGTAATCCATTCCTCTGGAGCCCTTTGTATCTTCTTCTTCCTCCTCTCTTTCAAATCCCAAAAGAGATATGTGGAAATTTTCCACTCCATTGCAATCAAATGCCCCAAAAGGTAAGAGAGCATCTTCCATCTCGAAATGGAAGTGACCCAAATCGCCGTTAGTTATATTGTAGTGTTTGGATGTATGGATCCAAAGATGAGAATACTCCAGTTGTAATCAAAAGATGCGAACTATAAATATTAATCACCCTCAAGATTCATACAAAAGACGACAAGGAATGGTGAGATCATTGCCGGAGTCACCAGACCAACTTCTAACATATATAAAATACACCGAATAGCATTTTCCGCAAATGTTTGTACATTTCCATTGCATGTCATTTTCATGTTGTCAATCATACGAATTGCAATTCGATGCGAGCATATATATAATTGAATTTGTTTTATAGCACTTGTCAAGAGGGTTAAAAACAAGCCATCATTGAATTGAAAATTAAAATTTTATTCCCGGCGGAACGTCGATGTTGATATGATGAAGTTACCAACTTGCACCACGCCATGTGGGAGATTTTGGTTGTTTGAGGACCATATTTGTCACCAATGCGTCATACAATGTTTTCATTATCGTCATCAAATACAGAAACATATCTATTATCACATGAGAAATATCGTATGTATCACATAATGTTTTATTTTATTTTTTGAAAAATAGTGGAAGATTGATTAAGTTTCTTTAATGAATTACTGGGGATGTTAAAAAAAGGCATCCTTACTTATATCCAGAAACCTCTCTAATTGCAATTTACATTGTGAAATAGAGAAAATTTTGAATTTTTCTCCCTTATTTATTTATTTATTTATTTATTTTTACAAATTTACAAATTAGAGCATAATTGATATTAAGATTAGTCAACGCTCATAAACACTTGCAAATTAAGGCTAAATAGTTGTTGATCGATATAGTTTTTTTTTTTTTTTTTTAATAATTATTTTTTTGATAGCTTTTAATTGAAAAAAATATTCTTTTTTCAAAGAAAATCCAAAAACCTCCACTTTTCAGCTCAACCCTCAAACACGTTTAATGTAATTTTTCCATATTCTAATTGCGATTTAAATAGATAAAATTAAGAAATATTGTATCTTCCCCATTCTCTCCCATTTTCCCCAAATTTACGAATCAAAGATTGAAATCCATGATTGAGTATTTAAAATATGCAAAAATCATGTATTCTTATCTTGGTTCTTTTGGTTATAAGTGATTTAAAAAAACTAAAAATTAAAATTAAAAAAACTCACTATTTAAAAATCGAGCTCACTTATTGTCTAATCTTGATTGAATACGTCTTTTCAATCGAATACACACCCATTCTTAGTTCGGAGAAAGGGTTCGCCATGCATTTGAAAGGGCTATAGTGCAAGTCAGAGTAGATTGATGTTATCGGAGTGGGTTAGTTGGTGTTCATTGGTGTAGGATTTGAGTGTTTCTGGAGTCTCAATACCCTAATGCGGCATCTTCTTAAGTGGAGATGCACCCACTCGTACTTCGGTGAGAGTCTTCGACGTGCATTTGAAGGGTTTATAGTATAAGTTAGAGTGGATTAGCATTATTTTAGGGGTCCGGTGTGGGCCGATGTGCATCGCTGTGGGGTTTAATTATTTTTGAAGTCTCCAAACTTTGATGTTTCCTTTTCAAAGGTGGATACACACATACTCATAGTTTGATGAAAGCATTCGACATGCGTTCGAAGGGCCTACAATGCAAGTTGGAGTGGATCGATGTTATTTTATAGGTTCGGTGCGGCTTAGTGTGCGTCTGTGTAGGGTTCGATTATTTATGGAATCTCCTTACCCTGATGCAACACCTTCTCATATAAATACACACCCATTTGTAGTTTACCGAAAGCTTTTGACATGCATTCAAAGGAGCTGCAGTGCAAGTCAGAGTGGATCAACGCTATTTCAAGGGTTCATCGTGTTGAGAAGTGGAGCCACATCTGGGGCCGCCCACTACCAGTCGAGGTTGCGCAAATTTTGTGTCGCAAATCCTTTCGCAACTGGGATACAGAAAGGAGTTTCGCAGATTTCGTGTCGCAAGTCCTTTCGCAACTAGGATGTGGAAAGGAGTTTCGCGAATTTCATGTCGCAAGTCCTTTCGCAACTGGGATGCAAAAGGAAAGTTGCCAAAACTATAAATTGGGGTCCCTAGGGCTATTCTAGGGTTAAGGTGAATATTGGGGAGCTATTCTAAGGTGTGGGAAAAGGGTTTTCTCTGTATCTCCAAGGGAGAGGTTAGTATATTGCCTTGTAATCTTCGTTCTTCATAGTGGAAGTTTACATCCGTGGTTTTTTACCCTAGTTTGGGGTTTTTCCATGTATATCTTGTCTCGTGGTTTGTTTAGATTGCTTTGATCTATTTCTAATTTATATTTCTTCTTATTTATCATTTGTGGGTGAGGCCTGAGATTGGATTTAGGCTTGCTGCGTTGTTGGCATGCTACGCAACAACTGGTATCAAAGCTATTGGTTTAGTTCTATTGGAAGCGATGACAGAAGATGGGAAAACTAGAATTGAGAAGTTTGATGGTTCAAACTTTGCCTTCTGGAAGATGCAAATGGAAGATTATCTGTATCAGAATGACCTCTATATTCCTCTAGGAGGAAAAGAGAAGAAACCAGAAAAGATGACAGGTGATGAATGATTTTTACTGGATAGGAAGGCTTTAGGAACGATTCGACTCTCTTTGTCTAAGAGCGTCGCCTTCAATATATCCAAGGTAAAAATGACAAAAGAATTAATGGAAGCCCTAGCCACCATGTATGAAAAACCCTCAGCATCCAATAAGGTTCATCTTATGAAACAGCTATTTAACATGAAGATGTCAGATGGTGGGGCGTGACTGAACATCTAAACGAGTTCAATACAGTCACGAGCCAGTTGGAATCCGTTGACATTATTTTTGAGGATGAGGTCAGAGCGTTATTGATCTTATCCAGTTTGCCAGATAGATGAGATGGTTTGGTGATTGCTGTGAGCAATTCTTCAGGGTCGACAAAGTTAAAATTTGATGATATGGTCGGTCTAATTCTTAACGAAGAATTTAAAAGGAAGGCATTAGGAGTTTCAAGGGATTTAGGGAATGCTCTAAATGTTGAAGGAAGAGGAAGATCGCTGAACAAATGAGGCAATAAACATGGACGTTCTAAGTCGAAGAAGAAGTCCAAGGGATCGAAAGACAAAGACTGGTGTTGGCATTGTGGCAAGAAGGGGCACATGAAACGTGATTGGAGGACGCTTAAGAAATAAGAAGGAAACTCTCAAGGTGGGAAGGATTCAGTGAATCTATCTGAGGAGAGTGACACAGAGGTGTTGATCTTGTTTTTTGATGTGAGGAATGAGTCTTGGGTTATAGACTCAGGTGCTTCGTTTCATGCCACTTCATGTAAGGAAGTTCTGTGTAACTATGTATCAGGTGACTTCGGGAGAGTCTACCTGGGTAATGATGAGTCGTGCAGTATTGTTGGAAAGGGAGTTGTTCAGGTAAGTCAAAAAGACGGAACAACTTTGAAATTGAAGAATGTCAGACATGTACCGAGTTTTAAACGTAACTTGATATCAGTGGGGCAGTTGGCCGATACCGGTATGTGATGACATTCACCAGTGATTTCTGGAAGATCACAAAAGGTGCCTTAGTGATATCTCGAGGCAAGAAGGAAGGTACTTTGTACGTGACTTTAAGATCGTATTGTTCACTCGCAGTCGCATCAACTGGAGTGAATGGGCAGTTATGGCATCAGAGATTGGGACATATGAGTGAAAAAGGAATGAAAGTGCTATTGTCAAAAGGGAAGCTACCAGGGCTAAAGTCTATTGACTTGGAATTCTGCGAGGACTGCGTGTATGATAAGTAGAAGAGGGTAAATTTCAAGAAGACAGGACGTGCTCCAAAGACGCATTTGTTGGAGCTTGTACACACTGATGTGTAGGGACCGGCACAGTTATCATCTCTTGGTGGCTCACGTTATTTTGTTTCCTTTATTGATGATGTTAGTAGAAAACTGTGGATTTATTTCTTAAAGCACAAATCTGATGTATTTGATGTATTTAAGAAGTGAAAAGTTATGGTAGAAAATGAGACAGGTAAAACAGTAAAATGTCTCAGATCTGATAATGGGGGAGAGTATTGTGACAAGAGGTTTGAGGAGTATTGTGCAGCAAGTGGAATCAAACATCAAAAAATGATTTCAGGTACACCGCAGCAGAATGGTGTGGCTGAGCGCATTAATAGGACCATCCTTGAGCGCGCCAGGAGCATGAGGTTACATGCAGGGTTGCCCAAGACATTTTGGGCAGATGCTGTGAATACCGCCGCATATCTCATCAATAGAAGTCCCTCAGCACCATTGGATGGTGGGCTACCAGAAGAAGTGTGGACTGGGAAAGAAGTGAACCTTGCATATCTCAGAGTGTTTAGTTGCACTTCATACGTTCACATTGATGCAGAGCACAGAAACAAGCTAGATGCGAAGTCCAGGAGGTGCACGTTTATAGGCTACGAGCAGCATGATTTTGGCTACAGGTTTTGGGATGCAGAAAATAGAAAAATCATCAGAAGCAAGGACATAGTCTTCAATGAAAAAGTGATGCATAAGGACAGTGTGCATGAAAATAAGGTTGAGGAGAAAGAGTTTGTAGAGTTAGAAGAGTTACCGGACACGAGTGTTACAGCGCCATAGAATGATCATGCACAGGAGTATTATGAGGCAGGGCTACAGACACCGGTATTGAGGTGGTCTACTCGGGAGAGGAGACCCACGATCCGATACTCACCCTTCTTATATTATCTACTACTGACAAATAATGGTGAACCAGAGTATTTTGAAGAGGCATTACAGTCAGATACACGTGTTAAGTAGGAGCAGGCCATGGATGAGGAGATGAACTCTCTTGAGTCTAATTATACATGGGAGCTAATCACTCTACCAAAGGGTAAGAAAGCTCTTCATAACAAGTGGGTTTACAGACTAAAGGAGGAGCACGATGGTTCGAAATGGTATAAGGCCAGATTGGTTGTGAAAAGGTTTCAACAAAAGGCAGGTATCGATTTGACTGAAAAAGTTTTCACCAGTAGTGAAAATGTCTACGATTCGTATGGTCTTAAGTATAGTGGCTACAGAGGACTTACATCTAGAGTAGCTAGATGTTAAGACAACCTTTCTTCATGGGGACCTTAAAGAAGAGATATATATGCATCAGCCGATAGGATACGTGGCACCAGGAAAGAAGAACAAGGTGTGCAAATTGAAGAAGAGTTTATATGGCCTGAAGTAAGCCCTGATGCAGTGGTACAAGAAGTTCGACAGTTTCATGTTGGGAAACGGTTTTAGGAGATGTCATGCAGACCACTGTTGTTATTTGAAGAAGTTTGATACGTCGTACATCATCCTTCTTCTGTACGTTGATGATATGCTTGTGGCCGGTTTAAACATGAAGGACATCTCAGATCTCAAAAGACAACTGTCTAAAGAATTTGCCATGAAGGATTTAGGAGCTGCAAAACAAATCCTAGGTATGAGGATAAAGCGTGACAGGGAAAACAAGAAACTGGTGTTGTCACAGGCAGAGTACATAGCCAAGGTACTTGATCGATTCAATATGAGAGGTGCTAAGCCGGTTAGCACTCCATTAGCCAACCACTTCAAGCTATCTAAGGAGTAAGGGGCAAAGACGCAGGAGGAACGAGATTACATGGCTAAAGTCCCATACGCGTCAGCTATAGGGAGTCTCATGTATGCTATAGTGAGCACGAGGCCAGACATTGATCAAGCAGTGGGAGTTGTTAGCAGGTTCATGAACAATCCCAGGAAGGAACATTGGGAAGCCATGAGTGGATTCTTAGATACCTGGTAGGTACTAAAGATGTAGGGCTATGTTATGGTGGATCGAAAATCAAGCTCCAAGGCTACGTGGATTCAGATTTGGCAGGAAATATCGACAGCAGAAGAGGCACTACGGGTTATGTCTTTACTCTGGGAAGTGCTGCAGTCAGTTGGATCTCTCAGTTACAGAAGATAGTATCTATCAGTACGACAGAAGCAGAATATGTTGCGGCTACAGAAGCATGCAAGGAGATGGTGTGGATGTAAGGTTTTATGGAAGAGTTGGATAAGAAGCAAGCAGATTGCAAGCTGTACAGTGACAGTCAGAGTGCAATATACACTTGGCTAAGAATTCAGCCTTTCATTCAAGGAGCAAGCATATTGCCATTAAATATCACTTCAAACGTTCATTACTGGAAGATGGATCGATTGCTCTAGAGAAGATTCATACAAGTGAGAATCCTGCGGATATGCTGACCAAGGCGGTTACAAGGGAGAAGCTGAAGCTCTGTTTAGCTTTGATTGGCAGGCTTGAAGACGGGGAGGTGGTGCACTCCGGATGAAGAAGACAAATGTTTATGGCGATGTGTCTCTAAGTGAGAGATTGTTGAGAAGTGGAGCCACATCTGGGGCCGCCCACTACCAGTCGAGGTTACGCGGATTTCATGTCGCAAGTCCTTACGCAATTGGGATGTGGAAAGGAGTTTCGCGGATTTCGTGTCGCAAGTCCTTTCGCAACTGGGATGCGAAAGGGAAGTTACCAAAATTATAAATTGGGGTCCCTAGGGCTATTCTAAGGTTAAGGTGAATATTGGGGAACTATTCTAAGGTGTGGAAAAAGGGTTTTCTCTGTATCTACAAGGGAGAGGTTAGTATATTGCCTTGTAATCTTCGTTCTTCATAGTAGAAGTTTGCATCCGTGGTTTTTTACCCTAGTTTGGGATTTTTCCACATAGATCTTGTCTCGTGGTTTGTTTGGATTGCTTTGATCTATTTCTAGTTTATATTTCTTCTTGTTTATCGTTTGTGGGTGAGGCTTGAGATTGGATTTAGGCTCACTGTGTTGTTAGCATGCTGCGCAATACATCGTGGGTCGATGTTGGGTTCGATTATTTCCAAAGTCTTTGTACCTTGATACATCATCTTCTCAAGTGGATACACACCTATTCGTAATTAGGTGAAGGCGTTTGACATGCATTCAAAGGGGTTATAGTGCCAGTCGGAGTGGATCAATGTTATTTTAGGGGTTCGATGTGGGTCGGTGTTTTTTGGTGTGGGGTTAGAGTCTTTTCGAAGTCTCTGTATCCTAATGTAGCATCTTTTTAGGTCGATATGCACCCACTTATAATTTAGTGAAAGCATTTGACGTGCGTTCAAAAGGGTTGCAGTGGAAGTCAGAGTATATTGATGTTATTTTAAGAGTTTTGTGTGGGTTAATGTTCGTTGGTGTAGGGGTTATAGTATTTCTAGAGTCTTCATACCCTAATGTAGCATCTTCTTATGTGGATATGTACCCATTTGTAATTCAATCAGTTAAAGCGTTCGACATGCATTCGAAGGGGCTACAATGCAAGTCAGAGTGGATTGTGCTGGCACATCGTTTTTCAAGATATAAGACGGCATCCTCCAATAATTTAGAAATGTTTGTGAGTTCTAGTCTGCCGGGGTATTTTTTGTAGCAGCCCCTACTCGCGGGTTTGTGTCTTCCCCAATTAGTTGAGGAGCAGGGATCAGTGGCTTTGTTAGTAGGAGAGGCTGGTTGATAGTGTTTTTTCCTTCTTTCGGGTGGCTGTAGTATTTTCTTTTCCCTTTTCCTTTTGCAAATTAGATGATATGATAGGTGAGGCCCAGAATTTTTTGTGGAGCCCACTTAAAAGTTTGGCTTGTACATCCCCTGTTCATATTATCAAATTTTAGGGGTGTGAACACTCCTTTTGAAAAAAAAAAAAAAAAAAAGAGGTCAGAGTGGATTGATGCTACTTTAGGGTTCAGTGTGGGTCGGTATGCATCGGTGTGGGGTATAATTATTTTTAGAGTCTCTATACCTTGATCGACTATCTTCTCAGGTGGATACACACCCACTTGTAGTTCAGTGAAAGCATTCGACATGTGTTCAAAAGGTTTGCAATAGAAGTTGGAGTGGATCGATGTTATTTTAGGGGTTCGGTGTGGTTAGTGTGTGTCAATGTGGGGTTCGATTGTTTCTGAAATCTTCGTACCCTGATGCAACATCTTCTTAGGTATATACACACCCATTTGTAGTTCTATGAAAGCGTTCAACGTACTTTCGAATGGGCTGCAGTGCAAGTCGAAGTAGATAGATGCTATTTTAAGGGTTCGGTGTGGGCTGGTGTGCGTCAATGTGAGGTTTGATTGCTTTTGGAGTCTCCGTACCCTGATGTAACGTCTTTTCAAGTGGATACACACCCATTTGTAATTCGATGAAAGCGTTCGACGTGCATTCGAAGGGGTTTAAATGCAAGTCAGAGTGGATCAGTGTTTTTTGAGAGGTTCGATGTGGGTGGTGATCATCGGTGTCCGTCGATGTGGGGTTAAAGCGTTTCTGGAGTCTTCGTACCCTAATGCAGCATCTTTTGAAGTGGATACACACTTATTCATGGTTTGGTGAAAGTGTTTGCCATGCATTCGAATGGACTACAGTGCAAGTTGGAGTGGATCAACGCTATTATAGGGGATTGGTGTGGGTCAGTGTGGGTCGCTGTGAGGTTTAATTATTTTCGGAGTCTCCGTATCCTGATGCAGCATCTTCTCAGGTGGATCTTCTCAGGTGGATACGCACCCACTCATAGTTCGGTGAAAGCATTCGACATGCGTACGAAGGGACTACAATGAAAGTCTAAGTAGGTCATTGCCATTTAGGGGTTCGGTATGGGTCGGTGTCTATATGTGTGGGGTTCGGTTGTTTCTTGAGTCTCCATATACCTGATGTAGCATCTTCAAAGGTGGATACGAACTTATTCGTAGTTCGATGAAAGCATTCATCGTGTGATTGAAAGGGTTGCAATAAAAGTCAAAGTAGATTGATGTTTTTTCAGGAGTTTGGTGTGAGAGGTATTCATCGATGTGGGGGTTAGAGTATTTTCGTAGTCTTCATACCCTGATATGTCTTTTTAGGTAGATACATTCCTACTCGTAGTTCGGTGAAAGTGTTCGACTTATGTTCGAAGGGGTTGTAGTGTAAGTTGGAGTGGATTTCTAAAATAATCTCATGTGGGTCTCACCAATCATCTCAGCATAGGAAAGAAATCTGCATCCAGTAATCCGCCTCACATCACATGGGCAACGGTCAGATTCACTCCAAGCTTTTGTGGGCCCATTTTGATGTTTGTGACAAATCTAGGACGTCCATCCATTTTTCTAGATCATTTGATGACGTTAGACCAAAAATTAAGTAAATCTAAAACTCAAATGGGCCGCACGACTGTAATGGAAAATTCTCAGTGTAAAAAAAAAAAAAAAAAAAGTTGGGCCGCACGACTGGAAGCTGCAGTGGGCAGAGAAATAACTACCGTTGAAAACTCCCTACCATGATGTTTATATGAAATCCATACCGTTCATAAGGTCATTATTATGAGATGAACTGAAAACACATATATTATCCTGATCCAAATTTTTTCTAACCCTATTAATGTTTCAACTATGGACGTTCAATCTCACTATTTTCTATTGTGCGGCCAGTTCAGTTTTGGATCTGCCTTATGTTTTTCGTTCCATGTCCTACAATGATAGGAGGAAACGGATGGACGGGGAGGATTTCTAAAAACACAATGGCTGGCCCCACCTAGCTTTCAGTAGAAATAAGCTCCCACCAAAAAAAAAAAAAAAAAAATGGGCGGGAAAAAAATTTGGGACGGGAACTGCAATGTGCGTGTAGGTGTTCACAAAGCTGATTTATTTGGAGTACCTAGTTTTTTTACAAAATGATGGAAATGCCCGTTCAATGAATAAAGAGGGGTCGGGATGTTGTCCCATGTGGGGTGACCCAACTACGAGTTAGATTGGAATGAATTTTGGCCAATAGGAAAACATCGTTAGACGTACGTGATGAACGGATTGGATTGTATACATGCGCCAATATGGAACCTACAAATTGCAGTGTACTTTTACCTTAACGTACACGCGCTTGGAGTAGATCCGGCCTCAGAGAACACATATACCTCCTATTCATTTCCTTCTATTAATTCCCAATCAGGCAGGATATCTAGGCCTATCGTTTTCATGGTCTCTTTCTGTACTGTTCATCTTGCTTTATTCCGCTCATCTTGTCTACCAGCGAAGACATGTTCAGCTGTTCTTCCCTCATGCTTCTTGTATTATGTCATTTTCTCGTTGTCTTCCACTTCTTGGCTGAAGTTCTTAGGAGATTCGAGGTGAAAGTATCGTACTCGACAAACAGGTTGGTGTGGGATATGAGCCGGTTGGGCCCACACAAGTTTTCTCTAATTAATCACCCTACTTTATTATTTGTGGTGGGTCCCACGTGAGTTTCTTTATAATTAACCTCTCTACTTTATTATTCGTATTTTGGAGTTGAATTTTAAACTGAACGTAGATATGATTGAGAAGAGATCGGATGATATGGGATAATCTGCTCTTGTAAGATATCAAAAAATTACATATCAAAGAAAAAAGAGAAAAGATAATACCCATTTGCCTATCTGGCTTACCACTGAATGATTTAAGCCATAATCATAATCTGAGGGCCATCTCAACTGTAGAATTAGAGTGACAATATCTTCTCTACTCTCATAGTGGTTAGGCAGACCTCTGGAAGTTTATCTTCCACCTTTGGTTTTGTGCGAAGGTCCCAAGATCATGTAGACTGTTGGATCCTATGGGCCCAGCCATCCGGGCGCCTTTCAGTTGTGACTTTAGTTGCTGGCTCGATGTCTTTGCCTTTACTTTGTATGCATGATCTAGCTTCATCTATATCGGGTCTTTGCTCTTACTCCAGTGGTAGACTCCCGGGAGTTTCAACACCTGGTTGAGGGCTCGAGTGCCCATAGGTGCTCTTACTCCAGTGGTAGACTCTCAGGAGTTTCAGCACCTGGTTGAGGGTTCGAGTACCCATAGGTGGTGAAATCCCACTACCGCGTGTGCGTGCATAAAAAAAAGAAGAAGAAGCTGCATCCATATCATTGTTGGATTATGTGCATTCATGTGTGATGCTTATTTATGAGAATGATATGGTCAGCTTGAAGAAATGGGGTTGATTATCGTCAATTTTCTGTGATGGGTCTCTCAAGTGGCCCTCAGGTTGCATCCAGATTCAATCTTGATGGTGAGATGGAATGGTGATGAAATGACCCGAGCACGATAGTGTCATGGCTAGAGCTAGATCCCAAACTTCTGGCAGTGGTTAATGTTCTAACGCTAAGTCATGATAGCACCATTTTTTTTTTTTTTTTGGTGAAAGGTGGACTGTAGCCACAATTTCATTAATCACAGACATTTACAGCTCTTCGGGTGGGACCCAATAAAAAGAAACAGGCCCCGCCTATCATAAAAGCCTAAAGATGAGCTAAATTTTGTACAGGGGAGGCTGCCCTGAGCTGATGGCAACCACCACAGGAAGACATACAAACAGAAAGCAAAAATAGGGGGCACTACTTGCCCACCCGGGATCTCCTAACAGCTCCCAGGCCAACCTTATCTTAAAAAAAGGAGGCCGCGAATCGTCTCAGGAAGGCTGTCCAGTCTGTCAATCACCGAGGCAACTTGAATGTTGCTTCCTTCTCGCGCCATCCAGCCTGTCGGACCATTCCCTTCCCTTGGAATGAGCCTAAGCGAGGAGGAGCATCCCTGCCTCAACTTGTTGATTTGATAAACCTAATAATTCCAGATCCAGTGGGAGCGGGACTTGCCCGAGAGGAGATCGATAGCAAGATTCGAGTCGAATTCGATCTCGATATTGTCAAGCCCCTTCTGTAAACACAAAGTGAGACCGTCGAAGATGGCTCGCAGCTCGGCTCTGTTGTTAGTCCCTGTTTCATACTCGGACGAAAAAGCAAAGATGAAGGATCCGTTATCACCCCTACAAATTCCTCCCCCTCCCGATAATCCCGGATTACCTTTCGCCGATCCGTCGACGTTCAACTTGACCCAAGCACACATAGGCCTGCTCCATTTGATAATATTGGAGCTGGTTTGTTGAGGAGGGGCTGTGAAAGACATTCCTGTGCTAATTGGCTCCCGAAGGGGATGGAGATTAGGCCTGCCTTCTAAGATCGTTCGGCTCCACCAAATAACACGGGCTATAGAGTTAGAAGCTGACATGGGGCTCTGACCGTATCTAGCTTCGTTTCTGGATCACCATAGTTCTCACAGGATAAGGATAAGGAAGATTTGATGGGAAAGGGCTGACGAACAACCGGCGACCGATGCTCTGCGCCAATGGGACAATCAACGTTCAATCGAGTGATGTGATAGGGGAGAAATACCACATAATATGCTGAAGTGATGCCAGATCCTGTTGGCTTGATGACCAAGGAGAAAGAGATGTTGTAAAGATTCATGTGCTAGTGCTGTACTCGTGTCTTCCTCACAACAATTGCATTTAGAGGCAAGGGAAACTCCTTTGGACTGAACTTTAACATCCACTAGGATTGCACGTTGGATTAATTAGTCTCCACAGGAAGACTGACATGCATCTTAGGAGGAATCGAATTATGCCAGAGCCATTTGGACCAAGGAGGAGTCGCCGACGAGATTCTGTTGATTCTCTAGGCAGACTTATCGTGAAGCAGCCGGAAGGGTCACGAGGCCAGAAACATTCCGGACTAATGTCTGAAGTGGCGAAGCCTCCCTGGATGATGAACTGAAGGACTTCTTGAGGAAGGATGGAAGAAAACACCGAAGGGGGAAAAGGACCTGCCGGCCCGAGAAAATCTTTCACCTGAAGAGAGAGCAGGGTCTCAGGAATGGGGTTGCCAACTGAATGCAAGAGGGGGCCTAGCCCGGTCCAATTGTCATACCATAAATTAAGCTCCCCTGAACCAACCTTCCACTAAACCCTTAGAGTCGAGAAATGGGAGGAGAGCCCTGATTTTCTTCCATAGAGGCGAGGCTTTGCTGGGCTCCGATCTAGAAGCATTAATCTCCAAGTCACGAGAATATTTTGCTCTCATAAGAGCCACCCAAGGTCCCACCGTTTCACCAAGCTTGACGTCCCATGCCATTTTCAGGCGGAGGGCTGTCATGACTTCTTTCAGACTTCTAACCCCCAGCTCGCCTTCGTCAGTGGTAATCTTATTCCGAGCAATCAACTGGCATTTTCTACGTCCCTCAGTCCACCCCCAAAAGAATTGGGAGAAAATGTGGTCCAAATCCTCGAGAACCAGGGAAGGGACGTGAGTGGCTGCCATGACGTGAAGCGGCGTGGAGCTGAGAACGTGCTTGATAAGCGTCAGCTTGCTGGCTTGAGACAGATATCTGGCTCTCCAACCGTTGACTCTACTGTTAACCTTATCAATCAGGAATTGAAAATTAGCCCTTTTCACTCTGCTCGTGGAGAGGGGAACGCCGAGATATAGAACATCACTACGGGCTCTGCAAATGCCTAGAAGGTGTTCAATAATTCTGATTCTGCTGGACGACAAATCGTTGGAGTAGAGGAAAGAACTTTTGTTGTTGTTAATTTTCTGCCCCGATGCTTCCGGGAAGGAGTGGAGAAATTTCTTGACCGTTGAGAGGGCCTTCCGACTACCATTGACAAAAATTAAGGTGTCGTCAGCAAATAATAAGTGCGTTAACAACGGGCTACCCCGATTTAGCTTAAACGGTTGACACCATCTTCTAGCGATCAATAGCTTGAAACTTCTAGAGAAAGCCTCAGCCGCAAGAATGAACAGCGCAGGGGAGAGGGGGTCACCTTGCCTCAGGCCTCGAGTAGATTTAAAGAACCCCGACGCTTCACCATTGACGAGAACGGAAAACCAGTTGTTGCCCCAGCAGGCTTCCATAACGACCACCCATCGATCATTGAAACCAAACTTGAGTAGGACCTTTTTTAAGAAATTTCAGTGCACCCTGTCATAGGCTTTCTCTAAGTCCAACTTGATGATAATATTGCCCCCTTGGACCTTTCTATTGATCTCGCGCAATGCTTCTTGTGCTAAAGCAATGTTCCCCGTGATCGACCTGCCTCGAACGAAGGCACCTTGCTCGCTGGATATAAGTTTGGGTAGCAGGTTGCTCAGTCTGTTAGCCAGAACTTTTGCAAGAATTTTGTAGATTATGTTGCATAGACTGATCGGACAGAAGTGTGAAAACTTTGAGGGAGAGGGGGTTTTCGGTATTAAGCAAATCAAGGTAGCAGTGAACGCTCTAGGAAGGTCGCCCCCTTCCAGTAGAAATTTTGCAGCGTTGAGGATGTCAAGCCCCATCGTCTGCCAACAGTCCGCAAACCTCAAAGAAAACGGTGATTATCTTCTCCAAGAAAGCCTGGAAGCAAGACAACGCCTAGCCAAATTGGAGATCATGGAAGAGGTCTTTTGGAAACAAAAAGCGAGAAGTCATTGGCTTCAAGAGGGAGACAGAAACACCAAGCACTTTCACGCGTCAACCAGTAAAAAATTCAGACGCTCCACTATCACCTCCATCCAAGACGAGCACGGGAATTCCATTTCTGACCATGGAGAGATCAAGGTTGCCGCTGTCTCTTTTTTTCAAGATTTGTTCACCGCCGTCCTCCTCTCCCAGCACCCCGACTTCACTGCTGCCATTCCACCAGTCCTCTCCCCTCAAGACAATGTAGACCTGCTGTCCCCTCCTACTTTAGAGGAGGCGCATGCGGCAGTCCTTTCGATTCTAGTTGATGGGGCTTCGGCCCTGATGGTGTCTCCGCCGCTTTCATGATAGCACCATGTTTTGGTAACATGGACTAATTTTAAAGAACCCATTACTCTACATGACATGTAACAACATGAGAGAGAGAGAGAGAGAGAGATTATTTATTGAAAATGGATTCAACTCGACCCACAGATGAATGAATTACAAGCAAATCCATTAGGAATTCTGATTCTAATAGCATCAACAAGACTACTACAGAAACCACGTCAAAGCCCAATAACTTAATAGCTTCAAACAGTTAATTTCCTAACATCCCATGATATTCGCATCTAATGGGGGAAGTGATGCAGGAGGATCTGAGTCAAATGATGCTGAGTTGTCAGATTGCACGTTGACTGCGCTGAAATACTTTGAGGTGGCAGATCAGCGCAAAGAAGGCAGAAAATCATGATCTTTCCTTGGTTGGGGCAGTTTTGGGCACGTTCCGGTATTTTAGCCATAACTTTGGCTACGGGTATCAGAATCGCGCATATGACCCCAATTCGGAAAGCTCTTTTCGGCGCGCACGTTGTGGGCACCAAGTTATGCTTGGTGTGCATCTTTTTCGAGGCCAAATTCCACTATTTTCCCCTCCAATTTCCTATTTTTAGTTTTTTTTTTTACCTTTTATGGTAACATTTCATTTACTGTTTTGGAAGTGATTCTGAACTCGATTTGGGCTAGAATTTTGGCAGATTACTTCTTAGTTTATGTATTTAATTTTGGCATGATTATTGGGATTTTGCTATTTTTGGTAAAATTCCAATACAGTCAATTTTCAGCTATTACAGCCCGACTTGTGGGTTGATTTGCGGGGGAATGATAATTTGAATTGACATCAGAGACGTTTTCTCTATGTTTTTTGGGCAATCTCTTGTTTTCTTTCCTGTGAATCATCTGTTGAAACTAACCTACAGAATAATTGCTATTCTGTCCGACGTCAGTTGGTATCAAAACTTTAGCATCTTTCCTGGGGTGAATCTCATCAGTTTTCATGGCTGGTGGTCGGGGTCGTGGTCGTCGTGGACAGGTTCCGAACGAGGAAGTCCTGCACCGTGATCGTAGCGTTCAGGATGTGATGATTGAAGATTTGCAGAGACAAGTTGCAGAGTTAACCCGGCGTCTAACGGCGTAGGATTTCGGCGATCGTGAGATGGAAGATCATGATTCCGATTCCAGTTTCGAAAACCCATATCACCAGCGTCCTTTATACCGGGAGCACCATGGTCGGGAGGAGCGTCATGGAGACCTTGGCTTCCGAGTGGATCTTCCCGAGTTTTCTGGTTCGTTACATGCTGAAGGGTTCATTGTTCACTCCCCAAGTATAGGGTTGTGATGTAGTAATAAACTCGGTGGGACCGAGGTCGAATCCACAGGGACTGAAACCTGTACGTAATCTGAAAGTAACCAGAACTAGAACTAGAAAAAGATGAACTCTAAATCAGGTGAATATGAGTGAATAATGGTGAAATAGGAAACTAAAATTTATAGAATTCAAAAGTAAGAAACTAGGGATTCAGAGGATCCACTTATAGATATCAGAGAGATCTATGCTCGATTCATGAACTCAACTGGACTTAGAGTCCCATCCTCATCCAATTGGAAGATATGTCTTTAAAACGCAACCTGAACTTCCTTTGATCTAATCTTCAAAGAGATGAAAGGTATGAATGTTAGGAAGAGTTTTGTCATCCAACCATGCCCAGGAGACGATGATGAACAACAGGGTTCCCAAATTAATACCTCCATAATGCTAAGAACATGCTCAAAGCTATCGCAGATCTATCGTAATTTCAGTCACAACAAACCATTAAAAACTGAAAACATTCCTATTAATCAAATTAAATCAAACTTCAATCAGTCACAAATCCAAGCCATAGAGATCTCCCATCACGCCACAAGCTTCACCTCTTAGCCCCAGCTAAGAGGTTTAGCCCGACATGGTGGGGCTAGAACCATTAAACAAAAACAAAAATAAAAAGAAAACAAAACAAAACACAAACTACTCTTTCTCACATCTAGACGTCCATGCCGGAGCCAAGATCCCCCCTCTTTTCTCTCTTTTCTTCTCTTTTATACGCCATGAAGGCAGCTGGGAGGCTGGAAGAGTTTAGGAAAGACGGTGCTGGCTGCGGAATTGCCTCGTGCGTTAACAGCTGGTAAAAATTCAGATGGAAGCTCCCTTTACGCAGCTAGCTATGTGTTTGATATAATCTTCAACAAAATCCTTCATCTGATGCACGATCCAACCCATTCAGGCCCCTTGAGCTTAATCGGCCCCACCTTGGAACGGTTTTGAACGGCCAGGATCGCCGGACCGATCCTGGACATGTCTGCAAAAAGCCCAGGAGCGTCCCGGTTCCGGACGCGCCGTAAGCAGGGCAGCGGACGGTGAGTTCACTGTGACATTGGTGGGGCCCACTTTACTGATGTTTTACGAAATCCACACCGTCCAATGTATTCTTCTCGAAAAACTAGTCGGAAACGTCGTTGTACAACTCGAATTTGGTGTGGGCCATGGGTTTTCCATTCAGTCGTTCGTCCTACGATGGGTTACACTCCATCTGTGTGTGCATGCATTGATTCGGAAAAACCCCATTTGTACGGTCGGTTTTCCCTTAGTGAACGACTGGACGGTTCAGATCAGCAAGATGGGTGATGATGGTGGCCCACCTGACGTCGACCAGATCTCCCTGATGCGAACAGAGCAAACGGAAGTTTCCGTTTTGGCTGGGAGTCGGGTCAGCGCATGCTGACCGACTCTCCAGATTCGGTGCACCTTCTGTGCACTCAGGTTGTGTACCCTCGTTCCCTGGAACGGGATCCTCTCTTGATGTTTCGAGAGATCTGCTCCGTCCATCCACTTTTCCAGCTCATTTAATGGGTTGAGACCAAAGTTCAAGTATATCCAGATTTCAGGCGGGCCCCAGATCATGATTTTAGGGTCTGATCTAGCCGTTGGGCCACTTTCACATGGATCCAAGGGCTCAAATTTGATGTGTACAGTTAATTTACTTTCCTCAGGTCCTGTATGAAGTTTCGAGCCGATCAGATGGTGGGGACCCTGTGATCTTGCATTCCGGACGTTTTTCAGGCCTGTTTGAAGTGAGCGGATGGAATTCCTCTGATCTTTGATGTGTAAATCCTCGATATTGGTCCCATGAGGTCCCGTCCAATGCCTTGGTGATGTCAGAGCGTTAAATCCATGCTTTTACCGTCCTTTCCAGTCCACGCTCCTAGATTCACCTTGTATCACAAACATGATTAAAATAACCCGTTAAGCAGTGTGATGTTCATAAATCCAAATAGTAACTGGGGTCCAATATGCAATATTTGACCCTCAACATTCATTGATTGGTTACATGAGGTGGAGAGGATTTTTTACTATAAGGAGGTTCCTGATCGTGTCAAAGTGGAACTGGTTGCCATTAAACTCAAAGGTAGAGCATCTGCATGGTGGGAGCAGTTGAAGCGATCACGAGACAAGCATGGTAAGGCCAAGATTACTGATTGGGAGAAGATGAAGAAGAAGATGAAGGGTCACTTCCTTCCCTTCGGCTATACTCAATCTCTGTTTCAACGACTTCATTCGTTGAGGCAGGGCATGTTCACTCCCCAAGTATAGGGTTGTGATGTAGTAATAACTCGGTAAGACCGAGGTCGAGTCCACAGGGACTGAAACCTGTACGTTGTCTGAAACTAAGTAGAAATAGATCTAGAATGAGATGAAATCTAAATCAATTATAATTTGAAGAATAATGATGAAATATTAATCTAAAACTTAGGAAAAATTAGAGAAAGGAAACTAGGGATTCAGAGGATCCACTTGTAGAGATCAGGGAGATCTTATGCCTGTATTATAAATCAGGAAAATTAACCGAACTGTCATTGATATAGGTTTCAAGAGACGAAAGGTGTATGAATTAGAATGGATTCCATCACCAAACTATGCCCAGGAGACAAAGCAAACAACAGAATTAATCTAATTACCAACCAATCAACATGCCATGAAGGTTAGGAAGAGTACCGACATCCAACCATGCCCAGGAGACGATGGTGAACAACAGGGCTTCCTGACTTCATAAAACATAAAAGGAGGAAGAAATACTCAAAGCCATCGCAGACCCATTGTAATTTCAGTCACAACAGATCATTAAAGACTAAAAACATTCCCTTTGATTAAACCCAAATCAACATCAGTTCACTCTAGACAAAGGCACAAGCAAAGAGGCATCCCATCACGCTACAAGCTTCACCTCTTAGCCCTAGCTAAGAGGTTTAGCCACACATGAATGGGCTAGCTCTTAAAAAAATAAAATAAAGAAAAAGAAAACAAAACTAAACTCTTAATTTCCTGCCTCTCTCTTCCTCTTGACGTCACTGTCGTGCCTCAAAACTCAAATGATGCCTCCCAGCCGTGAATGAATTCTCATAGCTGCTTTCTCTTCCTTTTATAACCAGCGAACATGCTTGCCAAAACAGACTTGCGCATCTCTGTTTTTACGCAGGAAACCGCAGAAACGTATTACGGTTGAAACGAGTTTAAGGTGAACTGTTGAGGGTCAAATATTGCATATTAGACCCCATTTATCACCAGATTTATGAACATGCCACCGTTTAAAAAGCCTAATTTAATCGTGTTTGTGATGCAAGGTACATTTGCAAGTGTGGGCTACAAAAAGGTGCTAAAAGTGTATATTTGATGCTCTGAAATCACCACACCAAGGCACGGACCCCAGGGAACCAAGAATGATGAATTTACATGCCCAAGATCAGAGAAAATCAAGCCGTCCACGTTACAGAGGCCACACAGTCATCCAGAATGCAAGATCAAGAGGTTTCCACCATCCGTTCAGCTCCGAATTTCATACATGGCCTGAGGACCATAAATGAACCGTACACATCAAATTCCAGCTCCTGGATCCCTATGGAAGTGTTTCAAACAACATATCAGCCCATAAACCGTTAATTCTAGGCCCACATACTATCTGGATATGCTTCAAAATTGTCCTTGACGGCTTAAATAATATGAGAAAAAGGGTGGACGGTACAGATTTCTGATAAGCATCATAGTGAGCCCTGCATATGGTGCATGTACATCATGTACATGGTATACACGCCGAGCACCACGCCACCTCCCAATTTCAAACAGCGCCCGCCCGCATCTTCTCCAGAAACGGAAGTTGCCGTTTTCGGCGTTCTTTGTAATGGACGGAGGAGCTATTTTTCGGAAGATTGTGGGCCCAACACATGCCCTGTACGGATGATCTAAACCGTCCATCACGCAGAGGGGCGAAAACCAGTCAAACCCATGTTGAATTTGGGTAATCTCACACACGCACATGCCCTTGTTACAGAGGTTACAAGAGGGTTGTTTTGCAGCGTTCAAAATATTGCAGCGTGATTGAATCTTGTGGGCCACATCAATGGACAATAAAAACCGTTCATCTCCGACCGTTTTTTCGTCAGGCATCTAATGGACGGCGTGGATTCCTCAGTCTAATTCAATAATGGGCCCCACCAACCTCAGCAGAAAACTCCGTTTTTGAGACAACGTCCGACCGAAGAATGTTGTGGCCCACCTTGATCAACTATATGGAAGTTCCAAGCCGACCATCTAGAGGCCAACACAAACCGACCGGGTATAGGATCGTTGGAGACCAGGAAATCAGACCCCACTGCGACAGTTTGGTTTCCTAAACAGAGATTGAGTCTCTGTTTCCTTCCGCACAGAGCCGTCCGCTGCTCAACTACCAGCCCACTTTCATGAGCAGACGGTTGATCCCGACCGTCCAGAGTGACCGGAGGAGGATGTAAATCAAAACCTCCTGTTTTCTTGCAGCCAGTTACACAGAGAAGATCGTTAAAGGTTGGATCTTCTATCAGACGTTGATCCATGCAGTGGCCCATCAAAAGCTCGGATCTATTTCAAATTTCGAATATTGGCCTAAGTGGACACTACTAAAACAATGGTCGGTTCAGATTTGCTGAATGATCATCGGAAGTGGACCCCACGGATACCACCAAATCTAACACACGGTCGGTTTCTGTTTTCAGATTACGCAAGTGCCAACTGGCTGTGCACGTCTCTCGTGCGGAAACCTCAGCCGACCTCCCATCCACCATTGCTATAAAAAAGAAGAGAAAAGAGAGGGGAGGGGATCTATTCCACGGCTGGAGAAAGGAGAGAGAAAAAGAGAGACAGGGAGAGAACTCTTCCTTCAGTTTTGTTTTTTTTGCTGTTTCTTTGCTGTTGAAGAGATTTAGTCAAACATGGTTGGCTAAACCCCTTAGCTAGGGCTAAGGGGTGAAGCTTGTAGCTTGATGGGTCTGTTTTTATGGTGATGATTCATGTTAGACTGAATTTTTGATTGATTGATTGGCTACATCAATGGGAATACTTCTGGTTTTTAATGATTTTTTGTGACTAATATTACATTAAATCTGCGATGGCTTGAGTTTTCCTTTTCCTTAATTCTGATTATGGGGTTAGGAAGCCCTGTTGTTCACCATCGTCTCCTAGGCATGGTTGGATGACAGAACTCTTCCTGACGCTCGTACATCATACAGATCGGTTGTGGATTGGTTGAACTCTGTTGTTGGCTTTGTCTCATAGGCATGGTTTTGTGATGGAATCCATTCTGATTTATGACCGTCTAATCTATTGAAACTGCATTAACCAAGGTTTAATCTTGATATCTTTTACCATAGAATTCCCTGATCTCTACAAGTGGATCCCCTGAATCCCTAGTTTCCCTTTCTCTGAATTCTTAAGTTTAGATTAATAATTCACCATTATTCCTCAAATCACAATTGGTTTAGATTTTGTCTTAGCCTAGTTCTAGATCTGGTTAATTGCAGATTACGTACAGGTTTCAGTCCCTGTGGATTCGACCTCGGTCTCACTGAGTTTATTATTACATCACAACCCTATACTTGGGGAGTGAACAAGTTTTTGGCGCCGTTGCCGGGGATTGACGGCTACGTTTCCTGAAGATAACTGGTTTTAGGATTAGTTTGAGATTAGGACTTTTTTTTTATTCTTAGGTTTTATTTTTAGAATTTCCTAATTCAGGTTTTTCTTAAATTTTTAGAAATTTTATATTGAAAGTAACTTTCTATTTTTAGATGGTTTTCCCTTTTTAGAAACTAACCCAACTTTCTTATTTTGTAGGATTCTGAGATAGGTTTCTAAATTGGTAATTTCTCTTCTCCTTGCTATTTCTAGATTAGGATTCCTTTTTAGCAAGTTTCTAATTCTAACTCTTTTAGAATTTAATTTTATTTCCTATTTTATTTTTAGAAACTTTCTATTTAAAGACTTTCTGTTTAGAAACTAACTTTCCTGTTTTGTAGGCCTTTCAGAAATTTCTAATTTCGAACTCTAGGTTTAGAACCTTCCTCTTTTGTTTTTAGAAACTAGGTTAGTTATTTTCCTTTTTTATAGACTCTTTCTAATTTCTATTTTTAGGAACTAATCTCTTTTTGGTTTCTTTTTGCAGGATCTTAATTTAGAGACTCCAATTTGGTAACTTCCTTCCAACCCTCTCTTTCTTTTTAGATTTTTTTTAGGATTAGGTTTAGAAATTGTTTGAGGGCTGCGAGTGTTTCATGCCCAAGTGGGCTCGTGACAACACTCGACGTCTCTTGACTGAAGGAGGATTAGTTGAGGGGTTAACTGTCCATCGCAGGACTAGACACCGCTCGAATTCCCCTGAGTTAATTGAGGATATGGCTGAAGATCAACCCCGTCTACCCCAGCCTATGGTAGAAGATGTCCAGGATGAGAATGAGGTGCATCAAGCACCCCCGCCTCGTACCTTACGAGATTACTTACAACCGGCGGGGGTGAGTACGCCCTCATGCATGATTTTTCAGGAGAATGCAGGACATATGGATATCAAGCCAGGAGTGATCCAACTCCTTCCTAAATTTCATGGGCTTGAGTCAGAGAATCCATATCTACATCTGAAAGAGTTCGATGAGATAATGACTACCCTATACTTTCCTAACGTGTCTGATGACACGGTTAGGTTAAAACTCTTTCCCTTTTCTTTGAAAGAGAAAGCCAAGACGTGGTTACATTCATTGCGTCCTCAATCTATTGGCAGATGGAATGACATGACAAGGGAGTTCATTAAAAAGTTTTTTCCATATCATAAGACGAACACCCTTAGGAAGTCGATCACGAACTTCGCCCAAAGGGAAGATGAAACATTCTTCCAATGTTGGGAGCGGTTCAAAGATCTTGTCAGTTCATGCCCACAACATGGTTTTGAAACGTGGCGCATCACGAATTTTTTCTATGATGGACTGACGTCTCCCATGCGCCAATTAGTTGAGACAATGTGTAATGGGGAGTTTATGAATAAAGGTGTCGATGAGGTGTGGGACTACTTTGATAAACTTGCTGAGAACACACAAACATGGGACATCTCCCCTAGACCAAGTACTACGCCTAGGCCGACTCATTCCAAAGAAAAAGGTGGGATGTACCTCCTGAAAGAGGATGATGATATTAACGCCAAGGTAGCCAATCTCACTCGAAAACTCGAGGCCATGGAATTAAAGAAGGATAAGGCCAAGGAAATTGTTTGTAGTATTTGTGGTTGCAACATTCACACTACTGAGAATTGCCCAACTATATCTGCCTTTCAAGAGGTATTGAATGAGCAATCCAATGCTGTAAGTAATTACCAAAGACCTTTCAGTGGGCCCACCTCTAACACATACAATCCTGGCTGGAGAAACCATCCAAACTTCAGTTGGAGGAATGGACAAACCGCTACACCTCAAGGTTTCCTAAATCAAAATCCAACTCAAGAGAAACCTCAAGAGGATCCAGTTCTGAAACATTTTCAAAAGCAAGAGTTGTTCAATCAGGGTATGCTACAAGCCTTTCAAGACCTTACAAAAGCAATACAAGGACTTAAGGCTGAAAATGCGATTGGGAACAAGGGGAGCTTCCCAGCTCAACCTCTTCCTAATCCTAAACCGCAATATGAAGTTAGCGACCCAAGCTCTTCAAATCAGATGGAGCAAGCTAAATCCATCACCACTCTTAGGAGTGGAAAAATCATTGACAAAACCATTTAGGTTAGAAATTTGAAAAGTCTAAGGACCAGGAAGTGGATAAAGAAGATGGATCTAGCCATGCCCCACCGAGTTAGAACGGAACCTCAAGGAAAGCGGTTGCTCCATTTCCCCAACGGTTGGTTGCACCAAAACCTCTCTCTAACTCTCAGGATATTCTAGAGGTGTTGAAACAAGTAAAGGTCAACATTCCTCTACTTGATGCCGTGAAACAAATACCTTCTTATGCCAAATTCTTGAAAGACTTATGTACGACCAAAAGACGGCAAAATATTCAAAAGAAAATCTTCCTGACTGAGAAAGTGAGTGTCATCCTAAAGCAAGATGTGCCGCAAAAATTCAAAGACCCTAGTAGCCCAACCATATCATGTGTAATTGGGGACTATCGAATTGATCATGCACTTCTTGACTTAGGAGCGAGCGTTAATCTTATTCCCTACTCGGTATACAAACAGTTAGGTTTAGGTGAATTAAAACCCACCTTAACTACACTACAACTTGCTGATCGCTCTGTTCGTGTACCAAGAGGAATAATTGAGGATGTGTTGGTCCAGGTTGATCGATTTTACTACCCAGTAGATTTCATCATCCTAGATACCGAACCCATCAACAATACAAGCACTCAGATTCCCGTCATTCTTGGTCGCCCATTCCTTGCCACTTCAAACGCAATTTTCAATTGCAGGAATGGTGTCATGAGTATGTCTTTCAGGAATATGACATTAGAAATGAATATCTTTTTCAACACTGGCAGACGGGTAGAGGAAGATGATGATATCCACGATATTAACATGATCGATACTTTCGTGGAAGATAGGACACCCCTTACCTTATCCTCTGATCCTCTAGAGATGTGCCTGGCCCACTCCCATGAGTTTGATGATGACATAATTAGGGAGACGTGTGCCATGCTTGATGCGGTACCGGTACTTGAAGTTAACCGGTGGAGGCCTCAATTTGAAAAGTTACCCCAAACGGATGAAGTGCCTCTACCGTCTAACTTCAAGCCACCGAAGCTTGACCTAAAACCTTTGCCCTCTGATTTAAAATATGCATACTTAGGTCAAGATGAGACATACCCGGTGGTGATTTCTTCCCACCTTGAGAAAGAACAAGAGAGTATGCTCATATCTACTCTCCTTGAGCATAAGGGAGCCCTTGGATGGACAATTGCGGACCTCAAGGGAATCGATCCCTCGATTTGTACTCACCGCATATATCTTGAGGATAATGCGAAGACAGCTCGGCAACCACAACGTAGACTAAATCCAAACATGAAGGAAGTGGTTAAGGCCGAGGTTCTTAAACTATTGGATGTGGGTATCATATACCCTATATCTGATAGTCAATGGGTGAGTCCAACTCAGGTGGTTCCTAAGAAGTCCGGGATCACCATCGTAGCCAATGCCAATAATGAACTCGTGCCAACTAGAGTCACTACTGGTTGGAGGATGTGCATTGACTACAGAAAATTAAATACCGTCACAAGGAAAGACCACTTTCCTTTGCCCTTCATTGATCAAATCTTGGAAAGGTTAGCTGGTCATTCCTATTACAGTTTCCTTGACGGGTATTCAGGCTACAACCAGATAGAGATCGCCCCTGAAGATCAAGAAAAGACTACGTTTACATGTCCCTATGGCACCTTTGCTTACCGAAGGATGCCATTCGGGCTATGTAATGCTCCTGCCACTTTCCAGCGATGTATGATGAGCATATTTTCTGACATGGTGGGGCAATATTTAGAAGTCTTCATGGACGATTTCTCTGTCTTCGGTCCATCTTTCAGCGAGTGCTTGGAAAGTCTTAAATGTGTGCTGAAAAGATGTGAAGAAAAGAACTTGGTACTTAATTGGGAGAAGTGTCATTTCATGGTTCAGAAGGGAATTGTCCTTGGACACATTATTTCATCCAAAGGAATCGAGGTGGATAAGGCAAAGATCGATCTTATCTCTAACCTACCTCCACCCAAGAACATAAGGGACGTGAGATCCTTCTTAGGACACGCCGGGTTTTACAGAAGATTCATAAAGGACTTTAGTCTCATCTCTCGTCCTCTATGTAATCTACTTCAAAAGGATGCACCATACGAGTGGACTGAACCATGTCAGGAAGCTTTCACTAAGCTTAAGGGCATATTGACTAGTGCACCCATCATACAGCCACCTGACTGGAGCATTCCTTTTGAACTTATGTGCGATGCGTCTGATTATGCTCTTGGGGCAGTTCTAGGCCAGAGAAAAGATAAGAAACCCTACGTTATTCATTACGCAAGTAAGACTCTAAATCCTGCCCAAGTGAATTACTCAACTACGGAAAAGGAACTCTTAGCCGTAGTGTTTGCCTTGGACAAATTTAGGTCCTATTTGATCGGATCCAAGATCATTATTTACACTGACCACGCAGCGCTTAAGTATCTTCTGTCTAAGAATGATGCTAAGCCCCGCCTGATAAGATGGATCCTCCTACTCCAGGAATTTGACCTAGAGATAAAAGATAAAAAGGGAGTAGAGAACGTAGTGGCTGACCATCTTTCTCGCCTTAATCCCTCTGATTCCTTTGAGATGACACCGATTAATGACATGTTCCCTGACGAACAATTGTTCAGAGTCTCTCATTCGCCTTGGTTCGCTGATATCGCTAATTATCTTGCCACAGGTTCCATACCGACACATTGGACTGCGCAAGATAAGAAGAAATTTTTCACCGAGGTGCGCAAATTCTTCTGGGATGATCCATACTTGTTTAAATATTGCCCAGACCAAATCTTGAGGAGATGTGTACCAGACGATGAGCATCAGAGTGTCATCTCCTTCTGTCACTCACAGGCCTGTGGTGGTCACTTTTCTGCAAAAAAGACCACGGCCAAGATTCTGCAGTGTGGCTTCTATTGGCCCACTATGTTCAGGGACACTCATGAGTTTTGCAAAGCTTGTGAGCGTTGTCAGAAATTGGGAGCTTTGTCCCGTCGAAATATGATGCCCTTAAATCCTATTCTTATCATAGAGGCATTTGATTGCTGGGGCATCGATTTCATGGGACCATTCCCCAATCTTTTGGGAATTTATATATTTTGCTTGCCGTAGACTATGTCACTAAATGGGTCGAAGCGATTCCGTGTCGAACTAATGACCATCGCACGGTCATTAAATTCCTGAAAGAAAACATCCTTTCCCGATTCGGAACGCCTCGAGCCATCATTAGTGATGGGGGCTCACACTTTTGTAATAGACCATTCGAGAGTTTAATGAAGAAATACGGTATCTCTCATAAGGTGAGCACCCCATACCATCCACAGACAAGTGGGCAAGTTGAGATTTCCAATAGGGAGATCAAACACATTTTGGAGAAAACGGTTAACCCTGACCGTAAGGATTGGTCAATTCGATTGACCGATGCCTTATGGGCATACCGTACTGCTTTTAAAACCCCTATTGGAATGTCTCCCTTTAGACTTGTCTATGGGAAGGCTTGCCACTTGCCTGTGGAGTTGGAACATAGAGCTTACTGGGCGATCAAAAATCTAAATTTCAATCTGAACAACGCTGGCTCGCTACGCAAACTTCAATTAAATGAACTTGAAGAAATCCGGAACGACGCGTACGAAAACTCGAGAATTTACAAGGAAAGGATGAAGGCGTTTCATGACCAACACATTCTACGAAAATCATTCACGCTAGGTCAGAAAGTCCTTTTGTATAATTCTCGATTACATCTCTTTCCGGGTAAGCTTCGATCCCGTTGGACCGGTCCTTACATTGTTGTTACTGCATATCCTCATGGGGCCATCGAGATAAGAGACCCCGACAATGGCAAGGAGTTTAAAGTAAATGGGCATCGCTTAAAGCTATTTGTCGAGAAATTTGATTCAGAGGACATGTCCATGCCTCTGACTGATCCTGTTTATCAGGATTGATCTCCTAGTCTGATGGAGGTATAGGTAGGTTTCCTGTTTGCATAGGACTAGGGTAGTCACTTTGGTCTGGCTGAAGACGTTAAACTTAGCGCTCCTGGGAGGCAACCCAACTTTTGATTCCATGATTAGTCAATTCAATGTTTGTGGGTAACATTACTGCAAACCCTCACGAGACTACAACTCGTCCACTAGGGGCAACCTAGGGGTTTAAAGGCTTATTGCATACGCTAAATGCAATCGAGAACACCTGCGACAGTGGTACAGGTAGGATTTTATCTTGTTATTTTTGTTGGTTTCACTCTTGTACTGACCTGCTCTCTCCCAGCAATCTCTTGAAAAATCTCTCTCGATTCGTTATTCAGGTACTATCTTCCCATCACTTTTTCTTTACTGTCGTTGTCCCACGTGCATTGCATGTTTATATCTTTTACATTGAGGACAATGTAGATTTTAGGTTGGGGGTGGGAGATTAGGTAACCTAATCAGTGTTTTCTTGGTCTTGAGCAAAAATTGTGAAAATTTTTCAATTTTTCTGACAAATATCCTAGATTTAGAATTTCAAGATACGTGATGTTGGAAATTTATAACTCTTGGATTCAGTATTTGTTAGATTTCACAGTTAAGTTTGAACTATTAATCTATGATTAGAAGTTGTAAACATTGATTGAGTCATGATTTCACATACCACATCTCACTTACACATTGAGATTTCAGTTTGATATTGAATGATTAACTTGGTAATCACTGAGCATGAAAGAAACCAGCCTAAAAGATTTGGCCATCAGAGTAAGTCGAATAATCTTCACCATAGGTTTGCTCCCTATAAGTGTGGATTTAATTCCTCATGGATGATATCAGAAAAAGGTTTAGGTGTACGATCTTCACCATAGGTTTGCTCCCTATAGGTGAGGATTGGACTCCCCTTCTGGACATCACCTTTACAAAAAAAAATAAAAAAATAAAAAAATATATAAAAAAAATCTAGAAAATGAAAGAATGATCTGTGAGGCAAAAAGTACTGGTTTAGGTGATGGTTGTTATGAATTTTTCGATTGATTACTAATGATATCATGAAATCGACAATTTGATCTCTTAATGATGTTAAGTTGAGATTTCACTATACACCCATGGAACTCAATGTTTAAAATTATTCTAGTTTATGGATTAATATTTGGACTTGATTATAAAATTTACCGTGCATGAGAGGCCAGGAGAAATTGATAATCACCATTCATGAATCTTAAGATTTCTCATATCTGGATTGTTTTTCAAAATATCACTCGGTTTCATGGAAATTACCCTGTAAATTCTCAACTTATTTTTCGCATATTTTGCTCGGGACTAGCAAAATGCTGGTTGGGGGTTGTGTTGAGGGTCAAATATTGCATATTAGACCCCATTTATCACCAGATTTATGAACATGCCACCGTTTAAAAAGCCTAATTTAATCGTGTTTGTGATGCAAGGTACATTTGCAAGTGTGGGCTACAAAAAGGTGCTAAAAGTGTATATTTGATGCTCTGAAATCACCACACCAAGGCACGGACCCCAGGGAACCAAGAATGATGAATTTACATGCCCGGGATCAAAGAAAATCAAGCCGTCCACGTTACAGAGGCCACACAGTCATCCAGAATGCAAGATCAAGAGGTTTCCACCATCCGTTCAGCTCCGAATTTCATACATGGCCTGAGGACCATAAATGAACCGTACACATCAAATTCCAGCTCCTGGATCCCTATGGAAGTGTTTCAAACAACATATCAGCCCATAAACCGTTAATTCTAGGCCCACATACTATCTGGATATGCTTCAAAATTGTCCTTGACGGCTTAAATAATATGAGAAAAAGGGTGGACGGTACAGATTTCTGATAAGCATCATAGTGAGCCCTGCATATGGTGCATGTACATCATGTACATGGTATACACGCCGAGCACCACGCCACCTCCCAATTTCAAACAGCGCCCGCCCGCATCTTCTCCAGAAACGGAAGTTGCCGTTTTCGGCGTTCTTTGTAATGGACGGAGGAGCTATTTTTCGGAAGATTGTGGGCCCAACACATGCCCTGTACGGATGATCTAAACCGTCCATCACGCAGAGGGGCGAAAACCAGTCAAACCCATGTTGAATTTGGGTAATCTCATACACGCACATGCCCGTTACAGAGGTTACAAGAGGGTTGTTTTGCAGCGTTCAAAATATTGCAGCGTGATTGAATCTTGTGGGCCACATCAATGGACAATAAAAACCGTTCATCTCCGACCGTTTTTTCGTCAGGCATCTAATGGACGGCGTGGATTCCTCAGTCTAATTCAATAATGGGCCCCACCAACCTCAGCAGAAAACTCCGTTTTTGAGACAGCGTCCGACCGAAGAATGTTGTGGCCCACCTTGATCAACTATATGGAAGTTCCAAGCCGACCATCTAGAGGCCAACACAAAACCGACCGGGTATAGGATCGTTGGAGACCGGAAATCAGACCCCACCTGCGACAGTTTGGTTTCCTAAACAGAGATTGAGTCTCTGTTTCCTTCCGCACAGAGCCGTCCGCTGCTCAACTACCAGCCCACTTTCATGAGCAGACGGTTGATCCCGACCGTCCAGAGTGACCGGAGGAGGATGTAAATCAAAACCTCCTGTTTTCTTGCAGCCAGTTACACAGAGAAGATCGTTAAAGGTTGGATCTTCTATCAGACGTTGATCCATGCAGTGGCCCATCAAAAGCTCGGATCTATTTCAAATTTCGAATATTGGCCTAAGTGGACACTACTGAAACAATGGTCGGTTCAGATTTGCTGAATGATCATCGGAAGTGGACCCCACGGATACCACCAAATCTAACACACGGTCGGTTTCTGTTTTCAGATTGCGCAAGTGCCAACTGGCTGTGCACGTCTCTCGTGCGGAAACCTCAGCCGACCTCCCATCCACCATTGCTATAAAAAAGAAGAGAAAAGAGAGGGGAGGGGATCTATTCCACGGCTGGAGAAAGGAGAGAGAAAAAGAGAGACAGGGAGAGAACTCTTCCTTCAGTTTTGTTTTTTTTGCTGTTTCTTTGCTGTTGAAGAGATTTAGTCAAACATGGTTGGCTAAACCCCTTAGCTAGGGCTAAGGGGTGAAGCTTGTAGCTTGATGGGTCTGTTTTTATGGTGATGATTCATGTTAGACTGAATTTTTGATTGATTGCAGCTACATCAATGGGAATACTTCCGGTTTTTAATGATTTTTGTGACTAATATTACATTAAATCTGCGATGGCTTGAGTTTTCCTTTTCCTTAATTCGATTATGGGGTTAGGAAGCCCCGTTGTTCACCATCGTCTCTAGGCATGGTTGGATGACAGAACTCTTCCCGACGCCGTACATCATACTGGACGGTTGTGGATTGGTTGAACTCTGTTGTTGGCTTTTTGTCTCTCATAGGCATGGTTTTGTGATGGAATCCATTCTGATTTATGACCGTCTAATCTATTGAAACTGCATTAACCAAGGTTTAATCTTGATATCTTTTACCATAGAATTCCCTGATCTCTACAAGTGGATCCCCTGAATCCCTAGTTTCCCTTTCTCTGAATTCTTAAGTTTAGATTAATAATTCACCATTATTCCTCAAATCACAATTGGTTTAGATTTTGTCTTAGCCTAGTTCTAGATTTGGTTAATTGCAGATTACGTACAGGTTTCAGTCCCTGTGGATTCGACCTCGGTCTCACTGAGTTTATTATTACATCACAACCCTATACTTGGGGAGTGAACATGAACCGTCTTTCCTTCTTTGAAGATTGCCATCGTGGTGAGGGTAAGAACCCTTTACTTGACAATTCGGACGGTTCGGATCAATGATCCGACCGTGATCAATGTCACCCAGCCGGCCCACATCATCCGGTTTTCTCGGACGCAGAACGGAGGTGGATTCTGCGCTGGACTGGTGGTGGGGTCCATGATCGGCCTTTCAAGAGAAATCCACCCCGTTCATCAGTTTCTCCTAGCAATTTCGGTGGGAATGACTGATTTTGAGTCTATTTTGGTGCGGCCCACGGACTGATTCAGTTCGCCGTCCATCCTCCGTCCAGACGATCAAAACCCAATCTACACTGTCTTTTGAAATATTGCCACCTAGGCAGTGGTCCCACCCTCCTTCTAGAGTGAATTAACGGATATGATCATCCATATGATCAATGGGTGGGGCCCACTACTTCGCGGATCATCCGGATCTTGCGGACGCTGTGCCTGCGCACGGTAGCTGCGCTGATCGTGTGATGGGCCCCACCTCTTTGCTGATTTGAAACATCCACGCCGACCATTGGTTTCGTGTCGAAAAACCATTCGGCTATGGTAGTTTTTAAATTGAGTTGATGTGGCCCACCGAAGTTCCTATTCCACCGTCCGACTTGTGTTTGATCGAGATTCTTCTGAGCATGTGTACATGAGTTTGGAGAAACTCCTTTTATACTGTCGGTTCGACCTTCTGGAGAGAATGGACGGTGCAGATCATCTAATTACATGAATATGGTGGCCCACCGAAGGTCGACTTCAGCCCCCTGTTTGCGGACGCTGTGCCGAAAAATGGAAATTCCGTTTTCAATGAAAAAAATCGGTCAGCGCCTGCTGACCGGCTTTCTGTGTTTCGGTGCAGTGCGAGTGCACCTGTACACTATGCACGCCCATCTCAGATGGGGTCCACATGCGCTGGTTCTAAGAAATCCGCTCCGTCCGTCTATTTCCTCAGCTGATGAAAAGGGGTCGAGCCCAACTTTGAGGCATATCCAACGATCAAGCGGGCCCCAGTTCACGGATTAATGGCTGATTTGTCCGTTGGGCCGCTTCCACGATGATCCGACGGATGAATTTCGATGTGTATGGTTAGTTTATGGTCCTCAGGCCATGTATGTGGTTTCGAGCTGATCAGATGGTGAGAACCCTGTGATCTTGCATTCTAGCTTACTTCCAGGCCACTTGAACTTCAATTTCTCGGTTTTCTTGGATCTCTGGCGTTGATCTTGGTCCCCAGGAGTCCGTCCCTTGCCTTGGTGTCCTCAGATTATTAAATCCATGCTTTTTAACGACTTTTTACCGTTCATACTCTCAAATACACCCTGTATCAAAAACACAGTTAAAACCGGGCGTTAAACAATATTGTGCTCGTAAATCCAAGTAATATATGGGATCTAATATGCAATATTTGACCCTCAACAGGGCACGAGATCAGTTGATGATTACACTGAAGAATTTTATCAATTGATAGCCCGTAATGATCTATCTGAGACAGAAGAGCAGTTGGTGGCGCGGTATTTGGGAGGATTGCGGCAGTCCCTACAGGATGTTCTTAGCCTTCACTCGCTGTGGACAGTTTCTGAAGCATACCAGCATGCACTCATTGTAGAGAAACAACAGAGCAGGAGACCAGTGACCAGAAGCGATCAAAACAGTCGAGCAGTTCGCCCTCAAGAACCTCGTCCCGCCCAGCAGCCATTGCAGGGTCAGAGTTCTAACTCTAATATTAGATGTTTCAGGTGTGGTGAACAGGGGCATAGAGCGACTGATTGCAGGAAGCCTGCTAATCAAAAGGGAAAAACTCTTTTGATTGAGGAAGATATGGAAGCAGACACTGAGATGAATGGAGAGCCTGTGTACGATGATGATGAAGATGGAGACGTATTGTATGGTGATGGCCATGAGACCCTGGTTGTTCGTAAGAGTCTACTGACTCCCAAGGGTGATGCAGGTGACGATTGGTTGAGAACTAATATTTTTCACACAACCTGCATGTTGCAGATAAAGTCTGCAAGATGATCATTGACAGCGGCAGTTGTGAGAATGTGGTTTCTGAAGAAGCTATCCAGAAATTACAGTTGAAGACAGATCGTCATCCCAAGCCATACAAATTGTCATGGCTAATTAAAGGCAGTGAGGTAACAGTAGATAGGCGATGCCTAGTATCTTTTTCGATTGGCAGAAAATATTTTGATAATGCTTGGTGTGATGTCATATCTATGGATGTTTGTCATGTATTGTTAGGCAGACCTTGGCAGTATGATCGCAGTGTTGTTCATGATGGGCGGAAGAATACTTAATCCCTTAGTATCAAGGGAAAGAAGGTTGTGTTGGCGCCTCACCGGGAAGGAACCACTCCTACCCTGCTGACCAATGATACTAACCTTCTCTCTATGTCCAGGTTCCTGGAAGAAATTGAGCGGGAAGTTGTGATTTATGCCCTGCTGCCTTGTGAGAATAGTGCAGCAGACATGAGCCCAGATTTACCAGTAGAGGTGCAGCAGCTGCTAGCAGAGTTTTCTGACTTGATGCCAGAAGATCTTCCTCCTGGGTTACCACCTATGAGAGATATTCAACATCAGATTGACCTTATCCCGGGGTCGAGTTTACCAAACCGACCTGCATATCGCCTTAGTCCCAAAGAAGCTGAAGAGTTGCAGCGTCAAGTGGTGGAGTTATTAGAGAGGGGCTACATCCGTGAGAGCATGAGCCCATGTGCAGTCCCTGCCCTACTGGTACCGAAGAAAGATGGTTCCTGGCGTATGTGTTTTGACAGTCGAGCGATCAACAGGATCACAGTGAAGTACAGGTTTCCCATTCCATGCCTAGATGACATGCTGGATCAACTGTCCAGTTCTAAGGTCTTCTCAAAAATTGACCTTAAAAGCGGATACCACCAGATCAGAATAAAACCCGGAGATGAGTGGAAAACGGCGTTTAAGACACAGCAGGGGTTGTATGAATGGATGGTCATGCCTTTTGGGCTGTCCAACGCACCCAGCACATTCATGAGATTTATGCATCAGGTTCTATGACCATTTATGGGGAGATTCGTTGTAGTTTACTTCGACAATATCCTCATTTATAGTCCGACATGGGCGGCACACTTTGATCATCTTCGAGCTGTTCTTGACATGTTGAGAAAGGAGCACCTGTTTGTTAATCAGAAGAAGTGTTCTTTCTTTACTACTTCTGTAACTTTTCTTGGTTTTGTTGTATCTACTGATGGTGTTCATGCAGATCAGTCAAAAATAGATGCGGTCTTGGGGTGGCCCAAACCTAAGACCTTGCACGATGTTAGGAGTTTCCATGGATTGGCATCCTTCTACCGTCGATTCATCAGAAACTTCAGCACTCTGATTGCTCCTATTACAGAGTGCCTCAAGGGACGTGACTTTCAGTGGTCTGAGGAGGCAGAGATCAGTTTTCAATTGGTCAACCAGAAGATGACAGAGGTGCCAGTTTTAGCACTTCCAGATTTTGACAAGGTTTTCGAAGTCAATTGTGATGCATCTGGGATTGGCATTGGCGGTGTTTTGAGTCAGAAAGGACGACCCATAGCCTTTTTTTAGTGAGAAGCTGTCAGGGGCGAAGAAGAATTATTCCACTTATGATCTGGAGTTCTATGCCATAGTTCAGTCCCTGAAACATTGGCGACACTACCTGGTGCAACGTGAGTTCATTCTTGTTACTGATCACGAGGCCCTGAAGTACATCAATGGCCAGCACAAGTTGAGCAGGCGACATGCTAAGTGGGTGGCCTACTTGCAGGAGTTCACATTTTCATTGAGGCACTTGTCAGGAAGTCTGAACCGAGTAGCAGAGGCCCTGAGCTGTCGTACGTTACTCCTCACCAGCATGATCACCAAAGTTGCAGGCTTTGAGGTTTTCAGTGACATGTATGCAGCAGATCCTTCATTTGGAAGGATATTTCGGGAGGTAACTGATGGTCAACGAAATGATTTTGTTTTACATAATGGTTATTTATTTCGTGGATTACAGTTGTGTATCCCAGATTGTTCACTAAGGCAGCAGATTATTTGTGAACTTCATAACGAGGGTCATTTTGGGCGAGATAAGACGTTGGCCCTAGTGTCCTCTGATTACTATTGGCCCAAACTGACTAGTGATGTGGCTCATTATGTGGAACAATGTTATATGTGTCAGCGGTCTAAGGGGACTCTCACAAATGCAGGCCTATACACTCCTTTGCCTATTCCTGAGGCTCCTTGGTTTGATGTTAGTATGGATTTTGTGTTGGGTTTACCCCAGACACAACGATCCATGGATTCTATTTTGGTTGTAGTTGACAGGTTTTCCAAGATGGCCCATTTTGTAGCTTGTAGGAAAACAATGGATGCTGCTCTGATCGCTCATCTTTACTTCAAGGAGATTGTTCGTTTACATAGTGTTCCCCGGTCAATCACTTCAGATCGTGACACCAAGTTCATAAGCCATTTCTGAAGAGCTTATAGGAGAAACTGGGAACCAAGTTGAACTTCAGTAGCGCCTACCACCCCCAAACAGATGGTCAAACCGAGGTGGTGAACCGGAGTTTGGGCAACCTTTTGAGGAGTTTGGCTGGAACTAAGCCAAAACAATAGGATCTTGCTCTTCCCCAAGCAGAATTCGCCTATAACAGATCCAAGAACAGAACCACATGACTGAGTCCATTTGAGATTACCTATGGTCAGAACCCGTCCGGTGTGCTGGACTTAGCCCCCATTCCACGTGTGGGTCGTTTGAATCCTAAGGCAGATGAGATGGCAGAACACCTTAGAGGCATCCATGATCAAGTGAAACTGGCCATTCACGAGAGCAATACCAAGTACAAGACTCAAGCGGATAGTCATCGTCACCAGGTACTTTTTGATGTTGGTGATTTTGTTTTGGCAGTATTAACTCGTGATCGTTTTCCTGTTGGAGAGTATAATAAGCTGAAAGAGCGAAAGATTGGACCCTATGAGATCCTACAGAAGATCAATGATAATGCCTACAAGTTACGCCTTCCCAGCCATTTGAAAACTTCTGATGTATTTAATGTGAAACACTTGAGCCCTTGTTTTGTGGATCCTGATGAAGCTACTGTGAACTCGAGATGAAGCTACTGTGAACTCGAGGACGAGTTCTTTCTAACCCGGGGTGACTGATGCAGGAGGATCTGAGTCAGATGATGCTGAGTTGTTAGATTGCACGTTGACTGCGCTGAAATACTTTGAGGTGGCAGATCAGCGCAAAGAAGGCAGAAAATCGTGATCTTTCCTTGGTTGGGGCAGTTTTGGGCACGTTCCGGTATTTTAGCCATAACTTTGGCTACGGGTATCAGAATCGCGCATATGACCCCAATTCGGAAAGCTCTTTTCGGCGCGCACGTTGTGGGCACCAAGCTATGCTCGGTGTGCATCTTTTCCGAGGCCAAATTCCACTGTCTTCCCCTCCAATTTCCTATTTTTAGTTATTTTTTTGCCTTTTATGGTAACATTTCATTTACTGTTTTGGAAGTGATTCTGAACTCGATTTGGGCCAGAATTTTGGCAGATTACTTCTTAGTTTATGTATTTAATTTTGGCATGATTATTGGGATTTTGCTATTTTTGGTAAAATTCCAATACAGTCGATTTTCAGCTATTATAGCCCGGCTTGTGGGTTGATTTGCGGGGGAATGATAATTTGAATCGACATCAGAGACGTTTTCTCTGTGTTTTTTGGGCAAACTCTTGTTTTCTTTCCTGTGAATCATCTGTTAAAACTAACCTACAGAATAATTGCTATTCTGTCCGGCGTCAGGAAGGAACCCAACATCCCTCTTCTCAATTTCCAAGCTGAGAATGAGAGAAGTGGGGTACCTTTCCATCCAACAGTCAGGCTTTTCCCATTCATATCAAGATTGACAGAACTGCCACAAGCAAACTGCTTAGCTACCAGCCTAGCTGATACAAGGATGCACGACTCGGTTCTGTTTCAACGAGCCCAAACCGTGTGAAGAAGGACCTCCACAGACTGATCCCCACATGCCTTATTACCCTCTCATCGCCCTCGGTCGCAACTATGCTTCAAATTCCTTGTGAGAAGAAATTCCCTTGAGAAGATATCCTGTTAGGATCATTTCTATCCATGCAATCGTCAAGGCAATCAAACCACACGCTGTAGAAGAAGAGCGATTCGATGAAGCGGTTGATAAACGAGTGTGAATTGTGATTCCCTTCGACTTCAGTGACCGTCATTACACATGGATTGAGTCTCCTTATCACTCCCAGCAGGCTCTTCAAACAATCGGCCGGACGATCATGGTCCTCAGAATCAAGGTGCATAGACTCCAACCACTTCCCCAGCCTTTATCTCGAATAGATCTTCCTTGAGATCATTCATGTCGGATACCATAACTGCCTTGAAAATAAATGGTATTTTCAGCGTCTCGGCGAAACTTTCTAGCTGTTGACACGTCTCTTTGATCTTCTCCTTCGATGTCCCCACTGCACTAATCTTTAGAAGCTTGACCGGACAGGTGAATCGCAAAACGAGAGCCTGCATCAAGATGCTCCATTGCATCACCACCCTGATTCCAAGATCAATCAAATGGATCCTCTTTGCCGATGCCATGTTTTCGAGGATGGCCTGGATTTCTGTGAACTGTATCACTTGTGAAATTGGGATTTGTTGGTGGAAGGCCAAAACGGCTGGGTCAGGACTCATCAGCATTTCTTCTAAATCTTCTCCCCTTCTAGTTCCATCCTGTACTAGTCCTACCTGTCCCTTCAATGAAATTCTTCCCATTTCTCTGTCTATCCTTTCTGGCAATGCATCAGCAAAGTAGTAAACAATTCTCTGAACTGCATTGCCAACATTGGAGGAGAGGTGGCTGCACTGCTTGAGTAAATTGCCTGCTTGATCGTACTGTTGGTTGCCTATCTTCTCTGCTGAAGCCAGAAGAAGTTGGGCGAGCTCTACGTCTTTAGTTTCCTCATCTGAGAGACTTGGAAGCATAGAGCCAAAGGGATGTGTAAGCTTCGAGAGATCATCCCCCGTTTCGACCAAGAATTGGACGTAGCAGGCCGCAGCAACCCTCATGACATCTTCTGTGGATAATCCTCTTCCTCCATTGGCGGACCTCGGTGTTTTATCTCTTGATTTGTCTAGATCATCTCCACTCAATCGCTTGCATCCGGATATGTAATTCTTCAAAAGCTCTAACGCTGCAAAAGATATCGGATGAACTTTTTCCTTCTCGAGCAGCTCTGATTAGAATCTTGGCCAGCATTGAAAATTACAGCTTCTTGGGATGACTGAATTGCTGTAGAAAACATATCAATTTGCATTTCATCCAGCATCGAGAATTCGGTGAATGACTGCAGATCATTTGAAGAGGGGATTCCATTCTCAAAGGAGTTCCCATTTTCAGAACCGAGATGATAGATGTTGCACCAATCCACCATATCAAGGAAATGGGTCTGTCTCCATTTTCCCGCCTCTTCCTCTCCTTCGAATTAATTCCTGCAATGGAAGTAGGCCTCTTGTGCTCCATCACAATCGAGTGATTTAAAAGAGAACATGGCATTCGTCATAATGAAATGGAGACCGCCCGACTGCTCTTACTCTTATCAGAGGATTGGATGCATTGGTTCAAACTGAGTTTTGTTATAGTCGAAAAATCAGCGAAAAGGAAACAAAATCAAACTGACTAATACATGCTTTAAGCAATGCATTTTTAAAATAATAATTGATGAAATCTAACAAGAATGATGAGATCATTGCTAAGTTACCAATATTGAAGAATTTTTAATACTATATTGTCCAAGCTTTTTTTTTTTTTTTGAGTCATCCCAAACTTCAAATATGTATACCAAAATACATGGCAGCAGCATATTCTACAAATCATAGTACTTCTCATGTAAATAATTCTTCCTAAGTATTATCAATTATGCGATATTTACATGATTCGATCAGTTCTTCAGTTTTAAACAAGCGGGCTCCATGATTTGGTGATCTAGACCATTGATTTGATGATTACTGCTGTCGATGGATCGCCACCTGAATAGCCCAGTCATCTAATCTTTGACATTTTACTTGTTAACCTTGACTGTGATTACATTTTTCTTAACCACCTATTTGTAGGACAATGGTCTAACAGATGGGATTGTCTCAACAGGGAGATTTTGGAGGCATGGACCATACACAGTACGGCCCATCAGATCAATGTCTGGAACCCAAACCATGAAGCGCACTGATATAAACTGAAGACCTAATCCTCAGGTTGAAGGATCATATAAGATTGATCATAATCCTGGAGATCATATGTATGGTATCATTGGTGTTTAGTTTGTTCAAGTGGTGCCCAGTTCAGTGATCCAGAACGTTGATCTGATGGGCCCCACGGTGAATGAACCTTGCCCCAAATTTTCCTAAATGGGACAATCATAACCCTTCAATTGGTAGCCTTGAAGATAGATGGTTAAGTATAGAAATCCAACAGGCCTCCACATTCAACTGAAAAGGAGAAGCCTGAAGATTACGCAGCAAGTATCTCGGGTCGTGGTCCTTCCATGGTGGGCCCCATTGGATCAATGGTCTAGGACAGTGGACCATCGGTTCTAGTCCCGCTTGTACAAAATGAAAACCTGATTATACCATGCATCTCAATTCATTTGTGACTCTTGTTTTATACTAATGATAGAAAACAAGTGATCACATAAATGAAGATGTGCAGTACCTTCCTGCCAAAAAGGAACGGTGATTTGATGCCATCGATGTCACGGACTTGCCTATAGTGAGGATTTTGGCAGCATAAAGAGCCCATCCGAACCCAGATAGAATCTAATGATATTATATGAAGAAAAACACGGATGCAAGGCCAAACAGATCATCAAAGGCCACAACCCAAATGTGTATTTTGATAAATTCACATAAGAATCTCCTAAGAACTTCAGCCAGGCAGTCATATACGACAATAGATATTATATGACAGTACAATAGTACAGAAGAAGAACATATCATCAGTCACAGACAAGTGAGGAATCCCGCCTAGGAAGATTTGTAAATTTAATGAGAAATGAATCAACGAAGGATTTTTCTTTAATGGGGTCTCTGTAAAAAGCTTAGAAAATGATTGATTTGTACAGTTCGGTTGGATCTTATGTTGTTTTTAGTAGATTTATGGTTTGAAGTTCATTGGATTCAACGAAGTTCATCAAAATGTTGATGAGTGGCTAGCTTGATCTTTTTTCTTTGGAGAATTTTTACAGTGGGCCTAACCTAACAGATAGCCATGATCTGATGGGCCTAACCTAACAGAATTTTTACAGTGGGCCTCACCTAACAGATAGGCCACATCCCAAATGTATATACTGCTAGTATCGTAAATAATGATCTCAATGATATATGCACACCACGTATCACCTCTTTAATTTCTCATGGCACGTGTGGGGTGTGTGAGTGCGTGTGAAAAAAAAAAAAACTCTAATGGCACGAACCAACTACTAACCAGTAAAATTTTAAAACTAAAAGAGCATTTTTAGGGCTTGTTTGGTTTAAAATTTTCAGCAGTATTGTAAAGTAAATTCATAATCATTATTTACGATACTAGCGGTTGGCCAAAATGTATGTAATTTCACTCAAACTCTTACCTGTTTGTTTAATAGTGTAATTATCAGTTTAAAAAAAAAAAAAAAAAAAAAAAAAAAAAAAAAAAACAGAAAAAACCCTTTGATGTGACGCTTTTCATGTTTTGTTATATTGATAATTTATGAGAAAAACATAAGAGTATGCTTTCGGAGGCCGATGTGGATTGCATGGTGGGCCACTACGGCCACTACTGTCCTCGTGGGGCATTGAAATGCATAATTTCTATGGGTCTCACCATGATGTATGTTATAACCACACCATCAATATATAGACAATGAATGGATGCATGTGTATAGAAGAAACTATGCACATGGAGTACCATATGCATCCAAACATTCGCATCTCAATTTAAAACAACTCTAGACAAAAGCTAGTTGGAAACATCTGCTTTACGCTAACATCAGCGGTAATTGACCATGCATTTACGCTCTTGAGTTAAACAAAAGCTTTAGAAATTGCTTTACGGGAATCACTGGGTGAGATTGACACTAGAGTTTTAAGTAGCAAATAGTGTGACGTAAAGCAGGTCGTGTACAATTTCATGGCCAAGATAGACTAGAAAAGGTTCGGTCGGAGGCGGAAGTGATCCGGACCCTCAAAACCTTAAAACAGAAGTATCTTGCAAACCGAAATGAGTTATCCAACGTGTCATATATGATTTTGGGGTAGGAGAAGCTACTTTAGCCACCCAATCCTGTTACACCATGTTGCCAAACTAATTTTGCTAGATTCCATAAGATCCATGGTCGAAATTCCATTTTATTTCCATTCTTACTATTTATAGTAAGTTTTATTTTGACTGTAACTCTTCATCTGTTGGGCTTTAAGAGTTGTGTCCAGCATGAAAAGTTCTTAGAAAAATTAAAAAAATAGCATGGTTAAGCAAAATAGGACACTAACTATTTTTGGCCGAAAATCATGATGTCTAGTAGAAGTCATGACCATCTATAAATAGTTTACTATTTATAGTAAGTCAATTTCTAGGGAGTTTTAGGTGTAGTTTGATTCCCAAAGTTCTTCCCATGATTCATGTCACTATTTAAGAGGTTGTAAGCTCCTTTTTTTTTTTTTTTTTTTAGAATCAATTAATTTATTTCAAATTTTATTAGAATTATTTTCTCTCTCCTCGTGGATTTAAGGCATCTCTGTGAGGAGTCTAGAGAAGCTCCATGGATTCGGAGTAACTATCCCTCAAGGAAGACGGTGCTTGACCTCAACACATCCTTCCTTACATCAGTTTGGTATCAGAGTGAGGCTTTCTTCTCAGATCTATAGCTTTTAGCAACGAGTCGGGCAACAATCCCATGGACGGTACTCCATGTAACCATCTTTTAACGGCTTTCGAAGCAGCGCAACGAGAGAAACAAAAAGCCATATAAGGGCTGTAGGCTTCCATCGATCTCATGACGGAGGCCCTAGGGTAGCTCCATGTTCATGGCGGTGATCCACGCCCAACAGGTGTTAGAACTCGTAATCGCACTGATCGCAGGACGGTGCTGGCAGTCAACCACATGATCATTCCTAAGGAGGGGGAATCAAGCAATAAGGAGGTCGACAACACGATCCTCCAATATCCCGAACAAGGCGATGATTAAGTAGATCGGACAGATTTAGAATTTAAGATGAGGGTCATCTTCCTAGCTTTAACGACCAATTTCACATCAAGGATTTTCTCGATTGGCTTTTTTAAATGAACAATTCTTCAACTATATGGAAATCCATGAAGTGAAGAAGGTCAAGCTTGTGGGCTATAAATTAAAAAGCGAAGCTTCAGCTTGGTGGGAGCAATCGCAACTTATACGGACAAGGCAGATGAAAGCGCCTATCCGCACATGGCAGCGGATGAAGCAACTACTCTGTGCACGATTCCTCCTTAACGAATACGACTATGTATTATTCTAACAATACCAAAATTGTTAGCAGGGTAATCAGTTGGTGAGAGACTACGCATAAAAATTCTACCGCTTGGCGGCACGTAATGATTTGGTCGAAACTAAATCGCAATAACTCACACAATTCAACGATGGATTGTATATGGCGATCTAGGATCGGATCCAGATACAATCCATTTAGACGATGAATGATGCAATGAAGTTGGCTACCTAAGCAGAAACACATCTTCAACGTCCCAACACATGGACCTATCCTACCACCAGGGTCGTCGTGGTGGGTCTGTCTCAGGAAGCTTCGCCCCCAAAGGAAAAAAACCTGTAGGAGCACGCACTCAACCTCCTACACACGCGAACCGAGATCAGAGAAGTAGGTAAGTTAGGCCCCAAAGGGGCGTAACAACTGTTGCTAATCTAAATAGGATCCCGTACTCCTATGGTCGGCCAAGACTCGACCATTGTTATCATTGTGGCCAACCGGGACACCTATCAAACACTTGTCCCCAATGACAAGTGACGAACCTTGCCATCAATGATGGTGGTATTGAAAACGTCGATGAAGACCCAAATGTTGATGGATTGGAGCACATCATAGAGGATGAAGCGAATAAGACAAATTAGGTTCCGCAGGATCATGGTGAGTCGCTCGTCGTGAAACGACTATTATATGCACCAAGAAGAGAAGTACACCCACAATGGCATGCATAACATCTTTCGAACTACGGTACTATGAATTGAAAAGTTTGTGATGCGATCATTGACAGAGGGAGAAATGAGAACATCGTCTCCAAGGTCATGGTGGAAAAATTATAATTAAAAATGGAGCGTCACCTCTCTCCATACACAATTGGTTGGATTAAGAAGGTCGGTGAGACGAAGGTAACTAAGCAATGCACTATATCTTTTTCAATTGATAAGCATTATAAAGACGAAGTAGTGTACAATGTAGTTGATATGGAGGCCTATCACATTCTACTCGATCGACCATGGCAATCTGACCATGACGCCACTCATAAAGGGCGAGATAATGTGTATATTTTCATCAAAGACGACCGAAAAACCATACTAGCCCTATGGATCCAGAAGAGCCACCCGAATATTTTAAAGTAGATAGTCATTTTCTCTTAACTATACGGGACTTAGTAGAGGAATTCAAAAACACAGGACAAGCCTATGCATTAATTTTTAAGGGGGAGGAGCTTGAGCCCACCACATCCCTGAGAAACTAAAACCCTTACTGCATAAATTTAAAGAAATTTGGCCTGATAACCTTCCCGATGGATTGCCTCCCATACGAGATATTCAACACCATATTGACCTTGTCCTTGGGTCCGACTTACCCAATCGTCCTTATTATCGGACAAGCCCGAAGGAGTACTATATTTTTCAAGGGCAAGTGGAGGAATCAATTAGTTGTTGAGAAGTAGAGCCACATCTGGGGCCGCCCACGACCAGTCGAGGTTATGCAGATTCAATCTGCGTTTTTGCGCAGATTTCGTGTCACAAGTCCTTTCGCAACTAGGATGTGAAAAAGAGTTTCGCGGATTTCGTGTCGTAAGTCCTTTCGCAACTGGGATGCGGAAAGAAGTTTCTTAAATTATAAATAAGGGTACCTAGGGCTTTTCTAGGTATGATTGAAAAGTTATTCTAAGGTATGAGCAAAGGGTTTTCTATGTGCTTCCAAGGGAGAGGTTAGTATATTGCCTTGTAATCTTTATTTTTCTTCATAGTAGAAGTTTTGCATCCGTGGTTTTTTACCCTTGTTAGGGTTTTTCCACGTATATCTTGTCTTGTGGTTTATTTGAATGCTTTTATTCCTTTCTAATTTATATTTCTTCCTATTTATCGTTTGTGGGTGAGACTTGAGATTGGATCTCAGTTCACTGCGTTGTTGGCATGCTGCGTAACAACTGGTATCAGAGCTATTGGTTTAGTTTTATTGGGAACGATGACAGAAGAAGGAAAAACTAAAATTGAGAAGTTTGATGGTTCAAACTTTGCCTTCTGGAAGATGCAGTGGAGGATTATCTGTATCAGAAGGACCTCTATGTTCCTCTAGGAGGAAAAGAGAATAAACCAGAAAAGATGACAGATGATGAATGGTTTTTACTAGCTAGGAAGGCTTTAGGAACGATCTGACTCTCTTTGTCTAAGAGCGTCGCCTTCAATATATCCAAGGTGAAAACTACAAAAGAATTAATGGAAGCCCTAGCCACCATGTATGAAAAGCCCTCAGCATCCAACAAGGTTCATCTTATGAAACAACTATACAACATGAAGATGTCAGATGGTAGGAGCGTGGCTGAACATCTAAACGAGTTCATTACAGTCATGACTTAGTTAGAATCCGTTGGCATTATTTTTAAGGATGAGGTCAGGGCGTTATTGATCTTGTCCAGTTTGCCAAACAGTTAGGATGGTTTGGTGATTGCTGTGAGCAATTCTTCAGGGTCGACAAAGTTGAAATTTGATGATGTGGCCGGTCTAATTCTCAGCGAAGAATCTAGAAGAAAAGCATCAGGAATTTCAGGGAATTCAGTGAATGCTCTAAATGTTGAAGGAAGAGGAAGATCGCTGAACAAATGAGGCAATAAACACAAGTGTTCTAAGTCGAAGAAGAAGTCTAAGGGACCGAAAGACAAAGACGGGTGTTGACATTGCAGCAAAAGGGGCACATGAAACGTGATCGCAGGGCGCTCAAGAAACAAGAAGGAAGCTCTCAAGGTGGAATGGATTCAGTGAATCTATCTGAGGAGAGTAACACAGAGGTGTTGATCTTGTCTCTTGATGCGAGGAATGAGTCTTGGGTTATAGACTCGGGTGCTTCGTTTCATGTCACTTCATGTAAGGAAGTTCTGCGTGATTATGTGTCAGGTGACTTTGGAAGAGTCTACCTGGGTGATGATGAGCCCGTGCAGTATTGTTGGAAAGGGGGACGTTCATGTAAATCAGAAAGACGGAACGTCTTTGAAATGAAAGGATGTCAGACATGTACCGAGTTTGAAAGGTAACTTAATCTCAGTGGGGCAGTTGGCCGATACCGGTTATGTGACGACATTCACCAGTGATTCTTAGAAGATTTCAAAAGGTGCCTTAATGATATCTCGAGGCAAGAAGGAAGGTACTTTGTACGTGACTTCAGGATCGTACAGTTCACTTGTAGCCGCATCAATTGGAGTGAATGGGCAGTTATGGTATCAGAGGTTAGGATATATGAGTGAGAAGGGGATGAAAGTGCTATTGTCTAAAGGGAAGCTACCAGGGCTAAAGTATATTGACTTGGAATTCTGCGAGGACTGCGTGTATGGTTAACAGAAGAGAGTAATTAAGCTTCAAGAAGACGGGACGCGCTCCAAAGACACATCTGTTGGAGCTTGTACACACTGATGTGAGAGGACCGACACAGGTATTCTCTCTTGGTGGCTTACGTTATTTTGTTACTTTTATTGATGATACTAGTAGAAAACTATGGGTCTATTTCTTAAAGCATAAATCTGATGTATTTGATGTATTTAAGAAGTGGAAAGTTATGGTAGAAAACAAGACATGTAAAATAGTAAAATGTCTCAGATCTGATAATGGAGGAGAGTACTGTGATAAAAGATTTGAGGAGTATTGTGCAGCAAATGGAATCAAACATCAAAAAATAATTTTAGGGACATCGCAACAGAATGGTGTGGCTAAGCGCATTAACAGGACCATCCTTGAGCACGTCAGGAGCATGAGGTTACATGCAGTGTTGCCAAGACCTTTTGGGCAGATGCTGTGAATACTGCCGCATATCTCATCAATAAAAGTCCCTCAGCACCATTGGATGGTGGGCTACCAGAAGAAACGTGGACTGGGAAAGAAGTGAACCTTGCACATCTCAGAGTGTTTGGTTGCACTTCATATGTTCACATTGATGCAGATTACAGAAACAAACTGGATGCAAAATCCAGGAGGTGCACGTTTATAGGCTACAGGCAGCAGGATTTTGGCTACAGGTTTTGGGATGCAGAAAACAGGAAAATCATCAGAAGCAAGGACGTAGTCTTCAATGAAAAAGTGATGCATAAGAACTGCGCAAGAAAATAAGGCCGAGGAGAAAGAATTCGTAGAAATGGAAGAGTTACCGGATACAAGTGTTACAACGCCACAGGATGATCATGCACAGGAGCATTATGAGGCAGAGCCGTATACACCGGTTGTGAGGAGGTCTACTCGGGAGAGGAGACCCACGGTCTGATACTCATCCTCCTTACATTATCTACTGTTGACAGATAATGGTGAACCAAAGTGTTTTGAAGAGGCATTACAGATGGATACACGGGTTACGTGGGAGCAGGCCATGGATGAGGAGATGGACTCTCTTGAGTCTAATCGTACATGGGAGCTAGTCACTCTACCTAAGGGTAAAAAAAGCTCTTTATAACAAGTGAGTTTACAGACTGAAGGAGGAGCACACTGGTTCAAAACGGTACAAGACTACATTGGTTGTGAAAGGGTTTCAACAAAAGGCAGGTATCGATTTCAATGAAATATTTTCACCTGTAGTGAAAATGTCTATGATTCGCATGGTCTTAAGTATAGTGGCTACAAAGGACTTACATCTAGAGCAGCTAGATGTTAAGACAGCCTTTCTTCATGGGGACCTTGAAGAAGAGATATATATGCATCAACCAACAGGATACGTAACACTAAGAAAGGAGAACAAGGTGTGTAGACTGAAGAAGAGTCTATATGGCCTAAAGCATGCCCTAAGGCAGTGGTACAAGAAGTTCGACAGTTTCATGTCAGGAAACGGTTACAGGAGATGTCAAGCAAACCATTGTTGTTATTTAAAGAAGTTTGATACGTCATACATCATCCTTCTTCTGTATGTTGATGACATGCTTGTGGCCGATTCAAGCATGAAGGACATCTTAGATCTCAAAAGACAACTGTTTAGAGAATTTGCTATGAAGGATTTAGGAGCTGCAAAATAAATCCTAGGCATGAGGATAAAGCGTGACAGGGAAAATAAGAAACTAGTTTTGTCACAGGCAGAGTACATAGCTAAGGTACTTGATCGATTCAATATGAGAGGTGCTAAGGCGGTTAGCACTCCATTAGCCAACCACTTCAAGCTATCTAAGGACTAAGGTGCAAAGACGCAGAAGGAACGAGACTACATGGCTAAAGTCCCATACGTGTTAACTATTGGGAGTCTTATGTATGATATGGTGAGCACGAGGCCAGATATTACTCAAGCAATGGGAGTTGTTAGTAGGTTTATGAACAACCCCGGGAAGGAACATTGGGAAGCTGTGAAGTGAATCCTTAGATACTTGGTAGGTACTAAGGATGTAGGGCTGTGCTATGGTGGATTGGAAATCAAGCTACAAGGCTACGTGGATTCAGATTTGGCAGGAGATATCGATAGCAGAAGAAGCACTACAGGTTATGTCTTTACTCTAGGTAGTGCTGCAGTCAGTTGGGTCTCTCAGTTACAGAAGATAGAATCTATTAGTACGACAGAGGCAAAATATGTTGCGGCTACAGAAGCGTGCAGGGAGATGGTGTGGATGCAAGGTTTTATGGAAGAGTTAGGTAAGAAGCGAGCAGATTGCAAGTTGTACAGTGACAGTCAAAGTGCAATACACTTGGCTAAGAATTCAGCCTTTCATTCAAGGACCAAGCATATTGCCATCAAATATCACTTCATACGCTCGTCACTGGAAGATGGATCAATTACTCTGGAGAAGATTCATACAAGTGAGAATCTTATAGATATACTGACCAAGGTGGTCAGATTTGATTGGTCTTCAGGCTAAATTAATTGGTCTTCAGGCTTGAAAACGGGGAGCTGGTGCACTCCGGATGAAAAAAACAAAGGTTTATGCCGATGTGTCTCCAAGTGAGAGATTGTTGAGAAGTGGAGCCACATCTAGGGCTACCCATGACCAGTCAAGGTTATGTAGATTCGATCCGCGTTTTTACACGGATTTCGTGTCGCAAGTTCTTTCGCAACTGGGATGTGGAAAAGAGTTTCGCGGATTTCATGTCGCAAGTCTTTTCGCAACTGGGATGCGAAAGGAGTTTCACGAATTTTGTGTCGTAAGTCCTTTCGTAACTAGGATGCGGAAAGGAGTTTCCTAAATTATAAATAAGGGTACCTAGGGCTTTTCTAGGTATGATGGGAAAGTAATTCTAAGGTGTGGGCAAAGGGTTTTCTATGTACTTCCAAGGAAAAGGTTAGTATATTGCCTTGTAATCTTTGTTTTTCTTCATAGTGGAAGTTTTGCATCCGTGGTTTTTTACCCTTGTTGGGGTTTTTCCACGTATTTCTTGTCTTGTGGTTTGTTTGAATGCTTTTATTCTTTTCTAGTTTATATTTCTTCCTGTTTATCGTTTGTGGGTGAGACTTGAGATTAGATCTCGGTTCACTGCGTTATTGGCATGCTGCGTAACATTAGTAAGGGTCTTATCCAAGAAAGATGGGAGTTGGCGCATGTGTGTCGACAGCCGGACGACCAACAAGATTACCATAAAATATAGATTTCACATACCACAACTAGATGATATGTTAGACATGTTTGAGGGTGAGAAATTATTTTATAAATTGGATTTAAGGAGTGGTAACCACCAAATTCGAATACGGCGGGTGATGAGTGGAAGACAGCTTTTAAGACTAATGAAGGGTTGTATGAATAGATGGTCATGCCCTTCTGTCTTTCGAACACGCCAAGCACATTCATGAGGCTGATGAACTAAGTTCTGAAGCCATTCATTATGGTCTACTTTAATGACATTTTGATATATAGTCAAGATGAAGCAAGCCACATGGAACACCTCAAGCAGGTCATTCGGGTGCTCCCTAAAAATAAGTTGTATCTCAATTTTAAAAATAATACAACTTTTTAACCTATAGCCTGTTGTTTTTGGGCTTTGTTGTTACATCCACAGCCATCCAGGTAGACGGCGAAAAGGTGAGAGCCATCAGAGAATGGCCGGTCCTAACAAACATCCACGAAGTGTGAACTTTTCACGGATTGACAACATTCTATCGTCAGTTCTTAAAGAATTTTAGCATCATTGTGTCACCAATTACGGCTTGCATGAATAAAAGATAATTTCATAGACTGGTGAAGCCGACAGGAGCTTTACTGAAATTAAGCACAGATTGTCAATAACCTCGGTTCTATCACTTCCCAACTTTGACAAACTGTTTTAAGTCAAATGTGATGCTTCATATGTCGGGATTGAGAGAGTTTTGTCTCAAGAAGGCAGGCCAATAGCCTTTTGTAGTGAAAAGCTTAGTGATGCACACAAAAAGTGGTCAACCTATGAGCTCTAATTGTACGCAGTGGTCCAAACATTGCAACATTGGTGACGTTACTTAATTCAAAGGGAGTTCATTCTTTACACAGACCATCAAGCTCTCAAATTCATTAATAGACAAACTAACATGAATCGTATGCATGCTAGGTGGATTTCATTTTTACAGGAATTTACGTTTGTGCTTAAACATAAGTCTGAGAAGTAAAAAAAAAATGTGGCTGATACACTTAGCCGTCGTGCAACTTTGTTATTCACCATGAGCAATGAGGTTGTTAGGTTGGAGCGCCTTAAAGACATATATGTCAATGATGATGCTTTCAAGGACACATGGGTTACATGCCAAGAAGGTCACCCTAGTAACCTACATGTGCAAGACGGATTCATTTTCAAATAGAATCAATTGTGCATCCCCAAAAGCTCATTGAGGGAGCAGATTATGCAAGAGCTACATACAAATGGCCTTAGTGGATACCTTGGACAAGACAAGACGCGGGCTCTTGTTGAAGAACGGTACTACTAGTCGCAGTTAGTACGTGACATGGGTAGAGCAGTGTAGCGCTGTCATGTTTGCCAAGTCTCTAAGGGACAGTCTCAAAATAAGAGTCTATACACCCCATTACTTGTACCTGATGACCTTTTAGAGGACCTATTTATGGACTTCATGCCGTGTCTCCCATGAACACAGCGTGGCATGGGTTCGGTGTTTGTCGTGATAGATTATTTCTCGAAAATGACACACATACACATACACTTCATCCCATGTAAGAAGACCCTCGATGCAACACACGTAGAAAATCTATTCTTCAGAGAGGTCGTGCAGCTACACGGTGTTCCCAAAACTATTACTTCTAACCGCAATACGAAGTTCAATATTAGCCACTTCTGGCAGACTTTGTGAAATTAGTTTGGTACACGATTTCAATTTAGCAGTACCTACCACCCACAAATCGATGGAAAAACTGAAGTTGTGAATCGCACGTTAGAGAACCTCCTTCTATGTATTTCATGAGAAAAAACGAAGTAATGAGATTTAGCCTTGTCTCAAGCAGAGTTTGCATTCAACAACATGGTGAACTGCTCAACAAGGAAGTTCTCATTCCATATTATTTACAGTCGAGTGTCTCGCCACACACTTGACTTGGTTCATCTATCCAAGCTCCCAAGCATGAGCGTTGCAGCAGAACATATGACAGACAGGATCATGGGCATTCATGCAGGGGTGCAAACCAAGTTACATGCCTTGAATGACAAGTAAAACGAGCAAGTCGATAAGAAAAATGTTTGAGGTGAGTCACCAAGTTATGGTCCACTACGTAAGGAAAATTTCTTACAAGGACATACAACAAGTTGAAAAACAAGAAAATTGGACCAGTACCGATTATCCGAAAGATTAATGATAACACTTGTTTACTCCCCAAGTATAGGGTTGTAATGTAGTAATAAACTCGGTGAGACCGAGGTCGAATCCCAAGGGACTAGAACCTATACGTAATCTGAAACTAAAGAGAACTAGAACTAGACTAAGATGAAATCTAAATTGAATGTAATTGAGGGAATAATGATGAAATATTTATTTAAAACTCAGAGAATTCAGAGGAATGAAATTAGGGATTCAGAGGATCCACTTATAGAGATCAGGGAGATCTTATGCTTGCTTCAAGAACTCAATTAGACTTAGAGTCCCCATCTTCATCCAGTTGAATGGTGTAACCATGAAAATCAAATTGAACTTCTTTAACATATATATATATATATATAGTTTTCAATAGATGAAAGGTATATGAATTAGAATGGATTCCATCACCAAACCACGACTATGAGATAAAGTAAACAACAGAATTAAACTAATTAACAACCAATCATAAGATGTATGAAGGTTAGGTAGGGTACCGTCATCCGACCATGCCTAGGAGACGATGGTGAACAACAAGACTTCCTGATGTCATAATCATAAACAGGAAAAGAACATGATCAAAGCTATTGCAGACCCATTGTAATTTTAGTCACAACAGACCATTAAAAATTAAAAAAAAAAATCTTAATTAAACCAAAATCAACATCAGTTCAGTCTAAACAAAAGGCACAAGCAAAAAGTCTCTCATCATGCTACAAGCTTCACTTCTTAGCCGTAGCTAAGAGGTTTAGCCACTCATGAACATGATAAGGCTAAAACTCAGAAAATAAAGATATCAAGAAATCAAAAAAGGAAGAAGAGAATACCAAATACTCTTGCTGCCTTCACACGTTCAAAGATCTTCAAGGTGATGAATGCCCTCTCTCAGTCTCTTTCGTCTCCTTTATACAGACAACCAGAATAAGGTTGGTCGGTGAGAAGCTGTAGGAGTCGGTGATGTTACGTGGCTTTTACGCAGCCAAGAATGCAAGTCTCTGTTTTGGTGCGGCAGATCTTGGAAACCGACTTGCATCGGCTCGGATTTGTGGTGGCTGATGGTCCCAGTTTTCTTATTTGACTTCATTAACTGGATCAGGACCCCCCTTGGCATCTTCTGGATCGGTCGCACAGTGGCCCACTGCGGCCGGTCCTTGCGGACGCAGAGCCTACGCACGGTCCTTACGCTGTGAAGATCGGTGGGCCCATGATCTGCATCAGTGGTGAAATCCAATCCGTCCACTGGATTCAGCTCGAAAAACCAATCGAACATGGTCAAGTTTGGATTAGATTTGGTGTGGCCCACAGAGTTTCTTTTGCACCGTCGGTCTTCCATTTGGATGATCAAAACCTGATCTTTGCTGTCGTTTGCAATTCCGTCATCTTGGCTTCAAGAATGCATACCGTGGGGTTCTAATGGACGGTCCGGATTTCTCATTCGGATGAAGGTGGTGGGCCACCACTCGTCACAGCAGACGATCGATCGTCCGCTTGCACAACAGAGAGGAGAGAGAGACTCTCTTGGATTTGGAAGTCGTGTCAACCGACTTTGACCGGTCTTTCCAGTCCGGTGCACTGCGGTTGTGCACCTTCTGTGCACACATACCCATGATCATGGGGGCCAGTGTGATGTTTATGAAAAATCTACTCCATCCATCTACTTTTTATCTTCTAACTTCATAGGTTGAAACCAAATTTTAAGTATATCCAGATATCAGGTGGGCCCCAAACTTGCAATTTATGGGTTGATCTATCTGTTGGGCCACTTTCTTAAGGATCCAACGGCTGAAATTCGATGTGTACGGTTAATTTATAAACCTCATTCCAAATATCAAGTTTTGAACCGAACGGATGGTTGGAACCCTTTGATCTTACATTCTGGACTAATTTCAAGTCATCTAAGCTTATATTTCTCGATTTTCTCGGATCTCTGGTATGTAAATTCGTTGATCTTGATCCCCTGTGGTCCATCCCTTCCCTTGGTGATTCTGGAGAGTCCAATCCATGCATTTAACACCCTTTTTCAGTCCAAGCTCCTAAAGTCACCTTGCAACACAAACACGATTAAAATAGACCGTTAAACAGTATCATGTTTGTAAATTCAAATAATAACTGAGGTCTAATATATAATATTCGACCTAAACAATACTTGCATTGTTAATCTCCCTCTCTTTTGAATTGCTGAAGTATGGCGGTAGGCATTTTGCGACCCATTGCAATCAAATGATTCAAATGAACATGACATCCGAGGTCTCGAAATGGAGACTGCATGCCCAAGCACTCTTAATCTGTATCAGAGGATTTGCATGTATTGCTTTAAATTGAAATTGTGTTACAGTTGAAAAATCATTGACAGAAATGAAAGTGAACCAGCTAATGCACGAAACAGCTCATTGCAACACTACAAGACAAAGTACTTTTACCGGCGGCCAAAACCGCCGCTAAAAGACCGAAAACTGCCGCTAATACATTTTAGCGGCGCTACTCAAGCGCCGCCGGAGGGGTATGTCGCTAAAAGATTCAGCAGCGCTAAGTTATTCTAGCGGCGCTTTTACAAGCGCCGCTAGTCGTATAGTGTTTGGCAGCGCCTTACAAATTCCAGCGGCGCTTTTCGTGGCGTTAGTATTTCTGAAAAAAGCGCTGCTAGAAATCTATAGAAGCGTCGGTAGGGCTTTTATTGATTTGAAAGGGCCCAGCGCTGGCCAGTAATTTTTTTTTTTAATTATATATAATTCTATTGAAACCTGCAATTTTTTAATATTTGAAACAAAAAATGTTTCAATATAATTAAAATTGATTATTAAACAAAATTTATATTACTACACAATATATATATATATATATATAATATTTATTACAATAAAATTGAAAATGATCTTGAATTATAAATAAATAAACAAATCCTCTATATGGCATACTCCTAGCACGAGTGGCGTCAAAAGGCTGAAGTGCTTGTAAGCCTAAATTTAGGCACAATTGATTAAAATCCTGCACAAGGGAAAAAAAGAAGTAAATTATCAAGTTCATCTCTTTTGAAAGAATTCTTAGCATCTATGATTTTAAAATAGTGTAAGAGATCTAACAGTCCTATATACCTAACAAATCAACAGCTATCCTAATCTTACCATTCTAAAAACATTAGAGTTGCTCCCATTCCCGAAAGCATCAGTCCAACCCGTTCATATTGAGCCACATTACCAACCATTATCCTTAAATTGTCGATACCAAAGAGAGGATTTTAAAATACAATATTCAACAGTACTTTAACAATATGTCTACACCCATTTTTTCTACTGTAGGATTACAAACATGTTTTTTGACACAAACACCCATTTTTTCTACCGTGGGATTACAAACATGTTTTTTGACACAAACACATTTTTTCTACCGTGAGATTAGAATAGCACCAAAGGTGTAATATTCTAGTGCCAATAGTAGAAAAGAATGAGTGTAAAGAGAGGGCACAAATTCCATGTCCCCACAGATGAAAGAACAAACCATATCTTTTGGTATAACATTTCGGAAAAGTCAAAATGAGAAAGATGGAAGCATCACCCTTTGATTCTTCTCATTTGTATCCACATCTGTTGAAGTATCGTCAGTCCTAGGGCTGGTATCTGCCATTGTAGACTCTCCCCACTTATCAAAATGATTGCTAGAAACAGTGTTAGGTTGTTTTCCCTTCTCTTGAGGTAACCTCTGTGATCCGACTCTTGGAGTTATATCGGCAGAAGCAACCGTCTGCTTTTTTTTTTTCAAAAAAAAAAGAAAAAGAAAAGATAAGAAAAAGAAGATAACCTCTAATCAGATCAAGCAAGCTTCTCAAGTAACGCAACTCATCAATCTCAAGAATGTCAATGATGGGTGCATTTGGATTTTGGATGTTTCCAAATCAGAACTATCAGATAGTTCAGCAGAATGAACTGTTATCCTTTTCACTATTGGGGCAGCAGGGATTTTTAGAACTGCATTACACTGGGACAGGTTCCCATTTTTTCCACCTTTTCCACCCTGAAATCAGGGAAGTTTCATGTCAGACCGGACATGTAGCCAATATAGATTTGGGTGGAATAGCATCTAGCAAGTCCAACAAAGTTGAGACATCCAAATGCAGCCATAATGTCAAAGAGGAATCAGAGCTTACCTTATTAAAATGGACGAATTGGAGGGAATCAGAAGCAGTAACCTGGCCACTCGACTTTGAGTTGAACACAGGATCTTCAATGCATGAAACAGATAGAGAAGAGAGGAAATCAGCATCTACTCCAGCAAGCCTATGTCACAATCAATCCAACCGATTAATGTACAATACAAACCTCAAATGTTAGGATTCTGAAGTTTAAAATCACCATCATCTATCTCAGTTGATCATTATTTATTTTGAAAACAAGAGCACTCAAAAAAACACAGAAACCCAAGAGACATGATTGCATCATACTCAAGAAGAAGAGCCTTTGTAAGTCCCAACAGCACCACATACAGCCACCATGGAATGTGTGTGGGACATCCCAACCTGTTCATATGTATAAAATTCTTTTTTTATAAATGGAATACTAATGACAGGACAGGACTAAGATACAAACCCATATCCATATGGCTTTGAAAGAATTAATGAAAGAACTAAAAAATGAAAGAATTAATATATAAAGAGCAGGCTCAGATAAAAATTAAAATACCCAAATAACTAGCCTGAAGCAGAGGCAAAACTCTAAGATATGAAATACAAACCCTCCATATCCATATGGCTTTGAAGAATATGAAGGAATAGATCCATAGCCGTTCTCCCCACCTTCATTTAAAGAAAAAACAAAAGGAGATGAGTTACCTAAGCAGGGAAAGATGTTTCTCAGTTCGCTAGCTATCTCAGCGGTCTGTGTTCTTCCTCTTTCTAATAATATTTCGTTACCTTTCAAAAAAAAAAAAAAAAAAAAAAAAAACAATTGTGAGCTAAGACATTGGAAATCAAATTCCATTTCAATAAAAACCACTCTTTTAATTCTCTGTGCTATACCTAGTAATGTTATGTTGTCCCTGGAAATATTATTAAATTCTCTACACAGTCTGTTACTTGTTAAGAAAAATAAAATAAAATTCGATAATCTTGTGTTCTCCTAGTTGTGAATATTTTAAGTTTTTCTGAGAGTTGTTGAAAAGATGTTGTGCCCTTTGAAAACTGAATGAAGCTTTTCAAAACCTGGACCAGACCAAATGATCAGGGACCATACCCGTAATTGGCCACCAAAATGGCTGGATAACTGTAAAGACTCCCTGGAGTTTCAACACCGGGTCAAGGGTTCTAGTACCCATGGTGGTGAAATCCCACGGCGTGCGTGTGGCGTGAGTGTGTGGGGGTGTGTGTGCATGTGTAAAAAAAAAAAAAAAAAAAAAAAAAAAAAAAAAAGCGTAAAGACAGGCCCATTAAGTGATGAACTATTTTCTTACAAAAAGGCAAATACACTTGTAAAAGCTCAAAACCATGACCTATATTCGAAACCCTATGCAAAACAAGGACAACTGCATCATTTCCTGATTTCTTGAACCAATGCGAATAACTAAATTACAACATGCATACCTTGGAATAGATTTATAGGAGAATAGTTGAACAATTTTGATTTAAGAGGGATCCATGAGGAATTTACAAAAACATACCTCCTTGAAAACCACACTCGCAAAGGCGCAAAAATCAACGATAACAGTCACATACCTCCCTCAATAGTAACTAACTGTGTAAAACCAGGTAAAGAAAGAACAGATGATAAAAGGACAAGAGCGTAATTTGGTCAGAGAAAAGATTGGAAAACAAATAAAGAAAAGATGCCTAAGGTTTCATATGCATACCTTAATCATTTTATACACACAATACACAGAGCAAGCATAGCCCAGAAAATTCTGCAAGTGCGCCCACCAGGTTCGAGAATATGCTGCGGCTTCCTGAAAATACACATCAAGTTAATATCCCAATCTGCAAAAGCATAGGAAAGCACCAGACTCATAACAACGTCAGCTAGACTTATTGTTTATCATCTGTGCATGGTGATAGGTCTAATACCATCAAGAAAAAGAGGTTTGAGCAAATACTTGATGTTGGTTGGGAATGCACTGAGCAAATACTTCTAGATTAAATATATGACTTTTTAGGCAATATCAAATATTATAAACAAAATGAAGGATGAGCTCCTTGATGTTGGTTGGGAATGCACTAAACTATTCATATGAGAGTCAGGTCCTGAATTGTACAAACAACTGTGGCTTATTTAAAAAGAACGAACATCAAAAGAAAAAATGGACATCAGAGATGGGTGCTTTTATAGAAATCAATTCAAAGTGTGGAACATATTTAAAAAAAAAAAAAAATACCCACCTGTCTGAAAGTTTTGAGTCCATGGTAATCTTGAAACGAGGCATCTTTTCTAAAACTAGAGATCTCAATCCCCCAGTTAGATGCTTCTGGATGCTGTTCCATTGTCACGCCCCGAACTCGGAGACCGGGCTCACAAAATTTCCGATCGCCGAATCCGGCACCGACAGCCTCCGTAGAACCCCATTTTCGGCTCCCAGCGCCCATACACCAGGTTCCGATCCTGGGATGCTACAAGGAGGATTTCTAATAATCCAATTGATTCGTAATGAGCATAACCAAGCATAACCCACGAACAATAAGCACAAGAACACCATCACAAAATCCTTTATGAACAAAAACTTTGAATACGGTGCGTAGAAAGGGAAATACAAGGTAGTGCAAATAACAAAAACTCCAAAAGCTCGGCGGCACGCTCCAAGCAATGCGGTGAGACTACAAGCTGCGTCTGGCGTCACTGCACGCATCAATCGTGCATAAGCATGAAAGCTTAGAGGGCGGTGTAAGTGTGTGCGAACGTGCTCGAGAATGCAATGCCGAGTAATGCGAAATCATCTTGATAAGTACGAAATGTAACTAGCCGTACCAAGGCTATGCAAGACAAGATGTAAATGCTTGCTCGGCCATACCAAGGCCATGTGATGCAATATGTAAGTCAAGCATGCCAATCCTCATACCAATGCAACTCCTCACTAGAGCATCAAATCGGTACGGTTCTCGGTGCGGATAATCACTTGGGGTTCAATACACTCCAGTGGCCTTGTCTCTCTCCAGCGACACGGTCCAAGTGAGCGTGAAGAAACCTCACTATCCGCACTGGCCAATAGTCGACCAATACCTATCCAAGCACGTCGATAGCGAACCCATTCAGAAAGTGGTCAAAACCTAGTAATGCCCCACTGCTCTCGGGCGAGTAAGGCCACCACTCCTTTCAACCGACCACGACACGGTGGGAGACGCGGCCTCATGGTATTCGGCCCTCATGCGCTCATATATCCACTCGGTCTCGACGTTGGAGTCATCCTCACCGGTACCATCGGGTTGGGGACTCTCACCCGGGGACATCTAAAATTGCTTGAAACAAGATTTTCAGGTATCGACTAGCCACCCACGATATATCACGTGGAGGCATGGCCAAGGGCATATCTCAATCATACGGATGCAAATGCATGAACCACACTACCAATCATGCGACCATCTGCGTGAAGCACACGCTCATGTAAGGCAACTCCGCCTATCGGGGGCCGTAGTTGATCTGTCAGAAGGCACATGCTATGATCGAGACACTCCTCATCTCAAGCATACATATGATGCGTATGATCATGAATCATGGGCTGTGCTAAACATGTTATAAAGCAATAAACTATCCTCTCAATGGAGATGGGCCTACATGAAACAGATATGGGCCTATCAGTGGCCTCAGGGAGAGTTATAATGTGGACATCGAACCAACATTACTCGTACAATGTGGACATCAAACCAACATTGTCCCCAAGGCTCGGCTCACCTCAAATACCATTAAATAAATCCTGGTGAAATCACACATTACAATGTGCCTTAGGTACATCCCATTGGGCCTCAAATATATCAAATGGGCCGTATCTCATAGGCCTTATAATTATCGAGTGGGCCACCTCAATGAGCCTCACCAATCGGCCTTAGGTACATTGCAATGGGCCATCACTCAAGGGCTTGCATACATCACATTAGTCACCTAACATAGGTCTCAAATATAACAAGGTGGGCCTAATCATATGGGTCTCAAATACATCAAAGTGGTCCTCAACAATGGGCCACAAATACGTCAGATGGGCCTTATAACAAGATGGCCGACATATATGGGCCTATATATATACCAAAATGGGCCTCAACATGAGCCCATATACATGCCAAGATGGGCCCATATACATGAGCCCATATATCCAAGTGGGCCTCATATGAAGCCTACTATAATGTTTATTTTCCTATCCAATATGTTGGTAAGGTTACATGGATAGGGGCCCACTGAAATGTTTATTTGCCAACTGACCTGTTGATATGGTCAGGGCCCACCGTAATGCGGTTTGCAAATCCAGCCCAGTCATTGTGGGTCCCACTTGAAAGAGGGTTCAGACCCAGTTTCAGCCGCACCAAATTTCAAGTGTGTCCCACCGTCAGGGGGAGGCCCACCGTGATATTTATTTCCATCCAAACCTGTTCAGAGCCGCACGGTCAGGGATGGGTCCCACCGTAAGGTTTATTTGCCATTCAACCAGTTAATGAGGTCGCCGTCAAGTGTGGCCACTGTGATGTGGTTCACACATCCAATCCACCCATTAGGTGCGTCCCACTTGGTTGAGAGTTCGGACCAAGTTTCAGCGGCGTTCAAAAATCAGGTAGGCCCCACCAAGCATTTTATATGTTTTAGGCATGTCTTCACATGTTTTTAGAAGGTATGGCCCACCTGAGTTCCGTATTCGGATGATTTTTGGAGGGAACCCACTTCAAAGAGTGGCCCACCTCATGGACGGTTTGGATTTCCGAAACACATCACGTGGGGCCCACGGCTGGAGCCGTGGGGCCTGGCTCGTCCGCCCGCCAACCATGCAGGCAGCGCTGCTTGCAGCGCTGCCACCTTTTTTCTTTTCTTTTCCTTTTTTTTTTTGTTTCGTGGGGCCCGCATCAGAAGATCCAGCCCACCCATTATATGTGTCCTACAAGTTTGGCCGTCCAGACCAAATTTCAGCTGCATCCAAACTCCAGGTGGGTCCCACCAAGTACTTTTATATGTTCAGGCAGCTCTTCACATGGTTTTAGAAGGTATGGCCCACCTGGTGATCAGATCAACTTGAAACTTTTCCTCAACGCCTAATATTATTTGAAGAACAGAATGGATGGCGTGGATCATCCTTATACATCAGGGTAGGGCCTGCATAAGCAGCCCACCCAAAAGCAATTTTTTTTTATATATATATACGTACGTTCCTTCACGTCCAGCGTCCAGAGACGCTGGACGTTACACACAGACCTCGTGGTGGGTCCCACGTACACAGACCTCTCATGGTGGGTCCCACGTGCACGTGGCCCATTATGCACATATTTATATATATATTAATATAGTATTAATATAAAATAAATATAATAATTTATATACCATGTGGGCTTCCCACCATCCCAAAAATGGATGATGGATGTCTCCTTAAAAATGTAGTGGGCCACACTAATGATGAATGGAGTGGATTTAACATGATTTAGTGGGACCCACTTCATTCTAGGGAGAGAAAAGAGAGAGAGAGAGAGAGATACACGGTGAGATAGAGGAGGGACCCCGCCACTATGGGCCCTCCATTTCATACATGCATACATTAAACGGGTCCCACCACATGTGGCCCAAAAATATGAGAAATAACGGTGGATCACCCACCTTGATGCGATCCTCCTTGCTCCCTTGGCTTGGAAACTCCTCACCTACGGTTCTTATGGGCGTTGATCGGATTTTAACGGTGCGGATGATGATCGGATGGTTGAGATGGAAGATGAGGAGGTGGGCCACACTTAGGATTTTGGAGAATTCTTTGGGAAGCTTGGGGTTGCTTGGACGTATGAGAGGGAGAGAATGGGAGAATGAGAGAGAAGAAAAAAAGAAATAAAATAAAAGGAGAGGGAGGGATGGAGGGAGTGGTGTGATGATGTCATGGGTAAGGGTGGCTTTGAAAAAAGGGGAGAGAGATTTGACTTTGAGTAAAGGAGGCATGGGTTGCTTGTACTTGGGTAGGTGTGACTTGACTTGAGTGATTGATTTGATTGATTTGATTGATGGGACATCTCGTAGAGATTCCCTCGAGATTCGCAACGTGCGGCGTTTCTTCGAACTGAACGCTGACTGGCATCTTCTAGCCTGGGTATCGGGTCGGTGCGTGAGTCGCGGCGTTAGAATCGCGGTGACGGCGCGGTCGCCAAGATACAGGTTTCGAGTCGAACCGACTTCGGCATGCGAGACTTGGCTTAGGATCGTGCGCAACGTCAGAAATGGGTCGAGGGTTGCCGGAACTCGACCGGTAGGATCGCGGAAGCCTACGAAACTGTACGGACTAGGGTACGGGTCTTACATCCATATACTCTATCAAATCAAATGAAACCTGTTCAAAAGATAAAACACAACATTTAATCCAAGGCCCAAGATTATAGCTACACATGTACTTACATTCACAGGGAAATAAAACTCCTTGATTTTAATCAAGAAACCTAATAACAACGATTGAGCATAACTCATAGGGAACTAGCATAAAGCACTCACCGTCCAATGGTGCAGATTAGCTATAAACTTTAGAAGTCAAACCAAATTCGGACGAATACACAAGTGAAGAAAAGAAAATTTCCTGGCACGCTTCAATAGCTGCTAAAATAAATAAATAAAAATAAAAATATACATGTGTGAGATCCACTCCATTGACCAGGTCTACCCCTTGGTGAAAGTGTCCTAGCGTAAAAGTTCGGTCAGTCAACTAATATTATGAATTACTAGTCCACTCATGTACCATTGGTTATCATCTTATCGATATTTCAAGCGTCCATTTTCTCAATAGAAGTGTGGCTCACCTAATGAGTGGACAAACTGCATCCATTTTCTCAATACAAGTGTGGCTCAGCTGATGAATGGACAAAACCGATAGTAGGTGAAGACACATTCATCATGACACCAGTGTGTTGAAGGGCTTGGATCACCAACATGTGTTTCAAGTTTTGAGTTTCCATGAGACAGTTGTACTGGGTGTCTACAGATGCATGCCTGCAAGTAGCATGCCTCTTGGGTTAGTGATTAAATATAACTCTCCCTTTCATCGAGAAAAAGATTTTACATTAATCTTGTGATCGCCTTTTGAATGATTTCTGGAGAATTGCCGGTCAAGAGATCCACACAACTACAACATTAGGCAAGGAATCATAAGAGAAATATAAGAAGCAACAGGACTATATAAAACACACCAACACATGTATACTCCCAATGGTCAACAAAGCATAATCTTGATCTTATTTTCAGAATTCTGTCATTCCTGTTGCAAGTAACTGAAAATATTTCAATATTCATGAATGCATTTCATTGGACAAATAAATGATAAGAAATTATGTTGCTTGTTGCAAATAAGATAAACATGTCACCTTTTGCACTTTCTCAGGTACTTAATCCCCGAATATCTTTTAAGGACTACTCAAATCACTGAAAGAAGTCAAGCCTAAAAGAGTAAAAAGAGTTAAGCATTCCATTAGAACAAATCTTACCCATTTTAAACAATCCAGGATTTAAAGAGGGGCAGTCAATGTAACCAAAAAACAATGTTGCAACAATGCAACGTTGACACAGATATGTATACCTATTTTGGACATTGACAGCAGTGTATGGTTTTTTTTTTAGAACCAAGAATACATGTCCTAATAAAAACAAAAGCTGATAGACATCCGCAGTAATCGCCACATTGGCGTGCATAGTGTTTTTTTTTTTTTATGGAGGAGAGAGCGTGATATTTCATCAATAGACATTTTACCAATTAAGTAAAGAAACTTCTCTGCCTTGGCATTAAATAATGTGTGTGAATAAGAGTATGTTTTTAAAACATATATTCTCTCTTGGTTCCAAACACCTAATATATAAGAAAATGTATTCTAGTAGCTAAACTATGACCTAAACAAAATGAATATAAATGCTGCCAGACATAAGAAGAAAATAGAACATCAACATGTGTTAGACCATGGGTGTCAAATAATGCAGGTTTCTAGAATATATAAACATATAGATACATATAAGTGTCCGGTTCGTGTATGATGATATATCAACACTTGAACAACTTGGTGAGTCAGTTCAATATTAGATACATATAAGAGAACTTACATATGTCGTTAAAAAATGCTCCATTTAAGTCAAACTCAATCAAAACACATTTTGGGAAACTAAGTATCTTCATAATGAAGAAAAATACAAGAAAATAATGCCAATTTTTGTCATAGATGCCTTAGAAGTGAATTAAGCAAACTATAACAGTCTAATGGAATGGAAAAGGTAAGATTAAAATCTAGTGTTCAAACACATTATAGAAAAGACAAGGAGCACCATGACTGTACAAGGGTGCTAGTGAGCTTCTTACACTCAAAACAGGGGAACCTTCTCTCTCTCTCTCTCTCTAGGTTTTTTTTTTTTTTTGGCATAAATATAACAAAGGAGTGATCAACTTCTTGTATTTATTTATTTATTTATTTTTTTGTTTACAGAGAAATGTTCTCTGCTGAGTATAGAAACACCTAGCAAACATGTATCTGTATTATGTTTCATAAACTGCCCATACAATGAATACAATTAGATGAATACTGCTTGAGGTGCACAGGAAGCAGAGCATGATAGGTAAAGGCACACTATGCTAATGTTCAAGCCCAAAAATCATACTAGCCTGCTATATAGGCAGGCCACACTTGTATGAGAAAAATGGACCATTGGAAAAAATGACCAATGGCCCATATTCAATGTACATTCACGGCATATCTGATGAGTCAACCAACCAAATGTTCTCTACCAGATGAATGCCCATGTCTATAACACATACCCTAAGTTGGCATGCGTGCTACGACCAACCTACATCCACCACACATGACTGGCCAAGAAGTTAACTGCATAAACAAGAAAAAAAAATGAAATAATAAGACATTTAAGCTTATTTAGGAGAAAAGTTATGGCTCCATAAAGAGCAATACAACATCCACCACACATGACTGGCTGAATGACTTCCATAATCTAAAATTTACATCTTTTGTCAAACACTGAGCAAAATGCAAAAAAAAAATAAAATAAAATAAAAAATAAAAAATAAAAAATAAAAAATAAAAAATGATGGGTGCAATGGAAGATGCACATTTTTAAGAAAACTATGGAAAGCACATTCAACAGTTGCAAATCACAAGGTTTATACAACATATATACTATACTTCCATAGTGGAGGGAAACAAGGGGGGGAATTACCTCCTCTGCTAATCGCTCGCCCATGACACCAATGCCATCTAGTGTGAGCTTGGACACATTGCGTTCACAACCTGCATATTATCACATCCGCCAACCAAATCACATCAGATGAGGCAAATACTTTTCAAGCCACCAGCACGTTTAACATGATTCTGAAAGCATAAAGTTCTGTATGCCTGGAGCAAACTCGATCCCTGGAGAGAATAGGAAGGGCATTGAAGAGGATCGGTCATTGCACCACCATTCATGGGCACTGATAGGAAAAGAAAAGAAAAAAATCATTTTCGAAGTGGAGGACCTTCAGCATTGATCAAAAGGCAGTGTTGAAAAGAAGAAGAGATGAGAAGGATGTTGAACAACTGAAGACGCCACAAGGGCTTACCTTGAAGCCAATTTCATTGGAAGGCCATATAGTAAGCTGAGTTTCTCTTTTTTTCTTTTTTCATTTTTCCTTCCTTTTTGTTTTTTGTTCTTGAGATGTGAAATTGAAGAGAGAGAGATTAGGAGTCCATTTTCATTTTTCTATTTCTTTTTGTGTTTTTTTTTTTTTTTTATGGGACTGATGTCTGAAGATATTGTCCTGCAGATTACAATACACATCCAACTCCAGTGGGAGTAAGAAACAGAACCAGCATCCTTTATATTCTTGCAAGGAACTAGATACCACTATATTTCTATTTCATTTCAAGTAAAGAACAGAGTTATTATGAGGATTACATATCATCAGAAGAACAAAGTAGTGAAAAACAATCAATATGATGTGCATTAGTCTTGCGAAGTTAACATAACTACTTAACATCATGATCATCAGATTAATTAAATTGGAAACTCAAATATAGAGAGGACTACTAAAGGCACTTGTAACCAATCAAAGAAGCAGAAACACATACCAAATGCAATACGTTTACTTCAAGAAAAAAAACAAATGCTTAAGATGACTTCGTTTTCATAGAAGTTACTCGAAGTATATTTAAAACCCATCATAGGCATTGCATCAAAGTAATCGAATCAGAAATATATTTTAACTTAAATTATCAGCACTGAAATATATATCATGCTTCCGCAAACGTCTAGAAATAAGAGAAACACTAAATTCCTGGATCAATAACCTAAACTGCCATCATTAAAAAAATACTAATAATTAAAATTTAAAAAAAAATTTAAAAAAAAAAAAAAAAAAAAAAAAAAAAAAAAAAAAACAATAACCCTTAAGATTTTGACAGTGCAATATCTTGCATAGTTTAAACAAAATCAAAACAGCAGGATCATGTAACCACATTATAATTTTAATTCCAGGCTTGCAAATAACATATTACATGGCATAAGAAGACTAGTGATAAATAGGCATATTTAATCAAATGTTTCCAAGAAAAGGATGAAGAAAGAAAATAAATAGCAAAAAAAAAAAAAAAACAAGCAAATTGCATGATTAAAAACCCTACTAGCCTAAGTTTAATCATTCAAATAGATTGAATGGTTGGCTCCACCTTGAAACTAGATAAGGGGAAAAAACTACATGCATGGCTGAGCCTCCGGATGCCCCAAAATCAGTAGAAGATTCATGGCTCTTGGTATATTTAGTTTGATGACTCCAAACATAGCTTCAGGAAACCTCGTTACAAACAGATAAATTAGTTAGATTGTGAAGCCCTTCTTATTATATATGCAAGAAACAACCAGGAAGCCAAATGAGTTTATTAGCAGTAGTCTTCTTTCCCACTCTAGGTAACATCCATGTGCATCCCCTGCAGTTCAAACTGAGCCCATTCAAGTTCACGAGAAACATTCCACTGCTAAATAGCCAAAATCATCTGATCAGGGAGATTTTGGACTGGGTCATCTAATCTATGATATGATAAACAGTTTTAACCACCAAAACATTCCTTGTTGAGCCATTTCATCAAACAGTTATCATGCATGAAATACAAGAGGTATTCCACAATGGGGTTTTTAGTTTCTATGGCCGTAATGGACTTCATGGCCATAAGGCAACAATATTTTAATATTAATCAGAGATTATGCCTCCCATGTGGTACCCTGCCATGTCATGTGTGAGTTTGTGCTCACCGGCAGGTCATCCAAATTGCTTATAATAAATCCAAAGCATATTACTGAGGTACCTCTAGCCACAATTGAACTCACACCAAACACACTTCTCACATATCAAACAACAACAAACACCAAGAAATTCTAAGACAAAACCACCACATTCTAAAAGATCAATCTCCATAACGCAATTCGATACAAACTACAACAGCAACATTTCTCCAATCGTAAGAAATTCTAAGATAAAACCACCACATTCTAAAAGATCAATCTCCATAATGCAATTCGACACAAACTACAACATTAGCATTTCTCCAATCATACAAAATTAGCAGCAGTTCCTCACTTCTCTATCTATCTAAGAAGAAGGAAAAAAACAACAACAACAACAACATACAAAAGGGGGAAAGGGGGAAAAAAGGAAGGTAGGAAGAAAGAACCTGATCAAAACCATCGAGCAAGCTTCACTTGAAGAAATTGAAGGATGCGACAGTAAGTAGTGGTTGGGGTTTGGAATAGTTGGAATCGTCAGTGAGTCTCGAGTTAGACTTGTCAGGGAACCATCCAACCGATCTTTAAGCATCAAGAATGAACTGCGAAAGCACTAAAAAAATGAAGTCAAATGGTAATTTAGGAGAAGTCAGTGATATTTCACAGAGAGAGAGAGAGAGAGAGAGAGAGAGAGAGAGAGAGAGAGGTGGAGAAAAGACCAAATGGCCTTGCTGTGCAAAACCCACCCCAAAACCCTAGTCTTCTGCAATGGGATCATGAAACCATGGCAAGAACCTGTCGCATCCTTGCAAGGATCAAAAATCACTTCAAAAAATATCTTAAAAACCTCTTCCAGTCCCACCCCATAGAATCTTTGCTCACCCTTCTCAAGAATCTTCAAAACCCCTTCGAAAAAACCCACCTCACATGATAAAATTAGGCCCCCACACATCTGGAAATCGAACTCCTCTTCCGCTTTCTTCAGCACGTCTGGAATTTGCACTTCAATGCCAATTAGATCTATAACTCTGAACGCCTAAAAAATCCAAAAACGGGACTTCTCACAAAATGCAATTTCTACGAGAAACCCACCACCAAATGCTTCGACCTCAACTAGATTTGCTCCAAGCCATATTCAAAACCCTAAAAACTAGTGAAGGGGGAAATGCTAAAGGAAATTCAAACTAGATCTGTTCCAAGCTGTAGAGAGAGAGGGACGAAAAGGGAATAGGGGAAGAGGGCGCTGGGAGAGAGAGAGAGAGAGAGGAAATGGGGGTGGAGGGTGCTGGAAGAGAGAGAATATAAAAAATGAGGGCTCTTTTCTTTTATCTTTTTCTGGACCCTTTGCTAGCGGCTGCTTTTTCTGACCCTAACACCACACTTTCGATGGCGCTCATTTCCTTCCATCGTCAGCAGCCACACGAAGCCCAACTATTCCTACATTTGCCTGCAGTGCGTGTTGGTCATCGGCCAAAAAAGTGCCGCTAATGGCCCACTTTCTTGTAGTGCAAGTTAGATATAAATAAAATAAATCAGTAGAGATGGAATCTGACTAGAATAATGAGATCATTGCAGAGGTTATCATTAAATATTCCAGTATAACAAAATGCTTGAAAAACCGCACATTCTACGAATCTTAGTACTGTTCAAGGGACATTACTAGTTTTTGGTGTTATGGATCATGCGATACACAAGATTCATCAGTTCCTCATCCAACCATCAATATAGTGGGTGCTTCTGTCAACGGACCATGGCCTGAAAATTTACTAGATTGGAAGATCTCAGTCTTCCAATCTTTGGTGGTTTATATAGCGACCAATGACCATAGCTGCATTTTTTCTTAACTGTCTATTTGTAGGACGGTGGTTAGGATTGTGCTAGCAGGGTGAAGCTTGGAGACTCGTCCATCCATGGAGGGACCCATCAGAACAACGATCTGGAACCTGAACTAACCAGACCCTTTGATACGAACTTTAAGACCTGGGTGTACTATATATAACTAAATCCTTGGCTTGAAATCATACAATTCCTCCTCAATCCCAATGATGTGGTATCATCTCCATCGGGTCTTTAGTTTGTATAAGTAGGGCCCATATCATTGATCCAGAATAATTAGAGAGAATACTAGTGATTATAGAGATCAAATTTTGGAATGTTTTCCTACAAAGAGCATTGAAGAACAGGAACAATGATTTTGACACTGTAGATGTTACTTGCTTGGCCTGATGAGGATTTTGGCTGCATGAAGGGCCCAACCAACAGGAACCCAGATAGAATCTAATGATATTATATAAAGAAAAACAAGGAGATAAAAGCCAAAAATATCAAATGCTACAACCAGATGTGTACTTAAATTCACATCAGAATCTCTTAAGAACTTCAGCCAAGCAGTCATGGACAACAAAGGAGATTAAATAAAATAAACCCAAGGATTGGAATATACTACAATGCATATAAGATAAGAAAGTAAGTACAGAAGAAGATAAGATCATCACTTCCAGACAAGTGAGAGGGAATCCCACCAAAGCAAATTTGAAAATTAATAGAGGAATGCATGGAAAAAGGATTTTTCTTTGATGGGATATCTGTAAAAGAGCATTGGAAATGATGGATTGCTCAGGTTGGTTGGATTTGATGTTGTTTTAAGAAGACCCACTGGATTCAATAGAGTTCATCAAAATCCTATCATGTGTGCCAGCTAGAAGTCCATGCAACACATTCTCCCCAGGACCAGAAAAGGGAACTCTCTTTTTTTCTGATCTGCATGACCTGGAATTGTGCTCTTTCCTTCCACAGAACTACACTTTCCATGCAACACTTAAAATTCCTCTGTAATCTGATTTTCTTAGCCTGTGAATGTTTGCGGTGGGCCCTGCCAAATGCACGGCCGTGATCTCTTGCACATATGCAGAGGATCACTTTTCAGTCTCTCCTAATGCCAATCGGCTTAACGTTTCTTAATCATCAGCTTACTCAATTTATTAACCAATCGGCGTAAAATGTAGCATTTTGTTTTCGTGCTTGCCATTCTGAAATGGACAGGACACTGGTAGAGCTTGATGGTTGATACACATACTCAGATATCTTTTACATGCCATAACTCAATTAAACTGCCGAAGTTGTGGGACCCAATATATTTTTTTCATCAAGCTACAATCTTATTTGTTGAACAATCTTTACCTCTGATTCAAGAACACTTGTTTGCTGAATTCGAACTGCTGGCTAATTGCATCTCAGTCGTCCAATAAATGTCGACTAGTAAACTAGTTTATGGTCCGTAAAAGCTTAGACAATGGCATATTTATGCAGTTCAGCTGGATCTTATGTTGCTTTTAGCAGATTCATTGAATTTCATGAATTTTATCAGAATCCTGATGACCGGTCAAGCACGATCTGTTAGCAGGTGAATGTTTATGGTGGAGCTTACCTGATGAATGGCTCTGATCTCATGAGTGTGTCCGCCACGGTCACCTCTTCAATCTCTCATAGCACCAATTTCCTCAACATTTCTTAATCAATGCTTTCGAATTAACCAATTATTTAACTTATAAAATTTGAAATTCAAAGAACGTTTTTTTTCAAGCTTATCTTTTAGAAATTGCTTTCTGGTAAGGGTGTCAATGGGCTTTCAGACCACATGGATGGATCAGCGTGAGATTGATCGATCTCAATCGATGGACACATCCTAGAAAAGTTGTAGTGATTCGATGTTTCTAATGCATTCAATCTGTACTGTTTTTGTTTCTAACCTACAGAATTTCTTTTAGCACCCAAAGGCCATTGAAAGAATTGATTTGAATCATCATATTGTTGATAACTTGCATCAATTCTAACAGTTCTATTCCTACATTTTTGTCATAGATTCTGTTTAAAGAAACTCTAGTTCTGATATCACTTTGATGCAGGACAATTAACCACTTGCACTAAAAACTCGAACTGATAGAGCATGGCGAATTCATTCCTTTATCTCATAGCTTAGGCCCCACGTCCCATGGGTTAGGACCTCAGCCAAACCCCTTCATGGGCTCCACATCACATGGGTACCGCCTCACATGGATGAGGCTTGCCTCATACAAGCCACCCGCCTCACATGGGCCGCCCTACTCAAGCCCGGTGTGAAAATGCCCTTGCATTAAGTCATTTTCATGTAACCCATCATATGTTGTATAGAGCTCATCAAGAAGCTAAAAAACAAGCTACCAATGAATTGAAAATTGAAATGTCTTCCGCCGAGGGACAACAAAAAACAAGAGTAGTCATCCTGACCTGCCCATGTTACCAACTTGGGCTACAGCCATGGCCATGTTGAATATTATAGTCCCTTACATGAGGAAATCTTAGTGGACTGAAATCATGCATACAAAACAGAGCAAGGACATCAGGCCAGCATCAATGTCTACAGCCTGTTTGTCTAGTACGATACTTTCACCTCAAATCACCTAAGACCTTGAGACAAGGAAGACAGTAACAAAATGAAGAAAATCGATAGGCCTGGAAACCCACCTCAAGAAATTCAAAAATTCATAGAAATGTATTTTATTTGGAGTTATATGATCCTTGACCTGAGGTTTTTTAGCTCAGGTTGAGTAATCCATACTACTGTTGAAATCTGATATGCCCTTCATTGGATGGACCATGTCCAAAAAATCTCAACAATGGGACAACCCTAACCTTTTGGTCAGTGGACAGCAAATAGACAGTTGAGAAAAGAGAGAGCAATAGTCTCCATTTAATTTTTTTTAAGGCTAAAGATCAGATGGCTAGGAATTTCCAGTGTGGAAGATCTCTAGTTAGGCCCTTTGAGACTCATCTCAGCCATGTATCTGGACCATTAAACCATGTGCTGTACTTGCACAAACTGAAAATGGGGGGATATTATGCATATCCTCAGATTGAGAATTAAAGTAAGAAAACATGAATGGGTTAATCACTTTGGGCCAAATCAAATCCCCAAAAAAACTAAAAGACTCGAAAAATTCACAAAATGAGAGACTCTCAAAAGCAATAAAAGTGTCCTTGCAATAAAAGAGCTGTAGCTGTTGATTTTGGAATTTGCCAAATTCAAATCCATCTGAATTCCATGAATGTGACAAGTTCATGGATATACCAAATCCATGTTCTCATTTCCATGATCCCAAACAGCCACTAAGGAAATGAGAAATAGGCACCATTATGACAGTAAGATGTGTATTGATGCATTTAAGAAATATGGTTATAATGGTTATTCTTTAAGATGATTTGGTCAAATTGAATAAATGGGGTTGGTTATTATAAATTTGTGATGGAGCTCTCAGGTGGGCCTTAAACTGCACAACATTCCATTATGATTGGACAGTGGTATCAAACCGCGATGTGATAGGCAAAGCACCATGGATCCACGGTAGCACTAGATTACAGACCTTTTGCAATGGTTAATATTCTAATGCAAAGTCATAGTATCATGTGATCAAGTAGGACGGCTAAAGGATGACTCAATGAAAGGCCAGGATAACCCAAATTCAAGCCGGAGGGGTTAGCTTTGGCAAAAATGGCCCAAGTCCACATGATAATTTTTTTTACGCCTGTAAGTTTGCATACGGTTTTTGGTTTTATGTATATAATATATTGTTGGAAGGATATTGATAACCTCTATGCCCTAGACAACAACCCAAGGTCTGTCATTTTCCAAATGGCTTCGGAAAATTCATTCGTTTTAGGGTTGAATTAGGGTTTTCGTAAGTTTCTTTTTTTTTGTTTTTTTCATATTTTTAGTGTTTTAAGAATCCGGTTGTAGTCCAAAGTCATTGTTTTACTCATCTAAGTGTTGTTTATAAGTTTAGGTATGATATTATTTTTTACTATTTCAGAAAAGTGTCCTATTTCGAGTTGAATCAGAAATCTAGGGTTTCTTTCGATTATCATATTTCACTTTTATGTACTAATTTGAAAATTAAGGAGAAAAATAGTAAAATATCATTGAGAGAGGGAAAGAGAGAATTCATAGACAAGCAATTCGAGATAACCCACAAGTGATTGAAGCAAATCCATTAGTTTTATTTCTACCAACATCAAGAAAACTAGTACAGAAACCATGTCAATGTAAGCAACCACAAGTGATTGCTTCAAGAAAACTAGTACAAAAACCAGGAAAACTAGAATTTTTTAGAATTTATTTTCTATTTTGCTTGCTTTCTTTCTCGTGGATTCGAGAAGCCTTTGTGAGGAGTCCAGAGAAATTCTGTGGATTCGAAATAGTTACCCTCTTGAGGAAGATAGTGCTCGACCTCATCACGATTCATCCTTGCGTCAATTGTGATTTCATTTTTTATCATCAATCAATTTAGTTTGAATTATTAGAAATTATTTCTGTTTTCATCCATGGTAGATTCGAGGAATCTTGTGAAGAGTCCAAAGAAGGTCCGTGGATTCGGAGTTGTTATCCCTGGAAAAAAAAAAAAAGACGGCGATCGACTTAATCGTCCATCCCTGCGTCAATCTGATGGGGTTTTTTTGCCCCGTGCTCGACCAGTCGTGAGCCCTGCTCGACCGGTCGAGGGCTGGTATGACCAATCGTGGGAGTCGAGTCGTAGCTCGACTCAAAGTCCAGCGAGTTCGGACTATTTTTCTCCGGGGTTCTCGACCGGTCGTAGGTGACCCACGACCGGTCGTAGGTGAAGAGCTACAACCGGTCGTAGAGAGGCTAAGACCCCCCTGGAATTTCCGGGACTAGTCGAAAAGGTTACTGTGATTTGTTCCGTGATTTTGCGCGAAACTGCGGATTTGAGTCCTTTCGCAACTGGGATGCGGAAAGGAGTTTTCCAAAACTATAAAAGGGGTTGCCTAGGGTTTTTTCTAGGTATCACAAAATAGCAAGAGGGTTTCCTAAAGCTTTGCAAGGGATTTGCTAAAGGGTTTAGGACTATCAAAGGTAAGAGAGAGGGAGAAAGAGAGAGAGGAAGCTTATAGAAGGGAGGTTCTGCTCGTGGAGGTTCTCTACTTTGCAATCTACATCTCAGCGCTTCTATGTCCTCGTAATCGGTTAGATCTCTCCGTTTTCTCTATTTCTCTTATTGTTTATCCACTCCTGCGTGAGTGAAGAAGATTGTAACGTTCTACTTCATAGTGGATTGTTGATCTGGACGAGGTCCGTGGTTTTACCTCTTTGAGGGTTTTCCACGTAAAAATCTCTTGTGTGGTGTGTGATTGATGCTTTGATTTATTTCATTGCTTTATCCATAATTCTGGTTTGTTTCGGGAGGCTAGATCCTAAGGTTTGTGCAAGGCATCCCAACAAAGTGGTATCAAAGCTAAGTTCATTGAACGGGTAGGATCGGTTTGAATTATGGAAGGTGGCTCAAGGATGATCAGCCTCAATGGTTCTAACTGGACCATATGGAAGGCTAAGATGGAGGACTTGCTTTATTGCAAGGACCTATATTCTCCAATCTCAGGCATATCAGCAAAATCCAAGGATATGACTGATGATGATTGGAAGAAGATGGACCGAAAGGCGGTGGGGTTTATTAGACAATGGTTGGATGATTCTGTATTCCACCATGTGTCTACGGAAACCTCAGCCGAAAGCCTATGGCTAAAATTACAAGGGCTGTATGAGAGGAAGACAGCCGGTAATAAGATATTTCTGATAAGGCGACTTGTGAATCTCAAGTTCAAGGATGGTGGTTCTGTGGCCGAGCATATGAATGAGGTCAGCAATATAGTGAACCAACTCACCTCTATAAAGATGGTCCTGGATGATGAATTGCAGGCTTTACTATTGCTTAGTTCATTGCCTGACAGTTGGGAGACATTGGTGGTGTCTCTAAGTAACTCCGCGCCAGACGGAAAGATATCCATGGAACAGGTAACCAGTTATCTCTTCAATGAGGAGACAAGGAGGAAGTCTCAGGGGTCTACACAGCAAGAGGCTCTTGTGACACAGGAACGAGGGAGAGGAAAGATCAGGAAGGGCGGGAAGGCCCGAGATAAATCAAGAGGCAAGTCGAGTAACAGAAAAGAGGTTGAATGTTGGAATTGTGGCAAGAAGGGTCACTACAAGCATGAATGTCGTCGTAAGAAGAACGACAAGAAAGGAAAAGGGAAGGAAGATGAATCTGATTCCACTGCAGTCGCTTCAGATGGCGACATGGTAGTTATTCTTTCTGCAGATCACGATGTATGTCTCATGACTACGAGTCAGGGCACCGATTGGGTGATAGACACGGGAGCTTCTTTTCATGCGACTCCACACATGGACTCATTCACAAGCTACAAGTCAGGTGACTATGGGACTGTGAAGATGGGAAATTCTGGCGTATCAAAGATCGTGGGAGTCGGTGATATTTGTGTGAAGACCGATGTGGGCTGCACATTGGTTCTCAGGGATGTGAGGCATATCCCAGACCTTCGCCTCAACTTGATGTCGACGGGAAGGCTGGATGATGATGGCTATGAAAGCCGGTTTGCTGGTGGGTGATGAAAGCTCATCAAGGGTTCATTGATCGTGGCTAGAGGAAAGAAGTGTTGCACCCTGTACAAGGCAAGTGTCAGTATGTACAAGGGTGGATTGAACGCACAGAAGATTCGGCCTATTGACATGTGGCACGGGCGTCTAGGCCACATGAGTGAAAAAGGGCTTGACTACTAGCAAGGAAGCGGCTCCTTCAGACGTGACAGGTATGCCTCTCAAAACCTGTCTTGATTGTTTATCAGGGAAACAGCATAGAGTTTCATTCATTAAAACTGCTTCTCATGTTAATAAAGTGCATGCATTAGATTTGGTTTATTCTGATGTTTGTGGTCCTATGAGGATAAAAACCTTGGGTGGGGCATTGTATTTTGTTACTTTTATAGATGATGCATCTAGGAGGGTTTGGGTTTATGCTTTGAAATCCAAGGACGAGGTCTTTGGTGTGTTTAAATTGTTTTATGTTATGGTCGAGAGAGAGACAGGTAGACCATTGAAGTGCATCCGCACTGACAATGGTGGTGAATACATTGGCGACTTTCATGAGTACTGCAAGTCCCAGGGTATACGGCATGAACAGACTGTTCCCAAGACCCCCCAGCATAATGGTGTAGCTGAGCAAATGAATCGCACCATTGTTGAGAGAATCAGATGCATGTTATCCCATGCGAAGTTGCCCAAGACGTTCTGGGGAGAAGCAATGCGCACGGCGGTGTATTTGATAAAAATGTGTCTCCATCGGCCCCGTTGAATGGAGAAGTACCGAGAAGGTGTGGACTGGACGGGATCCATCGTACGGTCATCTCGAGTGTTTGGATGCGGGACATCCGTTCACGTACCAAAGGACGAGAGGTCCAAGCTCGATATGAAGATCGGGCGGTGTGTGTTCTTAGGGTACGGTGATGAAAAATTCGGTTACGAGGTTATGGGATCCGACCGAGAAGAAGCTCGTCGGGAGAGAGAGATGTGGTTTTCTTTGAAGATCGGTGTATCGAAGACATTGGTAAGCCGAGAGAAGAACCGGCCCTAGTTCGGGTGAGCTAGAGGACATGGATCCGATTACTCCTCCCATGGTGCCCGATGACGGGGAGTACAAAGAAGGTGCGAGAGGACGAGGGAGTTCCTTCGGGAAGATGGACCGGGGAGCAACCCCCACTTGATCCACCTGTTGAGCCACAGGTGAAGAGGTCATCTAGGGACAGACAGCCGTCCAAGAGGTACTCGCCGCATGAGTACATTATGCTAACCGATGGGGGAGAGCCGAAGATTATTCGAGGCCCTGGCCGACGAGCATAAGGGGAGTGGTTGAAAGCTATGCAAGAGGAGATGGAATCCTTGCATAAGAACCACACCTATGATATGGTGAAACTGCCTAAGGGCAAGAAAGCTCTGAGCAACAAGTGGGTGTTCAGAAAGAAGATTGAGCAGAAGAATTCACAGACGAGGTTCAAGGCCAGACTTGTGGTGAAAGGGTTTGGTCAGAGAAAAGGCATAGACTTCGAGGAGATTCTCACCAGTGGTGAAGATGACATCTATACGGGTGTTGCTTGGGTTGGCGGCTAGCATGGATCTGGAGATAGAGCAGTTAGATGTTAAAACTGCCTTTCTCCATGGTGACCTGGAAGAAGAGATCTACATGCACCAACCAGAGGGGTTCGAAGTCAAGGGCAAGGAACATATGGTGTGTAGGCTGAGGAAGAGCTTGTATGGGCTGAAACAAGCTCCACGGCAATGGTACAAGAAGTTCGACTCGTTTATGTTGAAACATGGGTATGATGAACGGAGTCGGACCACTGTGTGTTCATGCGCAGTTTTCGGATTGGGAATTCTTTGTTTCTGCTGTTATATGTTGATGACATGCTCATCATGGGAAAAGACATCAAGAAGATTGACAGGCTGAAACAGGAGTTGGGCAAGTCTTTTGCGATGAAAGACTTGGGCCCGGCTAGACAGATCCTAGGAATGGAGATAACCCGTGACAGATGCAGCAGGAAACTTTGGCTGTCACAAGAGCGGTATATTGAGAAAGTCCTAGAGCGGTTCAATATGAATCTGTGAAAAGCCGGTCGGCCAATACTCCACTAGATGGTCACTTCAGATTGAGCGACAGACAGTGTCCCAAGACGAAGGCAGAGGTGGAAGAGATGCAGAAAATACCCTACGCGTCAGCTGTAGGAAGTTTGATATATGCTATGGTGTGTACACGCCCAGACATAGCATATGCGGTTGGTGTAGTCAGTAGGTATCTTGCCAATCCTGACAAAGAACATTGGGTAGCGGTGAAATGGATACTACGGTATCTAAGAGGCTCATCCAGGTTAAGCCTATGCTATGGTGACGGTAAACTTGTGTTAGAGGGCTACACAGATGCAGATATGGCAGGTGACATAGACTCCAGGAAGTCTACATCGGGGTTCATGTTCACGTTTGCGGGGGAGCGGTTTCTTGGCAGAGTAAGCTACGAGAAGGTCGTAGCATTGTCAATGACAGAGGCCGAATACATTGCAGTCACAGAAGCATGTAAAGAGATGCTTTGGATGAAGAGGTTCCTACAGGAACTTAGCCTAAAGTAGGAGGAGCACGTGGTCTATTGCGATAGTCAGAGTGCTATACACTTGAGCAAGAATCCAAGTCAGCATTCCAAGTCGAAGCACATAGAGATTCGGTATCACTGGATCAGGGATACTTTGGAACAGAAGGTGTTACAGCTTGAGAAAGTCCACACGGACGATAATGGGTCAGACATGATGACCAAGGCTTTGCTCAAAGGCAAGTTCGAGGTTTGTAGAAACCTGGCTGGCTTAAAGAAGGTGGATCCCTCCCGGGTCAAAAGGGGGAAGATTTGATGGGGTTTTTTTACCCCGTGCTCGACCAGTCGTGAGCCCTGCTCGACCGGTCGAGGGCTGGTACGACCGGTCGTGGGAGTCGAGTCGTAGCTCGACTCAAAGTCCGAGTTCGGACTATTTTCTCGGGGTTCTCGACCGGTCGTAGGTGACCCATGACCGGTCGTAGGTGGTCTACGACCCGGTCGTAGGTGAGCTACGACCGGTCGTAGGAGGCTAAGACCGGTCTGGAATTTCCGGGACTAGTCGAAAATTCTGTGATTTGTTCCGCGATTTTGCGCGAAACTGTGGATTTGAGTCTTTTCGCAACTGGGATGCGGAAAGGAGTTTTCCAAAACTATAAAAGGGGTTGCCTAGGGTTTTTCTAGGTATCACAAAATAGCAAGAGGGTTTCCTAAAGCTTTGCAAGGGATTTGCTAAAGGGTTTAGGGCTATCAAAGGTGAGAGAGAGGGAGAAAGAGAGAGGAAGCTTATAGAAGGGAGGTTCTGCTCGTGGAGGTTCTCTACTTTGCAATCTACATCTCAGCGCTTCTATGTCCTCGTAATCGGTTAGATCTCTCCGTTTTCTCTATTTCTCTTATTGTTTATCTACTCCTGCGTGAGTGAAGAAGATTGTAACGTTCTACTTCATAGTGGATTGTTGATCTGGACGAGGTCCCGTGGTTTTTACCTCTTTGAGGGTTTTCCACGTAAAAATCTCTTGTGTGGTGTGTGATTGATGCTTTGATTTATTTCATTGCTTTATCCATAATTCTGGTTTGTTTCGGGAGGCCAGATCCTAAGGTTTGTGCAAGGCATCCCAACACAATCCTCAATCCAGAAGATTGATCTGATGGTTCCCGTAGTGAATGGAACATGCCAATGGGACAACCACAGCCCTTCATTTGGTAGCCTGAAGATTGATGATTAAGTAAAGAAATACAGCAGCAGCTCACATTCAACTGAAGCGAATGTGGTTCAAGTATCTTGGACAAGGTCCATCTATCTTGGGGCCCACCAAATAAATCATCCCAGTCGATGATGCTATTGATATCTGATCATTTGTGATTCTGTTTCTCTACTAATTAAAAATAGCTAGAATGCTATTGATTACATAAATGGATTTTTGGAGTATTTTCCCTCAAAGAACATTGAAGAAACAGTAATGATAGTTTTGCCGCCGTGGGCCTGCTGAAGATTTTGGCTGCATGGGGCCATGCAGCAAGAACCCAAATAGAATCTATAAAGAAAACAAGAATAAAAGGCCAAACAGACATCGAAGGCTACAACCTAGTATGTATGCTTTCGTAAATTCGCATCAGAATCTATTAACTGATTTGATTACGCGAAAAAAGAAAAAAAAAAAACATATAAGACAAGAAGTTAAATACAAAAGAAGAACAGTTTGTAAAAAAAAAACATATAAGATAAGAAGTACAAAAGAAGAACAGTCCGTCAGCTGCTGCAGACAAGTGAGAAGGAATCCCCCCCAAAGGAATTTTGAAAATTACTGGAGAAATGAATGAAATAATGACATTGGAGCTACGCAAGGATGATGTAACTGGTTAAGGCATATTCAATTCGAAGAAATTCATTATGGGCATGGAAACATTGCCGTTTGAAGTTTTGATTATAAGATTGTAAAAAACCCGTAATTTTTAATCCGGTCAACATAACGAAAATTACAACCTACTAGTCTTTATGTAACGATGGTTTTGAGGTCAACCGACCTCTTAACAAGTTGGACACCTTCATTTCAGAGAAATACGCACACTTCCAATTCAAAATTACGATTTTAGGAAATTTTATTATTTTATTTTTGTCATACCTTCTTATTTTTAGAGTTTTAGAATTTTCGTCTTTTTAAGAAATAGCTTATAATAATGTCAAGAATGCTCCAATAAGTTCATCCAAACGTTTTTTAACTTTTCACAAATTAAGTTTTAGAAGAGTTTTCCTATTTCGGGTAAGTTCTAAATGAATTAAGAAATTAGACTTTAAAAGAGTTTTATTACTTTAGATCATTTAAGTTTTGAGTTTTCTTTATAAGTAATGTAATCAAGAAATCTTACGAACATTATTTATTAAATATACCTGAACTTTCTCTCTAATTTTCGTATGGACTCAAGAACTCTTCTTGTGAATTCAAGGTTTTAATTATTTGTAGAAGACAACGACCCTTCTCTTATTATTTCATGCTCTTTGAGGCTCTTCGTGTGTCCGGTAAGGATTATTCTTTGACGGGTCCCTATAAAGAGATTAGGAAATGATCCGCTATGCAATTTTGTTGGATTTGATATATTAAGCTGTTCATTTGGAGGGGCCACCGTGAGTATTCACAGGCTAAGAAAATCAGACTGGCCCACTCATCAGAATTTCAATGAGTATTGTTGAAGGGGCCCACTGCAAACACTCACAGGCTAAGAAAATCAGGTGGCCCACTCATTTGGATTTCGATGAACATTGTTGAATCAAATGAACTTGAAACCAAATGGATCCACTTAAAACCACATCAAATCCAACCAAAATGTGGGAATTGTTGGATCTGATGTTGTTTTTATTGAACCCATTTGGTTCAAACTCATTGGATTATACAAAGTTCATCGAAATCCTGATGAGTGGGCCAGGTTGATTTTCTTGTGAATGTCCTTGGTGGGTCCGCCAAATGAATGGCATAACACCAAATCCAGCCAATTTACTAGACCATTTGGTTCGAGTTCATTGGAATCTATAAAGTTCATCAAAATCCAGATGAGTGGGCCACGTTGATTTTCTTAGCCTGTGAATATTTGAGACAGGTCCCACCAGATGAACGGCAGCGATCTCTTAATTGGGTGCAGATGATAGCTCTTCAATCCACAGTTTTCAAATTAATCAGTTAAGGAATAAATTTGAAATTTTGAAGAACATTTTTGTTTCAACCTTAGTCTTGGCATATTAACTCAAAATGGACCGTCCAATTATGGGACACGCTGTAGGTAGGCCATCAACCTACAATCAGATCCGTTGAACGATTATAGCCTCTTATTCATGGACACCTTTTTTTTTTTCTGAATTCAGGCCATTGGCTATTTTTCATCTCAGTCGTCCAATAACTGCCCACCTGTTGACTGAAGTAATTAATTTGGAGTAAAGATTGTTTATGATCATTCTCAAGTGGGGCTCACCAATTGGGCTAGTTTAATTTAACTGTATGCCAAGTGTACAATTTCCAACGCCTGTGCATCAACCATCACCAGAGTATCAAACATTTTCTCCTTTGGTGACCTCGATAGCATCTTATTTGATGCATCTCCAAAAACGAGCCCAAGCTTACTGACCTAGCCAAGATGGACGCCCGGGCAGTTTCGGGCCCAAGTCAGGCCCAATACCAAGCCCAAACTCAAGCTCAAGACAAAAGCCCAAACCATGTCCACTTGGCCCATTTTACATAAACCTTCAATGGGTCATCATTCGTTTAATTATTTGGACTCTGATTTTTTATCCATTTGAACCATCATGGTGAGCTTGTGGGGCACGTATCCTCAAGTGCCATCTCAAAATGAGGTTTTGGGCTTATGTTTCCTTCCTCAACGAGTCGGGTTCAGGCGAGGTCATAGAGTTCCTTGGCCCAATTGTTAGAGTTGATTAGAGGGTGCTTGCTTTTCTAATTACCTTAGTAAATAAAAGAAAATTTATAATGATTAAATTTTATTTTATTTATTTGGTGATGTCAATTATATTTGACAACAATAAAAATTGGACGGATTGAAATTTTATAATGTAAAATTATAATGATTACAAATGTATGGATCTCTCTCATATTCATTATACATTGGATCATCAATTTATGTGCTCTAAAACATGTATAAACAGATATTAAAAAATAACGATGACGATCCACTTACATTACTTTATCATGGAATTTAGAGAAACATATTGACCCTTATGATATTTTTTATATTCTTTAAGTAGTGTATTTGCTAAGCTCTCTCTACATTTTTAGAGATTTTTCATCTTTTCTATATATTTATGTTATTATCAAATAAAACAAAAAAATATGAAAATGATCTCTCTTATCAAGAGATTGGATATGTTTGCGAGGCATATGGAGAGAAGCGGATGTATGCTTAACGAATATAGAAATAACCTAATTTACCCTAATAGTCTTTAATTGAGTTTGGGTCTGATTTCGAGGACCTAAATCCACGTGGGTTTTGGGGTTGAGATAGGGTCACATCAAATAAGAGCATCCACATGGTCAGGCCATTTGAATGGACGGATTATATCACACATGTGTGGCAGATCGACACATGCAAGGTGATGGCTTGGCAAACCTCATTCCTAGTTCTAGAATAATTAACATATATTTAAAATATATGATATTACTGTTAAAATTAACTAGACTTGGCCCCACCTCATCTTAATTGAGTCCAAAATGGTGAACCCAGATCGAACAAGCCCCCAGAGATGGTGAACCTGGACCAAACAAGCCTGAAACCGGATCAAAAATAATAGACGTGAATCGGTCCCAATTTCTAAACAGGCCCAAGAAATTGGACCCAATCCTGTTAAAGTTAAAATTGGGTCAGGCCGAACGGTACCCACGGACAGGTCTACAAGGAATCTTCGCCATGGCCAGTGGTGTTTTCTAGTGAGACTATTTAAGTGAATGGGCTCTGATAAATGGTGGCCCATCCATTGCCACATGTGGATCGTTCGTAGGCCAGCACGACCTAAATTACAAGGGGAGCATGGCAGGCCGTTGATGGGGTAACAAGTCCATTTAGTGAATAATCATGTCTTCGGCTGGAAATTGAATTTGTCAATTAGCATGAAGTAAAAGTCTTAAAGTCAAGTAAACTCCAAGAAGAATAAAGACAGGAGATTTAAAGAGTTGAAGTCTTTTGATTCAAGACAAGATAAGAAAGCCTCGAAACCTCGCCAAACTCTATATTAGAACCCTTCAATTTATTCTATTAATTCACATGGAGCCCACATCAGTTTGGAGCCCGTGGTCTAGGCTTGGGCTTTACATGCATGGCCCAATTAAAATTTGGGCTGGGCTCAATTCATTTTAGCCCAACCTGGGCTTTCATATGTGCATGTATTATATCTTTCAAATATGTGATTCTAAGTGTTAGTCACCCAACGTTTATCTTGAATGTGGACGTTGAATTCATTCCTTTGAAATGGTTATTTCTTTATACATGCATGACCCAATTGGTGAATGAATAAATTAGGAAAATCCAAGTGAAAAAATAGGGAATTTATCAATTTTCTAGTTGGATCGGGTCGAGACCAGGCCGCTAACTTTATCTGGATTCAGTATGGGAGTTGGGCTCAGCCTAGCTGCCCATTGCTACCCCTAATGATGAGACCATAGTGAGAGATGGGACCTTTACCTCTCATTGCATGTATCCAACAGTAGATGTGACCCTGATGTGATGATCCACCAGTTTGGATCCCACCCTTTAACCTTGATTGAATTTCTATTCAGTGATCACTGTTTACTATGGTGTGGTCCACTTGAGATTTGGGTCTGCTTCATTTTTGGGCTCATGCCGTAAAATGAGCTGGGAAAATGGATGTACAGCATGGATATACAATACATACTTCAAGGTGGGCCCACGGTCAGGGCCCTCTTTGTTAAGTGAGGTCGAGGCCCACCTATATAATCCACTCCCCATGTGAACAGGATGACTTGGACAATATCCTATGCACTCATTGGTACAAGTAGGAGTCCTATTTCTAGTGATCGGAACCACTGAAATGGACCCCAACCTGATTAATTTATTGTGGATGGGAGATGATCTAATCCATAGGATTCAACCACTCAACTAGCTGGTGAAAACAATAGAGATATCAGTCAACGTTCAATTGAAAAGGGCCAAATGAAGATTGGAAGGCTTAGATCTTCCCATATAAGATTTTCTTCAGGTCATGATGCATTTAAAGTGGGTTTCATCATATCTACGGTCAGGATTAGTGCACTTTGTGTTGGAGATTTTTAAAACACAAGGGAATTTAAATTTTTTGAAAAGCCCATATGCGTTATTAACATTGTTTTCAGGATCTTCATCCATATGTTATCAAGTTTAGTCTTACTGATCTTCATCCATACACTATCAAGTTTCTACAAAGAAAAGTAAATTCGACGTTTGAAATTATCTTCATCCATACATATCAAGTTTCTATGAAGACATGTAAATTTTACGTTTGAAATTACCTGCAAATAGCCACCGCTCAAAACCTCATAACCACTAGGATTGCTAATGTTACACTCAATGTTAAAAGTCTCTACGAGCCTACAAAAAATGAAGAGAGGATGATAGCCAACATATCAATCATGCATTAGGGAAAGGCTAAAAAATTTGCATGAACGCTAAGGTGGACCCCGAATGTGCATGTGTGGATGTGAGAAGTCTCCCTGGATTATGGACACCCAACGTTATTCCTTTTTATGTAAGAGGGACGTGATGAGGTCAATCATTATCTTCCTTGAGGGATATCTACCACAAATCCACGGATTTCTCTATATTCTTCACAAAATTTCCTTGAACCCAAAAGGGAAAAAAATAGAAATAATTTCTAATAAGTTCAAAATAAATTGATTGATGATTAAAGAAAATAAAATTACAATCATTTAAAGAATAAGCTTAAACTTGGGATGGAACCCTGTGTAGCCGCACAACCTCTCTGAAGAATAGATTCACCACTCGTGTTGCATCTAGGATTTTCTTACATGGAATAAATTGCATCATCTCTGAGAAAAGATCTACCACCACAAACACCGAATCAATGTTGCAATGTGTTCATAGGAGACTAAGCACAAAGTCTATAGATAAGTCATTCCAAGGGTTGTTAGCCATAGGTAATGAGGTGTAGAAGCCCATATTTCAAGACTGTTTCTTAGAAGTCTTAGAAACATGACAGCCTTGCACTATTTTACCCACATCACGTGCCAATTGTGGTTAGTAACATCGTTCCTCAATAAGAACCCACATCTTGTCTCACCCAAGGTGTCCACCAAGTCCACATCCATGTAACTCCTAGATAATTTGCTCCCTTAGAGAACTTTGGGGGATGCACAATTGATTTCCTTTAAAGAGAAAATCAACTTACATATGTAGGTTACTAGGATGACCTTTTTAACACCTCATCCATGCATCATTGAAGTCTTCATGCTCGACATACAACTTCTTGAAATAGTCGAAGCCGACCACTTTATTACTCATCGTAACAAGTGCATCAGTTACCTTGTTCTGCTGCATTGACTTGTGCTTCAAAACGAATGTGAATTCCTGCAAAAATACGACCCATTAGGCATACACATGATTCAAGTTAGCCCGGCTATTAATAAACTTTAAAGCTTGATAATCAGTGTAGATAGCGAACTCTCTCTAAATCAGATAATGTTGTCATGTCGTATCGCTTAACCACTGCATACAACTCAAGCTTTTATATTGACCACTTCTTTCAGGCTTTACTGAGCTTCTCGTTGTAGAAGGCTACCGGCCTGCCTTCCTGTGCTAAATCTCCTTCAATTCCAACATATGAGGTGTCACACTCAACTTCGAACAACTTATTGAAACTAGCAAGAATCAAGATCAGTGTTGTGTATAATCGATGCCTGATTTTAGCAAAGCTTTTGTCGGCCTCATCGGTCCACTAAAATATGCATTTTGTTAATGCAATCTATAATGGGAGTGATTATAGTGTTGAAATTTTGGATGAATCGACGATAAAATGTTGTCAACCCATAGAAACTTCTCACTTCATGAATGTTCATCAGAATCAGCTATTCCCTGATGGCTCGCACATTTTCATCGTATATACGGATGCCCATGGACGTCACAACAAATCCTAAGAACAACAAGTTTTTCATTAAAAATTACAATTCTTTAAGTTAAGGTACAATTTGTTAACTACTAGGACCTGTAGCACCTGCCTAAGGTATTTCATGTGTTCCGTCTCACCCTGGCTATATATCAGGATATCATCAAAATATACTATTACAAACCGGCCAATGAACAACTTCAACACTTGATTAATCAGATGCATAAAAATAATCATTGCGTTCGATTTACCAAAGGGCATGACTAACCACTCATACAACTATTCATTGGCCTTGAATGTCGTTTTCTACTCATCACCGGGCCGGATACGAATCCGATGGTACCTACTCATCAGATTTAATTTAGAAAATACTTTGGTACCTTCTAGCATATCAAGCATGTCGTCCAACTGTGGTAATGGAAACTGATATTAATGGTAATCTTATTAATTACCTGGCTATCGATACACATATATGTATCAGCTCCCATCTTTTTTTAGTGTTAAGAAAATTGGCACGACGCATGGGCTCATGATCTCTCTTAAAAAACCCTTACGGATTAAATCCTTTACTCGCATCTGAAGTATTTTATGCTCTTCTTGACTCATCCGATAGTGAGGGTGATTGGGCAAGCTAATCCTAGGTAAGAGGTTTATATTATGTTGGATGTCCAACATCAACCTTAATTCACTCAGCAACAACCTTAAGCTTGGACGAAGGGCTACAATTTCCTGCCCTTTACCACCACGACATATACTTAAAAAATTGACCCATCTATATCGGTGTCTTATCAGAGTTTTTTATCGACATGGTTTTTGGTAGCATAGTAGATTTGAAGGGGCACGTCAAGGGACATGGACTCCAACTTTTGTGGGGCCCACCTTGATACACGTGTTTTATCCACACAATTCATTCACTCTGCTAGCTCATTTTTTAGAATGACTCCAAAAAATGGAATAAATCCAAAGCTCGAGCGGACCATACCAAAGAAAATAATGGGGATACTCACGCTCACCGTTGAAAACTTCCCAAGGCCCACCGTGATGTTTATTTGCTGACAACTGCAAATATCAGCTTCATCAAAAACTTTTGTAGCTCTTTATAAGTTTTCTAGGTAGGCATTTTATCCCCGCCATTTCCTATCGGGTGGTCCACCTGAAGTTTGGATCTGCCTCATTTTTTAATTCATGCTCTAAACTGACATGAAAAACGGATGGACGGCGGGGATAAAACACATAAATCACGGCGGGCCTCACGGAGCTTGATCTCCAGAGGTGCACATCACGGTGGGGTCCATACAGCTTTGAGGTGGATTCCGCTTGGCCAGCAACCACTGACGTAGCATGCGCGCACTTTTTAAGTGGTTCTCATCGCTGGACAGGAGTCATAGGCCCATCGGTGAGGTGGAGATCTCTCAGCCATCAATTTCAAGTGGGTCCCGCAGTTCACCAAACTGGGCCCCACCATTTAACTAGAAAATATCTCTCTCAACGATTCCCTGACGATCCTTTAGCGAATTCTATTTTTACTCCATTCCCTTGTAGATTTGTCCGTGTGGGGCCCACCCACGATCCTTTACCGAGAGGCATACACCATAGATCGCAGATGACCGATGAATCCCCGACCGGACGAACGATCAAAGACGTCGGATTATGGTCACGTAAAATATACGGTTAGATAGAAGAGAGACTTGATCATCCCATCGTCTTTATTTGGAAAATGTAAAATCCATGTGGGCCCCACATATCAGAGGCCTCCATAACCACTGGGGTGCTGATCGGGCCCTACACGTTCAATTTCAATCCTGGCATCGCATAAACAATTTGTACCGGATCATTAATGCCTTCACCGAGGGTTCTTGAGGCGTATAGACCTCAGGTCTCAGCCAGCAATTTCATTCGCCGCAAAGAAACCTTACAAGTGAAACTAGTCCAAAGATTGTACGGACGATCTTAAAAGGACTAAAATACCTCTCCTTCTACAGCTGCTTATACTTAAGCGTCGAAGGGTATTTTGATAAAAATAGCAGCTGCTGGACAGTAAAAATTCGCTTTTTGCGAAATATGCTTCCGGGCGGCGAAAATTTGCAAGGCACCGTACGGACTCGTCCGTTCGTCTAATTATTTCCTTGACTAATCCAATCGAAACTACGCATGACTCACTCCATCCAATAAGAAACTGACACGTGTATCATCAATACGTGGATTCGTGGGCGGTCACCATAGGGCCCACCTTGATTCATCTGTTGTATATCCACGCCGCCTATCTGTTTTTTCCAGCACATTTTAGTGCGTTAGATCAAAACTGAAGCCGATCCAAATCTCATGTGGACCAAACCACAGGCAACAGTGGTGGTTGAACGCCTACAATTAAAAATTTCCTAGGGCCCACCGTAATGTTTATTTGTCATCCAACCTGTTGATAAGGTCACACAGACCTGGTTGAACGGAAAAAATAAATATCATCTTGATCCAAAACTTTCATGGCGCACAATAAATTTTTAATGGGGGTATTCAGTCAACACTCTTTCCTTTGAGTGGTCCACCTGAGATTTTTATCAGCTTTAATTTTGGAACCGTTTCATAAAATGAGCTCGAAAAACGGATGGACGGCGTGGATATACAACACATACATCAAGGTGGCCCCACGTCCACGTGCTATGTGAATCCGCATCACCAACCTTGGCAATCACGCAGGCGAGAAGGGAGATGATATGATACTCAGGCAGCGTATGACGCTCGATACGCAGTCACTCATTAGCTGCATGCTTGACATAGATTACTAAACTTAAACCGACTACGTTGTTAAACCCACTGTATTTAATTCACATGACAAAAGTAAAATTAAATGAACGATTCTTTTCTCTGATTCGAGGACACTTGTTTGTTGAAATAGGACCATTGGATATTCTTCATTTTAACCGTCCAATAAATGTACACCAATCAGATTGTTAGGTAATCAAATAAATCTCGTTTTTTTTTGCTTCATGATACATGTAAACTACGATTCATAATCTGCAAACTTTAAGTCGAATTATTGAATGCCACATGTTAAATTTCTGTGCATGTGTATAACCCATGACACTCTGCCAGAGTATTAAAGTTTTCCAGGCGAGGAATCCCGCCCGTCGGATCTAAAAATCCAGGGGTTTCCTACAGTACACCCCAACGTATTATTTTATGATACGTTGGGACTATAGAGGTTGGATCTGGCCTCATGTTTAGTGATCCAAACCGTTGATCTGACTAGATATAGAACTGGTGCTGTCTATCCCAAGAAAACTTTGAATCAGTTAAGAATACAGTCCATGCAGGGCCAAAAAATTGTAAATAATTAAAGGGTTCAAATATTGTAAATATGAAAATTTATTGTAGATTTATCAAAATTGATGGTAAGACCATGATATAAACGGTTTGGATCATCGAAGCATGATACCAGATGGAACATATCGCGTTCCGGTGTATTTTTTTACAGTACGTCGCGACGTAAAGTAGCGTAGATGCCGAATAACAGAACGCAGTCTGTTGTCGGTCTTTACAAAAGCCTAGAAATCCCTTCCCTTCCATCGTTCTTCCTTTCTGCTATACTGCGCCGGAGGTGCTACGGTCGCTACCCTACGCCATGGCGGAGGAGAGATACAACCTCAAGAACCCAGCGGTGAAGAGAATTCTTCAAGAAGTGAAGGAGATGCAATCCAACCCTTCCGATGATTTCATGAGCCTTCCTCTCGAGGTAAGAAAAATGAAAATTTTCAAATAAAAAACCTTTTTTTTTCTAGGGTTTTACGCCTCGTATCGTTTCAATCAACGGTTCAGATCGAATCTATCTTCTTTTTTTCTTTTTCTTTTTCGTCTTTTTCAATTTCAAATGCGATTGAAATTAGGGATCTAGGTTTTTTTTTTCTAGGTTTTGAAATTTAGGGTTTTATAGGTTTTTTGTTAATTTTATATTAAATTCCAAACACCAGATCTGTATTTTGCGCTTGTGAAATTTGTATATGTATGAAATATTTGGGGGAAATCCGAACCGTTCGTTTTGGGGTCATGCCGTGGAGGGTACATGCGTTTTGAAACCTCATGCATAGTGATCTAGGAGTGGACAGTAAAGGAGGAAAGGAATGTGCTGGGATGTAGTCGATGGGAAATTTTTATTCTGATCGAACGGTTAGGATTGACTAATTAGTGTGGTTTTTGAGCTGTGAATCCTCGAGGATATGGCAGAGATGGTGAATGGTCATAATCATATCTATTTATGTCATGCTTCCATTTGGAGGAAATCCGAACCATTATTTTTGTGGGCCATGCCTTGGAGTGCACATGCTTTTAAAACCTCATCGATTTATGGCCTATGAATGACGGTGAAGGAGGAATGTGATGGGATGTTGTCAATGGGCAGATTGATCAGTTAGTTTGGTTTTTGAGCTGTGGATCCCCCAGGGTATGGCCAGGAAGGTGAATGGTCATAATCCTATCTATTAACGTCGTGGTTACATCTAGACGAAATCTGAACCATTTGTTTTTTGGGCCATGCCTTGGACGCTACATGCATTTAAAAACTCATAGATTAGTGGCCTATGAGTGGACAGCAAAGGAGGAAAGGGATGTGATGGGATGCAGTTGATCGGCAATTTCCTCTGATTGAATGGTTAGGATTGACCAATTAGGGCCTGTTTGGCCGGGCGGATTGGAAGGGATTGGAAGGTAAATCCCGGGATTGGCCGGGCGAGCCAAACAGACTCGGGATTCTGATCCTGGGATATAGGAATCCCATGGGATTGCCAGCAATCCACTGACATCACCATCATTACCTTAAAATCCATCCAATCCACCCTAATCCCATTCAATTTTGCCTTGGACGTGTTTGGTTCGATGGATTGGAAGGTATTGGAAGATGCAATCCTGGGATTGGACGGGCGTGCCAAACAGACTCGGTGATCTAATCCAGGGATATAGCAATCCCATGGATCTTGCACCAATCCACTGACGCAGCCATCATTACCTTGAAAGTGATGCCATCCACCCTAATACCATTCAATCCCTTCCAATCCGTCTGGCCAAACACGCCCTTAGTGTGGTTTTTGATACCTGGATCCTCCAGGGTATGGCAGGGCTGGTGAATGGTCATAATTGTACCTATTCATGTCATGGTTCCATTGGACGAAATCTGATTCCTTCGTTTTGTGGACCATGCCTCAGTACATACATTTATAACATCATCAAGTAGTGCCTATGAATGGACAATAAAGGAGGAAAGGGATGTGATTAATGTTGTCAAATTGTATATGCAATTGTATGCGACAAGCATATGCATACCAACATATGCATACTCGCATATGCGATGGCATATTGCTCGAGCTTCTTTTTCTTTTTCTTTTTTTGTTTTTTTTTTTCGAAAAATTAAAAAAGGGGGAAAATGGGAAAAATCGAAAAAAAAAAAAAAAAAAAAAAAAAAAAAGAGGAAAAACTATGCCTAATTACTACAAGTGATTAGATTGGGTTTATTGTAGTTTGAGTGTTTGAGACTATTAGACAAGCTATATATTGAGTTATATATTTAATTACTTATATTATATTTACAATTTACATAAAGTTTAACAAAACAATCAACAAGTTACATTAAGAGAGAATTAATTATTAAAAACTTTGAACATGGAATTTTTTTTGATAAATGATAACTTGATAACTTGAACAACTTACAAATTACAAACTTAATTTACAATTTACAAAAAACAAGTGCAACTTACAAAGTTTCAAGTTTCAACTTATAAATTTAAAATATAAAAAAGAGTGCCTATTTATAGGCAAAAGTGCCCTAAAAAGTGCCTGTTTATAGGCAAAAGTGCCCCCAAAAGCATAAAAAGGTCCCAATAGGCATTTTTTAAACCATTAGGACATATATGCGATTGCATATGCAGTATGCCATTGCATATTCGCATACGCGATCGTATATTTATTGCACACATGTATGCCATCTCATACTTTTAGGATCACATATGTCCACTCCATCCAATTCGGATATGCGATCTCATATGCACATATGCAATCACATTTGACAACATTGGATGTGATGGGATGCAGTCAATTGGAAAATTTCCTCTGATTGAATAGTTAGGATCAACCAATTTCTGTGGTTTTTGAGCTGTGGATCCTCCATGGTACAGCCTATCCGGTGAACAGTCAGAATCATATATATTAATGTCATGGTTCCATTGAAATATACCTGAAAATTTTTCATTCCATACAAAAGTCTAAGAGCTGCAGCTTCTAACATTTGCAAATTTGTATTTGATCTTTCAAGATTGAATAGAGATAAAAACCTAAGGGGCTGTTTGGATACACAAATAACTGGCTAAGTTATAAAAAAAAAGGTCAACTCTTTTTCAATCATGTTTGGCTAAGCAATGAAAAGTGGAAAAGTTGTCCTTGGTTAATGTTTTAACCAAAAAACCCTTAACCGGTGGTTATTTTTTCTAATCTCGTTATAGTGGTTTTTCTTTTTAACCACTTTCACATCTCTCTTTCCTTCTCCTAAATACACAAGGATTGGCAATGGGTTGGGTTTGTGCCAAACCGAACCCGGCTCGACACTTAATGCCCTACATTTCAAGCTCAACCCTTTGTCTAGCATGTGCCTAGAACAGCAGGCCCAGGCCCGAGCCCGAGCCTGCAAAAAATTGGTTTGACCTGTGCCCGACCAAGCTTGGCCTGAGAATTGATAAAATATCTATTTCCCACCTGAATATTCATACTCTATCCGTTGACTAAGTGGGCCATACATGTACCAAAAAACACTTAAAAAGGAACAAAATTAATGGTCTACATTTAATGGTTGCTTAATCAAGGATCAGAATGGCATTTATAAGATTTAAGACACATGAACTCGGGTTAGGTTGAGCCAGTCTAGTCCAGATCGGGCTAAAAATGACTTGAACATAAGCCTGGCTCAAAAAATTGATTGGGCCATGCATGTTAGGCCCAAGCCTAGCATGTGGATAGAGGTAATAAGTCCAAGCCTAGTCCAAAGTTGAGTCGGGTTTGTTAGGCTGCGCAACCCATTGCAAGTTTGCAAGCATAAGAAATATGTAAATCAAAATTGGCCTCACTCTAGATCAATCATAAAACAAATACATGAGAGATATGTAACTCAAATTAAGCCGTCCACATAGCGGGCCCCACTTTAAATGGATCATAAACCATTACAACCATGGCGTGCCGTAAATGCTGTTACGTAAAGATAACGGTAGCAACCGTTGTTATAGGGTTGTAAAGGCTGTAATGGTCGTTATGGAAAAAAATGACCCGTCACGACCCGTAAAGGCTGTAATGGTCGTTATGGGAAAAAATGACCCGTCACGACCTGTAAAGGCTGTTACAGCCCCTGTAATGGCCTGTTATGGCTGATGTGAAAGCCGTAACGGCCTTGTAACGGTCCATTACGGGGCTGATACAGGTTTTTTGGGTTTATTTTTTTTTCAATAAAAAAATAGTCTGTAACAACTGTTATGGCCATTTCACCCCGTATCGTAAAGGTAACGGTGGTTGCTGTTATAACCACTGTTACCGTTACGGAATACCTTGATTACAACATAGCGAAATCATATTTTAGTTGTGAGATTCGTGGATGCTTGATGGAAAATGCTTTTTATATTTAATTTCAATTTAGAACAATACATTATTTTTCAAACAAAGTTCAAAATTTTTTCATATTAACATGTGTTTACCAATTAGGGTCGTTTGGCACTCCTGAAAACCCTGGATTTCAATTCCAAGGTGGTTCAAAATCCAGTATTTTCACATTTTTTCAATTCCAAGGGAGACCTCTATCTTGCAAAATTCAGGATTTTGGAGTCTTCTCCATCTGTCATAACTACCATCTCATAATTTCTTAAGGTATTTACATTCATTCACACTATTGAATGTTTTCACTTGCATTTACACCATGATGATGGAATGATACAAAAATCAAGCCTATCCAATCATTATGTGGGCCACACCATAGAAGAAAATTGACCCAAAAAGAAATATAAGATTTAGTTTCAAATATGGAATTAGTAGGCACACTTTTGTAGGGCCACTAAAAGCTTGGAATTGCCTTAATTTTGGCCAAGGACGTCTTTTCTTGCCGATGATCGTCTTATGTTGCATGCATTCATTATCCTTTGTATATATTACAAACTAATTCTAGGAATCCAAGAGTCAAAATCCAGGCACTCAAATGCGATTTCTAAAACCCAGGATTTTGAAAGATCCATGCTGCCAAACAGAAATGAAAATCTAGGATTTCAAATCCTGGATTTGATTTGAAATCCAGGATTTCAATTCCATGCTCTCAAACGAGCCCTAAAAGAGATCACTTAAGGGAAACCCCCTTTTTATTTCATGAAGCTAAGAACCCTAATTCAATGCAATTTCCAGAAAATTACAATGAGTACTGGTAGTCCCGCTGGGTGCATTGATGAAAGAATCTGCCTTCTATGATCCAAAAGTTGAAGAGCTGCAGCTTATACGATTTGCAGTTTTGCATTTGTTCTTCCAAGTTTGAACAGATAAAACCCTAAAAGAGAACACTTTAGGGAATCCCTTTTTTTATTCCATGAAGCTAAGAACCTCAATTCAATGCTATTGCCAGAAAGTTACTGTGAATACTGCTAGGCTCGCTGTGTGCATTGATAAGTTTCTCTTTTAAATATTAGCTGATGTTGTTTCCTTTTTCTATGTGTTCAGGAGAATATATTTGAATGGCAGTTTGCAATCAGGGGTCCTAGCGACACTGAGTTTGAAGGAGGAATCTATCATGGACGGATCCAACTACCAGCAGAGTATCCGTTTCAGCCTCCTGCGTTCATGTTGCTAACAGTAACAACCTAACCCTTTGATAATCATAAAATAACGATGCATCTTACAATCTACATTATACATTTATTTTTGGTATCACAGTATCTGGTTTTTAACATGCTTTGTGGTTTTCTTTGCCGTGCTTGTTTTCAGCCAAATGGTCGTTTTGAAACGCAGACCAAGATTTGCTTGAGTATATCAAATCATCATCCTGAACACTGGCAGCCATCATGGAGTGGTACAAATCTCAATTTTCTTATCGACATGTTGTTTTGAACATGGATTTACATGTAGTTTATGGCAGTTTCTGTTTTCATTACATAAAGGTGCATTTAGTGTTTTTTTATTTTTTTATATCTGGATATGGATTATGAGGAAATGAACCTCCTCAAAATAAATAAATAAATAAATAAGTAAATAAAATAAAACAATAGGAAAGAAAGATGGAAAAGAGAAAAACAAAACAATACAAGGAAAAAATGCTATTGTGAACTGATGCATGTCTGAACCTTCATGAATCCATTCTAGTGGTGATTTGGGATACACTGACATCATGCCTAAAACATTCCTCTGCTATTTTGCTTGTGTTTCGTTTGCATGTCTTCGTGATTATGGTGTATGATGCGGATCCCAGCAGGCTGTGAATAATCTTACTGTTCTAGGTTTGAATGGGGAGACCTGGAGGCTTTAGCTAAAGAAATTGACCTCCGTCTCTACTGTATGGTGTATAAGATATTGTGTTGACATATTCTCTATCGATGACAATTCCTGTGAAACAAATTTTTTTTTTTTTTTACTAGGCAAGAAGAAATTAGTTTCTTGGTGCATGCATTCAGTTTTGGTTAATTGGCTTGGAACATGGCAAGAATCTTATATTCGTTGCCCATGAACAGGTTGTTTGAACTACTTTTTGTATTGGAATTGGATATCACCATGCATCATGTCTCTGCTGTGTTAGCATACCTATATGGAGCACCAAAATTTCATAGTCTACTCTTATTTTTTCGGTTTGTAGACTATACGAGCATGGTGCTATAGTAATGATTTCTGTTTTTGTTGTCATTATTTTGTTGAATGACCCAATAAACAAAAAGCTACATCTGAACTTTGCTATTAAATGCATGGTGTGAAAGAAATTGACCTCCCATCTTCTCTGTGAAGCAAGTTGGCTTTTCCAATGAGAATTTATAAGAGATTTTGTTGACATATACTCTATAGATGACAATTCCTGCGAAACAAATTTTTTCTTTTTTCTAGGCAAGAAGAAATTAGTTTCTTGGTGCATGCATTCAGTTATGGTTAATTGGCTTGGAACATGGCAAGAATCTTATATTTGTTGCCCATGAACGGCTTGTTTGAACTACTTTTTGTATTGGAATTGGACATTACCATCCATCATGTCTCTGCTGTGTTAGCATACCTATATGGAGCACCAAAATTTCATAGTCTACTCTTATTGTTTCGGTTTGTAGACTATATGAGCATGGTGCTAAAGTAATGATTTTTGTTTTTGGCAAACTGTCGTTGTCATTATTTTGTTGAATGACCCAATAAACAAAAAGCTAAATCTGAACTTTGCTATTAAATGCATGGTGTGAAAGAACTTGACCTCCATCTTCTCTGTGAAGCAAGTTGGCTTTTCCGATGAGAATTTATAAGAGATTTTGTTGACATATACTCTATTGATGACAATTCCTGAGAAACAAATTTTTTTTTTCTAGGCAAGAAGAAATTAGTTTCTTGGTGCATGCATTCAGTTATGGTTAATTGGCTTGGAACATGGCAGGAATCTTATATTTGTTTCCCATGAACAGCTTGTTTGAACTACTATTTGTATTGGAATTGGACATTACCATCCATCATGTCTCTGCTGTGTTAGCATACCTATACGGAGCACCAAAATTTCATAGTCTACTCTTGTTGTTTTGGTTTGTAGACTATACGAGCATGGTTCTAAAGTAATGATTTTTGTTTTTGGCAAACTGTCGTTGTCATTATTTTGTCGAGTGACCCAATAATAAAAAAGCTACATCTGAACTTTGCTATTAAATGCATGGTGTGAAAGAAATTGACCTCCATCTCCTCTGTGAGGCCAGTTGGCTTTTCCGATGAGAATTTATAAGAAGATTGTGTTGACATATACTCTATCGATGACAATTCCTGCGAAACAATTTTTTTTTTTTTTTTTCCAGGCAAGAAGAAATTACTTTCTTGGTGCATCCATTCAGTTATGGTTAATTGGCTTGGATCATGGCAAGAATCTTATATTTGTTGCCCATGAACAGCTTGTTTGAACTAATTTTTGTATTGGAATTGGATATTACCATCCATCATGTCTCTTCTGTGTTAGCATACCTATACGGAGCACCAAAATTTCATAGTTTACTCTTATTGTTTCGGTTTGTAGACTATACGAGCATGGTGATAAAGTAATGATTTTTGTTTTTGGCAAACTGTCATTGTCATTATTTTGTCGAATGACCCAATAAACAAAAAGCTACATCTGAACTTTGCTATTAAATGCATGGTATGAAAGAAATTGACCTCCATCTCTTCTGTGAAGCAAGTTGGCTTTTCCGATGAGAATTTATAAGAGATTGTGTTGACATATACTCTATCGATGACAATTCCTGCGAAACAATTTTTTGTTTTTCTAGGCAAGAAGAAATTAGTTTCTTGGTGCATCCATTCAGTTATGGTTAATTGGCTTGGATCATGGCAAGAATCTTATACTTGTTCCCCATGAGCAGCTTGTTTGAACTACTTTTTGTATTGGAACTGGATAGTATCATCCATCATGTCTATGCTGTGTTAGCATACCCATATGGAGCACCAAAATTTCATAGTCTACTCTTATTGTTTTGATTTGTAGACTATACAAGCATGGTGCTATAGTAATGATATTTGTTTTTGGCAAACTCTCATTGTCATTATTTTGTTGAATGACCCTATGAACAAAAAGCTACATCTGAACCTTGAAACAATTGATCTCCATCTCCTCTGTGAAGCAAGTTGGCTTTTCTGATGAGAATTTATAAGAGATTGTGTTGACATATAACAATTCCTGGGAAACAATTTTTTTTTTTTTAGGCAAGAAGAAATTAGTTTCTTGGTGCATGCATTCAGTTATGGTTAATTGGCTTGGAACATGGCAAGAATCTTGTATTTGTTTTCCATGAACAGCTTGTTTGAACTACTTGTATTGGAATTGGATATTACCAGCCATCATGTCTCTCCTGTGTTAACATACCTATACGGAGCACCAAAATTTCATAGTCTACTCTTATTGTTTCGGTTTGTAGACTATACGAGCATGGTGCTATAGTAATGATTTTTGTTTTTGGCAAACCATCGTTGTCATTATTTTGTTGAATGACCCAATAAACAAAAAGCTACATCTGAACTTTGCTATTAAATGCATGGTGTGAAAGAAATTGGCCTCCATCTTCTCTGTGAAGCAAGTTGGCTTTTCTGATGAGAATTTATAAGAGATTTTGTTGACTTGTACTCTATTGATGACAATTCCTGCGAAACATTTTTTTTTTTTTCCTGGGCAAGGAGAAATTAGTTTCTTGCTGCATGCATTCAGTTATGGCTAATTTGCTTGGAACAGGCAAGAATCTTGTAGTGTTTCCCATGAACAGCTTGTTTGAACTACATTTTGTAGTGGAACTGGATATTACCATCCATCATGTTTCTGCTGTATTAGCATACCTATGCGCAGCACCAAAATTTCATAGTCTACTCTTATTGTTTCAGTTTGTAGATTATACGAGCATGGTGCTATAGTACCGATTTTTGTTTTTGGCAAACTGTCATTGTCATTATTTTGTCAAATGACCCAACAAACAAAGAGCTACATCTGAACCTTGCTATTAAATGCATGGTGAGAAAGAAATTGACCTCCATGTTCACTGTGAAGCAAGTTGGCTTTTCTGATGAGAATTTATAAGAGATTGTGTTGCTCATGAACAGCTTGTTTGAACTATTGTTTGTATTGGAACTGGATATTACCATCCATCATGTCTCTGCTGTGTTAGGATACCTATATGGAGCACCAAAATTTCAGTCTACTCTTATTGTTTTGGTTTGTAGACTATATGAGCATGGTGCTGTAGTAATGATTTTTGTTTTTGCCAAACTGTCGTTGTCATTTTTTATTTTTTATTTGTAATCAAATGACCTAATAAACAAAAAGCTATATTCGAACTTTGCTATTAAATGCATGGTGAGATGAAGTGCGCCAATAATTGCATAGAAAGTACTCTTAGTCATGGTCGCATGCATGTGTGGTGTACATTTACATGCTTGCATTCAGTTATGGCTAATTGGCTTGGAGCTGGGCAAGAATATTGTATCTGTTTCCTATGAACAGCTTGTTTGAATTTCTTTTTGTATTGGAACTGGATGTTACCATCCATCATGTTTCTGCTGTGTTAGCATACCTATACGGAGCACCAAAATTTCATTGTCTACTCTTATTGTTTTGGTTTGTAGACTATACCAGCATGGTGTTATAGTAATGATTTTTGTTTTTGCCAAACTATCATTGTCATTATTTTGTCAAATGACCCGAAAAAAGAAAAAGCTACGTAATTACATTCGAACTTTGCTATTAAATGCATGGTGAGATGAACTGGGCCCATAGTTGCATGCAAAGTACTCTCAGTCATGCTCGCATGCATGCATGGCATCCATTTACATGCATGATGCCTATTATAATACTGGATAATTGGGTTGGAACATGGGCAAGAAGCTTGTATTTGTTTTTTTTTGCATGAACAGCTTGTTTGAACCACTTTTTGTATTGGAACTGGGAATTACCATCCTTCATGTCTCTCCTGGGTGGTGCCAAGCATGAGAAACTTTAAATTTCGACAGAAAGCTCTGACATAAGTGATCATTTCTGCATGTCAAAACAGATCCCAAGTGTGCTCCGTGATAAGTAGACTATAATTCTCGTTGTTTTTTTTTTTTTTTTTTCCCTTGGTTATATAGGGTAGCTAACACTTAGCAGTATAGTAATTACCCTGACTTGGATGAGTGCCTCCTTTGCATTGAAGGACTCTTATTGTCACACCTTGGGATGCGTGTCTAGAATCTTAAGTAATATCACTCCATCTTCATATCCTTAGTGACTTGAATGGTCTGAACCTGGCTAATGTAGCTGTTTTGTCTTTTGCAGTGCATACTGCCTTTGCAGCACTGATTGTATTCATGTCCATCCAGACCAAGCACTGGGCATGAATGCAACTACTAGCACTCATCTTGGACCCAACTTCCCTGTAACTTGGGGTTACAGGAATCCCCTGTAATCCCAAGCTCTGTGGGGCTCATCGTGAAGTCTGTGCTATATCCAGTCCGTGCATCCGTATTGCCAGCTCATTTTAATACATGAGCTCAACAATGAAGCAAATCCAAAGCTCAAGTGGGTCACACTGTAGGAAACAGTGGGGATTGGAATTCCCACCATTGAACTCATCCTGGGCCCACCATGATGTTTATGTGCCATGATCCAGCCTGTTCATAAGGTGATCCCCACCGAGATGAAGGTAAAACACATCAGCCTGATCCAAAACTTCTTGGTGGCTGCCAAGAAGGTTCTGACTGTGGGGGTTCAATCACCACAGTTTTGAACCTGCTTGAGTTGTAAAAAGGGCTAGTGCAACCAATTGACAGTATGGATATAACATAGGCATCACGGTAGGCCCCACAAAGCATAGGGTTACTGGCAAATCCTGTCCCTCCTCATCATATCTTACAATGACTTGAATGAGTCTGAACCTGGCTAATGTAGCCTCTCCTTTTCTTTTTCTTTTTTTCTTCTTTTGGCAGTACGTACTGCCTTAGTAGCACTGATCGCGTTCATGCCCACTAATCCGGATGGAGCGCTGGGCTCTCTAGATTATAAGAAGGAAGAGCGGCGTGTGCTTGCCATCAAGTCACGTGAGGCAGTTCCAAAATTCGGGACTCCCGAACGGCAAAAACTAATTGATGAGGTCTGTGCTGTCTAAACTCTCTATGGAGTTTTTTGTTTCCACCTTTCTCTATTGGATTTACTGTGCCTTTTGACCTTGCAGATTCACCAATATATGCTAAGCAAGGCACCGCCCATTCCCCAACTCCCCCCACCTCAGTCCTCTGATGAGAACTCAAGCGACAGAGAAGCAGAAGCACAGACGAGTCCTGAAAATGCCGATGGTGTAGTAGCTCCAATCGAGGAGCATCCAAACCCACAACCGGAGCCGAGGATCATGGAAGACGTGCGTGAGGTCCACGTAAACGCAAATGCAGGCCCCCTGCGAGTCAGCTTCAGTGCAGGATTCAGGTTGTCTAGAGAGGTGCCGGAAGCAGGTCCAAGCGAGCAGCTCCAAAGGGCTGATGCAAGAGTTCAGGTTTCAGCAGATGATCGGCTGTTCACGTGGGCTGCTGTTGGACTGACGGTGGCCATTGTTGTTCTATTGGTGAAGAAGTTCTTGAAAGCTAATGGGTATCATATGGATGGACTGTAAAATAAGATGGGGAGCGTAGGCTTGGGGTTGATGTTTTTATAGCTAGATGGAATTTCTTGGTATTGATTTCTCTTTCTAAAGAGCAATTGATTAATATGTTTTTGTTTTTGTTTTGTTTTTTGTTTTTTTTTTTTAATTGACGGTGGGGATGTACACTTTGGTAATAATATAGAACAGTGGCCTAGTGGTCTTTTATGAAGCATTCCATGGTGGGCCATTATCTGCAATATCTGATCATCATCATCTGATTTCTTAATAAACGTATGTATTGCTGGATATGTGCACTTGATGCGTATACCGATGCGATGACACACGTACCCAAAAACAGCTTATGTGGCTCGATTTACGAAGTAGCGTGTTGGGTGACTCGTTTTGATTTGTCATTTGTAGGATATTGGATCCGTACAAAAGGTGGGGCACAACGTTAAGATTCGCCTTGCCTGAAAGACAGTCTTGAGTCGCTCATCAAGTGGGACAACATGGCCATGGTATGGTATCGTGTACTGGTTGGGCCCACTCAATGAGTGGATCAGCCTGATTTTTGTGCCAGGTGGTCCTTATGCTGCGTCCCACCTTTTGCATGGGTTGGATTGGCAACATTAGTGGGAAAGATGAGGTTGTATGTGATCCATTCTCCTCTTAAAACTGTATACTTGGCATGGTTAAACCGCAATTGAGACCTTTCAAATCACTGACTTAACTATTGATGGACCATAACTGAAAATTTTCATTTAGAATGTATTGTTAACCATCTGATTTTCCCTTTAAATTTGGACCACTCACGATTTTGCTTTTAACCATCCACTTAATAGCCATTAACTGGATGAATAAGATTGCTTGATCAGTGGGGTTCTAGAGACTGCTTCACCCACCGCAGGACCCACAATTTGGATGGTGTTGATAGTTAGTTGTACATCAATGCCACATGGGAGGATGATGAATCACCGCCACTTTCAAAATAATACAAAACTAACATGCCCTTTCGACCGTATTCAATTGCAGTTTGCATGACATTATTATCATGTTGGGACCTGTTTGGTTGCCCCCTACAAAGGAGTTCCTTTCATTTCATATTTTTAAGGCAACTAATTAGATATTTGTTTTTTAGGAATTAAAAGTATAACCAATGATTTATGGGAAGGATGCATGAAATAAACCAAATACTAGGGGTTTCAATGAATGGACTGCACGGCCAGCTATAGGTCAGGCCTGGCTTGTACTAGGCTTGAAATCTAGACCAATGATGCATGACCAGCTGGCCTGATCCAATCACCATGCCGTTAACCCTTGTGCTAAAAGGAATTGATGATTTAAAGACATTTGTGAGCAACGCCCACTCCATGCAAATGAATTATTTAAAAACAATGTTATTTATGAGTTTATTATTATTATTATTATTTAATATTAAAACAATTTATATGATGGGACTCCTCTTGGATATGGATATCCCAAGTAAGCTTTTGAACTTTTTTCCTAAGAGGGTGGGCCAACCCTACCATACTTGTACGGCCAAAGGCCTTTTTAACCCAATTAAGATAAGGTCCAAAACTTAGAGATGAGGGAAGGACTAGGGTCAACTCTAATTTAACCCATCCCATTGTCAACCCTAATCTCTCCTAATTGATGTTAACTGAAATGACGTAAACACTTTTTTTAATTGGGACCTAGCCTTTCCTGCACCAATTAAGAGCTGGCTATTAAATGGTAATATATATCCATGAAGCTAACCTTGTTATTTTATCTTGGCTCTAGAACTAGTCCTACCAAACATCATCCGTCCTCTTTCACGCCGGTTTTCCAACCTACAATGGGAGTATGAGTTGCTATACATACCTTCTTTTACATGTTACTAGCAAAACAAGAATTCTTATAATTGCTTGGTAAAAGTTCAACGACTGATTTACTAAATAAAATCAACCATTTTCATTTTCCTGAACTTAGTAACTCTCCAAACGAATAAGAAATGGAAAATAAAATTCTCCATGAATCAAACAAGAAACAGTAACAATAATGAATAAGAACACAAGCTATAAGGTCTAATTTACACCCTATCATCTTCTCCACAATGAGAATCAAATCTCTCATTTGGCTCTTTATGAAGCAAGAGTTGGGACAGCCAAACAGACCCTTTCATAAATCTCACCACACCCATTACAACTGTCATGTAATAGACCATCCACCCAACCAAATCAACCACATCCATGCCCATCAATGCCTCTTTCTTAGCATCCACCATAGCAACCAGTACTTCAACTTCATTCCTCAACCTCCACCACCACAACGCACTGAAAGCTGCAGCCGTTGCCACCTTCTCGACGGCCCACTCCTCCATCACCACCCCATAAATTGCATCGTCCACCACCGGCTTCACGATCGTCCTCGACCAAAACAACATCACTTCATGTAGCCCAATGAAGAACATCACCCGTCGCAACCACGTCACACATCCGTCGCTAATGTGCACCGGCCATGTACTAGCCACGGGGGTCGCCTCAATTCCCAATCCAACACATAGCTGCAGCACAAACAATAATGCCCATGACACATACAAGTGAGGCCGGCGAGCGCGGCCCGCTAACGTGCACACTAAGGCTGTTGCAGTAATGGATACCACCAAGGAGTGCATGAAAGGTGGGGTGGTGTATAGGAAAAGAGAGAGAATGATGGAGGAAAGTGTAGGATAAGGGGTGTAGGATAAGAGATGTTGTGCAATGGATAGCCTTGCTAGGAGGAGGAAGGAGAGAGGGAGAATGAGGCTGAGTAAGGTGACTGTGAAGGTATGGAAAGAGAGAACTAAGATGGGTGCACCCAACTCCTCTCTTTGTGACCATTTGGACCACCCCATCAATCTACCACAAATCATAGCCATTGATTTACACCCATGAAGTTTCCTCATGCATTCATATACATAGAGGAATGTAGTGGTGGGCACGCCTACAGGTAGCTGGTATGCTAGTGTGATCTTCATTTCTCCTTTTTAAATGAGAAAGGCTTTGATACTCTGGTAGAGTGTGATGGATGATACACAAGCACTTATTAATTGCTTAGAAATTGCATATGTTATGTAAAAGTAATTTAAATTAAACGTCCAATTTATTTGTATGAGTTTGTATGTATTAGAAACTAAAATTCAAGGTTGTTTGATTATTTTATTATAAGATTTTTGGACATTTATTGAACGGTTAAGATTGAAAGTATCAATGGTCTTATTTCAACAAATTAATCATTTCCATCAATTAAAGGTTAGGATTGTGTGACCAATTTTCGACTGTTACTTTGGGGACAATGAATGTATGACACGTGTACCATTTTGAAGTGCTTGCATATCAAGTGTCATAGGTATCCAGAGTATGATCAAATAACTTCCGTATTTTAGTATTATTCTTAGTGGTATGCTTGTAAGTAATTTAATATCGTATGAGGCCGGGTCCACTGCAATGCTTTGTAGGTCAAGCTAAACATACAACACGATGTGTGGGGCCCAACGTCATGTGTGATTTCTATCCAATCCGTACATCTTGCGAGACCACTAATTCTCTCCTTGGTGGCATAGAATCCATTAAATTGCATGGTCCATTTGAGTTTTGAAATGTTATGCTTTCCATATTGGGAGATGAATCTTCTGAATGGTTTGGATGGAATATAAAGAAAACGAAGGGCCACAGAAGAAATCTATAAGGTTTTAAATGGTTGGTGTCCCCATTAAAACTACTTATTTTCAGCCGACAATGAGAATATGAAAGGGCGAATATGATGGACGGATTGGATTTCATGCACACATCACGGTGGGCCCAACACATGGCTTTGTAGCTTAAGCTTACCATACATAGCTTTGGAATGATCCGGACTTAATATTTTGAAACGAGATTTGGCCAAGTCCAAACTAATGTATAATGCAGCCTACACGCGTGTAAAAGGCAGCTCATGTACAAACCGCCTCATGTGCCTTCATGTCATACGTCTTCAGATCCACTCCGTCCATCAGGTAGAATCCTATGGGAGATACCTGATGAACGGATCGGATATCTCAAAAATTGGAATAAAATCCATCAGGTTGTTCCATGCCGTCCACTTGTTTCTAATAGTATGGCTTCCCTGATGGGTGGAAATGCCTGAATTTTTGTCCAGGATATCTATAATTAGAAATCCACATGATAGAAGGCTCAGATCTCATGCTCGTGTGCCACGAAGGCACATGCATGGTGTGAAGCTGAGCTGCAATGAGAGCAGATTACCTGCCTGGGGGGCACGACATTTTCGTGCCTCCAGATTCCTTATCACAAACATGGGACATATTTACGATCATCTGGACCGTACATCATGTCGATCCATCTATTGATTGATTCTAATGAAAATTTTATTATATAATACTATCTTAACCATTCATTAGATGGTTCTTTTCTTGCTTAATAGGAACCGTTGCTCCTTTGTCTTTCAGTGCTATATTTTATGCCACAAAGTAAAGGGCTGAAACTGTCTAAACACCGTAACCATTACATCATGGCTCAATCACTACCGTAACCACGAAATGGACGGTTTCGATCTGACCATATGTGCCACGTGGAGCCACGGAGTAAATAATCTAACACAGTTGACTTTGATTTCATCCGCTGTTCCACGTGGAGTCCGCTCTTATTGGCAGCTGGCTGCAGTCAGAAGCCGGCGTTATTCAGGTGTCGAGTATGACAAATAAATATTCAAGCACTCATAAAATGCATACGTGTCATACTTTAGATAAATCTAAACCGTTCATATCAATATATAATTTTAATCAGATTAATTAGATTAGACTTCACTAAATAATGTTTAATTTAGACGAATATTGGAAATCTATAAAACAAAGATAAAATAAAAATATAAATCCACATTAATCGGGTGTTATAATCATTATGATAATTTTTATGATATATCTGATGTGTGATCAACGACTTGGACAGTTTAATTTGAGTTATGTTCATAAAATATGTATATTTTTAAGTGCTTGCGCATGAATCAACACCCACTGCAAGAGTATCAAATTACTTATCCTTGATACTTGACAATAGACGAGGAGGGACTCGGAGGACCTTTTTTGTTTTTTTTTTTTTTAGTGGGAATTTTGACGAAATTAACCTTATGGATATGCCAAACACTCCAAATAGCAAGCATTTTTTAAATTTAAAAAAAAAAAAAAAAAATTGCCTTCCACAATCTTATAACCACTTTTTTTTTTTTTTTAAGAATTAATGAACAAAATGCCCCTATTTTGAAACCTAGTACTTACCTTCCTCTTCTTCCTTTATTATTTTCCTGGGACACTTATTCCCCTTTTTAAACATATCTTATGGGGATCCTCCACCATCCCTCTGAGTATATTTTTTGGTGTATGATTACTGCTATAAACTTTTTTAGTGTATGGACATTGCCAACAATTTTTACAGTCCTAAAAACGAGTATTGTTTTTGCCATGATGATCACATTTCTTAGATATAGACGTCACTCATAGGTGAAAGACATTTTGAATGGATTTTTCTTTGTCAGAATAGCATTTTCGTAGAAATGAAAGTCACTTAATTTGGTTGTGGATAAAAACGGATGGCCATAATTGTTGTCGTTGGGAGAAGTGATTGTAAGAAGGAATCTGAGGTGGAGAGGGATAGATGTGATTGTCATATGAAAGATAATGAGGGAGATATGATTTGAATTTTATAATGTATTGTCTTGAAAGACAATAAACATATATCATTTGTTAAGGGCCGAGTTGTCATGTGTTAAGGCTTTTGATCGTGGTTGTCATGTGGTTGAGGCTGTCATGTGTTGATGGTTGAAGTTGTCATGTGTTAAGGGTTGTGGGGGCCACCATGGGATATGTATCAAATCCATTCCATCCATTAAATTTAGAATTTAATTTAACACTATAGGCCAAAGAATGAGTTACATCCAAAAATTCTATGATCCCCAAGGAGTTTTCAATGGTAGATTTTCAATCCCACTGCTTTCTGTCGTGTGGTCCACCTGAGCCTTTAATATGCCTCATTTTTAGGCTCATGCACTAAAATGATCTTTCAAAATGGATGGACGGCATGGATAAACTACATATATCATAGTGGGCCCCACGGGACCATTCATTCGCGCTAGGTTTGCAAGTCCTATCATGTTGTCATAGATTTCGAGCAAAAGACTTTTGCAAGAAGTTCATACCACATTAAGCTATGTGTGGGCCTACCGTGATGTTTGTGGGAAATCCACTCTCTCCATCTATTTTGGAAGATCATGTTAAGACATGAGACAAAAAATTAAATAGATTTAAAACTAAAGTGGGCTACACAATTAGAAATAGTGGAAAGGGATTGCTTACCATTCAAACCTTTTTGTGCTCCATTATGATGTTTATATGTAATCCAAACCATTTATAAAGTGGCCCAAATGCTCATAAGGTCCTTACAACGAGGATGAACTGAAAGAATAAAAATATTAACTTGATCCAAAGTTTCCACAGCCTGATGAATGTTTTAACTATGGACATATGATCTCTACTGTTTTATGTTGTGTGGCCTACTTGAGCTTTGGATCTATCTCATTTTTTGTCATAAAATAATTTGGTAAAACATGTAAACGATGTGGATTTCTCATAAACACCTTGACAGGAGTTGGGGTGATCGAATGCAAAGGGCACTTTCATCCCTTTAAATATTTTAAAAAGCTCTCAAAGCCAAAGAAAGATTTTTTATTTTATTTTTTTGGAAGGGATGCTTTTTTGTGCATTTGGAAATACCATAAAGCCGTTTTGGTTAAAATCCCTTTTTGGTTTGTTTGAATATTTATTTGTCAACATGAATTAATGAGATATTTTTATCCAAGCCATCCATCCAATTTGAATGATCATTTTAGGGCATGAGCCCAAAAAAGGCAGATCAAGGGATTGAGTGGACCATGCGATAGGAATCAATGGTGACAATAACCCCCGCTGTTGAAACCTTCACCCTATTTTTTGCCATCAATCTGTTCACAAGGTCACGTAGACCTAAATGAAGGAAAAACATAAATATCAAGTTGATCCAAAACTTTTGTACGCCCTAAGAAGTTTTGGGCGAGACATTCAATCCTCATCGTTTCCTTTGGTGTGGTTCACTCTAGCCTTCCATGTTTTTATTTTTTTTTTTTTTTATTTTTTTTTTTTTTTGTGTGTAACACACGCACACACATACCCACACACTCACGCTCCAATGCGATTTCACCACCTATGGGTACTCAAACCCTTGACCAGATGTTGATACTCTTGAGAGTGGACCACTGGAGCAAGTGTAAGGACCCACAATAGGCATTTAATTCTCATTGTTTCATGTGGTGTGGTCAACTTTAGCCTTCAATTTACTTCCTTTTTGGGTTCATGCCCTAAAATAATCCTCATTGTTTCTATGGTGTGGTCTACTCTAGCCCTCGATCTAACAAAACACATATCAGGGTGGGCCTCACAGAGCACATGATAGGACTGTCCGTCTCTAGCTAGGCCATAGTGTGGGTAGTACCCAATACCCGCCCCTCAGTTTCAATAGTGACATCTCTTGTACATATCTCGATGATGGTCGGTGCTGAAAAAGCCATGTGAACCCTACCATGATGTACATGTTGTGAAAAATGCTCTCATGTGATCAACGTAGATGAAGAACACAAAAGAAAAAGGCCAAAGAAAAGCCATAGGGCCAAACTAAAATAAAAGAAAAGAGGCATAAGGATTTATGTAGTTCGATAATATGCTTACTCCACGGAGCAACAACACAGAGCTTTCTTCTTCATTATAAATAAGAGAAACAGAAATACATGGCATACCTCTCTCCCACTCATACAATGAATTCCACACCAAGTAATACCCTATAAGATATAATATTGGAATACCACTCTCTAAGTATGGCCCTCCTCATATGGACTACCCTACAAGAGAGAGCACACAACAAAACCCAGAGAAACTGGGCTTTACCGAATTGTATGTCCGTACACCATGCAAGCAGTAGAGAGACAAAGAAAAGGAGACAAAGAGAGAGGAGAGATAGTCTCTCATTAGGAGACTTCAACGCCATAACATTCTCCCACTTGAAGACTACTTTCTCGAAAATAATATGAAAATCACCCAAAATAAAACTACCCAAACATCATCAATCGATAGGTAACAATGAGCATAAGAGAATTCCTGTACCAAGCAAATTTCTCTCTTGCAATAGGCTCCGTAAGTATATCTATGTTATCGTCACTGTGAATTTTCTGTAATAAGATCTGTAATGAATCACCACCACTTTTTGCTTGAATTTTAATTTCTTTAACAACCTCTTCAACCAAATAGCTTCCCTGCATCCTTGTGTAGCTAACATGCACTCTATCTATGTAGTAGACAAGGCTACCATTAACTATAATCTTGACATCCAACCAACCACACTGCCGGCCAAAGAAAAGCTATAACATGTGATGGATTTTATTTTATCACGATCTCCTACATAATGTGCATTCGTAAACGTAACTAACTCTAAATATTAGCTACTATAATAAATAGTCGCATCATAAGTACCTTTCAAGTAACAAATAATCTACTTCACAACAGTTCAATGATCTCTCTCCCGGGTTCGCCGTGTATTTACTAATTGCTCGTATTGTTTGCACATTGTTTGGTCTTGTACAAACTATGACAAACATTAGGTTACCTACCACCTATAAATATGGTACTTGAGACCTATGTACCTTCTTTACTTTTATAGTAGGACATTAATTTGAAGACAGCTTACAACTAATAGGGAATGGGGTATTGTCTATGTTAGAATTTTGCATGTTGAAGCGGTGTAAAACTCTTTCAACGTAACCTTTCTAGGTTATCCAGATTTTCTTATTCTTCCTATCTCTAAGTACGGTCATTCCGAGAATCTGATTAACGACACTCAAATCCTTCGTATCAAATTCTTTAACTAAATGAGGTTTTAGTATTGTAATAGTATCTCTACTAGTATATGTAACTAACATGTCATCCAAATATAATAACAAGATAATAAAACAACCATTACCATAGCTACGAACATAGGCACAATGGTCTGCCTCATACCTATAAAATTTCAATATCACAATGAAATAATCAAATTGCTTATACCAACACATTGACGCCTATTTTAAATCATAAAGCAATTTGTTCAGCTGACAAACTAGATTCTTCTCGTTTTCTTTAATGAAAACTTTGGATTGAGTCATATAACTTCTTCATCAAGATTCCTGTGTAGAAAATTAGTTTTTACATTCAACTGCTCAAGCACTAAGTCAAGAACCGTTGTCATACTTAATACAATATGAATAGTACTTGGACAATTAGAGAGAAAATTTCATTAAAACTAATACTTGATTTTTTAGCATACCCTTTTACCATTAATCAAGTTTTCTAACTTTCAATATTCTTGTTAACATCATTTTTCAACTTGTAAACTATCTGCAACCAATAGTCTTCCGTCCTTTGGATAATTCAACCAATTCACAAGTCATGTTCTTATATAGAACTTACATCTCATCCTCCATGTACAGTTTTAATTGGCTAGCATCTACAGATTCACATACCTCTTGGTATGAACAATAGTCGCGCTTTTTTATTATACAAGTGTAAGTTGTATAACATAATCCTTTAGCCAAACAAAAGGCTTTGTAACTCTCTTTAATCGATCTTGATCCCTTTGAACTTCAACATCAGGTATCTCATCTGCATGCTCTTCATCATCTTCATCTTTAACAATATCATCAACTTGTTGACCTTCTGAATTAACAAATTGATTTTGGACATCATTTGGAGATTCCAATTCAATTATCTCTTGCGACTTTGGGCTCAGGAATTTTATGTCTTTCTGCAATGAATCTTCATTAAAAATCATATCTTGGCTAATCACTAACTTGTGGTTAGTATGGTTCCATAATTTATACCCATTTGTTTCATCTGCATGGCCTAGAAAAATACAGTTTATGGACTTCACATTTATCATTATTTTATGCCCTTTAGCAATCTATATATAAGAGTTAGAATTAAAACGGTGAAGAAATGAATAATTAACAAAATTTTCAAACCATACATGTTTAGGGATCTTGTAATCAAGTGTAATTGTAGAAGAACGATTTATTAAGTAACAAGTCGTATTAACGTTTTTTGTCCAAAAACGTTGCTCGAGCCTAGCTGAAGTCAGCATGCTCCAAGTACGGTCCATAAGTGTACGGTTCATATGTTCTGCAGCTCCGTTCTACTGTGGGATAATAGAGACTATGTAATGTCTCTTAATGCCATGCTCTTTGTAAAAATCCTTAAATTTTTTCAAAGTATATTATCATCTATTATCAGTTATCAGAGAGTTCATTTTCTTTCCCTTTTAATTTTCAATTAATGCTTTAAACTTGGTAGAATAAGTGAAAACATCAATTTTTCTTTTAAACATGTAAACCTATACTTTTCTGAAGAAATTGTAAATAAAGGAAACAAAATACCTCGAACCTTCCAAGGATTCGACTAAAACCTCTAAAAAATTAGAATGAATAAGATTTAAAACATCATTACTTTTGCCAGTAGATAAGGGAAAACAAGCTTGATGGAACTTTCCAAATAGGCAATCCTCACAAAAATTTAAATTAATAAACTTTAAATCAGAAAGTAAATTTCGATCAAGAAATATCCTTTAGTCATTGCTTACTCATGTGGCCTTACCTATGACAGATTGTAACAAAGTCTGTCATGACATTAGCAACAATAGCATCGCTAACAATGATATCTCTAATCAAACGATAGAAACTGCCCATTAAATCTCATTTCGACACCACTATCACCCCAATTACAAATTTTAATAGATTCTTTTCACCAGAAAATTTATAATCATCTTCATCGAAATTTTCCAATGACATAAGACTCATTCTTAAGTTTGGTACGTGCCACACACCATAAACTATACGTGTGATACTATCAAACATAATAATTATGATATTTTCAATTTTCATAATTTTACACATGCTATCATCACCCATGTAAATTATGTCGCCAACATATGACCGATATGTGTACAAACAATCTTTGTGTAGAGTCATATAAAACAAAACGCCTGAATCTAAGATTTATTGATGGCTCATATTATCTCATGGAATCACTGCATATAACACTTCCTCTTTCTTCGAATGAATCGTCTTTCTTGACTAGATTTCCTTGAGAACCCTTTGAATATGATGCTTCATCATGTGAATTAAGTTTGTAATTTTTCTAATTTACCTTTTTAAGTCTACAATTTTTATGCAAGTGATTCTTCTTTTTGTAATTCCAACACTCACATGTTTTGTTTTCTTTCAACTTAAATCTCGTTTGATCTCTCCTACTGGTATCTTTTTCAGTAGATCTTCCTTTGACCATCATAACATTACTAGTAGATTCTCCGTGGGTTTTTTACGAGATTTTTCAAAAAGAAACATGGACACAGCTGACTCTATAGTGACATATGAACTGTTGCTGAAATTCATAACCAAACCATCCCATTAAAGTGTTTTTACAAAGAGGACCCTTCTTTCATCTTCAAGTTGTACAGCTGTCGTGGGAGAAATATTTTGTTTGACATTGATATTTATTTATATAGGTTTCACAATTTATCCCACAAACATTTTGTAATGGTTTGATCTGACACGTTGAATAAAATCGAATCATTTAGAGCAAGAAGAAAGTCCATCATGGTTAATTGATTTTTCTCCTCTTTTTTTTTTTCTTTTTTTTTTTCCCTCCTTAAATATCATGTCTTTCATCTCTTTAGACTTTTTTTTTTTTCATTTCTTTGAATTATAATTGTATATCATTCATTTACTAATACCGAATTCATCTTTGGTTTTCACAGTGCATAATTGGTTCAGTCAAATTTTAACACCTCGAATCTGGTAGAACTCAATCCAACTATTTGAAATACAATTGCAAAACAAGTAACACTAATTTTGAGCTAAAAAAGCCTTTGGCCCGGATACCAATTGTTATGTAAAAATTCTTGCACATGATCAATGTAGGCAAGGCTAGAACATTTAAAAAAAAAAAAAAAATGGTCAAACAAAAATCAAAAGGGCTAAACCAAAACAAGAGACAAGATGTACAAAATTTTAAATGGTTTGGTAAATGCCTACTTCACTGGACAACAACACTTACTCTCCACTATAAATAAAATAAACTAAAATATAAAACTTACCCCTCTCTCACCTATAAATAAATTTCACATCAAAAAATATTCCAAAATATGTAATATTGAAATATCACTCTCTAAGGCCACCTTATATGGACCACCGTACAAGAGAGATATCATATGACAAAACCCTGAGAAACTAGGCTTCATCGGACCGTACGGTGGTACACCCTGCAAGACTTAGAGAGAGAAGGAAAGAGAGAGGAGAGATAGTCTCCACCACTATAACAGTACGCCATCCATCCACGTTTCCAACTCATTCAAATGCATCAGATAAAAAATGAGACGGATCCAGGAAACAGTGGTGATTTAATGCCACATAAAAACTTCCTAAGAGTACCCGCTACAATGTTTAATTTCCACTCAGATCCGTTGTGTGGATGAATGGAAAACACTGACCTGGATGAATGGATAACACAAATACTAGGGAAGGTTTTTAACAGTAAATGTTCAATTGCAGCTATTTTCTGTGGTGTGATAAAATGGATGGACGGGGTGGATGAAATACAGATGTGCCCTAAAATAACATGAAAAAAAGAATGGACGGGTAGATGAAATACATACCTCATGGTGGGCCCACCGACCAGACCGATCTTTCCGTACTGAAGGGATCATTACCGAATCCAAGTCCGGACTGGATTGGGTACTGTCAATGCCCGTACCGAGTTGCGGACAGGCGCGACTTGAGTCGGGTGGGTCGGGTGGGCCAAATCATGTGAATTTGGAAGTTTTGTGTATAAATTTTGGAGTGGCCCACCTGAGGATTAAATCAGACTGATTTTTGAGATCAAGAAAAAAGAAGGGATCTTCTAACAGATGGACGGGGTGGATTTCATGCGGGTTCAACATTATTGTATAACTCCTGTTGGTAACACGTCCCCATCCGACTGGGATCGGGAACTTTCCTGCCTGTACTGACTCTAGGCAAAGGTACGGTTGGATTTAATTGGATGGCGAGGTGATGATGTTAATATAAATTAAGACTGGAATACGACCCATGACCAGGGACGTGGGTAGGACGTGACCACCCACCTCAATATATGCAGTGTATATCCATGCCGTCCATCTGTTTTGAAATCTTATTATAGAGCATGGTTCCAAAAGTGAAGCTGATACAGATTTCAGGTGGACCACACTCCAGGAAACAGTGGTTATTGAATGCCTATCATTAGAAACTTCTTAGGGCTTACCGTAATGTTTACAGACCACCCAACTAGTCGGTAATTAAAGTCACACAAGCCTGGATGACAGGAGAAAATAAATATCAGCTTGATCCAAACCAAAGCTTTTGTGGGCCTCAAGAAGTTTCAAGTGGTCCATAACCACTGTTTCCTCTGGTGTGGTCCACCTAATATTTGTATTTGTTTCATTTTTGGGACAAGGCTCTAAGATAAGCTGGCAAAATAGATAGACCATGTGGATATAAAATGCATACATCAAGGTGGGCCATAAGGCCACTGTAGGGCCCAACTTGATTTTGCATGGTATGTCCACACTGTTCATCCGTTTTGCAAGCCAAACAGATGAATGGCATGAGTATACAATCATATATATCAAGGTGGGCCATAACGCCAGGGTCCACCCACATCACAGAGGCGCAGCCAAATCATAATTGACTAGATGAGACACAAGAAAAGCATGTTTGAAAGTTGTCCAGCCCCTTGCACGACAAGGGATGTAAATCCCTAGATATTTTATTGAAAAAATGAGCCAGACCTCTATTTTGATTATATTAATTTAATATTTCAATTTTAACATAAAATTTATGTTTAATATATAATTGAATATTTTTCTCATTAATTTTATTCATGAATATGAATAATATAATTATAATTTATATTATTTAATTGAGACGTTGTGATTGCATGGTGTATATGTTATATCCACACTTTTTATCCATTTTGGAGATCATTATTGTAGGAAATGAGCCCAAAAGCAAAGCAGGTCCAAAGCTCAAGTGGACCGCACTACAAAAAGAACTAGGGATTGATCTCTTACTACTGAAAACTTTTCACGGACCACAAAAGTTTTGGATCATGTGGCATTTATATTTTTCCCTTCATTGTTTATATGAACTTATGAACAGGTTGGAAGACAAATAAACACAATGGTAGACTCTAGGAATGCTACAAGGGTGGCTGTCATTGTGCCACTATTTTTTGTGTTGCGGTACACTTGAGCTTTGTATCAGCCTCACTTTTGGGCTCATAACAAAAAATGATGGCTTTTGTGTTGTGGTCCACTTGAGCTTTAGATCTGCTTCATATTTTGACTAATCGGCTAAAATGATCTCGCAAAATAGATGATTGGTGTTGAAATTAATAACACATATATCATGGTGGGGCCACAGAACTTTGCCATGTCAATATATCATAGGCAGTCCGTTTCAGTTGGGCCCACCTGCAGTACAGTATGGTGGTGACCCATCGGGTAGGGACTTTAGGTGTTGCATAAGCTACTTGAGCCCCACCATGGTGCACGTGTTTTATCCATTTTGCTATCTTATTTTAAGGCATGAGCCTGGATCCAAATATCTTTGGATCATACCATAGGAAATAATAGTTATTGAATGGCCATCATTAAAAGCTTCTTAAGGCTCTCTATAATATTTATTTGCAATTCAACCCATTAATTAGGTCACAAGGACAGAAAATACAAATATCAGATGCATCCAAAACTTTTGCACTTCTAAAAACTATAGGCACAAATATCATCCTGATACAAAACTTCTGTCACACCAGGCGTTCAATCTCCACTGTTTCATGTGGTATGGCCCACAAAAGTTTTGGATCTACTTGATTTTTAAAATAATATCCTATTGTGGTCGTGCAAAACAGATGGACGGAGTGGATTCAACACGGACATCTCTGTGGACCCCACACAGCCCCAGGAACAGGAATACCCCAGTGCCCCGGTCACAGGCAATCCACTCCCGTTTGGCATGTGATATCTACCGGATACGGGGACTGATCGTGACCCTAGGTGGATCAAAAGTGGGACCCAAGTGGTACAGGCATGCAATCCAATCCGTCCATCGTGCGCGTATCATGACATGACTTGAAATGAGAATCCAAATACGCCATCCATTCCGTACGTGATGGATACACAGTTACCCACGCACCGTCTTTGGACGGTTGAGATAGGCGTGCACGGAAGTGGAGTCGTTTTCTAACTGGTCAGAACAGATCTCACCAATACAAATAAATTGGAACCCTCCAAGCACGAATAGGCACCCTCCATCTAGTGGACCCCACTTTGGATGGCCCACGTTTTGAAAACCACACCGAATGGGGTGATCTATGCAATCCTATTGGGAACCTTCAAACCAACGGTAGAGAAGGAAAGTGCTTAATGCTCCACGTTCATCAATTAAAGATAACTGCGACCCAAAGTGGGTCCCACATCTGGGAAGGTACCGATTTCACACGTACCCCCGCCGCTTGTATGGTGGAGAGAAGCCTCCACGATATTCAGATTCGGTGGGCCCCACTTTATCATTCCCTATATGCCGTGAAATGGATTGACTACTCCCCCTGCAACCAGCCTGGTGGCTGATGGTCGGTGCTCTGTGGGCCCCACCATAATGTATGTGTTTCATCCATTCCATTCATCCATTTTTACAGATCATTTTAGGGTCTTATAGGGATATAAATCTCAGGTGGACCACACCACAGGAAACAACAGTGATTGGATATCCACCATTAAAATCCTCCTAGAACCCACTATACTATTTATTTGACGTCCAATTAATTAGGTCATACACCCATATGAAGGTTAAAAAACAAAGATCAGCTTGATCCAAAACTTTTATGGCCACCAAAATATTTTTAATGGTTGACGTTCATTCAACACTGTTTCCTGTAATGTGGTCCAACTCAGATTGGGATATAACTAATTTTTGGTCTCTTCTCATAAAATGATCTATAAAAATAGATGGACAACATGGATGAAACACATACATCAATGGTGGGGCCCACAAAGCACCTACCACCACCCATTGGCTGGTGGCAGGGAGAGTAGCCAATCCGTTTCCATATGCCGAAGGCCACAAAATGCATCCATGTGGTACAAACTCTAGAAAAATGATAATTGCACTCGCCTCACAAATGTAAATGAGTTGCACGTGTGTAAGATCCGGCCGTTGGTTAGGTGATCCTTAACTGATTAGATTACGTGCATCTAAAAATTTTCAATTTGGGCTCATAAGTCAGGCATAAATTAGGACACTTTCCACCTCCTATATCAAAATCAGAGCCATTAATTTCTCAATTTCAACATCGATGCAGCTTATCAGCTCATTTTCAAAGGAAAATTAAATTGAGATTGACAAAAGCTGCACGCGGGGATCAAAAATCAATTTCAATTCACTTCAGTGTCACCATCAAGCACGATCGCATGCGAAAACGGGTGGAGGAAATCTCTTTCAGGACAAGTTTTATGGTGGAAATTCTCTTTGGTGTGAATGGAGGATGTTTTATTGTCCGATAAGAAATTGTTCGGTGTCAGTACACCTGCGTGAGTATGAGAGGAAAACATACTCACACGATGTAAGATTATCCGTACTCCTCTTGCAGTGACACATAGCCTGTAAAAAGTAGCTACGCCAAGACGTGTACCTATGTCTATATAAAAAATATGGATATCATTAACAAAGCACGTGATCCATGTACGCATAGCCCGTGTAACTAGTAGCATATTAAGGAAGTTTCCAAAGACACGTCGATGCCGGTTTCTTTGTAAGCCATCTTGTGCACAGCATAACCATTCTATATCATCTTGTAAAGAAATTAGGAGAAAATGATAGAAAGTTATCAAATAATTAGTAGAAAATTACACACAATGGCATCATATACTAAGGATTCCAAACGCAATTGGTATACGACCGATATGTAATCAGATGATTCATGCATGAAACCACAAGACTTGTATACAACCACAATCTCTCCAGATCTATACAAGCAATATTCAAAAAAAAGTTTGAAGCCCTCGCGACAAATGATTAACCTCTCTAGCACAAAGGCACTCTATCATTTGTATTGTATTTTATAGGCACTTATAAAGTTTAGTCACTCTACTTTTGTCCAATTATATTATAAAAAGTCTAAAACCATTAGCTTAATTATATTATTGTCTAGCGTATCACTATGGTACACATTAGTTGTAGGTTAAATATTCATGACCATTGTTGTCAGATCCCCTTATAATTGAGTTTTTACTTAATACATTACCAATAATATCCCACTAATTTTACACTACAATTGTCTTCCGATGGTTTGGTACTTTTTATGACTATTTTGCAAGTACAAGATATCGTAGTTGTTTTATTTTCTCTTTACTTAGTTTATTTCTTCTTTTCGTTGATCATATTGCTTTTATATTCAATTTTATAAAATCAGTAAATGAATATTATGAGTTGAAGCTCATTTTAAATATTATTATTTTTTAAAAAATTAGCTTGATGGTATACAAGCCGCACTGCCAGTACATACTCCATTGTTAGCCACCCCCACAAGGGAATCGATATCAAGACCTCAGTGTAACGAGGTATATATCTTCACTCAGTCCATTACCTGAGTTATGGATCAAGGTGTCGGTAATTGAACATTATTTTCAATTGTCTAATTCTTATTGTTTTATTAAGAAACCTAATGTACTATAATCACCTCTGAAAAATAAAAAAGTCTTTATTTCTAAAGTAGAAAAGATATCATTTTAAAGGACTAACCCTGGTCTTCTAACATCATATAATCACTGTAACAATTAATGGCTGAACAATTAGTCCAATCTTTACAAATCTGATCCTACCCTCAGCACTTGAGGTTACAAGAATTCAGTTAATACTAATTGAGTACCACTCTCACATGCCTGATACTAATCTAATCAAATGTCACACATTTGATTAAATTCAAGCTGTTTATAACATGTGTGACCATGTATCTGAATTGAACCGAGATGAAAAACAAAATCAGCATGGTCAGAATTCACACCCATATGCAGGCGAATCTTATCACCACCTGATCAGGGTTTTATGATGGACGGACGGTGACTAGCTAGATTCACTCAATCGATTAATGCTACCCATCCTAGATTTGGCCTTATATTCTATAGCCATTCTTTTCCCAAGCCATGGATGGGATGGCTATGATTGCCTTAAAAAATTATTCTTTAGATAAGGAGCAATCCATGATGGTTCCTATCCTAACAAATAGATAAGGAGCAATCCATGATCTTGACCGTTGATGCTAAACACTATAGATCAAATGGTTAATATTTGTCACATGGGTTTGACGTTTGCATGGTTGTCCTTGAAATGTACGTTCGACCTAACGTACAAACAATCTATATCAATGGATTGGACAGCTAATTGTCCAATATCTCCACAATATCTCGATTACTACGAAAATGCCCGCGTGCTGCATGCGGAGCTCTTGAAAGTTACATGAGTAGAAAATTACACTACCTTGCGGTTGCTCACGAAAGGATCTGACCCATCTAAAATAGGCCCATGATTTATACGGCTTAGATTGATGATCGTGTATGGAAGTTTATAATGAATGTCTACAAGAGTATGAATAATAGTTATGGGCCTCCAGATCAACGGTTTAGATTAGCCAAATATGGGCCCACATTGAAGCTGGACCCCAATTTTCTTATCATAAATGCTAGTGGCATGGGTGTGTGGACGTAACTGCACTAACGTGGAGGGATTTTATGTGCATGATCCACGCCATCTACCATGGGCTCCGCCTGTTGGCCTTTTAAGGTTTCAACTGCATTTTTGTAATACATCATGCAAGGTGGGGCACGCATAATGAACGGCCCAGATCTTGCTTAGCTTGATGGGCAGACTTGGGCCCGAGACATGCAAAATAATTTCATTAGGATTAGGTGTGGCTAGATGGCGAAGTGGTAAATGAACTCTATTTTAATACGGAGATCATAGGATCGAGTGCCCATGTGTCATAAGCATGAAATAAGCAGATTTTGGCAAGTGAGCCAAACACGATCCTTTGTGGACCCCCCACGGTTTGTGGTAGTGTCAAAGTTCTGTGGTCCCCACCATGATGTACGTGTTTTATCTATGTTGTCCATCCATTTTTCTAGCTCATTGTAGGGCATGAGCTAAAGATTAGGCGGGATCAAAGCTCAAGTGGACTACACCGCATGAAACAATGGAGATTGAACTCGTACGGTTGAAAACTTCTCGCGGGCCACAAAAGTTTTAGATCAAGCTGATATTTGTGTTTTCTTTTCATCTATGGTTACGTGGCCTAATCAACAAGTTGGATGGTAAATAAACATTACTAGTAGGTTAAGGAAGTTTTTAACCGTGAGATTTCAATCCACCTGAGATATATATCTTCCTCATTTTTTAGATCATGCCTAAAATGAACTATAAAAATAGATGGATAGTGTGAATAAAATATATACATTACTGCGGTGCCAAAGAGCTTCGACACGCTACCTAGATGCTGTTGGGGTCACCAACCAAACCTCAAGCATGAAAAATGCCTTTTACTGAGTCGCACAAATTTTCTATACATATAAGATATAACATGCCGATGATATCCTGAAATAATCTAAGTACCTGCTACACTATTAAAATCATATTGATAGAATAATTTAAACTATCCAAATCGTTAGCTATCTAAATGAATGGTTTGAAAACATTAGTGAGTCACGTAATTGTGATCCTTAAATTAATGTTTGTGACCTATTTAATGTTCAAAAAAAATAATTTTTTACTAGAGTATATATTTCAAAAGGCTTATTATAATTATTTTGTCTAATGTCATATACATACACTAATTTGAAATATTAAAATTGATTTAACTAAGTTCTTATAAATATATTAAAGAAATCAATGCATCCGTAGTACACGCATCTAAACATAATTTTTGAATTCCTGTGCATTACAATTACAATCTACCAAACGCAACCAGAAATTCCAAATATTCACCTTCCCAAGCCATTCCAAATAAAAGCTCTCAAAATAACCATGGATGAATAAGAAAACTGTTAGAACAACAAAGTGGTCCATTTGATAAGCGACACCTTGATGATGTAAAGAGTGTTGCTGATAGTTTCATAGCCAAGATGGATTAGAAAAGGCCTAGTCAACTACACAAATGATCCGAATTGTGAGACCTTAAATCGAGTGTATCTTTCAATTCGGCATGAGTTATCGGACGTAAAATATATAATTTTGGGGTAGAACGAGCTACTTTAGCCACCCAACCCCGCTATGCTAGGTTGCGCAAGCTGGATTTTCTAAAAACCACTAAATCGATGGTCGTTTCTCTATTTTAATTTCATTTTTACTTTAAATAGTAAGTTTTAGTTTGATTATAACTCTTCATCCATTAGGCTTTAGGAGATGCGCTCAACATGAAAAATGCTTAGAATAATTAGAAGAACAACTTAGTGAAGCCAATTAGGACAATTACTATTTTTGACCAAAAATCTTGCATACTAGTAGACATCACGACCATCTATAGATGGTAAGTTTACTATTTATAGTAAGTTGTGAATTCTAGTAGTTTTAGTTGTAGTTTGTTTTTGACTTCTCTCCTATTGCTTGGTATCCCTAATTAAAGGATTGTAAACTTGTTTATTTCATTCGTCAATCAAATTATGAATTTTATAGAATTTATTTTCATTTTACTTACTTTTTTTTTATCGTGGATTCCGCGAGTAGTCTAGAGAAATTCGGTGGATTTGGAACAATTATGCCCTTGAAGAAGACGGTGATCAACCTCACGTCCTTCCCTGCATCGCTTGATCTTTTAGGCATCTATATGGTCAGACCCATTTGATCGGCAGCTTGGATATTGCACGTGTGCAATGTTGGTGTGGGATGATGGCATGTAGATGTGATGTTAGGGATAATTTCCTCTAGAAAATTAGTAAATTAGCAAATTTGGAATTATTTTTTTTTTGATGTCCCCATCAACAATTTGTGAGGCTCATCACATGGATGGTCTGGATTATAACCGAACCTGGTCCCCAAACTAATGGCCATCGTTCGCGCGATATCCAAAAGTGAAATGTCACTCTATTGTAGCAAATGGATGGACGATAATAAAAGTTAGGCTCACATTATATACCACTTGACAGGAAACTGCCATGAGTTTTGGCAAAGGGAATCTGAATGGTGGGGTCCATCCGATGAACGGCTTGGATCTAGCAGTGTTTTAATGCATGCATTGACACACATAAGTAAGATCTTACCCGTCCATCAGATGGTCCGGCCTCGTAGATACCTTTCCCAAAAGCAAAATACCAGTTTACTAAATCAGGCAAGCTACTGTTTATGTTAAAATATTAGATAAGATGGATTAAAAACATCAGCTAACATTGTATGTGAGTCACTGCCCTGATTTTTGGGTAAGGCCATCTAAACAGTGGGGCCCATTTGATCAATGGACTCGATCTTGAAAACGAAGCCACGTTGGCATATAAATGGCCTTGGAGTATTTTGGTCACTGTCAATGGGCCGGGCCGGCCAATAAAGTAAAGCCCAGGCCTGAACCTGACCTGGGCGCATCACGGGCCAAACCGAGTCTGGCCAATGATGGTTATGCACGGCCCAAGCCCGAGCTCGGCCATCCACTTTCTGCGACATTTGGGCTGTTCATTAAGAAGGGCCCACCATGCATGATATAAGTTAGGAATGCCCTCAAAATCCTAAACAGGACGGACTCTAACTGGGCCTGGGCTAAGACAGTGGGATCTTAAATGAAGCCCGAGTCAGGATGGATTCTTCAATGAAGCCCAAACGATACCATGCCTGGCCTGAAATGTGTGGGGCTAGAAAGCCTACTGGTGAGCCCAGCCCATTGATGGCCCACGTTAAGTTGGCAGATTATAGTATATAGGCGAACTCGGATCATGTAGAGAAAAAAAAAAAAAGAGTCAGTATTCGATGTACACGTGTCCTACCCTAGTGAGTGGCCTGAATTTCAAGGCTGGGGATGCCCAAACTGAGATGTACCTAATGAATGGCTCAGATGTGGTCCCCTATAATTGTATTCATCCTTTAGGCAGACTAAGGAATGGTCACATAAATTTTTATGGACATTTTAGTAATTAGTAGTATTGAAGAAAATAAATAAATTAAAAATATAAAAATGTAAAAAATAAAATAAAATAATTTAAAAAAAAAAAAAAAAAGACTTTTAATAGCAACTTAGATAGTTGGACAAGTACTAGGTTTGTTTTACTTGAATACCTCCTTGAACTTAAATATAATAGGAGTTTGTATGCCATCCAACCTGAAAAAGGAAAAAAGAAAAAGAGAGAGAGACTGTTAATAAGTTTATTTTTGTTGAGAGAAAAATCAATTTTCAACCACATGCACAGCGATATTAGAATTAAAAGAAAGCATGCCCAAAGGTTTTAAAAAACAGTCCACATTGCCGAAAGTGCTAGCTAGATGAGTAGAACATTTTTGATGATCCGGCTCCAAAGATCCTAACAGATTTCCACCCGGAGGAAGAGAATCCACATGTATTAGTCTAAATCCAAACCTTTCATGGGCCTTGGGAAAGTTTTAATAGTATGTGTTGATGCAAAAACCTGGCTCACCCTCTGTAGACCTTCGAGCACCTGCACAAGAAGAAGACAAAGGAGACCCTGGCTAGAGCAGGGGACCCTCCGATGCCAAAGTCAGGCTAGGAATCTGGGTCTTACAGTATTGAGGGAGCTTGGGTGAGAAATTTCTGCGTACCTTTTAGATGATGAAAGCTTCCTTTTTATAGCTGTTAAAGCGTTTAATCGTAGGAGGATTCTTCTCCTGATATCGTGTAATCGAAAGAGGATTCTCTTCCTAGGATCACGGACATCGGGTGGCGCCCGTCCGCGATCTTCGTCGATCCCGCGGACGGGATCGGGATCTTATCCCAAAATGTTGAACGAAATCGATTTCGCGCCGTCCCGGCTAGTTCCGTTACGAGGGTCGGCCCGATGCACCCTCGGATTACTGGTCCTTCGTCCGAGGCGAGTTGACTTTCGTCTCGGTTTATAGAGCTCTCAACCCTGCCTCGGATCCGACGTGCCCTGCCTCGGATTCGACGTAGTGCTTCCTAAGCCGAGGCACCAGACCCGAGTCACCTTGGACTTAGTATTTTTGTCCCCAACAAGAAGCCCCCTTACTCAGGTGTGTCTCACGTGACACTCGGAGTAACGACTGATTGTGAGTCGGTTCATGGCCCGGTCCGAGGCAATAAGTGCATTTAATGCATCTGTCTTGTCTTTGATAGAAGACGATTCGATTCCGACAACGCATGCGCCTAAACCGTCAAGTCGCTCATCGGCCGATGAGGGTTGGACACGTAGTTAGGCGTTATTGTCGTCAATCGATGTGCGCCACGTGTCGAGAGTCGATGCAGGCGTCGAATCATTTCCTCATTAATTGCTTCACCGGCGTACGGCAATCTTATAAAAAGGGTAAGGGTCCCGCATTTTAAACTACTATTGTTCGCTTTTCATTTCTTTGGAGCTTTTTCGGTCTTCGGTCTTTCCTTTCCTTCCCTTCCTCTTTCCGACCGTCACGCTCTCTTCGCCATTTCCGTTTTTCTCCTCCTTCCTAGGTGAGTCTCTCCTTCCTCTTTACTTAGTGATAATGGCGACTAGGGGTTCTCAAAGTCCCCAGGGAAGGAGTTTGAGGAGATGAAGGCGAAAGCGCAACGTTTTTGGAACGTTGCGGAATCGCCTTCTTTATTAACGGAGATGGCGGTTGATGCTAACGTTGCATTTCTCTCGAGCGGGTCACCGAAGCTCCCAGAGCGCCCCTGCTCTCCGTTAACCCTTCTCGGGGTGGATCCTCTTTGATAACCCGTCCGGGAAGGCCCAATTGTCCAAGGGGCATGGAGGAAGAAGAGGAAGAGGAGGAGGAAGAAGAAGAGATAGTGATGGCCGAGAGAACCTCTAAGTCGGTTCCTGCTGATAAGTCGGCGCGTGCCGAGTCTGAGGGAGAAGGATCGGGGGATGACCTAAGCGGGCCGGTTCCTTCGGTTCTAACCGAGGCGGATTTAGACAGAATCCGAATCGGGTATCATATCCCCGAATCAGTTATCACTTATCTCCCTCGTCCGAGTCAGCTGCCGGACCATCCTCCTCCTGGGGCAGTCGCGATTTACCAAGTCTCGATGCAATGTGGCTTGCGTCTGTCCCTTCAACCCATTGTCCAGGGAGTTTTATCCCGAATTCGGATTGCACCGGGGCAAATAGTTTCGAATGGGTGGAGGAACTTACTCGGGTGTGTGCATGGGTGAGATGGAACATTGCCGCCGTTATCGATCGACGAATTCCTTCATTTATATCAAGTGCACGTGAATCCGAACTACCCCGGCACTTACGTCTTCGCGCTTGGCGGGCGGAGGCGGCTATAATAACCCGACCCTCCCACTTCTAACAAGCATTGGAGGGAGCGTTGGTTTTGGGCCGCTGGTCGTTGGGAGTCGGTGAACCCGGGTCCTACGAGGCTCGTGTCCCTCGGTCGTTCCAAAGAGCAGTGACTTGGCTCTTCTTCCACGCCCTCCATCATTTTTGCGATGTTCCGAGTCGACGTGCTTGTGTTTGGCGATATCCCGAAGAAGCGACAAAAGCTCGGCTCAAGTGCGCGGCCTCGGATCAAAGAACTGAGGACGTTGGATCCGACAGATAGGTCCTGGAAAGTACTTTTACAGCCGGAGCGCCTCCATCTCGCAGGTCTAGACTCGGCTGTCACAGGTAATTGAAAATGCATCTTCATGTGCCTTTTGAATTTTTCCTGACTTGAATTTCTCCTCTTTCTTTCTTTTTACTTTTAGACTTGCCCAAAGCTCGTCCCCATCTGCGGATTGTTCCCGAGCCAGCCCCCTCTGAGGCAGCCCCTTCCGAGCCAACCCCCTCCGAACCGGTCCCTTCAAAGATGACCGGGGCTCGTCCTCCTCCTAGGATGATTTCAAAGTTGAAGGCTCCTCCACGATCAGTTCTCCTGTCAGAGCCTCGGCCGCTGAAGAGACAGAAAGTGGTACGGAAGGAAAAAGAACCTATGGGTTCTTCTGCTCCTCCTGTTGTCGTAATTTCTGACCCGGAGGAAAGGGTAGAAGTGACGGCGACCGCGGCCTCGGAACCTCAGGCGGCACCCGACTCGGAACACATTTCGACGGAGGTCCCAAGGCAGGAGGAAGAAGTTAGGGCCGCGTCTTCCGAGGGGAGGAAGAGACGAGGACCGCATCCTCGAGAGGGGAGGAGACGAGTCAAGAGGGGCCGTCCGTATTGCAGAAGGTGGTATCGGGGATGGTTCCCTGGGCTTTAGCCCACGGGAGCGAGAAAGAGTTCATCGGCCTCTACAACGCTCCTTCGTCGCAAACCGTTGGACATGCAGAAGGGTGCTTTTTGAACTCGCTCCTTGCTTGGTTAAGGCCAGCAAGGAATTATCTTCAACCCATCGGCCGCGTGAGACCCTTACGTCGGGAAGGCGAAGGGCGCGTGAAGAGGCCGAAACTCGGGCCGGTATTTTGATGGCGGAGGCGGCCCTCGCCCGAAAAGCTGCCGAGGATGCGAAAGCAGAGGCGGCTTTCTCCAGGAGAGCCCTTGAAGAAACGCAAGCTGAAGTTAGTCGGGTATCGGTTCTTCTTTCCAGGGTGAAGAGGAAACCCCGACGAGTTCTCACAGTCCATGCTGCTTTGCGCAGATGACTTAGCTCGAGCTAAGCATGAGGCGGCGAGGCTTATCCAGAAAGCCAATGAGAAGACTCAAGAGGCCGAGAAAGCTAGGGATCAAGCCGTCCAAGCATTTCTCGAATCCGAGGAGTTCGAGGATGAGAGGGATCGCTTGTTTCAAAGCGGATTTCTTGAATGCATTAAGGAGATAAAGAAATCTTTTCCCGACCTTGATCTCTCGGAAATCGAGGGTGGAGCCTTGGAATCTGAGAATCTGGATGCCGCTGCCGAAATCACTGGTGGGGAAGAAGTCGGCATTTGTGAGAATGCTTCGGGGACCGCTCCGACCGGCGGACAGTAAGGGCCCCCTTTTTTGTTTTTTTTTATTTTTTTTTCATGTTGTACTCGGATGTGGTTGATGAATGAAAGAAAACACTTTAGTTTTATTTGACTCGGCTTTGATCTTGCTTAGTCCAGAATCTTTACATTGAGCACTGAGTTAAGGATAGTAAGTCTTGAGATGTTCAGCGTTCCACGGATGAGGCAGCGATTGCCCGTTTAGATCTTCCAATCGATATGTTCCTGGCCGGATGGTACCCGAGACAATGTAGGGTCCTTCCCAGTTTGGTCCTAATGTGCCCGACCCAATTTCCTTAGTATTCGGAAATACTTTTCGGAGAACCATATCTCCCATCCGAAATCGTCTGATCTTAACTCGGGCATTGTAGAACAGTGCCACTTGTCGTTCTTAGGGCTTCGTACGTAGTCGTGCTTTATTTCCTTCGCTCGTCCGAGAGGTCGAGTCCGAGTGCGAGGAGTTCTTCGTTTTCATCCTCGTCGAATGAAGTGATTTACGCCGAAGGCGGTGCCGATTTCAACGGGAGTGACGGCTTCCGAACCGTAAGCGAGTGAAAAGGAGTTTCTCTGTGGCGGTTCGGGCCGTGGTTCGGCAGGCCCAAAGAATTTTCGGGAGCTCTTCCGCCCACGCTCCTTTGGCTCGGTCGAGCTTTGTCCGAAGATCCGCTTGACAATCTTGTTAACCGCCTCGACTGTCCATTAGTCCGAGGGTGATGAGGTGAGGAATAGACGTTTCGATTCCGAGGTTGTTGCACATATCGCGAAAACTCCCTGTTGTCGAATTGTCTTCCATTATACTGTAATAATGGTATGGGGTACTCCGAGCGATAATGTTTTCCGCACGAACTCGGTGATTTTACGCTCGGATATTTTGGCTAATGGTTCGGCCTCGGCCCATTTCGTGAAATAATCCACTTGCTACCACGGCGAACTTGGTTTGACCTTTTCCCATAGGGAGTGGACCTATGATGTCAATACCCCATTGTGCAAAGGGCCGGGGACCGATCATTGGCGTTAGCGCTTCGGGGGCTCGTCTCGGGATGTGCGCGAATCGTTGACATTTGTCGCATTTTTGGACGAGCGTGCGAGCGTCGTGTTGAATAGTGGGCCAGTGAAAGTATCCCTGTCGTAAAACCTTGTGGGCGAGAGACCTTCCTCAGTGGTTTCGCGAGATGCCTTCATGGACTTCACGTAATCACGTAATTCGCCTCATAGGGTGTGAGGCACCGAAGCAACGGAGCGTAGTAACCTTTCTTATAAAGGGTTTTGTTGAGTACGGTGTAACGGGAGGCTCGGAATTTAAGTCGTCGGGCCAACACGGTCTTCTGTGATTCCCCTTGTCAAGGTATTGGCGGATTGGATCCATCCAGGATGGTTCCGAGTCGATAGCCCGGACGGTCATAGTAATTGATTCATTTATGCTTGGTTTATCGACGTATTCCACGGGACGGACTGGGTATGTCGTCTTCATTGAGGCGAGCTTTGCTAATAGGTCGGCTTTGCCATTTTCCGTACGAGGGATCCGAGTGACCTGACAGAGTGGAAATCCCCATAAGTTCTTTTGCTTTCTCCATGTACGCTCTTAATTGGTCTTTTCGTGTCTGGTATACGCCGGTCACTTGATTCACGACCAATTGAGAATCGCTGAACACACTTAAGTGCGTGACTCCCATGCTAGCGGCGAGTCGGAGACCGAGCAACAATGCTTCATATTCCGCTGTATTGTTCGAGGCTTGGAATCCAAGTCGCAAGGCATACTGTATGTAAGTATGATCGGGGGTTTCTAGCACAATCCCAGCCCCACTTGCCTTCGAGTTGGAAGAGCCGTCGACAAATAGTTTCCAGGGAATTGGGCAGGGTAGGGGCGGCGTAGCGGCCGCTGCTGGGGCGATGACATCTGTCGGCATATCATTGACGGGGAGATCATTTGGCGGGGTTCCATCTGTCTCGACCAAGGGGACTGAGATGAGGTCTTCAACCGGCTGTCCTCGTTCATGACTCTCGCCCCGAGGGTCCAACGATTCGATCGTTGAGATGTCGATTGGAATTTTGTCGGCTGATCCTTTCACGGCTATCATGTAACAACGCCTCGCATCTTGCTGATCTCCTTTGACAACTCCTACTCCCGACTCAGTCGGGAATTTTAGTGAGAGATGGTATGTGGATACCACGACCGAAGGAGACTTAGAGAGGGTCGGCCGAGTATGGCGTTGTATCGAAGGGTTGATCGACGACCAAGAAATCCACCATCATCGTCTTCGATGCGGGGTACTACCGGCGGTGAGTGGCGGCGAGACAATTCCTTCGTGCAATACTTGTCCCCGGAAAACCCGATCACGGGGTCCGAATCGGGACGTAACATAGATCGTTCGATTCCCATTTTTGAACGCCCGAGTAAATAACACGTCGGCCAGATGACCCCGTATCAACGAGTATCCGGAACACTTTCCGATTGGCGATAGTCAGAGTGATAATCAGTGCGTCATCGTGGGGGTGATAGATACCTCGGGCGTCTTCCTCTGTGAATGAAAGACAATATTTGTCCCTTTTCTTCTCTTTTAGCGGCCGCCCTATAACCATAAGCTCAGGCATCTGGCTGACTAAGTTTTCTTGCATGGTTCTTTCTGGCACTGTTTGAGTCGCCCCCACCTCGCGGACCACCGATAATTGTCCGGATTTCTTCCATCGGCTGATTCTCGGTCGGGCGTCCCTCAGTTTCCGCAGCTTTAACCACATGCTCTTTGAGTCGGCCGTCCTTTATGAGTCGCTCGATTTCTTCTTTTAGATGACGGCAATCACTTGTGTTATGCCCATGATCACGATGATAGTGACAGTATTTATCCTTATCCCGCCGATTAGGATTGCCTTTGAGCTTATTGGGCCAGTGAACGAAACCTTCGCTTTTGATTTCCATCAATACCTGCTCCTGAGTTTTGTTCAGGGGGGTATATGTGGAAAAACTGCGATCTGGTCGTTTTCCCGATCTTCGCTCATTATGCGCTTGATCATCCTTGCGTTTCTTTCCCCGTAGTCGGCTTCCTTTTGACCAACTCTTTGACCGAGGTTTTAGTTTCACGCAGATTCGCGTTTCTTTCGGCGTTGGCATACTTATCCGACCGTGCCATAAACTCGCTGAGTATCGGGCGGAGTTTTGTCTAAAGATGCCAGAATGGCTTATCTTTAACTCCTTGCATGAGCGCATTGAGAGCCGTTTCTTCCGAATGTTTCAACCCGAAGGGACTCGAAATTGAAGCGCTTTATGTAATCTTTCACAGCTCTCCCGCGCCGAACTATGTTGTTCGGATGTGCGGGGGCTTCAATTTCTTTTTCCCGCCGATGAAGTTAGTAAGGAAGGCGTCGCTCAGCTCAGTGAATGAGCTAATGGACTTGGCTTCAACTGTTTGAACCACAGTCTAGCTACATCGGTCAATGTAAGAGAAAAGGCTCGACACATCACTGCATCCGAGGCGTCATGGAGCTCCATATATGTTCGAAGCATTCGATATGCTCCGTTGGGTCGGTTTCTTAGGTGAAGGGAGTGATTTGAGGCAACCGAAACCTCTCGGGCAACCGAGCCGCCATTACCGAGTCCACAAAGGGGGACGCCTTTGCCTCGTATCTGGTTGGATGCATATTTCGACTATGCTTCATGTCTGCCATTTCTTCCCGCACCTCTCTTTTAAAGTTTTGAATATCGGCTTTCCACGATTCACTACTTTCTGCCGTGCCTTCTTCGGGAGGTCGGATGCGCCTTCTTCGCTCTATCTCGTGCCGAAGGTCGGTTGGGGGCAAAGATGCATTGGCCGACTGAGCTGGAGTTGGCTCGGCTGGTTCAGGGACGCCTTGGTGTTGGCTCGGCCGAAAAGATTGTGGTGCAGAAAGTTGTGGATCAGCCGCTGCAGTCGGTACGTGTGCCGTTTCTCCTTGAGGAGGCGGGAGTGGCTGCATTTGCCGCTGATACATTCTTTCTAACATCTGCTTCATCATATTCATATCAGATCGAATTTCTTGGACCTCCTGATCCAACCGCCCATCGTTCCGACCTCGCTGATTGTTGCTTTCCGTCGTCGCTCCTCGTTGGCGGTTGGCCGTGGTTTACGGAGGGATCGCGACCGGACTTTGGCCCCGTCACCGCGATCTCATTTAGATCTTCTTCTGGGACCGTCCTTCTAGTCATCACCATGGGATGCAACAAAGGAATATGGGATGGCTTTGTTCTTTGTACGGTTCCTACAGACGGCGCCAACCGTTGATGCAAAACACGGCTCACCCTCTCCGTAGACCTTCGAGCACTGCACAAGAAGAAGACAAAGGAGACCCCGGAGCGAGGGGACCCTCCGATGCCAAAGTCGCTAGGAATCCGGGTCTTTGTATTGAGGAGCTTGGGTGAGAAATTTCGCGTACCTTTTAGATGATGAAAGCTTCCTTTTTATAGCTGTTAAAGCGTTTAATCGTAGGAGGATTCTTCTCCTGATATCGTGTAATCGAAAGAGGATTCTCTTCCTAGGATCACGGACATCGGGTGGCGCCCGTCCGCGATCTTCGTCTGATCCCGCGGACTTCGGGATCGGGATCTTATCCCAAAAGAACGAAACGATTTTTGTCCTCCTCCAAAGTTCCGTTACGAGGGTCGGCCCGATGCACCCTCGGATTACTGGTCCTTCGTCCGAGGCGAGTTGACTTTCGTCTCGGTTTATAGAGCTCTCAACCCTGCCTCGGATCCGACGTGCCCTGCCTCGGATCCGACGTAGTGCTTCCTAAGCCGAGGCACCAGACCCGAGTCACTGGACTTAGTATTTTTGTCCCCAACAGTATGCATTTAATTCCTACCATATCTTGCGGTGTGATCCACTTGTATAAATGTTGAACTTGCCTGATATTTTAGGCCATAGTTTAGATGGAGTTGGATGAATGGAGTAAATATAGCAAAGACAATAGGGTGGGACACACAAAGCTTTTGATTACAAGATATTCATGATAAGAAAATTTGCATTTATTTATTTTACCCAATTATATATACAATCCAAAAAAGATGGGTATGCTTCATAAAGGTGGATAAAATAAAGATTGTCCGGCCCTTTACGGAAAAAGGTAGAATGAAATTGGATAAAGCTTATCTGATATCTCTAACTTGTACATCTAATTTGGTGCATGTACTAAGTTTTTCATGGACGTGCATCACATGTGAATGGAATGTACCGCACATGTAAGTATCTATTTAAACCAGACATAATTGTCCACACGCCACCATTAATTTTAAGCTCCATGCACATGTCCAATATGCCATAGTCTCTCTGTGGATGTTGGTGGGAGATTTTATCCCGAGCTTGCCCCACTACATGTTTGTGTTAGACAGTTTGAACGGTTAGACATAGGAATATTGTATGGTCAGTTGTTATAAGGGATAGCACGTGAAGGCTCATATTTGAAGTCTATTCAAATCTAGTGAAACCCATAGCTAAAACCTACATACAGAGAGATTGAGAAGAAAATGTTAATAATTTTAGATGAGAACAGAATGTTGATAATTTAGGTGTTCGATTAATAAGGGCGGTGGCATTTGCAGGCCTAGACCCAAAGAAGTCTATCTAGATCCCCCACATTCATGTCATAGTGGGAATTCATCAGCCATAGGTACTCGAACCCAAGACCTAGCTACTCAAACTCATGACCTCATTTTGAAACTCCCGAGAGTCTACCATTGAGGCAAGGACTCGAACCCAAATTGATAGTTTAAGATGGGCATAGCTTAGCTTCAAGAAAGGGAGCACAACTTGGCTGCGATGGTGGAACCAACAATGTTGGTGGGACCCTAACCTTAGTGCCCATCGCCACATATGCATTGCATATTCATACCATCCATGTGTTTTGCTAGATTATTATAAGGCATAGTACCAAAAATGATACGGATACAAATTTCAAGTGGACCACACAATAAGAAAAGCGCTCATTGAATGACTACCATTAAAACCTTCCCAAGTTTTACCATAACTTTATTGACCATCCAACCTATTGATAAAGTCATAGAGACCGGGATGAAAGGAAAAAATCAATTATTAGCTTGATTCAAAACTTTTGTGGTCCACAAAAGGTTTTTAAGGGTATGTACTTACTATTTCGTATGGTGTGGCCCACCCAAAATTTATATATACTTCACCATGCCGTAAAATAATTAGGCAAACAGATGGATGAGACATGAATACACAATGGACACATGGAGGTAGGGCCTAAGGTGAGAGTCCCACCCACGTCATTGCTCTCAGCGTCACAACCAAGTCACGCTCTTAAAAAAGTGATGCCGATTGATACCTACCCTACCTAAAGGGAGTACTCTCCAACCCTAATGTTGCACGATTGGATTGGGTAGCTGGCCAGTGCCAATTTAGTCCATACCTAATCTAACCAAACATACTCCGGACAAGGTGCATTTGTGACACCGGCCTGCTGTCCAATTAAATTTCTTAATACTTTCCGTAAAATGAGTTCAGTTCAAATAAACACGGAAAGCAATCTACATCTTCTAAAACGGACGTGTATGTCCGGTAACCCCTTATGATTGTCCAACTACTGAAAAAGCAACTCTCACATGAAAAGTAGAAAAAATTACAATTGACACTTTTTCGTTGAGCCTCACATGAAATTACAAGAATTACAACCACGCATCATTGTTAAAAAAAAACTCTAGGACTACACACCCCATTTCTTGCATCCTAACAGTCCTGGAGCATACACCGTGACATATGGCGCACACACGTGTCAACTAGTCGGTCATGATCAAGTGGGCCACACTTTTTCAAGAAAAATGGACGGTGTAGATAAAATCACAAACAGGCCTACATCAAACGTACCATGTGGCCCACCTGTCGAGTATGCCAGGGAGACTGATGGGAGAGTACACGTGCCCTGGCAGTGTCCCGCACCTCACGTATGCTACATTTACCTCTTCAATAGAGAGAGAGAGCCAAGAGCGGTCTCAATTTGGTTGAGAATATTCAATATTCACTGTACCATACCTTTCTTTGGTCGCTGTCCAGCTTTAAAATCTCATTTACTCGCATGACTCCTTCCCAACCGATGGGTGGGCCCACACACCAACCCACCGCTAAAGTTGTAGGACCCACCACTGAAATATCTCTGTCTTGTTTTTAAAACAGCCTTCCAACCTAAGGTAAGTGGAGCCCACATGACGTACAGCACAGCCACGCGGATTGAAGCTAGTTGGTGCATGTAATCACCTAGCCCATGTAGCACCAAACTCTGTGGGGCCTACAGCGATCCAATCTGTCTATCAGTTTCTACAGCTTATGTTAGGATGTGATTCTAAAATGAGGTAGATAAAAAACGCCAGGTGGGCCACGCCACAAGAAACAGTGGAGATTGAACACCTACCATTTGAGCTCCATTGTGATGTTTATATGCCATCATCTAACCTGTTCATACGGTGATTCCCACTGGGATGAATGAAAAACAGCAATATCAACCTGATTCAAAACTGTCATAGACCATAAGTGATCAATCTTCACCATTTCTTGTAGTGTGGCCCACTTGGGGTTTTAGATCTATCTATTTTAAAGATCAGATCCTAACATGAGAAGTCAACCAATTTTTCAAAGATTGTCCCGTAAGAAATGACAAAATTTTCCTTTTTACCATGTGGATTATAAATTTTATATTGTACATATGACGTTTTTTCATTAGACCATCTCATAAATTATTTAATATTCTCTTTGGGACCACTTGATACTCTGGCCGGCATTATTAGTCTATGCGTGCGAACACAATCACAATCACAATAAATTTAGCATATCAGCATTGGGATCAAAAGTTTAAAAATTGTGGGCTCCACCATATATGTGAATTACCCTCAAAATTACTCTAAACATGGGATCTTAACCGTTGGATTGGTGGCCATCAAATGCACCATTAAAAATAAAAAAATTGATCAATGTTCCAAATTCAGAAAACAAATTGATAAATGTAGGTTATTGAGATATTCCCCATCTACGTGGGGCTTATGAGTGAATAAAAAGGCACACCAAACGTACAATGGCTACATGCATACGTATGGATCATGATTTGGACCGTCTGATTTTGTATTATCATTCTTAACCATCTTGGCCACCCAATGGAGGGTTAGGATTGTTTCATGCGATCCACATTGGGCCCATAATATCAACTATTTAGATCATTGATCCATGAACCCCGCCTGCAAAACTTACAAAACCTGAATGGAAAGTGTACAACCTTTTTTTTTTTTTTCCTAAGAAAGTGTACAACCTTTGGACACGAACATTGTATATTTCTATGACTTTTACATCCGTATGGGCAATGAGTGTATGGAAACCCTTCCCATACAAATAATTGCATTTGGACACATTAGCACTCACATCATCTATCTGGACCGTCGATCAGGTCCAGTTCACTCGTTCTGTTACTGTGCAAACATCCATGACTAGACCTAATCATCTTTTGTTATCCCCCTTGATTGAACTGTTCAAGTCATCCCATCAGTGTCATACTTCAAAATGCAGCCGATGAAGATTGGATTAGACCTGATAGACGGTCTAAATGTGTGATGTGGATGCCAATGAGTTCAAATGCAACTGATCATATGAGAAAGCTCCCAGACATTTAGCCCATTAGATAATTCCAAATTTTGAAAATGTGTGTTTGGATCGCATTTTTGTCTTTTGTTTTGGTTTTGTTTTTTTAATGGGCGTTTGGGTCGCGTTTCTCAAACCAGTTCTGCGCCAAAATGATTTTAGGCCACCGTGTTTCAGACGGTTGGGACCACACGGTTAGTGGGGTCCATATTAGGTGATTATCTCATTAATGAGAGACAGAGGTTTGAAGTCCCAATTAATCATGATTTTTAGACTAGAGACTCAAAGATCCTGAGTCGAATCACATGGGTTAATCAGGCCAATTAGGATCCACTAAGGCCCCGTTTGTTAAATTTGAAGTCTAAAGCCTGAATCTGAAATCTAAAGCTGAATCTGAAATCTGAAATCTGAAATCTGAAACCTGAATCTGAAATCTGAAGACAAAAAACTTGTTTGGTATTTATAAATTCCACGTTAAGTGAAATAAATCAGCATTAACAAACAGGCCCTAAGTATGAGTTGACTCAAATGAGTCGCATAAGCCTTGTTCAAGTTTAAAACTTGGGTGTTGTGGAAAAACACACAGACAGGATCATGTAGACAAAACAAAATTACAAAAAAGAGCTAAATAAAGTATAAAGCAAAATTAAGGATGAAAGGTATAACGATTTACATGTTTCAACAATATACTTATTTTTTATAAAACGATAATAAATAGGTTTTTTTTTTTTTTTTTTTTTTTTTGTTTTTTCCTCACGTGAGCAAGAAAAAGCAGAACTAGAAGACTTATTTCTCTCCCACTCTTTCCTTTTATAAGAACTCTCACACTAAAAAATACTTTAAAAGAATAATGCCTAAAAATAGAGCAACATTAAAAACCTAAGTAGAATTAGGCTCCACGTGACCATGTACACGTGTACATGAGAGAGCTCTTTGAAGGAGACATGTAAGAGAGAGAGAGAGAGAGAGAGAGAGAGAGAGAGTTCTCTCCATGAGACGTTTGCAACCAGCATAACACTTGGTCCCGATGTAATGGGTCAGACTGGTCTGAACTCATGGATGGTATTTTGGTGTGTGTGTGTGTATTCTTTTATTGTGAGGTGGGCATTAAGGTCACGTTTGGCCGGTTGCATTAGGTGGGATTAGAAAGGATGGAACTAATTAAGTTTAAGGTAATGATGTATGTTGTTGGTGGATGTGAAGGAGTTCCACTGTATTGCAATATTTCAGGACGATTTGGGATATCTGTTTGGATGGGTTGCAATATTAAGGGACAATCTGGGAAATGTGTTTGGATGGGCATGGGATTCGATAATCCAACACGTGTAATAGAGGGGAGTGTTTGAAACGGTGGAAGTTTATCCCAGGAGTCCTGCTTCAGGCCAAAAAAATCCACATTAAGGGCACGTCGGATGCCGGTTTTCTCGGGAAAACGGTCTACTCGTCAATGGTGTGCTGAAAACGGTTCTTTCAAGTAGTGATGGTCGCCAAACTGCCATAAAACACATCTTGAAAATGCAGTTGCTCATTTCTTACATCTGCTCTCTTTAACACCCCTCATTTCTCAAACCCTGTCTATTTTAACATATCTCTTTCTCTCTCAATGACCACAACATCATTTGCCATCAAATCTTGCACCGTTGAAACTTTTGATAACGCGAAGCTCCACACCCGAGTCTTCAAGCCTAAGGACCCCAAGGACAATTTGGTAATTGTGCTTGTCCATCTGTACTCCGTCTTGGGCGGCTGCCAAGGCAGGATAGTCGTTGGTTTGACAGAGAGAGGGTATACGACTGTTACCTTTGATATGCTAGGTGCTGGTAGGTCTACAGGAAGAGCTTCTCTCACAGGCTCTGCTGAAATCCATGATGTAATTGTTGTCTACAAATGGGTATTTGTTTATATGTAGGATGGGATCGATGATAGCCAGTGATCGGGCAATGAATTCAAGAAGGGATTTCGCAATCCCTCCCTTTTCCTCTGAAATCGACTCCATGACGCAGACTGATATCCACCGCCATCCAAACAACCTAGAGATAGGGTTAGGAGGGATTTTACAATACTATCCCTCCTAATCCACCTAAATTCCGCCGGCCAAACACGCACTAAGAGTTAACGGTGGATACATCAGCTATTAGGGTGTGAGTGTGTACACACACAAACAGAGAGAGAGAGAGAGAGAGAGAGAGAGAGAGAGAGAGAGAGAGAGAGAGAGAGAGGAGGAGGAGGAGGCATGCTTACCAGCCTACATACGCACCTTTGCACGTGTGTACCGGCCCAAAATCCAAACAATCCAAGTGATGCAGCACCCCATGAAACTCTCATAAACCAATTTTTACCTTAATCCAAAACTCTGGTTGGCCATGGAAAAGAGAGATGCAAATCAATGGAGGAAACTGTTTTCTTTTGCCATGGCACACCAAAGTTTGGGATAAGGGTAAAAGTTGGGATTTAGGGACTTTATGAGGTGTTGCATCACTTGGACCGTTCAGATTTTAGCCTCACATCAAGTGTAATGAGTTCTCGAAAAGTTCTCACGAGAACTCTCACACGTGCTCAGCTTTTATATACATATTATGCTCATCTGTGCACCTTCATACATGAGCACCCATGCGCACCTTTGCACACGTGTCATGGGCACATAATCTGAATGGTCCACGCGATGCGGCACCCCTTGAAACCTCACAATTCTAACTTTTAACCCGATACAAAACTTTGATGGGTCATGGCAAAAGGAAACAATTCCATCCTTTGATTTGCATTTCTCTTTACTATGGCCTACTAAAGTTTTATATCGGGCTGAAAATTGGGCCCATAAAATTTCAAAGGATGCCACATCACATGGACCCTCCACGTTCAGATTCTATGCCATGACATGTGTGCAGAGGTGAGTACGGGTGCATATATATATATATATATATATATATATATATATATATATATATATATATATATATATATATATATATATATGGATATGGGAAAAGAAACAATACATTGCAAGAAGAAGCCCATGTGCATTTAAGGAGAATTTTCATATGGTTCACCATATTTTTCTTGAGCTCCCGTGAAAAACTCATCCTAATGTTGAGAAAGCTGATCTTTCAAAACTTGACTTTTCTTTTTTTCTTTTCTTAAATGCTGGTTTGCAAATACATTGATGAGATGGGTTATGGTCATCTAATCAATAGCTGATTGCAATGTAATAGAGGGCATGCACCTATAAATTTTTTAACAATTACATGACTAGCATATATTACTAATTTAAATTAAATTGTCCAAATCATGGGTCACAGTTTGAATGTATTATCAACCAAAATTTATACATGTTTGATTATGTTACCATTGGATGGGTGGGCATAAGTTAATTGGTGACCATTAAAAATGAAAAAATAAAAATAAAAAATCAAACGCTCTTATTTTTATCGCAAGTGTCTACAAATTAGAGGTTAGGATTGTTCAATCAAACTGATGTGGGACTACCACAGCTACCATTGGTTACTAACGTAGGTAGCATATTAGTAATTTAAATTAAATTGTCCAAATCATGGGTCACAGTTTGAATGTATTATATATCAACCAAAATTTATTAATGTTTGATTATGTGACTATTGGATGGGTGGGCATATGTTTATTGGTGACCATTAAAAATGAAAAAAAAAAAATAATAATCCCGCAGCCCTATTTTTTCGACAAGTGTCTACAAATTAGAAGTTAGGATTGCTGAATCAATCTCATGTGGGACTGCCACAGCGACTTTAGGTTCAACAATTTAGTCTATATATGTAACTTGCCTCAATGAATCCTAGGTGTAGAATTTCAAGTGCTTGTGTATCAAGCGTCATAGGATGCTAGAGTATCTGTCAACTCCTCTCATGTGTAGTATTGTATATCTATTTTCTACTTGATTTTAATAATTATTTAATTAAGATTAATTAATTAAAATTTAATAATTTGTAAGATATTTATCATATCAAACAAAAATGCACCCTTAATTCTGAAAAGCATGATGATGTCGTGTTTAGATGCTTACTTGAATTGGATTGCAATTCATTCAATTCATCATGGAGGAAATAAACAAATTAAGATAACCACATTCAACTTCATAATTACAAACGTTGAACTTAAATGATAGTAATTGCGACGGGGTGTTTTTAACTCTGACTAGTGGGTCCAGTTCTTGGGTAATCTATGCCATTGGTTAGTTGTTTCCCACTGTGGATGGACTATTCCTCAAAATTCTTTTTCATGTAACAATCTTATCCATTCGATTTAGGGACTGGACAGATTCTTTAGGAGCAAAGAAAATGTAGAGAACCAGATACACATTCAATTGACAAAGGTTCTAAAATAGGTTGCTGGGATCTTCGAGTTTGGATGATTTTGGGCCATGCTCCATCAACTGTGGGACGCAACAAACCAATGGTCTGGATTACCAATTCACGGGCCCGAACCCTTGGAAACATAAATAAGTGTTGTTGCGTTCACATAGTGGATGAATCAGATCACCCGCGACATAATCATGGCATGGATTAGAGTGGTTAGATTGCTAGCATTCCATAGATCTCACACATTGAATATAAAATCGAAATTTGGATAGAGCACGACCTATGTTGCCTCAAGAGGAACTGCGATAAAAGATGGGATCAATATGCGGATAGCTAGGTAAGTGCACACGAAAGTGATTTTTCTTGATGATTGGGTGCAAATTCAAGGATGAAGAAAACCACACTTACGCAACAACAGAAAGTTTTAAAGCATGGGAGATTAAGCTGTTTTTTAAATTTAAAATAACATTTTTATCCGTGACAGTAACAGTGATGCATGAGATTGGCCTGAGCCGATGAGATTGAGGTATTCAGTATCTGTAACGGTGACGATAACGGCCACTGCTATTATTGCAATGATGTGAGTGGTGGCCCAAATACGAGCTGTGATGACTTTTTCTTGTGAAAAAATGAAAAAACTATACCAGCCTCATAAAGGTTATTGCAGGCCATTTTTCAATTTATAATGTTATGTCCGAGCTGATGAGATTAAGGTGTATATTCAATATCTATCCATAACACGGTGGCAATAAAAACCACTGCTATTATTATTACCATATGAGTGGTGGCCTCAATATCAGCTGTTATAACCTTTCTTTCTCTTTTCATTGGTAAAAAAAAAAAAAATTAAAACTATACTGGCCTTGTAACAGTCATTACATGCCATTTTTTTTCAATTCGCGTCCGAGTCAATGAGATTGAGGTATTCAGTATCTGTAATGGTGGCAATAACGGCTACCGCTATTACCATTGCAATATGAGTGGTGGCGCAATAACAGGTGTTATGACATTTTCTTGTGAAAAATAAAAAACTATACCAACCTCATGAACGTCACTGTAGACCAATTTCAATCCATAACGTTATGTCCAAGCTGATGAGATTGAGGTGTATATTCAGTATCAATAACGGTGGCAATAACAACCACTACTATTACTATTACGATATAAGTGGTGGCCCCAATATCAACTGTTATGAACTTCTTCTTCTTCTTTTGAAAAAAAAAATAATAACTATACCGACCTTGTAATAATCATTAAATTTTCGTAGGTAAAAGTGAAATTTCTTGTAGTATCAATTCGTAATGTTATGTCTGAGCCAATGAGATTGAGTTATTCAGTATCTATAATGGTGGCAATAACAATTAATGTATTACGACCCCAATACCAGCTGTTAAGACTTTTTCTTGTGAAAACTAACAAAAACTATACCAGCCTCATAAAGGTCATCGGGCTATTTTTCAATCCATTTATGACCGAGCTGATGAGATTGAGGTGTATATTCAATATCGATAATCGGTGGCAATAACCTCTGCTATTACTATTACGATATAAGTGGTGGCCTCAATATCAGCTATTATGGCTCTCTTTTTTTAGAAAAAATAAAAATAAAAACTATACTAGCTTTGTAATAGTCATTACATGCAATTTTTTTAATTCACAACGTTATATCAAGCCAATGAGATTGAGGTATTCAGTATCTGTAACAGTGGCAATAACAGCTACTGCTAATACCAATACGATACGAGTCGTGGCCTCAATACCAGCTGTTATGACCTTTTCTTTTGAAAAGGTCAATATATATATATATATATATATTGCACGCAATTTTTTGAATTCATAATGTTATATCCTATGGTGCGTAGGGTTTCCACCCTTTTTATTCCATATACATTACCATTTTTTTAATAGCCTGGCTGAAATAGACACAACATAGGAAATTAAAGAGGTAAAAGGAAGTGGGCATAAAACCATTTGTGGCCCACCAACTGCCACCTTTGCCAACGTGACAATGCCGTGTCAGGAGAGAGGAGTTCGCGTGTGAATCCATCCTAAGTTTTAGATACCCACTCATATATTAAAAGAAACTTCATTTTCAGAAGGGCTGGAGTCATGCATGATCATGCAATAATGCACTTTTATATTCCACATGCATTGCATTGCACACTGCACTGGGGACCAAAAATATTATATATAAGATGTTTGTCGGCATACATTTGGAACTACAGCCGTCTGATCTCGGTTCATGTTCGTCATCCAAACTGTTGATTTGATGAGATACATGCATGAAATCAGATGCCTTGAAAATCATCTTAGTTTGGAAGATCCTATGCTTTTGATCGGTGGTCCATAAAGCAAATGGCTCATATTCAAAGGAAAAGATTTACCCATCAAAGTATTTAAATATCCTAATATAAGAGTTTCATTATCAAGTAGATGGTTTGGATTAGAGAAAATAACCCAAGATCCAATGGCTGTAGTCTCAAGTTTATCATATTGCAATACATCAAATGCGTCTTATTAATACAATATCTTTAGCCTTTCAATTGCGGTCACGTTTCAATAATCCAAACCGTTTATATGGTGGGCCTCACCTTCGACGGAGCATATATAAAATAATTAAAAGCTCTTAGTTTAAAATATTTCTACCCCTATATCATAATCTTGTTCTTTGAATATCGACAGTCTTCTTAACCTTGGGATAATTAAAGAGCTAAAATATTCTTATTTTTTTAACAGGGAGCAGAAATATTTTAATCTCAGAGTTTTCTTAGTCATCCACAATCTACGTGAGGCCCATCATAACCGACCGCTGGAGTCATTGAAAAAGACTGGTCCAGTTGATGTATAAGATTTTGATGCATCAAATCCACATCGATGACTACTGATACATGATATGAAACATACTGTATCCAGATACAGCTGATTTATTGGGAGTATTAGTGTGAAATTTTTAAAGGTTAAAAAATATTGAAATAATATCTTATATTATATTTTTTGTATAAAAAATATCGAAATAATATTTTGTGTTGCATTTTTGTATGTATTTGTTTTTTGAATTAGATCCTTCTACATGTTGATAAACGGCATTAATATTTTGCTTAGAGGTTAAATAGATAACAAAATAAGAATTTTTATTTGTCTATCTCGTGATTTTTCTTTGACAATTCATGACCATATATTGTACGTATCAGCCAATATTTATAACCATTTATTTATCATATCATTCACGACCATACAGGATACGTACCGGCCGGTCTTTAAAACTAGGCATGTTAAACCCCTGACGTATTAGATAGATTGCCATATACTGATATGCATTCCGATATGATTTGGAACCTATATTATGGAAGATTATCATATATTTTCATTGAAATAACCTTGTGTCTGTGCGTGTTGTGTGTGTGTGTATGTGGGGGGGGGGGGGGGGAGTCGAGCTGTGTGGGCCCACTGTGATGTGTGTCGAACATCTACCCCATCAGTCAGATGCACCATATACAACATTCGAGAGTGGGTTATCCTCCCATTAAAACAATATTCATAATCATCTATTGGACCACTGATATGAGGTTCACAAATCCATCCCATCCATTGTGTGTGTCTCACTTGGATGAAGGGTCAGACCAAGTTTCAGCCACATCCAAAACTCAGGTGGGCCCCACAAAGTAATTTTATTTGTTTTAGGAATATCTTCACATGGTTTTAGATGGTATCGCCCACCTGAATTCCGTATAGGGCTGATTTCAGGGATATCCCATAACCTAAAGAGGACCCATCAAATGCACGGTGTTGATTTTCGACACACATCACGGTGGGGCCCACACAGCTCAATATATATAGAGAGATGCTCACTTGTGCACCTTTGCACACGTGTTATAGGCAGTGCACCTTTGCACACGTGTCATAGGCATCTAATCCGAACAGCCCATGTGATGCGGCATCCCATGAAATCACTTGGGACCAATTTTCACCTTGATGTAAAACTTTGGTGGGCCATAGAAAAGAGAGATGTGTATTAAGGATGAAACTGTTTTATTTTTTCATGACACACCAAAGTTTTGGATCAAAGTAAAGGTTGAGCATTGTGGGTTCATGGGTGCTGCATCACATGAACATACCAGATTTTGGACTCACATCAGGTAGGTGCGATGAGTTCTCAAAAAGTTCGCACGAGTTGGTACAAAATGATTCGCAGTAGCATTATATATATATATATATATATATATATATATATATATATATATATATATATATATATATATATATATATATATATATATATATATATAATGTTTTTTCACGATCTTCTACAAAGTGCCAACATGTTGTTGGAAAAATATTAATTTTAATGAAATATATTTTAATAATAAAAATAATATATAAAATATATTATTTTGTTTGGAAAAAACACCATTTTGTGGGTTTTTTGGAATAGTCCTACATGGAAAAGGGAAGAGAAAAATCTATGGTTTAAATGATAATAGTGGAATATTATAATATTTACCTACCTCGTCCGTGGACTATGGACCTTGTGTGTTCCAGTGCGTGCAATCGCGCTCGGGCTCGGTCACAATTACGGGCTCGGTGCGAGGGCATGTGAGGCAGTGTGGCTGTAGAGGCGCTAGTGGCTCGGAGCGAGACGTGTGCGACTAAGTGACTATGGTGGATGGGTGGTTAGCAGAGAGACTAAAGGACTGGGAGAGAAATCTCTCAGTATAAATAGAGGAACTGAAAAGAGCTATTGCAGCAGAAACTGTAATAGCTGAGCCATTAGTGCAGGACTTAGCTGTAGCTGTTGCATGGCTAGCCCAACAGCTAGAAAACGGCTAGCTGTTGTCTCACAACAGTCAGCATGCAGCAGATTAATGGCCCATGCACAACAGTCAGAAAACGGCCATAAAACAGCTAGTTTTCCAACAGCCAGAAATGGCCTAATAGAATTTAAGTCTCTGGACCATAACCTCCTGGCCACCATAGCCTATAAATAGAGGATCTGGATGGGTTTCCAAACCATCTCAACCCACTCCAGCAAACTAATACGAATTGAGACAGCCTACCCCTCTCCACTCATATACTCTAGTGCTTCCAATAACATAGCAAGACTTGAACTTTAGCTTAAAGAACAGACCAACGGTGTGGTCTAGGACGATTCAACTGAACCAGTGGCTAAAGATTTGAACTGACCAGTGTAGTGGTCGAAATCACTTTTTCTCTTCCTTTCTTCTTCTTTTGGGATTTTTCTATTATATTGTAATACTGCCAAAAATTGTGTAAAGAGTTCCATTTAATAGGCCTTCGTGTTTGCTGAACGCAGACCCACACCAGGCTTGTCGTATCGTAGGAGCAATTTTTGCCCGTAACCTATCAGCATACTCAATTTGTTTGAATAGGGGCAAATAACGCTTTAAGAACAGCGTTTCAGACATACTTCAGTCAGTCCATATTTCAAATTGTTTTGCATTTTTCGGAATCCATATTTTTTTATGGACAAATGTCTTAAATTTGTCTGGTGGTTTGTCGATGATATCGACAGGGTTTTAGATGATATCGACAGATGTCTTAAAACTGTCTGTTGATCTGTCGATGATATCGACAGGATCTCGATGCCATCGATAATTCATAGTATTTTTCACCCTTGGTTGCTGGACAGTTTTGGTCCTGTTCCGATATCATCGAGAGACCTTCAGATGATATCGAGGCTGTCATCGAGAGTGGCTCGATGACATCGATAATTTCCGCATATGCAATTGCGGAAACGCAGATTTTGCGGATTTTGTTTCCTATTCTGAGTCTCCTTCTTTCTAAACTTATATAAAGGGGTGTATGCGGAATTTAGATGTATCCTAAGGCTTTCTAAAAGAGTTTCAAGGGTTCCTAAAAGGATTTTAAGATTTCTAAAGGGTATAACAAGGGTGAGATTCGAGGTTGTTCGAATCAGGTAAGTCCTCTCTCTTTGTAATTTCTATTTTCATAATGAAGATCTGTCGCTTTGTGCCGTGGTTTTTTCCCGCAAGGGTTTTCCACGTTAAATCTATGTTCTCTTGTGTGTGCTTGGTGTCATTGGATTGTTATCCTAGATCTAGATCTGTGTGATTCCGCAGGTCAAAATCCCCAACAAGTGGTATTAAAGCAATCGATTAGGGCACAGATGTGAATCTGCAGGATTAGTAATAATGGCGAGTACCAGGTATGAGATTGAGAAGTACTCAAGAAAAAATAATTTTGAGTTATGGAAGATCAAGATGATGAGTTCCTTAATCAAGCAAGGCGAAGATAGGTACTCTTGAGGAGCAAAAGTCTACTATGACTGATGATGATTGTAATACTCTTGATAAGAAAGCTTTATCATCAATCCGTTTATGTCTCACGGATGACGTTCTCTACAACGTCATGAGAGAGAAAACTGCGTCTAAGTTATGGGCGCAGTTAGAGGATGTCTATGCGAAAAAATTCTCGGAAAATCACCTACACTTGAAGCGGCAGTGGTACGACTTCAAGATGGCAGAGGGTGGAGATCTAGAGGCTCACATCAGCAACTTTAATAAATTAGTTTACAAATTGCTGGATATGAAGGAAGTGATGAAAGATGAAGAACAGGCATGTATATTGCTGAATTCTCTTCCGGCGTCGTATGAGTCATTCAAGGACACTATGTGCAGCACGAATAAAACCCTGAGTGTCGACACCGTTATCTCATCCCTTCAAGGGAATGTTGTGAGAAAGCTAAACGACGACATGGGGACATCTTCTGATGCACTATTTACAATGGGTAGAAATTCTAAACAAGGTACGGGTTCTTCAGGTTGTAGATCCAAATCAAAGGGCAAGGGCAAAGGAAAGGTAAAGTGCTGAAATTATGGGAAGGAATGACATGTGAAGAAGGATTGTAGAAATCTTAAATCGAAGAGAGAAGATTCTGAAGCTTCATATAGGGAGGCCAATGTTGCCACATCAGATGAATCGAGTGGATGTAATGGTGATGTTTTGTCTATGTCTACTATCAGGCGGCCATACGATGATCATAAGGACGAGTGGATGCTAAACATAGGGGCATCTTTTCACATGATTCTTCATCGGAGTTGGTTCGCCAGCTATAGCGAGTGCAATGGTGGACAAGTGTTTATGGGCAATGGCTTTGCCTGTAATGTTGTGGCTATTAGTACTCTGCGCATCAAGATGTTTGATGAGGTGGAGCGTGCCTTGATTGATGTCAGGCATATTCCTGATTTGAAGCATAATCTGATTTCTCTTGGTGTACTTGAGGCAAAAGGATGCAAGTACATAGGTATTGATAGTGCTCTTAAGGTATCTAAGGAGGCACGGATAATCTTGAAAGCGCAACAACTTGGTAACTTGTACAGGTTGATCGGGAGCACTTCAAAAGGTGGAGCTGCAGTGGATATAGTGGATTCCACCTCTGCACGTGTGTGGCATGCTGGGCATGGCCACATAAGCGGGCAGGGCAGGAAGGCAGAGACGTGCGGACAGAGATACAGAGCAGGTGGAGTAGCCACCTGTGAGAAGAATCACACGGCATGATTGCAGGATATCGGCGAGGTACATGAACGACTCCAATATCGCAGAGGATTCATCATCTATTCAGATAGCTTTAAGTGAGCTTAATGCTGAGAAGTGTAAGGTGATTATGGGTGATATGATGGATTCATTGTACCAGACTGATATATGGGAGCGGGTGGAGCTTCCAGTGGGCCGGAAAGCGGTTGGATGCAGGTGGATCTTCAGGAGGACACATCATAGATACTGGGTGAGGTTGGTAGCGAAGGGTTATGCTCAGAGAGAAGGGATCGGCTTCTCAGAGATATTCGCGCCGACGGTATAACAGGTGTCTATTAGATCCGTAATTGGCGTTGGTTGGCCAATGTGATCTTGAGCTGGAAGGATGGATGTGGAGTCTGCACTTCTGCAAGGGAAAGTGAAGAGCAGATCTACATGAAACAACAAAAGCGGTTCGAAGTTAAAGGGGATAAGAAAAGACTTTGCAGGAGGTCGTAGTTCGACCTGTCCCCTAGGCAGTTGTTTGATTCCTTCATGGTGAGTCAGGAATTGATGACATGTAGATCGTCAATTATAACATGTCTGAAATTAATGTACTGAAGATTGGGTTAAGTGGGACATTCAGGATGAAGGATCGAGGGGCTGCAAAGATGGTTCTCGGTATTGAGACTGAAAAAGGAGTAGGCTTTGATAATCACAGGAGGAATACCTTGTGTGTAGGTATTGATCAAGGAGGTGATGGACCATGTAAAGCCGGAGAACATTCCCTACACGTCTCTCCTCAAGTTTTCCTCAGGACATGTCCCAAAACAGATGAGGAAAAGCAAGATATCTCATGAGTCTTATTTCGAATGCGGTTGGCAATGTATGTCATGGTCTAGATTAGACTGGTTATTTCACAGGCTATCAATGTTGTAAGCAAGTACCCCGACAAGTAATATTGAGTAGCGGTGAGATGGTAAGAAGACTACGTCTTTTCTTTTGGGAAGACAAGAGCAAAGGTGGTTGGGCATGTGGATTTAGATCCGGCAGGCATAATCAACAAGAATGTTCCTGCAGAGAAGTTCAAGTTCTATGCAACTTCTCTGGGCTTGGCGATAGCGTAAAAGAAAAACGGAGTGTGCAAGAGAAGCTATGATATGGTGTAGAAATAAGAGAAGGGGACAAGAAGCTACGCATATGAAGATTGAAGACATGGTGGAGATTGTTATGGACAAATGTCTTAAATCTGTCTGGTGATCTGTCGATGATATCGACAGTGTCTTAAAACTATTTGTTAGTCTGTCGATGACATCGACAGGGTCTCAATGCCATCGATAATTCACAGTATTTTTCACCCTTTGTTGCTGGACAGTTTTGGTCTTGTTCCGATATCATCGAGAGACCTTCAGATGTTATCGAGGCTGTCATCGAGAGTGGCTCGATGACATCGATAATTTCCGCAGATGCGATTGCGGAAACGCAAATTTTGTGGATTTTGTTTCCTATTCCGAGTTTGCTTCTTTCTAAACTTATATAAAGGGGTGTATGCGGGATTTGGATGTATCCTAAGGCTCTCTAAAAGAGTTCCAAGGGTTCCTAAAAGGATTTTAGGATTTCTCAAGGGTATAGCAAGAGTGAGATTCGAGGTTGTTTGAATCGGGTAAGTCCTCTCTCTTTGTAATTTCTATTTTCATAATGGAGATCTATTGCTTTGTGCCATGGTTTTTTCCCGCAAGGGTTTTCCACGTTAAATCTGTGTTCTTTTGTGTGTGCTTGGTGCCATTGGATTGCTATCCTAGATCTAGATCTGTGTGATTCCACAGGTCAAAATCCCCAACATATTTTACAGAAAAAAAAAATCATTATTCTATAAATTCACAACACATGTAGCATGAGTGGCAAGCAATTCCATTACTTCACGACCACATAAGTGCAAAATAGTTCACGTGAGCAAGCACAATTGGCCGTGTTTGTAAATCCAGCAAACCAACAACAACTAGATATCAGATCAAAAGGTAGATACCGACAATAGCAAGACAATTACAAAATCAGATATCAGATCCAATTAGAAATGGATGATGAAGAAAAAACTGACAATCAAAACTCGCACTGCTAGATTAAAACTCTAGAAATATTCACTGGAAACATGAGAAACAGGCCTGGCTAGATAAGGTTCCACAGAGTAAGTTCCAATAATGAAGTTGGCAGAAAGCTGGGAAATCAGAAACAGATCCAATATCCGGAGATCAGGTCCAGTCAGAAGGCCTGAGCAAGGTAGATAACAAAACTAGCACTCAGGAACAGAGATGATAGAGCTGAATGTGGACAACACAAGAATTAATGAGTTGCAGATGGACGGTGAGAAGTGCAAGGACAGGCGGCAGTGGAAGATGGGTTTGAGCATCACCCTAATAAAAGGGGTTAATTAGGTCTTTTGGATAAAAATCAACCACACCTACCACTCAGGTGGGCCACATCACAGGAAACAACTGGGATAGTGATCCCAACCATTGGTTTTGTGTGGGCTATCATGCTGCATATCTTTCGTAAAACCTGTTAATCAACTGTAACTCACCATTAGAAAGAGAATAATAATAAAATGATCTGATAAACACCTATGAACTTAAAAATTTTAGGAGCAATTAGAATTTTCACTATGGTGTGATCCACCTGAATCTTTTATTGATACAATCTTTCGTATTTATGGTAAAAGTAAGGGTTACCACCGGATGGACGGAGTGGATTTTACCTATATGACGTTGTGGGCCCCACAGAACTTGAGTGTTTCACACGCTGCGTGAAACAGCTGTTCCCGACGAATCTGGTCATTGTCTACATGCGTGGCCCTCCATACTAATGGAACGGCCCGGACTTTTTAGCTAACGAGAATTAGCCGCTTGTACGATACACGTGCGCCATGCTGGCACGCGTGGTGCTTGTGTGATGGGCACTTGAAGGTGGGGGTGTATGGAAAGAGCATATGCCCCATTCGGCACATGTATAACTGTATATTGGTTAAATGTGGATGATTTGTTGAAATTCATATACGTTTTGGATTGAAAAGGTTAAGCGCGTGAAATGATATGAGAGAGAGAGAGCTTTTGGGACAGCAGCTGTTACCTCTACCATTTATTAATGAGTGATGAAAAGAAAGAGAGAGAAAGCTACTTGCACTGTAATCTATTGCTTCTTTTTAATGAATTGAGGCTGATTCCTCTCTCCCTCTCTTCAAAACCCACTTCCTACTTTTGATTCTCTATAGTCAGCTCTATTGAGAAATTGCAATACAAAAAGAACACCCATGGGAGATTCTGCTCATGTAAGTTAGGAGCATTGCAAACTCAAAGAGGAGGAGAAGAAAGAAAGAAAGAAAGAAAGAAATTAAGCAAGAAGGAAGGAAGGAAAGAGAAGCCCACCTGTGCTTAGAATGGAGGATTCTCTCTCTACAAAACCCAACTTGAAGTCTACAAAAGAGTCCAAGAAAGATAACCAGTTCTACAAAAAAAGGTTGTTGATCCTCTCTCTCTCTCTCTCTCTCTCTCTCTCTCTCTCTCTCTCCCTCTCTCCCTCTCATTTCTTATGTTTTGAAGAATTGGGCTTTTTTGTAACATTTTGGTGGGATCTCTCTCTCTCTCTCTCTCCTGTTTTGAAGAATTGGACTTTTTTGTAATATTTTGGTGGGATTTTTAATGTGTTATAGGAAAGTAATTGAAAAGAAGGTGGTGACAGTAAGGATTGAAGCAAACGTTGGGGGACAGAAGGGTGAAGGTCCGCCTTCTGATCTATGGTCCTGGAGGAAATATGGGCAGAAACCCATCAAAGGATCTCCTTATCCAAGGTAGTTGTTTTCTTCTTTGAGTAAGCTTTTCAATGGTTTTCTTTTCTCTTCCTTTTTTTTTAATTATTTTTTTTAACTTTTTCTTTTCCAATTTTCAGTTAGATGGTCATGTGGAATTTTCTACTATTAGTGTCCTTTTAGTTTCAAATTCTTTAATTAGTTCAACCAACTTCTTCATTTTGTTCCTGATTTGAGGTGTTTTGATCTTTAGAATGTCCATCTCTCTCTTTTTGCTGCCATTCGCCTTGTTGGGTAGCTCTCTCTCTCTCTCTCTCTCTCTCTCTCTCTCTCTCTCTCTCTCTCTCTCTCTCTCCCATGTCTTGTTTTGCTGCTATTTCCCTTGTTTTTGTACCACTAAAACTACTCCAATTTTTGCTCTCACATATTTTGTTTTGCTGCTATTTGCCTTGTTTTTGTACCACTAAAACTAAAATTTCTGCTCTCTCTCTCTTGTTTTGTTTTACTGCTATTTGCCTTGTTTTTGTACCACTAAAAATACTCCAATCTCTCTCTCTCTCTCTCTCTCTCTCTCTCTCTCTCTCTCATATTCCCTCCACTTTACTCCATTTCTTCAGGGGCTACTACAGGTGCAGCACCTCAAAGGGCTGTTCAGCTAAAAAACAAGTAGAAAGATGCAGAACAGATGCTTCAATGCTCATAATCACCTACACCTCCACCCACAACCACCCAGATCCTGACATTCACACCCTCACCACTGACCAAACCCCCCAAATCCAACCCATTAAAGATCATCCCACCACCCCAAAACACCCCATCACCAATCAAGACCATCTCACTGACAATCTCTACTTCCAATCCCCCATCAACCCCTCAGATGACACCATCCATCATGATGGCCCACTAACACTACTAGAAGAAAACACCAACCCCATCAACCTCTTTTTTGATACAGAACCCCTTCCTTACCCTCACATTCTAACATTCTCCACACCCAAATCAGAAGAAAATGAAAATGACTTCTTTGATGAGCTTGAAGAGCTTCCCATCTCCTCATCTTTCCCAAGCTTCGTCAGGAATAGCTTCTTTGATGAAAGGATCCTCGTTCTTCCCTCTTAGGACTTCTGCATGCACACAGGAACTGTACATGGGTCATGAATGTACCTCAGATTAACCGTCCAAGTAGTGGGCCACACCACAGATGGGTCACAACCCAAAACTTAGAATTGACTTATATGATCCTCATTGGCTGATTGGTGGATAAAACATACACCACATCCATTTGATCAGAGGTATATATGATCATCTAACGAATCTGATCTTGGACCTATCTCTCACCTGCACTGGGCCCTATTCTTTCAGCCGTTTGATTTGAGTACATGCATGCCATGTTTACGATTTGTGCATGTCTATGGAGCATCCAATGTAATGAAATGTTCATATACTACCAGTAGTTTTTTTTTTTTTTCTAGATTTCTCTAGCCTTTTTTCTTTTATTGAGATAACATGAAAAATGGGCTGGTGAATATCATGTATTGATTGGTATCCTTCCACAATGGGATATGATGAGGAATGATCACATACCAGCTGTGTGTGACCCACCGTGATGTGTGACTTCCATCCAACTCGTCTAGAAACATTCTGATGGAATGTGGGGCCCACAGTGTTGTCTATATATCATCCAAACGATTCATCTGGTGTTCCCCACAAGGATAAAGGGTCACACCGAAAATCAAGCGATTCTAAAATTTAGGTGGGCCAAAACAAGTAAATATATAGGTTTTGTAAGTGATTTTACATTGCTCCTTGGGGTGTGCCCACCTGAGTTTTTTTATAGGGATGATATGTTGTGATGTACGGTGAAAATGAGGAGATTCAACAGATTTACGGTTTGGATTCTACCTACACATTAATGGGCCCCCACAAAATCGATGGTGTGGTAATCACCATACGTTGGAACGCATGCAATCATGCCATCCATATGGATAATATGGTACTCTCTCCAAGCAGAGTTATTTATCAAACGGGTCCGTGCATCTAGTGGACCCTAGTATGGATGAATCATGTGTAAAAAATCATGCATATTAGTCAATGTTATCCATCGGATTGGAGGCCCCCAAATCTACGGTAGAAAACCGAAGTAGTGAAGGTCAAATATTCATTATGGCAAATTAAAGACCCAGCCCATGGATGAATGGACCCGATTGATGGATCATCCTGCCACGTGTACGCGCCTGCCTTGTCATCTCACGATGATGGAGTTTGTTCAAGGGTTGCTGTCAATGCATTAAAACCACTTCGATAGCCGTAGGCTATAGGATAAGGTCCCTGTTGTACACGTGTCGCTTGGACACTGTGTAAACCGATCATCCACTCAAATCAAATTATACTTACGATCTTGACCGTCCATTAGATGTCCACCAACCATTTAGGATCATACTTTCAGTTTAAATTTGGTCTAATCATAATGCACAGTGGGCCCCTTTATTTGGACGGTTCCGATTCGAGGTAGATGCCACGTGTGCAATAGAGCAGCCTCAGCTGTATCCTAGCTACAACACACGGCTGCACTGTATTAAAGCCGTATTGAAGTAGCCGGCTTAGGGAATCTACTCGTACGGTTGTGCATGGTCCAGGCATGGTCCTGGATCTACCTGTTCTATGCCCCATCGGTGGGCCGTAGGCGTAAGTAAGGATGGACGGACGAGGTTAAATGGCCAGAATTTATGAAGTTTGTCCGCTTGTAGGTTTCTAATCTTGCTAAAGACAGACGTGGCCTAGATGATGAGAGGACCAGATTGATTTTGGGCCAGAATGGACGGCTGAGGATATCGAAAGTGTTCACGCGAGTAGTATTGGAATCTTGACAGTGCGAGTAGCTTTTGCATTTATATAAAAATATTAAAAATAAAAAGAAAAAGAAAAAAAGATGTCACGAGCTTCACGAGGTGAGTGCGTGATGATGGTGTTTGTTTTTTGGGGCGATTCGTTTGTTGGAGATGCTTTTGCAACTTTCGCGGTTTTTCTTTTATCTTGATGTGGCCCATCTCTTGATTGATTCCTTTCCAAGATCTCTCTGCCAAAAGAAAGCGAGTGTACTTTTGGGTTCTGCCACCGTAACGGAATTCCACACAAAATGCCAAACTAGCCAGTACCCTCGGATTGCTACTTGATACTCCGGCTGAGTAATACTCAGGCAATCATATAAGTGTAATTTTGAAGTCATGATACTGAGAAAACCCATAATTTGGATTATTTTGATTAGAATTACTCGTTTGCTAAGTATGCAATTTCTAAGTGCTTGTGTATCATCCATCGCACTCGGCCAGAGTATAAAAGTTTCGTTTTTTGAATAATTTAGTAAGGCCATGGATCAACGGCACTGAGTGGGCAAATTAAAGGGAAGCTGATAGGACTGGCCCATTGTAGCTGACACATAGGATTGAATAGGCCATTCGGAACACGTGTGAAGGATTTGGCCGATCATGTGGCTTGTATGACCTTGCACATGTCCTGTGAAAGACATAACTTATTATGTAGTAGAAATTACGACCTCTAAGACATAATTACTATTAACTAAAATGAAATCAACTCATTTTTATGAGTCACCAAACAGGGCCTAAAAACTCAGGCAAATCCACAAAATGAGTTTATTTTTTTTATTTTTTTTAATTACAATCTTCAATTCATGGAATGTAACTAGATATCCAAAATTTGCCTGAGTCCATGGATTTTCCAAATTCAAATTATTATTACCTTGACCCCGAACAGGGCCTTAATCACTTGAATGGCCCGATTTTCCCACGAGGATATGTTTGCAGTGGTCCACACTTAACGGATGGCCCAAAATGCCATGTCAGCAGACGTGGCAAAAAATGTTTGTGTCACATTATTTTTCCAAGTATTCATGTGCCCAACACATCAACCCTTGTGATAATCCAAATGGGACCTTAAAATATGAGTTTCATAGAGCCACACTTACCTGTTTCACAGCAAATTGCAGTTGATCAGCTCAATCAGTTTGATTCTAGTTTGGCAAATTTAGAAGTATGGTTATCATGGACGTTGAAAAATCGACCAAATCAGAACCCACACAACATGGGACCACCCAAACAGAAACAGGACAGGAAAAGATTTCCTAAGGACAAGGAATCAGACCAGGAAACGGAAATGACAATCATGCATTCCTCATTTGAGGACATGGTTAGAAGCCCAACTGCTCTTCAAATTTGCTGTTGTAAAAGACGATTTGGATGCTGGTATAAGGGCATTTTCCACTATTAGTTGAATCATTCATAAGAGGAATGGATTGTTAGTAGAAACTTGTTTTGGGTTGACTGGCCTGATTTTTGGGCAGTGCATGCTCAATGGGACCCACCTGATGAACATCCAGGATCAGATTGGACTAATGCCTCCGGCTGATACATATACTGGGTGCACCTCTCCTACATTCCCTTCATGATAAGATCGCACACATGCGCAAGATCCTACCTACTCATCAGGTGGGTCCAAGGTGTTCCGTAACGGTAACGGTGGCCGTAACGGCCATCACCGTTACCTTTACAATACGGGGCATAACGACTGTTATGGCCCCATAACGGTCGTTACGGTCTCTTTTTTTTTTTTTTAAGATTTATTGAAAAAACCCTCCAAAAAACCTGTATATGCTCCGTAATGTTTGATTAAAAAGTATGAAATACCTATATGTCCCGTAATAAACCATTATAGGACTATTATGACCTTTATAGGTGATGTAATGTGCCGTAAACAGCAATTACGGGTTATTTTTTTCTATAACGGCTGTTATGGACCCGTAACATGTAACAGTTGCCTCTGTTACCTTTACGTAACAGCCTTTACGGCACACCATGGGTGGGTCCTACTAAAACCAAAATGTGAGTGACAAACATTGGATGAAATTCTACTACATTCTCCTCCATCAATCAAACAGAAACAGTACTTACAAAAGTGCATCATGTGGGGTTGCATTCATATGTCAAGTAAAACTAGGAATCTCTGAATTTCAATCCTATGCAACCAATGCCACCTGCTATTATACACAAAAAAACATAAGTGTGAAATGCTGCTATGAACGGAGCTTTTACCTCAGCATCCTGCTGCCTTGAGAAAGTTATCAAATGGGCTAGCAGGTGGCAGCCTCAGCGCCAGCCATGGCTCTGATGGCGAGATGCCTTCCAGCCCATTCCAGTCACCGCTTATCTGCACAACCACAACACAAGGCATTGCATTGAGGAAAAAGGAAGGTGGAACAAAGAAAGATAATGTAATTAAGAAGAACACAGATGGGGTCTTTACAGTTGTGATATATACATCAAAATGAGAGTATCCTGATGCACCCTGACAGTAATAGTGGGACCCATGCTTGACTTTTCTCCACCACTTAATTAGTGGCCCCCAACAGTATTCCTGATGGTCCAATCTTTGACCTTGTTTTAGAGACCATTGTTGCATTTTTCTTAGTAAGTATTTGCAGTCCCTTGTTCAAATGGTTAAGAACTTGGTGATGAGGGATGCCCCAAAAGTAATATTCCTTCTGTTCAAATGGATAGGAGCTTCCAGTCAGAAAATTTGGACCATCCCCCATCTACAGAGCAGCAGTCCAGACAATTAGACCATTTGACCCAGCTATATAGATTGTATGCATTGTGAGTCTTTGCATCCGCATGCATCAGAACCAGATAATTCCATTGCAGCATCTTTCTCCCAATTCAATTTCTGCCTACCTTTTCTACCGGGGGATGCCTATCCGCAGGGAGAGTCAGCAACAACTGATCTGCCTTCGAGTCATGATTCAGCCAACTTGATAGCTTCCTCCTTGTGCCTTTGCCAAGGGCCTCGCACTGGCTAGCCATTGTGCTGTATGAGAGCGGCGAGGTTGAGACAGATGCACCCGCAACCTGACCTGCTACCTCAAGTGCCTGGTCACACGCAATCGCATTCTTATGAAAATAGAGTGCAAAAAAGATTCCTGATATATATGCATGCACAGATTGTCAAATCTACATGCCTGTATGTCTACATTCATGTAGTGAAGAGTAGTGAGATGCTGGACCTCAGCAAAAGTTTGGCTGCAACACACTAATCTGTACACTCATACGATAGTGGTGCAACTCAGGCGGGTTGGGTCTGTTGAGAGTGAACCTGACCCCAACCCGACCTGAATCCCAGCCCGAGGTCAGCAACCTGAATTGCTCCATACTGGATGCGACCTGACCCAAATACATGTAATTATTCCCAACCCAACCTAACCTGCCCCGAATTTGCTCAACCCAAATCCAATCCAATTTCAAATTGGGTTGGCATTTTTCAACCCAAACATGACACGCAGACCTTGACAACACAACACAACCCAACCCGAACTTGGGTTGGATCAATTGGGTTTGGGTTGCTGAACCCAAGTTGCAGCCCCCTATCATGCGGCCCCTATATCATGAGGATGCCCCGAAACCTCCCCAACTGAGAGATACTACCCCTTTGATCGATGGCCTATAAGTAGACTAAAGAAAGATATAGGAACTCTCAGTGTTCAGTATAATAGGCCAAAGACACGACAGTTAGGGCAATGGTGGGGCCCATATCAACAGTCTGTATCGCTGAAACATCAGCTCCACACGTATAGATCAGTGCAACTGAGTAAACTATACACTTGCTGAGATTCAACATCCCTTCAATTTCTTTGTTATCACGAAAGGGAGAGATTACCGATTCAAGTAACTGCCCAACGCTAATTATTTGTGACAAAGTTGGGGAAGCTGGAATTCTGGCAACAATCCGAGGGAAGTCAGCAGCTGACGATTCACTGACTAAATCATCCTCCAATGATGAGCTTGGTGGAAAATCCTGCACACTGAAACATCCATCAACGGCCCCAAAGCCCCTTATGGCCCTGGATTTAAGACTCAGCGACACAGGTAACTCGTTTGGTCTCGAATCCCAGCGACACAGGTAACTCGTTTGGTCTCGAATCCAGTTGTGACTCACCCAAGTCAAGGGTAAATTGGCCCAACTTGGCTGAGTTGTGTGGTTCCTGGTGTCGAACCGGATTGGATATAACCGAGTACAAGTCAACTTGTATGAGTCGTCAATCCATGCTTGTGGCCATATCACATATTGAGCTTCTGCTTCCATGGAGTCCTGCATACCTCGTCAAAGGAAAGTGATTTTGTGGAGAGGCCAATCGCCTGAATGTGGTCCAAGTCATGTATCTTTTGTGGGCCGAACAGGAATGCATCATCGGGTGTAAATGCTTCTGACAGTTGTTTCGCCAAGTCATCAGTGTCCATCTGAAGAATGCAAACATAGCAGTTGGGATTGAAGATGCTGTATCATATGAAAATGCAAATTTTGGAACAAGGTCTTGTGATGAGATGACAAACCTCGGTGACAGTATAGAGGCCTTGCACTATGATGTCTAGTAAAGCCCTGTCAGTTTCACCCATTGTCTTCCTCAGCTCAGAGAGTGAGAACATTGCGGCCTGTTGATCAGCGGTAGAGCCATATTCTCTCACATCTGCTTGAGGCTTTACATACACTTGCAAGTCATCACCAATACTCAGATATGGGTCAACCTGACAAAGGAAACATTTTTTTTCTTTATCAAGTAAAAGTTAAATATATTCATGCATGGAATGAACATGCAAGCACGAGAACAGGTGAAACTGAAACTACATGAGGAAAATATGCAAATAAAAATGGACAATTGACTTAGAACATTAGAAGATTATTTCTCCTATTTTATAGAAGATTAATCGCCAGTGTCCTTCAGACAGAGTGATTTGGTCGAGCCTCGGCAAGACTCATTGAGTCGGCTTGTAAGCTCAGTTGACTCGAAGCAAATCATCCAAGTTACTTGCCTGGTCAACCGGCTTTCTCGTAAAAAATAATAATAATAAGAAATAAAAATAATAATGTAAAGTTTGAAACTTGAATGCACAACCTGTTTCCAATGTGCAAACTCACAGAGACCTACAACCACCTCACTGACCACTTCTGTTGTGGAAAAACTTGGGGATTTTTATTTATTTATTTTACTAATGTCCAACATGTTAAATATTTACTGCCAGAAAAATAATTTATATTTAATTATTAATATATTGAGTTGAGTCAAGTAAAGAATCAGTCAAACCTTCGAGTTGACCCAACCGAATAGACATCAAGTCGAGTTTTCAGGTCTTTGAACTATGCTCGGAACTAGGCATGGTAAATCAGTTTCTACCAAATAAAAAATCACAACATCTGAAGTTGGTTCCAGTTCTTTTAGTTTGGGGGACAAGCTTTGCTTAACTTCTTCCTCTTCTATAAAGAATAGAGAATGGATAGTCCTTCAGTTTGCTTATGCATGCAGAACTGTTTCCAGCAGACACAGGCCTACTACCACCTTGCTGACTGCTTCTGTTTGTGGCAAAACTTGGGTTTTCTTATTCATTTTACTAATGTCCATCATGTTTAATATTAACCACCAGAAAAACAATTTATATTTAAATTATTAATATATCGAGTTGAGTAAAGAAACGGTCTAGCCTTTGAGTCAACCTGTCCAAATGGGCATTGAGTCAATTTTTTGGGTTTTTGAACTATGCTCAGAAAAGGCAATAATTACTCAGCTTCCACCAAATAAAAAATGACAACATTTGCAGTTGGTTTCAGTTGTTTTAGCTTAGGGGACAAGATTTGCTAAAGCATCTTCCTCTTCTGTAAAGAACAGATAAATGGGTACCCAGTTGGGTTTTCTTATGCATGCACTTTATGCTTTCAATGAGAGGGACTACTGGAGTGTGTGTACATGGACTCGCAAGTACCAGGAGGGCTTGGACGTGAGAGCGTGCTGCGTAACGTGCAGCCCTCTGTAGCGTCTAGCATAAGCATGTTCAAACAAGTTATTAAAAATAGAAAAAATATGATAAATAGTAAGGAAAAAAACAATATATATATATATATGCATAAAAGATCATTCATTTTTTCAAGTATAAACATGTTCAAACAAGTTACTAATCATCATTTATCAAAAGCCAATTTACATACATAAATCAAATCAAATCATTATCACATCAACAACTTTTTAAGAAAACTATAGTTAATAATGTCTAATTGAAACCACAAGTCACAAGTACGAAAAGCAATTAAAATCCCACAGGTTGAGAGTATCAAGTACAAAATACAAAATATAATTACCTTTAAAAAATATATAATATATAATTACCATTTGTTAAAAAAAGGCATAGCGTGCGCTACGACGCTGCACACGCTACGCTACAACACCCTAGCGTAACAGGGGATTTGCATTATTTGCTAATGCTACAGGCACAATTCAAAACAATGGACATGATATCAAGAGACTTGCATCAATATAAATTAACGTGCAAGGGCACAACCTTGTGGGAATAGGACAGTGCAAAAAGGAAAGAACCACAATTATCAAAAGACTTACATCAATATAAATTAATGACTTCAGAAAGTCGTTCAGCTGCGGTATGTGATAGCTTTTTGCTGCAAACATTAGCATGGCAACCACCAATGTAAATAGTGATCTTTGGCATGATGGGGGCAACATTCCTGCCAAAGGGATAAGGCATAAGAAATTACAAGTGTACTTCTCGGCATTCATTCTTGGCATTTGTATATCATACAAGTATATTTCTAAGTTCTAAAAAATAATCCTTTTAGTCAAAACCATTATGAATTAATCCACGGTATTTCAACTTTATGAGGCTCACAACATTAATATATTCTCAATTCTCATACCATTAGGATCCATGGATGCATTTCTGAGAGACAAAGGAAGCTGAAAGAAGCGGATAACGATGTTATGATTTGAATTCTGCAAGACAGCAAGTTCAAGAAGGTGAGAAATTGCATGCAGATGTATTCTAGAATTTTCAAACCCTAGATGAGTAATTAAAGAATCAAACGTATGATACTCTTTTTGAATGGCAAATCGAACATTGATATAATCATCCACAAAACATCCACTCCCACAACTTCAGTACCAGTGTAACAAAATACAAGTCAAATTTGGAGAATTTTGTTGATATATTTAACAGGGACACCACTTTTTCTAAAATCATTTCCATGTCATATGCATGTCAGATGTGTTCATCGACATAGCTCTCATGCCAAAATAGCATTTCAGCCTTTCCTTTTTCCACTTCTTTTCAATATTATGTAGATATTATTTATGGTTTTATTGTACCTGGTTTTTTGGCTACCCTTCTCTATATTTTATCTCACATTACATATTCACAATCAGATAATAAAATATCTTGGAGATTGACATTATGGATGAGATTCCCAAGATGGAAAATGAGCACAAACAAATCAATGTCCAAGGATGGTATCATTACATGATTGCACCCTATCTGAGAAAATCAATTATCTCCCTTCATCTTTAGTGTCATCACATAATGCATGGGCATTCAGCATACTGGATTTCTGAACAATGGTGTCTGACATCTAATGTCCAACAACTACACAAGCAATGACTCTCCATGTAAGTTACATATGTTGATCCATACATGTATGTGTGGATACATAATATACTACAACAAAAGAAAAATACATAAACGAACATGTTTAGCTAATCAAGCTTTGTATTGCATCATTGGGATGATCCATATAGGCAGGCAACAATTGGAACAGAAGAAAGAGTTTTGACCCACAATTACAAGAAATGCAAATATAAGTACCATATAGAGATAAAACAGGTACCTGGGCATCATAACAATTAATCAATCATGAATACATGGAAGGAACATTTGATTGAAGAAAAAAAAAAAAAAAAACACATTTTGCTGCCAGAAACATATGCCAGTCTACACCATATAAATCTTCTACTGTGCCCCCTTTTATCCAAACCAGTTGAAAACAAGAGGAGATAGCAGTAAAGGTACATAGAGACCAAACAGCGCTGTGAAAAAATATCTAACAAAACCCAAATGGCAATTTGGAAATCTCAGACTTCAGTACAGTTTATATTCATCAGGTATAGTCTGAGCTCCGCCATTTACACTGCCACAGACAATGCGCCATAGAAGGATCATCTCAAAGAATTAGGCACTTCTCTCCAAGGTATTTACATTGCCATTTACTTCTCTGCCTAGGCATTTCAAATACACATGGTTCAATGAAGACTTATGGTGTTTCATATAGGTACTAGCAGAGAACTGTGCAGTGCGCCGGTGCACAACACATACAACCTCAGAAAGTTTGTATAAGATCTGAACAATTCGACTTGTGGAGCCTGCTATTAACATGAACTGGCACAAAAATCGAGAAAGGCTGGACGTGATATAGGCATTGATCTCACACGTGTTCACATTTGTATTGTTAGAGTACCATTATTTCATAGTCCACTGAATTACCGTAGAAGTGGTTAGTTGCACACATGCGTACATAGATAGAGGAAAAGAGATTACTGAAAAAGAGAATTAAAAAAAAGAAGGGGGAGAAATCAGAAAAAGAAAAATTGTAAACGGCTCGGAGAGGTCTGCCAGTAGGTACTACACAGCACTGTTGTCCAAAGGATCATAATCTTCAATTATTAGATGGACCCAAAAAGCTTTTAGTTGTGGAGCATATTGCATGGCATTCCAGCATACATTGCCTTTTTAAATACAAACACCCATCATTTACATATTTCTAGATCTTCACCTTAAAATGTGAATGAGCAATATTGTTAAATCTTACCTTGAGATGTGAAGAAAGGAGTGTCAAGCTGTAAGAATGAGCAATTGCTTCAAAGTTCACGGGCAAATTATCTGGAAGATTTGCTTGTATCCAGAAAGCAGAGAGCAACTGGGTTGTTTGATCCTCACTTAGCTTAACAATATTTGGTTCCTGTCTCAAATTTCAATCAATTAAAGAATGTTTTCTTGCATCAGAAGAGAAGTAAAAGATCAAAGATTAATCAGATACAGATGTTCCAAACTCTCTCATATGGTCCAATAAAATAACATGTGATCAGCTGACTAATGCGAATGATGAAGAAGTGCTCACAGTGTCCGCTGAGTTAGTGGAACCAGCTGTCCTGTCAATAATAGAGCAACTAATTTTGTAGAAGTTTGGTGAAGTTTTGCGGACCCAGCCAAGTTTCCAATCTTCATCTGCTACTTCTCTTTCCTTAATATCATCATGAGCATCATTTCCTAATCTTTCAATTTTTACACTTTCCTTTTCCCTGCGGAGCTTCTCAAGTAGAGCAGAAGCTGAGGCGAATGCAGATGCTGTTTTGGACTGCCACCTCCTTGGTTCTAAGTACCCTGATTGGAAAGAAGCAGACTCGTGCCTTGGATGGTTACAAGTTGGAACAAGGAGAACGGAGAATATCCTGTGAGCTCCTATACGTGCTTCGACATCTGGATGCATCATGGTCTTCAACAGTTGTAGGAGGAGTGCCTCTGGAAAGATCTATAAAGCACCGATTAAATAACAAACAGATTCATTACTTACAAAAGTACAAAATGTCGAGAAAAAATTACGTACAAAACAAAACACAAGTTCTAGAAAGAGTGAAAGTGATATGTGTTCAAAAGAAGTGAAGTTAAGAAACAAGGTTTGCAACCGGGTCGGGCCGTTCCAGTACACCCAAGGAGCTGACCTGGGTTCAGGCCCAGCCCAGGTCATAAGCTAAGGATTTGAACATGGGCTGGGCAGGAACAGGCCCACCAACCAAATAACACAGCTACAATTGCAAGAGAAGTAACTTTAAGCCACCTGAAAGTGGGAACGAGGCAATTTAAACAAATAGAAACCGAACTCATCCCACCTGCTGTGAATATGAGTGGACAGAAGCTAAAGAAATGATATGAGCAAGAATCAGCAAGGATTCAATAATGGCCCTCGTAACAACCCCAACAAGCGGCAGCTTCTCCAATGTTATTGCCATCATATCAAATAGTGGCCGTGCATCACCAATCTGATAGATGCAGAGTCAAACAAATTACTTTGCAGAAGATAAAATGAAAGAACAAAGAAACCATAACAGAGTAGCTTTTTGGCCGAAGCACACCTCTACGCAAACCACTACAAAAGACCACACATACCAACCTGGAACTGTAGTACCTGTACCTCCAAGCCATGTAGGAATCTGAGCCCATAAGGTAGATGACCTGGCCAAAAAAAAAGGCCACTCCATTCATTAGGTGGACCACACATACAAGTTGAAAGTGGGCAAATGGCCTCTCTCTCTCTCTCAAAAAAAAAGGGGGGGCTCCATGTACAAGCTCGCCTAATTTTGTGCCAGGCCATCTACACAGCAGGGTCCACCTGATGCATGGCTTAGATAACCCACCCATGTACTAGGTTAGCAGGTGCGGCCACATGAAGAGGTGCACACTGGCTTAGCAAAAACTTTCACATGCTAAACCCTCTTCAGTGAATACAGGATCATCTAGCTCTTGTGATTGGATAGCACTCAAGGTTGAAAGAAACAAGAAGCATTTTAGAAAATCATGATTCAACAAAAACTGTAAGAGCTAATATTTCTGTAATATAGAAGCACTTGCCCCTTTAGCAATCTCCAGTAAGCAATCTTCAATAGAATTTTGAAGGGAAATGTTCAAGTTCAACTCTTGCTGCCCAACGGATTCAACCGTTGCTTGAAGACTTTTTCTCAAATGCCTGCACAAATCACTGACAACTCCAATTTCTACAACAACAGCTTGTGACCTTAATTGCCGGGCCAAGGCAGTAGCAATCTGAATGATATCAGATTTAATTTGAGGATCGTGTCCAACGTTTTTATGGTCCAGATGACGGATGATAGCTGACATAATCAATTTTTCATTCCCTGAAAGTAGGACATCAATAAGCAGAAAGATAAAAGATCAGTTGCAAGTTTGAGATTTTTTTCCCCCTTAGGGAATGGTTACTGGAGATTCAGTCATCAGCCTCCACCATACAATGGACGTCCAGGGAAATCAGAACCTTTGATCTGGTGGTCCCCAGTGTAGAAAGACAGTCCAAAAATCACAGTGATTTGACAAACCTCCTCAATCAGCATCCAGCTGCTAAACCACTGCTCAAGTTTACTCAACTGTACATTTGAAAATTATGGCTAAGTTAGTTCCATCCCTGTGATTCTTAAGGTATAGTCCCTTCGCATGGCAGCTCACCAGATCGAAGGCTCCAATTTTCCTAGAGATGTCATGTCCATGGTGGAGATGCTGGACTCGAAAAAAAAAATATATGTGACAAAAAATGATGAACACATAAACATGGATTCCTGATAAGAAAAGGAACCATGGTCGCCTGAACTTCAACATTGAGGTCTCAAATTCAAGCCCAAGTTGCCAAACAAAAGTAATAATAATAATAATAATAATAATAATAATAATAATAATAATAATAAAAGAAGAAGAAGAAAAGACAGAAGAACAAAGAGAAAGAATGGATAAACCGAGTTTACCTGAACTCTCTGCCAAGTAAGACATGTCAGACAGAACAAGCATAGCCAACCCCTGCCTAGGAGTCCAGTGTCCTCCTTTGTCAAAACACATGAATATGGGGTCCAGTACCCGGCGCATTGTTGTACTTTCCTTTGCCAATTCGACCATTCTCTGTATACAAATTTGTGCCCACACTTTGGGTGTCTCAATCTCTTCTCTGCAGTGCAAAACCAATGAATGAAATATGATGCAACTGTTTTAAATCTTCAAGTTCGTAGAATACACAATAAAGATGGATACTGGGAGAAGTGTCAATCATGAAATTTCAAATTCATATTTCTAGGCATTGGAAGGAGTCCCCAGAAATATGTTTCTGTGAAATCATTTTTCCCAGTTCCAGCATAACGAAAACCACATTCGAAAGAGATAGGTGTTACAGTTACAGTCATGGTGTGCCGTAAAGGCCGTTACGTAAAGGTGACGGTGGCAACCATTACACGTTACGAGGTCGTAACGGCCATAACAGCCGCTATGGAAAAAATGACCCGTAATTGCCGTTAATGACACGTTACATCCCCTATAAAGGCCATAATAGCCCCATAATGGTCTATTATGGGACATATATAGGTTTTTCCTACTTTTTAATCAACATTACGGAGCAAATACAGGTTTTTTCAAGAGTTTTTCCAATTTAAGAGAGAGAGAGAGAGGGACAGAGAGAGACCATAACGGCCGTTACAGGGCCATAACAGTTGTTATGCCCCGTATCGTAAAGGTAACGGTAGTGGCCGTTGCAGCCACCGTTACCGTTACGGAACACCTTGGTTACAGCGGAACTCTGCTTCTATTAGCTTCTCAATGTTACACATATTTTTACTAAAGAAGTGAATATTCTAATAAAAGCTGTTTTCCATAAATCTGGATATAAGGGTATAAAAGATAATTTCAACTAGAAAGTATTATTCTAAAATCAGCTTCCTTCTGACAATTTTTTTTTCTTGTCCAACTCTACTCTACCCTACCATCTCTTCCCTTTCCAACTCCATCTGTCCCACATATTTACTTTCTTTTATTTAGCTTCCCTGGCAGGACTTCCACACTCGCCTTCCTATTCTTTCTTTCATCTCCATTTCCTCCTTGATGTCTTCGCTTTCTTCCTTCTTTTCTTTTTCTCAATACTTATCCATCATAGCGAAACGGCACAACGGATCTAGAGAGGAATCCCTCGAGGTTTTCCACAATTGATGAAAATAAGAAGCTGAATTTGTATAAATTACATATTGAAAACATTTTTTTCCCTTTAAGACACATAAAATGCATGTCTAAAACTCACTTTTCATCCTTGTGGAGTGACCCAAATTCATGAACTTCTATGTTAAAACATTTAAGTTATATCTGATCTCTTCAAAATTTGACGGTATAAGTTAACGTGCTGTTTGGTTGCCATTTAAAAAGTCAAATCTATTTTTTGTTGAACATAATTATGCATTAGAGATCAATATTGTTGGTTATCAAGATTATTTTTAATTCTTACCAAAAAGAGATATGATCTCCTCTAATACATAATTACGATTAACTACAATGAGATGAACTCATTTTTAACTAGCACCCAAACAGGGCCTAAGGGATTACCTCACTCTGCATCACCTGACAATGATTGCTAGTGCCCGTGTCGAAATCATCAGCATGATAAAGATGTTGGGACTAGCAAAAATTAGATCTCTAGTAATTTGTTTTTACTGAGTATCCACAAAACAAAAAGGAGTATTAAAACTTAGTAAACATGACCATATTTTGAACAATACTCGCATGAGGGCAAGAACTTCTTGTATGACAGTGTACTTTTGGTTATAACTAGGTTTTATTCAGGAGCTAAGTACAATTTGTCTTTCAACTCAGCCAACCACATAGCTTTTCTGTTTGCAACTACTTCTAGAGCATTTTCCATGAGCTTGTCTGTGGTTGGTCCAATTTGCATCTAGGTGTCTTTCAACTCTTCCAACACGTCTTTGCTTTTTGCAAGGGCTTTTAGAATATTTTCCAAGTGCTGATAAGTGGTTGCCAGCCATTAACCATATCAAAGCAGTCTAGCACTCAATAGGTGAGTCATGGAACAAAACCAACTTCATATCGGATTCGTATGATGTTACTTTCCATCATAATAGTCCATGACCGATTAAATGATATTCATTAGCATATCCTAAGCTCAACTAGAAAGCTTAAAATCTACAGAATCTTTCATGGAATCTAATCATGCCACAAGGAAAGAGATCCTCTATTATTAACTACAAAAAAGGAAGTTCAACACTTGGTAGCATTCGGATATATACTTGTGAATATGGAAATAAAATTCACAGAAAGGCAAGTAAATTATTAAAAAAAAAAAAAAAAAAAAAAAAAAAAAAAATCATAAAAATATGGTAGGATGAAACTCTTTAACTCATGGGTTTTCCAGAAAATAGTGGTTCTTATTCTCCTACCTTGTCAACATTGAAGGATCTTTCTTTTCAGGTCGTGGCCGGACAACCATACAGCTTGGGTTTACATCATTACCAGAACCACATCTTGCTTCATAGTTGACTACTTCATCAACCCAGTTATGATGTGATTCTCCTCTTTCCTCATCGAGATCATCCACCCCATAGTTTTCCAAGGTGACATGTACAATCTGCATAATAGTGTATTCAAACGTCAAAGAAATGTAATATACAAGATTTTAAGGCTGATTAATAGAAACATGCACAAGAAAAAACATTGTCAAGTTCTGAAACATATTTGCACTACCTTGTCGGACTCAGTCACTCAAGTAGCCCGCTAGGCTTGTCTCAAATCAGCTTGGGTGACTCATGGATACTTAATATGTGAACTCTTTTCAGTTAAATGAAAAGTAAAAAAAAAAAATGTAAAATTATCATTGAATGTTGAGTAAACTATTAATAAATGGGCCTGGCAAGGTCAAATCCAGTAAAGCTGGAGATATGAGACTAACACGGCATAAGTAAATTAGTCAGTCCATTTCTTTCTCCCTGCCTTTGTGTGGCGCCCCATTACCTGCTTTACTGGATTTAACCTTGTCAGGCCCATTTAAAACTGGCAAGGTAAGCTGCCGCATAGAGGTGGTATCCAACCTCACCAAATAGCACAGGTCCCTTGTCATATTAATTAGTCGACCTGGCACATTCAAATACAGATGAAATACAGAATTCTTATACATTTCATTGTTAAAAAGATCATTTCAAAAAGATTATTAGTTTCTTCCCCTTCTATTGAAGCCCATACACATAATCAACGATCCTCATCAATCCAACAGCACCAAATACGCAAATACGAAGCTCAAGCCTGTCAAGAGTATTCTTGTCTAGTGACCTTCCTCTTCAATACTTTCATGTCCTTCACTCCCCCCACCACTGTATTGCACTCGTCCAAGACTGCCTATACAAGGCTTCTTCCTCCGATTCAAGCTCGCTTTCTTGCACCATATCAGCCCAAGACATGGGGACAACTGGCATTGATGGCTGGCAATCATTGTGGGCATACTTGCCCCACTCTTTGACCAACTTCCAAGAGAATATCATGTTGCAACTATCGTGAATATCACAAGGAGCCTGTCTCGCTGAGGTGCGTTGAGCTGCCAGCAGTTGCATGAGCGTAGCCTGCCTGCCGGGAGGTGTGCAGGGCCCAACTGCAGCAAGGTTCAGGAGCTGTTTGCTGTGTGAATGGGCACCACGAATGTCATAACATTATGACATCTTTTGGCATATCAACTTGAAGTTTTCCGCCAAGGAATTCTTTGTTCTACGGTAGAGACATTGTACTTGTCTTTGCCTCCTTGGCCTACTAATGGGTATACGGCTTCCAAACGGGCCTCGCGTGCCAGCTTATCATCAACCCCTGCTAATGTGCGTAAATTTCTCATTCCATTCTTGTCAATCCAATAATACATTTTCATAACCACAACTATGGCTACAAGGCCTTGCTCACCAGCTTATCATCTACCCGTTCTAATGCCTATAACTTTCCCATTCCATTCTTGTCAACCCAACAATGTGTGCTTCTTCACCGCAACTATGCACGGGGCCATCTTAGGAAACCACTCCCATATCATATCTGCATCATCTAAAATGGCGATGACAAGTGGATCTCCTATTCATCAGTTCTCTGCATATCGCGATCATAGCAAGTCAGGTCACAGTAGATGTTTGTTGTAACCAGTTGTGTAAACTTCACCCACTGATCACTTGCGCAGCAATACACAATGCTGATGGTTGTTGGGTTGATAATATCATTGTTTAGGCCCATGAAGACAAACCATTGTAGCTAGTAGACAAGTACACCAATTTGGGTGAGCAGGTAGTCCTTTTTCTCTTTGAAATGCATCGGCCATGTTGAAAAACTGAACTCCCGCTGTTTGCAACAAAATATCTTTTGCTGGTTACAGAGATTGTGACGAGGGCATCTTGCCACTTCCATTAGCCGTTGGGGGTCTCATATAGCTAAGGTTGGTGTCATGGACAGGATTGTCCATGGGAGGCGATGGTGTCAAATACCCTTGTAGCCAGCTAGGCATTTGATAAATTGTAGCCAAAAAGATGTGAGATAGCCGCTATCCAATGACAAATAGCTCCATGTGGATTGTTTGGATATTCAAAACGAATGGGGCCATTAGATTATCCTTCCTTCCAATTCATAAAGAGCATGCGGTATGCATGATGCGCATCCCAAATAATCCATGCCAAGCAGCTTTCATTAATATCTAGGGGTAAAATTACATTCCAGGTTGTGGTCTAGCAGAGGCCTTCAATTACTTCTTTAGGTAAAACCCAATCCAACTATCATGTTGCATTGGTTCAGGGTAGCATCAGCTCTAATTTGTGACCCTTTGTCTTCAAAGTGGTCAGGTCATTGATCGAGATAAGGAGGAAGCTTGTGAAGGCCTTAGTGTATGCAAGCTCTTGTTAATCCTGCAATGCCATGGGTCTCACATGCTGAAAATGAGAAGCAAGCCATTACATTGTGACATACCCTTAACGCTAGTCACCTATGCTGCAATAGCTCGGTGCCATGTGCTAGGTATCTGGTCAGGAGTGAGACTAGAATCTTGTATGGGTCATGCCCTTGGTCCTTGGACGAACTGAAGGAGAGCTTCGTGCATTGGCACTGATGCTGCAATAGGCATGGACCATCGCGCAGAGCTCAATCCTTGGGACCTTACTAGGTGGGTCTGCACCAACACCTTGTTTATGAGACCTAACACATGGAGTCATGACTTCCCCTAGGGGGGTCCCAACGCATAGTGAAAGGGCCTCCTAGTGGGGCGGAATGTTCAAGTGGGCTCACCTTGGCAAGTGTTTGCTCCTGAAGTTCCATGTTGGAAAATGTTCTAAAGTGTTCATCCGAAGTAATCCAAAAAAGGACTTAGAATGAATGTGAAGGGGTATTTATAGGCTATAGGGCATGAATTTCTCAATTTGCAGAGGCAGCTGACCTGTCAGAACCTTTGCGCCTGCCTTAGCAATCTATGGAGTAGGGGTCTCCACACATGCGGCAAGGATGCCTTTCGATGGCCTGATCCTTAGTCACAGTGAGTTGCCACCTTTTTAAGGAGCAGGCTTGAGCAGGATGAGTTTGAATACAATGAGTCCATCAGACGTGTGGGCCCTCTTTCTGGCTAAGTGCCAAAATTTAGGTATTAACACCCGCGATGAAGTATTACCCCTGTGGTGAAGTCTGTTGACGTACTCTTCCAACTTAGCCACCTCTTCTACTTCCTATTTGCTCTTCTTTTTTTGGTGAATTGACTTTCTTATGACCTGCAGGCTCCGCATAGCATAGTGTCTTCTGATGTGAATCATAAAGCCCACCACCAATATGAATGTAATGAGCCTATGACACCAAAACCCCATTAGTGATTGCACTAACTTGCTTATGACCAGCAGGCTTAGGATCACTACAGCGTCCTCTAATGTAAATCTTAGCTCCCTCCAATCAATGATGAGCATCCTGAGTCTGTGACACCAAAATCCCATAAGTGATTACACTACATTCATATGTATTTTCCCTGCAGACATAGTCGATCATTAATGCATCCCAAATTCCCTACAACTCCAGCATGCACTTAAATCGGTCATATGTGGCTGCCTTGTTCACCCACTCAGCCCACTCCTTCGTGTCTAGGTATATGAGCAACTCAAGCAAAACAACGTAGACATCCTCTAAAGCGAACAGACTAGGTACATAGAAACATCAACGATCATCTTAGTACAAGCATCCTCGGCGAGACCTCTATGAAAGCAACCTCAATGTCCTTAATAGACTAGCGCAAACAACACTAACACAGCTCAATGCAGGCAGGTTCCAAACACCTTAACATGGACAACTTCGCGCACTCCATTGCAGGCAAGCTTTCACCCATGCAACCACAAACAGCTTTGTGCACACCTCGGTGAAGATAGGCTCCGCACACCTTCGCAATAGTATTAGCGCATGCAACTGCATATAGCTCCACACACTCCGATGCAAGTAAGTTCCACATGCAACCGCAACTAGGCTACGTACACGCAACAACAAAGAGCTCCACATACTCTAGTGCAGACCGGCCGGCCACCATAGATAGTTCCACACACTTACAATGCAAACAAGCTTCGTGTGAGCAACAACAAAAGCTCTACACATGCAACAACAGATAGCCTCCATGCAAGCTACGACAAACAACTCCCTTACACTTCAGTGTGGACAAGCCCCATGCAAATTTGTGCATACAACTCTGCACCAACCTCCATGGACCTCTTTGTGGGGCCCACATTTTGAATTGGTCAGCCCAAGCCAACTGAGTCGAGCCTATTCAAAATATTGATTTTTCTTGGCCAAGCCCATGCCAGCCCCCCACCTAAGATTTGGAATGGCCCAATTTTTTGTCTATTCATCCTAGCGAGAAGCATTTTTTGTGAATGGGAATGGAAGTGTAGAATACACTTTGTAGAAGTTTTTAGGAATTTACTAAATCATCCTTGAAATTGTAGGGTATACATATTATAGACATCAGGGTAAAATCGGAATGTAAAATTGCCTTGAAACTCATATACAAGTATAGATGTAGCTCTAGCATAGTAAATTATTAGAGACATCATTTTGTTCTTTTCGAAGAAGGAAGAAAGACAGAGCCTCAAAGTATTGTTTACATTTTCAATATTTGATTTGATACATAGGAGATGGATAACAGTTAAGATTCAGTTTAAATCGTTGATTTGATAATGTAAGAGACATATGATGGGCCAGGGTCACGTTACTTCTGCTTTTAGCAGGAAAAAGTAATGAAAGAGTAAAAAAAACCAGAAGCATAGAGTATTTTAGGAGTACACAAATCAGCAAATGACCTTAATTTGCACACAGCCAATGTAAAAAGAGAGAAGACAGAAGGGAAGGGCAGTGTGGCTGGAATTCTAGTAAACTTTCTCTAATATATTGTACACAGTCTAATCATTCATTTCTTTTGGTTACCTTTCAGAAAAAGAAAAAGAAAAAATTGATTTTTTCTCAATAACTAAACAATTGAACAAAAAATGTTGCCCACCAGCAGTCATCCAAAAAACCAAATGAGTTCATTCAAACACAAGATATTACAAATACCAAGATAGTTTCTCAGCACAAGCACACAAGCAAAACAGCTTCTAGGTATTAAGCTCAGGTGAAAAAAAAAAAATCAGAAATGCTCACCTCATCAAAATCAGTAAAAATATGTGAAAACTCTGCCATGAACCACACCTACAAAGGAAGAAATATACGAGTATGAACAATTCTACATCCACATTTAGATTCTGAATACATCCACATTTAGATTCTGAAAGAACAAAAATCAAAATAGTAAACAGCAATAAGCTGTTCGATTTTTTATTTTTATTTTTGAGAGATAACAGCAACTTCATTAAAAAAAGGATAAGGAGGATATTAGTCTGCTGAGATAGCAGGCCAATCAACCTCCAGGAAACAGCAGATTACAATGGTTAGGATTAACCACATTGGAAACCCATTCAATGATATACCCATAAGTTCGATTATATTTTTTAACTGAATGATATCAAGAATTCTTGCAGTCCAAGAAAGAATGGAGAAATGGGAACGAGTACCATTGCTGAAAGGCATTGTAAACTTGATGCCCGCAAGCAGCGCTTGTCACATTCTTCTCCAGATTCACGAGCCAGTGCACATACTTTAGGGACCAAACTCTCAATATTGTATGTATATGTGCCATCTGCCTGTTCCAGCATAAGAACGTAATTAGAAAGTGCATCGTGAAAACAATCAATGATCCTAAATGTTCCCTTCAGACAAAAAAACAAACCTGAAAACTCTCCTAATGAAACTGATAATAGGAGGCTAATGCCCATTCATGAGAACCATCAAAGGATGGAGGCAAAGTTATGTGGAAGATGTCGCCCCATGCCATAATGGGCAAATTGGGAAAAAAGAAACAGAAAAAATTTCGAGGATATGGAACTGTGTGTGCCCTCCTTAGTTGCCAACATCAAAGTTTTTCTCCCCCTAGGGATGGCTGGGGTAGTGGGGTATTTGGCAGGATTTGTTTGTTAGAACTTCTTCTTGAAAGAAAGAGGATTATTGATGAATGCCAATGGGAACCTTTAAGCATCATGAGCTGGTCCTCCCTCTAGGCTGTTCGAAACTAAACACCGATGATAGTTCGTTGTGCAATCCAGGGGACTCAGGCATCTCCTGATTGGTTAGACATGAGGACGGTTCTATTATTATCTCCTTCTCTGTGGGAAGCAGCAATTCTAATAGTGCCAAGCTTTTGGCAATTTATGTGTGGATTGAATTATTTCCAGATTGTTTCCAGGGACTGCTCATTGTAGAAGCTGACTCATCAGCAATAGCATGGGCAACAGGGAAGGCATCTCCTCCATGGATTATAGTATTTATCTTAAATAAAAATTGAATGAATTGTTGTTCTTTATCTATTAGCTTTATTCACATTCCAAGAGAGGCCAACTGTAACGTATGGGGAATTCTCTTGAAAGGGAGTCCATAAGGCTAATCTTTGTATGAGGGACTCTTATCCATTGCCTTGATGGATTGTGTCCATTTCTCAATAAATTTTAAGTTATTCAAGAAAAGGAACCTGGTTGCCATGATTCAATTGTTGAGAACGATTAGTGGTACCCCTTGGCATCAATTATTTAGAAACAATATCCATGAATCCATGACGAAGATTGGAGGAAGTATGTGCAACTAGCATCTATCTAAAAATTAAAATCAAAGGTTAGAACCATTCTATATTCAAAAGAATTTCAGTTTACAACTTCATCCATTGTGAGTTTTCAAACTCAGCTACCATTGTATAAAGACCATTGCTTGACTCTCAACACAATCCATCAAGTACATGCATATTCACTTGTTTCTCTAATTTGAGTTTACTTGTTACTTCATTCAACTTGTTCCAGATCACTATAGTTTGACAATCCCCTTGTAAAAAAATGGTGTAAGCATACAAGCAATCAATGATTCTATTAATAGTAACAATGAAAACAAAAACAAAGATGGTAGTATACGAATATCCAAGCAATAGTGAGAAATATTTTACTTGCAACCCAGAGTAAGAATGCAAAATAACATCATGAAACTCAAAAACTCAAGATCAATTCTATTAGTGCTCAATTCACATTTGCTTAAAATATGGCAAAATGTCTTAAAATGAAACGAATCCTAAACTCACTTGACTATAAATGAATCTCGTCAACGTTTGGCATCCAAGAATCCTTAGATTGTCTCCCCGCTTGTTATCCAAAAGTTCAAGAATCACATTAAGTAAACTGACAGCAAAATACGCCCTGTTCAACATTGAAACTCAAGCATGATCAAGGGCTGAAATAATGTGAAATTTAGCATAGCATCAAATGCTCATGAATGTGTGCTATATTTAAAAAATTAAGAATCTTGGTCAAGGCAAAGTCGGATCATGTTATGTAATCAATTAAAAGTGCGTAAAGCACATGTGAGAACAGAAGGTAGCCAGAGAAACACCCATTGTTCAAGAAATCTTAGGGCCTGCTTGGGTGATGCCCATTTTTCTATTAATTCTATTCCCTGCCATATTGTCTTTTGGTCTAGATGATTTGTAGGAAAGAGAGCCCGATCCTTGCTTTCCCGAAAATTTAGTAGAAGTACAGGAAAAAGTAACTCTTCACAGATGCCAACTCATGGCACGTGCAAGTGATCCAAACCATCCATTATGGAGATCAACTTGGGACAATACAGTCCCTATAAAACCAGGTCAGTATATGCTGAATTAGCTGTCCACACTACAATATACAAACGTCATTCGGAGAAAATCCGACAGATGCTGGCACCATTATAGTGGCGTCGGTGCCATTTCATGTGAGGGTCTCTGAAAAATCAGTTTTAGATAGTCTAGGATTGCATCCAGACAGGCCCTTTTATTCAATTAAAACATAAAAGTACCAAAAAACCCAGTATTGTTTTGTTAAGCACTTACATCTGCTCCTTACACATGCAAAGCAATTTATTGTATGCTTCCATAATAATGATAACGAAATTTATGTGCTCGCATCGCAATTCTTTGTAGCTCCTTTGTTCAAGATACTTTGCAATCTATGTAAACAGAAAGAACAACCGTAAGTTGAATTACCAGGCATGGTTATTAAAAATTAGATAAGAATAGTTTCAAAGACTCGCTACTTTTGGAACACGCATAGGATTCCTTGAAGCATATTCGCATAGCTTTGTGATTTTCCGTTCATTCAGAGGGCCATCCTGCAAAAGTTTAGGAAGCTACACTTCAGTCTTCCAGCTATGGAAAGAGTGACGGATCTAGTAAATGAAAGCACAATATCTATATTAAGTGTTCTTTAAAATAAATAAATTAATTAATTAATTAATTAAGGTTGATATCTATATAATGATACACCGAAGAAAACCCACATTAAGTACCACAAAGGAAAAATATGCACAACCTATGTAAACCCAAAGGTATGAACATCCCGGTGAAAAAGGAAAAAGTGACAGGTGAACAACTTAAATCATCCATCAACATCTTAATCTTATACAATCACCATAACAATCAAAGTAGAAGCTTTCAAACTCAGAGACTATCGCTCTCATCTCCTCAGAATTCTACAGCATTCATATGCAGAATTTGTTAAGTGATTGGTCTTCGGCGGCTTGGATCGGAACTCGGAAAGATGGTATCAAGGTCCCATGGGCCTTCTCCCACGAGGTGTTGGGAATGGAAATTCAATGGTTCCCTTGGAAAACAAGGCACATGTGGCATCAGTTCTCTTCCAAGGAATTGCAATGGGGGCCATGCATATTCATTTTCAGGTTTTATTAACGGTGAAACATCTCAAGGAAGGCTGGACCATTTTGAAAGCATTGAAGATTTTAACCAATGATTATCCAAACTAGTGATCATGGAGGGCGAATCTAGAAAGGCCATTACTTGGGCTTTTCCACCATAAGGCTCCGAACCATGGATTTTTTTTTCTTTTTGATGACGACGGGATGTCCTTGCCCGCTTTTGAGGTGAGACTATTCCCTACGGATGCACGCAATCGCCCACCCGAACCATGGAAATTTAGCTTCGCTTTCAAGTAAATCCATGACTTTATATCAAAGTGATGCAAATGAATGAAATATGATGCAATCTTTTAGCACTCATTTTGAGAATAAAGACACTACCATGAGTCACCATGAATTGCACAATACCACGCTGCCTCTACTTGTATTTTGTCTTATTTACTTGGTTTCTGAATTCATAGGAATTCCTTTCGATCAAGAATAATGGGCTTTGATATGTTGTCGAAATGTAACTCCATTGAAAAACCTTTTACAGAGCTTTGATAAGTCCACACACATGTACAAGTCAACTAATGCACACGCAACCTCATATGCCAGCATAACAAACGAGTGCAATATCCAAGCCATTACATGCACCCTATGCCTGCTTGCCAGAGAATTAAATATCATAAACAATCTTTTCGAAGAATTGGTTTGAAGTACTTACCTATAAAAACATTGAACCAGTGCTCAAAATAATCATTTGAACATATCAGATTGCTCTGGTCTCTGAGTTTGTTGCGATACATTCCCAAAAAAGATAAAATACAACGTTGCAATCCAATGTTATGTGTTGGTGGTCCAATGCATCGGCAACACAAATCATACTTTCTGATACATTCCCATATAGCCACACAGATGTTTGCAGCATATCACCAGATGTATATATCGCAATGCACTTCCAATACGATTCCAATTTTTAGAACCTTTACACGAACAATGGACTTATATCGCACTGAATCATATCATTTTATTTAGCAAAATAAGATGTAAAAAGAAAAGCCAAGTTGCTCATACTTACAATGGTTTTGGGGAAGATTTCGACAAGCAGTTTCTTGTAGCGCTTCACGGGTTGCCGAGAGCTCGACCTTAAACCAGGGCAGCATACACACATGCTGCCGCATGCAGGAAGCACCTTCCTTGAAATAAAGCCCATTTCTGAAAAAAAAAAAAAATTTAAGTAGAAGGATAGTGAGATTAAATGCATTGAAGCAAACCCAAGAATGCAAAGCAAGAAAATCTCAAGCAACTGCACCCAGCAAAGAACAACCAATTATCAAAAAAGAAAAATCCTACTTAGTATAAACTATCCCAAACAGAGAAGGCAAAAAAATCCCACTACAAGTCTTCAAAATGCCAACAAATGCATTGAAATAAACCCAAGAATAAAATGCTATAAAATCCAAAAGAAATTAACTTAATCGAAACTAAGAAAACAGGATTTAAAAAAACCGTTAAATAAATAAACACAGAAGAGACTACAGAGGAAGAATCCCACTCTCTGGCCTAAACAGAAGCCAATAGGGATCTTTAAAGCTCCAGCAAATGTATTGAAACAAAACCAAGCAAGAAAAGGCAAGAAAATCCCAATTAAATGTACTCAATCAAACCCAATAAAAAGCAAGAAACAGCTCATTGCTCAAACAAAAACAACACACAGAGTACTAAAACAAACCCAAAAAATAAAATCAGATGTACTTATAATCAAACATAAGAAAATCTGCTAAAACACAAACAAAAATGTAAAAGCTCAACACAACGTGCTCCACACCCAAACAGAAAAATGTAAAAAACAGGAAATCTTCAAAGACCCAACAACAATACTGAAACAAACCCCAAAAAGAATCACACTCAATGTACCCAATAAAAAAATCTACCAAAAAAATACACAACCATTTAAAACAGCATTTAAAAAAAAAAAAAAAAAAAAAAAAAAAACACCAATAATCTTCAAAATCCTAACAAACGCAATGGAAAAATCAAAGGAAAAATATCAGTAAATGCACTAAATCAAACCCAAAAACACACTGAAAAAAAAACCAACAACAGAACAAGAAAATCTTCAAACACCCAACAAAAATACTGAAACAAACCCAAAAAGAGACACACTCAAATGTACTAAATTTTGAAGGAAAAAAAACTACCAAAAAATACACAATCCATTTAAAACAGGAAAAAAAAAAAACCAATAACCTTCAAAACCCCAACAGATTCAATTTTAAACTAAAAGGAAAAAAGAACAGCAAATGTACTAAAAAAAAAAAAAAAAACCAAATCAACAACAGAATAAGAAACTCACCGAACAAACATCTAAAAATAAAAACCCACCAAAGATACAAATGAAAAAGATTTATAAAAACAGGAATTACAGAGAAGAAAACATACTCCACTGCACTCCAGATCTGTATGTTCTCTTTCTTTCCTTTTACGTTTTTTTTCTCTTCCCACCAAAATACCTGGCTTCTTTGAACAGAGCAAAAGTCAGAGAGCATGTGATTTGATATATAAAGGGCAGAAAGCTACAATTTCAGACCCATTCTCTTACTTTTACATACCCAAATTTTCATTTTAGAAATACAAATAATCAAAAATAGAACATAAGTGTACTACTTTTATTCCCAAAAGTAAGATTTAGGAGATCGAAAGTTGAAGAAAACGGGTGTAAATATCAATGCTGTGGCGAGATGGGGCAGTCTGTATTACCTATCACGTGATCAAAGCCCGGTCTCTCACTCAAATATGAAAACTGCAGCGTTGTCAGAAGATTTTCAGAAAACGACGAATTTATAAGCGGCCCTTGTCCTTTTGAAGTATAAACTCGTTTCCGATTTTGAGAAGTGGGCCTAGTTGATCGGCCATCCAGACCGTTGATCTACTGGATTATAGGGTGGATGGAAGAAGAAGTTAGAATCTTTCATACTTGGATGTTCCAAAATCCAACCTCTTGATCTTTTCTGGTTAAACATGGACGGATTTTCTATCTTCGGGCACGAAATAATTGAAAGGTTAGGATTTATCAATACAGTATAATAAAATGGTATGAAGTAAACCAACCGTTTTGATTATCGAACTATTGATTCATTTGTGAGAAATGAAAGCGCGTGTGGATGTGCAGAGGTGCGGATCACGTACCGCATAATGCCATCCTAGAAAAAAGAGTTGAAGTGCAAGTGCACTTTGAAAGTATTCACATCACACGTGTAAACAGGTAATACGTGTTGAAGATCGGAGCCATTCATCAAACGTCTGTCACTGCTTGGATACCATGCTTGAAAGATCAGACCAATGTGATCATTTTCAGCCACATTCATTCATGGAATTTGGACCGTTGGTTAATGTCAATTGTGAGACACATGTGATGAGCGCATTAGATCTATCACACGTGTGTTCATTACATTCTTTAAACGTGTGCACTCGCTCATGATTCCTGCGCCGGTGCGCCCTTTGTCGATCCTTTTCTTTGTGGAGAGGAGTTATACGATACACAGGCAGCGTATGGCGCTTGATACGCCGGCAATGAGATACTGTATACGTGACATAGATTAACTCAAATATACCGATCAAATGGTGAAACTCGCTGTCTCTGAGTAATATTTGTAAAATTGGATTGTTTGAACCATATTAAAATCTGATTCGTGGACACTTGTTTGTTGAAATATGACCATTGGATATTATTCATTTCCAACTGTCTAATAAATTGTCCGCTAATATGATAATCGGATAATTAAATTAAGTGTAATTTTTTGTTCATGATTACCTAACATGGGAACGCGATTTAGACGGTTTACTGACTTATTCGAGCTCCACGTATGCAATTTTAAGAAATTTCCAAGTGCCTACGTATCATCCATCACATTCGGCAAGAATATCAAAGTTTATCTCCCACTTTAACATTCGGCAAGAATATCAAAGTTTATCTCTTACTTTATTGAAAAAATTAGCACCGCAGATGAGTCCGTATAATGTTTTTTTTTTTTTTTTTCGCCAGAAAACTTATCTCACCAAATGAGATTATTAATATACTGACATTGATTTTTTGACGAAAATACTCCTGCTTATTAGGGTAAAGTGACTAAAAAAGAAAAGGTATTTTCTTCTTTTTGAATTCGTCCATACAAATATAAGTCTACTTTGGTGCTTAAGGTTTTTTTCAAGTCCAACGAAGAAACGTGAGTGTTATGAAAAGGAAGTTAGTCCGCGAGCTACAAAATTGAAATAGCAGTACGCCAACTGAACCATCTTCATGATGTCGTTCTGGTTGCATTAAAGGGGGTGTTTGACGCATGAAATTAGATGGTATTAGGTGGGATAGAATTACTTTTTTATAATAAATGCACTTGTCTTGTATGCGGATTATCTCTTTGGCATTTAGCTCGTATATGATATAAGGATTAAATATATATTTTGATTCATGTAGTGTTTTAGTTGTACATGGAAACAACTGTCAATCTTGAAAGTTGAATTTGAAAACTTCGGTGAGAAATAAGGTGAGGCCCATCTCTTATATTTATGTGTAATCCACTCTGTCCATCCGTTTTGTGAGATCATTTTAGGATATGCTATCAAAAGTCAAGCAAATCCAAAACTCAATTGGGCGGCGAAAGTATTTCCTACCGATGAAACCTTCCCGAGCTCCACCTTGATGTTTATATGTTATCCCAACCATTTATAAATTCATTCCTGACAGGATGAAGTGACATCATAGAAAACTTTATCATGATACAAACTTTTTGTGGTCATACAAATGTTTCAATAGTGGTCACTTAATCCTCACTGTTTTCTCATGTGGCTCATTTGAGTTTTAAATCTATCTCATGTTTTGTCGCTTTGCTCTGAAATGATCTTGTAAAACAGATGGATGGGGTGGATTCCTTACGAATATCAAGGTATAAGAACTTCTTCGCTCATGCTTACGGGAGAAAATCTAATGAATTTTGTAAATCCTAATTGAATTGGGAAAAGCCCTCCCTAGCCCTCCCTACTCCATGCACGGGATCTAATGTTGGAAACGATGAACCAAATAAGGATGATTTTTCAACTGGTTAAATACTATGTGATATCATCTAATCATAGATCAAACGGTTAAGAGTTCTTCCAGACACTCTTGCTTTGGTCATAGCTTATTTAAGATGGTATATACCCATTTAATGGCTTTGATCATTCAAAAGCATAGCTTGTCCGGGGGACTACAATGTCGTGGCGTTAGCCATGCATGAGTTGCGTTTTTGTGAAAAAATGAAAAAGAAGAAAAATAAATAATAAAAAAGAGGTTTATTAATTGCTAATATATATATATATATATATATATATATATATATATATATATATATATATATATATGCCATTAGTTAATCCATTGGATCATAGTCCTTTTCAATTATCCAAACTGTACATTTAGATCTAATCATGATGGATGGAGGAAATGTTGAAAATGAAAATCTTAGATTTAAAAATAAAAAATAAAAAAAATCCTAAGGTCATTTAGACCGTACATTTTCAAAGAAAGAAAATATCAGAAGCGTTATAATATTCCAATATGAGAATTCTATTCCTCTCATAACCCATTCAATGTAATTCCCATCATATGAACGGTGTCGATCATCGAAAAAGTTGCCTCAAATCAGATCAGCTAAAGTCCCGATGTATCCTATAGAAATAGGTCGGTATGTATTCCGCCACACCTCAAGAGGAGGAAAGAACACTGGACATTGGAAGTTCGCTCACCTATCACTTGGATACGGGTAACACGTGTGAAAGATCTAATCCATTAATTAGGCGATCCTCACTTTTAAGATACTCGGATTGAAAATTCAGAACGTTTTGATCATTAAGCGAGCTACACATGTCCACAGAATCTGGACCTGTGGTTGATATCTCCCACCTGTTCATTTATTTTGTATCCCTGTGGCCCACCGTACATTTATATTGGCCCCACTTTTTAGACACGACATGCACACCGTAGGACATGTTGGACCACCCATGAGTGATTCAACTACGTAGGACGCCTGTGATACTTTACACGTGTGAGGCAATTGTGTTTTCAAAGTGCATCTATGCATTCCTAGGGGTGTACATCGAGCCAAACCGAGTCGAACTGGGCTCAACCCGGCCTGGCCCAGTCACCAACCAAATCAACCCAAACCCGACCCGGCCCGATCACTGGGCCAACATGTCCAGCCCGAACTCGGCCCGGTCAACAATCAGGAGAGTTCGGGCCAGTTTCGGACCCACGATTTGGACGGCCTTAATTTTTTGACTCTGCTCCATCTACTCCATGAGAAGAGCTTTGGCAGGTAACTTGAACGGCCTTGATTTTTGGGAAGAGCTTTTGTCATAATTTTTTGGGACTTTACTCCATCTACAAAGGGACCCACGATTTGGATGGCCTAAATTGCTGTAAATGGGAATTTAGAATTTAGGAATATATATATATATATATATATATATATATATATATATATATATATATATATATATATATATATATATATATATATATATATAGGCAGAGTCGGGTTTCGAGCCAAGTCGGGCCGAACTGGAACCTATCCGAGCTCGGCCTGAACTCAGTTTCAAGTCGAAGAAAATGACCCGTCCTGACCCGAACTCAGTTCCGGGTTGGGCCGAGTCGAGCGAGTTAATTGGGCTAGCCCGATTCGTGTACAGCCCTATGCATTCCCCAATAAAAGAAAGAAAGGCAATTGTTTGATACCTTGGCACTTGGCAAAGCATGGCACTGTGCACTTGGCATACGTATACCACAATCCAAACCATCCACATCGTGGCCCCAATATTACGTGGTCAGTTTTTGTCGGTCGTCCATTTGTTGGTTACTAATCAAACAATTCTAGTGAGGGTTCAGTGTGATATTATCTACAAAGGTCCCCACAATTTGAACGATCTGGATTGTTTCCACGTACACCACATGTACAATGCTGTGTGCCTGCGTACAGATGGCCACGATGTGGATGGCCTAAATTGCTGTAAATTGGAATTTAGAATTTAGGAATATATATATATATATATATATATATATATATATATATATATATAGAGGCAGAGTCGGGTTTCGAGCCAAGTTGGGCCGAACTGAAACCTATCCGAGCTCGGCCTGAACTCAGTTTCAGGTCGAAAAAAATGACCCGTCCTGACCCGAACTCAGTTCCGGGTTGGGCCGAGTCGAGCGAGTTAATTGGGCTAGCCCGATTCGTGTACAGCCCTATGCATTCCCCAATAAAAGAAAGAAAGGCAATTGTTTGATACCTTGGCACTTGGCAAAGCATGGCACTGTGCACTTGGCATACGTATACCACAATCCAAACCATCCACATCGTGGCCCCAATATTACGTGGTCAGTTTTTGTCGGTCGTCCATTTGTTGGTTACTAATCAAACAATTCTAGTGAGGGTTCAATGTGATATTATCTACAAAGGTCCCCACAATTTGAACGATCTGGATTGTTTCCACGTACGCCACATGTACAGTGCTGTGTGCCTGCGTACAGATGGCCTCCCACCCCGGAAACGGATTGGCTACTCGGCCAACCACCAGCCAATGGCTAGTGGTTAGTGCTCTGTGGGCCCCAACATGATGTATGTGTTTCATCCATGCCGTCCATCTATTTTTGTAGAAAATTTTATTTTTTTGTGACAAAAAATGAGGTACATCCCAATCTCAAGTGGACCACATTATAAGAAAAGTGTTGAATGAACGTCAACCATTAAAAACTTTTTGGGGGCTATAAAAGTTTTGGATCAGGATGATATTTATTTTTTCCCTTCTTCTGGGTCTGTATGATCTAATCAACAGATTGGATGTCAAATAAATAGTACACTGGGCCTTAGGAGGATTTTAATGGTGGATATCCAATCACTATTGTTTTACTGTTGTGTTGTCCACTTGATATTTATATCCCTTTCATTTTTAGTATCAATCCCTAAAATGATACTTAAAAATGGATGAACGCAATGGATGAAAAACATACATAATTGTGGAGCCAATAGAGCACTAACCACCGGCCACCGGGCTGGTGGCGAGTACTCCCCCCCCCCCCACACGGTTTATTCTTTCGGACACGGATTTCCTGCAAAAGGCTTTCGCAGGAAGTTCCTACACTGGAAACTTAGGTGGGGCTTCCCGTGATGTTTGTGAGAAATCCACCCCGTCCATCCGTTTTTTGAGATCATTTTAGGACTTATAAGAAAAATTGAGAAGGATCCAAGGCTCAAGTGGGCCACAATAAAGGAAACTGTGTACAAGGAAATTCCTGTCGTTGAAACATTCCTAGTGTAGACAGTGGTGTTTACATGCCATCTATACCGTTTGTAACATCATTCATACTGGGATGAAATGAAAATAAAAATATTATCCTAATTCCAAGCTTATGTGGCCACACTAATATTTCAACTGTTGACGTTCAATACTCACATTTTTTGCCCACCTGAGTATCGGATACGGTTCATTTTTATGCTTATGTCCTAAAAGAACACAAAATACAGATGAATGGAGTGGATTTCTCACAAACATCACAATCGGCCCAACCTAAGTTCCCAGCAGGAACTTCCTGCGAAAGCCTTTTGAGGGAATCCCCATCCCATGTTTTCGGCCTTTTATAGAAATTTCCGTTTACCTATTACTACGGATCATAACCGTAGCTATGAGTACGTAGCAAAGGTATTTTTGCCCGAAAATATGTGTCCGTACATATTGGTATATGTTTGAGAAAATAAAGTTTGAGAGCGTTTGGAAAAGACGTGGGTAAAAGGTGGGATTACAGTCGGAAATTTCTCCTGAATTTTGCGTACATAGTCGCAGAAAACAGCGAAAGAAAACCTGTACCATGGTACTGCCAAAAGTACGAACAGGGGTGTTTATTATTCAGGTTGGGCGTAGATATTAATAAATGGAAACTTTGATACTCCTGCGGAGTGTAATGTGTGATACGCAGGCACTTAGAAAATCATATGCCGCATTCACTGTGAGTCAAAACCCATGCTTATCTGATCATCTTACTACCACATTGGTGGACAGTTATTGGACGGTCAGAAACAAAAGACATCCACTAGTCCAATTTCAACAATCAAGTAACCACGAACCAGAAGCTATGATTGCTCAACCAGAAGTGGAGATTGAAACGCTGCCGGGTGCTTTGGATCCAGCTAATACACGTTTCTATTTTATACAAGTCCGTGTGACATCATGAATAAACTTTATTTTTTTTGTTTATTATTATTATTATTATTATTACACACGCACACACACCCCCATACACGCATGCCTAAGTGGGCTTTCAACACCTATGATACTCGAACCCTTGACCGGGTGTTTGAAACTACTAAAAGTCACTCGAGCAAGAAGGAGTTAGCTGATGAGTAAACACCGGCATAAGCCTTTGCAACTTTTTAACAATAGATAAGTTGGTATTTATTTTTACTTTCATCCCAGTGGCCTAATAATTTAATAGATGGCAAGTAAATGTTATAGTGAACTTTTAGAAAGTTTTTAATGGTAGGAGTTCAATCACCATGGTGTGGTTGACTTGAGATTTAGATTTGTCTAATTTTTCAGCCCATGCGGCAAAAATAGATAAACTACATGGATTATATATATTTAAAATCACAGTGGCCCATAGACCTTTGACACCAGCTTGGGTTCACCAGCCAAACCGGGTCCATCAAGTGCACAATTCATCTTGTGGGCCACCGTGGAGATGCCATAGCCCAAGATGGCCCCACAAACATCCTACAAGTGACGTAGAAAAGAATAAAGATGGTTAGGATTGTTCAACTAATCGGATATTAGGATAGTGACTCAGAGACTGTCTTCCACAATCTAGTCAGTTTAATAAATATATGCCTGGCCTGGGTACAATTTATTATTGCCAAAGTGTCAAGTGTCATACACTATCATCTGATGGGCCCACCGTGGAGATGACATGGTCCAAAAATTGCTCCACCATAGGAAATGAACACATAAAGACATAAATGAGGTTAGGATTGCTCAACTAATCTGATTATTGCGTGCGATGTGGAAATAGTGGCTTCCCCAACCTAGTTAGCTTAATTCAAGGTACCCAATTGTAGAAGTTGTAGTCAGCCAGCTGAGCTGGATGGATCACCAGATTATATGGTAGGGCCACCATGGACAAACGTTGGACGGTCCTCTTTTATTATTATTATTATTATATAATCCTAACCATTTTCAGAATGGACTTGTATGTAAAACCATTGGCATTTTCATGATTTTAATCATCCTTATATTAAGGGGCCAGGATTCTTAGCTGCAACTTGTACTTTACTCATGACTATTGATGGTGGGCCTGCCTCTTGAACTCTTTGGAGGAAGCTGATTGCATCTCACTGCCTGGCTCTGTGGGGCCCACTGTAATGTATGGTTTTATCCACACTGTCCATACATTTTTCTATATAGTTTCAGGGCATAAAGTAAAAAATGAGGTACGTTCAAAGCTCAACTGGACCACACCACAGCAAGCAGTAGTGATAATGACACCTACTGTTGAAACCTTAATATGGGCCACTGTGATTTTTATTTTCCATCCAACCTATTCATTAGGTCATATAGACCTGGATGAAGGAAAACACAAAGATGAGCTTGATCCAAAACCTTTGCAGCTCGCAAAAAGTTTTTAATGGTGGGCGTTCAATTCCCACTTTGTGGTCTACTTGAGTCTTCGTTCTTCCTCGTTTTTTGATTAGTAAACTAAAACTATCTGGAAAAATAAATGGACGGCGTGGATAAAACACTTACATCACGGCGGGGCCCACATAACCCCACGGATTATAGTAAGGGGGGCAGGACGCAATCCGTTTCCCTCTTCGGATCATGCATGCCCATGTGCTAACTCAAGGGGTACGGTGAACGTGGACAATTGCGGCCAGCTGGTACAATTGGGCCCACGTTTTGGTGATCCAAGCGGTTGCCATTATGAAACCCACCATGGACAGCAGTCTCCCTTAGGGCCTGTTTGGGAGCGTGGATTTGGAACCCCCAGGATTGGCCATCCTCCCGGTATGTTTGGCACTCTGGGGTGTGAATCAACTTTAATTAAAAAATATGTATGCATGGTATATTTATAGGGATTTGAATTTAATTACTAAATTAAGTTTAATATCTCTAATTAGTGAGATATAATTTTTGACATTATGGTTGTGGTAAGCCTGCTGGAATATATGCTTTGCCTGAAAATGATGAAATTCCATGTCTCGGATGGACTGCAAGCACAAGATCACGTCTGAGTGACTAACCAATGATTTTTAATCATTAATTAATATGGACAATGTTTGGATGGTTTTGGACAATGTTTGGACGGTGCTGATTTACATGGACAATGTTTGGATGGTGCTGATCATCATTAGTGGGCTATGTGCCTAATAGAATGATAGTGTACAATGACACACATATTATGATAGTGTACAATGACACATGTTACTCCTGCAATTATTGAAATGATTTTGGGTGTAACCCGAACTCTCACCATGGATTGCAAAACCCCTGTAAGAGGGGATTAGAAAACCCCTAGATTTGAAAGCCCAAGTTACTTTACGCTGCCAAACAACCAAGGGGATTTGAAACCTACTCCAATTCCCTCCAATCCATGGTGCCAAACAACCTCTTAATGTTATCCAACTTTGAGAAGATCCTAACCACATTTTGTTTTGGAATTTCCCATGCATGCACCTATTTTTTTTTTTTTTTTTAATTTTTTAATATCTCTAAGAAAGGTTTACTTTTAAAGTATTTCTAAATGAACATCTACAATTTACGTTATTAGAAAAGTGCTGACCATAGTGAATCTTCCCCTCTGATAATCAATTGATTTAGGAGCTCCATGGGGCCCATTCATTTTTCAAAATCACTTTAGGATATGATCCCAAAAATGAGGTAGATCCAAAGCTCAAGTGGACCACACTATAAGAATCAGAGATGATAATAACACCCGCCATAGAAACATTCTTAAGATCTATGGTGATATTTATTATTCATCCAACCTGTTAATAAGGTCATATGGACCTAGATGAAGTGAAAACACAAATATCAGCTTGATCCCAAACTTCCATGGCTCCCAAGAATTTTTGAATGGTGGGCATTCAATCCCCACTGTGTGGTCCACTTCAAACTTGGATTTGCTTCATTTTTTGGTTCAAGCCTTACAATATTTTTTTTCAAAATGGATGGATGGATGTATAAAACCCATACATCATGGCAGGCGCGGGACACAACTACTTGTATGCCTAAAACATCTGCATTTATTTGCAAAATATTTAAAATTGGGTGGTTTTTAAGACATGTACTAAATGATAAGCAGCTTTATGAACATTTGTGGACATTTGATCACAGGGTTAAAATATAACAACTTGGTAAATTATCAAGTCCCCCAATCCAAAATGTTCTCAACGGGTGAATTATTTAGAACGGCTAATCATCTGTCCAAAATTGCTAAAAATTGCTAAGACCCGTCTATCAGGACACTATTCACATTGCCATTCGTCCTTCTAAGTCCTGTAGGTTTTGATAATAGCTTCGCTAGGACATAGGTGAAGCTTCCCACCATTCAAATCTTAACCATCCAAAAAGTGGGACTTACTGTAGATGGATTATAACCTAGAATTCAAATTGACAGTATGATCGACATTGCAGGCATGTAATGGGATGCAGCTTGTGGAGTGAGGAGCTCACCACGCTACAGTGTGGATTTTCTATGGGGCGCACTGTGGCATATGTGTTTTATCCACACCGTTCATCAATTTTTTCATCTCATTTTGGGGCATGAGTCCAAAATTGAAACATATCCAAAGTTCAAGTGGACCACACCATAGGAAGCAATGGGAATGGAATGCTTACCATTGAAAGCTTCTTAGGGGTTACATAATTTTTGGATCAAGCAGATATTTGTGTTTTCCTTTCATCCAAGTTATGCGACTTTATGAATAACATGAATGACAAATAAACATTGCTGTATGCTATAGAGAAGTTTCAACGGTAGACATCATTATTCTCACTGTTTTTTTTCCTCGCATCGTCACCTTGAACTTTAAATATGCTTCAATTTTGAACTCATGCCCTAAAATGAATTAGAAAACAGATGAACAATCTGGATAAATACATATATCATGATGGGCATTATTCAAAGCTAGAGTACATGTCATTTCTTGAATTAGAAAATTTATGAAATTCTTCCATCTCTAAAACAAAGAGGTTACGGCCAAATTTAAATAGTGGCTCCACCATGATGTATATGTGACTTATCAATGCTGCCCATTTGTTTTAACAGAATATTTTAAAATATTTTAGCCTAGCAGCCAAAAAAATAAAGGAGATCCAAAGCTCAAGTGGACCACACTACATGAAACAAACAGTCGTCCATATGATACCTACCATTGAAAGCTAGCTATTTTATTTTTCGAGCTTATAGTGATGTTTATTTGTCATTAAACCGTTTCATAATGTAACAAAGGGATGGATAAAGCGAAAACACAAATATCAGCTTGATCCAAAACTTATGCGACTCCAAAAACTTTTCAATGGTATACATTCAATTCCCATCCTTTTGAACAGCATGGTCCACTTGAGCTTTGGATCTTCCTCAATTTTTGCCACATGCCCTAAAATGAGCTGACAGAAGGGTGAACAGTATAGAAGGGTGATCCGTGAGGATAAGTCACATACATCATGTTGGGCCCCACAGTTTTTACCTTCGTATTTGGGGACGGATAATTTCAAACAAAGCCTTCACTATCCCATTGAAAAAGATGCAGGAATTATCAAAGGAAATAATAATTACTTATCTAGACTGCTGAATGAACGGTGTGGATAACCGTATCCAATCCATGTCCCTTTCACAAGTATACGCATAAGCGGGCAGCCGTCAGCGGGCAGCCACCGCAGTCTGTATATAATATCCGTTAAGACTTCTATGATAGTTAGTCACCATTTTAAAAATGGCAGCGACTCATCCTCCTCATATGCCTATCTCACGTGCGGCCATCCAGACCATCTAAACAGAACATGGCATTGTCGATAGAAAATATCTCTAAGATTGGATTGATCATGCAATACTAACCATCCAATAGATGGCCAACAAATATACGGTTAAATGTGAAAAGAAAGAGGAAAGAATCAGATGGTTATCATCATCCTTACAGTGTAATTTTTGATTATGCTCCATCTGGAGTTGGGCCAGCAGTTTGGACGGTCTGGATTGTCCTACAACTATGCCAATTCAATTCAAGAGTCACCACTGTTTTAAAAAATGGTGGTGAACTATCACAGAGAATAATGCAGCCAATTGCATGGTTGCATGTAACCTTCCCATGAAGCTAGTTGCATTTGGAGTCTTTAGAATCCACACCACTTATCTGGTTCGTCCATTCCAGTTCGCTCTCTTAAGTTTAAAAAAAAAAATACTGATCGGTTGATCCTAACCGTTCAAATTTCGGCAGAGTATCAAAGTACTTAAATGTATTTCATACCGGAAGAGCCCGCCATTCCACCATTTAAATGGCGTAGGCGCGCATAGAAATGAGACCTTTTAAAAGAGAGAGTGATTGGGACTCATGTTGGGGCACACACTTCAAGGAGGTGATTCACCGGGCTAGGCACGTGCCAAACTGATAACACGTACATACGTACATGGCATAGGGCTATTCATCAGGTGGAGCAAATCATATGGTCCACTCATCATGTCAAGCATTTTTAGGAGCCATGTAATGTATGGTCACTATCTACTTTTTCTCATACACGTGTGCTTGTAGGGAGCGGACCTGATGGTCATAGATTGGTCTACTGGCCCGTGACCTAGTTTTTTTTCTATGACATGTTAAAGTGGTCCTGGCTGATGAACCGACTAGATCTCATACAAGTGCCACGTGTATGAGATCAGCAATTCCCTTGCCGGGATGGCTTTGTAATATCTTGTAAAAGCTGAGCTGGTCTTTTGCCAGCTGCGACGCATGCTTTGGATTGAGGTCGCTTTCTAGCTGTCACCTGTAGAAATATTGTTCACCTCATCTACGATTTCAAACTTGGAGATTACGATCTTTTGGGCCATAGGAAGGCTTCAACAGTGGATATCATTATTTCTACTGTTGCCTGTGGCATGGCACACTTGAGGTTTGGATATGCTTAAATTTTGGGCTCAACATGCTAAAATGCCGTCCATCCAATTGATAGACATTTTGGATGAACCACGAGGTACATCCTTGTGGTCCTCAAGTGAAACAACATAGAAAGAGTTGAGGATTTAATGATAAAAGTGTACAAAGTAACTCAAGTTTTGATCAACCTGATTTCATTTTTTTCATCTAGGGTTGATTGAGATGGAAAATGAATCATGGGTAAGAAGGTTTCAACGGAATCATCATTGCCATGTGGTTGTGGTTCACCTAACCTTGACCATATTTGGGGGACCCACCAAATGGATCGATGTAACACATGTATTGAGGCCACTTACCATTTAGAACAAGATCTAAAAAAAATTAGATGCAAGTTTCATCCATATGGACGTACAAACATGAAACATTTTTTGTCTTTGCTATTACTAGGGAGTTATCTACACCGAACTTTACAAACTCTTATTCAATAGAGTGAAAAATACGAGTTTTGGACAACATTCGAGTACCATTTCCCTATATATATATATATATATATATATATATATATATATATATATATATATATATATATATATATATATATTGCTTTTCTTTAATCTATGTCTGTTTGACCTGGTTAGCAAACATTGCGGTGGACCACAGTAATTTTTAATGGTGGGCTTTCAACATACTTAGGATATGTACGAGGAAGTTGTGCTTAGATTTTTTAAAAAATGGCCCTAAAGTTTGACTGTTAATAGTCTTTGACGTCACTTTTCATTTAAATTTTTTTTTATTTTTTATTTTAGCTCTTTAAAAAGTTTAAATTGCCCTTACATATTTATATTGTGCTCAAAAAGTTAAGATGACCTATTTACCCATTTACTGTGAATTACCACTTTAATTAGAAATTCAAACATCCCCTGAAATCCTAAAGGGTCGTTTGGCACCGTGGATTGGAGGGGAGTAGAGGGGGGTTTCAAATCCCCTGTTGTTTGGCAACATAAAGTAACCAGGGGTTTCAAATTCACTACTTGAGGGGGTTTGCAATCCACACTGAGAGCTTGGATTACCCCTAAAATCATTTCAATAGTTGGAGGTGTAATATGTGTGTCACTATACACTATCATTCTATTGGGTACATGGCCCACTAATGATGATCAGCACCGTCCAAACACTGTCCATGAAAATAAGCACCGTCCAAACATTGTCCAGCAACATCCAAACATTGTCCATGTAAATCAATGATTAAAAATCGTTGTGTAGTTGCTCAGACATGATCTTGTGCTTGTGGCCCATCCGAGAATTGAAATTTCATCATTTTCAGAAGAAGCATATATTTCAGTGGACTTATCACAACCATTGTGTCAAAAATTACATATCTCACTAATTAGAGATATTAAAGTTGATTTAGTAATTAAATTCAAACCCATGTAAATATATCTTGCATAGCTACTTTTGGATTAAAGTTGATTCACACGCGCGCCAGGCCCAAACACGCTGGGAGGATTTCAAATATAGGGGTTTCCAATACTGGGGGTTCCAAATCCACGCTCTCAAGCAGGGCCTAAGGCTTCAAAAGATGGCGTATCGATGTATATATAGAAAGGGACTTTAACAATTGCTGGCATGATCGATAGGCGCGCCACTCGTCCGAGTCATATGCAACTGATCCGAGTCAATTTGAACTTATAGGGATCAGTACAGTTGACTGAACCTAGACGAGTGGGGATGAGTTACCAGATTTAAAAGAAAATGAATATAGATTTATATTCTACAGCGATGTTTTTGACACACAAGTAGCGAAGCACAAATGAGAAAAATCAAAATAATCTACACCATTAAAACATGATGATCAAGAACTAGGACCGCAGTCGGTAGTAAGGAAAGATAGCGTAGAAAGTTTGGGTGATAGTGAGCAGGAGGAGGATGGAAGCCGCGATCAAAGAAATGACAGACCATGGATTGCTGAAATAATTGCGCGTCAAGCTCGCCCGCCACACGTACCATTTGTTCTCAGAATGTTTTCGCACATGGTATTTTACATGCTGAAGATATCTTATCTCGAAATTCGGGAATATCCCAAAGCAGAGCTTGTTGAATAGACAGGCCACATCATCATCGCTTCCCAGCAAATTATCTATGATCCCATTGTGATGGAGCAGCGCCACATCCTTAGACGTATTGACAAGGAAATCCATGAACTGAATGTAAGTCGCGAAAAAGTGGAATTTTGCTTGCAGGCAGCATTGTTCGAATGCTAGGAGGTTCCGAAAGAGAGTATCGCTTTGATCATGTATAAGTAAGGGCGTGATTTCCAACACCCCGTGGGAAAATTTCACGTTCAAGATGTTTTTCGATTTCTCATTCTTCTTGAACTTGACCCCCGCAAGTTGGAGGTCAGTCGCGCAAGGGATCATCTCGCGTGTTTCAGTAATAGGCAACTGGGCAAGCTTCTCCTCGCTATCAGTCAGTATCAAATGCGAGTGGAACAAATGGAGCAGATGATAGTAGGAATCATTGATCTTGATTTTCTCATTCATATGCATGACATCAACGAAGAAATCACGGGCCAACTTCTCAAGTACAGGTATGTTCACTGGACAAGCCATTTTGAAAATACGCTGCAGAACGAAGAAAGGAATTTGATTTTCAAGGAGGAGCATATCATACCTTATATAGTACCATTTTGTCAATACGGGTCTTCAGAAGCCGATTTGAATGGAAAAGAATTCTCCATTGCAGAAATAAGAACGAGATCCTCCTAAGAATTTGCATTGAGCTCCTCCAAAATATGTTGCCGAGAAAGAACGTTGATGGAACCTGAGAATGAACTCGATAATGAAGCAAGCATCAAGCACCATTATTTTCAGAAACTCGTTGCCCACCTGCAGGTGCTGATTGACATCGTCGTAGTAGCAACTTCTTGCTCCATCCTCCCATTCCGACATCGCCTTGAGGTAGTGCTCCAACTTATATTTGGTATTGCGGGAGAGGAACAAATGTAGGTACAGCCATTTGTGCTCTTCCATGGCTTTTAGCTTCTTCTTGCCGTTATGGTATGGGCCGATTGACATGATCTGAGGGCTATAGGCAACCTTGTTTACTTGCCGTATTGTTCGTGGGACTTTGTAGATGGTGGGCGGATCTCCACGCCTGAACTTGGAAACGGATGCGGTGATCGATTCCATCATGGAATCGGTTAGTGCTTGCCTATCTGGGGTTAGGCAACTCGGTCTCGGGGAGGCGTTGGTCGATGTGTTCGCTTCCTCTTCTATTTCAATTATATCATCAGTCGATGTGTTCGCTTCCTCTTCTATTTCAATTATATCATCATCCATCTTCAACGATGCGGCTGATTTCATCATGGAATTGGCTGCTGCTTGTCTGTCATCTATCAACGATGTGGCTCTATGGACCCAAAATAACTCAATATAGGGTGATACGGTCCTGTATCGGTAGTCAATGATATGATACCCGTTACACTGATTTTAGTCCTCAATGCTGCGTCTGTGGTATATATATATATATATATATATATATATATATATATATATATATATATATATATATATATATATATATCTCGATTTTAAGGCGTTTGGAATTCTTAAGTATCAGATTATTTTTATTTTTATTTTATTTTATTTTTTATTTTTATTTTTTATATTCTTTGCTTCGCTTGTTGTAGCTAGGTTGGTGATGGAGCGGGAGCGGATTCTGTGAGGCCCTGAGGTGGGGTCCACCGTAATGCTTTTGAAAATTCCACATTGTACATTTGTTTTTCTATCTCATCAATTTTAGGACGGAATACATAAAATGAGACGGGTCGAAAACTCAAGTGGGCCATGCAGGAGGAAAAAGGTGGGAAAAGGTAATGCTTACCTGCCAACATGGAGTGGATTTTATATAATTATCATGGTGTGTCTTGTACAAATCAAGGAACAAAGTCAATTAATATATTAAAACAGGGTCCGGTGTAAACAGTTGGAATTAAGTTATGGTCCACTGGTGGATATTTTCTAACTCGATAATGAAGCAAGCATCAAGCACCATCATTTTCAGAAACTCGTTGCCCACTGCAGGTGCTGGTTGACATTGTCATAGTAGCAACTTCTCGCTTCATCCTCCCATTCCGACATCGCCTTGAGGTAGTGCTCCAACTTATATTTGGTATTGCAGGAGAGGAACGAATGTAGGTACAGCCATTTGTGCTCTTCCATGGCTTGTAGCTAGGGCTGTTCACGAGTCAAGCTAGCTTGAAAAGCTCGCTCGACTCGGCTCGAGTTAGCTTGGATTGACTCGGCTTGAATGGCCAATTCGAGCCGAGCCAAACTAATTATTTGAAGCTCGAGTTGAGTTCAAGCCAAGTTTAACCAGGGTGCATTTCAACTCGACTCGACTCAACTCGAAGCTTGAACTCGAGCTCGACTCGGCTCGATTAATAAATATATTAAATATTAAATATTAAATATTATATTATATTATATTAATATAAGTTTTAATTTAAACTTAAAAATAAAAAAATAAAAAACAAACCCTAGAGTTTCTACCCAACCGCACACACCCCCTTCCCTTTCCCTTTCTTCTTTTTCTCTGCCCACTGCCAGCCGCACGCCCGCCCTGACCACCACCACCAGTTTTCATTTCAACTCCATAGTAATATGATTTCAATCTCTTGAGATCTACTTCTTAGGTGAGAAACCCAAGAAATTCGAGATGGGTTCTGCTCAGATTTGTTAGAGCTTTAAGAAAATCCAATGATCTGATTGGTTAGAGCTCTTTACTTGGATTTCTGATCTGTATTCTGCTCTATTTCTTTTCTAGTACTTGGATTTCTGCTGGTGGAAGGAGATTAAGAACAGATTAGTTCTTACAGGTTTCCTTATCCGATTCGAAGCTTTGTTTGATTTTTTCATTGGATTTTACTTTGATTCTCTTAAGATTTTTAAACTTTTCATCAATGGAGGAGGATCAAGAACAGAATCCATTACTCTCTCACCCAACAAGCTTGAGCTCGACTCGAGGTAAACTCGAACCACTAGCTCGACTCGAACTCGACTCGACAGCTTTGGCAAACAAGCCAAGCTTCAATGTTGAGCTCGAGGCCGAGCTCGAGCTCGAGCTCGAGCTTGAACTCGAGTACATCATGGACAAGCCAAGCCAAGCTTGGCCCACCTCGACTCGACTCGACTTGATGCCCACCTCTACTTGTAGCTTCTCCTCGCGGTTATGGTATGGGCCGATTGACACGATCTGAGGCTTATAGGCAACCTTGTTTACTTGCCGTATTGTTTGTGGGACTTTGTAGATGGTGGGCGGATATCCACGTCTGCGCTTGGAATCGGATGCTTTGACCGATCCCATCATGGAATTCATCATGGAATCAGCCAGTTCTTGCGGGGTTAGGCAACTCGGTCTTGGGGAGCCATTGGTCGATGTGCTCGCTCCCTCTTCTATTTTAGGCATCTTGAACGATGCAGCTATAGACCTAATGATTCGCGATACACTGATTTTAGTCCTTCGCTGCCGTTGGACATTTCTCATCACCTCACATCTTATTTTAAAGGCCTTTGGATTTCCTTTGACCCGGATTCCGTATTGAACTGCCAGTAGCAGGGACTCTGGAGCCCACCGTGATGTATGTGTTTATCCAGGGGCAGCTCAACATTCTTGGGGCCTTAGGTAAGTTATAAAAATTAGGCTTTTTAATTTAAAAAATAAAAAAATTTAATAAATTCAAAATTAAACTATAAATTTGCTTCTTACCTTCTTAGATGCAAAATTACTAATTAAAATTTTGTATTCAAGTTTACCCAGTAAACCAGTTTCGATAGATAAAATTACTAAACCATGTTCATAAGGTGAATCCTAGATGGACGAAAGGAAAACATAAATATCAGCTTATCCAAAATTTCAGTCGCCTGCAGAAAAGTTTTTAATGGTGAGCATTCCATGTCCACGTTTTTTTTAATGGTCTGCACAATCCCCGTCAATTGGGAGAATAATGACTTTAGAATTGTACAATACTCTAGCAGTGTTATAGTTAATAAATAAGCACTCCTAGATTGTTAATATAGGATATTTTGACTCCATCCAAACCGTCTAAATTTGGTGATCCATTCTAGATAGGCTAAATTACAAAAAATCCATTGATTTAACTATTCTATCTTCCAATTAGTGGGAATTTGTATGTTAAATTTAAATAATTTATTTAGTGTACAAGAATCAACCAGTTAGGAAATCCAGCCATTGTGTGTTTTTGTTTTTGTTTTTCATGAACCATCTAAACTGGGACCCACTTTTATATCTGTTTAATTTAATTTAAAAATATTCAAAGGCTGCAATTTCTCAGTGCATGTGCATAGATTATCAAACGCTGTAGGAGTATTAAAAGTTAGGGCCTTCGTAATTAGGAGCCTTAGGCGATTGCCTCATCTGCTACCCGTTAGAGCCGCCCCTGGTTTTATCATGCCATCCGTCCATTTTTTTTTTCCATATCATTTTAGGATATGAATATAAACCAAAAAACGTGGAAGATTCAAGGCTCGAGTGAAAAATACATTGGGGATTGAACGCCCACATTTAAAAAACTTTTTGGGAGCCGCAGAAGTTTTGCTGAAGCTGATATTGGAATTTTCCTTCTTCCAGGTCCATGTGACCTTATCAACAGGCTGCTGGATGTCATATAAACATCACGGTGCATCCCAAGAGCGTTTAAACGCTGGCACCAATATCACCACTTTGCAAATAAACATCACGGTGGGTCCCAAGAACATTTAAACGGTGGCATCATTATCATCGTTGCTTCTTGTGGTGTGGTCCACTTGAGCATTGGATCTGCCTTCTTTTTGGGCTTGTGCTATAAAATGATATGTCAAATTGGATGAATGGTACATACATCACGATTTTCTCACAGAGCACCTACTGAGACCAACTCCTGCCCCTCCCAAGATGCAATCCGCATCCGATTTTCTCCCTGTCCAAGCAAGGGCTCTATGCTAATGCAACCCCACCAAAAGCAGCAGTGACAAAGAAGATGCAATCCGCATCCGATTTTCTCCCTGTCCAAGCAAGGGCTCTATGCTAATGCAACCCCACCAAAAGCAGCAGTGACAAAGAAGATGCAATCCGCATCCGATTTTCTCCCTATCCAAGCAAGGGCTCTATGCTAATGCAACCCCACCAAAAGCAGCAGTGACAAAGAAGATGCAATCTGCATCCGATTTTCTCCCTGTCCAAGCAAGGGCTCCATGCTAATGCAACCCCACCAAAAGCTGCAGTGACAAAAAGACTCCCAACATTGGGGCTTTCTTGAGCCCACCGTCATGTATATTCGCCATCCAACTGTTCATGAAGGTCACATGGACGTGGATAAAGGGAAACCATACAATATATGATCACCTTATCCAAACTTCTGCCAGTTCTAGGAAAATTTTAAGGGTGGGCGTTCAATCCGTGCTATTTGGTCCACTTGACCCTTGGATCTGTACCACTGCTTGTGGTACGGTATCCTCTTTTTCTAGACATGACACTTATGTAAGACATCAGTACCATGTTAATAATAGGGCCCACCATGAAGGTGGCCTTCGACAAAAGTTATGTCATTTCATGAATCAGGTAGGCCACACTCTTGTAATCTATGGATGGCCAACACTGTCAATGCAGACATATCTGACCCACCCAGGGATTTAATTAGCCTGATTTTTTATTTTTTAAAATTATCCTCATAGTGGGCCCTATCATTTTCTTGGAAAGGATATCATAATCAAGTGGTTTGTTATCAGAAAAGATAGTATGCACAAGTTAGGGTACTAATGCCTCCGTGGGATTTTTTGGACAAGAGTACGTAGAGCCATATACGAACCGAGTTAGCTTGGCTAACTCGCTTGAGTCGACTTTAAAAAGATTGATTCAAGTGATTTTTGGAGCTTGAAAAAAATTTTCTAGTGGAGTTTGAACTTGTCCAAGCTCGAAGTGACTAGGATTGAACCTCAACTCAAATCAAACTCGGATCAATTCAGTTTGGTGACTTATGAACGATATTTTTGTTATCTTATGAACAGATTAGATGACAAATAAACATCATTGTGGGCCATAGGGAGGCTGGCTTCAACCATGGATATCGTTATTTCTACTGTTTCGTGTAGTATGGTCCACTTGAGGTTTGGATATGCTTAAATTTTGGGTTCAACGCCTAAAATGATCCGGAAAAATTGACAGACAGCGTGGATAAACCACATACATTCATTGTAGTCCCCAAAGAGTTGACTTCCTATGATAAAAGGGTACAAAGTAACTCAGTATGAAATCTGATTTCATTTTTTGCGGGTTAATTGAGCGCATGAATTGGGTGCTACCCTAGAATGGGCCACGTGGTTGTGGCCTAGACCGTGGGGCCCACCTCAATGTATGTATTGAGATCATTTTGGGGCAAGATCCAAAAAATGAAGTAGATTAAAGTTTCATACATAGGGATGACATAATATGAAACATTGTCTATTAACTATATATATATATATATATATATATATGGGAAAAGGTACTATACGGTCGACCATATTATACATTCCATAAGGTCGAGAGCTGGCAGCACATTATTCGTCGGATGGTAAAAATTTTAAACAACGGAGAGATTTTATAGGAAATCGAAGAAACACGGCGTGGATTAGATACTAAAATAACTAGAAACATTATTGAAGTGAAGTCACCAAGTCACCAAGTTCCGTGGGCCCCACCATGATGTATGTTTTATATCCACACCTTCCATCCATTTGGAGAGATCATTTTAGGGCAATATGCAAAGAATGAGTTAAATCCAAAGCTCCAGTGCACCCAACATAGAAAACAGTGGGGATAGTTAGGCCCACCATTGAAAACTTCTAAAGGTCACGAAAGTTTTAGATCAAGCTGATATTCATGTTTTCTCTTATTTCATGTCTTTTTTAACTTTTGAACAAGTTGGATTTTAAATAAACATTATGGTGGGCCTTGGGATAGTTTCAATGGTGGGAATCACTCTCCCCATTGTTTTCTGTGGCGGGTCCATTACAGATTTTTATTTGCCTCATTCTTTTACTCATGTCCTAAAATGATATTTCAAAATGGATGGACGGTGTGGATACAACACATACATCATAGTGGGGCTCACAGAACTTGGTGACATAGCTTCAGTAGCCGACTCGCTACTCTACTGTGCGTACATCTATTTCCAGATTAAAAGGGGAAGCAGATTGGCTAGTGTACCTCATCCAGTTGTATAGCTATTGTATCGACGTTAAGGTATGTGTTATATATATCCAAACCGTCCATCCAGTTGGTGAGCTCGTTTTAAGGCTTTGGACTAAAAATAAGATAGATCTAACTATCAAATGGACCACACTGCAAAAAGCAGTGTCAGATTGAACGTCTACCATTGAAACCCTTTTTCGGTCACAGAAGTTTTGGATCAGTATAATTTTTTTTTCCTCTTCAATCAGGTCTTTTTGACCTTATGAACAGATTGGATAGAAAATAAACGTTATGGTAGGTCCTACAAAATTTTCAACGGTGAAATTCATTATCTCTACTACTATTTGTGGTTTGGTCCAGATGATCTTTGGATATGATTCATTTTTTGAATAATGCTCTAAAATGATCTCTAAAAATAGATGAACCGTGTAGAGATAATAAATACATCAGTATGGGCCCATGTAACTTTGATCTCCTTTAAACCATTCGTACGACTCGGAGCTAGCGTCAATGCTCGTTTTGCATGACACGTACCTACAACAGCTATATGGCTGGTGTGAGTTACACTAGCCAATCCCAATCCGCTTCCATTAGGACACGGATTGCGTCCTAACACCTCCCGGACTGATCCTTCCGGGCAGGGCTATGTGGGGCCCAACGTGATGTATGTGTTTTATATCCACGTCGTTCAACGATTTTCTCAGATAATTTTAATATGTGAATCAAAAAATGAGGCAGGTCCAAGGCTTAAGTGGACCACAAGGTGGGGATTGAACGTCCACCATTAAAAACTTCTTACGATCTGGAGAAGTTCCGGATCAAGTTGATATTTGTGTTTTCATTTCATCCACGTCTACATGCCCTTATGAATAGGTTGGATGGTAAAAATTCAATAACAACTTATTTTTCTTTACATAACTATTACAGTACACCTTAGGAGTTTGTAATGGTAGAAACTCAATAACAACTGTTTTCCCATGGTGTAGTCCATCTGAGATTCAGATATAACTTATTTTTGGTGTAAATCCCTTAAATTATATTTCAAAATAGATGGACAACATGGATAGAAAATATACATCATGGTGCCCATGGAACTTGGTGATGTCACTTCAATAACGTTTCCAACTATTTTGGTATTTAATCCATGCCGTGTTTCTTCGGTTTTGTATAAAATCTCCCCGTTGTTTAAAATTTCTATCATTCGACTAATAATGTGCTGCCAGCTATCGACCTTATGGAAGGTATAATACGGTCAAGCGTATATTACCTTTTCGAATATATATATATATATATATATATATATATATATATATATATATATAGGGAAAAGGTACTATGCACTCGAGCTGATGGGAATGTCCCATGAGGTTGAGCTGTGTGGGCCCCACCGTGATGCGTTTAAAACATTTACCCCATCAGTTAGATGCACCATTCCATCGTGGACCTAGGTCTCTCAAAAACCAAGTCAATCTGTGACTTGTGGGGACCACACCACATACAAAAGTTGAGAGGGGCCGTGCACATTAAAACATTCATAATCATTTTTTGGGCCCATCGAGATGTGGTTTGCAAATCCAGCCCATCCATTATGTGTGTCCCACTTGGATGAGGATTCAGAGCAAGTTTCAGCAGCATTCAAAACACCCTGAGATGACTGTATGATTGATCCTGTCCAGTCCACACCTTTTCAGGTACTTCTCCATTCAATGGGGTTGATGGAACCTGTTTATCAAATATACCGCCGTGTGCATTGCTTCTCCCCAGAACATCTTGGGCAATTTTGCATGGGATAACATGCATATGATTCTCTCTACAATGGTGCGATTCATTCGTTCAGCTACACTATTATGCTGGGGGGTCTTGAGAACCGTCTGTTCATGCCGTATACCCAGGGACTTGCAGTACTCATGAAAGTCGCCAATGTATTCACCACCATTGTCAGTGCGGATGCACTTCAATGATCTACCTGTCTCTCTCTTAACCATAGCATGAAACAATTTAAACACACCAAAGACCTCATCCTTGGATTTCAAAGCATAAGCCCAAACCCTCCTGGATGCATCATCTATAAAAGTAACAAAATACAATGCCCCACCCAAGGTTTTTGTCCTCATAGGACCACAAACATCAGAATAAACCAAATCTAATGCATGCACTTTATTAACATAAGAAGCAGTTTTAACAAATGAAACTCTATGTCTTGTTTCCGATAAACAATCAAGACAGGTTTTGAGAGGTGTACCTGTCACGTCTGGAAGGAGCCGCTTCTTTGCTAGTACCTAAAGCCCTTTTTCACTCATGTGGCCTAGATGCCTGTGCCACATGTCAATAGCTGAATCTTCCACTGCGTTCAACATACCCTTGCACATACTGACACTTGCCTTGTAAAGGGTGCAACACTTCTTTCCTCTGGCTACGATCAACGAACCCTTGATGAGCTTCCATCGCCCACCAGCAAACCGACTTTCATAGCCATCATCATCCAACCTTCCTGTCAACATCAAGTTGAGGTGAAGGTCTAGAATATGCCTCACATCCCTGAGAACCAATGTGCAGCCCACATCAGTTTTCACACAAATATCACCGACTCCCACGATTTTTGATATGTTAGAATTTCCCATCCTCACAGTCTCATAGTCACCTGACTTATAGCTTGTGAAGGAGTCCCTGTGTGGAGTCGCATGAAAAGAGGCTCCCGAGTCTATCACCCAGTCAGTGTCCTGACTCGTAGCCGTGAGACATACATCATGATCTGTAGAAAGAATAACTACCATGTCGCTATCTGAAGCGACCGCAGTAGAATCTGATTCATCTTCCTTCCATTTTCCTTTCTTGTCGTTCTTCTTACCACGACATTCATGCTTATAGTGGCCCTTCTTGCCACAATTCCAGCATTTAACATCTTTTCTATTACTCGACTTGCCTCTTGATTTATCTCGGGCTTTCTCTCCCTTCCTGTTCTTTCCTCTCCCCCGTTCCTGTGTCATAAGAGCCTCTTGCTGAGTAGACTCTGAGACTTCCTCCTTGTCTCCTCATTGAAGAGACAACTGGTTACCTGTTCCATGGATATCTTTCCGTCCGGCGTGGAGTTACTTAGAGACACTACCAATGTCTCCCAACTGTCAGGCAATGAACTAAGCGATAGTAAAGCCTGCAATTCATCATTCAGGACCATCTTCATAGAGGTGAGTTGGTTCATTATATTGCTGACCTCATTCATGTGCTCGACCACAGAACCACCATCTTTGAATTTGAGATTCACAAGTCGCCTTATCAGAAAAATCTTATTACCGGCTTGTCTTCCTCTCATACGGCCCTTGTAATTTCAGCCATAGGCTAGCGGCTGAGGTTTCTGTGGACACATGGTGGAACACAGAATCATCCAACTATTGTCTAATAAACCCCACCGCCTTTCGGTCCATCTTTTTCCAATCATCATCAGTCATATCCTTGGATTTTGTTGATATGCCTAAAATTGGAGAATATAGGTCCTTGCAATAAAGCAAGTCCTCCATCTTAGCCTTCCATATGGTCTAGTTAGAACCATTGAGGTTGATCATCCTTGATGAGCCACCTTCCATAATTCCAAACCGATCCTACACATTCAATGAACTTAGCTTTGATACCACTTTGTTGGGGGCCTTGCACAAAAAACTTAGGATCTAGCCCTCCAGAACAAACCAGAATTATGGATAATAAAGCAATGAAAACAATCAATGCATCAATCACACACCACACAAGAGATTTTTATATGGAAAACCCTCAAAGAGGTAAAAACCACGGGACCTCGTCCAGATCAACAATCCACTATGAAGTAGAACGTTACAACCTTCTTCACTCACGCAGGAGTGGATAAACAATAAGAGAAATAGAGAAAACGGAGAGATCTAACCGATTACGAGGACATAGAAGCGCTGAGATATAGATTGCACAGTAGATAACCTCCACGAGCAGAACCTCCCTTCTATAAGCTTCCTCTCTCTCTTCCTCTCTCTCTCTCACCTTTTGATAGCCCTAAACCCTTTAGCAAATCCCTTGTAAAGCTTTAGGAAACCCTCTTGCATTACCTAGAAAACCCTAGGCAACCCCTTTTATAGTTTAGGAAACTTCCCTTTCGCATCCCGGTTGCGAAAGGACTCAAATCCGTAGTTTCGCGCAAAATCGCGGAACAAACTGCGTAACCTTCGACTAGTCGAAGCCTGTCCACAACCGGTCAAAGCCCACCTTCGACTGGTCTTGAAATTCCAGGACTGGTCTTAGCCTCCGAGAAAAAACAGCACGAACTCGCTGGACTTTAAGTCGTGCCAGGGCTCGACCCTACGACTAGTCGATCGCCTCCCACGACCGGTTGAGCGGGGCTCAGGACCGGTCGAAGACAGGGAAAAAACCCCATCATGTAGGTACAACCATTTGTTCTCTTCCATTCCTTATAAGCTCTTATTGTCGTGATGGTATGGGCCGATCGACACCATCGATCTGAGTCTCATGAGCAACCTCGTTTATTTGCCGGATTCTTTATGGGACTATGTAGATGGTGGGTGGATCTCCACATCTGAGCTTGGAAATAGATGCTTTAACCAATTTCATCATGGAATCGGCCAGTGCTTGCCTACCTGGGGTTAGGCAACCCAGTCTCGGGGAGGCGTTGGTCGATGTGTTCGCTCCCTCTTATATTTCATGTGTATCATCATCCATCATCAATGATGCGGCTATAGGCCTTATGATTCGCGATACACTGATTTTAGTCCTTCGTTGCCATTGGACATTTCTTATCACTTCAAAGGCGTTTGGATTTCCTTTGACTCGGATTCTGTACTGCACCTGCCAGTAGCAGGGACTCTGTGGAGCCCATCATGATGTATGTGTTTTATCCATGCCATCTGTCCATTTTTTTCCATATCATTTTAGGATACGAATATGAACCCAAAAATGTGGAAGATTCATGGCTCAAGTGAAAAGCACAGTGGGGATTGAACGCCCACATTTAAAAACTTCCTGGGAGCTGCACAAGTTTTGATCAAGCTGATATTGGAAATTTCCCTTCTTCTAGGTCCATGTGACCTTATCAACAGGCTATTGGATGTCATGTAAAGATCACGGTGCATCCCGAGAGCGTTTAAACGCTAGCACCATCATCACCACTTTGCAAATAAACATCACCGTGGGTCCCAAGAACATTTAAACGGTGGCATCATTATCATCACTGCTTCTTGTGGTGTAGTCCACTTGAGCATTGGATCTGCCTCCTTTTTGGGCTTGTGCTATAAAATGATATGTCAAATTGGATGAATGGCACGGATAAAATACATACATCATGATGGGCCTAACAAAGCACCTACCAAGACCAAGTCCTGCCCCTCCGAAAGATGCAATCCGAATCCGATTTTCTCCCTCCCGGATGGACTCGGTCCAAGCAATGGCTCTACGCTAAATTGCTAATGCCACCCCACCAAAAGCAGCAGTGACAATTGGGGCTTTCTTGGGCCCACCATCATGTTTATTCGCCATTGGATCCAACTGTTCATGAAGGTCACATGGACGTGGATAAAGGGAAAATTTTAAGGGTGGGCGTTCAATCTGTGCTATTTGGTCCACTTGACCCTTGGATCTGTACCACTGCTTGTGGTACAGTATCCTCCTTCTCGGGAGATGCCACTTGTGTAAGACATCAATACCATGTTAATAATAGGGCCCACCATGAAGGTCACCCTAAACAAAAGTTAGGTCATTCCATGAATCAGGTAGGCCACACTGTTGTAATTAATGGATGGCCAACACTATCTGGGTAGACATATCTGACCCACTCAGGGATTTGATCAGCCTGATGTGGTTTGTTACCGGGAAAGATAGTATGGTTACCACAAGTTGGGGTACTTTTGCCTCTGTGGGATTATTTTTTTTTGACAAGAGTGTGTAGAGCTATACGTGAACGAGTTAGCTGAACTTGCTCGACTCGACTCGGCTCAAACTCGGCTCGACTCGACTCGATTCAAAATCGAGTTTGAGCCGAGTCAAGTTGATTTTTGGAGCTTAAAAAAATTTTGAACCGAGCTCGTCTGAGATCGAATCGAACCTCAACTCAAATCAAACTCAGATCGAATCAGTATGGTGACTCGATTATTTTGATTTTGACATTGCTCACCAAGTGTTTGATGAAATGACCCAACGAAGTGTTTTTTTTTTCTAACTCGCACACACACCCCCACACACTCACGCTGTAGTGGGGTTTTCACCACCAATGGATACTCGAACCCTTGACCGGGTGTTGAAACTCCTGAGAGTCTATCACCCGAGCAAGAGCAAGGATCCAACGAAGTGTTGTTTTGAGTGCATGAATTCTCCGCGGATCGGCTAGTGGCGAGGAATGTATAAATACGAAACAAATCACTACAAAAAAAAAGTTTACATGATAAAACTGCCCTTTAATTTTGATTTGATGCTTCTTATTGAGTGTTTGATGAAATACCTAGAAACTGTGGCTGTTATATATTTTGTGTTCTGTGAGAAATTGAAGGTGCACTCCATGTGCTTGAGAAACTGCCGCACAATCTCGAACTCGGCTCAAACTGACCCGAGTTGCTGACCAAACTGAGTCGAGTTGGTCAGTCAGGTTCAAGGACCAAGTTGAGCTGAAGCTCGACTCGATTCAATTCATGTACAACTCTAAAAGTACATTGTTCTAGCCTGGTGCAGGGAACCAACGTGGTACAAGCGGCTTATTTTTTGCGATAGCAGATTGCATAGTGAGTAAACTTTGTGCGGTCCATCTATTTTAATTTACAAGATAATTTTAGATCTTGAGCCCAAAAACTAAACATATCCAATACTTAAGTGGACCACACCACATGAAAAGTATGAATTGAACATCTACTTTAGACATAATATATATTGGGGCCACAAAAGTTTTGGATCAAGTTGATATTTGTTTTTTCCTTCATCGATGTTTGTGTGATCTTATGAATAGATTGGATGATAAATAAACATCATTGTGGGCCATAGGAAGGCTTCAACTATGGATATCATTATTTCTACTGTTTCCTGTGGTATGGTCCACTTGAGGTTTGTATATGCTTAAATTTTGGGCTCAACGCCTAAAATGATTTGGAAAAATTGATGGACGGCATGGATAAACCACATACATTCATTGTGGTCCCAAAAGAGTTAACTTCGTATGATAAAAGCGTACACGCCATGTGATTGTGGCCTGGACCGTGGGGCCCACCTCGATGTATGTATTGAGATTATTTTAAGGCAACATCCAAAAAATGAAGTAGATTAAAGTTTCATCCATGTGGATGACATAGCATGAAACATCGGCTATTGACTATTAAAAGCATATAGTAGAGTAAAAAAAATTTGGATCGAGATTATATATATATATATATATATATATATATATATATATATATATATATATATATATACCTTGAAGTATTTGTTGTATCCACACCGCACGTTCATTTTTAGATCATTTTAGGACATGAGAAAAAGAATAAGTAGATCAAAAGCTGGAGTGGACCCCACCACAAAAAAATAGGGAGAGAGATGCCTACCGTCAAAACCTTCCTAAGGTCCACTGTGATGTTTACTTAAGATCCAACTTGTTCATAAGTTAACATAGACATTAAAGAAGGGAAAACACTAGTATCAGCTTGATCGAAAACTTTGTAGCCCTTAAAAGTTTTTAATGGTGAGCGTCACTCTCTCCACTGATTTATGTGGTGGGTTCCACTCGAGCTTTGGATCTAATTCATTCTTTGGTTAATGTCATAAAATGATCTCTACAAATGGATGGATGGTGTGTACACAACACATACATGGTGTTGAAGCCCATAAGGTAAGGGTTGGGTAATGGGTAATCCACTCCCCTGGTATCGACACTGCATCACAAAGCAGATCGCCACCCATGTGTAATTGTTATTTTTGGGCAAAAAATTAGAAAATAAATCACTTAAAGATAGGCTTAAGACGCGTTATGATGTTGCTATCTTTAAGGCGATATTCGCACCCTATTGGTAATTAAACCAATTTGCAAGAAGGTTACAACAAATCCGCCTCCAGGATACAATAAGCCTCTTCTCCAAGACTGGAGAAATGTGGGTTTCGGCCTGCAAAACCAAAAAACCGCACCCCGAACACACTTTTACAACATACAACCCGGACTTCTGTGCTGTTATAATTTACCCCCTGAAAATTGTTTGTAATTTACTGCCTGAAAATTATTTACAGTTTAACACCTGAAAATCGTATCTTTTCAAAAAACCTTCTAAAACCGAAAATGGTGAAGAAGAAGAAGATGTAGAGGAAATTGTTGGAATTGTGAAAATTGGATTGACCTAAATATGGGTTTATATAGAATCACAAGAGATGCTTAAGGCCTTTTCATGAAAAGACATCTTCTTCTATGGTGTCTTTTCATCAATGGTGGTGTCTTTCCAACAATGACATCTCTCCATTTCAAATTCAAAAGATGCTCCCTTTACTAAGAGGCATCACCATTCACACCAACAACTACCAAAGCCACAACCCTGCTTTTCCCAAAAAATCCTTTATAAATTAAAAATTTTTTCTTCTTATTTTGAAAAAACCCAACAATCCCCCATTATTTTTCAAAATACAGAGGTCAGGATATGTAAGGAAAATATGTGCATAGGAGAAGGTGTCTTATGGACTTGAACCTTCACTTAGTGTAAACAAATCGAAGTTGAATCAGAATCCTTAGTGACTATAGTCTTGAATTAAGTATTCTATACGATACAACCGGATATATTACACACACATATATTTCAATTGTCATGTATTCTAAAATTATAGCACATTAACGGCCTTGTACTCTGTCCTAGATTCATGAGTTCATGGGAGTAGCCAAAACCTCTCGAACATCAGGAAGCAACCTCACTTCCAATACTCATATAGGTGAGTCCTTATGAATGCCCTTGTAACTATAACACCCTTAAAAGAACTCATTAAGAGCAGCAGCTCATCCTCCTTTTTATCATTACAGGTACCTAACACTATACATACATTCAGGAATGAGACAGATAGAAAATGTACAGTACTGCTTCAGCCACTTCCTGTGAGGTATATTGCCCATTGAACCTAATAGCTTAAGTTGGGTTTTTCTCATCTGGTGTTTGTGAAATTGGCTTAAGTCCCATTCCTCTTGATGTTCTACTGACAACATCCCTTACAAGTCCCTTGGTGAATGGGTCCGCTAGATTCTTGGTAGATCGTACATATTGTATTGTTATAACACCGTCACCAAGTAGTTGCGACACAAAACTATGGCTTAGACTAATACATCTGAATTTTCTATTATAAGTCTTGTTATATGCCTTTGATAGTGTCGCTTTACTGTCACAGTAGATAGAGACTGGTGGTAAAGGCCTTACCAATAATGGTATTTCTAATAATAAGTTTCTTAACTATTCCGCCTCTTTACTACTATCTGCTAAAGTTATGAATTCAGATTCCATGGTAGAGTGAGATATGTAAGTTTGCTACTTGGATCCCTAAGAAATGGCAGCTCCTCCAAGTGTAAAAATTCATTCACTAGTAGACTTGAATTCATTAGAATCAGTGACTCAACTTGCATGACTATATCCTTCAAGTATATTAGGGTAACCAGAAAAATGTAAACCATAGTTAATAGCTTTTCTCAAGTATCTGAGTACTCTAGAAACAACATTTCAATGATCTAAACTTGGATTACTTTTAAACTTACTCAATTTACTTACTGCAAAAGCAATATCAAGTCGAGTAGAAATCATAATATACATAAGACTGCCAATCTCCTTAGAATACTCTAACTGAGATACACTACGACCTTCATTTTTAATTAACTTGATATTAGAATCAAAAGGAGTAGAAACTGGGTTCTTATTATAGTGATTAAACTTTATAAGTATCTTTTCAATATAATGTGATTAAGATAGAGTTATACCATCATTGTTTCTTAATAGCTTGATACCTAAAATCACATTAGCTTCACTCATATCTTTTATGTCAAACCTAGATGATAAGAATATTTTAGTGTTATTTATAACTTCTAAATATGTACCAAAGATTAGCATATCATCTACATAGAGACATATAATTACTCCTTTATTATTATAGAATTTTGAATATACACATTTATCAGATTCATTAATCTTAAAGCCATATGAGGTGACTACTTTATCGAAATTTTCATACCATTGCTTAGGTGCTTGTTTAAGTCCGTTAGTGACTTGATCAATTTACACACTTTATTTTCCTGTCCTGGAATTATTAAACCTTCTGGTTGCTCCATATAAACCTCTTCATCGAGGTCACCATTTAAAAAATCTGTCTTTACATCCATCTGATGAATTTCTAACTTATGAATGGATGCTATATCAACTAAAATTTGGATAGTAGATATCCTTGCTACTGGAGCATATGTATCGAAAAAATCAATACCTTCTTTTTGTGTAAATCCTCTAACCACTAATCTGGCCTTAAATCTTTCTATAGTTTCATTTGGTCTTAATTTTCTTTTGAAAATTCATTTACAGCTTATTAGTTTTGATCCTGGAGGAAGATCCACAAGTTTCCATGTTCCATTTTGCAATATAGAATCCATCTCATCGTTTATAACTTTCTTCTAAAAATAAGCATCTTGAGATCTAAGGGCATCATCTATTGTTACCGGATAATTTTCTATGTTATATATCAACATGGTTTCATCTGTTATGTTATCTTTATCTCCTTCTATTAGCAGAAGGTAGAAGTCGGGTTCGAAAGATGTACCTTTTCTGATTCTCTTGGTCCTTCTAAGTTCTGTCCTCTTTATCGAGACTGCTGATATCTTGATCAGGTATTTGAGAACTACTGCTTGTACTAGGGTCTTGAGGTCTTATCTCTTTTCTAGTTATAGAAGAGAATGAGTTTTCATAAAACTCGGCATCTCTACATTCTATTATAGTGTTTATCAGGATCGTATGATTAGACTCTACAACTAGAAACCTATAAGCCTTACTATTTTGTACATATTCTATAAAAATACACTCAAGAGATCTCAACCCTATCTTGGGCCTTTTAGGATTAGTAAGCCTAATTAAGGCTCTACAGCCCCATACCTTGAAGTATGAGATGTTAGGAATCCTATTCTTCCATAGTTCATATGGAGTCTTACAAGTCTTAGAGTGAGGTATCCCATTAAAGATATAATAGGCAATCAATAGAGCTTCTCTCTAAAATCCTGAACTTAAACTCGCATTATTAAGCATAAAGTTTACCATGTCTATGAGAGACTTATTTTTCTGTTCTGCTATCCCATTTTGTTGGGGTGAATAGGGAGCCGTAATTTGGTGAATTATACCATGAGTTTTACAAAACTCCGAGAATTCTAAAGATAGATATTCTCCTCCCCTTTTCAACCTTAGAATTTTAATCTTTCGGTCTAATTGGTTCTCAACTTCTGCCTTGTATATCTTAAATTTTTATAGTGCCTCATCTTTATTCTTCAATAGATATACTAAGGTATAACGGGAGAAATCATCTAAAAGGTTATGAAGTACCTCTTTCTCCCTCTTGTTATTAAACCACTCATTTCACATATGTTACTATGAACTAGGTCTAAGAGTTGTGATTCTCGTTCCACCATTGGAAACGGTTTTCTAGTTATTTTGGATTGTATACAAATACTACATTTGTTATTAGGTTTTGTAAACTTAGGAATTAGATTAAGATTAGACATATTATCCATTCTACGATAACTAATATGTCCTAATCTAGCATGCCAAACATCATATGAATCAAGCATATAAATTGAAGAAGAATTTTCATTTATGAGGTTCAATCTGAACATTCCATTGGATACATAGCCCTTCCCTACATATACCCCATTTTTAAACACAATCAATTTATCGAATTCCAATAGGAGTCTGAATCCAAACTTAGTCAGTAGACTAGTTGATATAACATTCCTCCTAATATCTGGTACATGTAGCACATCGTTTAGAGTAAGGCTTTTTCCGGAAGTTAGATTAAGATGTACTTTCCATTTTCGTACAACCTTGCATGTAGAGGCATTCCCCATATATAGTTCTTGATTATCCCCCACTAATTCATAGGAATTGAATATTTAGTAATTTCTACAAACATGTCTGGTAGCATCAGAATCTACCCACCATTCAATATCCTCATTTAACATATTAACTTCAGAGACGACAGCTGTTAGATTCATGTCTTCCGTCATATTGACTTGTCATTTTTTTTCTTGCATTTTCTTTTTGTATTTTCGGCAGTCTTTCTTAAAATGACCAGGGATTTTACAAAAGAAGCATGGACCCTTCTTGGATATGTTCTTTTTGAACTCTTAGTTATTAGTTTTGAGCCTATCATCTTTCTTGAAAGGTGGCTTCTCTAATTCCCGATTCACATTATTCTTGACTATATTAGCGTTACTTAGGGCCTCCTGTTGTTCTTCATTTTTGTCACGGCGCCTAAATTCTTCTTCTATTCGAAGAAACATCAAGAGGTCCTTCAAGGACATTTTTTTTTTCTGTTTTAATAATTTTCTAGTATCCTTCCTTTTAGGTGGAAGTTTAGCAATAATGGTAAATACTTGGAAAGATTCGTCGAGATTAGTGTCATCAGCAATAATTTGTTAGATGATGACCTGTAACTTATGTACTTGATCAATGACAGGCTTTTCATCCAACTGTAGACACCCCACCCAGGCTAATATCTTGATTTTGTTAAGACAATCCGAGAACCATGATCATATCCTAACCTAACCCTAATCCTAACCTGAGCCATCGTGAATCATCATTCAATCCAGACCATGTCCAAAATCAACCTATTTCTCGAATCATTTTCGGGTAACAATCGAGCCGACTTCAAGTCATTTTGGGCCAAATATCCAAAAGGAACTTTGTTTCACTCTAAGAACCCAAAAAAGGATTCACCGGATGAATTTCGAGGGAAACCGTACCGAGGTGGTAACTGACTACGGCGGTAGTCAAATTACCGCTCCCTCGAGAAAATGCGCACGGAGCGGTACCACACGAGTTCCAGGACTCAACCAGTCCGGGCGGTAGTCGGACTACCGCCGTGTAGTCGGATTACCGCCGGCAAAGACTGATTCTCGCCACGTGTGGTCGAGCAGGAGACGGTGTCTCAGCGTCCAAAGTCAACTCTTCCTGGAATTTACCCCTCCCATCTCCACTATTTACAGTTTTACCAGCCTCCATAGCTAATGAGAGCACGCCACGTGGCATCTCTCTCCTCTCCACCAATCACCATATGCCACATCAGCATTTGCCCTCCTTTTATCCCCTATTTACCAAACAACCATTGGAAAGGGCTATAAATAGCCCTCTCCCCTTTCATTTTCAACGGGGGAAAAAAAAAGAGGGGACCAAGCCACCAAGAGAGAGAGAGAGAGAAAGAGAGAGGGAGAGAGAAAGAGTGAGTGAGGAAGAGAGTGAGGGAAAGGGAAGGAGCTCCCAAACCCTCAAAGTTCTGATTTTTCCAGCCACCCCCTAGCCCTCCTCTCAACTCTTTCAACCCATAAGCCTAGCCCAAAATGATCATGGTTCAACCTACATCCTAGCCTATTCAAGAATCAAGTCAAAGATCCATTTACATACAAGCATTCATCATGACATCCACTCTTTTCTCAACTCCCCTGCTTCTCTAGATCTCTAGTGGACGTATGCTCTGTGACTTGCCGTACATCGGATCCTGTCACATCAGAAATTCCTAGTGATCTAGTTCACTTTTCTTATCTCTTCGCATAAGCATCATCACATCCGCCTTCTAGACACATTGTTGGACGTATGCTCTGTGGCCTGCCGAAATCTCGGATCTTGCTATATCAGAAATCCACATGTGACTAGTCCCATCATGACCATAGCATCATCATCATCCCTTGAGATTATTTTACCATACTAAGTCGAGACCGTACACTTGTACGGGCAGAGAGGGTGCCTAACACCTTCCCTCTTTGTAACCGAGGTCCCTTATCCGGAATCTCAAATCGTAGACAAGGAATCTCAAATCGTAGACAAGGAGTCAATCTAAGGTAGGAGAGTCTTCGGATTTCTCCAACCTTATGTATTCCGTGGGTTCTAGCCGACCGCGGGATTCTGAGTAATATTGGCTAGTGGCGACTCCAACAATTAAAATCATCTTAATCACCCCCACCATCACCACAACCACAACAACCATATTTTTCACAACAACGTGGACGCCGATTTTTCAGTGTCTACAGAATGGCGACTCCACTGGGGACTGCAAGCTCGCACTAGCGGAAACCCGACTCGAAAGTGTGTGGTACTATAATCTCAAGGGACATCATCACTGCATTCACAAAAAAAAAAACATCTTTGGCTCATACTTGCTTAGGCAAAGGTCCGAACCATGACCACTCGATCCCGTGCAGCCATGACTTCTCAAGCGACCCATGAAGAAGAGCCGGCACCCCAACCAGCCTCCGAAATATCCGCACCTGCACCCGCACCCATACCTACACCCGTGCCTTTACCAATAGCTCCGACAGAGTTGCCAGCCAATGTCACCACACAAGAGCTACTACTTCGAACAATGCAAGAGCTACTGCTTCGCCTAGTGCCAAGTGCCACACCGAATACGCAGATGACCCAGCCTAGTGTGCAGAACAGCTCACTCCCTCAAACTCCTTTTGCCTTCTCTCTCATTCCTCCAGCAAATCCTGTGCTCCCTCCCCGTAAGAATCAAAGACAAGATCAATAACAGCAAGCAATTGGGAGCAACCCTCCCCCACATCTCTACTCAACACATCACAACAATCCGGTCACAGCACATGCAAATCACAGGCAAGAATTGGCGGATGCCCATGAAGGGGGCCAGTTTCGAGTCCAGCTCACTCCCCCTAATGGGAGTAACGTCCCGGAATTGGCAGATACCCCAGGCGGGAGCCATTTCCAAACATCCCACCCTCCTCCGAAAGGGAGTGGTGTTCAATTCCAGCTACCTCCCTCCACCGGAAGTCCACCTTCTTTCCATCAAACCCCCATTCTGGATCCATATGAAGAAGAAGCAGCACAAGCCCTACAGCAAGGGGCAAGATATCCGCAACAAAGTAAGTCAGAGATCGAGGAGTTATGAGAGCAACTACAAATGATGCAAAGCCAGCTTCAAAGACAACAAGGAGTGGATCATCCATCCACTAAGTTCAGGGACCTCTGTCCCTTCCCAGACGCCCGGGTACCTCCAAATTTTGAGATACCAAAGTTCAAAAGGTATGACGGCAGTAGTGGGTGCCCCACAACACATCTAAAAGCCTTTGCGGGGAGCTCAATGCGATAGCAGGGAATGATGGAGCTTTAATAAGACTTTTCCAGAAATCCTTAAAGGGTGACGCTCTGGATTGGTACACCTCACTAGATAGCCACCAAATCAGAACCTGGGAAAAACTTTCCCAAGCATTCATTGACAAGTTCTCATACAACCTGAACATGGCTCCAAGGAGAACCGACTTGGCTGCCCTGAGGCAAAAAAACGATGAATCTTTATCAGCATACGTAGGACGATGGCGAGCTATGGCAGCTCGAATGAGAAACCCCATCGATGACGAGGAGCAGATATCCATGATTATGCATTCAGCACATCCCAGCATTTCAGGATATCTGATCTCATATCCGTACGTAAACTTCTCCCAACTCATTCGAGCCGGAGAACAAGTAGAAGCTGGGATCAGAGCTGGAACCATCTCCCCATGGCCACATCAGGCCCCCTCAATTAAAAGAAACAAAGTCGAGGGAAAACCCGTTGGATACGGGAATGGAAACAGCACTGCTCCTATGCAACGTACTACTGAAGTTAACAACATCATCGCTAACACTCAAGGCAACCAGTATGCTCCACCACCGAGCCACGGCAGGACAGCAATACCAGCCACAACAGGATAGGCAAGACAACCCCAAGCCAAACCCAACAAGGATATCGGGCACGACCATCTCAACAAAGCAATCACAACGACTAGGGGAATGCGCATGGACCATACAAACAAGGAATGTTAGGGAGAAAGTTCACTCGTTGGCACAATCATACGCCCAAGTGCTAACAATACTCATGCAAAAGCAAGCGTTAACCCCCTCTAGCCTCGACTTCCACCTAATCCCTTGCCTCCCGGTTACAATGAAAATCAGTATTGTGCATATCATCAGGCTCCTGGCCATCTAACGGACCGCTGCTTCGCTTTGAAACATGCGGTCCAAGATTTGATCGAAAGCCAGAAGATTGCGATCACCCCACAGGCCAGCAATACAGTTCAAGCCAATATCCTCCAAAATCCCCGCCTCGCATCAGCAGGACCCAGCACGTCCATCACCTCCACCGTCAATCACATTGAAGGAGGTCAACCCACACATGCTCATCCACATCATTCCATCCAAGCAATCATGTCCGACATAGCCAATCGGACATGGGGACACCAGCAAGCACCATCGCCTGGACCACTGGTGTCCCTTGAAGCAGCACCAGCTATTCAACCTCTCATATTTCTTGAAGCAGCGCCAGCACTTCAGTCTCTCGAGACTTTGGAAACAACACTCGACAGGTCATACCCTCAGAACCTCACCCTCCAAGGGGCACATTCAACCCCATCCTCGGTATATCCAAAAAGGTTGAATTCTGAACCTGTCATCCTCTCGATAGGTCTCCCTGACCTAACCTTACTAACCTTGCAAGGGGCACCCTCAGTTCACGCCCCGCAATTCCTGATGCCTCACCAACTGGCACATACCTAAAGAATCCCTCCCCCACATCAAAGGAAAGAGGAAAAATTCATGGCCACAACTAATCAGAACTTGATGGCACCTCAAGAGATATCACTGAGTCTACCACAAACTGCTCCAGTAATGACCCTTCAGCTTCAAGAACCATTGGCATACTTAGAAGGAAGAGCGGTTCCTTCTTATAACCCGAAAGCAGTCCCATGGCATTATCCAGAATGTGATGAGGTGGGTAACAATGGGAGATACCTCAGGAGAGATAATCAGAACCCAAAAGAAACTCGGGAAATTTTGTCAGGAACCACCATCAAAACTGACACTGCTTATGACATAGCAGCCCAACTCAAAACCATTCCTGCACAAATATCCATCTGGGAACTCCTATGTACGTCAAGGTCGCATCGAGAGATCTTTACGAAGACCTTGAATGATGCTCATATCTCTCCTGATGTACCTCCTGAAATGGTGGCAAGCATGATTGGCCAACTTCTCGCACCACAAGCCATCACCTTCTCTAATGATGAGCTACCACCTGAGGGTCGCGAACATAGGCGATCATTAAACATAGTGGCTCACCACAAGAATTTCAAGATCCCACTAGTGCTCATCGATAATGGATCCAGTCTCAACGTTTGCCCTTTAAGGACTATTGAACGGTTAGGGATAGAACCATCCTCCTTCAGACCCAGTACCATGAGTGTCAGAGCCTTCGATAATTCCCGAAGGCAAGTAGAGGCGGAAATTGACCTAGAATTACAAATTGGACCAGACATGACCCTTGTCATATTCCAGGTCATCGATATTCCTGCCTCATTTAACCTTCTCTTGGGGCGGCCATGGCTCCATGCTGTTGGAGCCATCCCATCTACCCTCCACCAAAGGGTTAAATTCTCTTCGGGAAATCGAATCATTTCAATACTGGTTGAGCTAGAAACCATCCTCCCGGTGACGGTCAGTATTCCAGAAACTGACATTCCAGTGATTGACATTCAGCATACAGAAGGCGATATTCCATATCACAGTTTTGAATTTGAAAAAGTGAACACGATCGCTAACCCTCGCCCTCTAGCTGCTGAATACGTCATTCCCTCTGCTGAGCGATTGATCCTAAATTACCGTACCGAGTTCCATGAAAAAGGTATGGTAGTGAGACCAAGACACACAATGTACAGAGACAGTGAGGACTGGGATATCAACCGACACCAGGAAGATCAGCCGAAAGGCCAAAAAGGGGTCAACTGTTTAAATGCACACCCATCGAGTTTGTTAAAACTGGGACAGTTTATGAGGACAAAATGGTATCTCTTGAGGACCAATTTCAAGCACTTAGACTCACAAAATAGACTAGACAAGAGTCTATCTGGCCACCAATAAGGTGGGATCGGATCCTTAGGATACCAGAGGAGCACACAAGGCTAGGGGCAGAACCCCCAGATCCATCGCATGAAACTAGGGGCATGGAAACGGGTCCATCAGCAAGTGACTCAAAACCGAGAATGTCCTTTGCAGGCAATGTAGACCAGAACAGGGAGACACCCATTCAGGGGAATACAGGGTAGAAGCAACCCATCCATTGGGTTGACAAAGGTAAGTGGCTTGCTCTGGATTGGACGAATGTTCAAATCCCGTCCCAGAAATCCGAGGAACAAGAAGAACTTCAACTCCCGGGCACAGAGGTCGTAAACATGATTCGGACTCGAGCCCAGCCTCACAGACATCATGGTCATCGAGACAGTGACCCACAGAACAAATGGGGCGATCAAGCCAAGATCGAAGGAAGAAAGGAGCTGAATGGTCACCATCCCCCTAACAATTGAATCACTAGCGAACCATTTGCTAGCACCACCTAAAAAAAATGCCAATGTAAATAGCAATTGGTATCCGAACCAGACAAGACCAATCATGGTTTGCAACACCGTCTGTTTCAGGATATCTTAGCAACACCAAAAATCAAAAATCCTTCAAACACAAAAACATCAGATATTTTTAAAAATACAAAAACATCATATATTCCCCAAAATCACAAAACATCAAAAAAATTCCAAAATACAAAAACAATAGAAAACTTTCCAAAAATCACTGTGCCAAACAATTCTCATGACAAGCATGAGTTTGAAGTCGACTCATATGATTTTGATCTAGAATTAGACTTTGAACTCATGGGTTTGGATGAAGCCATGGATGAGGGAAATGACGATACCGCTCTTGAATTCGAGGATACCCTCGAAAAATTCGAAACAAAGGCCAATGTTATGGCAGACGACTTCGAAATTGTGAACTTAGGGTCAATGGAATCCCCCAGGGAAGTGCGTATCGGGAAATCGCTTCCCCCAGAATACAAGCGAAAGATGATGGAGTTTCTGAAGCCGAGGTTGTCCAACTTTGCTTTCTCCTACGAGGACATGCCAGGGCTCGATGAAGAGTTGGTGGTGCATCATCTGCCGACAAAGCCAGAAATGAAGCCAGTCAAGCAAAAGCTGCGAAGGATGAAGCCAGAATGGGCCCTGAAAATCCGTG